>BMAU01021435.1:0-2400000 GCA_019973935.1 Trichonephila clavipes
TCTGACTGACCAATGGAATTAAGGATTTTTTGAATTATAACAGTCCTTGTTGCGTATTTTCAACAAAGTTATTCCGTGACATAGAGTGACTCGCATATCTCTAGAGCAGTGATGCTCAACCTTTTTCAGTTCCTATTATTATAGCTCACACCTCTATATATTTATTTATTTATCTTACGGAATTCTTAAACGTTAATAAAATACAATTTAAAGCGCTCGATTGAGTCGAAATTTTATATACACGATTATTTTATGGGCAATACAATAATTTAATTATAATTAATAAAAATTAAGTGATTAAAACTAATTATTTAAAGAATTTCAAATACAGCTGCATTGACATCGTTTTTGGCGACTTAGTGACCCTTTTGGCGACTTGTGTCAAAACTTGAAAGGGTTTTTTTCTCATGTTTTAAAGCATTCAAGTCGAACTAAAATTTTGTATACATGATTCTTTTGACAATATGACTTGAATGGTAATTACCAAAAAATCAATTACCACTTAATGTTAAAGTACTGTCCTACGTATATACATATTTATATTAATTGTGTTATTTAATAAAAAAGTAGCTAAAGTAAAATTTTCTTTGATCTCAGTAGGAACTCACTTGAATTTTTTTTATATTACTTGTTTTGTTGCAGTACTCTTTCAACCATTTCAAAGTTTGGCGGTACACTAACGATAAATTGTTTAAAATTTTTTACTTTTATCTGTAATATATTTCTATCTATCCACGAAAGAATAAGCTAAATATACCACTCATACCCTAAGTTTATTTCTTTAAGTTGACCGATTGATTCGGTTCCGGATTTTATATTATTTTCTCAGAGCATAGTTCGTAATTTTTAAATACTTGTGTCGGTACACAAAAGTGCCACTGCACAGCGGTTGAGAATCACTGCTTTCACTGATTGAGAATTCACTGGTTGAGAATCACTGTATCACTTTTCTACTGACATTCCTGACTTCACCTACAAGTATTTACCTACTTCAGAGTGTACTTACGATTATTCACTTCACCTACAAGTATTTACCTACTTCAGAGTGTATCACTTTTCTACTGACATTCCTGACTTCACCTACAAGTATTTACCTACTTCAGAGTGTATCACTTTGCTACTGACATTCCTGACTTCACCCACAAAGTATTTACCTACTTCAGAGTGTCACTTTTCTACTGACATTCCTGACTTCACCTACAAGTATTTACCTACTTCAGAGTGTATTACTTTTCTACTGACATTCCTTACTTCACCTACAAGTCCATTTACACTTCCGCATTTGAGCCAATATTTAATACATTAAGCCACCACTTAAGATTAGTGCAATATGTACCAGATCGAAGCCAACAGTTGGTAAATGATATCGGAGAGAAAGTTTTATTAAGGGATGTTGGAAAGCTAAAAACTTATTTTTTTTGACAATTTGAGATTTTTACATTTTTAAATTGTATAGATTTTAAACTTTCCAAAAATACCTATTTTAACCTCAAGGGTAATTAGAAACTTAAACCCTATTTTTAAAAATAATCGTTGGAAAACTTCTTGGGCCACGCCTAATTAATGGCAAAAAATATAAAAACAAAGTTTGCTTCTGCAAGGTGCGTCTGGAAATTGTTTGTGGAAGAATTACGCCTACGTCTGCTCGTATCCTTGAACGATTACTGTGGGGTCCAAGTGCTTGCCGCACGATCCTTCGGATCATCTCTCCTCGTGAAGTCTTCCTGTTCGCTCCAGACCCGGTTTTCGCGCGTGGGTACCTTCTCGTGTCCACTGCTCCCAACAATTTATAACGGCACACTCCCTGAACGATCCACCGGGCCACAGAACACGGCGCGTTGACCAGCCTGCAGTTTTCATCCCGATGATCTGGCCTCTCTCAAACTCGCTTAACTGTGAGAAATGTCTTCTAGCACGTCTACCTGGCATGTTCTTGCTTACCAAAGTCTTCCCAATCGGCGGGTAATCGTCACGTTTATGAATCTACGAATTTGCGCTGGCTTATAAAGCACCCCTCTTCCTGATTGTAGCTCCGCCTCGGCATGTATGAGCTTGCGTTTTATCACAAGACTTGATCATTTGTATATCACATTACGCTGTACTTATTTGCAAAGTTTCGCGATTGTACTTAGCTTCCTTCTTGATCGCTATTTTCAATGTTCTGAGTGTATACTAAAATGGGCTTTTTGTAAAAAATCAAATATTCATTTTTACAATTTTTCATGTGAAAAAAATGGGTCTAATTTCGCAATATGTCATAAAATATTTCATAAATTCATAAATATTTTTAAATTAGCTAAAAGCTCATTTAAGATAATAAGTATAATAAGAAAGGTGTACTCTTTAATTGTATGAAAAATTTCAAGCATGTACATATAACATTTTTTGGGAAATTGAACATCGAAAACAGCCAAGTTAACGTTGTCAGTAGAGAGAGAGAGAGAAATGTTTCCAACTCCCTTTAACGTCGAACTATAAAGCAAGAAGTGGTCTATTGGCGACGGATATGGTAATTTTGAACTTCGGTCAATCGACTAGGATGACGCCTGAGCTAGCACTACTCTCTCCACTACCACACCACTGAAAGGACATTGAGCTTCAACATTTTTAACGTACATTTGCCTCCTCTACTCCACGGGTTTTCAATGGCACCAGGACTCGAACCCACGACAATCTAGGCACAAGTGCGTGATCATAATCTCTAATCTGTCGCTTAACTATACCGGAAGGTGATATTAAGAATATACATTTATATGTACCTTACCTCTCGACTTATACCAGCACATGTCTCTACCGAGAAATTTTACCTAAAACTGCTTTTTTCCACGTTCTATGTGCAATTGCTTACAACTTACAAGTCGGAATTCTAAAATTTTTACCGTTTCATTATCTGTGAATGTCCATTATTTATTTTTAATTTCAATAAAATATGTTAATTTTTTTCCTCTTAATGTTTCGATGTGTGTGTGGTTTATTTTTAGATTTATTTATTTATTTATTTTTTCCCAAAAACTTGTAACTCATAATGTTAAAAACAATGTCAAAGTAATTAATTTTGTCTATATATATGATGTAAATATATACTAAATAAAATTAACTATCTTAATTAAATTCGGTTTGAATATAAGTTAAAATGATTTTAACATTTTGTGAAGGGTATCACAAAACGCAATTTTAGTCAGACCTCTATTTAACGAAGTCACTAAATACCCCCTATCCCCAAAGTTCGACATATGGAAAATTAGTTACATAGAGGTTCATCTTCAATATATAAACCACATAAAACACAAATATTTTTAATTCATAAACACTATATATTGAAAAAAAAAGCTTGACTTGACACCTTTAACCTCGACACCTTTTTTGTAAATTAATATCTATTTATTTTGTACATATCTTACCCATAAAAAATAGAAAGAAATACTGCAAGAAAAAAGAATGTGGATGAATACACTGTATTTTAAACATTAAGAAAATAATTTTATATTAAGATTAACGAATTTTATAGATATTTCCTAATTTAAAGTGCACAAGTAATTCTAAACATGCATTATTTTATAACTAGAAATTTTAAACATACACTAATTCATGCGTTCTTAAATTTAATTACTCATAAAATATGTTAATTTTGTTTGAAATAAAATGCTTTGATGCAACTGAAAATGCTTCTTGTTAACTGAATAATTGGGGTTAAAGGTTCCAACGCCCAGAACTATATTGCTCTCGGCGAGTTAGGCACGGAATAAAATCAATTCAAGATTTTTGACCACCATAAATCGTGTTAAAAGAGAGAAATAACTTGAAATGTCCAGAAATTCTTTTATAAATAGAGAGAAAAAAATTTAATCACAAGAGAAAAAATTTGTTATATAGAAAATGCACTTCGCTATTAAGGGAGGTTATTTTACGAAGAAAATGATGAAATGTTCTTGGTTCCAGGAAAAAGTTCGCTTTATAGAAAAATTCGCAATACAGAGGTTCGTAATATGGAGGTTCGACTGCATCTCTCTTTGTCAAAGTACTTAAACTAAAGTGTTTGGATTTAACCATTCTTTAAATGAGGCTAAAACAAGAAATAATTTTAATCTCCCCTTAGATTCCCTCATATGATTCATATTCTTCATTTGTTTTTATTTCAAAGAAAATAAAATCACGCAATTCAGCAGGTATGGCGTTTGATGAGAATTCTCATCATTATACAGGGGTTTCCCAAAAATGGTGCCTAAGCTCTTCACAGCCAGATTTTTTGTTAGAAGTACATAAAAAAATGCCCCATAAACTGTACTTGTGCGATCAGTAGTTTACAAGAAAAATATTAAAAGAAGAACAAAATATGCCAGTGTGAAGTGGGTCTATTTGCGAACCTCCCACTAATCCTCTTAGGGAAAACTGTTTCTTTAAATATTATTCTATTGAAAACTTTCTCCCGAAGAAGATGCGACTTATGTAAATCAAGGCTTATATTTAAGCATTGACTTTTAGGTTCGAAAGAGAGAAAGAGGTTAGGAGCTAGATGATAGAAGTTGGTGATTAACGTAAAGTAATAGAAAGCTAGTCGAGTATGATTCGTAGATTATTTGGTCGATTGGATACATAACCCTCCAAGCGTTCCACACGGAAAATTCCGGCATTGTAAAGATACTTCGAAAATTCACTGCACGGATTTTTTTTTTTTGCCTTCAAGTAACATTTTCAAAAGCGGATTAGCCGTACTTTTCTGAAATCCTTTCCCCCTTTTAAAGATTTAACATCTTGAAAGATAATTAGGGACGGTGGAGGCCACGCAACAGGACATTGATAGGAAATTTTATGGCTTGCAGGGAACCCCGTGTTTTGACCCTGGAGCAATCGTAATAGATCGGGGGAAAATTTCTTTTTAGTTTGTTGCTTGTTTGTTAGATTGTATTTTAAATGTTTGAAAAGTCCCAAGGCATAAGTAAAATATGTTACAATTCCCTTTTGGTTTCGTATTAATTTGAAATTGTAACAAGTTGCAGGGCGTATCAGGGCAATCTGCTATTTTATATAATTAGACAAATTACCTTTTTAAGTATATTCTTTCGCTTCATTTTTCTAATCTTAATCAATGCTTTCAGTTTGTGAAACATGATTATTTCATTATAAGATGCCAAAAACATTAATAAACACCAAACACTTTAAAATTTGAAACCTTTTCAAATTTCCAACCACTAAAATGAATGAATTTAAACTTCATCAAATAATTTGAAACATTTTCTTACACTTTGATAAAAATAATAACGAGAAAAAAAAAAAACTAATTAAGATTTATTAGTTTTTTTTTTTAGATTTCAAAGCCCAAGTGTTCAGGGAAGTTTACGTACAGTGCCTAGTTATATGTTGTGAAAATACACCGAATTATATTTGAATTTTAAGTGCTGGAACTTCAGTTTACATCAAAGACAACATGAATGAAGATTTCCCCACAATTTTTTATAACTTGAATGTTTGAATAAATGGTAATCAAAAATATACGGAAACATTTACAGTAGACATTTATTCATATAAATAAATATAAAAATCAATTTTAAATTCTAGCTATTCAAAAACATTCGAATTATTATTCAAAAATATCTATTTATTATGCAAAATACCTCAACATTTATTTTTTAAAGGCTAACTGAATAAGTAATTAAAATCTGGATATTTGTTTGAAATCTGACCGTATAAATCAGAAATTTTTATGTTAGAAATTCCATTTGAAATTTCGAAAAAAAATGTATCGCACAGTTAAAAATTATTTACCATAAGTTCTAGCAATTCTTTGAGTATAATATAAATTTCAAATTTCATTATATAGCTTCTTTAGTATTTTTTAATATATTTCGAAAATTTCATACAATTCATTTGAAAACTGCATGCTAAGAGCAAAAAAATATACTAAAAAAATTGATGAATATACAATAAAGTTTTTTACATATAAGCAAAACTGAGAAGCTAAAGCATAAGAATGAAACATTTTCAGTATATCTAAAGTAGATTTCGAAATATTTATTTTAAAGTTCAGAAAATTTGTGTGCGTTATGTGTGTTATACTTAATATTAATAAAATGGTTAATTTAATATATTAAATAATAGTCATGTAATCGTTTGTTGACACATTCATATATTACTAATGAAATTATAATGGTCATTGATGCGAATGTCAAGAATTTTATGTAATTTTAAATTCAGACATTAAGATATTGATGTAGAAAATATAAAATGACCATCTAAAATACATGAAAAATGCAGTCTGCTATAAAATGATCTTGATAAACAAAATATGGCATTTTCACTTACTATGGCAGAGCCGGCTTAGTCATGGGCGATCTGGAAAAACAGAGAGGAACCCGCGGTTTTGATGGATGCCGCTCCTAGCTTTTAAAGTTCTCAGGAAGAAAAAAAAATTACAAATGCAAAAATAAGTCTTGTAATTTTCCATACATTTTTATAACAACGATTTGTGGAATTGGCTTCCAATACATTGTTGTGTTTGACAATATCTAAGGTAACCAGCCCTACTTTAGATAGATTTGAACTACTTCTTCGTAACCATATTCCTTTTAAAATTAATTCGTGCAGCCAAAATACACCTTTTGCACTCTTAAAAATTTATGTAAACTATAACGGTTAATTTTAATTTATGCAACTTATGAAAGGTTCATAATTAACCCCTTCATTCTAAACAGTTTACATGAAAAAAAAGTTTGGACTCCCTCATTCATTAGGAATTATATAAGATTCCAACGTAAAGTTTTATTTTTCACCGAATAGGGTCGACTGGTAGTGTATCGTGCTTCCACACCACAGGTCTTGGGTTTTATTAACGGGATGGGCAAGGTCGACTCTGCCTTTCATCCCCTTTACATTGGGTCGATAAATGAGTATCAAGCTTGCTTGGGGTCTTAAGCACTGAAAGTCTCTCTTCAGACAGACCACCAAATCGGGACATCTGTTCATCCACCTCAGCGCCCAATGGTCACGTATATTGGGATGGGCATAGTAGTTCCTGGCCCCTCATGGATTGTTGTGCCACTGAGTTTTAAGTTTGAGGATTGTCTCACTTTGGGGATACACCTTACATAAACATGTATTTCCACTCATTTGCAATTAAACATTTTTTTCTTTCAATTACGTTTATTTCAGAAGGAAGTTTGATTTTTCAAATGTATTTTCTTAATAACATGTATATTTATGTATTATATTAAAATTTTGATCAATCCAAAATTACATGTTTTTTGCTCCTCTAAAAGCTTTTAGGATTTTAGAACTGATCTTACAATCCATATACGTTTTATAGTAGTATATTTAAAAATGTTAAAGACATTTTTATAACTGTGTGAGCTTTTATGCCTCGTTTATAAACATAAAAAACTGCTTTCAGCTACAGTTTTTAAAATGTACTGAAATAAGTGGAGGAATAGGATACTTACATATTATGAATATTTTTGACTGCAGTAAGATATATTTATATTTCAGTTTCTTTACAATTTGAATAGAAGTTGTAAGCCATTTTGCGAATAGTTTGGTATTGAATATAAACTCATAGGCTGTTTAATAGTAAAGTGTTTTATTTTTATACCAACACACATTAAAATTTGCAGTTATATGATCAGCTTCAGTGATATTTAAATGTTCAAAATAGTCTACACGTACGAAAACCTTCTCTCAAAACCACACACCACATCTCTCATACTATGTCTTCCTTACAGCAGGAAATATTTGTGTATACTCAAAATATTTATTTTAGGATACATTTCTCAATGTTAAAATTGTTTTTAAAATTTGGAATGGATACATTGTAGAACAGTCGGTTAACTTCACTGAACAAAATTGTTTTAAGTGTACTGTTTTGAAAGACAAAATTAATTAGGGAGAACGTTTCTCACAATGTTTTGAGAGACAAAATTAATTAGGAGAACTTTTCTCACAATAGAATTTGTCATGACTGAATTGTGTGAAAATTTAGTAATCGATGTGTGACATTTTTCATTGTAATAAAAGAAACAGGAGAAAAGAAATTAAACTTGAGTAGAAAATGGTTAGAACTACTGTCATTCGCATTTGTGTGAAGAAGTATATCCCCCCATTAAAATTAAAACTTATTGACTGAATGTGTGTTATGTCCATCACAAATGCCGATGTAGAAAAGAATTTTTTATTTAATACAACAGGTTCAAAAAGGAGAACGCTAGAATGAAAATTTAGATTTTTTGTCCGAAAAATATTCAATTAACATATAAATATCATTTATATAATTTTAATTAAAATAAATTAAAAGTATTGAAATCCTTTTTATGTTATTTTAAATTAAAAATATAATTGAATAGAGAAAGATCGGGTTTTATTTCATAAATATAATCATCGTATGTATATCACCGTATGCACCATTTATTGTCTTATTGTTTAAAAAAGAGATAGGGCCTTTACTCTTTTTACCTCATTACTTTTTTTAAAAAAAGGAAAAAGTGAGAGCGTTAATTTTGAAAATGACAGAAAAATAAATTTTGTTTGAAGAAAATATAATTATTTTTCAACTTCTATCACATTATTTATTTCATTTTTTCTTTTTTACCCTTCATTTTGTTTTAATTTTACTGTGACTGAAGATATAGGGGAAACGAACGAGTTGCACTACAGGTTTCATACAAGACTGTCCAAGGCAACTTAACAGCTAGCTGTAAACGATTGATGTCTTGGTTCTTACTTAACAAAGGGACCAAACTGAGTCATAAAATTGTCCCCGTTCGACCTCCCAAGTTTTAATAGGGGAAAGGAAAGAAGTATGTTGCATTTTTTTAAAGCGAACGGCAAAATAAGAGTAAACGTTTTCGGAATAACTTTTCAGGAGGAAGCTAACCACCCATAGTGACGACTTGAAGTAGATTAACTTAGAACGGAATTTAGAATATATGGAAAGTCTATTGCCAAGATCTCCCTAGAGTATATATAAGTGATTCAATTTATAATTAAATATTAATTTTCTCATCAAATTTGCTTTTTCTTCCATGCTTACTTAGGGCACCCGACTAGATTGAAGAAGACAATTTTTTCAAAATTGATTATCAGAAGAATTTTATTATTTTAAAGAACATAAATAGGGCTTAAAGAGTTATAATTATGAAATAAATACCATGCAACACCTCTGTTTCTGAAAAAAATTATTTTAATAAAAATTTTTAAAAAAAATTTCAATTTCAAGAAAAACAGCGTAAAAAATATATTGGACATAATGTAATTTCTAATTGCATTGATATATTTATTTATTCACCGAAAGTGTCACAAACCGCAGGTTAAAAAATATTTTCAAAATAAATATTTAATAACTATTCGAACTTCACGTTAATGATTTTTCGTCAAAATTACTTCTTTATTCTATGCTAAAAAGGACTATAAAATGTTATTAAGTGTAAGTATCTAAAAGTTGCGGTTTGCTACACCTCAAGGGCTTATAACATAAGTGTTACAAATTTCATTGAATTTTATATAATTGTTCTGGAGATATCCCAGTTTTCGTGCAAAAAATTATCATGAAAATTTCACTTCTCAAAAAACACATTTAAAAAATATACTTATAAGTTACATAAAGTAAATATTAAAAACAACTTAAAATTCTCCAGTTTTATAGGTACTTCCTTCTTCTTCCTCAATTTTTATATTTCTTTTTTTTCGAATGGCCCTAAGTTTTCTTCTGCAGGTTTTTCTGTTGGCAGTGAGTGACGTTTTGAGTCTGCAATGCACTCATTATCGAAGATTTTTTTGTCCCCTTATAGTATAATACCCCCAAAACAATACCCATTTCATTTAATATGGATATTAATCCCTGAAAGCCATTATTAAACTGCACAACAGCAATATATGCTCCTAAACGCAATGTTTGATATTCAACGAAAACTTCTTTTATTAATATATCGGCTCTTGCAGCCAATAAAACCAAAAAAATCAAATCAAATCAATCAAATCTTTTATTAATATCTGCCACAAAAATGCATTAAAACTTTCGTTCGGATTCTGAGTTTTCGGCGTAAACATTTTTTAAAAGATTTCGTCACACAAATCCATATAAACAGGCTTTATCGTGTTAACAATATTTTGTGGCAGACCCAAAGATTTATCCTGGTACACAATATTTGAAGCTTTAGCCCGTTGTAATTTATATCAACTTTTATCTCCGACAGGGCACTGTCCATGTTTTGGCTGATGTTTTGATGAGCAACAATGAAAGAAGGCAGCAATAACAGCAGACTGCATTTTTTGTCCAAATTCCCAATATTGTTTGGAATAGCAATCTCATAGTAATTTTGTAACCTATTAATTAAACCATCAGTTAATTTACCTTTCCCCCCGAGTCCTTTATTTCTGCTTTTCAATTTTCGAAGCCTTGTTCCAACTCTTTTTTGAATATGCCCTATACATTCTAGCTTCGTAACAGAATCTTTCCCGTAAATGTCCTTCACGGCATCAAATCTTTGGAATCCCCATCCCCATAACAGTCAGTGTATCGTAACATTCTATGATCTTCCGACCTCTCAAAAATACGATAAGCCCCAACCGGTTCCATGCTGGATGAAGATCCTTTATGATGATTACACTGCAATTTCACACATTTTGTTGTTCCGTCTTTGAATTACATTTTCTACAAAAACTGAGATAAAGTTTCAAAGTCAATAATTTTTCCCAGTATCAACAGATATTGCACTAACACAACCATTTAGCGAAGAAAACCACGACGCTGCCAGGTACCATCCACCGAAACACCACAATTTACAGTACCATGTATAAATTTTTTTTAATTGCCTAATACCTTTTGCTGCGTCATTTATTATTTTTCTCCAATGGAAATAGCAGCACTAAGGAGTTTTTATTCTTGTTGGCGGAATGCAAGCTTTGAGAGAAAGGGGAGGTAGATTCAAAACAGCACAAAGTTTTCTTCCTGCTGAAACACCTCTACCAATCAATCTTAATCCATAAACAAAACGAGTATTGAGTTCATTCATTTTGTCTAACTTTTAGAAGTACAAAAAATGCCGATATGAAAACTGAAAATTTTGCAGTGCAAAGAAAAGTTTGAAGATAATCCAAACCTTGAATCTTCTGCAAGATAAAGGCTTCCTGCTGTACACATTTTTGTTGGGCAACACAACAAGGAAAAAATACCAATTAAAATTTCCAGATCAATCAATCTGTTTCCAGTTAAATGTTCTGAAATGTTACTTACATCATTATTTACCTCATTACATTGCTGCAGCTTCAGTGAACTGGCGGTCATAATTTCTTCGTTAGATGTAGCAGTTTCAGTGCTTGTATTTTGGTTTCCATGAAACTTTCTTTTACGGGGACGATATGAGCGACATTTACCCATGATTTCAGGTAAAATAAAATAAAGATTAAATTAAAATAATTTAAATTCTAAAAATAAAGCAAAATAGACATCTAACATCGATTGTAAACAAACACGGAATAGCGATAGTGTTAAAATGCCGTTGCCAATCGTTGGCAACAAAATTATTTGCAATAATTATTAGCAAACTGTCGCTTAGTTAGCAGATAATTAAAATTTGGTTTTTGAAACTTCATTTTAGGGAAATAATAATTAAACACTGCATATGTAGCTCACTTCCGGTCAAGATTACATTACTTCCGGTTTCGTTTTCAACTACTATGAGTTATTTAAATTGCTATAATTAGAGTTCTAATTTACGTAAAATTAAAATATAGACTGTTTTGGAATCTTAAATGAAACTTGTTAATAAATTATATTTATTTTGACTATGGCTAATTTTTGTTCTAACTGGTGAACACTGATTGATGGAAGAGCCCATCCATCACAAGTGTAAGAAAAAAACAACATATTTTACGCATTAACACCATTAGTATTTTCAAAATATCCACCATGCATATCAAAACGGGATCGAACACGCCATTAATTGGATGAGTTCAGCATGCAGACAAGCTACAAGCGTTACGTCTCGATACAATAGTTCCTTGAATGCCACCACGGGAAAAAAATCCAACGAAGTGAGATCTGGTGATCGTGGGGGTCATAGAACCAGACGCATATGTCCGATCTAGGGGCTGCAGTACCATATCCAGCCAATCACGTACAGGAACACGAAAAGGCTCCGGAAACCTTCAGACATCATTATTCATTCACCCTCATTTACCATATTTTTCTCGTTAAGTATGGATCGTACAGATACATTTCTTTTGGGCATACTTTTATGTATTCCCAATGAGGAATTTGGCTGTGCAGGGTTTGGGTGTATATTTGCGAAATATAGTATACTTTTTATCCATTATAATAAAAACCTATTATAGTTTGGGAATCTTTATCTAGAGTGAATTTTCTGGACTCACTCTTCTGTGGAATAAACATTCCACCCTTTGTAATTCCATTCGTATGACAGTAGATCGAGAAATCGTAAAGAATTCTTGTCGAATAGCGACCTCAGTACGACCAAAGATCCAGCCATCTTACAAATTGACTTCCCCTTCCTTTAAGGTATCCGACTACGTTCGGAACTGTGATTTTAAAAAAGCGCATAAATGGATAATTTTCATGATATATAGAGTCACTTAGATTAGAATACATGTATAAAATTGTTTATTATAATAATAAACAATATTATATAATTTGTTTATTGAAATAATTACAAGCGTTTTTCCTTAAAATGTTTCCCTTTTGTTGTAGTAAAATATGGATAAATCCACTTCTAAGTTGTATATTTCAAAAATTCTAGTTAGCCTCTGTAGAGAGGTCTGAGCTATATACAGACAAAATATTATTATAATAGAAGCATCTTCATAAAAAGAAGAATGTTTTTGAAAATTGGCCATTCTAAATATGTTCATTTTTTATCAAAATACTGTACTTGGATTAAAAAAGAACACGCATATTATAATTTTTTTAAGTTTTGAAAACTTTTTTAAAGTATATATATATATATCTGACTACGTGTGGAACCGTGATTTTGCAAACGCGTATAAATGGATAATATTTAAGATATTTAGTGTCACTTAGATTTGAAAATGTATATAAAATTGTTTTAAGAATAGTATTACAATAAAAAATTATTTAAGTAGAATATTTTGATAAAAACTGAACATAGAATGACCCATTTTCAAAATATTCTCCATTTGTGAAAAATGCTTTTATTATAATAATATTTTGCCTGTATATAGCTCAGACCTCTGTACAGAGGCTCAACTAGAATTTTTGTAATATATTACTTAAAAGTGGGTTTATTCATGTTTTACGACAACAGAGTCAGAAATTTTAAGAAAATAATGCCGATAATTATTTCAAATGTTTGTAACTCTGAAAATAATGTGAATTTTTCAAAAATCATAAACGACTCTCTGTACAGATGTCTGAGAGAGTTATATACGCTCAAAATATTATTATAATAGAATTATTGTTCTCAAAAAAATAACTTAGAATAATCTTTTTCAAAAATGTTCTACGACATTTTGAAAAATATTATTCTAAGTTAATTTTTTGCCGAAGTATTGTTTTTAAATAAATTTGTTTCTGCCAAAAATGACCTTAAAAAACAATTTTATACATGTATTCTAATCTAAGTGATACTGAATATCATGATAATCATCCATTTATGCGCCTTTTTAAAATCACGGTTCCGAACATAGTCGGATAACTTAAAGAATTTTAGCTCTTGAACATCTTTAATCAATTATCAAATTCTAAATTTTATATACATTTTACTAGTAGGGTAATGAGTACACAATTCTGATATCAATTTGTTCTGAATTCAATACAGAACACGTGAATGTATTTATCATGTGACGGTAATGAATTTATAGCATATTATGTATTATCTTTCCAATGGCAGTCTACTTTCATACCTAAAAGAAAATCGTTTTGAATCAAAGCGAGTTTAAAAAGGATTTATAATTAAGTGAATCAGTTGAAACACGCATTCGTGCCAAATTGAAAACTATAGACATTGTAATTCTTTTTAATGATTTAAATATAGAGTTATTCTAAAATGATGGGACAGCTTTAGTAGAGTTCACTAAAGCAAACAGTTTTGGTGTATGAATATATGGACGCAAGTGCCGCTTTGAGGCAGAAACAGAAAAATAGCAAATTAGCGGAAATATAAAACGCTCATTAACAGCATACTTAACGAGTGATTCCGTTCAAAAGAAGTTAAAAACAGCTTTAGAAATTGCATCCACCAACTGTACAATTTTCAAAACGGTTGGTTGAATGAGATGTAGTTGACATGCGACAGTCCTTATACTTGTATCGTGTGTTTCGTTTACCTGGTACAAGATGACTTTTTCAAGGTGCATTTGTCGTATAGTAATATATTTTTCGATATCATTCCTTATAATGTTAAACTCAATACGAAATAATAAATTTATATGCAAACAAATTATAAAAAAGCATTTAAAAGTTTGAAAAAAAGATAAAATATATATTAAAAAGTAAAATAAGAAAAAAACATAGAAACATATATATTGCAGGTACTTTATTTATATAATCGTAATATTACATAATGAAAATAGAATTCAAAATATCAGAAAGAAATTGAAATATCAGTAATTAATAGCCTCTCAAAGCATTAGAAAGATATCCATTTGTTTCTCCTACAGTACTGTAATCGACAACGCCTATGCTTGAGTATCTTAAAATATGTAAAAGACTTGCAACGATGTCAAGCAATACCTGCACGCTGATTTCGCATTCAGACACGCCAGATGAATAAGAGGAAATTTCACTAATGCCTCTAGAAATGATCTCGGGCAAAGCTCCTACATTCAAAGATCCACCAGAAACCAGAGAGGTAGTAAATGAATTCACTCTAGACACGGATGGGGTGACACGTCTGATCAAAGTAATCGCAGGGCCACCAAAGGAACCAAATTCACCTTCTCCAGCTGCTGCGCGGAGGCAGCTGCCGCACCAGAGCCTCCGCCGTAACCACGACGACGACCGTAGCGTCCTCCTCTTCCACCGTCCGCTGCTGCCGCTGCTGCAGCTGCGCCACCTGGTCCGAAGCCAAGTCCTTCATAATCTTCTCCAACTGCTGCTGCTGACGCTGCTGCTCCGGATGCACCACCTGGTCCATAACCAAGTTCTCCATTACCTTCTCCTGATGCAGATGCCGCTGCTGCTGCACCGGAGTCCCCACCAAGACCGCGACCTCTTCCATAGAGTCCTCCTCGACCACCGTCAGCTGCTGCTGCCGCCGCTGCTGCATCCGAACCTCCACCAAGTCCTCCGTAGCCACCTCTGCCACCATCAGCTGCTGCAGCCGCCGCCGCCGCTGCTGCGTCAGAACCTCCACCAAGTCCTCCGTAACCTCCTCGGCCACCATCAGCTGCTGCCGCAGCTGCACCCGAGTCTCCACCTAGTCCACGACCTCTTCCATAGATTCCTCCTCTGCCACCGTCGGCTGCTGCTGCCGCTGCTGCAGCATCAGAACCACCACCAATTCCTCCGTAACCTCCTTGGCCACCTTCAGCAGCTGCCGCTGCGGCTGCTACACCCGATTCTCCACCTGGTCCACGACCTCTTCCATAGAGTCCTCCTCGACCACCGTCAGCTGCTGCCGCCGCTGCTGCATCAGAACCTCCACCAAGTCCTCCGTAGCCACCTCTGCCACCATCAGCAGCTGCTGCTGCTGCGTCAGAACCTCTACCAAGTCCTCCGTAACCTCCTCGGCCACCATCAGCTGCTGCTGCCGCTGCCGCTGCTCCACCCGATTCTCCACCTGGTCCACGACCTCTTCCATAGAGTCCTCCTCGACCACCGTCAGCTGCTGCTGCCGCTGCTGCTGCATCAGAACCTCCACCAAGTCCTCCGTAGCCACCTCTGCCACCATCAGCTGCTGCAGCGCCGCCGCCGCTGCTGCGTCAGAACCTCCACCAAGTCCTCCGTAACCTCCTCGGCCACCATCAGCTGCTGCCGCAGCTGCACCCGAGTCTCCACCTAGTCCACGACCTCTTCCATAGATTCCTCCTCTGCCACCGTCGGCTGCTGCTGCCGCTGCTGCTGCAGCATCAGAACCACCACCAAGTCCTCCGTAACCTCCTCTGCCACCATCAGCTGCTGCAGCTGCCGCTGCTCCACCCGATTCTCCACCTGGTCCACGACCTCTTCCATAGAGTCCTCCTCGACCACCGTCAGCTGCTGCTGCCGCGCTGCTGCATCAGAACCTCCAACAAGTCCTCCGTAGCCACCTCTGCCACCATCAGCAGCTGCCGCTGCTGCCGCTGCTGCTGCATCAGAACCTCCACCAAGTCCTCCGTAACCTCCTTGGCCACCATCAGCTGCTGCTGCTGCTGCTGCCGCTGCTCCACCCGATTCTCCACCTGGTCCAAGACGTCTTCCATAGAGTCCTCCTCGACCACCGTCAGCTGCTGCTGCAGCTGCTGCTGCATCAGAACCTCCACCAAGTCCTCCGTAGCCACCTCTGCCACCATCAGCAGCTGCTGCCGCTGCTGCTGCTGCGTCAGAACCTCTACCAAGTCCTCCGTAACCTCCTCGGCCACCATCAGCTGCTGCTGCTGCTGCCGCTGCAGCTGCTCCACCCGATTCTCCTCCTGGTCCAAGACGTCTTCCATAGAGTCCTCCTCGACCACCGTCAGCTGCTGCTGCCGCCGCTGCTGCATCAGAACCTCCACCAAGTCCTCCGTAGCCACCTCTGCCACCGTCAGCTGCTGCTGCCGCAGCTGCTGCTGCATCAGAACCTCCACCAAGTCCTCCGTAACCTCCTCGGCCACCTTCAGCAGCTGCCGCTGCGGCTGATGCACCCGATTCTCCACCTGGTCCACGACCTCTTCCGTAGAAACCTCCTCTGCCACCGTCAGCTGCCGCTGCCGCCGCTGCTGCATCAGAACCTCCACCAAGTCCTCCGTAGCCACCTCTGCCACCATCAGCAGCTGCTGCCGCTGCTGCTGCTGCGTCAGAACCTCTACCAAGTCCTCCGTAACCTCCTCGGCCACCATCAGCTGCTGCTGCTGCTGCCGCTGCCGCTGCTCCACCCGATTCTCCACCTGGTCCACGACCTCTTCCATAGAGTCCTCCTCGACCACCGTCAGCTGCTGCTGCCGCCGCTGCTGCATCAGAACCTCCACCAAGTCCTCCGTAGCCACCTCTGCCACCATCAGCTGCTGCCGCTGCCGCAGCTCCGTAACCACCTGCGGCTGATGCACCCGAGTCTCCACCTAGTCCACGACCTCTTCCATAGAGTCCACCTCTGCCACCGTCAGCTGCTGCTGCCGCCGCTGCTGCATCAGAACCTCCACCAAGTCCTCCGTAGCCGCCTCTTCCACCATCAGCAGCTGCTGCTGCCGCTGCTGCTGCGTCAGAACCTCCACCAAGTCCTCCGTAGAGTCCTCTGCCACCATCAGCTGCTGCTGCCGCCGCTGCTGCAGCATCAGAACCTCCACCAAGTCCTCCGTAGCCGCCTCTGCCACCATCAGCAGCAGCTGCTGCCGCTGCTGCACCCGATTCTCCACCTAGTCCACGACCTCTTCCATAGAGTCCTCCTCGGCCACCGTCAGCTGCTGCTGCCGCCGCTGCTGCATCAGAACCTCCACCAAGTCCTCCGTAACCTCCTCGGCCACCTTCAGCTGCTGCCGCAGCTGCGGCTGCTGCATCAGATTCTCCACCTGGTCCACGTAACCTCCTTCCATAGAGTCCTCCTCGATTCTCCACCTGGTCCACGACGTCAACCGCCTCTGCTGCTGCTGCTGCCGCCGATGCTGCATCAGAACCTCCACCAAGTCCTCCGTAGCCGCCTCTGCCACCATCAGCTGCTGCAGCCGCCGCTGCTGCTGCGTCAGAACCTCCACCAAGTCCTCCGTAACCTCCTCGGCCACCATCAGCTGCTGCCGCTGCGTCTGCTGCACCCGATTCTCCACCTGGTCCACGACCTCTTCCATAGAGTCCTCCTCTGCCACCGTCAGCTGCTGCTGCCGCCGCTGCTGCATCAGAACCTCCACCAAGTCCTCCGTAGCCTCCTCTGCCACCATCAGCAGCTGCTGCCGCGGCTGCTGCATCGATTCTCCACCTCCTCCACGACCTCTTCCGTAGAGCTGCCGCTGCGGCTGCCACCGTCCACGACCTCTTCCTAGAAACCTCCTCGCCGCAGCTGCCGCCGCATCAGAACCTCCATAACCAAGTCCTCCGTAGCCGCCTCTGCCACCATCAGCTGCTGCTGCCTTCGCTGCTGCTGCGTCAGAACCTCCACCAAGTCCTCCGTAACCTCCTCGGCCACCATCAGCTGCTGCTGCTGCTGCGGCTGCTGCACTCGATTCTCCACCTGGTCCACGACCTCTTCCATAGAGTCCTCCTCTGCCACCGTCAGCTGCTGCTGCTGCCGCTGCTGCATCAGCTGCAAGCATCCGAACCACCATGGCTGCCACGTCCTCTTCCGTCAGAACCCGCCTCCTGCCACCATCAGCTGCTGCTGCTGCCGCTGCCGCTGCTGCACCAGATTCTCCACCTAGTCCACGTCTTCCATAGAGTCCTCTCGACCATAGAGCTTCCGCCTCGGCCACCGAACTCAGCTAGCCGCTGCCACCATCGGCAGCTGCCGCCGCTGCTGCTGCTGCATCAGAACCTCCACCAAGTCCTCCGTAACCTCCTCGGCCACCTTCAGCTGCTGCCGCTGCGCTGCTGCTGCACCCGAGTCTCCAAATAGTCCACGACCTCTTCCATAGAGTCCTCCTCGCCACCGTCAGCTGCTGCTGCCGCCGCTGCTGCATCAGAACCTCCACCAAGTCCTCCGTAACCTCCTCGGCCACCATCAGCTGCTGCCGCTGCCGCAGCTGCACCCGAGTCACCACCTAGTCCACGACCTCTTCCGTAGAGTCCTCCTCGGCCACCGTCAGCTGCTGCTGCTGCTGCCACCGATGCTGCATCAGAACCTACACCAAGTCCTCCGTAGCCGCCTCTGCCACCATCAGCTGCTGCGCCTGCTGCTGCTTCGCTGCTGCTGCGTCAGAACTCCACCAAGTCCTCCGTAACCTCCTCGGCCACCATCAGCTGCTGCCGCTGCTGCAGCTGCACCCGAGTCTCCACCTAGTTCACGACCTCTTCCATAGAGTCCTCCTCTGCCACCGTCAGCCGCAGCTGCCGCCGCTGCTGCATCAGAACCTCCACCAAGTCCTCCGTAGCCGCCTCTGCCACCGTCAGCAGCTGCAACCTCCTCTGCCACCTTGCTGCCGCAGCTGCACCCGATTCTCCACCTAGTCCACGACCTCTTCCATAGAGTCCTCCTCGGCCACCGTCAGCTGCTGCTGCCGCCGCTGCTGCATCAGAACCTCCACCAAGTCCACCGTAGGCGCCTCTGCCATTATCAGCAGCTGCCGCCGCTGCTGCTGCATCAGATCCACCAAGTCCTCCGTAACCTCCTCTGCCACCATCAGCTGCTGCCGCTGCTGCAGCTGCACCCGAGTCTCCACCTAGTTCACGACCTCTTCCATAGAGTCCTCCTCTGCCACCGTCAGCCGCAGCTGCCGCCGCTGCTGCATCAGAACCTCCACCAAGTCCTCCGTAGCCGCCTCTGCCACCTTCAGCTGCTGCTGCTGCCGCAGCTGCACCCGAGTCTCCACCTAGTCCACGACCTCTTCCATAGAGTCCTCCTCTGCCACCGTCAGCTGCTGCTGCCGCCGCTGCAGCATCAGAACCTCCACCAAGTTTTCCGTAGGCGCCTATGCCACCATCAGCAGCTGCCGCCGCTGCTGCTGCTGCGTCAGAACCTCCACCAAGTCCTCCGTAACCTCCTCGGCCACCATCAGCTGCTGCCGCTGCTGCAGCTGCACCCGAGTCTCCACCTAGTCCACGACCTCTTCCATAGAGTCCACCTCTGCCACCGTCAGCTGCTGCTGCCGCCGCTGCTGCATCTGAACCTCCACCAAGTCCTCCGTAGCCGCCTCTGCCACCTTCAGCTGCTGCCGCTGCGGCTGCTGCACCCGAGTCTCCACCTGGTCCACGACCTCTTCCATAGAGTCCTCCTCTGCCACCGTCAGCTGCTGCTGCCGCCGCTGCTGCATCAGAACCATAACCAAGTCCTCCGTAGCCGCCTCTGCCACCTTCAGCTGCTGCAGCCGCCGCGGCTGCTGCGTCAGAACCTCCACCAAGTCCTCCGTAACCTCCTCGGCCACCATCAGCTGCTGCCGCTGCCGCAGCTGCACCTGAGTCTCCACCTAGTCCACGACCTCTTCCATAGAGTCCACCTCTGCCACCGTCAGCTGCTGCTGCCGCCGCTGCTGCATCAGAACCTCCACCAAGTCCTCCATAACCTCCTCGGCCACCTTCAGCAGCTGCCGCTGCGGCTGCTGCCGAGTCTCCACCTAGTCCACGACCTCTTCCATAGAGTCCTCCTCTGCCACCGTCAGCTGCTGCTGCCGCCGCTGCAGCATCAGAACCTCCACCAAGTCCTCCGTAACCTCCTCGGCCACCATCAGCAGCTGCCGCTGCAGCTCAGCTGCAGTCCTCCGTAACCTCCTCGGCCTCCACTGCTGGTCCACGACACTCTTCCATAGAATCCATAGGGAGTCCTCCTCTGCCACCGTCAGCTGCTGCCGCCGCCGCTGCTGCATCAGAACCTCCACCAAGTCCTCCGTAGCCTCCTCTGCCACCTTCAGCAGCAGCCGCCGCCGCTGCTGCACCATTCTCCACCAGTCCACGACCTCTTCCATAGAGTCCTCCTCTGCCACCGTCAGCTGCTGCTGCCGCCGCTGCTGCATCAGAACCTCCACCAAGTCCTCCGTAACCTCCTCGGCCACCTTCAGCAGCTGCCGCTGCCGCTGCTGCACCCGATTCTCCACCTAGTCCACGACCTCTTCCATAGAGTCCCTCCTCGGCCACCGTCAGCTGCTGCCGCTGCCGCTGCTGCTGCATGACCTCTCATCAGAATCCTGCCACCATCAGCTGCTCCGTAGCCGCCTCTGCCACCTCTTCCATATAGTCCTCCTGCTGCAGCCGCGCGCTGCTGCGTCAGAACCTCCACCAAGTCCTCCGTAACCTCCTCGGCCACCATCAGCAGCTGCCGCTGCCGCTGCTGCACCCGAGTCTCCACCTAGTCCACGACCTCTTCCATAGAGTCCTCCTCTGCCACCGTCAGCTGCTGCTGCCGCCGCTGCAGCATCAGAACCTCCACCAAGTCCTCCGTAGCCGCCTCTGCCACCATCAGCTGCTGCAGCCGCCGCTGCACGCTCCATAGAGTCAGAGCCTCCACCAAATCCTCCGTAACCTCCTCGTCCACTATCAGCGGCTGCCGCCGCTGCTGCTGCTGCGTCAGAACCTCCACCAAGTCCTCCGTAACCTCCTCGGCCACCATCAGCTGCTGCCGCTGCCGCAGCTGCACCCGAGTCTCCACCTAGTCCACGACCTCTTCCATAGAGTCCTCCTCTGCCACCGTCAGCTGCTGCCGCCGCCGCTGCTGCATCAGAACCTCCACCAAGTCCTCCGTAGCTGCCTCTGCCACCATCAGCAGCTGCCGCCGCTGCTGCTGCTGCTGCGTCAGAACCTCCACCAAGTCCTCCGTAACCTCCTCGGCCACCTTCAGCAGCTGCCGCTGCCGCTGCTGCACCCGATTCTCCACCTAGTCCACGACCTCTTCCATAGAGTCCACCTCTGCCACCGTCAGCTGCTGCTGCCGCCGCTGCTGCATCAGAACCTCCACCAAGTCCTCCGTACCTCCCGCCCTCTGCCACCATGGCTGCTGCAGTCCCCACCGCGACCTCCTCCATAGCTGCTGCTGCGGTCAGAACCTCCACCAAGTCCTCCGTAACCTGATCAGCCTCTCGTCCATATAGTCCTCATCTACCACCATCAGCTGCCGCCGCTGCCGCTGCTGCATCAGAACCTCCACCAAGTCCTCCGTAGCCTCCTCGGCCACCATCAGCAGCTGCCGCTGCCGCTGCCGCACCGGAGTCTCCACCTAGTCCAAGACCTCTTCCATAGAGTCTTCCTCTGCCACCGTCAGCTGCAGCTGCCGCCGCTGCTGCATCAGAACCTCCACCAAGTCCTCCGTAGCGGCCTCGGCCACCATCAGCAGCTGCCGCCGCTGCTGCTGCTGCGTCGGAGTCTCCACCAAGTCCACGACCCTTCCGTAACCTCCTCGGCCACCGTCAGCTGCTGCTGCCGCCGCTGCTGCAACATCAGAACCTCCACCAAGTCCTCCGTAACCTCCTCGGCCACCTTCAGCAGCTGCCGCCGCTGCTGCTGCTGTGTCAGAACCTCCACCAAGTCCTCCGTAACCTCCTCTACCACCATCAGCTGCTGCAGCTGCCGCTGCAGCTGCAGAGTGTCCTCCAAGACCACGACCATATTCTCCATATCTTCCTCTGCCTCCATTAGCTACAGCTGCTGCACCAGAGTCTCCACCACGTCCAAGTCCTCCGTATCCTCCTCTGCCATCATCAGCTGCTGCTGCGCCAGAAGCTCCAACTGCTCCGTAGCCATATCCTCCATTACCATCTCCTGCTGCGGCCGCTGCCGCTGCTCCAGATGCTCCTCCTGGTCCATAGCCTATTCCTCCATAACCTCCTTCGGCTGCTGCAGAAGCTGCCGCTGATCCTGATCCACCACCATAACCACCACCTGGACCGTAGCCTATTCCTCCTCCTCCACCTGCTGCTGCAGCCGCTGCTCCGGTCGATTCTACGAAATTGGTATCTTCGTTTTCGGCGAATACTCTTATCAGTTCTTCCATTTCTCTGGCAAGTTTATAATCTTGGCCCATACCGAATTGGGCAAAAGCGGATGCCATAGAATTTTGAACCGAATTAATGATATTGTTAATATCGCCACCATTTTGAGCTGCGATTTCTGCTATTCCACTGTTGAATAGGATTTGAAATAATTGTAGTTTATGAGTGTTTAAATTTTTAGATGTTTTCATTTCATTAATTGAATTTATCAGCGTGTCTTTCATTGAGTAAACTTCGTCAACTAAATCGGCGTTCAACTGACCTGATGAAACCAATGAATCTGAGAAAGTATTTATAAATCCTTCCATATTTCCTAATCCTCCGCTCATTAGTTCTTGCAATGAAGCACGAACAAAGCTCGTCTGGCTGCAAAAAAGTGCAACAAAGAGTATATTCGTAATCCACCCCATGGCTGAATGTAGCTGTTTGGGATATCTTTCGAAGATGTGATTTTCCATCGACTTGGACTCTCTTTTATTCCCACATAATCGTGACATTCTTGTTTCATTTGTGAAATCATACAGTTGATCAAACAATCGGCGATCTATATTCTCGTATGATGCATATGTTTGTTGTACGCATCTTTAATTCATGGAATTTTTTTCAATCCATTCGCATGGATCGTGTTAGGTGTGTTTATTTATGGAAAAAAGGAAATGATATTAAATCTTTAAACGAAGCACAAGCTTAATTTTTTTATACATACGATTAAAGTTAAATGTTCATGTGCATGTCTAAATATTTATATCTTTTTAGACGTGCACATGTTTCTACATATTATTATCTTTTTAAAGTTTCTGTAAACTTCATTATGATAGTCATTAGATATTGTGATTTTGGAATTTCAGTGGTGAATATCATACTTTAGTATGAAATTGTTTAAATTTTAAATTTTCTGAAAGCTCTTGAATTGTTTTATTCCATAAGAAAGTATATATAAAAATATATTAACTGAAAATTTGTTGAAACTATATATAAATAATTTAAAGAATTTAGAAAGAGAAATATATTCTTATAATTCTTAAACTTTAAAAATGTAAAAATTCTTTGTTTACCTTTTGGATGGATAATTAATATTACATTTTTTTTGTATTTATCAGATCGATTTTATGTGTGTGTTCCGACACTGTTTTGAATCATGATTTGTGTTAGTTAAAACCATTATAACAATGTTTCGTTATACTTTAGAAAGAAGTGAATTAAATATCTCTGCTATTTGGGCGCTTGTTTCTTATGCACAAAATAAGCATAAGAAACCTTTAAAAAGCATTATTAATTACAAGTTCTAAGATAAACTACTGATGTGTTATGTCCTTAAACCGTGTTTCGAATATAATAATTTTTTTCTATATATCGCACAGATTTTGATGATATCGACGCAAAATCTATTCACCTTGTGATTTGTTACCGCTCTTGTTTTCTTTTAGTAACTAGTGACTATACTGACTCCTAGAGGCCTCGTGAATACTTAGGATGTCTGCGTGTGAAATTAAAATTAATTTGGGAGTGCGTGGGCAACGTTAGGTACTGCACAAAAAGTTTAAAAAAATATAATGTTTGTGACCTATTTCTATTATTGTGAAAGATAATATAAACTAGTAATGATTTTTATGTGTACAGAAGGTCATTCGCACTTTATGGAAACGATTTTGATAGTTAATTTTTACCTATAAATGCAATATTTTTGTGGCGATTTGCTTCTGATTGATAGCCATAATTCTTGACCAGGGGCGTCCAAAACGCGGCTCGCCAGTAAATAAGTTGCGGCCCACCGACTCTTTTTAAAATTTTTTTAAATATTAGGTTTTTTAAGTTTTTTTCATTTTTAAAATTTATTTACATATATATAGTCTATTAAGTATTTGCTTGTTACCTGTTCTTGTTTTAAAATAAACCATTTTTGATAATAGAAATGTCCTTTAGTTTAAAATAGATTTATATTTTATCAAACAATTACATTT
The DNA here is from genome assembly GCA_019973935.1 of Trichonephila clavipes. Lineage (NCBI taxonomy): Eukaryota > Metazoa > Arthropoda > Arachnida > Araneae > Nephilidae > Trichonephila > Trichonephila clavipes. The sequence goes on from BMAU01021435.1 coordinate 24,657, forward strand.
CATTTTACTATAATAAATTACTTTTTGAATAAATTACGAATTGCACTATGCATATCCTTTACTATGGATGGTACATGATTCTCTGTGTGCGTGACTTTCATTTCTCCTCCTTATCTGTTTGGAGTGCTCAAAATGCAAGATGTAGTCAAAGATGTTTTTAAAGTTTAAAAAAAAATATTCAGGATGTCTAAGATAAAGGACACAATGCATATTTTATCATTTGCGAATGACAGCACAATCAAACTTCAACAATAAGTAACGAAAGATCAATTCAAAAGGATCACCGTAATTTTCGAGCAAATGGCAACACTGTAACATTTTAAACATTATTTGATTATTGAATTATTATGCAATATAAAAATTACTATGCATCTATGTCTGTATACATGAAAAATAATGAAAGCAATAATAATAATTCATTCTGTTTTAAATTTTCACTCCAATAAATGCTTTTTTGTTTCCAAATCTGATATAAAGGTACATATTTTTATGTGCAGCCCGCGAGGTTATAATGTTTTTCCGACGTGGCCCGCAAGGTCATTTGGTTTGGACACCCCTATTCTTGACGATAGCTCTAGCTCGAATTTTCCGTGAAAGTAAATTTTTTCTTAGTACTATCACGCCAACTTTATTCCTTTCCTCTTGAACCGTTTTTCAAAATCGGTTCAGTGTTTTTGGATGCCGTTTTTCTAAGGGTCATTTTAATAAACCGAAATCACAAAAATTCATTGTTGAAGCGTTGGGTGATTTTACACGCATTTCATGAAATGAGATACACTTTATTCCTGTTTCTGATTCTTTCTTTGTTAAATAAGCGGCAGTTGACTTAGATGTGCAACTAGAGGCTTTGTCCAAATGAAGTTGAACTTTATCAAATTCCGTTCCATATAAAGTTGGAATTTCTTCTTCAAAAATTGGTTCTAAAATGTTCTGCTGATAGTAGTGTGTGTGTGAATTAATTTTGGCTTTACTTGAGACTTTTTAATTTTTAATTTGCCATTGTTAGAATATTCTACAACTATCATGAATCACTTTAGAAACTTTACTGCACACTAAAGAAGTCATTTCGTTCAGTTATTACCATTAGTTGAGCAAAAGAAAATTGATCTTTTACTACAGTAACTTAAATATGACCAGATCTCATCTGAACAGTCGTTTCGTCTGATCGTCTCGTTTGAACAGTCTTAGGATAAAGTTTCGTGGTCATGTTTTCATTTTTACTTTTTTGCTGGGCGCGTTTTCCCTTTCAAATTTAATATATTATAATTTAATTGAATTGCCCTTCATTGAAATGCAATAACCAAGATTTTTAAACATGTTTTAAATTTGTTGATACGAATATTTCTTCTTGGGAAGTGTAATTACGAACCTTCCAACCATATATCGTTTTTTGGAGCCATTTTTAAAACAATTATTTTATTTTACATTCGAATCGAAAGAAAACCATAGCAGACGATTCTTCTGAGGTTGCCAAAGTTTTATCTTAAAATACAAAATCGTTCCCATGAAATGCGAACGACCTTCCGTATTTAAAAAATTTAGATTAATATATAGAAAAATTCATAAAGTATAAGTAACGACTGGCATCGCACTGTGGAAGTCAAACTGATCACGGATGCTGCCTTCTATGCAAGTTGTAATATGGACGGAATCTTGTCTCTTAATGCAATGACTTGCCAAAAGTATTACAATACATTTGGTGTAAGTGAAAGTTATGTTGTTTTTCGCTAACGAAAAAAATATATATAACAAATGTAAAACAAAATATGTAAAAGGGACGTGCTTCTATTCGTTCCTCCAAACCTTTTTAAGTGGCCCGGTCATGGCCCATTGCTCTGAGAAATTTACTTTTTTAAGAACATTATATTAAAAATTTAGTGGGAAAATATATCAATTTTGCTGTCGGTGTCGTACGGTTACGAATTAACACTCTTTTTCTATGTGGAACGGTTGCTGATAGTGATAACAGACAACAGTGGAGTAGCGATAATTTTAAAGGTGGAACGAATTTTTAACTATCTTTCATAACTTGCAAGCGAAAATATTCGAAGAAAATATATCACTTCAAGACGATTGGGATGCTGACTATTTTGTAGTGAAAAATAAACATTGATCAGTAATTTTTGATTTGTCACGAAAATGCTGTTTTTAAAAAATACCAATAAACAGGAATCATTCAATGACATTTTTCCACGAAGATCTCTTTCAAAAGATAATAAATAGGTTTTCTTGAATAATCTTTACAACAGAAGTGTTTTGTCAGGGGTAATACCACAGCGGTATCAAAGACATCCTGTGAAGTTTGTTGCATCATTGATAATCACATGAAACCATTTTCTGATGCAGAAATTGTGAAAGGGTCCTTCTTAAATTCTTCTAATGTAGTGTTAGAGACAAAAAATAAAACTTATAAAAAATAATAATTAAAAAAAGCAAAACAGTAGTTATAATATTATGATCAATTTTCAACATTTTGAATTTCCAATCTTATGTTGGTCTTAAGGTATTCCTCCCCCCCAGCCCCATTTATCCTCATGATGCGGTCCGCGTGAAATAACTAACATATGTATGCGACCCGCATGAAATAGCTGGCATGTGTATGCGGCCCAGCAAAAAAATAAATTTTGACTACCCCTGTTCTGGTCCATAGTTTGTTTTTGGGCATGATCCCAAGACGTGAAATTAATGCAAAAAAAATTCCCTTGATTTAAAACAGGAAACAATGTTATTCTTTGTATGTTACGTAAGTATTTTTAATACATTTGATATCATTGTCTGCATAAATTTCGCGACCATTGTTATTCTTTTTTAAAATTAATTCACAAATTAGTCTTATATAGTACTTATCAATATGAGTTTCCTTTTCGTTTTTATCATTTTAGTATCACCATATTAGTTTGTAATTTTTTTTTTATATATTGAAATAAAGATAGCACATTTAATATGGATCCAAGGCACTGTAAATATGCAAACGATTGCTCTAGGCCAGTGGTCTTCAAACTGTGTTCTACGGAACCTTGGGGTCCACAAGTTAAAACTAATGTTCTTTAATCCACACATGCATATTTTACTAATATATTTATAAATTTAGGGGGAAATTTAGAATATTTCTGCACGGCTTTTAAGTTATCCGACTACGTTCGGAACCGTGATTTGCGAAAGCGCATAAATCGATAATTTTCGTGATATTTAGTGTCACTTAGATAAGAATATATGCATAAAATTTTTTAATGACATTTTGACAAAAAAAATTATTTAAATATAATATTTTGGCAAAAAATTAACTTAAAGTAATCTTTTTTCCAAATGGACTCCTTTTGTGAAAAATGCTTCTATTAGAATAATATTTTGCCTGTATATTGCTCAGACCTCTCAACAGAGGCTCAACTAGAATTTTTGAAATATAAAGCTTGGAAGTGGGTTTATTTGTATATTACGATAACAGAGGGGAGAAATTTTAAGAAAAAAAACGCCAATAATTATTTTAATTGGTGGTAACTCTGAAAATAATGTGAATTTTTCAAAATATCTACTTGAGCCTCTGTAGAGAGGTTTGAGCTATATACAGGCAAAATATTATTATAATAGAACCATTTTTAACAAAAGGAGAACATTTGGAAAAAAGATTATTCTAAGTTTATTTTTTGCCAAAATATTATATTTAAATAAAAATTTTCTTTGTCAAAATCTCCTTAAAACAATTTTATGCATGTATTCTAATCTGAGTGACACTAAATATCATAAAAATTATCCATTTATGCGTTTTATGAAAATCACGGTTCCGACCGTAGTCGGATACCTTAAGTAAATATTATTAAACTGAACGATAAAATTAGTGCTTTAATCTTAATTTGATTTTAGTGGGAATCTTTTATAAAAAATAATAATCCGCAATGTCAGGTCCGACTCTAAAAGTTTTAGCGGCCCGGACAAAAATGGAAAAATGCCGCCTCTGTCTCCAAAGCAAACAATTATAATTCATATTATATAAAATTATATATATTGCCCTAAAAATACAAAATAATTCGAAATTAAGCGCAAAATTTCTCGTTATGATTCACTGGCGTAGCTGGTCCTGAACGAGCCCTGTATCCAAATTCCTTGGGGACTTGTTTTGGGGATGGGGGGGTATAAGATTCACTTTGCGTATGTGAAAAAAACTATATAAGTGGCGCTGCCATCGGAATGAAAAGAAGAGAACTGTACAATATGGAGGGGAGGCGAATGTCGGTTATTCTTGCTAGTACAGAAACAAAATGGTCTTAACTAAAGATAATGTATAGTAGTTAGAATTTATAATTGTTGTGCCCTTGTTTTGTGCGTGGGTGTGTGGCTATGAATAATTAGCCACTAAGATGGACTGACTTTATTTGTGCCTGGTAACTAATGAAACCCTCAGTTGAAACAAAGAACCTACAACTACGGGGATATTATTGGGGGCTTTGCATTTTACGATGTTTTGTTTACACATTTTGAAGCCCCTGAAACTTGGAAGGCCCCGTACCACTGATACGATGATAGCTACGCCCCTGTAATTATTTAAAATGAGTAAAATTTGAGAGACGAAATAGCCCATTTCAGCAGGCCAATTTCTTCTAAAAAGAGTCTACTGATGGGGGGGGGTCATAAGCGTTTCTGTTTTAACTTACAGTAACTACACTTAAGACTAAAATGAAACATCTCCTGTAGCTCTCTATCTACTAAAATTCTTATTACCCTTGTCCCCTTTAGAAAAGCTAGCACCAGACATCGTATGGGTGAAAGGAATGTCCGTTGTGACTCTTCTTCTGGATGTGGAGAAAATTATTAGTGAAACTACTGTTAAGATATCATATTTCATAATTTAACATGTACTCCAATCTCGACTCCTTCAAGTTTAAATGTAAAAAAAAACTGACATTAAACCTACATAGAACAAAATAAGTAAATAAGATACGTTTAATGAAATACCAAATGCACATCCAATAAGAAATTAAAAAATATACAAATTTTTGTAACATTAAAAATATTTTACAAATTTAATCCAAATGCTACCGTTAATATTTACAGCCCTGGACAAAGGTCCATGGGGTCATGCTCTAAAATGTTAAGTGATTTTCTAATCAAAACAGTAATAAATTTGAATAAAGAGGCGAAAGGTATAATTCAAGAGCACATGTTATTTTAAAATTAAATCCACAATGAGGAATTAATTTTTTCAGAAAGAAATACCCTATGACTGGATAAGAAATCCATTTTAATATTTCAATAAAAATCAGGATTTATTACTGATAGAACAACTGCTTGAATTATAAACTAATTCTTTGTAGATAATTCAAAGTCAAGATCTTTTTGACTTTTGGTTAAAAATTTACTCGTAATATCCTCAAATTTCTACAAAAGTTTTAAAAGACTTAATGTCTTTCGTTACAACATATTGTGAGAAAAGACTTTTTTAACATAAGCCAGAAAAAAAGCAGAAATAAAATCGATCTTGAATATGAAATACGTTTAAAAAATTGTAACAATAGAACTCTACTTTAAACTTTTATACAAAACAAAATGAGCTCATCTCAGTCTTTAAAATTGAAGATTTTGTTTATATATAGCAGATTAATACATATACTTTGTAATACTATTTTAAATTTTGTTATAATATAATGAAAGAAAATCTGATAAATGAGGTTTGAAGATGAAGGAGAGGGAGAAACTTATTGATAGAGAGAGAGAGAGAGACCAAAGTGAGTAACTGAGTGAATATTAACGTCGCGCTGTTCAGCTACTCGGGGGCTTTTGGCGACGGACCTCGTAATTTTGAACCATGGTCTAGTAACGAGGACGATACCAGAGCTGACACCCCTTCTCCTAAATCTTACACCACTCCAATGGGTGCACGTTTGATCTTCGACCGATTTAGAGTGCACGTTTATAACCCCCCCCCTACACGGTAGGTCTTCAGCGGTACCAGTCTCGAATATATGAAATGACGGCCACAAGTCCGTTACTTTGACCACGAGGCTACCACGGCCTCTTGACATACCAAAAGAATTGACATTAAATTCTCAATTTAAGTAAACACAATTCCTAAATTTTAGATTGGTAATTCATGTAGAATACACAGGATTTTTCACCTGGCTATTAACATTTTAATACCAATGAGAAAAGAATTATTCGAGTGAAATATATATCTTAACGTATTTGGGAACAAAATATTAAATCAAATCAGACAGAAAATATGAAATGCGACTGCTAATAGTTTCAATAAACCTAGACTTCTATAGTCTGTGTAAAAATACAAAGACATCCCATTTACTAAATATGGATGGGTGGTACTAGGAGCAGAAATTAATGTTATTAATGAAATTATATTAACATATCAAAAATTTTTAAAAACAAATACAATACAGAAGCGTAACGTACACCCCACATCGCGGTGGGGCCCTCAGGATTATAGGGGGCCGAAAGTCTCTCTGACGCCTTTGTAACAATTGGCTTTGGGCCCAAAAACTGAAGTCACAGGGAGGGGCCTAAAATTCTCCATTACGCCACTGATACAATACTTTTCTTTTTGTACATAAAGTAGCAATAGCATGTTGTTCTACTTTAAATATTATTTTACGATATATTTAAAGAATGGAATGGGTTTCTACGCAATGGTGCAGTATTTCTTAGTGGGCCCTGTGTCAAAAATATTTCGGGCGGGGCCTATTTGGGCCTCCTTAATATTTTACGATTGTTTTTCTTACACATGCTGTGGCCCCTGTAGCTTGGGGGCCCCTTATCATTGATACAGTGGAAACTACGCCCCTGGTTCTACGAAAATATCTTATAATAGGTTCCTTGAGTCGAAAAAGTGTGAAGACCACTGCTCTAGACTGATAGTTCAAAGCAGCAAAAACGCCCACCTTTTTAGTACGGACTTTGTGAGTGTTGAAAGGGGACGTTATTAAAAGCCGTCCAGATTCTTTGTTTTTAATATTTTTAGGATGTATATATATATATATATATATATATATATATATATATATATATATATATATATATATATGTAAATATATATTGTGTATGTCCCCTTAACACAAAGTCATTTATTAATTCTTACTCTAATTATATGGGTTTCATTGTTCTTGAACCCAAAATTTACCATATTCAGTTTAACTTTTCAAATCCAAAGCTCTATACTTTTATCCTTAGGGTAAAAATATAGTACTCTAAGGAAAGCGTATTGCAGTGGATCCCTGGACACTACTGTGTAACTAGTAATGAGTTAACTGAGCCCCCAGCAAAAAAGAAAGCTTCCATTCAAGAGACAACAAGGAAAGCTGTCCTTTTTACCAGTGCCACGTTTATTATTAAGAAAAAAAAAAGATGAATGATCTCACTTTAACTCAATACAAAGAGAGAAATTCAAATAAGATCTCGTGGAATAATCTAAAGGTCTTTTCATGTGACTAAGACTTAAAGGAGTTCACAAATTTCGTCTGGCGACAGGACACAACTGTCTCCTCAAACATCTTCATCGATTTCATGTTGCACGGGCCCCTTTCTATACGCTCTGTGATATTTGGGAGGACATGGATGCTGACCACATATGCCGCTGCTCAGCGCAAAAGGGCACCTCTGTGCGATCTTTACTGTCAAACTGGGGACTTGTTAAGTTCACAGACTTTTCTCGTCGCGCTGTTTTTTCCTACTTCGTTTGTTTTGTCTATCTTTGTTTTTGTTCCTACCCCCCTGTGGTATAGTGATATTTTGTAACTCTGGCATATGGAAATAATTTATATATATATATGTGTGTGTGTGTACATAAATGAAGAATAATGTATTATATTTTAAAACTTTGAAACAACAGTTTTCCTTAAGTGGTGGCAATATATACACAGAACAATAAAAAGATTGAAAAGAATCTCTATGTTTACTTCTCAAAAAACCATTGTAATCAAACACGGTATACATTAAATCAAATTAAACCCGAATTAATAAAATCAAATAACCGTATTAGATTCTTTGTTTAAAAATGGTTATATATATATATATATATATATATATATATATACATACAGGGTGTGTATATTAAGTAATGAGAATAAGTCCAAAAAAATTATTTATTAGAGATATCGCTACAAAACTTTATTAGTCTTCATAATATGCTCCTTGAGCATGAACACAATTCTGCAGGCGACGTTTCCATGCTTCGTACACTCCCTGGAAGTCACGACTGAATATCCTTCAGTGCATGAGAGCAAGCTCTTTTGATATATTCCAGGGTCCCGTGGTGGCGCCCTTTGAGGGCGGTTTTCCCTTTGGGGAAGAGGAAAAAGTCTGCTGTGGCAAGGTCGGGACTGTAAAGGAGGCCGTGGAATTGTTACGATGCCATTTTTGTCAAGTGCTCGGTAACCACGAAGCAGGTGTGAGATGGCGCATTATCGTGGTGGAGCTTCCAATTGGCGGAAATTTCTAAACGTCCTCTAAAACGTTTGGCGCAAATCTTTCTCATCCCAAGATCCTCATTGATTATTTTTTACACAACAATTTTATCCATTCCTAGCTGTTCTGCGATCATGCGAACACTTAAACGCCGCGAACAACGTGTCCAGCAAATGTCGCATACGTTGATCATTTTCTGCGGTTCTTCATGTTAACGGGCGACTTGCACGGGCTCGTCCTCCACGTCTTCTTTAAACATTTTGTGCCATCTAAAAATTTGAGCTTGTGATAAGCTTTCCCTGCCGTACGCTTGCTGAATCATTTACAGTGTTGCTGCACCCGATTTTCCAAGGTGAACACAAAATTTGATTGCGTAACGCTGTTCAATGATTTGTTGAATTTTGAACTTGCACACACTTTTTTGAAGTCGTCTACGCCACGCGAGATCCTGCCTCAACCAAAGCCAGCAGGCAAATGTGGAGTGAAGAGTTATCAAGGTCGAATGCTCAACTACCGACTCCAACCGGTCGGAGCGCCCTCTGGCGTACAGCCACGTCGAGACAAAAATATTATCATTACTTAAAACACAAACCCTGTATATACACTCAGAAACATTGAAAATAGCAACCCAAGAAGGAAGCTAAGTACAATCGTGAAACTTTGAAAATAAGTACAGCGTAATGTGATATGCAAATGATCCAAGTTTTGTGCCAATACGCATGCTCATACACACCGAGGTGGCGCTACAATCAAAAAGAGGGTGCTATATAAGCCAGCGCAATTTCGAAGATTCATAAACGTGACGATTACCCGCCGATTGTAGGAAGACTTTGGTAAGCGAAACATGCCAGGTAAACGTGCTAGAAGACATTTCTCACAGTTAAGCGAGTTTGAAAGAGGCCTGATTATCGGGATGAAAACTGCAGGCAGGTCAACGCGAAGTTTTGCTGGCCAGGTGGATCGTTTGGAGTGTGCCGTTTGATATTGTTGGGAGCAGTAGACACGAGAAGGTACCTACGTGTGGAAAACCGGGCCTGGAGCGACCAGGAAGACCACGAGGAGAGAGTATCGAAGGATTGTGCGGCAAGCACGTGTGGACCCTACCGTGACTCGTTCAACGATACGAGCAGACGTAGGCGTAGCAATTGTTCCACAAACAATTTCCAGACACTTTGCAGAAGCAAATCTTAAATCCAAGCGCCCTTTCCGTGCACTCCCTTTAACACCGGAACATCGGCAACTGCGTCTACAGTGGTGCCAAGCCAGATCAATGTGGAATGTCACAGACTGGCAAAAGGTTGTGTTTAGTGATGAATCCCGGTTTCTTTTAGGGACAGATGATAACCGTGTACGGGTGTGGAGGCACCCTGGTGAGCGTACAATTCTTCCCACGCTGTTCTACGTCATACTGCCCGCACAGCTGGTGTAATGGTGTGGGGGCACATAGCCTATGATAGCCGGTCCACTTTAATTGTGATGCGTGGAACCTTAACGGGCCAACGTTGTGTTGATGATATTCTTCGACCCCATGTAGGACCTTTATTAAATGGTCTCCCAGAAGCAATTTTCCAGCAGGATAATGCTCGTGCGCATACAGCAAGAGTTGCTCAGGACTTCCTACGTCATTTTCAGCCTCCTCCATGGCTGGCCCGCTCCCCCGATTTGTCCCCTGTAGAGCACGTGTGGAATCAGCTAAAACGACAGATGCAATCGTGTCACTCTGTACATGATTTAGAGTTGGCTGTTCAAGATTTGTGGGCCCATCTGCCTCAGGACAACATAAGGTGTCTAATCAACTCAATGCCGGACCGTGTGGCGTTATGTATTGAAGCTGGAAGTGGTCCAACGCGCTATTGAAGTTGCCCAATATTTGTGTCGTTGCACACCTTGTATTCATTTAATTGTCTTGTTTTTGAGATCAAGTGAATCTCTTAACTGTGTCATTATGTGTATTAAATTTCATTTCAATCCAATGCTTTCTTCTTGAGTAGCTATTTTCAATGTTACTGAGTGTATATATATTATGTTGGGGAAAAAGAAATCCATTATTTTTTCGGTAGATGGCTTTAGTGTCAATATCTTGTGAAGTATGGATCAAACAGTTTCAAATTTATGCTTGTTGTCAAGATGACATTTCGCACTAAAAAATTATTTTGCTTTTTTTTTTGTTTGGTCCATTCAGTTGTGAGTTACAGGGTGTTAAAAATAGAAGACAACAAAGAGAAAATTCAGCTCTTTTTATAGTCTTTTTTTGATAAAAGGGAAAATGCAAGATAGGTGGCTGAAATTGCGAATGGTGTTTATGGTGCCGATACTGTAACAGCTAATTATGTGCAATTTTGCTTTCGCCGATTCCGTTTAGGTATTTTTGATGTTAAAGATGCACCTCGCACAGGCAGACCCGTTGTCGATAAAATCACAGAAATAATCGAAATTGACCGGCATGTTAGTAGTCGTAGCATCGCACAAGAGCTAAAGATCGATCATAAAACAGTTTTAAGCCATTTGCGCAAAGTTGGATTCAAAAAGAAGCTCCATGTTTGAGTGCCACACCAATTAACACCAAAAAACATGATGAATCGAATTTCCATCTTCGAAGCCTTGGGCAAACGGAATGAAATCGACCCATTTCTTAATTGGATACTGAGTGGGGATGAAAAATGGGTCACGTACTATAATATTGTGTGAAAACAATCGTGGTCAAAGTGCTGTGAAGCTGCTCAAACGGTGGCCAAAGCAGGAATATCGGCCAGGAAGGTTCTACTGTGTATTTGGTGGGACTGGAAAGGAATAATTTATTAGGAGTTTCTTCCGCATGGCCAAACACTAAACTCAGACCTCTACTGTCAACAACTGGACCGTTTGAAACTAGCGATTGACCAGAAATAGCCAGAATTGGCTAACAGAAAATGTGTTGTGTTCCATCAGGACAACGCCAATCCACACACTTCTATAGTGACTCTCTAGAACCTCTGGGAGCTTAGTTGGGAAGTTTTAATGCATCCACCATATAGTCCGGACCTGGCACCAAGCGATTACTACCTTTTTCTCAGATTGCAAAACTTCCTGAGTGATAAGAAATTGGGATCTATAGAAGATTGTGAAAATCGATTACTAAAGTTTTTCGCGAATAAAGGCCAATACTTTCTATGAGAGATGCAATATGAAGCTACCTTTAAAATGGCAACAAATTATACAACAGAACGGTGCATATTCGATCCAAATCGGACAATCAAAAGCATGTTAAATAAAGTCTTGATTTTCATGCAAAAATAATGGATTTCTTTTCCCCAACCTAATATATATATAATATGATAAAATGTGTGATGCATATTTTAAAATTTAACACGAATTAAATCCTTAAAACCAGCGCCTCTAAATCATGTTGCAAATATCAAATTTTTTCATGGTGGGAATATACGACTCAAAACACAAATTAAATTTCATTCTAAATTAATTAACTGTTAATGGATTGCTCTGTTTGATAATGGTTTTAAATTTATTCTCATGACAGTTTCATTTATTTGCACAAGTACATTAAATAAGCATTACGTGGAATATTATATTACCGATGCAAAATCTCGTATATTTATTTTAGAATTCATTAGGAAATGGGCATTTTTTGATTCCATGAATATTGTTTGTCCGCGACAGATGCATTGAGAGTTTTACGCATTACATTATGAAAATCAGTACAAAAATATACCAATGAATACGTGATTTACTAGAAAACATTTTATTTTGTCACGAAAATTTATCGTCATGACCTTATTGAATAAAACAAAGCACGACTAAACATTCCAATCAAGCGAACGAGCGCCTCCGATTGATTATTTCAGCTGTCCAAAACGTCTATTTTCAATAATAAGTAGGCTTCAGGCAATATTTCAGAAAAAAATATTTAAGGTGTTTATACTAAGAGGGCGGTGTTTCTCGAAGAAAATACGATCCTGCATAATATATACATAATTCTCTGAATATTATTAGTTAATCTTGTGTACACAGGTTTATGGTTCGAAGAATTACCATTCGAAGCGTCCCTTGATTCAGAAATCGTGTGAATTATATGCTTAACAAAAACAAAATAGTTCTGTGATGATTCGAATGGAATGTTTCGAATCCTCTTTCTTAATTATTTCATTCTGAACCTGAGAATTCAACATGCAAGAATCTGCTGAAGATACGTTTCAAGCTTTTTTGCCGTTTTGTTATCCACTGCGTATAAAATAAATACACTACAGAATTTCTTCTGGCAGCCTGAGGTAAGAATTTCTGATTCGAAACATATTTTAACTGCATGATTGATTTCAGTGCAACCACACATAAATTTAACTTTTTTTAAAATGTGTCTTCAAAAAAATAATAGTGCATCAGCTGCAATTTACAATTTAGAGCAAAACAGAAAAAAATGAATGATGCTAAATGAAAAACGCGTTCAAAAGTTATACTCGACTTTTTTAATTCAGTTACGCGAAAATGTTTTTCAGTAAGCTCAAAAACATTGTGAACCCAAAATTAAATTTTTTCTCTCGGTATGTTTTAAAATTTTTTCTAGCTCAACAGTAAAGCACTAAACAATTTTTCAGCGACTCCTTAAAATCGCCATATTCAGCTCTATTTTTCACCAGGAGTGACTTTAATACTTTGGCACCGTATGATAAACTTTTAAATTACGGCTTTATATAATGGCATTTTTAAATTTTACCGTTAATTCCTGCGTATAACGCGCACCTGTACTTTCTAGCTGTATTTTTTAATTTCCAGGTATTAGCCGTATAATCTGCACCCATTTTTTAGGAAGGAACACATGTTATGTTTGAATTCACACTATTATGTTTTGAAGTCTTTTATTCGAAATATTATCCAAGTTCATAAGGAATGCCATCTCTCTAAAATAAACAGGCTTCTGATGTGTGTATCAGAGTAATTTTTTTAAAATGCTCAGATTTCTTTTCTTATTTTTAAAGCTATCATTTCTATACCCGGCATATATCGCGCCCCCGTAAATTTCCATCTTATTTTTTGTATTTAAAAGTGCGCGTTATACGCTGGATTTTTTAAGGTATTTTATATTAAACTTTTACAGAGTATGGGGCATTCTAAGCATCCGTTTTGAATTCAAAAGTAATTTCCCTCTCCCTCGCTTGTCTTTTCGTTTGCTTTGTCCTATAGAACTATTGTATGTTTTAGCACAATTTTAAAAACAACGTTCGATAACTTTTTTTCCCCCAAATTAGACATTTTTTTTCTGCAATTTGAAACGACGAAAGAAATTAATGCTGTTGAATGAAACATTTTTAAACTACTTCCTTGTTTACATAATTTTTCTGAAAAGTTAAGAGTAATTTTAATTCTTTTCATTACAAATAAAAAAAAAAGTTCTAAAATTCCGATCACGATTAAATCGTGTTAATTTCACAAACCTATTTTTTTTACCCTTATAAAACAATGGTCCTTAACCCGCGGACCGGTAATGGGGATCAAATGGCACCGAGCCTCCTAAATTATTTATATTTCTTTTAGTGTACTGTATTCTCGTGTTCTGAGTGACTTTCCATGGAAATCATTTTATATTCATTTTCTAGTGGAACTGTATTTTATTCAAAGGCATATTTAAACATAATTAAATTACAATTATTAAATAAACAATAAACGCTACCCCCCGCCCCTCCTTCTCAGTGGGCAGCGGTAAAATTATCAAACGTTGAATGGTTCACGGCGATAAAAAGGTTGAGGAGCACTAATATAAATCATTGCTTCCCAATCCCTTACTGCCACTGACTAGCCATCTGTAATTAATTTTATAACGATCCGCTGAGGAGAAGACGTTGAATTTTTATATCTTAAAATGTTTTGATTTAATAATTTTAATTGAATTGTGTTTAAGCATGCCTTCAGAATAAAATATAGTTACACCAAAAAATAAATATAAAGTAACTTAACGTACAATATAAAGTGATTTCCATAAAAAATCGCAAACCTGAGCGAAATAAACCACAGTAAAGAAAATGAAAATAATTTAATTTTCCTTGGGCGGTCCGGTATTGTTTGATCCACTGACCGATACTGGTCCGTGGCCAGGGACTGGGAAACAAGCATAAGTTACATAAAATTAATGCAGAAAAATCTTGAGTTAAACCTTAATTTTATTTAATATGCGTTTCAATTAGTTTTTCAGTGACGAATTATTGTTTTTTTAAAAGTGTTTGAGAGATACATTCAGATTAATTTTTTTAAAAAAATTTGATAAATTACAAATGAGTTCAGTTGTTAAGAGAACAGCACCTTGCGCAGTTATGAAATCGCATATTTTGATGGTACTTATCCGATTCCTCATAAACCAGTCAATCGGGTGGGTTCATTTTAATGTGAACTTTTTATAGTTTGTTCAGAAAAGTACAAAGTTTAAAATAACAGAATAATTTTTGCTAACATATTACTATATATATATTTTTTAAATAGCATAAAATATGAACACAAAAAATGATAAGAACTAATTAGCTTTCTTTATGCTTTTACCGACATAACTTAAATAGAGACTTATTCTCTTATGTATAAAATTAAAGCTAAGGAATGCCTATGTTATGAATACCTCAAATTTTAAATTTATCTGTTACTAAAGTATTTTTTTAAATTTAAAAAACAATTTAAACTAACTATTTTGTTCTATTTATCCTCTTACCAAAAAAAAATCTACTTACCTCAAGTACAACTGAGGTATACAAATACAGATCTACTAGTACAATACACATACGCAAAATATACTCTACTACTGAAATTTCTTTTAATTTTATGGGAAAGAGTAAACATTACAAACTGAAAAAAATCATTTCAAGATTAAGTATTACTTTTTTGCATTAAAATAAATCTTTTTATATTTAAATGTACCTATTTCCTATGTTGGGCCTTCATTTTTCATAACATGTTCGTGTATGAATTTTTTCTCAATCTCAGAGTCTTACGATCCAGTTTTATCGAAGATTTTTATTTAATTTCTCCTCCTTTTATTCACGCATTGTCAACCTGAAAAGCGGAAATGACAGAAAAATACTTTATTTTAAAATCCAGATGCTTCATAATATCTAAGCAATTAGCTGTTCCGTCATTAAATATCATTGTTGTGTTTCATTCTACACCAATATCGGTTTTTATTTTAGAAGAGATCTGATATTTTTTTTCAGTACGTCCAATTTGTAAAATTGAAAGATTCTTTTTATATAGTTTTTTTTATAGCTTGGGTGAAGATAAGTAGAAAATTAACTCTAATACGTAAAGATTAAACTACATTCACACATAACAAGGATAGACATAATAAAAAAAAGTATTTTGTTTATGTCGAAAAAAAGTATTTTGAGGAATTTTGCACTTTAGTTACAGCATTGCAAAGTAGCATCAGACAGGAAGATATAGAGCAGGGTTCTGAAACTGTGATCCATAGAACCCTGGGTGTCCACCGTACCTTTTCAGAGGGTTCGCATCACCTTTTTAGGGGATCCGCAACAGCTTTTTAGAGTCCGTGGAGTTTTTCATACAACGTTGTTTCCCACTTTTGCAAACTCTGAGAAGCTCATGAAAAGTGTACCATACTAGACTAGATCACGAAATTGCCTTTGATAAAAAAAATTGCTCAAAAACATGTATTTCGATCAAGGATATTAATGCAGGCAGGGGAAATGGTGTTCAAAATCTCGGAGGTCCGCGATGTCAATCTGATCCATAAAGGGGGGAGGGGGTCTGCAGCACTTGAAAGTTTAAGAACTGCTGATACAGAACATTGTTTCCTCATTTATTGAACGATAATAACGTTATGTGCCCCTATACGAAATAAGAAAATCAAAAGTATGTTCAAAATCCGAACAGAGCTTGGACAGTAAAGTGTCAAATCAGTTGTCGTCCTCGTCATTTGGCCGTGATTTAAAATTACGTCACTTCGTGTTACTTCAAAAGGAGTGATGTTAATAAAGAAAAAAACCAATCAACGAAATCCTAACAAAAAACTTGCTAGTCTACATTTTTAAAGCACAAAACTTTGTTGACATTTACATTTTTTATTGCGGAAAGCGTAATTAATGTCGGAATTCGACGCAGTTTACCAAATGTTGTGAACATTCTGCATGAGTTTTTGATTTTTTTTTCTTTTTTTGAAAAACTGATTTTTTTAAATGTGTATAGGTGTGTGATCCTCTTTTAAGTTTAAAAATAGATTCATTGTGCAGTTTTTGAAAAAATAAGAAATAACTGCGTTAATTTTAATTCTTGACATTGCTGAATTTCGTATCTTATTGCAATTCACAGTTTTTACAAGATTTTTTTGCGTGGGTAAAAATTTACAAAAAAAAAAAGAAAAGAAAATTAAGCTAAGGCGCTGAATTTAATGCGCAAGAGGGATATAAAAAATGCACAAACATTTTTCTTTTTTCCCACATACCAATAATATTGTTGAGGACTTAGTGACTTAGTCGCCGATGAGGTTTTTTAAATTAAGTTGCTCTGTTTGTTATATCTACCATTTAAAACTCTTATTATCGTTTTATCATTTCATTTTACGTAAATAAGGGAACTACTTAAATTTTGAATAAATTTCGCATTCATTTGATTGTTTTATTTTATAAGTATAAATATTCCTTTAAAAGTATTCTTCAAATTTTATTGTTTGTGTTATGACATTTTCAGTTACGTAATAGTTCTTTACAAAACTGTAATATGACTTCCAATAAAACTTTTAAAAAAAGACTAATTCTCTTTATATAGAAATGAAAATTTGAAAACTATCTTAAAAATTTAAAAAGTTAGATAAAAATTTACTATGCATTTTCTCTTTGAAATGTTTTTTTTTATTGAAACTGAAAAATGTCGCGATATGTGAAATAGTTTGCAACATTGGGGTTTCCTTTTTCCATTCATATGTTCATTTCAGAATTCTCTGTTGCGATTAATTCTTATCAATTTGTGTCCAATATTTTGTCCCTCAAAATTCTTAGTTTGAAAAATCAAAGCTTTTTAACGGTTAACGTTGTGCGTGTGTATTATCTATACTTTTTCCTTGATTGGAAACTTCTTTTAATGTCGGTAGGAAATAAGATTATATAATTAAAAGAAATTAACATATTAAAACTCTTCAAAATTCCATGAGCAGAATTTAAATTTCATGATGAATAACACCTACACTCTTGCTTAAATCACTGCTTTGCTAATGAAGTTATTAAAATTTTAAAAATTTCTTAATTTAAGATTTTATTTGGAACAAGTTAAATTTGTAGTTGCTCTTTAAAGGAAATTCGTCTTTTAATAATGGAGAAATCTGCATTTATTATATTAAGAGGTAAATTTGCAAAAAAGAATTTTTGACACTTGCTGTTTAGGTAAAAGAATGATTAAGGAAAATTATTGAATAAACAGTTTATACTTTTCAATACTAGAAATTTTAAGAAAATATACAGATAAAAGAGTCTACACGATTTCAAAAAAATCTAGTAATCTCCACGCGCAAACATATTTAAGAGTGTAATTATTCCCATTTTCATTTATTTTTAAGGACTTCGTTCAACACATCACCAATACAACAAATCTATAATGCATAAGCATGGGGCGCATTAAGAAGAATCGACAGTATAGCACGTTTCGCTAAAGAAAAAAAATCCTCCAACATTTTTAGAACACGAATATGAGTTCATGCTACTTGAGCATTCCTCTTATTTCTTACAAATAGTTATTTTTCTTTCAATTTTTAATTTTTTCTCTTGTTTAATTTTACACATTTTACATGAGTGTAACTCTTATCGTTGAATTAAGTTTCTCAACGTATATCAAATAGCACATGCAGGAAATCTCAGAATAATATTCAGCAAAACTGTCTAAAACACAAACAATGTATGTAGAAAATAACATAATAAAATTCAATATTACCGACTAAAACACAAACAATCCAAAATGCGCACTAAAGCTCTAACTCAGAGCTTCCCAAATTTTTTTGTCTCACAGACCCCTTGCCATGTTTTTCGATTTGAGGTATAGACCTCTATTTATCTAATACTTAACTTTTCCAAATATATAAACTTAAATGTCCTTTTTGAGACTGCTGGTTTAGATCTATACTTACTTTAAAATATTTAAATTTATAACTGAAGTGAAGTATAGTGTTTAAAACATGAGACACACATGTTATTAATTAAATTTAAATTTAAATGATACATAAAATAACTGCTACATACAGTAACTGAGAAACAAGTAAATACTTTTAATGGGAGCGATGAATCTGGTGCTTTCAAAATTGTGTGTGTGTGTGTGATATCCGTTTCTAAACTTTACTTCAAGATCTTCTTAATGCCTATTCCGATCAGTTCCTTTTGTAAGCTGAGATTTTTTTCTTCTTTCAAGGGGATCATATTAATTTATTGTCTACTGTGATATTACCATAGTCAAAGCATTCTCAAACCCAGTTACAAAATCCGAATAAAGGGCATTTAAATTTTGTTCGTTAGTTAAAACGTCATTTTCCTGGAAGATAGTGTATGTGAGGGAAATTTGGAATTTCAAATATTATACTCCTTAACTTAATTCTGGTAAGGAAGGCTGAAATGATGGTCCTGGTAATTGCAAATTAACCTCATCAAATTTAGTAAATAAATTTGTTAAACAGGTAAATCTGGTTTCCACTTGATTAGATTTTCTTTTAAAATTCAAGTCACGATCCGGTTTAGTAAGAACCACTATCGCAGACCCCCATTTACACATCTTGGACCCCAAAATTATTTTTCCGCTGACGTGGACCCCTTGCCGGTCGTCATATACCCCTGGGGGTCTATATAGACCCCTTTGGGAAACACTGCTCTAACTTGATTAAAGTAAAATTAATCTCCTTAAATTCACGTTATGGTAATCTACCCTTTCAGCTGAAAAAATATGTATATTTGCATTGTCTAAAAATATAATCATATATCCTTATATTTTTCCGAAAGTTTTTCCCTCCAGCTCTTCGAGGATAAATTACTTCCTGATCCAAGTTTACTGATAATGGATGCTTAGATTTAATATTTTTTATTAAATTTGCAATTCGAAGCTGTAGGTATAGTATGCAATTGGTGATGGTTTGAATGATTTTTATGTTAACATTATACTCTAAAATAACAAGTACTATTCGCGCCGATGTACCTCGCAATTTTAAACTTGTATCAAGTGGCTAGGACATATCTAATCTGACACTCCAGTCTTAAAACTTTCGCAACATTCTAATCTGAGGACTTAGTCACGACCAATTTAACGTGTATTATTCCCTATATGCGGCATATCTTCAGTGTGGCGCCAGAACGCGAAAATACAACACAAAAATGCCAGTCGCAAATTCGCGACCAAAAATATTGGTTACGTGGTTGTACAGAAAAATAATAACAATTTATATTTATTTGAAATATATATATACATATAAAGGGTGTTTTTTTAGAGGTATAGAACTTTAAATTGCAATAAAACAACGATGTATTATTCGATTGACATGAATTTTTTTTATTGGAAAGATAATCTTGTCGCATTACATTTTAAATATGATTTCTGGCATAGGACTGCCACGGCTGGCTCGGATGTAGTCCAATCTGGATGTCCAATTTTCGATAACTTTTTCCAACATTTGTGGCCGTATATCGGCAATAACACGGAGAATGTTGTCTTCCAAATGGTCAAGCGTTTGTGGCTTATCCGCATAGACCAATGACTTTACATACCTCCACAGAAAATAGTCTTAAATCACAAGATCTTGGAGGCCAATTCACAGGTCCAAAACGTGAAATTAGGCGGTCACCAAACGTGTCTTTCAATAAATCGATTGTGGCACGAGCTGTTTGACATGTTGCGCCGTCTTGTTGGAACCACAGCTTCTGGACATCATGATTGTTCAATTCGGGAATGAAAAAGTTAGTAATCATGGCTCTATACCGATCACCATTGACTGTAACGTTGTGGCCTTCATCGTTTTTGAAGAAGTACGGTGCAATGATTCCACCAGCCCATAAAGCGCACCAAAGAGTCAGTTTTTCTGGATGTAACGGTTTTTCGACACACACACTTGTGGATTAGCTTCACTCCAAATGCGGCAGTTTGGTTTGTTGACGTAGTCATTCAACCAGAAGTGCGCTTCATAGCTAAACAAAATTCGCTTATGAAAATCGACCATTATTTTCGAAATAAAATTGCACAATTTGAAAGCGTTGTTCAGGCGTGAGTCTATTCATGATGAATTGCCAAACCAAACTGAGAATAAATCACTTGACAGCTGTTAAATCGGTCGCCATCTTGGAAAGTAATGCCAACTTAAACTTCTATACCTGGAAAAAAACACTTTGTACGTTAATAATACACCAACCTATTTTAATTCTTCAACTTAATGCTAGACCAGGGGGTGGCCAACCCGCGAAAATATACTAAAAAATTCAAAAATTATGAAAAAGGTAATAAATAACCGTTTCTTACAATTTTATTGAAGTAGGATTGTCTCAGACATCCCCCCTCAAAGCATGGATCAAAATATGTTGAACAAATGCTTTCTGCTATGAACATAATAAAATAAATAACACTCAAAACTAGATAATGTGAACCTATAATAACCTTATTTTGTAGACATCTGTAAGATCTAGTCTTAATAAAGATGACTTGGAAAAAAGGTAGTCATTCAAAAGCCACATTAAGTAGATAATGAGCGTTTAATAATTATTTTGAATTAAAGTTACTCCTTTTTATTTATTACCTAACCTAATTGACTGAACTTGTAAAACGTTTATTAAAAATGAAACCTATGT
The DNA here is from genome assembly GCA_019973935.1 of Trichonephila clavipes. Lineage (NCBI taxonomy): Eukaryota > Metazoa > Arthropoda > Arachnida > Araneae > Nephilidae > Trichonephila > Trichonephila clavipes. Next base: position 45,851 of record BMAU01021435.1, read on the forward strand.
TTTTTTTTTTTACTTTCGTCTTATTTATTATAATTGTTTTTAAACTTCGACTACATAAACTTGCAATAAAAAATTAACTACTTTCGTAAAAATCCCATAATAAGCTTATAAGAAACATTTTTTTCACTTTTCCCGTATTTATTTGCTGGAAAAGTTGGAAATAGCGCGCATAGTTATTTTTTGTTACTTGTTATTACAATTTATTTTAATTATTTTTTATCAAATAGTGGCACTCTTCCCAAAAAGGTTGACCACCCCTGTGCTAGACAATGCGTTAGAATATGGCAGTGTAGTATAGGCCAAAATAGAATAGCCAATTTAATACAATAGCAAACTCATATGCTTAGGTATGAAACTATAGGGTTAAACTCATTTTTGAATTGCAAACCAATCTCTTTATTTGCTTCTATTAAATAACACAAAATAAAGTTTAAAAAGATTTTATAGAAACCAAAAGTTTTACTTTTAAAAATATGAAACTCCAATATCGTATAAAGTAAAACAGCATTCTACTTAAAAGTAATTAACAAATGCAAAATCACTGCAATTAATTTATAAAATATAACCGCTAAAAATTAAAAGTAATAAACTTAGTATACCAACCGCATACCATCCGTCTCTAACCATCCCAAATGATGGCAAACTTAGAATATTTTTATAGTTAAAATTATCTATACTAATAAAACACAGCTTAAGCGTGTGTGTTTCAACCTCTACAGCCCAAACTAAGCAACCCAGAAGTATGAAACTTGGCACATAATTATTCTAGGTCCTGATGATGTGCACTACGAAGAGTGTTTTTCGAAATTCGCTTTAGAGTTTTTAAAATTAAATTTTTAAACGATTTTTCCATTTTTTTTTTCAACAACTGGGTTTTTAGTTAGTTGTTTTGGCAACAGTCTCATTTGTTTTGCTTATCCATTTGATAATATTCCGAACCATTTTTACATTCAACGCATTTTATCATTTTACTTAATTTAAAAAAGGATGTAATTTAGTTAATGTTATAATTTCTACTATATTCTAGGTTACTTCATATTTATTTGTTTATTTTATTCATGTTTAAATTTTTTATTTTTAAAATTTTCCTTCAAAATTAAGGCTTAATTTTTCTTTTTTAGATAACCCTTTGATTTAAATTAATGCAATAATTTCTATTTTAGTACCACACAGTTTTATGTTTGTTTATTTTCTGAACTGTAATTTTCTTGCTTATAATTATGTGATAACGTGTCTCAAAAGTCAGTTTTTTCGTCAAAAAATTATTTGTGAAGCTTTTTGTAAACAGAAGCTTGGATAATGAGGTGCTTATGTTGTAGCATCACCCCACAGCAAAATTGATCACACGCTAATCACACCTTGATACCAAAACAACAAAGATTCTAACATATTTTATATAAAATCGGTCAGATTTTGTAGGAAAATGACGAGATTCGTGAGGTGCCAATAAGCTAAAACATGATTTGTGAAGCTTTTTGTAAACAGTAGCTTAGATGAAGTGGTACTTATGTATTAGCGCACTTGGCTACAATTCATCTGTACACAGCTCATTAATAAGTATAGCGTGAAACTAAGTTCTCACCTGAATATTGGTACATTTCAGCAGTACTTCTTGCTTACTTTCAAATGCACAGCATGACCATTTGGTCAAAAAATAAGTTGTTATGTATTACTGCAGCCTATTGGTGGTATTTTCTGAAACGAAGTGCACTGTTACCAATTCAGCATGAACGACACATAGGAAATGGCAGTTGCCAACTTGGCGAGTTATTAATAGAGTTGGCAACTATAAATAAGTACCAAATCTTCCTATGACATTTCGGTTCTTACATATAATCCCAACCTATTGTCGACATTACATGAAACGAAGCACATGGTTGCCACAATTGAGCACGTACAACACATGCAAAATTTTGAACGTTGGCATTGGTGCGATAAAATGTAAGTAATAACATTTTTACCAATTGAAAAAGAAAAAGGATGGTACTTTTCCTGATACTTACATATTAACCGCAGCCAAAGTGGCACATTTTTCACCAAAATTTGACTTGTTTTTCATACAAAACACATAAGAATCTGTTTTGATATTGTGGTGCAAATTTTGCTGCAGTGATGCCAATACGTAAGTATCTTTTTCCTTTATTAACAAAAATTCCATGTTTTTCAATTGTAATAGAAAAGTAGAAAAATAAAACTAAAAGGAAATGACATTCAATTCAAACTGATTGGAATTAACAGATTGTCAATGGGGTGTGTGATTTAAGTTAGAATTTCTATTTACTTATAAAATTTCTTGACTTTTTTTCTTCTGAGCTGCTTATGGTACTTTCATCAAAATCAGACTTTAATTTATCTATTTAAAGTAGTTGTTTGGTTTGAATTAATATTATAATTTCTACTATGTGTAAGGTTACTTTTATATTTATTTTTATTTTATGTTACACTGTCCATATATGATATATATATATATATATATATATATATATATATATATATATTTCACTTATCATTATAGCTATTTATCATTGTATGTACTCATTCATTTGCTCTTTGCAATAAATTTATTATTTTTAATAGAAGTATTGCAAAAAAGTATTGTGTCTCAATTAATTTTTGAGCAACACGCGGTTTATTATTTGTTGCATTTAGTTCTGTTGTTGGTTCTGAATTATTTCAACGGGAACCTGTTTTATCCGTTTTAGGTGAATTAAAAATTTTAGTTCCAACTAATTAATTTTTTTTAGTTTTGAATTGCATCTAATTTTCTTTTGCTCTTTAAAATTCAGAGTTAATGCAATTTTTGTCATGTGGCATTATGGTTTAACTTTCTTTCTTACAATCTGTTCTTCATATAGAATTTTAAACATTTTATGCATGTACATTTCCATGACATTTTCTTTGGTTGAAAAAAAAGATGATTCTTTTCTTCCTTCATCAGCAGATGCTAATTACTGTTGAACATCATGAAAAATATTTGCAGTTATTTAGACTCGCATTTCGATGGTGAAATGAATAAAAAAAAATTGATGATATTGAACAATTTGTTGATATTAAAAAAACAATGCAAAGAAAAATATCAGATTACCGAAAAATCCAGCATATAATGCTCACCTATACTTTTGAGCTACATTTTTTAATGTTTGTTATGTTCGCCGTATAATGCACACCCTCTTTTTTTACGAAGAAACCTGAAATGTACATATGCAATGCTCTCATGTTTTGAAGTCATTATTCCAAGGTATAGAAAAAAATACTATACTTCTATATAGAATTACAATGCTTTAAGTTCATTAGAAGTGTCATTTCCCATAGCAAAAACATATTACTGCTATTACTTTTCTGTTATAATTTTTATTTATATTTTCATTCTTTCATTTCTATTTAATTTTTAGCATGTTAATTTTCTCTCTTACATCACCTGAATATTGGTACGTTTCAGCAGTACTTCTTGCCTACTTCCAACTGCATATCATGACCATTTGGTCAAAAAAATAAGTACTTATGTATTATCGCAGCCTATTGGCGGCAATATATGAAACGAAGCACACTGTTACCAATTCAGCATGGACGACACAAAGGAAATGGCAGTTGCCAACTTGGCGAGTTATTAATAGAGTTGGCAACTGTACATAAGTACCAAATCTTCCTATGACATTTCGGTTCTTGCACATTATCCCAACCTATTGTCGACATTACATGAAACAAAGCGCATGGTTACTACAATTTAGCACGTACAACACATCAAAATTTTGAATGTTGGCATTGGTCTAATTGCTTACTAATGATGCAAGGAAAGATCTCTGAAACTGCTGAAGATCGAGAAGGGAGACTTAAATATCAGAAATCTAACATATTTTATGTAAAAAAAACAAATCGGCTTTTCTTCCTTCATCAGCAAATACTATTTTCTCATCATTATAGGAAAAGGGATCAGATGTTGATCAGATTTTTTGTCGCATGGCATCTTCCATCAATTTTGCTTCTCACAATCTTCAAATATATAAATCTATTTATATCATTAGTGATCCAAAAGTTTTTAAGGAAAAAAGATGCCGCTTGATACAATTTTCTCATTTTTCTCTTTGGATTTCTTTAAAATTCAATGTTGATGTGATTTTACGTTTCATGCAACACGGTTTAACTTTGCTTCTGATAATATGTTCCTCATTTAGTTTTATGAAGATCATATACTTTGTATATATACGGTTCATATATTATGTATATATTTCAATTATCACTATAATTATCATTGTATTTCCTCATTTGTTTGTTCTTTGCAACAGAAAAACAAATATTTTTCTAATTAAAATATTGCAAAAAAGTATTGTTTAAAAAGTTAATCTTTTATCAAAAGGGTTTATTATTTCTCTCATTAGGTTCATTATGGTTTTTTTCAACGTAGGTCTGTTTTAGATAGTTTATTTTGGTCCTTACTAATTTATTTTTTTACTATTGTATTACATCTAAATTTTGTATTAAACGTAATATAGATGTTATATAGCATTACTTCCGTTCCTCATGTGATATTAATTTAATGCTACAGAAAATTTAATTTAATGCTTTATTACAATGTAGGCTTACTTTCTATTTTTTACAATTTTAGTTTGTACTAATTTTATTTTTTTCCAGTTGAAGGCTTTCTCATGTATGTTATTTATATTAATATTTTAAGAAAATAGTTTATGACATCATTTTTTGTGTTGGTTTATCTATTTCAGATTATTTCATTCATAGTTCCCATAGCAGAAACTTACTACTGTTATTACTTTTCTGTTATAATTTTTATTTATATTTTCATTCTTTCATTTCTATTTACTATTTTAGCATGTTAGTTTTCTCTCCTACATTCAAACATACGTTTTTATGAAACCATTCTTTTCTGTGAAGCGAAATTTCAACGAGAACACTCATTAAAAAATTATGTTTTACTTTTGGATACGCTGCTCTACAATGGCTCTACCCTCTTTAAAATATATTATGTTTACAAGAAAAGCTCAATTTTATTCATTGCGCTACAGGGACACAAGGAACGATTTTCCTTTCTGTATATGCTGTTGGACTATTAGTTTGTTTGTTGCCATTTTTTAATTTAATGAATGAAGTTATATTTAAAAAAACTGTATATTACCCACTGTCATCCACTACAAGTTAAAAAATAAATAAAAGCAATGTCCACATATATTATGGTTCATTATTAGTTGCCATCCTTATTTTCTATGCCTTTTATGATATTTAAAGCGTTCTCTAAAGTTATAAAAGTAATTTTAATTTCAAAATATTTTTTCATTGTTTTACACTGAACATAATATAATTTTGTATTATATATTTTCATTTACATGTCACTTATAAAAATATTTCTTGAATATGAAATTCATTTTACACACATATAAAAATAATAAACAAAACATAATTAGCCATATATTACTTTTGAAAAATATAATAAAACTGATCATCTTTATTTTTTTTAAAAAAAAAGGATAGTTTAAAATGTTAAACAAAAATAAAATAGACACTTTTATCAATTTTATTTGTCATATTTTATGTTAATTATACCAATGTACATATGAGTGTTAGCATATTTTAATTTTGAAAAATATATACTATTTCTTAAAACTGCAATAGCCTGTGCAACACAAAGAAATTTTGAAAAAGTATATTTCATTGAAGCTTTTGCTTATATATATAAATACAGAAAGCCCGTGCAACGCCGGGCCATAAGCTAGTACATTAATATTTTTCAAAGTAACAAAGTGCTCAAAAAATGCGAAGGCAAAATAAAAAATTTGAAAACATTGTTTTCAAAAAAAGAGAAAGTATAATAACTGAAATTAATAAACAACCAATATCAAAAATACCTATTAATTAATTGATGGTGCCATCTCTGACAATCTTATTAATATATATTAGGGTATAAATTGCAAATTAAGGAAACAATTTATATTAGTAACATTACTATTACTACAAATGTACGCATTTAGAAATAGCCATAATGTTGCTTACAAGCGATACGTTATGAAACATTCAATCTTTCAACCATACATTAAGAAATTTAATAGCATATTCAAGTTCCAGAAACAGTAGATCATGTTTTTTATTATAAGTAATATTTCAGTATTATCTTTAGTAACTAAATAATATTTTACTTTAAATAACAATACTATTCCTACACTTAAATACACGCATATTATTGTTTCCAAAAAAGTACTTCTATAATGTGTTAAAATTAAAATAATCCATTTTTTTATCAAAATTATTAGCGATTATATAATGATCCACAATATATAAGACTCAATCTATGTAATATGAAGTACTTTTATTATTGTTAGCTTTAATAAGGTTAACGAATAAAATTAGGTACAGAATTATTTTTTTCACCAAAAATTATGAAATCATTTTTTTTTCTGTATTGAGAGAAATCATTATTAATAATACCTTTTTTTGTTAAACATGTAAATATAAATTAGCTGAACGATTGCTAGCGGGTCCACCTTGTAGTATATTTTTAATTTTCTTACATAAAAATTACAGACAATTTTTCTTAAGAACCAAATTAATAAAAGACTTAAAACTGTGGATTTTTATATAACATAGTTTAGCTTAAAATTATTATATTCCCCCTAATCATATCTATAATATATGTTTATTTAAATTGAACTTTGAATTAATCAATAAAATCTTTACCATTTTGAGAGATAGAGAATAATAGCTTTATCATTAAAATTATTCATAAAATTTTGTAAAATAGGTTGTAATAATAAATACGGAAAAGTAATGTATGTTTTAAAATCATTAGCCATTTTATGAAATTTAAAAGGATTCTTGAGAAATTTAGGAGTGAGAAAAATTTGTAAAAATGTGTCTCCTGATAGAGGTATACCTAATTTTTTATAAAAAGCCAAAATAGTATAATTAATTTCTCTAATACATAGCTCATAATTATTAAAGAAACTTTTGATCTGACAATACTTATTACACAAAATGCAATAGAATTTCGAAATAATGTTATAATTGACAGGAACTTTATCAATACAAATTGTAATTAACTATTTCTGAAATCTTCAATCGTCTTTAAAGCATGTTTAAAAGTAACAATTGCTTGATAAGTTTTAAAATTTAATTTCATAGCATCATTTAAAATAATGTTTTTTAAGTTCTGAAGATCTTTGCAAAAGTAGATCCCCAGATTTCTTAAGAACTTCGCGCTTCCACGCCGCAGGTCCGGGTTCTATTTCCGCGCTGGGAAAGGTCGACTCAACCTTTCATCCCTATGGCAGTGGCTCGATAAATGAGTACCAAGCTTACTTGAAGACTTAAACACTGGGGGTCTCGCTTCAGACTGACCTTCTGATCCAGACATCTGCTCAGCGCCCAATGGTCACGTGTACTGGGATGGCACAGTAGGTTCTGACCGTCATGGACGATTGCGTCACTGAGTTTGAGTTGAGTATTGTTCAGTGTTCGTTATTAGTAAAATGTAAAGTACTATATTCACACAGCTTTAGATTAAATTAAGGAGCAAAGAATTTGTTAATATCTTTAACCTTATTAAAACATTACTATTCTTAAAATAACCAGTGCTTAAAATATAACGAATGGCAGTTAGTTTCGTTTTGTTAAGACAGTTTCTGCTTTGTGTTAAAGAATAGAACCCGAATTTGAAATACTCTTTTTTCAGTTATAAAATAATTGAAACATTAACATCCACCTAGATTATGTAACGGTATACGTTTGGTCATCAAAAGAATTACTAGGAATGTTATTGAAACGTTCGTAACTTCTAAAGCATTTTTCTCTTATTCTGGCTTCGCAATCCTATAAAGCCGGGGTGGGCATTAAGTCGATCGCGATCGACCGGTAGACCGCCAAGACATTTTGAGGTGACCGCCTTTAAATAAGACCTAAGATGCGCATATTAACAAAAAAAATTTTTAATGGAACACCGCGCCAGTTAGATTGGAGAATCGGCTTTTAACAATACATGCGAGTATGTGTAGACGACACATTTACCATTACTCGAAGCTCACTAAGACGCTTAACACGTTTTCTGTGATTGATTATAAAGGGGGAAATGCGATCAACACGATGCCTGCAGTAGAAATGTACTTCCCCCCACACGCAGACTAGAGGAGAAAATAAACGTAGATCAGCTCTTTTTAGGATAACGCGGGATTAGATTCTTGTGTTTACGTTACGTCTCACGATGACGTTGCACCAGCAGCGAACATGTTTAATAGATCAGTCAATTACAGGTTCATTAGTTCATTTTTATTCGTAGCTTTGAAAACGTCCACGCTCCGTGATCCAGCAATCGTTCATAGTTGTTTAAATATAGGGTTTTACGTTTCTTTTTTTTTTTTTTTTTTTTTTAGTTAAAATAGTAGTCTGTCATATAACAAAAGACACACATAATGTCGGAAACAAGTGTTAAAAAATGAAAAACCTACAATTTTAATACAGAGTGGGAAGAACAGTTTTTCTTTACGATGGTGAATGCAAAATGTGTGTGCAATATATGCCATGCAAGTGTACCACTTCAAAAAAAATGAAACGTTGAAAGACAGTTCAAAACTATGCATGGAAGTTTTGATACACACTTTCCTTTAAAAAGCGAATTGCATAAACAAAATGTAAACGAATTTAAATCGCAATTAATCAGACAACAGTCATCTTTTGTTAAATCCAATACTTTATCTAAAGCTGCAACTGTTACATCTCTTCGTGTTAGTCATCTGTTAGCAAAACATAAGAAACCTTTCGCAGATGGAGAAATAATAAAAACAAGCGTTTCTAGAAGCCAGTGATTCCTTATTTGATTCATTCAAGAATAAACCTGAAATTATTTCTGCAATTAAAGATATTCAACTTTCAAGTAAAACTGTCACACTCCGCATAGAAATGATGAATTCTGATCTGGCTGACCGAAGATATCACAAATTGCATTTGCTTCTCTTTGCAGTTTGACAAATCTGTGGACCTGGTTGATACTTCTCAACTTTGTAAGAATGGTTTTTCAGGACATGAGTATAAAAGAAGAGTTATTGACAATATTACCCCTAAAGAAGAAAACACGAGGCGAAGATGTTTACTGCGCCTTCAAAAAATACATAGAAGAGAAAAATATTCCAATTTATAAAATTGTATCGATGACAACTGATGGGGAACCGACGATGACTTTCCACATTTCCTTTCTTATCATTGCATTATTCACCAACAGCAAAATTGTTGCAAAATTCTCAATATGCGTCATGTTATGGGAATCTGCATGAAAATTGTGAACTCAATTCACAAGGAAGAAGTCTTCAGAGAAGAACGTTTCGAGCCCAACTAGAAGAAAACGAATCTGATTACGGAGAATTGTTATATCATGCTCACATGTCCATTGGCTAAGTCGGAGAATATTTTTACAAAGATTCAGGACCTACTACAAGGGGTAAAAGGTTTTTGGAATCAAAATATGAAACATACATCGAACTAAGTGATAAAATTTGGTTGATGGATTTAGCTTTTGTTGTTGATATAACAAGCTATCTTAATGAATTAAACTTACAATTGCAAGGAAAAAACCAAACAATAGTAGAACTGATAGGATATGTTAATACTTTCAAAAACAAGTTAAATCGATTATCTTCCCAGCTAATGAAGAATGAACTAAAAAACTTCAAAAATATTTCTGATGAATTGACTAAAAACGGGGGTACATTAAATAAAGAGAAATATTATGATAAAGTACTAAAACTTCACTCAGAATTTGAGAGACGTTTTCAAGAATTCACTAGAGTGGAACCAATTGTTACCTTCATGTGTTACCCTTTTGGCAATACTCATGTGGAAGACATAACCAAAAATTTAAATGATATATTCTCTTTATCTCTTGAGGAAAACTAAGTTCTCTTTCAAAATGACATAATTTTGAAAGCCCGTAGCTCAGAACTTAAGAATAACTTTTGGAATCTAATGGACGAAGCAAAGTATCCTAATTTAAAAAAAGGTTGCATTCCATTTAACATCGTCCTTTGCCTCTACCTACCTGTGTGAATCAGCGTTTTCAACGATGAATATAATTAAAAATACATATCGGTCCCGTCTCACAAACGACCACTTAGAATTCATGCAAGATTAGCAGTCCGTAACTATATACAACGATATTCAAATTTGGCGGACAGTATGCGGACTAAGTCCTCTACAAACTATAACTGTTAGAACTATCTCAGGTAAAAATGACTTTTTTTTATGCATTTTGAATAGTTTGATAGTTAGTGCATCATTTAATTATATTATATTTGTGGCTATTGTGAAAATGTTTGTATCTTGCATTTTGCTTTAAATGTGGCTTAAAAAGAGTTAAGTTTTCTTTATTGTTATTATGTAGGTAAGTACATATTCCGTATTTATGACTAGCTGAAGAAACAAGCTCTTGAAAATGAGTTAATTTTTCTTTCAAATATTATTCTTGATATAATAGCTGAATTGTAAGGAGACTATTTTTTTAAGAGTCAGTTCTAAAAAGAATTTTGTAAAACGTTTCTCGTTGTGTGTGTTATATACGTTTGAGAAGACTCAAATATAAATCTTGTCCAAATAATCCTTTAAAATGCCCTCTGTGCTTTTCCAAATATCTTAATACTTTTACGTAAAAGAAAAGCATAACAGAAATAGTTTATTTACGACTTCGCTAAATGAAGATGAAATCAAATAAGTGGGAGAGGGAGGGAACTCTAATGATGCCAGGTAATTCAAAACCCTAACAAATGATCACAAAATATTTTTTGCTGCCTCGATAAAGAGTGAATAGTGTTTTCCTTTCTGCAATTTCAATAATAATAACAGTTATGAATTTTTTATCTCCCTAGAATTATATTAGATTCTAGGTTTGAGTTGTTTTGTCTCTGTGAGAGTAGTATTTTAAGTTTAAAAAGAAAACGTAACAAAAAAACCCTCTTATCGCAGGGTTGTATTTCAGCAAATCAAATAAAATGCCTTTTGATTGAGTTAGTGGATCAAAGATATTTAATAAGAGAGCTTATGAAGTGAAAACTTTTATTTTAAATGACGTAATATTGCCAAAGCAGACACGATCTTCAAAATATTACCAATCTGTTAATAGCAATTACCGTATTTTTTTTAAATTTAAGTTACACCTCAAACTCTCCACATTTTTTGTTAAATACAAAAAGTAGTGTTAAGTATAATTTATCAAACTCCGATATTTACACAATTAAAAAAAAACTAAATGAGGATAAATAAGAAATGTATAATTAATTTATTAAATATATAATTAATTTAATATTAATTTATTTTTAAAAATTATTAATAATTTTTAAATAATTGCTTGAATCTATTTACTCTAACCGTCAGTACCATGCTCAATTTCCCCCATCCAATGAATTTCTCCGTCTTCGATTCGAAGCCGCACACGATTTTTAGTATCAAAAACATTAGAAAAAAGGGTGGCTTATATACCAATAAATTTGGTAATTTCAATTGTCGTTTTCTTTTTAAAAACTTTTTTAGCTATATTTTTCTACTATTTTGCTGTGATGATGAGGACATGGAATTTGCCGAAGAAAGAAAAGCAATAAACTTTTTTTTTCAAAGGAAGGAAATATAGCAATAGTTTTTTCGACCAAATGGTCATGCTATGCAGTTGGAAGCAAGCAATAAATACCGCTGAAGTGTTCTGATATTCATGTGGTGCTTTAAGTATTAAGTTTAATTTACTTTTGGGCCGACAAACACCTTAAATAATAAACATTGTAGACGCTTCTTTTAGTTCAAGACTCTTATGTCACTGGGTGGACCGCGACACTTTGAAAAAAATTAGAAGTGGACCGTAGCCTGGAAAAGTTCTGCCCACCCCTGCTATAGAGCAGCGGTTCTTGAACTTTCGATCGTTGCGGCCTCCCTTTATGTATCAGCCAACATCCTTTACCCTTAATGTTTTCAACACCTAATATTCCTAAAAATCCTGACCTAATATTCTTCATCCAAATACATGTTCTACTAGAGTTCTTTCATTGGGGGGCAATTTAGTAATATAGTCTAGGATAGCACATTTTTCAATTTCCTCATGAAGCCTTTCAAATTCTGTAAAAGAGATAAATCTTAACGTTACATGAGAGACTCCATGGACCCCCTAGAAAGACGCTAGGGACCCTTAGGGGTCCACGGATCAAAATTGAAGAACCGCTGATCCTGCAGGCAGCATATTTTATCATACTCTTCATTTTTATATGAGATGATAATTTTTTTTCTGGTACAAAATGTACTTCGCAATTTTTCTCCTGTAACGTCGTTCAAAATTAGCTATCCCTTTACAAGTTAAAATGAAAAAAAAATGTAAGTATTTACGGAATATTTTGAAAATTTAAAAAATTCCATACTATAAACAGAGATTATGAATTAAAATATAAAAAAATTTCACGAACATTGTGACATTTTTCTCTCTGAAAATGTGCTCTGCGTTTAGTTCAGTTAGTTATTTACATTAATTTTATACATAAAATTGTCTTTGTTTTTGTTTCTTTTCCTCACTTTTTCACTTTTATCTATTACTTTTTCAAAAAAATTTAATCTTTGCCATTTCAAAAATATTAATAATTATTATGCAGAATAACTTGTAAAATAGTTTATCGCAGTACATAACATTCAGTCAATTTGGATAAATCACATTAAAACTTTTAATAAAATAATTTTTTATCCGTAAGTTACGTTTTGTAGTTAAAGTATCCGACTACGTTCGGAACCGTGATTTTTCAAAAGCGTATAAATGGATAATATTTAGTGTCACTTAGATTAGAAAATGTACATAAAATTGTTTTAAGAATATTATTGCAATAAAAAATTATTTAACTACAATATTTTGACAAAAAATGAAAATAGAATGACCCATTTTCAAAACATTCTCCTTTTGTTAAAAATGCTTCTAGTACAATAATATTTTGCCTGTATATAGCTCAGACCTCTGTACAGAGGCTCAACTAGAATTTTTGGAATATATAGCTTAGAAGTGGGTTTATCCATATGTTTTACGACAACAGAGGGGAGAAATTTTAAGAAAAAAAACGCCGATAATTATTTCAATTGGTCGTAACTCTGAAAATAAATGTGAATTTTTCAAATATCATAGTTGAGCCTCTGTACAGAGGTTTTAGCTATATACAGGCAAAATATTATTATAATAGAAGCATTGTTCACAAAAGTAGACCATTTTGGAAAAAGGTTATTCTAAGTTAATTTTTTGCCGACACATTGTATTTAAATACTTTGTTTTTGCCAAAATATCCTTAAAACAATTTTATACATGTATCCTAATCTATGAGACACTAAATATCACGAAAATTATCCATATATGCACTTTTTTGAAATCACGGTTCCGAACGTAGTCGGATACCTTAAAATAATCTTATTGATGGATTATTCAATACTTTTAAACCCATTTATATTATAATGTATTAGTTTTATACTGTAGCATTTTAATATCTATGCCATATCTAAACTGATTAATCTAAAGTTAAATTAAAATATTTAAAAAATATATTTATGTGGGAGACAACAAGGGGTCCAAGACTTTTGTCTTTTTCACATTTATTTTTAACTTTAACAAAGATTAATTAAAAAGGTAGATAAGTTTGACAATGATATGCAGAAGGTAACGCCTGTGCTCGCGCATCTCTCTCGTTCTCTCTGCCGTTTCTCTAATGTTCTAATTTTTAAAAGTTTCAGTTTCAATTCACTGCGCCTGCGCGCGAAGACTGCTTGGCTTTGGCTGCCACAATCGGCCAGCCTGACTGTACGCTGTCCGCAGCGGTACGTCCCTTTTTTTTCCTTTTTCATCGAGACCAGAGGAGAATCTGAAACATACAAAAAAGACGGAACAGACAAGGACTATACGACAAATAAATAGATTTAACATATCATAATTTTTCTGAACTAGACAGTTTCTCCATCATGTGAAGGCATCTCTTCGACATCAGGAAGGTTCAATAGGAAAACATTGTGTTTCACAGGCATGAGAACGTCTTTTTTAATGAGTTCTTTGGTTGAACGCATCGATATGTTCCTCTCTAGAGTTCTGGATGTCTGTTCAAAACGATTTCTCTTTTTCCTCCGTTTCCACTGCCAGGGCTCAAAGATTCGTCGGAGCATTGCAAACCGTCTTTGTTCACTCTTCATAGGTGAAGGGAAGATAAATTCCACGGAACTCGTTTTCATGGCACCATTGACTTTCTTACACAATACTATATCAGAACATTTTTCTCTTACAATACTCAATTTTAACTTAGTACTCTTAATTTTATTACATTTATAATTCTTAATTAAAGAACTCGAATCATTTCTAGTATTAAAGTTCTTAACATATGGCAAAAATCATAACTAGAGTTTTTTATCACACTTGAAACAGGAACATTTGAAACATAAACAACACCTAAAGATGATTCACTTTCATTCAATAAAACATCGCTCTTTGCGTGGTCTAGTTTCTTTATTTCAGCATATACACTGGGATGTATAATAATTTCTTCGGTCAAGGTCGGTGATATTGCCGTTCGAACACTTAGACCGGGAGAGTGTTGATCAAGAGAAAAAAAAATATTTATGGGTTTAACTTCTACCATTCGCTGTTCGCCAAAACATGAACTTAATGTTATGATCTCTTCGGAAGGTTTGTGCACTCTAATTAGTGAGGAATTTAAAACTGGGATCTGGCAACCTGAATCAATCAAAGCTGTTACGGGCTGATTTTCTATAAAAATGTTTACGTATTGAAGATTTGCGAATTCATCGCTATTTTGTTTTTCGCTCTCGACTTTCAAAGTATTCACGTTTATTCTATTATGGATGTGGCTGTTAGATTCTTTAGGTTTAAAACGCTTCTCACAGTCTCTTGTGTAATGAGATGAATCACCGCATATATAAAGCAATTTTTATTTTCTCTTTCAAGATATTGGGGATAGTTCTCTTTAATCTTTGGATTAAAGTTTTGTGATCTATTTTTAAAAGGGGTCTTGGGTATATCCATAAGTAATAGGAGTTTCCTTACGTGATCCGTTTTTAGATGAAATATAAATATCACACTCTTTAGCTAAATCAATAGGCCTAAACCAATCTTCTGCTTCTCGAATGCCAATATAGGTTGCGGTTTCCTTATTTAAAGTTTCGAACTGTTTCTCTTCGACTTTAGCTGCAGGATTTAAACTTAATGCTTTATTTTTAGCCGTTTGAAGTTCGACTTCTTTTTCTAACTGAGCTAACTGAAGTTTGGCGAGCTCAATTTTCTGTTTTTCTAAAGTTGCCTCTCTTTCGTTTCGCGATACCCTCTCATCTATACAGTTTTTAATTAAAGTTTTAACGAAATCTGGATCACTTTCAAATGTACTACTGTTCTCAATTTTAGTCTTTAGTTTAGCTATAGTGTCCGTACTCTCCACAGTACCGTCTAGCTCCTCAACAACTCTTATAAAATCCTCTTTAAGAGCGTTTTTATACATTTTAGAAAAATATGGAAAAATCCTGCCTTTTTTTTCTAGCTCCCTTGTTGCTCGCACGTACGATGTATCCAATAATTGAAGAAAAACGTTGATTCCACTGATTTCACCTCTTCGCAGGTAATATAGTTGAAATTGTTTTAATTGACACCTCTTCGCAGGTGTTTATGTGAGTGGTTCCAATCTCTACACAGGTGGATTATTCACACTGAGTTAGTTCCAACCTCTACACAGGCGGAATATTTGTCGATGGTTCCAACCTCTACACAGGCGGAATATTTGTCGATGGTTTCAACCTCTACACAGGCGGAACGAAGTTTAAAAATCGAACCTCTACACTGGTTGAACGAAGTTTCCAAAAATGGCGGCGCGTCTCCTCCACGGACGGCTTTTGTTCACGTTCCAAACTTTGATCAAAATCGAAATTGTTTTTCAATCCCGGCCTCTACACAGGCGGAGTATTCATGCTGAGTTCAAACCTCTACACAGGTTGAACGAAGTTTCCAAAAAATGGCGGAGCGTCTCCTTCACGGACGCTTTTGTTCATTGTCCAGACTTTGGTTCAAAATCGAAATTTTTTTCGATCCCGGCCGAGCCCCCATAATTTGTGAGAGACAACAAGGGGTCCAAGACTTTTGTCTTTTTCACATTTATTTTTAACTTTAACAAAGATTAATTAAAAAGGTAGATAAGTTTGACAATGATATGCAGAAGGTAACGCCTGCTCGCGCACCTCTCTCGTTCTCTCTGCCGTTTCTCTAATGTTCTAATTTTTAAAAGTTTCAGTTTCAATTCACTGCGCCTGCGCGCGAAGACTGCTTGGCTTTGGCTGCCACATTTATATTGAAAAATTTTACATTTCAAATAGTAGATGTAATAAAGTTTTACATGGATTAAATTAATGATGATTGTTTCGTCAATATTTGAGTGGACTGTAAAACTGGTTAAAGAATAAAAAATCAGTCTTTTTCGCAACGCTAAGCCTACTTTATTCGTGCACCCGCCTTTGTTGGGGTACAGCTAGACAATGTCTACTTTTACAAATTTTTTACAGATGGCGCTACAGTGCGCTGATGACGTAACATTCCGCCCGGCGTTGAAATATACAATATTTCAAAAAATATATTTAAAAAATGCAATTTGCTATGTACAGTTTACAAATGCATAAATGAATTAAATACAAATAAACACAACATTCTAAAATAAGAGAAAAAAATACAATATTCAAAATAGAAAAATACAATATTCTAAGAATAATATGCTTCACATTACAATTTAATGTATATTATTATTTTCTATTGGTAAGATACATATTTTTGAGATAGAACGTGTGAGAACCCCCGTGGCAGTTTTTAGTTTATAACGACTCTGACCCTGCCGTCAGTTCCATAAATAACCTCCAAGATTCTTGCCATTGCCCATTTGCAGGGAGGCAAATCATTTTCCTTTAAAAGCACTAATCACCTTACGGCAACATTATTTTTCTCGAACTGCTACTTGTTTCTCTACTGTA
Organism: Trichonephila clavipes; assembly: GCA_019973935.1. Taxonomy (NCBI): domain Eukaryota; kingdom Metazoa; phylum Arthropoda; class Arachnida; order Araneae; family Nephilidae; genus Trichonephila; species Trichonephila clavipes. The sequence continues at coordinate 62,849 of BMAU01021435.1, forward strand.
AATGATTAAGATAATCATTTTTCCAGCGTTTCCAAATAGTTTGTACACACTTTGTTGTATACTGCCACCTAGATAGTCTATTATCTGAAATATCTAAAATTGCGGGCTCAGGTATTGCACTGATAGGTCGACCAATTATAAAGTGTCCAGGAGTTAAAACTTCATATTCATTGATATTATCTGAAAATGGTACTAATGGACGTACGTGAATTAAGTATACCTTCAATTTGAATTATTATTGTCTCGAATTCTTCTAAAGTTATTTTACTATTAACTAAAGTTCTATAGAGATGGTGTTTGAATGATTTTACCCCTGCCTCCCACAAACCCCCGAAATTAGGAGAACGAGGTGGGATAAATTTCCACTGGATAGCTTCTGAAGCAAAATAATTTGCTAATATCTCGTTTTTGAAACAAATTAATTTTATGAAACGATTTAATTCTGCAGCTGCGCCTTTAAAATTAGTTGCGTTATCGGACATTAATGTAGAAATGCGGCCTCTACGGGCACATAGCCTCTTCAAAGCTGCAATAAATGCCTCAGTTGTTAAATCAGTCACTGTCTCTAAATGAATAGCCTTTGTAGCCAAGCATACAAAAATCGCAACATAAACTTTTGAAAATATCCCCTTTCTCTGATTTTTAAATTTTATTTGAAAAGGTCCACAAAAATCCACCCCAGAGTTTAAAAATGGCGCACTTGGAGTTACTCTCTCTGATGGTAGATTTCCCATTAATTGATCTACCCCAGTAGGCTTCTGTCTAAAGCATGCAATGCAATCATGAACTGTTTTTCGTGCAATACCCTTGCCATTAATGGGCCAAAACTGCATTCTAATTTGATGTACTAAACCCTGAGCACCAATATGAAAAAACTTCTTATGCATATGCTCAAAAAGTAATTTAGTAAATTTATGTTTACTAGGTATAGTTATTTGATGCTTTGCTTCAAATGGTAAATCAGCATTACAAAGCCTTCCACCAACTCTGAGTAAAGAATTCTCATCTAAGAAAGGATCTAAAGCCTTTAACTTACTTGCTTTTGAAACACCTTTACCTTTTTTCAAGGCATCGATTTCTGCTTTAAACTCACTTAATTGTGCTATTTTAGCTAAAAATTCCGTACTCCTCTTTATCTCATCTGCAGTTAGATATTTCTCCTTATTACAAGACTCCTTAGCTTTGATGTTATTAATGAACCTAAAAATAAAGCTAAAAATTCTAATTAATTTTATGAAATTATTTGTAACATTAAAGAGTTTATCATAAAAATTTGAAGAACACTCAGTCATTGAAAGAGTCACAGCACATTTTAGTTCATCTCTGTAGGAAGGATCAGGAAAAAACTGATTGTCCTCGTATTCATCAGTTTGTAAATCTGGACCCGAGAACCACATTTCGTTCTTTAAAAGTTCATCTACATTGCAGCCTCTAGAAATTAAGTCGGCAGGATTGTTCTTGGAGCTCACATGTTTCCAATGATTGTCCTTTGAAAGTGCTTGGATCTCCGCCACCCTGTTTCTGACAAATGTTTTCAGTTTATGAGGTTCAGTCTTTATCCACGCTAAAGCAATCGTTGAGTCCGTCCACATCCAAATTTTATGAATTGGTAATTGTAGAATTGGCGCAACCTTTTTGACTAATCTCGATAGTAGTAAAACTGCAGACAGTTCTAACCTCGGTATGGTGAGTGTTTTCAAAGGAGCCACTCTGGACTTGCTGCATAATAATCTAGTTTGAGATTGTCCAGATTCGTTGAAACATTTTATGTAGACAACAGCAGCATAGGCACGTTCTGATGCATCGGAAAAGCCATGTATTTCAATCCGTATTGTTGCAGGAAGTAGAATGCACCTTGGGATTTTGAAGTTATTTACCTTCGATAATTTTTCGTAGAAGTTCATCCACTCTTCCATTGCATCTGGTGGTAGCTGTTCACTCCAATCTAATTTTGTTTTCCAAAGTTCTTGGATGAATATCTTAGCCTTCGTAACAATGGGTCCTATTAGGCCCAAAGGGTCATAGAGCCTTGCAATTTCTGAAAGCACGTCTCTTTTTGTCACCTTTACTTTGTATGTGATACAATCCACCTTTGGATCCCATAGCATACCTAATGTTTTCACTGGAGCATCCTGAAATTCCTTATAAAACACATAGGAAGATGCAGATAAATCTTTCAACAGTTCTGGGCTATTTGACACCCATTTGTGCAGCTCAAAACCCCCTCTCTGTAATAGTTGAGATAATCTGGTTTGGAGTTTTTTAGCACCCTCTAATGTAGACTCTCCAGAAAGAATGTCATCCATATAACTATCATTACAAATCACATCTGCTGCATCAGGAAATTCCGCTTTTTCTTCATCTGATAAGACCTTTAAGGTCCTGGTAGCTAAAAATGGTGCAGAAACTGTCCCATAGGTTACGGTAGCTAGTTTGTAAGTCTTGATTGGAGCATCTGCACTAGACGCGTACTCGTGTTTTCTAAATCTACTGACTATGGAAAAGAGATCTTGTTGAATAATTCCTCCGTTTAGTAAAATGGAGTTTAGAGAAAAACCACTTGTTTTTGCACTTGCATCGAAGACAACTCTCAATGGCGTGGATGTCTTCTCTGGTTTGTATACGGAATGATGAGGAATGTAATAGTTAATCTTATCTAATGTTTCATTTTTAATCTCCTACATATGGCCTAAAAGTTCATATTCATTCATAAATTCTTTATACAAAGTTCCCATTGTATTGTTTTTGTTTAATTTTTCCCAAATACCATTTAGTCGTTTGATCGCATTCTCTTTGGAATATCCTAACAATGTTTCTGCATTTTCCTTTATGGGTAACTGAACTATAAATCTTCCCGTTTTATCTCTTTTATAGGTACTAACAAAATGTTCCTCACAATAAATTTCCTCTTCACTTTTTGTTATTTCCTTAGAATCATCTGGAAGTGATTCCAGTTCAAAGAATTTCTTTACTGTTATATCTAAGCTTGGTTCACTTATTAAACAACAATTGGCTTGTTGTTGTGACTGAGGAAGGGTACCTGTGACTAAATAGCCAAATTTTGTATTTTGTAAAATTACATTTCCCTCCTGCAAATAATGTTGTTCTGGATTTAAAATTTCAAAAAACAGTTCACTTCCTATCAATATATCTATTTGACCTGGCATATGGAAATTAGAATCAGCCAGCTCAATTGAAGCTGGAATATTTAAATCCGATATATTTAATTTCGATACAGGAATCACATCGGTAATTTTAGGTAAGAGTGAAAATTGTACATTGCGTGCAAAAGTATAATCCCGATTTGAAACTTCGATACTTGCTGAATACTTCGATGATTGCGTAATTCCGTTAATGCCTGTTATAGATTGGTTTGCAGACCTAAATTTAAATCCCAACATTCTTGCTATGTCTTCTCTCATAACACATATCGTAGACGCATTATCTAATAATCCTCTTAACTTAATTCTATATCCATCAGCACTTTTAACGAAAATCATGAATGTATTTAATAAAACACATTTATTTCCATAAGTCAAAACCGCAACTTCTGGCTGACCTTCAAACCGAGTAGGATTCGAATTGGTCTCTATCCCCCTTTCCCCTACAGTGTGATTTTTTAACTGCAGAGCAAAGTTCATCAGAATCATGAAGCAATGAATGATGTAATCCTTTGCAACCACTAACTGTGCATTTGTATTTAGACATGCAGGCACCAGAATGAAGTCTGAGGCAATTTATACAAAGTTTGTTATTGCTAACAAATTTCTTTCTGCACTCCACAGACATATTTTGAAATGCAATACATTTATAAAGAGGATGAGAATTTCGACATAGAATACAAGGTTTAACAGTTATTTTTTTTTACTATTAACTACCAGCGATTTGGCTTTAGTTGAAATTGCAGTATTTTTATGGATCATTTTAGTACTAGGAATGCGAGTAAAATGTTTTCTGACACGGCATTTATCTTTTCTAAAAATTTCATAATAGAATCAAATGTTGGAACTTCTGCTGTTTTCAACGAAAGTTCGAATAGTTTTCTAGATTCTTTGTCAATTTTTTGAAGAATTATATTTATTAAAATTATATCTGAGATAGATCATTCTGCTCATATTTCAAAACTTTTAAGTGCTTTAATGTTTCTATTGATACAATCCATTAAAGCGCGCAGTTCTTTGGCTGATTCGCTATAAATTTTTTCATAATTAATTATCTCAAGGACATGAGAATCTATCACCTGCCGTTTGTTTTCGTAACGATCTTCTAATGCTGAAAAGAGAGAATCGAAACTATCGCTAGGCGACTCTAATAGCTTTGCTTCTCCTTTTAGAGATGCTCGAAGATAGTATAGTTTTTGCGAATCATTCAATAGCTCATTATTACTTATTAAATTAATAAATTGATTTTTGAAATTAGAAAATTCTGCTATTACACCAGAAAATTCTGGCAATGGAATTTGAGGTAAGCGGATACTATTTTTACCATTGTCATTTAAATTAATGTTTACATTTTCAGAATTTTTCAAAGAATACATTAAAAGTTTCTGTCCTACCTCTGTTGTCTCGATTCGTTGATTTATATCTTCAATGTCCAGCTGAATGATTTCCAAGCTTTCGGAAGTTTCTATTTCACAATAATCCTCAGCTATTTTATCTAGATTTATCTGTAATTGCTCAATTTTTTTTTTTGAGTTTAATTTCGATTTCAGTGACACTAGTATCCTTTGACACTGTCTTCTCCGAGGTAAAAGCCTCTAACCTAGTTAAAGTTCCTTTGATTGAATCTTTTAAACGATTCAATTTCTCTTCAGTAGCTACGTTGGAGTTATTTTTATTTTCCGATTTTTTACCCATTTTCTTTGGCTTCGTAGGACCAATGTTTCCTCAATATTTGAGTGGACTGTAAAACTGGTTAAAGAATAAAAAATCAGTCTTTTTCGCAACGCTAAGCCTACTTTATTCGTGCACCCGCCTTTGTTGGGGACAATGCTAGACAATGTCTACTTTTACAAATTTTTTACAGATGGCGCTACAGTGCGCTGATGACGTAACAATGATAAAAAAAACCATACTGATCATTGTGTAACATAATACAAATTTTGAACATTTTAAAGCAATTTTTAATGTTAAGGAAAATAAAAAAAAGTATTATATAATAATATATATTTGGATAAATAGTTCCGAAAGTCCATTTGGATAAAAGATTGCGTGGATTTGTGTTTAGATTAAAGAAACGCAAATAATAAATATTTTTGTTTCAGGTTTATATGTTGCACTAGTGCAAATTCGCTCGAGAGTCACTAATTATTATTGAAGACAGAAGAGAGTATTGTTATAACTTTTACACTGTCTCAAAAGCTGCAGTGGATTTGACACCTTCAGAGAAATCGGTTGCATACTTAAAAGATCTTTGTTGCATAAAATTTGCAGATAAAAATTGCTATGTCGCAGGACGATTAGATATACTTCTTGGTGTAGAAGTATTTTATAAATTGTTGAGTACAAGTCAAGTTTTAATTCAAAATAGTATTCTAATTTGAGAAGGGGAAAAAAGTCTCTGGTTTCGTTGTGCCGAATGCAATAATTTCACTAATGGTAAGTTAGGTGCATGCTTGTTTATAATAAATTTGATGATTTAGATAATACCCCAAAACAGTTTTGGGACATTGAAAATACTATGAGTCTTCTGTTTTTACAACTACAGTGAATATAATTTGTGAGCTTCATCTTCGAGATAATTATGAAAGAATTACTTCTGGAGAGATACGTTTTTAAAGAGACCCTAAAGAAGAACCAACGTGCTGTGGTCAGTCAAAGGGAATTATTCTTTGAGAAATGAATGCACAATGAAATTCTTTCCTTATAGGGACTATGTGTGTGTTTACTAGGTCCCTGACTTAAAATTCACGCACAGAGCTATCACATATGCAAAAAATTAAGAAATATGAAGAACTAATGAGGTCAGAGTAAAGTTTGCATCATTTGAGTAAGCAAGCCTTGATTTTCGGCCAAACAAATTTATTAGTTTTAAACAATTAATTAAGCATATGCACGTTACATCACAAAAACAGCACACACTTTACACAAGTCTAAACGAATTCTGATTTACCGCGCACCCTGCTTTGCACGGGTGACGGATTTCCCCTTTGAAATAATCCCCAAGGGATTATTACACGGCCGATCTGGCACGATGATTCAGAGGAGTCTTACTGTCAGTATTACATTAATCATTAAAATGTTTATCGCCCTAAACTTAAAACTAATCCATTTCGATTTGTCCTTATAATGCATCCCCTTTAACCAATATAGAAATCTAGTTCAATTGAGTTCAATATCACAGAAGTGTAATTCAAAATAATTTATTTGTTGTTATGGAAAGACTTCGAAAATACTATCATGATTTTACAATAGACATTAAAAAGATGTACAGAATCATATTAATGTCCCCATCTCAGTGAAAACTTCAAATACTTCTGTAGAAAATGAATCAAAGAGGAAGATTTGGTGTTAACTTATGAACTTGCTGTAATCAATCGCCGAAATGTTAGTTTAAGAAGGACACACAAATAGATTGAATCCTATAAATTAGTACTACAAAAGAGCTTCAGCGTGAATTAATAGGTATATTGAAGAGTAGTGTTTTATTATTGCGTAACTGATGCAGTAACGGTCCAGAATGAACAGTAAACGATGAAGAAAAATTCCCATAAGAAACGAAGGCACTTGGTGTCTTTGGAAAATTAATAAAATATCGGGTATTTTTCAATGTACAAAAAGAAAAGGATTTTGGTATCTGTAAATAACAGCTGCTGTCATCAATAGCCGCATAACGTATGCGCTAGAGCTTCTAAGAGTTCAGTAGTTACCAAATCAAAGATATTCTTGCAGAAGTTATGGTGTGTAGAATGCAGATTGAAATTATTATCTACCTATGAAAGGATAACGAGAAGTGAAAACGATTTTCTGTGCGTTTAAGCAAGTATGTTGTTGATAGTAAAAAAAATTCATTTTTTGCATCTCAGTTACGAAAACCGTCACTTTTTTTTTTATCGAAATATATGGCTTTTCAGATGCTACCATAAGTAGCTCATGCAGCAATTAAAGGGTGTTTTTTTAGAGGTTTCAGAACTTTAAATTGCAATAAAACAACGGTGTATTATTCGATTGACATGAATTTTTTTTATTCGAAAGATAATCTTGTCGCATTACATTTTAAATATGATTTCTGGCATAGGACTGCCACGGCTGGCTCGGATGTAGTCCAATCTGGACGTCCTATTTTCGATGACTTTTTCCAACATTTGTGGCCGTATATCGGCAATAACACGGCGAATGTTGTCTTCCAAACGGTCAAGCGTTTGTGGCCTATCCGCATTGACCAATGACTTTACATAGCCCCACAGAAAATAGTCTAGCGGTGTTAAATCACAAGATCTTGGAGGCCAATTCACAGGTCCAAAACGTGAAATTAGGCGGTCACCAAACGTGTCTTTCAATAAATCGATTGTGGCACGAGCTGTGTGACATGTTGCACCGTCTTGTTGGAACCACAGCTCCTGGACATTATGATTGTTCAATTCAGGAATGAAAAAGTTAGTAATCATGGCTCTATACCGATCACCATTGACTGTAACGTTGTGGCCTTCATCGTTTTTGAAGAAGTACGGACCAATGATTCCACCAGCCCATAAAGCGCACCAAACAGTCAGTTTTTCTGGATGTAACGGTGTTTCGACATACACTTGTGGATTAGCTTCACTCCAAATGCGGCAGTTTTGTTTGTTGACGTAGCCATTCAACCAGAAGTGCGCTTCATCGCTAAACCAAATTCGCTTATGAAAATCGGGAACAACGGCAATCTCGTTTTGGGCCCATTCGACGAATCTACGCCTTGCTTGATGATCGTTTTGATGAATTGCCAAACCAAACTGAGAATAAATCACTTGACAGCTGTTAAATCGGTCGCCATCTTGGAAAGTAATGCCAACTTAAATTTCCATAACTTGAAAAAAAACACTCTTTACATACATCTGAAAACTGCTGAAGAATCTGGAGAAGTTTCAATCGAGTTAGCACTAGTTTAATCTTGAGTAGCTCCCATAAAAAAAATCTCTCTACTACTTTTGGAACTTCGCGCGACAACTCTTTATTGAAGCTAAAGAAACGACTACACAGGTTGCCCTGAAATTTAATTTAAGACGACGTCTGTATATTACTGGAGTGATCCAATGAATTTATTATGGTGATTGAACAAAAAAAGATTATCAATTAAAAACTTACGTAACCGCAGAAGAGTGACAAAAATTCAGAAGATGATAGGTGTGTAACATTGGAATCACAAGTGTGGTCGGAGAAAATTCCAACAGATTTATTTACACATGATCATCATGATAAACTTAATCTTTGTAAATAGTGGTGAAATGTTCCTAAATTTCAGGATTATCAAATAAAAATTTTCCAGTTCAAAGAATATCCAAAAGGTCTTGAAAGGTAAAAATATGAACTCACTTTAAAAATTTTTCTTACCTCAAATAACATTTTTTCTTTCTAATTCAATTAATATATTATATTTATAGGTAAAAGTTATATCTTAAGTTTATAAGAGTTTTTAATTATATTTTCAGGTTCATAAGACAATTCGGAGAAATAGATATGAACAACCTATATAAGCATCATAAATTGATAACTGAAATTACACTCATAAAACTAGTAAAAAAACTAGCTGAAACTGAGTGCACAGCCGTAACAGGTGCAGTAAGTATAAAAAATAAGGTAAGTAGTTTATATATCGATTTATTGATCCAAAAAGAATATTGATGGTAAGTGACCTAACACGGTGATTTTGGGGTTTTGTTTTACTAAAGGTTTTCCTTATGCTCTCTCTCTCTCTTCTTCCATATAATCATAAATTCACAGTTATATATGTGGAATATAGTTTAACATGAGGGGTATCCTCATAAATTTCTTTGCGAAAAGTAGTGAAGTGGTCCTAAATGTCTTAACTCTTTCTCAGAAGAATCCAAATAAAGATTTTCCAGGTGCTAGAACATTAAAGGCATTTCTAAATAAGATTGAAAGTTAAAAATGAGGACCTAGATTGAAAAACTATTTTTTTCATCAAAAAACATCTTTTTCTTTTTTAATTTACTTAATATGAGTAAAAGCTTTTTAAATTTGTATGAGTTTTGAGTTATACTTTCAGGTTCTCAAGATATTGCAGAAATAAACAGTCCAGTCCCTGTTTGATTATGAACTAAATCCTTAATAAAAAGATTTTAGTTCATTGGTGTATTTTATTATTTTTGTGTTAATGATTAATGCATATAAATATATTTGATTCTCTCGTAGCTTAATTTGCAATTTTTCTCGTGTTCTTGAATAAAGCCCCACTCAAATATCTGCCAAATGTTTTCCTGCCTGTATTGGCTATACATACTATCGTAATCTTGGAGTGAATAAGTAAGATGAAGTTCACACACACACACACACAGTGATTGGCTTATTTAACTTAGATTTCTTGAATGCTGAATTGTTCGAAGATTTAATTCGTATATCGTGTATGATTCAACAGTGATAGTTGTAAGTGTGATTCAGAGACGCCTCAAGACTCTCTGAGGCTCTGGGCCTAGAGAAATCTTAAGAATTTTTAGGCCATTGGGCCCCTACACGCAAAAGTAGTTCTTACCCGAGATCTTCAAAAGTAGACAATATGTAGAATGCGTTGTCAAATGAAACAAATAAACGTACACGACTCACAATCTCAAAACCTAGTTACAAACTAGCTCTACAGATGTCTGCGTTTCAATTAAATGAGTTGAATGATTGTTTATGGTATTAGGCCTAGGCCTAGACATGGAAAGCGGTCATCACATAATAATACAGTCTTACCACTTTTGCCAGTTGACATTGTGAAGATCTTCTTGGATCTTACTTTGAGAAAGAGAATAATTTTGAGTCAAAGAAGAACCAGTAGCCATTTTTATAAATAACTTTCTTTATTTGGTTATCTTTCCCAAATAGAATCAAAGACTTTTAATAACAAATAATTCAAAATAGCTTTATGAGGTTTAAAAGGGACTTTCCTTTATATTAACTTAAATATTTAATGATCCAATTAATTAACAAATAGAATATCGATCACGCAGAGATTGCCGCAATAAGAGATCCCAGAATTATATTCAATAATGTTCCTACTGAACATTTAACTTTAATCTCACTCCTAATATAAAACTTTAATGAGACTTTAATTATAAATCAATATTTACCACACTGAATCTCAGCTTTTCCTGTGCCTAATTTATCCACCTAGAAATCTTCAATAATAAATCTCTAACTTCACTATTATAACTTCCTGCTTCAATCTCTCTTTCCTACTGTCTCTCTCTCTCTTTACTATTCCGTTTGACTTAAATACTTTATCTAATCTGCATATATAACAAGGAATCCCTGTCCTCTTTTTGGAGTTGATTGGAAATAGGTAGGGAATTAAATTTCCCTAAAAAAGACGTCTCAGAAGGTTAGTGATAAAGTTCCGTATAGATTTGTCACAACACGCAATTTGAAATTTCCTGTTTTTTGCAGGATATATACGGGAATAATATTTGACCATTAAAATTATCCAGATCATGATTTTATTAAGACAGAGTCGAGAACGAAACGAGGCCCCCACCGAGGGTGAGGCCTGGGCCCAGTTGGCCCATGCCTTAAGACGTCCCTAGTGTGATTCAGTGTGTCGTCTGCTTAGGAAATCTATTCAATTAAAGAATCATTCAAAATGTTCACATTTGTATCCGAAATCTTTTAATTTATAGGTCCTCCTCTTTAATCTCGAAGTATAAGAGTCGACATCAATTCAATAAATGCAGTCTTGTAATTTGGTTATTGTGAAAATCCCACAGTCCCTTAAAAGCACCAGAAATTAAAACAAATGAAATTACATTCACTAGACTCATTAAAAAACCAGTATTATTATTTTTTTAAGAAAAAGAGTGCATAGAATTGCTGCAGCAGTAAGTGGTGGTAGGTGCTGGGACTAATCTCCATCTGGTCTAGTTTCACTAGACCAGATCCATGAGTCCATAAATCTGTACAAAGTCCTAGAACAGCAGGGGGTGCAACAGTCTCCTCACAGGAAACCCCCAGACATTGCAGAATGTGCTGAGGAGAAAAAGGACTGATGTTACATTTTGGGCAAATTGGAGAGCTTCTTTTGCCACCCTCAAAATTCATGCACCTCAGGTGACCAGTCGAAAATCGTGAGAATGCCGTTTGATATGATCTGGAACCCTTGAATGATATGGTGGATCCAGGGTGTCTTTGAAAGTACCATGGGTGTACAGAAGGGACCACCCAGGTGCTACATATTAATTTTTTAGCGCTGGAGTAGATCTCAGTCGATGTAAGTACCATGTAGTGTTCCGGATCCACAGGTTTGCTAGTAGCCGCCTTCTCAAGGTCACATCCACAACTTCTTTACCGAGAAGGCCTACATGAGATGGGACCAACTGTAGATGAATAGGGTGCCGATCCGAAAGCTGTTGGAAAAAAGTTAAGAGTACTCCTGCTGGTGCTGTCGCCGATAGATGACCAATTCGATAAATGTTGGATGGATGATCGGCTATTTGTCAGTATCCAAATTTCAGAAAAAGCTAGATCTCTTATGTTGTTAGTAAATGAAAGACCACACATGATAGCTAGTAGCTCCGTTCTAAAGACAGAAGCATTGTCAGCATTTCTTCACTGAAATTTGATGACGCAGCCAGGTAGTTCAATTAAGACTCCACTGCCAGTAGTATTTGTCTCACCCTTACTGCCATCAGTATAGATATTGGCTGCATCCAGTGGAATTCCATCAATCACCTCCAGAGCCAATTGCTTATGAAGCAGCAATAAGTAAATCAAGTTAGCAGTTTATATGCATTAATTGATGTACTTCACTAAACACAATGATTTGAGGTCATTTTACAAAAAGTTCCATATACTTCTACCATGTAATCATAAATTAACAGTTATAACTGTGGAATATAATTTCACATGAGGAGTACCCTCATTAACTTCTTTGTGAACAGTAGTGAAATGGTCCTAAATGTCTGAAACTCAGGAGTATCCAAATAAAGACTTCCTGGCTGATGTAGCATACAAGGCATTTCGAAATAAACTTGAAAAATAAACAAGAAGATTCACATTGAAAAACATTTTACATCAAATAGAATTTTTGTTTTTAATTTATTTAATATAAGTAAAATGTTTTAAAATTTTGTATGAGTTCTTGGTTATATTTTCAGGTACCTAAGAAATTTCAGAAATGGATATAAACAATCTGGTCCCATATTAGCTTCAGAAATTGATATATAACTGAAATTACACTTATAAAAAATACTTCAAAACCAGTATTTTCTCCGGAAATTGAATGTAAAGCCTTAACAGTAAAAAAAATCAAGTAAGTAGTGTAAGGGCGCCCTTCTTCTTGATTATCAGCGCGAGCTAGAGGTGTAGGAATAAAGGAAGAACTAGGAGCGGTCATGATCTTAATATAACTTTATTAAGATCTTTAACAAACTTTTAACAAATTAGATAATAATAATATATATGAGAGAATCTACGGTGGCTAAACACACAATATATATATATATATATATATATATATATATATATATAATATATAAATACCGAAATAACGTAACCCGGACCACTATCAATAACTAACTCGCCTAAACTCAATTCCAATACTATCACAGATCCAAATATTAAATAGTCACTCCTACCTTTAATGTAGAATGAAGTATTTATCAATATAATCCTAGATGAAGTTGCGGTTTACAGGAGTGCAATGGTATGCACTTTGACTTAATGGCTCTCTGTCACGAATAACTTCTATTGGCTGTCACTTAACCTTTCCAAACCTTTTCACGCTTGAATCACTGATTATCATAACATTCCCCGAATTGCCAACTAGCTTACTCTGATATTTAAAAGCTTCCTAATTTGCATCTTTCCTTCACGCTTCACTTCTTGGGTTTGGTTGGAAAAGAGTTGCCATTAATTGTGGCCCCAAAGAACCCAAAGGACATGTTAATGAAAAGACGCGTGAGCCTGTCACAGTAATTTATATCCATTTATTGATGTAGAGAGACTTTTGACGGCAAGAAAAGATTCAAACACAATGGACTTTTAGTTTTTTCCTCTACAAAAACTTCCTATACTTTTATAGTATAATCGTTAATTCGCAACTTTTTGAGAGAATATTATCATAAAAATACTAGAATACTGAACCTATTAAACTGAATTCTTTAAAATGAAGTTTTTGGATAGTAAATATGACAAATTTTTCGTTGAGAAATCATACTCAAGTGTGTAATTTATTTTAGAACTTTTCTAAGCCGGAATAACAGCTCACGGTTAATTTATCGAAAGACTGAATTTCGCAATAAACTATATGTTTTAGTGTATCTGGAATTGTTTTATGAACCCTGTCTGTATTAAATACAAAAATCAGCGGTTGGTAATACACATAACTAGTTTTAGTTTTGTATCTTAAATATTTTTGTGTCCGCTTGAAAATAGTTACGGATTTAAGTTCAGCTGCTTTTACAGCTACATTAAAAAATTCATGTCTCAAAGAGGAAATTCCAGTCAGTCAGCTAGCTCTATTCAGGAAACGCTAAGAACATGATTGGAGCTAATGCAGAGCTCAAAGAATTGTTTAAGTTGATTAATTAACTAAATAACATTTTGGCAGAGTAAATGAGACTTGAAAATGTTTAATAGCAATATCTACCTAATTCGGAGGCCTCTGGAAGTGGGTGTAAAATCTTTTAAGTACTACTTTAAAGATTTTTTTTATACATTAGTTCAACGTACTGCTGATATGCAGGATTTAAATGTTTTGATACCGGCTTATTTCCTCTTAGGAAGTACAATTATATTCATAACTCCGAATCCTTAACAGACTTGACCACTAATGACCATTAACTACTACTACTATGGTCCATTAGACTTGACCAGCATTAAAAACTACCATTGACCATTAGATTTCATCAGCATTAATAAAAGTAGGCACAATCAATTGTAAAATATTGCATAAGATTTCAAAGGATTCGGTGAAGATTGCATTCAAAGTAATCAACTGCAGAGATTGCGTTCGAAAATTTTAATTTTGAAAAGGGTGTTTTGCTGTTTGGAGTATCACACGCACACATTCACCACCATGTCAATGGTTATGGAATAAAATAACCGTTGAAGAAAGCCTACCCAAGAAAGAAAAAAGTTACTAGTTTGGAGATGACTATTTCCTCATATTATATTAAACTGAAAATGACAAAATAGTGTATTTTCTTTTGAACCGTGAGCATTGTTACAGTTATAAAATACTGTTTAGCATTGACTACTAATTGCTACTATGTGCATATTTTTGATGTTTCAATCATATGTTTTGTTTTTGATTTAATTGAAAATTTTATACAGCAATTTATTTTGAGTAGCATTTTGAAAAAATGCAAGGAGTATGCCCTTGTAAGAGAAATATATAAAAAAAGAGAGCACAAGGCTCTTTTTTTAGTAATTACAATTTATACATGTGATTTCTACTTCACTGTGAGATAATAAAGATAGTTAGTCTTACAATCGAGTACCTTCAAAGGCAATCACTATCTGGCATTTATACACGAATACTAATGTGTGATATTTTTCGGAAAGAGTTCTTTTAAATATTTATTGATGCAAAAGTATGAAAAATGTTATCTCAAATTCGCTGAATGAGAAATGGAAACTGTCCAGAATATGTATTAAAATATTGAAAATGCGACAAAAAAGAAGCAAAGAGAGAGAGAGAGATGATGTTTCTATAAATCAACATGCAATTAAAGGGTTTCCTAATGATCCAAATAAATTTATACTTTATCAATTAACTACTTTTACGGTAGTTAATCCATTAACTACTTTAAGCTAAACTTATAAATCAAACTAAAATTAAAATTTATATATTTAGATAACTTTTGCAACGAAAAAATTTCAAAAAACGAGGTACTTTCACACTATCTTTAAACAACGTATGATACATTTCGTGAAATAAACCATATGAGCCAAAAACAGATTTCCGCAATACAAATGATCAAATTACCTGTTATAAGTGGTGGTATAAACGCCATATATCCCGCGTGCCATTAAAATAAAATTCTTTGCTTTATATATATATAATTGCAAAAATACAGGTCAATGAATTTCAAATTATGCTGAAAACAAATAAAGGTACTTATCCACCTAAAAATTTAAATAACCATATTAATCATGTGGTTTCATATTTTGCTTATCCAAATTCCATGCATTTGCATTTTTTAAGCTTTAATGTAAACGTATCTACTTTTATAGACACAGAATCTAAAAAATATTTTTTACGGAATTAGTTTAAAGAACAGTTGGATATTATTCCCCTGCAAGCATCTAAAACAAAATTCCCTCATTAAAAGAATTCAAATTGTACAATCTTTTGGTTTATTTCACAAAAAAAGAAAGAAATAGAACTATTTTCAATTAAATATAAACAATTTTTGAAATTGATATCTGTATAGTAAAAAAAAAATCTTTTTCTTTTGATGAAATAATTGGAAAATATTGTTTGAAGCAAGTTGTGTATTTTCAATCAGTTAACACTGCATTTTTTTAATTTCTGGGAATCCAAATCCAAATTTCTATGTAAGTATTTTGAATATTAAGCGCAAAATTATTCTATTAGTGAATCGCTTATTTATTTTCTGAGAACTGATTAATACTTAAAAGCATGTTAACACCAAAACAAGAAATTTTCCAAACAAAATAACCGTAACAAGGTTGTCTGATGACATACCAGAAAGTCTAAAATTCAGTTGTACTACCCAAGTAGAACTTAACACTATTCATACACAAATTCAGTAATGCCGCCATGAGAAAATCATGAAAAATAATTTTTTTAAATTTTTTGTTTAAGAGAGAGAGAGAGTAGTTGTGTAAAAAGAAAAACACTTCTCGTCATCTTTTTGTTGACTTTCGCCTAATAAGCACCAAAATTATCTCAAGGACAAATATCCCCTCTTCCATCTATTGATGATGTTACTGACACTGAAAAATTTCGAATTGTTCACAACATTTAAGTCCGAAAAATGGAGTTTTTTCCAAGTACCAATAAAATTTGACAGTACAAACTATGCTTCCTTCGTTGTTCTGCATGGACATACACAGTAAAATTTCTCAAAGATCTCTCTTTAAACTTTCTGTTTCCCCAAATGATTTTCAAAGATTTATGTACAATAAACCTTTAGAAACCTCTTGCTATACAAAACTTTATTGTTTACATTGATATAGAACTACCGAATTATAAAAAGTTTAAAAACATAATTAATCTCAAATGCATTTTAAATTTAAGAAATGAATTATTATAATTCTAGGTACTAAAATCAAAAACCTTCCCTCTCTACATGAAGATATGAGAAGTTAATTTAACTTACTAACGTAGTTCACGAAGATATTTAGTAATAAAACTACTTACATATTTGAAAGAGGGAAATGATGATCAGGGGATGTACATGTCATGGTGTCCCCTTTCTTAAATGAAGGCGCTGAATAGCGCAGCTTTATGGTCAACAAAAACGAGGAGCTCAGAAGGTTTGTTGTGCTGCTTCGCTATTGAGGATCAAGTTATATGTCTAATTGGTTGAGAGCTCGGCTTCCCAATCAGGGCAGTATCCCGACGCGCTTTCATTCAGCTTCAAACTTGATGTTTTAAAACAACATGAAAAGGAATGTGGAATGTATATATTTACTCTTTCAAAAGAGAAAGTATACAGAATGAACTTGTGATTTACATAACGTCATCTCACTTATTCCTTTGTTCAAACTCAGAAATAATTTTTTGAGAAAACCGGAAGTTATATTAATGTAGATAACATTATGGAACGATTGTAGTGCTGAAAGAAGAAGGCTGTCCATCATTGGTGAAATAAATGCTTGTACAGACAATACTACATCTTCCAGTGGCGCAACGTGCACCCCTCCACTGCGGGGGCAGGGCTCTAGGGGGCACCAAACCTTACTGACGCCAATTACGTATTTAACCCATTTATGAAAGATTAAAGGCAAAACCTGAACGTGCAGGGGGCCACAGTTACGCTACTGATATCTTCTATTACTTGAGCATTGGTTGCCTTAAAAGAAATACGTTCCTCATTTCTCTCGCACTTGAGTGGTTGTGTAGGAAGCTCTTCCAAATTGATGTGTTAAATGACAAGTAGATTATCACATGTGCCTTGGAGAAGTGCGGGTTTGAGTAACAGAATGAAAGTGTGCAATCTTATTGAGTATTGTTGCACATTATCATTACAGGAAGTGCCCATGCCGAGAAAACTTTCAGCCGACTCTCTGTTGCCCCTTGTGACCAATGGCATGGTGCTTTGGTGAAGCATTTAACCATCATAAAAGATTTTGTGGTGCCAGAAAGATTTCAAATACTATTCTGGTACGGAGTTCATGACGTTTATTTTTATGCCCATGATGCCATAAGGTAAAAAACAAATTTTATCCAAAAAGATACGTTAATAATATACATACGTATGTGATGAACAATATAAACAAATTGAAAGTATCCACATGATCCATTATCATCCCTATATGCTCAGGCATATGTAAAAAATTACTTCAAAAAATTTTTGTTAAATAAATGTTAAGTATAGAGAAGAGTAATTAATAGTTTATAACTAATAAATCATTGAAGTTAACTTTGGAATCGTAAAAATCATGTTATTCTTCGGTTTTCATTTTTAAAGAAAACGAAAAAGACATTGCAATTGGCCATTGCATAGTCAATCATTAAACCAAAACAATGATACAATTATAAATATAAATGCGACCAAATGTAACACTCATATAGGTAAGAAACTACTGACAATCCAAAATTACATGAAGGGATACTTATCAATAAGTAAGTAAACACTATAACCCCCCAAAACTCTTTGTATGCACAGAATTACAGGATAACTAAAAAAAATTTATATCACCGTTCACATATAAATCTAAATACACTTTCTGAACATGACTAATAGGTCAGACTTAATCAAATACGAGTTAAACAATTTCAAATATATACAGCTATAATTTACTTTAAATATTACATGCTGAAACATGTAACATTTCAACGTGTTTAATACATTATAATGAGCTTTACATAAAATTGCTCTCATAAAATATCATAACAATACACATGTTCCTTGATAATATCAAATAACATGAACAGTTAACATTAATTAGCTAAATAATGAAAAAATATTGCACTTTTTTTTTTTTTTCCTTTTGTCTTTGAACTTATGAATAACATTGTTGAAAACAAGAAAGATATCGCCAAAATCAAATGATACAAAAGAATTTTTGCATCATTAATAAAATGCATCTCGATTATATTTAAAGAAAGTTCTTTTAACTCTGCTGCTCTATTGATCAAGCTCCTGAATTACACAGACTCAAAATTAACAAAGTGTATATGTAAATATAGAGGGTATATAAAAACCCTATATAATGTACAGAAAGTAATTTTGAAGTACAAGTATCATTAACAGCCATGCGATCTATTTCAGAAAATTAATATGTCATTGTTACCACGTAAATAATTAGATTGTTTAGCACAAACATGTATCATATACGAGAAACAATTCTATCCACTGAACCTAAACATAAATCACTATCCTAAATTCAAGGACACCATTTTCAAAGAAAAAAGAGTACAAAAATAAATCATAGACATAGAAAAAATAACATACGAATAATTTCCTAACAAGAAAACCAATAAACTCTTTCTAAAAACTGCGTAATTTTTTCATAGCAAAAAATCAAACCCGAGATGTCTTAATACTGAGTAAGAAACACTATACTTCATTTTTCGTAACAAATCATCACTTAGCCTCATAAATTCATATCACGCATTATCATAACCCAATATCATAAAATGCTATCTCAATTTTTAATTACGTGTACTGATAGAAATGAATAACTTTCGTTGAGAGAGATAACAAACGTTGTTGCATGTGATTCCTAGATATTCATTAAAATTGTCTGAGGTTGGAATAGTTAATAACGTTGTGCATTTGTGATCCATTGCGTAAGCCAAATTTTTAACAGTCTGTGGCTGACATCTCGTTTCACGCACGTGCGTGGAACCGGTATGTTTGTTTTGATTCTGTAGTAATGAAAAAGATTAATTTCGAATTCTTTGTACTATTTTAGGCTTAGTTAAATGTATTTTAGAAATTGTTAACTGTATGTTTTGTGTGTTCGTGTAATTATAGTGTTTCCTCGTATTAAAATATCGAAATGGAAATATTAGCCGCTCTTATTATTAGAACTACTCTCTGAACGAAGAAATGTTGACAAAATTCCCCCCATAACTTTTCGAATCTTAACGACGATCTATAAATAAGGAGAGAAAAAGATAAGTACATTATTTTCTTCTCTATTTAAATAATTTACGAGCCCTTTTGATTTGGTAAAAATTTTGATCAATTTTTTGCATTAAGTGGCAAAATTAAACAGGGTTTTTTCAAAGTATAACATTGAAATAGCACGTATGCTCAACATCATATGACAGTCTCTAATTCAAAGTATAACATTGAAATAGCACGTATGCTCAACATCATATGACAGTCTCTAATTCAAAGTATAACATTGAAATAGCACGTATGCTCAACATCATATGACAGTCTCTAATCTCTGAACTGTTGATTAACAATACATACAATTTGGAAAACAAAATATTATGCAATGTTCAGTAACAATGTAACAACGGGAACAAGTTTACTTTGTAAATATATGTATTGGGGTAATAGATAAATGAAGGAAAAATACATTTGTTTTAAGAATATGTTGACATACAAATATATACAAAACGTAAGAAAATGATCATTATCTATCAAATTTTCAAAATTTGACTTACGCATTTGATAACCAAACAAACAAATATTTTAGATACTTTTGAAGAGCAATCATCATGATATAAACGAGGAAAAATAAGGAAATTTATCAATAATTTATTTTGATTATTATCTAAACATTGCAACATAGTTTTAAATTAATACAATGTGTTGATTATGTGTATCACTATAGTGTGTTATTGTCTCTTATAGTAAAAGTTGTCCTAATTAGATGATTGTATATTACTAAATCTTATCTAATATATATTATAAATGCGAAAGTTTGTGAGTATCTTTGTGGGTCTTTCACGCAAAAACAACTGAACGGATTTTAATGAAACTGTACAGTAATATAGCTTATAAATCAGAATAACACATAGGCTAAAAATTATAAAGATATTGTAAGAATTTTTCAAAATATAATGACAATTGTCAAGAAAGTAGGAAAAAATTTTACCATTTGCAAAAAAACCCGTGACAGCATTTTTATCCCTTCTGTTTTGTCTACGCCATACCTCAATGCGCGCTCCCCTTTTCATTGATTCCCTTCATCAGTGTCATCACTATCTTTATTTCATAATAAAACTAGATTTCGAAGTGAGAGAGGGTGGCAAGATTTTAACATAAAATAAATACAACAAAAAGTAATATTATAATGTATTACACTTCCTGATATAAATTATTTACACTATTTTAAGCGTTCATTACACAAAATTTGTAACTATGACAGTGGAAGGAAAACTATGAAATTAAAATAAAATATCAAAATGTTTTTATCATTTAGTTATTTTTCTTTTTGAATGTTTTTTTTCAGTACATGTAAATATATATCTACGCTACCCCCATACTGTTTTTTATAACTTATACACACACACACATTATATATATATATGTTTTAAAAGTATTTCTATTAATTAATTACTAAATTAATTATTTGTTAATTAAAAAATTGCATTGTCTATTATTTTGGATAATAATACATTTCAGAAACATTTTTAAGCTAACTAAAGAATCGTTTTCTTTTTATTGCTTCACATTAATAATTTTTTAACTAATGCAATATTGTTTTTTAAAAGTCATAGATCGAAATTTGAAGCTATATTTTATCTGTGAGGGGGAGGGGAAAAGGAAACGGTAATTTTACACTAAAAAAACCGTGTTGTGCCGGGCTAGAGGGAGGGGAAAAAAACCTGTCTTAAATCGAAAATATGTGGAACAAATTTCGAAAAAGGGAATCATTTTAAAAATCATTCACATTGCGTGCGTACAAACACACACATAATTGCTGGCGTCATGAGGGAAAGAGATAGCCCGTGCAAAGCCGGGCCATGCAGCTAGTTTTAAAAATAAAGCTTAAATATTCTTCAATACTCTGAAAAGAACCTCAAATCGGTTGTTCTTTTCAGACTCTCCCATTAAATGAACGATAAATTCTAAGATCAGTTTTTTAATACCAGCTAGTTTGCAAAGTTCTTGTAATTCTATACTTTTGGCTTGTGTAGCATTATCGGTCAGTGCATGAGGATAGGATCATTATATTACATGTAATTACCAAAACCATTTGAGATGAGGAAGTGAGAGAGAGTAGTACTGAGTGGTTAGATTCACAAATTTCAACCTATAAGTCATATTTTTCAGCTTTTACATTTATATAAAACTAGCTAGTATACCCGTTCTTCGCGCGGGTGAATTGAAAAATTAAACAATACAGGTTGAAGGATAAAGAAGTTTTTGTTTAATTAATTTTACGTGAATTGCAAATTAAACAAAAAAAAGCTTTTTGCATATCTCAGCTGAACAAAAAAACACATACTTGTTAAATTTTAAGTCTGCAGATCTTCTTGCTGGCTAAAAAAGTTTTTTTTTATTTATTTATAACACCCCATAACTCTCTTGTGGGTCGATTTTTTAAAACACCTTCCTAAGCTGATCTCTGCACAATAAAAGTAACACATTGTTACAAATTTTGTGTAATGAACTTCTAAAATCATGTAAATAATTTATATCTGGGTGTGCAATACGTTAATACTATTTTCTGTTGTATTCATTTTATGCTAAAATTGTAATATTCCCCCTTACATTATAACAGCGATTCAATGAAAACATAATGAAATGTTGGCATCATTTTTGGCGACCATGTTCGCAACTTGGCGATTGATTAAACGGCGGAGAAGTTGATATTCAACAAAGAGGGGAGGGCACAAACACCTTCCCCACAAAAAAATACATGCACATGGCAATTTTCGTAGCGATCTGTTGAATTGTGTTGGAGTGAAGCGAGATAATATATACAAACATCAATTTATATACATAGATATAAACTTGTACGCTTCTAATTACGTCAAAATTATAATTTTTCGTGCAGAGCAGAAGTGTTTTTAATCATTTATTGAAAATGACTTTTCAGTCGTCAGAGTCTTGAGTTCCAAAACAAAAATTTCTCTGCATTTTAAGCCTCACAATTTAACACTTTTTTTTATTTTATTATTTAAAATACGTCCAAAAGTAGTTTTTAGCAGACGACACGAAATGAATTTTTTTTAAGTTTGTTTTGTATACTATATTCCTATACTACACACATATTATTTTCGTGATGTTTGAAAGATCTTAACAGCCTTTGTTCTTGATAGTATTTTGAAATTTTTACTAGACGTGCAAGTAGTTTTTGGTTTTTGTGATACAATTATATTTCTAATAAACAATGCCAAGATTAAGTAGTAGTTTTAAGATATAGATTAGAGGCGGTTTGTATTCATATATATATATATATATATATATATACACGCACAAGAAAGGAAATTAAATCTAATAAAAATTTTAATGGCGTGTAGTGTATAAACATTAGGACATACCAAAACCATCAGAAATGCTAGATTGCATAAAACATGTGTACAGGGACTTAAAGAAAATCTCTATCTCCATGCAAAATCCTCACATGGAAAGAAAGAAAACTTTATTGAGTGTAAAAACTAATCACGGTTGTTGTTGAACTAATAGGTTGAAAACTATGTTGAAAGTTATCACTTCCTATAATCAATGATATGACACTTGTAGAGTTCAGAACCCACGACACTCGGGTTCGTATCCGAGTAACATGACCACTAGACAAAAGTGATCACCACTGTCCGGAGAATGTTGCTTTCTTATGTACCTCTACGGTACTCCCCCACCAGTGAAGTCGGTGGATAGGTGAACGAACGAGATATTTGTTATGGCGAACGGGTGAACTGATGATGTTGGTCAAGTGAGCCTGGCAATTATAGTTGTTACGTCTGGTGAGTCTGACGACTTTTGGTTGCTCTTCTTACGAGTAGATGGCGCCACGACCGATCAGAAGGTTAATTTTTTTAGTTCAGCCAAGGTCACCAATGAATCCGGAGGACTAGCCTCGCAACCAATCAATCCGAAGCCGAGTATCATTTCAACATTACGAAAGCCGAGAAAAGTCATATCCTTGCAATATTAGGAATATATCCCAAGTTTTTAACACTAATCGGGCAAGGAAAGCAGAATCTTGAGTTGCTGAAAGCGAATGATGACATTTTGTATGAACCTGAAAAAGGAAGAATGTAAAGAAGGCAAAGGAAACGTATATTGGACTATATAATATTACAGGAAAAAATGAATAGCGAAAGTTATGCTGCTAGTAGAGAGTGTTTTTTTTCCGGGTATAGAAGTTTAAGTTGGCATTACTTTCCAAGATGGCGACCGATTTAACAGCTGTCAAGTGATTTATTTTCAGTTTGGTTTGGCAATTCATCATGAATAGACTCACGCCTGAACAACGCTTTCAAATTGTGCAATTTTATTTCGAAAATAATGGTCGATTTTCATAAGCGAATTTTGTTTAGCGATGAAGCGCACTTCTGGTTGAATGACTACGTCAACAAACAAAACTGCCGCATTTGGAGTGAAGCTAATCCACAAGTGTATGTTGAAACACCGTTACATTCAGAAAAACTGACTGTTTGTTGCGCTTTATGGGCTGGTGGAATCCTTCTTCAAAAACGATGAAGGCCACAACGTTACAGTAAATGGTGATCGGTATAGAGCCATGATTACTAACTTTTTCATTCCTGAATTTAACAATCATGATGTCCAGGGGTTGTGGTTCCAACAAGACGGCGCAACATGTCACACAGCTCGTGCCACAATCGATTTATTGAAAGACACGTTTGGTGACCGCCTAATTTCACGTTTTGGACCTGTGAATTAGCCTCCAAGATCTTGTGATTTAACACCGCTAGACTATTTTCTGTGGGGTTATGTAAAGTCATTGGTCTATGCGGATAAGCCACAATCGCTTGACCATTTGGAAGACAACATTCACCGTGTTATTGCCGATATACGGCCACAAATGTTGGAAAAAGTCATCGAAAATTGGACGTCCAGATTGGACTACATCCGAGCCAGCCGTGGCAGTCCTATGCCAGAAATCATATTTAAAATGTAATGCCACAAGATTATCTTTCGAATAAAAAAAATTCATGTCAATCGAATAATACATCGTTGTTTTATTGCAATTTAAAGTTCTATACCTCTAAAAAAACACCCTTTATTATGGGCCAAAATTAATGTTACGTCATAGTCACCGGATAACTACAATTCCGCGTTTCTAGCCAATAGGTTCATAAATTCGTGAGACGTCATAGTCACATGATAAATGCTAACACGTGTTTTTATCCAATCAGTTCAATCGTTATGGTGTGTTGCCAACTTTTACGACGTACATAAACTTTCTTTTGAGGGGGTCGGGTACGTCCATAAGAGCCCATGTTAAATTGAGTAAGGTTTATGTATCTTTTTCTCAGAAACTACTTACTTCTCTTAGGTAAATCTTTTACGGAAGGTTATGTGTACTATCATTAACACTTTAACAAAGGGTTTTTGCCTTCTTGTTAAAAATTAAATTATTTATGATTTTTTAAAAAATTGCTCGATTTTTTTCCCTTAAAACTTAATTTAAACGAGTCATATCTAAAAAAGATTGATAGATATTTCTAATTCCCTCTCTTAAAATCTCTGTAAACATGTTAAAATATACCTATTGAAAATTTGAAGATTATGTGGCAAGTAGATTTTCAGAAAAAGATACCTAAATAGAAAAATGTCACATTTTGAGAAAACAAGCCTTAAAGTAAAAATTTTTAATTTTTGGGTCGTTTACTTTTTTAGTTCTTTCCAGAAATATACAAAGCATTTTTTTCCTCTCTGCTCCTACAAAAGAATCTTCTAATTTCTTTCTTTCATTATTTTTAACAAATTTGCCTTTTTGGGGGATTTCCAGATGCTTTCGTTGGACTACACGAATCCTATGTGTATCTAGTTTTCTGAAGACTGACACACAGTTATAACTTGTTTTAATATATCAGAAGGTTTTAAGAGATCATTAATATTTCTACGACTCATATTGAACTGTGTAATAGCCATATTTATATATACTCCTAATTTTAGAGTTTTTAATTTCACAAACGCAGATCTTGGAATTATTGACGATACGGTGTTATTAACTGAGTCTTTCCATATAAATATTTTCTTAATAACATAGGATCACCTAGTTCTCTAAAAATTGCCTTAATTTAATTCATTATCGTATACAGCTCGTGTGTATGTGTTTATGATCTTAGTTCCTTCGTTACGTTCATCTTCTGTCTTATGAAACTTGCGCCAGGCATTTACACCCGCGGGACACAGTGCATGTAGAGGGCTCTCGTTTGAAGACAGAAGATGCAAATAAACAGCCCAAACAGTAGTTTTCATGCAGTGTAGATCATTGATATTATTTCTAATAGCCATACTATTATATCTTCGAATATTTGGTATTCAAATATCGGTGGGTCGTTTACGACCACCTACGCTTTTTTCATCACTTAACATTTTTCTCCCTGTTTCGCTTTCAAGATTCAAAAGGCGTGTACCGATAACTTTTGAATAAGCCCAATTCAGTCAAATTCTTCCATTTGAACATCATATGGATTCGCGCTCAACAAAAACTTATGCAAAGGGAAACACAGGGGCTCCTATCAGCGGTCATTTGATGCGTATCAAGGAATAGATTCATTTAAAAAATAAATAAAAATACTTCTAATTATCGTATTTCTTCATATCATATATCATTTTAAACAGAAGTATTTGAACTCTTTTAGAAAATATAAAAAAGTGAAAATCGCGATAATTTTTCGAAAATTCATGTGCCGGACCCTCTTAACATAAACATATTAATCAGCAATAAGAAAGTTATAAGAAGATATATTTATAAGAAAATACTTTTTATTTAAAACTACACGTTTAAGAAAACTTTTTTTAAACATAAAAATTTTGATGACGTTTTTCCCCCATGAAATACATGAACATATTTACCCAACTATAAAGAATTGAACACTAGATAGCAACTCAATCTAACTCTACTGATTGATTATGCATTTTCAACGGAAAGTTTTAGGAATTCTCTCGATTATATATAGAGTAATTCAAACGGCACTGGTGCATGCGTCAACTTGACCTGCTATCTCAACAAGAGACTACCCATAACTTCAACGGAGTGAGTGAGTGAATATTAACGTCGCACTATTCAGCAACACGAGGGCTTTTGGCGACGGATCACGTAATTTTGAACCATGGTCAAGTGACGTGGACGACATCTGAGCTAGCACCCTCTCTCCTAACGACCACACCACGTCAACGGGAGGACGTTTCAGCTCTCGACAGATTTAACGTGCATCGCTGCCCTACACGGCGGGTCTTTAGTGGTACTGGGCTCGAACTCATGACATACCTGTCATGATCCGACACCATGTCCACTGGGCTACCGTAGCCCCTTAACTTCAACGGAAAAACGTTCCAACGATACGCAAATCTAGTGGGAATGTATATCAGTTAAAATAATGACTGAAAAATTACATTCTATTTGTGTCGCTAAGAAATTCCATCCTCAACAAAATGGCTTTCTTCTCTAGGAAGGGTGTATGTAAAGATCCCTTCTTCCGCAAGTTGAAAACAACAAAGTTTAGGAACAAAAGTGCTTTAAGATTGGCTCGAATAGGAATTATTTTCTGTATCAGTCATCTAACAAGAGCACGGCAAACGGCTGCTGACCGACAGGTTAGTGCAACGAAATTCATCCTGCGACCCATTCAGCCTTTTAATTTGGTGGAAAATTCTTTGTAAAGAAATTAAGTACATCAATTTTGCTTTTTAGGGTCGGTGTTGTACGGGCACGAATTAATATTCTTTTTCTATTTGGAACGGTTACGGTTAGTGATAACAGACAACAGTGGGGGTAGCGGCAATTTTATGAGTGGAAATAATTTGTAACTATTTTTCATATCTTGCAAGCAAAAAATATTCGAAGAAAATATATCCTTTCAAAACGTTTGGAAGGTTGACTATTTTACAGTGAAAGAAAACATGGATCAGTAATTGCTTGATTTGTCACGAGCTGTATTTAAAGAAATACCAACAAACAGGAATCATTCAATGTCACTTTTCCTCGATGATCTCTTTCAAGAAGTGATAAATAGGCTTTCTTGATTAATCTTTTCAACAGCAACAAAATCTTTTATCTGTGGTAATATCACAGCGGTAGCAAAGAGATCCTAGGAAGTTTGTTACATTATTGGTAATCATACGAAACCGTTTACTGAAATTCAGTAATTCTGGAGGAGTGTTTCTTAAATGCATCTAATTTAGTATTAGTGACAAAAATAATAATTAAAAAAGTAAAACAGGAGTTATATATATATAATATTTTAATCAATTTTACACATTTTAAATTTCCAATGTTATCTTGGTCTTAAAGCATTTCTCCCCCCCTCCCTCACCATTCCTCATGTTGTGGCCCTCGTAAAATAACTAACATATGTATGCAGCCCGCGTGAAATAGGAGATATGTATGCGGTCCAGTAGAAAAAAGTTTGAGTACCCCTGGGTTAGTGGCTGAAATAAACACTCATACCAAGGTCAACAGTTTGTCGCCGAAACTGTTGAAGTACAACGATTATAGTTACAAAGTTACTTAGTATTTACATGTCTTGAAGAGGTAGATGATTATGAAGGGCTGTACATGGTCATGGTATCCCACTTCTTAAATGCAGGCGCTGAATGGAGCAATTTTATCGTCAAATCCTTTTACACTCAAATGGTTTGTTGCGCAATTCCTACGCTGAGAATCGTTTTACTATGTATAAATTATTAAGAATTTTGCAGCCTACTCAGGGCAGTATTCCAGCACGAGTTCATTTACCCTGATCTTAATAGTTTAAAAAGAGTTTGAAAAAGGATTGTCTCTTTCAGCCAATAGGAAAAAAAAATCATAAAGAATACTCTCGTGAATGACGCAGGCTTCTCTTTAAAATGGATGATGTCATAATACACTCCAAAGATCAATATGAAAATCTCTAAGAGTTAAGACTTTGTGCTTCTGAATTCAACTTCAAATAAACTGTAAAAACTGTTTTTTTAAATAAAAAATGAAGTTTTGTTAAGTACAATACAGGATTGCATGATAAATCTGTTTAAAAAGCGTCTGCTGTTCAAACCTTTTCATCCTTCGTTGGTTGCAAAGTTTCTTTGGACTAACCGTGTGGTTGGTTTTCGTAAATTTACTCCATAATATTCTCACTAATTGCAAAACCTTTAAGTGATCTTGTCCGCAAAAACACTCCTATTAAATTTCGTGAAGCATAAATGTAGACTTCCTTGCAACTTAAAAATACCGCAATACATTTATTTTAACTAGATTCAAATTTGTGAACTTTGAACCTCGACAGATTTAACGTGTATCAGCATTTCTACACAATGGGTCTGCAATGGCACTAGGTTCGAACTCATGACTACTAGCCTACCGCGGCCTCTGCAACTCCCTCGAAGTACGTGAAGTGTTGTTAAGGCTTTTACGAAACAGCATATAAATACGGATTATACGAAAAATAATGCTTCCCCCAAAATAAGACTGGATCAAAAGCGAATTCTTGGCGTGATTCTTTATGATATTCACAATCTAAACCCTTCTTCAACAAGTAATATAAAAAACAATTAAGTCAATTCCTGCTTAGATCAACAAAGAAAAATTTTATTTTAGCTCTACTTTTTTATTAAAAAGTTACAACTTATATAAATACGTATATACATATGACAGAATCACAATATTAAGTGATAATTAATTTTTATTAATTATCATTAAAGTATCGCATTGTCATCCAAAACAATCGTGTATATAAAATTTCAGTTCAACTGAATGCTTTAAAACGTGAGGGGAAAAAATCTTTTTAAGTTTTGACTCAAGTCGCTAAAACTGAAACCAACATGGCTGTATTTGTAATTCTTTAAACAATTAGTTTCAGTCAATTAATTTTAACTAATTATGATTAAATTATCGTATTTTTACCCCAAACAATAGAGCATAGAAAACTGCAGCTCAAACGAGCGCTTTAGAATGTGAGAAAAAATACCTTTTCGTGTTTAAAACACATGTCGCCAAAATGGTCGCTAAGTCACCAAAAATGATGCCAACGTGGTAGTATTTATAATTCTTTGAATAATTAGTTTTAATCAATTAATTTTTATTGAATACAATTAAATTACTGTATTGCCATACAAAATATTCATGCATATAAAATTTCAGCTCAATTGAGTGCTTTAAAATGTATTTTATTAACGATTGAAAACTCCATGAAGATAAATAAATAAATATATAGAGAGTGTGAGCTATATATATAATAGTAAGAGTTGAAAAAAAATAAACCCAAGTTCAAATTTTTAGCACGATAATATGAAGAGTACATGCTACACACATACAAATTTGATTATTGATTAATATGACGGCTATTAATTAGATGTTTACGGATTACATCGCGTGTTACAACTTTCAGTGGACTTCAATACTTAATCGGGAAAAAAATTTAAAAGGAAGAACATTCCACCAATCCTCAGATAAAATGAGTTATAAAGAAAACGAAAAACAATTATGGAAAATTTCCAAGAGTTAATCGATTATAAGGAACAAATTAATGAAGACTCCGGAAGTAATATCTCACAGCTTTCTAAGACGAGATGTTGGATCTTCCAAAGGTTCAGTTACAGCTATTATATCTCACTCAATAGGTGGACGATGGAAATGCTGAGAAGCGTAAATGTATATCAGGTCTTGGCAACCATTATTCCCTGAGCAGAGAACTTATTCCAATTAATTACTTTTCCTGCTGTGATGGAAAAGAATCATTTAGTTAAGAGATTCTTCTTTCCATGCCGTAAACATTCTTCCAATAAGATAGCAATATTATTAACAGACCTTCATTATCATCTGTACCTTTCTCTTGGGAGAAAAACTTTGATTACCTAATGATTGTTTGAAGGTAAAAATGAAATTATCAAATTGTCTTGTTCTGCAAAAATTTAACTATCGTATCAGAGTAGGTTTCAGGTACCTTCCATGTTTATTTTGCTACAACTTATTGAATTCTGTGAGACTTTCCAATTTTTTTTTATATTAAAATACATATTAAAAGATTTCACTCATAATTGTTTCATAAAAATTTGCTGGAACTCTTGGAAATTCCTATTAAATGTTTTTATTAGGAAGCAATTTATAACTGTTCTGTTAATCTTCTGGATTGTCGTTGAAAAGAAGAGCAAAAAATAAAGTGCTATAAATAAT
The DNA here is from genome assembly GCA_019973935.1 of Trichonephila clavipes. Classification (NCBI taxonomy): domain Eukaryota; kingdom Metazoa; phylum Arthropoda; class Arachnida; order Araneae; family Nephilidae; genus Trichonephila; species Trichonephila clavipes. Next base: position 93,430 of record BMAU01021435.1, read on the forward strand.
TTTTATAAAAATTGAATTTTGGTAAGTTATTTTATTAAATAGAAATAAGTTTTACACCACTTAATGGAATTTCATGTCGATTCAAAATCAAAACGAGTAAAGTCTTATAAAAATGCATTTTATATTCATGTTTATTTTTTTAATATAAAGACAAAGGAATTATAACCAAAAAAAAAAAGACTCATTTAGTTCTTTTCAAAAATATAACAAAGTTTAACTACACTCAGATAAATTATAGAAACTAAGTAGTTGTAAAAAAAAGCGAAAAATTTACTTGCGTATCTAACAATTTCATATTCTTCCTAAGATATATTTTGTTCTTAAAAGTTCGACTACATTTCTTAATTACTTTCTACTTTTTTACTATTAAAATTTCTTCTTCTACATGTGTATGTGCATCAAATACATGCATATATTGTTTTTAATAAAATTATAAAATACTCTAAATGTAAACATTTTAAGTATAACCGGATACAAAGACGATTAGAAAGTTAAAGAAAAACGATTTTGATTCCAGAGCACATGAAACTGAATGATTTGATAAGTGGGACGTGATTGAAAGAATAAAATTATTGTATGTGCAATTTGTAACGAAGTAGTCACTTCATGTACATACAATGTACACTGCTGTTTGTAAAAAATGCAACACCATGAAGGAATCATCACAATTAAATGAATCTTGCAGCAAATATCTATTATTGAATGTTATGTAAAATAGTAAAGTTTCAGAGCCACCGCGCATATGTGCGCAGCGCCCTCTGAACTGATGCTGAAAGCGTATAAATAGAGGGCTGTAGCGGGACGTTGAAAATAGTTACTGATTATTTGTTAGTGGCAAATGTTTAGTGAGAACTAAGTATGCCTCCACGACGAAATAAGGAGAAATCCCAACAACTTACGGAGTTTGGACGAGAGAGGATTTTTAGCCTTCGAGAAGGAGGATTTTCCTATCGCGCAATAAGGGCCCCTGTGCCGCGTAACAGTTTCACGGTGATGCGAGTTTGGAAGCAGTGAACCGACGAGCACCGAACAACTCGAAAAACTGGCATTGAATGACGGAAAAGGACGTCAGCGCACGACGATCGACATCTACTCCGTATGGCGGTGAATGACCGTACAGCTCCAGGAAGTTGGCAGTACGTTGGTTTACTGCTACGGTGTACTATTGTCGGCTTCGTCAAAGTCTGCTGCACCATGGATTGCGTGCGAGGGTGCCTTTATACAGGATCCCCCTCACGACAAACCATCGACGGCTGCGTCTACAATGGGCTCATGAGCACGGAGCCTGGCAAGCTGATTGACATTAAGTTGTCTTCAGATGAATCACGATTCAATTTGTGGGACCATGATGGCCGCATCCGTGTTAGACGCTATGCCGGTGAATGCTGCCTTGCAGAGTGCGTTATCGAATGACATAGTGGCTTTAAGGGGACTTGGCACCCTTTGAGCAAACTTCTTTATTTACGTATTTAAAAATTATATTTTAACATTTTATACAATGTTTCTATTCAAGAAAATGTTACCAGATGAAAATTTTCATATATTATTCACACAATTTTAAAAATTTAAATTTTTTGAAGAAAATTGGGAAAATTTATAATCCTACTCCTTTTGTAAAAATTAAGTTTTTGACCTGAAATTCTTTCATAACATTCTTATGGATGTTCTTAACAACTTTAGGGGTCGATTTTAGAATAACTTCATTCGTTTTCGAGAAAAATAAAGTGTTGATATACAGGCTAAAAATCAACGAAAAAGCCAACATGTCTTACATTTTATTTTTTTTTTAAAAAAAGTATTCAGTTTATAGCAAAACGGATCCCTAATTTTATTACATGCTTTATTTTTAACACGCAGGAAAAAAATTGAAGTGATTCGTAAATAATTGTCGAAGGAGTAGCATTTTGAATGCACTAAGGTTTCGAAAAACACAAACTGAGAAAAACCAGTTTAAAGTTTATAATTCTGAAAAAATAATTATTATAAGCTTAATTAAACTTAAAATACCACTTTAAGATATTACTTATACGTTTTTCTTTAAAATAATTGCATTTTCATATGTTTTCAACCTACACATTTTTATATATGATCAACTTTTAGAGAGTACTAATTGCACAAGAAAACTCAAGAAAAACTAAAAAAAAAATTTTCTGTCACGACAGAAATTTTAGCTGTTTTTCTTCTTATAATATTAAAGTATTACATTTGTATGAAAAATATATCAGGAATAAGAACTGAAATTATATATAAAATTATTAATATAAAATGCCTTAATTTAAAAATTTTACATGCACACATTTCACAAGGAAGAAAAATTACATTATCGTATTGCCTCGGAAATATTCTGCTTTTAATACTACACATTTTTTTATAGTTATTATTTCTATTTATAAAAGATTTTTTTTTTTTTTATCATAACGCATTTTTAGCTTTTTTTTTAAAAGGGGGGTTGAATTGCCTAATTTGTTTTCAAATGAAGTTTTATTCAACTTCTAACTTTCCGACATGTACAAGTGATATATCAATTGAAAGATAATAACGCAAAAGGTAAACTCCTAGGAGAGCCCCCACCCTTGGCGCCAAACCGGAAAAAGCGCCAAGCGAAAACGAAATGGCGCCAAGCAAACCCGACAACGGTGACAAGTAAATATAGCAGTATAAAATGGATGCGCAATGAAAATACATGTAAACAATACAGAAATTTAACATTTTAGATAAAAATATAACAACAGCACTTACTTTCTTATTGTTGATCCTTTCCAAGTGGAGGGTAAAGTGTAACAACTGCTTTTAAAAAATTCTGGAAAGTCTCGTCGCTGAGTGAGTGATCGCGAGACGCCATAAATACTTAGCGAGGTAATGGTCGAACATGCCTTCTGCGTGGCTGGTGTGATTACGGAGAAAACGTTTTATTGCCGATTAACTTACTATTGGAAAACCACGAATTCTTTCTTATACTTCTGCAAACATAATGCGTATTTACAGCTTTTTTTCGATATCTCCATTCAAATCCATCCAAAACAACACTCTTTCGTTCATTTAATCCCATTTGCTCATTACATTTAGGACATTCATAACTTGAAGCAATTAATCCTTCTTTCATACACCATTCAATCAATTCTTTCTTGCATTCAATAACGTAAAAAATTATAACGTGTATTCACTTACAAGCGCAGCCATACTTTCAACCCGGTGCTCAACAAGAAAATGAAATTAGAAATGCGCGCCCACTAATGACGAAAATTCTAGAAAAAGTTAGGGTTGCCATATGTTGTATTTAAAAACGCAAGGTTACCATGACGGCGCAATTATCGCCAACCAAAGTAATTCGCGCCAAGGGTGGGGGCTCTCCTAGGAGTGAACCACGCAAAAAATAAGATTAAATGAAAATAAAAAAAAACGATAGGTTTGTGATTTTTAGGGTACCAAGTCTCCTTAAACCCGGAGTTATGGTTTGGGGCGCTATTTCGTATCATTGACCAGTGGTCCCCGGTCCATGGACCGGTACCAGTCCATGGATCATAAGGTACCGGGCCACACAAGGAATATTAAATTTTTTCCATTTTATTTACTGTGGTTTATTTCTCTCGGGTTTGTGGGACTTTCAAGGAAATCACTTCATATTCCATGTTAAACCACTTTATAATCACTCTTTGGTGGTAGCTTTATTTTATTCTAAGGCACGTTTAAATACAATGGAATTAAAAAGAGAGCATGATAAAACCAATCACTACTATTATGTAGCAAACTCTCCCAAACTCTTAATGCAGAAAAATCACAAAATCACAAAATAATTATGTAAGAAAAGTAGAAAAATACAAGAACAATTACATAAGAAAAGTATCTTTCAAAAAAAATAATTTAACAAAATTTCTTTACTCACAAAGCTTTTACGAAGAGAAACAAGCATCTTGCCATTAATGAAAGTCAATTATTCACCAAGTTAAAAAATTTCGAAAAAACATAAACACATCTTTTGAGCTGACTTTTAAACCAGCCAGCAAAGACAAGTATAAAATGACGACAATCAAATATGGTAAAATTTGAATTGGTTGATTGTCAAAAATGTAAATTTGCTAGGCTCTAATTTGGTTGGTTGTCAACAATGTGTAAGATGTTTAAGATGTGTGTGGAAAAAATGTAAACTGTGATATGAGTGTTATGATATAATCTTCACAGCAAGACCACTAACATGCTGACTTTGAAAACCTATTGTTGTGTGGTGGATTTGGAATTCGAAGTAGCAAGACGGTTAATGTATTTGTGATGAATATAAGATCTCAAGAAATTAAAAGGGTATTCATGATCTAAACAACATTGAAAAAAATTTTTTTATATTATTGTATTTATCTATTTTGTGGGTAGTTAAGTTATCATTTCTAAATAAAAATTCAAAATGATATTTCTGTAAATTGATATATGAAAATTACTGTTCCATACGGGAATTTTAATTATATGGAACTTAAACGAATCCCTTTTGTCAAAAATGTTACTGACTACATTATTGTTAATAAGATGCAAGTCTAAATCCAAGAATTCCACCCTATTAGAGTTGAAGTTAGTTTTAAGAAGCTTGAGATAATCAGGGTAGAATGTAATATTTGGTTTGTATTCACTATTTTTACCAAAAATTATTATATCATCTATATAACGATAAATTAAGTAAGAATCATTTATAACATGATCTATTTCAAAAAAATGTAAATATAGGTTCGCTAAACAATTACTAGCTGGACCACCCTGAGGTAATCCTTTGATCTGCTTATAAAGATTATGATCAAATGTAATGAAATTTTCTTTTAAAACGAGGTTAACAAGAATATCAAATTTTTCTTTTTTCATTGAAGTATATAATTCATATTTATCATAAATTAACTGAAGAACCTTAATCATATCGTCAATATCTATAGAATTAAAAAGGTCCTCGAAATCAAAACCATGCATAGAAAAAATCAACATATCCTTAGTAACTCTAGCAATCTCTAAGCTATTTTTAATAATTGCCGTGTTTTGTAAATTATCAATTAGATTTTGAAGAAGAGATTGCAAGATCTTCCTAGACTTCGTGATATATGTATTGTATCCATTAGTGATACTACGGAATTTTATAGGGCTTTTATGAAATTTTGGTGTTAAAAAATACTTGGATATTTTTAATATTATTTAGATGAATATTCAGTCTTTTGTTCAAAGCTAAAAGACGATTATCATCTTCTCTATTATTGTGAATTGATTTTTGAAATGAATTATTATTTAAAATGTGGTTACTTAATAATTTACTGTAAAAATATTTACAAATTATGGCATAACTAGCAGAGACCTTATCAACATATGTAATAACGAAGTCTTTTTGGATATTTACTATTGATGATTTAAGATCTTTATACATAATTTCATTTTCAACAGTAAAATCTAATTCCTGAATTTCTGTTATTACATAAGATCTAAATTGATTGAATGCTTCAATCGGCATTCCGTATTTAATTGCCATTTTAAGGTAGAATTTATTTAAATCTTTTATGATTTGTTTCATAACGTTAGATTTATTTTTTGTGATCATCAGTCAAAAACCGGTACCTTTTTCCATAAAATTTCTTAACAAATCATCTTTCACGATGCTAAGGTCTCCTGTGACAACGTGCTGATGATAATCATCAATATAGTCTCGATATAGATTGCATCTACATGATTCAGAACTTAGGAGCTCCGAGATTTGATTATAATTAAATATAAATCTACCAAATTTCTTGTTGTATTTGAAAGCCTTTTTTAATAATAATATTTTTAATAGGAAAAAAAGGATTGATGATATTTTTGAAATATACTTGAAAAATTAATTTTGTTAAAGGATTTATTCATAAATAATAATGTACAATATTCTGTAGAGTAATTTTTACTTGCATCTAATTTAATATTCATTTTTTGTACTAAATAGTTATTAAGGTCTCGAATCATATGCATACCATGAGAATCTCGAAATTTATATCTGCTTATAATATCTGTCATAGATTTAATTTCAGTTTTATTCAAGCCAAACATAAACGATTTAATTAAGCCTGTGTCGTAGTTATCAAATTTAGCAGCTAATTCTAACATAGAATTCTTGAGGGTTGACATGTCTCTAATAACTCTTTTTCTGCGTTTAGCTTTTGAAATTCTCGCTAAACGAATATTATTACTATTGTCAATAAATTTATTAAAATTCGGAAGATATAATGAATTCTCGGATTTTTGTTTAAAAGTTAATAAGACACTTTCACCTTTCCATATAACATTCAAACCATAAGGATAATATGATCTAAATGAATCTATAAAAAAGTTTTCGAACCATAATCTTTGTTTAATATTTGGCACTATTCTAAGTATATGTACAGTTATGTTATTGAATCCATGTTTATGAAAGTGTCCTATCTCAATCTTAGCCTGGTTTTTTGTTGCAATCAAATTTCCTTGTATCAGACCTATGCTGGTTCAATCTAATATTGATAGTATTAGAGGTCTGACCTATGTAAGTGAATTTACATATGTTGCATGTCATTTTGTAAACACAGTTAAAAGTCTTACAAAATATATAACCTGCATCCCTATCCAACTGTTCCCCACTCATCATGCCACACGCCTTGCATCTTTTATCAGTGCAAGATCTAAATTTTAGTTTTAAAGCATGAATATCTCTGAAAAACCGAGTTTCTAATATGTTACCAAAATCATTATGTCTTTGATTTTCATCTATACTATCGGAAAAATGAATATTTCGTTTTGTTGTACGAGATAAATTCTTATATTTAGAGTTCCAAAAAATTCGAGTTTTAAAAATTCTAACTCGACAATGTTTAGATACAGAAGGGAAAGCAAAAAAATTCTGATTATCAAAACAATTCACACATTTTTTTGTATTTTTTAAAAAATTTATAGTTTTTTTATATGCCAACTCAGTGTGGAACTTATATGTGGAATCGGTTGTGGAGTCGTCATCCAATTGAATCTCTCAACGAAAGCACGCAGTCTTCGCGCGCAGGCGCAGCTGATCGAATGTGAAACCAAAACTTTGACCATTGAGAGAAAAAGCAGAGAAAGCGACTGAAGTACGCGAGCAGGCGTTCCCGTCGTCTCATCATGGAAATGCAATTGTAGAATAGCTACCTTTTTTTTTTAATTAATTTTTGTTAAGTTTAAATAAATCTGAAGAAAGACAAATGTCTTGGACCCCTTGTTGTCTCCCATATATATATATATATATATATATATATATATATATATATATATATAATTAGCATTAACCAATAAAATAAAGTATTACTAACAAATACTTAATACTGCCACGAATTTTGTGTAAATAGTGTAAATAATTTGTATTTGAGTGTTTAATGCATTTATATTAATCTATGTTATATTTATTTCATGTTAAAACTGTACTATTCACAAGCAATGCCGCCCCTTACGTTATAATGGCGATTCAATGACAACTTGGCGAAATCTTGGCGGTAGAGCCAAGTTGGCATCAATTTTCGAGACCAAGTTGGTGAGGAAATTGGCGACTATTTTGGCGTCATTGGCGACCATGTTGGCGAGTTCGGAACCCTCTGGAATCTTCTAGAAAGTAGTAGAACTCTCCACTAGTGTTACCACTAGCGGTTATATTTCCTGAAGTTTCTGTCGCGCCAATAAAAGACGATGCGCACCGGTACGGCGAGCAGTCTTGATTAAGTCAGTGAGTAGTGAGGATTGTTTTGACTAGCGATTATCTCGGCTGTGCTTGTGAATTATCTTTACGTACGTGTATTTTGAAACACTGGTGATTGTGTTTGATTGCTGTTGAAGGTGTGAAGACCTTCGGATATTTACTCTGCGAACATTGCTGCTGAATCCTGTGTTTAAAGGATGGATTTTCGATAATAAATTCGCATCGCTTTTAAAGAACTGTTTATTTTCTTTGTGATTGTTTTTGCATAAAATCCTCGAACCCGGATCTATATACGTAACAATACATTACCCCAAAAATACCAAATACATAGTTTGTACACATTACTATACTCATAGAATTATAATCTATAGAAAAAATCAAGGGGGATTGGGGGTAAAGACCCCTTGAACCCTCTCCCCTTTTGTTTGTGCTACTGATTTTTAAACAGCCCATTGCATTGATCGCATTGGAAAGCTTCTATCAAAAAGAGAGCTGATATATATTGGGTGGGACAAATGAAAGTGGCTCAGACGAATGGATACTACTGGGCGTGAATGTGTCGTGTATACTAAGTGACTGAAACCTGTTCATATCTTAGTGCGAGCTGGGTCAGAATGGATCAGTTGAAATCCATTGTGACAACATTAACAGAGGAGGAAAAGACACGTAGTTACTTCCAACAGGATGGTGCGACTGGCTATACATCCCGCAAAACCACGGATCACATTCACATAATCTTCACTCTTGACAGAGTTGTTAGTAGGGGGTAGTCTAATCTCAGCCCTAGCTGACCACCCAGGTCACTTATTCTGTCAGTGGGTGATTACTTTTCGCGGGGAATCTAAGATATATCGCAACAGCCCTCATTATCTTCGAGAACTGCGGTAGAACATTTCTGATGAGATTGCATTGATTCCAGTAGTCCAGCTTCGATCTGTTTTCTTCAATTTGCTGACCAGGGTCCAAAGGTGTCAAGATATGAATGATGGTCGTTTTCAACATATGTTATAAGGAAGTAAGCAAATTATCTGTTTTCCTTCGCCATGTTTCTTTGTAACCTGGAACCCAGTCCCTCAGACCATTTTTATTTACCCCACCAGGTATAAAAAACGGTTTCATAATGTAACACTTTTTTCTTTACAGATTTTTTTTTAAAAAAAAGACGATTATAAAGCGATAAAAAATGGCAATACAATTACAGATCAGTTAATAGAATAAGAAAGGCATTTTTTTCATTTTTGCAAAAAAGTAATGGTTTAAAGTAATCTATTCGAAACAGGGTATACTACCTTCAGTCATTATTAATAACAAAGAAATATATTCGATTTTTTTACGAGAGTAATGATGTAAATAGTAGCACTTTTAGCTCGATATACATAAGGTAAAACAATACAGGAAGAGCTTATAAAATTAAAAATATTGAAAGGAAAGTGTACCGGTATTGTGTGTGTGATGTTTTCATAGAATTCAAAACTGCAGTTAAAGAAATGGATATTGATCAACAGGAAATAGCGCGTGTAACGACAGACGATGCACCTAATTATGGTGGATAAGAGTAAGTGATTTTCTTCAAAATATTAGACATTGTCTGATTAAATTTCTTTATATAAAACACCAGTACAAGTTCTGTGTGCATTATTAAGTTCAAAAATATTTTCCCAAGTGAAGCCAGTGTCGTAATAAAGATCCTCAACTTTATAATCGCAAGAGGTCTTATATAACGAGAATTAGTCCAAATATTAGAAGAACATTTTGGGATTATGACATAAAATAATGTTTGATGACTCAGTTACGGCGAAGTTCCTAACCATTTGTCAATTTATTATTACCTCTTTTTAAATGATTAAAACAAGAGTTAAGATGAATTTTCACAAATTTATAGGGTACAGGATTAAATGTTTTTAAGTGACATTAATCAGAATTTAAATGCGAGCTTAATGTAAAATTTCAAAAAAAAATGTCTAATCGAATTTATGATGTATACAAATATTAAAATATTTATGACGAAAATTGATATCTTCACTAAAGATTTGAAAATGACTGCCGTGAAATATAATAATAAATAGAAACAAATTTTCAAAACGAAATAATATTTGTATGCATCAAAAAATACCATTCAAAAATATTTAATCATTCAGAAAGTAAAACAAGCTTTCCAGGACAAATTTGAAGCTTGAGAAATACATTCCATTTTTTTTTTTGCTGAGTGAGAATTATACCAACGTTGCACTATAAAACAACACAAAGGCTTCTGTCACCGAATCCGTCATTTTGAGCTCGGTTTAATAATGGACGACACCTGAGCGGGTGCTTCCCTCCCCAAACTACCACACCAACCCATTGGAAGGACTTTGAGTTTACCAGATTTAATGTGTACATCCACTTCCTCAACACAGTGGGTCTTCAGTTTCACCAGGACTTGAATCCGCGATAGGTCGGCCATTAGTTCATTACTTTGGCTTCTTATGCTGTTGCTAATTCTCTGGAGACTAACAAAATCAAACAAGATCTATAAAACCATTGACTTTAAAATGTCGATAACAAGAAAGAGTTCTATATAGATATTTTCCCCAGAAAATTTCAAACAATTGAAGATATGCTCGACAAAAGCCTAGTGAACCTAACATTTGGTACATGTGGTGGAGGTCCTCTGAGATCGAGCGGTATTGGCAGACAGACAGTTGCGTAACGGAGAACATTTGCCTCCCCTTGTAAAGTCAGGTTTTCGGCCCCCAAGTTGGGTTTTACAAAGGCAGCAGTAAGGCGTTGGCGTACTTTGCGGCAGTCAAGTTTTACGCCTCTCCCCGATGTGGGGATGTACGTTACGCAACTGCAGACAGACCACTAGCAAGACGTGAGAATGCAGTCTGGGAGCCTCTGTAACCCCAGAGGGTTATAGATAGACTTTGTCTAACTTTATTTTATACCCCCCACATCAAATAATTTCAAGTTAATCGCAGTCATGCGCGGAAAGGTATTATTAATCAGTTAAGAATGGAATTATTTGAGTCTTTAAATCAGCATTGAAAGAAGGAAAGATCTATTTGTAGGCTTGATTTAAGAAGTGAAAGGAAAAATTATACTAAACTTTGTATATGAAACTTTTTGCCTAACGTTTTATATCGATAAAGAACCTTGTTTAGGCTCTTTTATCATTGTTTGGGTCAAGGTATTCGAGTAAAAAATGTTTTTCTCAATGAATGTCTTAAAATGTATCAACAGAAATAAACGTGGAAATAAATTACCAAAGATATACGTTAAAAAAAGTAATAAACATGGAATATGAACCTAATATTAAATAAACTGTTCGAAATTAACAAAAGCAAAATTTCACAGTAAATATACTTATATTAACTTTTTTATACGTACACATATCTATAGCGTGATTCAATTTTTAATTAATGTCGTACTTTGTAGCCACATTGGGGCTATTGGAGACGGGCCTCGTAGTTTTTAGCCACGCTCAAGTAACAAGGATGACATTTGAGCTGGTACCTTACTCTACTTATATCAGTAAATGGGTTCGTTAATGAATAGTTTTCAATAATACTTATGATTTTTTAAAATTTAAAAATACTATTATACAAATTTTCATAGAACTTTATATTAAGCATAGTTGTTGTTGACGGTTCTCAAGACATCTGGATGAATGGACAAGGTCTCGTACCACAAAAAATTCTTTTGTCTGTGTGTTATGTCGTGAAAGCGTCGAATGTCACACGTCAAGTTAGCATGATATTTGCAAATTAACCACCAATCCACATTGAAGAATACTTATGAGAAATATAAAGTTGTAAGAAAAAAGCTGTTATACTTTTATAAAGAACACAAGTTACTTTTTTTGTCCAACTATTGGAACTAAACCTAAAAGAACCGAATGCAGTTTCTTAACTGATCATTGTGTAGCTATCTAAAGTAAACCTTTCAGAGGGCGAAAATATAAAGAACACATTTTAAAAGAATGTTGAAATATTGTTTAGCGCGCACGAGTGATTTCCAAATCTACAACAATATTATCTCGAATTCAAGAAATATCGGCTTCTCTGTGCGTGAACATTATTGAAGGATATATAGAACTCAAATGAAAGAAAATGTAACAAAAAAAATTGGTGAAAAAACAATTATTGCATTTAGCGTTGCTCTTGATAAAAGTACTAATGGAAATGATGTTGGGCGCATTGCAGCAATTGCACGATATTGTGGAAAGGATCGAATTTAGGAAGTAATTACGTAAGTACAAATCCATGGAAAAAAGTCACAAATTACACCCCTGATATTGAATGGTACAAAGATAATGTTCACATTAAAATTTTACTTTATTACACCCAACTCTCTCTCTCTTTTACACGTTAGATACATTCCTTTGAAAACTGGACAAAAAAAAAAAAACGTGTAAAATAATACGTGCGATAAATGCTAAATTTGGGATACATTCCACTATTTTAAAAAATCGTGAAAAGTGAAAATTCTTTGGATATTTTCCCCAAAAACCATGCAAAAAAAGTAATAATAAAATTCATGTTTATGAAACAAAAACAATTCTTTTTTATTACAAATAAAATTTAAATTAACCCTTTATCTACCGACGTACTTATAAGTAAAATTACATAGAATAACCCTTTTTACAAATACTCTGATGATACTTAGCAGGAATATTCTTTTAAATCCATTCCTCCTAGATATATGGAAGCACGTGTTCTGGGATGAGTATTTTAGCGGGGAAGGCGAATAGTTTTATAGCAGAAATTGCTTTTTCAGCTGACGGCGTTTTTAGTGCATTGCAAAGATTGTCATTTTTGTTCCGATAAAATAGTTCACGTCAAAATATAGGTGTCTTATTTGTTTGTATGTAAATGAAGACCTTAAAATACGATTTGACTATTTTATGCGAACAGTGTATATAATTAATTTTACAGTAGATTATCTTTAATTAATTAATTAGCTCTAAAAAGTCAAATTTCCTAAAATTGAGTATTTTTTTATGTGTATATCCCTTAATTTTCAATGTAATGATTAAAAAAAATAGTGCATGAAAAAAACTGCAGTAAATCATAATGCGGCAGATAAAGGGTTAATGTACAGAGCAAAAATTTAGTCTGTAAGTACATCTAGCACTTAAAAATTCAAATTGAAATTAGGAATAAAATTCTTAACTACTGTTCATCGCTACTTAATAACAAGCATGCACGTTTATTATGAACTGGATCAAAAATGATATCATCAGTAGATGAGTCAGATACTACGTCTAGCACATGTCGGCTTTGAATCAAATGAATAATTTCGTTCCTTATAAGCTGCCTCAAGATGTTTTTGTATGTGTATGCGTGTTGTTGTTGTTACAAAGTCCGCTATTAATTTTTTTTTTGGTTTCGGAAGTTTCTTTTATAATTTTTTATACCCCGTTACCAAGGGCGTAGCTACTGCTGTTTCAACTATTCCAATGATACGGAGCCCCCAAACTACAGCGCCCCCAACACGTGTAAGCAAAAAATGTTTAACTATTAATAAGGCTTAATAAAGGGACCCCAAGGAATCTTTGATACAGGGGCCTCTCAGGACTAATAACATTAAAATTTTAATGCACGCTCTATGTCAGAATCAAGAGTAAGAAAATGTTGCGCGATATTTGTAGTAAATTTCAAGCCCTCGCGAATTAAATTAGCTATTACTCGCTGAACTTTACCTTCGACTGTGTCATTAACAACTTCTTTATTATCATGAACTGTAATAAATTTGATAAAATCCACCTCGTGTAAAGAGCACGAATCCTCAAATTTTATTGGATTCGTGCTAGAACAAAAAATTCGTTTAAAATAAAGAAAATCGCGTTAAATTCATGTACCGAGTTATTTCAATATCGTGTAAAAAAAGACCGTGTAAAAAAAGAGTGGATGCATTTCGCTATGTTAAAGGACCGCTTATATTTTACACTTTTAATTTCTCATTTTAATGAATACGTCCAAGAGATACAAAATATATTTCAGTACAATTTTACTTTTTATTTATGTTCAAGGAATAGTCATATTTTTTATATTGTTTATTATTATGTTAAACATAACTTTGTACCCTTTCTTGTTACATCAGCTGTAACTAACTGCCCAAACCAACAGAAGCGCTCTTTAAGGACCACCTTCAGTACGCTATGGAAATTCGACCATGTTCTTTGCCCATTCTTTTTCGTAACGATATGTGTTGATTTGTGTAACCTAAACTGAGAGATAAATAATTGTTACACTAAATAAGATCATTGAACCCAACCCTAATTTGCAACTTTAAGGTCGAAGGTCCTTTAGTGAGTGAGTGTAGAATATTATGCCGCAAGAGCCGCACTGAGCTCCATCGCCCTACAATTGGCGCCCATCTCCCCAGCATTTTCGTTTCAATTAATATGCTACTCACTCGATCTTTGTTCATTCCCTTTTATATTTCAGCCAATATGTTCAAATGCTTTGTAACTGTATCACATCCTGCGAACACGTTAATTTCAACCGAAATTTGCTTAATGAAGACTTCACCGAAGGATAATTGTTAGCTGAGGTAAGAGTTCTGTACTGTGTTTATACGTATGTATAGTTTTTGAATTACTGAATATAGAAAAGATTGCATATGTTGCACGAACAACGTAAACCATTTCGTTTTAATCTTTTTATTAATTTATATTCGTTTAAGTGATAAATTAGAACAATCGATTGGAGAAAAATACTCAGCATTGTGTCTAAGGAGCGTATTTTATTAACATCTTATATTAAAATTTGGTGCGGAAATAATTATTATGTAACAATTTTGTTTTGGAAGTAAAAACGAATTTATTGACTTCAGAGCGTCATTACTCATTACATCTAGCTATGCTTCATTACAATTTGTTTTGTCTGGCGTCAGACGGCTAATTTTTTTGTAGGTTTTTTTTTCTTTTGCTGTTTAGATAGTTTATACTGACATATGTGTACTTTTTTAAAAATCTTTTTTTATTATAGAATAGAAAAGCGAAAGAATATTTCGAAATAGTATTCTCACACACACACAAGCGTTCAATTCGTACAGAAAATAAATCGAACATTTTTTTTTCCCCAGTTAGGGTTTTTAACACAAATTAATGTTTTTGTATTATATTCTAAAGTACGGAGACTTTGACCACATCAAAAATGTGTCGCTGCACTATTTTATACTGAGTGTAGGATTATTCCGTCATTTTTTTTTCAACTCTGAAAATCGCCTGAGAAAACGTGGAAAATTTTTCTCTTCGAAGCCGTTTTGAAAATTGGTTAGCGGAATTAAATATATTTAGAATATTGACAAGCGAAAGAAATATCGTATCCAGATAACTAATAATAATAATAAAGATACGCTTAACTTATATAAAATAGTCCAAATTACGGGCACAAAGGTTCCAACTCTAGAATAACTCTGAAGTCCAGTCACACGAAATTTGCTAAATTTTAACCTAACTCACCAATTCTTGTAAATGATGCCTAATCTGTAAGCCGATAATATACTTATAATCGCTAATTTTTTTTTTTTTTTTTGCAATTACAATTTCAACATCCATCATTACATTTTGCTATTACTCACGCTTTTTACTGTCTTGACCTGGTTATGTCGCGGACTGCAATTGCTAATAATACGAAGTTTCTCTAAGCTTAGCATAGTCAATTTTGTTGACACAACTGTATTTTAAAGTTTGTTTGTGTTTGTTCATGCTTGTCGCAAAAACCGTGCGCCAGACGGCGCTGTCTGTGTATCTCTAGTTACTATGCGTTTAGGTGAATAAAAATAGTGTGTTTTACAGTCCATGTGTGAGGTGTGTGTTATTGAGCTATCCCGGGTGTAGTGATCAAACATTTTGGTCCGACTTTCCCGGAGTTCAATAAGCAACTATGGTTTTGTGCTTTATTAGTTGAGTATTTGGTGGTGAAATTTTTGAATAGGTGAGTGTTTCTATTCTTAATGATGGTTTTAGGAGTTATTTGGTTGTGTTCGCTAAAGTTGGTGTTAATAGTTGAATAGTTTTAACGGATATCATGGTTGAAATTAGTGTTTGTAGATTTGTGTTGATTGTGATATTCTTGTTGTGTGTTTTTGTATACTTTCCTATTCTCAATAGTGTAATTTAGGTGCTTACAAATGCTGTTTGGTTGAAAATAGTGTATATTGTGTAGATGTTGTGACAAAATAAGTTTAAAAATGGCGTTGAAATTAAATGTAAAGAAAGACGAGCTTATCTGGGTTGCTGTGGAAATGGGTTTGGAGATTCCTAGCAAAGCTAAAATAATAGATTTAAAAAAGTTAATTGAATCAAGTGCCGTTTATAAAAATGATATTGAATTTGTGCGTAGTCTTGTTGAAAATGCTTTAGAGAAAAGTAAACAAGAGGCTGAGAAAAATGAGCGCGAGGCTGAAATTCAATTAGAAAAAATTAAATTATCTCAGATTGAAAAACAATTAGAATTGGCGAAGGTTAGGAAGGAATCCGAAAAAAATTCTCAATCTCTTGAAAGCGGAGAACCAAGCTCCATAACTGATAAATTGGAGAGTTTGGTAAAGAGCATTAAAACTTTGACAATTCAAGTACCGGTTAGGTCAGAGTCCTTTAATTTATTTTTCCATGCTTTAGAAAAGGCATTTCAAATCAAATCCGTGCCTGATGAGCTAAAAGCCGAAATTCTATTAAATATTTTAGGAGAAAGAGTCAATAATTTGCTAACATATGTGAGTCAAGAGGATTTAAGCAATTATGTTAAAATTAAAGAATTAATATTAAGAGAATTTGAACCGACACCTCAAGAATGCCTGAGTAACTTTAAAAAGGCTCGTAAACTACCATCCGAAAACTATGTTCAGTTTGCTTCCCGCTTAAGTGCAGCTTTCGATTATTATTGTGTGTGTGTCAGTTGCGTAAAGTTAATGAATTCCGCTCTTTGTGTGATCTAATAATTTCAGATAAAATATTTGAAACGCTAGATAGAGATACGATGAATCATATTGCAACGAAACAGGGAGAAACATATTTCAAGCCTCAACAGCTTGGGAGGGAATGTGATGTCTATTTATCCGCGAGAGGAAAGGTTTCGAATGATTTAATGAGCAGAAATCCAGGGAGTGGAGTCAAAACAGATGGGCGAAACAGACTGCAGACGGTTAGCACTTGGCGTCAAGAGAAAAACTCGTGGAATGTTTTCGTGGCCGAAACCAAACCAAATTGTGTTCTATGTAAAGGTAATAATTTTCATCCCCTTTCTAAGTGTTATCAGTTTAAAAAACTGTCAGTTGAGGATAGAGTAGAGGTAGTTAAACGGAATAATCTTTGTTTTCGTTGTTTTTTACCTCATAGATTGAAGGAATGCCGTTCAGAGAAAAATTGTTTTTGCCTTAGACCTCATAATAGCTTGATTCATTTTTCACGTGACAAAACGAGGAATCCCACTCCCACTAGTAATTTAAATTTGGATGCTCCTACTTTTGTTCCAGGGCAGATTGAAGGATCAGTTGAAGCAAATTCACAATCACAGCTTGTGGTGACTGGGTTTGAGAAAGGCAGACTAAAAAGAATGTGTTTTTGAGTACTGTACGCGCGCTTGTTAAAAATAAATACTCTCAATGGGTGGAGGTCAGATGCTTCTTAGATGTAGGATCGCAGTCTTGTTTATGTACGAGGGCATGTGCTGAGAAGTTGCAGCTGAAAATGGAGAAAATAAATACAGTGGTTTCGTGCGTTACTGATGCTTCTATGGTTGTTAAAAATTGCGTAAAAACTTCAGTTGCAAATAAAGCCAAAACTTTTGAGAGTGAGTTAATGTTGTTAGTAGTTAATAAGATTACAGATCTCATTCCAAACAAGGTGATTGATGTAGATGTTAATGTTTCAGAGTTTGTGCCCTTAGCGGATGATAAATTTAATATACCAGATAGAATTGATATGTTACTTGGTGCTGAAATCTTTTATGAATTGTTAAAGCCTGGAAAATTTTATTGTGATAATTCGCATTTAGTGTTACAAAATACGGTGTTTGGTTATGTTGTAAGTGGAAGTGTAGATCAAGTTACAGAGAATCGCGTTCATTGCGAATTAATTGTTGATGACGATTTAAACAAAACACTGAAAAAATTCTGGGAAATTGAGGGTGTTCACATAGAGCCTAAGGTTGATACAGAGGTGTCTTTGTGTGAGGATCATTTTGTGCGCACTCATAGGAGGAATTGTGAGGGTAGGTATGTAGTATCGATGGCATTAAATAAAGATCCGTCTTGTTTAGGAAACTCCAAAGATATTGCTATTAGGCGACTTAATTCATTGTGGAAACGGTTGTCTAGGGATTCTAGTTATTTATCGTTGTATGCGGAATTTTTGAAGGAGTATGAGGAGTTAGGTCATATGGAAAGGGTAGTTGAGTCAAGTGAACCACCCACACATTACTACATACCCCATCATGGTGTATTACGCCCTGAAAAACTGACTACTAAACTAAGAATCGTCTTTAACGGTTCATCCCCCACCACAACAGGCATAAGCCTTAATGACATTTTGTTGAAAGGTGAAGTGAAGGAGGATGTGTTTGAGACAATATCTCGTTTTAGAAGACACAAATTTGCTTTTTCGACTGACATCCAAAAGATGTACAGGCAAATATTAATAAATCCTGATCAGCAGGATTTGCAACGCATTATATGGAAACATGGACTAGATGCAGAAATTTTAACGTACCGACTAAAGACTGTCACTTACGGGTTGTCCAACGCACCCTTCCTTGCCATAAGAACCCTGCAGCAGTTGGCGAAGGATGAAAAATCGGGATTTCCTTTAGCTTCTGAAACCCTGTTTTATGATACCTACATGGATGATATTGTGAGCTGAGCGCCGGATTTGGAGACTGCTCAACAATTGCAATCGCAACTGAAAGACGCCCTGCAATCTTGTGGAATGAACCTTCATAAGTTGTCATCTAATTCTCCTGAGTTATTAAATAGTTCGTTGTCATCAGACGTCGAGCATTCATTTTCTACTGACATTGACTTATCTGTGAAGACATTGGGAATTAGTTGGATTGATTGATTGAATATTAACGTCGCACTGTTCAGCTACACGAGGGCTTTTGGCGACGGACCACGTAATTTTGAACAATGGTCAAGTGACGTGGACGACACCTGAGCTGGCACCCCCTCTCCTAACTACCACACCACACCAACGGGAGGACGTTTCAGCTCTCGACAGATTTAACGTGCATCGCTGCCTTACACGGCGGGTCTTTAGTGGTACTGGGATCGAACCCGTGACAAAGCAAGCCACAGTCCGATACCTATACCACTCGGCTACCGCGGCCACAGGGAATTAGTTGGAAGCCATTTGAAGATTGTTTCGTGTTTAAGGTATCTGTTTCAGCTAAACATATATATACGAAATGTGAAGTTTTAAGCGTAATTGCTAAGCTATACGACCCTTTGGGTTTCTTAGGCTCAGTGATTGCGAAAGCAAAGGTGTTTCTGCAGCAATTATGGCAATGTAAACTGGATTGGGATGATGTGTTACCTAATTCAATTGCCCACGAGTGGAGAGAATTTGTGACAACATTAAAATGTATCGAGGAAGTGAAAATTAACAGATTTATTATGGCTGACAATAATGTTAGAATCGTTCTCCAAGGATTTGCGGATGCATCTGAAGCGGCCTACGGAGCGTTCGTTTACCTACAGTGTTTTCTTCACAACGGTGCTGCCAAAGTGAGCATTCTTGCCAGCAACTCTCGTGTTGCACCAATTCGAGTTATTTCCATACCTCGACTCGAGCTTTGTGCCTGTGTTTTATTAGCTCAACTCGTCAAGAAAATACACTCCACCTTGAGGTTAAACATAAGTGATATTGTTCTACATACGGATTAAACTATTGCATTGGCATGGTTAAATACACCTGCCAATCGTTTAAAAACCTTCGTGGCCAATCGTGTCGCCAAGGTGCAAGAATTGACTGAAGGATTCCAGTGGAACCATGTGCCATCTGTTCTCAACCCAGCAGATCTTGTGTCTCGGGGATTGCGCCCTTGTGACCTTCCAAATTTAAGGTTATGGTGGCATGGTCCACAATTCCTTGAAAAAGGTAAGTTGTCAAGTGAAGAAACAAGTTTGTCACCAGTTAAGAGGAATACGAGTATTCTAAGGAACTGAAAACTGGTTCGAGTTCTGATATAATTACATCTAGTGTTTGTGTTCAACTAATTGTGTATCTTCTAGTTTATCTACTTTGTTACGTAAAAGTAATAGTTATATGAAAATTGTTCGTATATTTAGATATGTGTTAAGATTTAGTAATAATGTAAACAAACGTAAACGAACATTAAATGGTCGTTCATTATGCAGAAAAGTAGTGCATGAGTGCCTTGTCTGTTTTAAATGCCGACCCCTTGTTACCTCTCAGCTAATGGGTAATCTATCCCGTGATAGAGTAGTCCCAGATTACCCGTTCAACTGTTCTGGTGTGGATTTTTGTGGCCCATTCATGATCAGGTACAAAAATCAAAGAAAAGGAATTTTGCATAAAATTTATATTTGTGTATTTGTATGCTTTGTGTCTAAAGCGATTCACATAGAAATTGTGTCAGATCTTACATCTGATGCTTTTATTGCTACATTAAAATGATTTCTTAGTCGCAGAGGTAAATGTGCTAAATTGTATTCCGATAATGGGAAAACATTCGTAGGTGCCAATAAAGAGCTCAAGAGATTTCTAAAACTTATTGAGGATTCAGATGATAATTTAGCAGGTTTCTCATCTACTGAGGGTATAGAATGGAAGTTTATACCACCTAGAGCGCAATCCTTTGGTGGTCTTTGGGAAGCTTAGGTTAAGTCAATAAAGTACCATCTTAGGAGAGTTGTCAGTGGCTCAAATTTAACCTATGAGGAATTTTTAACTGTTTGTATCCAAATAGAGGGAATTTTAAATTCCAGGCCACTGTGTGCCCTTTTTCGAGCAATTCGGATGACTTGAACGCTTAAACTCCAGCCCACTTTTTGATAGGGAGGTCTATGACTTCAGTAGTCGAGCCCAATTTAATTGAATTAAAAGAGAATGTCCTTAAAAATGGCAACGGATAACCAGACTAGTAGAACTAATTTGGAATAAGTTGCACAGATGTTATCTTAGTGAATTACAACAACGCAATAAATGGCAATTTAAAAAACAAAATGTTAACGTGGGTGATTTGGTAGTTCTCATTGAAGACAATATGCCAACCTTTAAATGGCCTTTAGGGAGAATCACTGAGATTTATAGTGGCAGTGATGCACTAATAAGGGTTGTAAAAGTAAAAACACAATTTGGAGAATATAAAATAGCCGTTTCAAGAGTTTGTCTCTTACCTATGCCAGTTTGAATTTTGTCTCTGAATATTGTGTATTAGAATTTTTATATGTACCCCTTAATTTGTTTTACGTAATCCTATAGTATTTTATCGTCTAATGTTTTATTGTAATTTGTGTTATTGTTGAATGTATTACATGTCAACGCGGGGGAGAATGTTCATGCTTGTCGCAAAAACCGTGCGCCAGACGGCGCTGTCTGTGTATCTCTAGTTACTATGTGTTTAGGTGAATAAAAATAGAGAGTGTTTTACAGTCCATGTGTGAGGTGTGTGTTATTGATCTATCCCGGGTGTAGTGATCAAACAGTGTTATATTTATGATTTTTAACTGTTATTTAACACGGTTAGTTCAGCAAAAAAAAAGTGCAAGATGGTAAGTGTAACA
Organism: Trichonephila clavipes; assembly: GCA_019973935.1. Taxonomy (NCBI): domain Eukaryota; kingdom Metazoa; phylum Arthropoda; class Arachnida; order Araneae; family Nephilidae; genus Trichonephila; species Trichonephila clavipes. The sequence continues at coordinate 114,848 of BMAU01021435.1, forward strand.
TAGAATTTCAAACTTGGTGGATCGAGAAATATGGCATGATTAATAAAGGCGGCAAAGTGATGTTTGTTTTATGTTCTGGAACAGTGGTACGTAGAACATCGTTAGTAAAACGCAATCTTCTAGTAATTTGTAAGTCCTCTAGTAGTTAGTAAATCGCAAATCCTCTTATCAAAAAAGCAAACCAATTCAAAAAAGAATTAATTGCAAGTGCAATAAAAGACAGGAATAAACTGTTGATGTCTATATGTTGGCAAAAATTGCCATGCGAGCGCGGCAAGTTACCCGATTGCGAACGTTATTGTTTGGCATCGTAAATCTTTTCAAGAGGGAGAGTTTTTAAAGGATGCCTGGTTAGTCTGCCCTTCCTCATTGTTTGATGATTTTGAATAAAAATAAGATAACTCAGCGCATCAAAGATATCCATCTAGTATCTAGAAACACAAAAACAGAATCTTAAAACTGGCCGGAAAAGTAACAGATCTCAACAAAACAATGACATTAACTTCGCTCCTTTCATATCGCTGTGTGTCTTTACGAAAGTACTGACGCCACTAAATCTGCACATTTATTTGTTTTTGTCCGATATTGTGTTGGAAATGTCATTAAGGAAGAATTAACTGCGATATCATCGTTTCTATCAACTACAAAGAGCAGAGATATTTGTACGGCTGTTTAAAAATTCGTTTGCTGAGAAAGAAATTGATTTGAAAAAAATTGTTTCATTAATAACTGATGATGCTCCAAATATTTAGTGAGCCAAAAAAAAATGCGAGTAATAGAGACTGCGATAGAAGTGAACACTTAGAATTTTAGGTATTAAAATTTGAAATTTCATAATGTTTGAATTAAAATTATCAACATCAATCTGGTTTGCACATGTATTGACACTCCGAGCAACAATTATATGCATGTTTGTATGGTTGTTTATTATTCAAATACATTACGGGCTGTACAAGACCATGATAAAATATAAATACAATTCAATTGAAATAACAGTTAATATACAATCATATTATTTATGGATAGTATTTGTATTTACTTAAATTTCAATGTACTTGATTTTTAACATTATTTTAATTGTTTGCATCATTGTTATCATTAATTTCAACAATACTTAAACTTTTTGTACTTTCAATTATTTCATTTTGTTCTAAAAAAATACAATAGGCTTATGGTGACTTAAGTAAGAAAGGAAAATGCTTGATTCAAATTTATCTATCAAGGAGAGAGCACGACTAAGGAAATTCATTTGGGGTCGAGACTTGGTGTAATAGTAGTACTCTTTTAGGGTGTTCAACTCTCAATGTAATTCCGCCGAATGGCCAGTCAATTCGGAGAAAAAAGCCTTCGAAATTCATGCTTAGCTGTTATACAATTAAATTTTAATTTCCTTTAACGATTTCGTAGCTTGGATGATATATCGTTTGCATACCATGCGCGAGGTCTGGGTTCGATTCATCGGTCAATCTTTTTTTTCATTTCATTTCATTTTTTAAAAAATTAAATAAACTTATTTATGAAAGGTTTATTAAATATCAAATTGTTGTTCTTTTGTGAAATCACTTCTACTACGGTATCTTGGGACATCACATTTATTTATATACATACGAAAATATTGATCGCGGATACTGCACACAGCAAGTCTGACCCAAAAGCACACAGCGAACGGTCAGCTCGTCAACCTCGTAGAAGGAATGAGCGGGAGTGAAGGCGGGAAAAAGAGCGCGTAGGCGGATCACTCAGTTATCCTTCCGCCAGAAAAAATAGTTCACTCGCCTCACCCCAACACAAATGATGTTTTTTGTAATTATTTTGTATTTTATAAAGTAAAAACAATAAAATAAATTTATTATTTAAATTATTTGTTATTTAAATTATTTATTATTTAAATTACTTATTTTTTAAATTATTTAAAATATTTTTAATCAAAATAATTAATAATTAAAATTAATTAACAATAATTATTATTAAAATTATTAATTTATTATTAAAATTATTTATTTATTATTAAAAGTATCAATTTATGATTGAAATGATTATTACTTATTATTGAAATGATTATTAATTAATTATTGAAATGATTATTAATTAATTACTGAGAAATGATTATTCATTAATTATTGAAATGATTATTAATTTATTATTAAAATGATCATTAATTAATTATTGAAATGATTATTAATTTATTATTAAAATTATCATTTATTTATTATTAAAATTATTAATTTATTACTAAAATTATTAATTTATTACTAAAATTATTAATTTATTATTAAAATTATTAATTTATTATTAAAATAATTATTAAATTTATTATTTATTATTGAAATAATTATTAATGTTTTAAAAATTATTTAAATTTATTTAAAAAAGATTTATTAAATGTTTTATAAAATTATAAAATATTTAACTTAATAATATATAAAATAAACATTTTTTATTATATTAATTGTAAAATAATTAGATTAATAATAATATACTTTATAAATTATTTCATTTTATGTATAATACTTTATTCATAGTATAAATTATTTCACATTATAGAACTATTTGTAACTAATTTTTATGTATTTTTTCATTTAATATTTATTATATATTTTATAATAAATATTATATATTAATATAAAAATATATTTATAAAATTTAACATAAATATTTATATAGTTATAGTATTTTTTTTACTTTATAAAATACAAAATAATTACATAAAGTATATTTAATATTTAATAAATCTTTCATAAATAAGTTTATTTAATTTTAAAAATAATCAAATGAAATGAAAAAAAATAAATTGTCCGATGAATCGAACCCAGACCCTGCGCATAGTATGCAGACGATTTATCAACCAAGCTACGAAATCGTAGGAGGAAATTGAAATTTATTTGTATAAAAGCTAAGTAGAAATTTCGAAGGCTTTTTTCTCCGAATTGACTGGTCATTCGGCGGAATTACATTGAGGGTTGAACACCCTAAAGGAGTTCTACTATTAAACCAAGTCGCGATCCCAAATGAATTTCCTTAGTCGTGCCCTCTCCTTGTAAGTATCACGTGAAAACCGCATCGTTCGCCGTTTTATATTTTGTAGTACTGAGTTTTCGATCATTGGACATATTTAAATTAAGTGTTTCTTTTAGAAACGAGCAACGCATATTTCGCCTATATCAGAAACATTAACACCATTACTTCTAGCGAACTTAGTATGTATGTCCATATGTGAAGTAATGAAGTTTGACGTATCTTGAGTATTGTGATAAATAGCTATGCCTGCTGCTGGAACTTCGGGTCTTTTATAACTTACAACAAAGTTGAAATTTGGAATATCAAGTGGTTCTTCCGTTTTTCAAACGAATTTCTGACAAAAGAAGAATTTTTTATTTCAAAATCCACAATAAAAATATTATTGAACAACTAGAAATATGTTTTACCACGGTAGTAAGAAAACGTCTACGCCTCTGTGAAATACTAATCCGGATTGCGTGATGCATTGCAGAAGTTAAATATTAGAAAATAAAAATAATACAAAATTTTTAAACGCCAGAATAAATACGAAGATTTAAAATAATTTTAAATAATATAAAATTTTCAAACGCCAAAATAAATACGAGTATTTAAAATAATTTTCTGTTATTTATTTTTTATCTTAAAAATCTTCGTACATTTATTTGGTACTCAATATTGTACTGCTCAATGATTCTTCAATTGAACTCAATTGAACGATTCAAATAATAAACAAAAACACTATTTCAACAATGCACAGTATATACACATTGAACTTTTCTCTAAATCCAATCAATTTCACTTATAAGATACTAGCTGGTATACCCGTTCTTCGCACGGGTGAACTGAAAAATTAAACAACACAGATTGAAGGAAAAAGAAGTTTTTAATGAGTTAATTTTATGTGAATTGTAAATTAAACAAAAAAAGCTTTTTGCATATCTCAGCTAAACAAAAAAAGAAAGAAAAAAAAAACATTTGTTAAATTTTAAGTATGTAGAACTAATAGCTGATAAAAAGGATTTTTTTTATTTATAATTCCTCGTAACACTCTTGAGGGTCGATTTTTCAGAATACCTTCCTAAGCTGATCTCTGCTCACCAAAAGTAACACATTGTTAAAAGTTTTGCGTAATGAACACTTAAAGTAGTGTAAATAATTTTATATCTGAAAGTGTAATACATTGATATTATTTTCTGTTGTATTTATTTTATTTTAAAATTGTAATATTCGCAAGCAACGCCGTTTCTTAAATTATAATGGCGATTCAATGAAAAACATAGCGAAATGTTAACGATAGAGTCAAGTTGGCAAATGCCTAGCTACTTTCGTAGCACGAGCTTTATTAGAGCTTTGTAAGACCCGCCGTGTAGGGGAGAAATGCACTTTAATACTTTATCCAACCGCATTATGATTTACTGCAGTTTTTTTCATACAATATTTTTTTTGGATCACTACATTTACAAATTAAGGGATATGCATAAACAAAATACTCCACTTTGGAAAATTTAATCCGTTAGAGCTAATATATTAATTAAAGATATTCCACTGTAAAATTAACTATATATACCATTCACTTAAACTAAGTAGTCAAATCATTTTCTAAGGTCTTCATTAACATACAAAAACATAAGACACTTAAATTTTGACAAACTATTTTTTCCGCTAAAATACTCATCATGGAACCCGTGCTGCCATATATCTTGGAAGAGTGGATTTTAAAGAATATTCCTGCTAAGCATTGGTAGAATATTCCTTCTAAATTGGTGTGGTGTGTAGTTAGGAGAAGAGGGTGCCAGCTCAGGTGTCAACGTCACTTGACCATGGTTCAAAATTACGTGGTCCGTTGCCAAAAACCCTCGTGTAGCTGAACAATGCGACATTAATATTCACTCACTCTCACACTCCAAAAAATACAGTACAGTAATTATTGCGTGTTTAAGTATAAAAATAATTGTATCTGCCTATTCAATTAAAATTATAGCGTTATAATTAACTACTAATCACAAACAAATTTTGAAAATTTGTTCAAATAATGCAGTGTGAAAGAGAAAGTTTATTTACTTTAAGTATCAGAACTGATAAAAGCATTTATTTGGAAAAAAAGATCAATTTCTTACTACCAAATGTGCATAATAAAATGAAAAAAAAACATTAAAATAAAGAGAGATTTATAACAACCTCTCCCTTCAAAACTTAATTTTTTTCTGAAATAAAAAAAATAGGCATTATGCTGATCAGCGGAATTAATTAGAAGCGAGCACCTTGCGTAGCCAAAAGAAAAAAAAAAGTTTTTTCACAAACAAAAGATAGATATATGCTGACGTGGGCTTTTTTTTAGCGCAAGCTAGAATTGCTCGCAGATGGCTGAATTTTTTCTTACTTACTTGACAAATATCGTTATATTTTGGACACTTCATACAATATCTTTATAAATTATAGTCTATGTTATAAATTATAGCCTATGTGCTATTCTGATGTATAAGCTGTATTACTGTAAAGTTTCATTAAAATCCATTCAGTTGTTTTTGCGTGAAAGACCCACAAAGATATTCACAAACTTTCGCATTTATAATATTTATTAGATACACAACACTATACATCAGCTGTATAGCTACAGATATATTGCTATAAGCAAGCTGGTGACGCGAACGCACGAGATTTCACCCATCCAAAAAGTGTCTAACGCGCACAGCACACTGCGCGAGTGCCAATCGTGAGCATGTTGGTGACGCGAATCCATAAGATTTTCCCGTATCCAAAAGTTCCCAACGAGGCTAAAGAAGTTTTCACTTCAAAAATGGTTTCATTAATTTATTTCAAACAGAACGTAGGACATTCGATTCTTAAATGTGACTGCAGTATTAACCAACAAGCCTTTGTGTACTAAGTGTAGTTTAACATCTCTTAAAAATGTAATGGTGTTAATCACTGAAGTAGTCAACCTCATATCGTCACAGAATTTAAGTAAGAGAAAGTTTGATGCTTTGTTGGATGAAGTCAACTCTGTGTATAATTTCTTGGTAATCTTATATATTAAAATTCGTAGGTAAACACAAACGTATATATATAGGTTTATATCCCAATTTTTTTCTCAAGAACCACAAGACGCAGAAACTAGCAGAAGGTATCAAAATTTCGGGAATGATCCGAGGAATCCGTTTTGACCATTTATATTCCAATTAGTTAAAAAGATATTAATTAAAAACGCATTTATTATGCACGTGGCGCCATCTGCGGAGAATTGGAAAAATAATTTATTTACAGGGAAATATTCGGAACTTTTTTCAAAGGTTTTTAAAAAATATTTAAAAATTAATGTAATAAAATTATATATATATATAAGGTGTTGTATATATATATATATGTATATATATATATACAATATATATATATAGGTGTTGTATATATATATATATTGTATATATATATATATATATATTGTATATATATATATTGTATATATATATATTGTATATATATATATATATATATATATATATATTGTATATATATATATTGTATATATATATATATTGTATATATATATATTGTATATATATATATATATATTGTATATATATATACAATATATATATATATATAAGGTGTTGTATATATATATTGTGTATATATATATATTGTATATATATATATATTGTATATATATATATATTGTATATATATAATGTATATATATATATAGTGTATATATATATATATTGTATATATATATATATTGTATATATATATATATATATTGTATATATATATATATTGTATATATATATATATATATATATTGTATATATATATTGTATATATATATATTGTATATATATATATATTGTATATAAATATATATATATATATATATATATATATATACAATATATATATTGTGGTCATTGTGGTCTTGCTGTGAAGATTATATCATAACACTCATATCACAGTTTACATTTTTTCCACACACATCTTGAATATCTTACACCAACCAAATTAGAGCCTTGCAAATTTACATTTTTGGCAATCAACCAATTCAAATTCTACCATATTTGATTGTCGTCTTTTTTGATATCTGTCTTTACTAGCTGGTTTAAAAGTTAGCTCAAAAGATGTGTTTATGTATATTCGAATTTTTTAATTTGGTGAATAATTGATTTTCATTGATGTCAAGATGCTTAATTCTCTTCTTAAAAGCTCTGTGAGTAAAGAAATTTTGTTAAATTATTTTTTGAAAAATACTTATCTTATATAATTGCTTTAGGATTTTTCTACTTTTCTTACGTATTTGTTTTGCGATTTTTCTGCATTAAGAGTTTGGAAGAGTTTGTTACATAATAGTAGTAAGTGTTTTTATCATACTCTCTGAGTTTTTACATACTCTGAATTTTTGTTTATTTTATTTTATTTGGTTTTTCCTACCGCGTTGCAAAGGGGGAAGGTTGGGGCCTTCAAACTAGTTTAACCCCACTTATTCGGTCCTAAGTCCGAAATTGCTTTCTGACTCGCTAGGTTCTTCTTTTTTGTAGTTTCTTACTTTTTTTTTCTCTATAATTTTGTTCTTCATGTTCAGCTTTTATATTTTTATTACGCTATTTCTTGTTATGTTCATTATCTATTATTTCTTGTTTTTGATATATAATACATGTTTCTTTCATATATATATATATATATATATATATATATTTTAAATAAAAAAAAATTCAGGCAGAATTTCTCTCTCTTTTTGTGAATAACACATTCTTAACAATTCAAACTAATTACACTGTAAATGATTTTATTTTTGTTTCATACTTTTAGCAATCGTTTCAGTAGCTATCTGTAAATTTTTCTTTTATTATGACGGGGTGGGCACCAAATTATGAGGGGATGTGACCCAAGGTAACAACGGGACACGCGGGGAAGGGGTTCTTTACAAAGTCCACTAGTTAATTTAACACATTTATTAGACAAAACAAACATTTACATACATAACTAGAGAACTAGTAGTTAGTATAGAATTGAAAGGGATCGGAGCGCATGCTCGTACATCCTTACAGTTCCGAAACTTGGCCATTACTGAAGATTGTTCTGTCCGCCAGAGGGAGCGACAGTCTCTCTACTGTTAATATGGGAAGAGTCTAAACAACGGGGGGTTACAATCTCCCCCTATGGATCCGACGACGTCTTTGCGAGGAGACAGAATCAGAAGAATTTTCTGTTGCTGTAGTAGCTTTTGTTGAGGGATGGATGGTTCTGCTGGAAATGGCTGTTGAAGCAGTTGACGGGCTTGGAACATGTGTATTTTGTGTTGATTTGGACGTAACTTTTCGTGGTCGGCCTATTTTTCGAAGTGGAGCTACAGGAGAAGTGTCCATGTCTTTAAAAGGTGTTAAAGCAGAAATATGGTAAGTAGCTATCGGTTCAGATGTATTGGTGAGACTTGCGATAACATAAGAAGTGGGTGACTTTTGAGTGAGAATTAAATATGGACCGTCTTGTTTTGGCATGAACTTGGAAGTTTTCTTGTTTGCATTACTGATGGGATGTAAAGTTACCCATACTTTATGTCCAGGAAAATAATAGACTGGACGACGATTTTTATCATATTGCTTTTTTCGCTGATCTTGTTTTGTTTCTATTCTTTCTCGTATGTCTTCGGTAATAGTTGCGAATCGTTTTAAATAAGGTGTTATTTCGGCAATAAAATTGTCATTGCGAACGACACTTTTGAAATCTTGCACCACATCGTCTATAGTTCGTAGCTCTCTTCCGAAAAGTAGGAAAGTAGGAGTGTGGCCTGTAGTGTCACATACAGTTGTGCTCATGGCGAAACGAATGACTGGGAGTTTGGAATGCCAATTAGAATGATCTTCTCCGACAAGTATTGCAAGGTCTCTGTTTTTTCTCTCTACTGGATTAGATTGTGGCGAATAAACTGGTATTAAGTTTTGACTTATATTTAACGTAAAGCAAATCTGTTGTAGAAAGCACTGACTAACTGTATTCCGTTGTCACTGATAATTCGTCTCGGTATGCAATGACGCATGAAAACTTCTTCTATGAGAGTTGTAGCGCATTGACGAGCACTGGCTTGAGAAAGGGCAAATAACTCAACCCACTTCGTGGCACAATCTTCAACAATAAATATCCATTGTTTACCTGAGTCAGTTTGAGGCAATGGTCCAAATAAATCAATAGCAATGACTTCAAATCTCTGTGAGTAGACTGGAGTTCTAAGCAAACCAGCAGGCTTTTGGTTCGTAGCTTTAAAACGAGCACATTCTGGACATTTCTTAATGTAATCGGATATGTACTTTTTCATGCCTGTCCAATAATATCGTTTTGCGATTTTCTGGAGTGTTCCATCTTCTCCATAATGTCCGGCCATTGGATCATTATGATGTATTTGCATTATCAATTCACGTTCAGCAGTTGGAATGACTAACTGAGCTTCTGCGGAATCAGCATTAGGAACATAACGATATAAAACACTTTGATTCATCAAAAATCCACGTTCAGTCCAATTTGCATATTCTTCAGTTTTCAGAGGGGATTCGAAACTGTCGATGATTTTTTTTAAAATTATCATCTTTAAGCTGCGCCTCGCACATGTCCTTACAACTTCGTGTGGGCATATCAGCTATCGTGATATTATTGGCTTCGCAAAAGGATTCTTCTTCTTGAGTAACTGGGCGGGATGACATATCTGCAACGACATTTGCTTTACCAGAAATATACTGTACTTTCAGGTTGAAAGACTGGATTTCAAGTGCCCATCTTGCAAGTCGTCCGGTTGGAGACTTAAGGTTTAGAAGCCATTTCAGAGGTGTGTGGTCGGAGGCCACGGTTATTTCCGTTCCTTCAATATAACCATGAAATTTCTTCAAAGCCCATACCACAGCAAGGGCTTCTCTCTCTGTGGTGGAATAGTTGCGTTCTGCTGGAGTTAGCAGTCGACTAATGTATTCTATGGGATGTTCATCAGATCCTTCTTCTTGAAGTAAAACTGCTCCAAGGGCATAATTGCTTGCGTCTGTTCAAATAATATATGGCTGAGTACCATCTGCTTGTTTTAACACAGGAGGTGTTGTAAGTGGACGTGAAATCTTTGCAAAATCTTGAATATATCGTCGAAACCAAGAACAAGTTTGCAGGAAAGATTGCAGTTCTTTGACATTTTTAGGAGGTGGAATATCCAGTATAGAGGCTACTTTTTCTGGATTAACTTCTATTCCTTTTTGTAATCCAAAATCCAAGATATTTAACTCGAAAAGAGACAAAATGGCATTTTTCTCTATTAGATTTAAGTTTGAAAAGTAAGAGTCTTTCAAAAATAGCTTTAAGATCAAACATGTGTTTTTCAAAAGTTTCTGAGAAAACAATTATATCGTCTAGATAAGGTAATGCTAGATGAACGTAGCAGGTGCGTTGCGCAAACCATATGGCATCCGTAAGTAACGGTAAGTCCCAAAAGGACATACAAATGCTGTCTTGTCTTGATCTTCAACATGCACTTTAACTTGACTATATCCTGCTCTCAGATCTAATGTAGACATGAAAGGAGTAAGTTTTGCTTGATGTAGCAAGTCATCCATTCTGGGCAGTGGATATGTATCTGCAACTCTTATTTTATTTAACTTTCTATAATCAATACAGAGGCGAAATGTTCCATTTGGTTTTGGTATAAGTACGACTGGAGAAGCATAAAGAGATTCACATTCTTCTATTATGCCTTCCGCGAGAAGTCTATCGATTTCTCGTTTTAATATTTCTTTCTTGGAAGGATTCATCCTATAAGGTAGCACTGCTACTGGGAGATGGTCTCTAGTATTTATACGGTGTTCAATAACTGGAGTAGGCTCTCCCCCTGGTTGAAAGCATTCTTCATATTTTTCCTACAGTGAATTGATTTCTTTTCGTTGTGTAAGTGAAAGGTGAGTACCTTCATTTTCCCGAAGTTGACAAGGATGTGGTTTAGTATCAACAGTGAGAAGAGCATTGATGTTAGGAGGCGCTTTCTGAAAATTGTATTTTCTGTGGGATGTTTCCGTGAAATACCACTGTTTTCTTTGAAGATCTAAGGCGATCCCTGCAGCTGTTAAAAAGTCTATTCCTAGAAGTGTTCTGTTGCCTTTAGCATATTTCAAAAGTATTAGCTCTGTGGCAATGACGTTTCCTTGGATACCAATGTCTACAGAAGTTGTCAGTATTTCAGTGGCTTGAGTACGACCATCAGCTAGAGTCATTTGCATAGTTTTTTCTTCAAAATTCAATCCTTTTTGTTTAAGTAAATGTTATAATTTTTCACCAGCCATTGAATGTGTAGCACCAGTATCAGCACAAACTGCTGCTTCTGTATTACAAATGGAAATTTGAATTATACTAATGGAATTATTTTCACTGGAGAAACTATAAAAGTTTGATTGATTCAAACTTGATGACAAGGTATCTTTTTGTCGAACTGGGTTGCAAGTGTGGCATCTTGATTGAATGATTCCGGGAACACCACATGCATAACAAGATACCGGAGTTCTATCTTCTTTTGTATCCGCAATTTTCTTCTCAGGTATTCTGTCATTTGAAGTGAGATTCCGCCTACTGTTACTGGGAACCCCGGTTTCCCGCCTACTTTGACTGGGGAAACCTGACAGAATGTTCATGGGATAGCAACTTAGGATTTCGTGTGTAGTTACTTCTCCAAGGATTGGACTTCATTTCTTTTTGTTTCCAACTAAAGTTTTTGTTATTTTTATTTCGCATGTTTCTAACTTCTTCATACGAATCCAGCTTATCCACAAGTTCTAGAGGATTATTCCAATTACACCATTGGTCCAAAAATAGATCTTTGTAATCTTGAGGGGCTTTCTTTTTAATTTGGTCTGCCACAATCAAATTTTTCAATTCTTCAAGCGTGGTAACTTTTGATTCTTTGAGCCACCCATCAAAATATGTTTGCAAATCAAAATAAAAGTCATGACATGTTTTTACAGGATCTTTGGCGTGCCGGGAAAACATCTGCCGCAATTTCTCTGCACTTAATTTAAAGCGTTTTAGTAAAATTTGTTTGACTTTATAATAGTCTTGAGCATCAACAACAGATTCTTTTGCGATTAAATTTTAAACTTCAGTCGGTAAAAGACCAACAAGGTACACCACCCACTGAGGAACTGGTACTTTTAAAAATGTTAACTGCCCTTCGAAGAGGTCTAGAAAAGTTGTTACATCAGTTGTCTTTGGATCAAAAATAGGTAATAGCTTATGGAGTTCGAACTTCGGCATATTGGAGTCTGCAGTTGTAGAAGTATAAGTTATAATTTGAAGTTTTTGTAGTTCAAATATTTGTTGGTTTTCCTTATCTCTTTCAGCTCGCAATTCGAGCTCTTTTCTATCACTAATAATACGATTTAAACATTCTTTAATAAAATCTATATCATACCCTTCACTTTTTAAGATTGCGTCTTTTATGTCAAGAAATTTGAAATTGTCTGGTATTGATATGTCTAGCGTTTCCGCCAATTCAAGGAGGTCCTGCCTGCGACCTTTTGCTAAATAGGCCATCATGAAATGTCACTTCAAATTAATTACAAATTTATATTCTTTGAACTTTAAATTAAATTTAACAAAATGTTATTAATAAAATAATAATACAGTATTATACCACATAAAAGTAATATCTCAATTTCTTACAATATGCAATTTGAAAAAAAAAATTTCATGAATCACAAAATATTTTCGTTGTTTTCACTTTCTATACACAATCAAAGTAAAATTACTATCAAGCTTATAGTTAAAAAATCATCAAAATGATCTGAAAACACATTTGAAATATGTCATACCACAAGTAAAAATAATCATATATACTCATAAAAAAAGTTCTACTTAGCCAAAACAAAATTCCTTATTAGTATTCAAAAAGAAAAGTTATTAGAACTCAGAGTTATAAACAACCTTGAACTGTCTATTTCTCCCTATTTTACTGATTTTCGCTTGCGCAGCATAAAATTTCTCATCAGTCTCAAAAAAGAATCATAGTTTAAAATTAATACTAGAATATAAAGGGAAATGTATAAATATTCTTTTTTTTAACCACTAAATATATTATGTAACTGAAGGAAATCTTTAAACAAGTTATAGATATAAATAAACATTTTATTAAAAATAGCATATAACAAAACAAATGATGTTTTGTAGCATTAATCTTTCGAACAAAGATTGCAATCATTTAAGAAAAGAATACATATCTATTTTTTTTTGTTTTCACTTAAGCTTTTAAGGTAACAGAACACCTTCGAAGAAAATTTTTTGAAGTAACCTGAATTTTGCCTGTAAATGCATATTTATGTGGGAGACAACAAGGGGTCCAAGACATTTGTCTATCTTTAACTTTATTTTAAAATTTAACAAAAATTAATTAAAAAAGGTAGCTATTCTAACAGATAAAGTTCCATGATGTTTTTACGGTAACGCCTGCTCGCGCACCTCAGTCGTTCTTTTTTTCTCCGCTTTCTCTCTTCTCAAAAGTCTTAGTCTAATAGTTTCAGTTTCAATTCACTGCGCATGCGCGCGAAGACTGCTTTGCTGGATGCCATATTTATGACCTTATGGGTCTCTAAAAATAGAAAAATACCCAAGAAAAGTTTTGTTAGTGTACATTTTTAGTGTCAAAGGGGTATTTTATAAAAAAATAAGCAAAAATAAGACTACGCAAAACATGATAACTGAAAATAAAATAAATATATTGACATTTTGTAAATTGAATAATATAGCATACAACCTTATCTAGGGAATAGACTCTTTTTTTAGTAATATAACTATTACGTGGGAAGTTATTGTGTTTCGAGCTTCTATACGTTGACATTTTCTTAAAAGCTATTGTAATTTTTACTTTATTGCTATATAAAAAAAATTTTACTCAACACAAAATCTTATGAATGGTCTATTCCCTGTATATAAGTATTTAAAAAAACATATATATAAAATTTTTATATCATTCAAGCATAACTTTTTGAGATATTGTGTTTTGCGGTAAGAAAAAATGTAAAAAAATTCATTTTGAGAAAACGACAAAAATAACATTAAACTATTCTGATTACAAGATAAATACTTACTTTCTTATTAAAATGCACCAGATTTATAATTCTTCCCATCTTTGACTTCAAAAACACTAATTTTTTTCTTTTTAAGTGCTCTTTAAAATTTTCTGTGTTTCTTTGTATTGGGGTCTGCGTTATGAATCGATTCACAGATTCTGTATCTATCTAAATGTTTATACACTTTTGAAGAAATTCTTTTGAATTAACCTGAATTTTGTCAGTAAATGCATATTTTATAACATTATGGGTCTCTAAAATTAGAAAAACACTCAAGAAAAGTTTTATTAGTGCACATTTTTACTGTCAAAGGGTTATTTTATAAAAAATAAGCAAAAATAAGATTTTACGCAAAACATGATAATTGAAAATAAAATAAATATATTGACTATTTTTAAATACCCTAATTTTTTTCTTTTTAAGTGCTCTTAAAATTTTCCTGTTTTTCTTTGTTTTGGGGTCAGCATTATGAATATATTCATGGATTCTGCATTTATCTAAATGTTTATATCCCCGTAAGGTAAACACCCCAGGGTTTTCTAAATTCATTTTATTAAAAACTTTTAGACACCCATTTAATCCTTCATTGAAGTGTATAATAGCATCATACGACCCAAATTGAATTGTTTTGAGCGAAACAAAAACTTCCTTCGGTACTTTTTGCCGAACTATTCCATTAAAACACTCGTTGGCATTTTGCGTGCGTCCATGCAAGCACTTACTTAATATCTGTTTGTCGCATAGTTCTAAATATACTGGTTTAATTTTATTTAAAACATCATTTGATATACCAGCATATTTTGTGGAACATTGTGTTCCATTTGCCATAACCCGCTGAAAATAACACCAGCTTTCTTTCCCTATTGGGCATTGACCATGCATCGGTTTCTTATTACTTGATGCACAGTGATATAACGCAGCAATTACATTTTGCTGCATGGCATTTAAGTTACCGACATTGCTGTGAACAGAAATTCCGTAATAGTTTTGAAGTATGTCAATAAATTTATCAGTTAATTTGCCTTTACCAGACAGTCCTTTAGTTTTAGTTTTCACAGACGCGAACCCACTCTCTTTTGTACATGGCCAATGCACTCAAACTTGGTCACACTGTTTAATCCATGTCTTTCACACTCATGAAAGCTTTTGAGTCGCCATCCCCATAATATTGAGTGTATTGCAGTCTGCGGTTTTTTTCAGATCGAAGAAATATTCGGGAAGCCCCCACAATTTCCATTTTTGATGAAGAGCCTGTGAAATTACACTGACATATGTGGTAGGCTTTTGACAACTCATATTTAAAGTTTTTTGGCATAGTCTGAAGTTTCTTACATGTTGGAAAGTAGGACGACATAACTTCTATGTCTAACACCTTACCAGTATCAACTGATATTGCAGCAACACAGCCATTCATAGATGTATAGCCTCTTCGCTGCCATGTGCCATCCACCGATATGCCACATTTTACAATATCGGATGAGAGATTTTGTTTTTTCTCCACAATTTCAGTAGCAGCTTTTATCATGGATTCCTCAGCTACTTCCTGAACCACTTTTAAAAGCTTTGCTTCCTGATTTTTGTAAGCAGTTTTGGTTAGTCGAGGCAAATTGAATGTTGAGCATAATTTAAATGCCACAGCAAAACCTTTGCCTACCTGCCGCATACCATATACTAGCCTGGTATTTATGACAGGTGCATTTACAACTTTTTTTGATGAAGCAAATGCAAAAAAAAGTCACATTTTAGTGTAAAATGGGAGCACAATCCATATCTGGAATCCTCGAATAGTTCTACTTTTTCAGCAAAACATTTTGGCAGCAAAGTTGAGCAAAAGCTTCCACAATAAGTTCGAGGTCAACGATTCTGTTACCAAACACAGGACCAGGCATTTCTTCTGCAGTTGAGAAAGTCTCATTTCCCAACTTTGAACAGCTAGCAATACATTCAGGAAGTGCTGAAGTGCTATTCTTTTTCGAAGTGTTTGTGAATTTATTACCATAAAATTGCCGCTTGCGCTTTCTAGCAATACTTTTAACCATTTTTAAGTTAAAATAAAACAGATTAAAACAATCAAATAAACTTTTTTACGCTGTCAATTCTTTCAGCATGAAAATCAAACGCATATGTAAACAAAGTCAAAACAACAAACTTGCTGCCAGGTTTTACACATAAAAAAGGAAAACTGTATTTCCAAATACATTTATATTTATTCTTAAATGTTCTATTTTAATTTTTGACTAAATATTTGTATATTAATTATAATATTTCATGTCATATACTATGAAAGAGAAACGTAAACAAACAACTCGGCCACTTCCGGTTAGCAGAAACTATTTCGGTTCCGAGAAATTTATGATTAAGTAATATTGAAAAAACTGTAACTCGGCTTCTAATTAAGATAGAAACAAAATTTAAACAGATTTCAAAGATAAAAGATTGAATTTTAATATAAGACCAAAAACGAAAAATCGATATATTGACCAAAAATTGAGTTTTAGAGGTGTTCTCTGTCATCTTAAGTAAACAACGCTATAAGCATTAATTTAAAACAACACAGCATATATTTTAAGAACATTGAATATAATTTTAGCTGTATATTATACTACTGTTTATAGCAAATGACATTTCTTAAAATAAGAAAAAGATTTCTTAAGTCAATGAGAACAGTTTATATAATTAGCACAGGAATGTACAGAAATGTTTTCTAATAATGAACAATAAGATCAATACTTAAAGAATTCAACTATTCTTTAGGATATTAAAAATCCAATTTGCATTTGGGCATGCAATAATGAAACTAGTATTATAAGATATAACACTTTAAAGAAAATTCAAGATAAAAAAAACTTTTACTTGCACTTTAGTTGAAGATTAATCCAAAGATTTGTTACTTGCTCATTCTACGGGTGAGAACTGAGTAATAAAACCATATAACAGGAGAATAACAACATTCGAGCTGTTAATCTGAAAATTAATACCGAGCGACAGCCAAGCCTCTTGTAACTTATTACACGTTGGGCGTCAGATTATGACGCGGTGGGCGCCAAATTATGAGGGGATGTGACCCAAGGTAATAAAGGGACACGCGGGGAAGGGATTATTTACAAAGTCCACTAGTTAATTTAACACATTTATTAGACAAAACAAACATTTACATTCATAACTAGAAAACTAATAGTTAGCATATAATTGAAAGGGATCGGAGCGCATGCTCGTACATCCTTAACTTGGCCATTACTGAAGATTGTTCTGTCCGCCAGAGGGAGCGACAGTCTTTCTACTGTTAATATGGGAAGAGTCTAAACAACGGGGGGGTTACATTATTAATTACTTATAGAAATTTGATTTTAATCTATATATATAAAGGAGAAAAGCGACTCATTCACTCACTCACTGACTGACTGACTAATCACGATATCTCCGGAACTATTAAACCTACAGACTTGAAATTTGGTAGGTAGGTTCCCTTCATGGAGTAGACGTCTGGTAAGAACGGATTTTGCAAAGTTCGAACCCCAAAGGGGCGTTACGGGGGTTTAAGGGACGTTATACATAATTATTTCCATTACTAAACTATTAGATGTACAGTCGTGAAACTTGGTACACACATTTCTTTCGTAAAGTACAGATTCCCTACATAACGATTTTTACGAAAATCGACCTCCAAGGGGCGTTGAGGGCGCTTAAGGGGCGTTATACATAATTATTTCCATTTTTAACCTATCAGACGTACAGTCTTGAAATTTGGTAAGCGGATTCCTTTGATAGAGTACAGATCCCCTACAGAATGGGTTTTGTGAAATTCGACTCTCAACTGGCGTTGTAGAAAATTAAGTGGCGTTATAGGCAATTAACTCCTTTTTTAAACTATTAGGCGTAAAATCTCGAAATTTAGTAAGGTGATTCCATTCATTGAGTAGAGATCTGCTATAAGATGGGTTTTGTGAAAATCGTTTCCTAAATGGCGTTGCGGGGGCTTAAGGGGCGTTATAGATAATTATTTCCGTTTTTAAACTATTAGACGTACAGTCTTGAAATTTGGTAAGCGGATTCCTTTCATAGAGTACAGATTCGCTGCAAAATGGATTTTGTGAAAATCGACCCCAAGTGGTGTTGTGGAGAATTGAGGGGAGTTATAGGCAATTAACTGATTTTTTAAACTATTAGACGTAAAATCTCGAAATTGAGTAAGCAGATTCCATTCACTGAGTAGAGATCTGTCATAAAATGGGCTTTGTGAAAATCGTTTCCTAAGTGGCGTTGCGGGGCTTAAGGGGGTTATACATAATTATTTCCATTTTTAAACTTTTAGACATACAGTCTTGAAATTTGTTAAGCGGATTCCTTTGATAGAGTACAGATCCCCTACAGAATGGGTTTTGTGAAATTCGACTCTCAACTGGCGTTGTAGAGAATTAAGTGGCGCTAGAGGCAATTAACTCCTTTTTAAAACTATTACACGTAAAATCTCAAAATTTAGTAAGGTGATTCCATTCATTGAGTAGAGATCCGCTATAAGATGGGTTTTGTGAAAATCGTTTCCTAAATGGCGTTGCGGGGGCTTAAGGGGCGTTATAGATAATTATTTCCATTTTTAAACTATTAGACATACAGTCTTGAAATTTGTTAAGCGGATTCCTTTCATAGAGTACAGATCCGCTGAAAATGGATTTTGCCAAAATTGAACCCAAGTGGCGTTGTAGAGAATTAAGTGCCGCTAGAGGCAATTAACTCCTTTTTAAAACTATTACACGTAAAATCTCAAAATTTAGTAAGGTGATTCCATTCATTGAGTAGAGATCCTCTATAAGGTGGGTTTTGTGAAAATCGTTTTCTAAGTGGCGTTGTGGGGGCTTAAGGGGCGTTATAGATATAATTATTTCCATTTTTAAACTATTAGACGTACAGTTTTGAAATTTGGTAAGCGGATTCCTTTCATAGAGTACAGATCCGTTGCAAAATGGGTTTTGTGAAAATCGACCCCAAGTGGCGTTGTGGAGAATTAAGGGGCGTTATAGGCTATTAACTCCTTTTTTAAAAAAATTAGACGTAGAATCTTGAAATTGAGTAAGCAGATTCCATTCACTGAGTAGATATCTGTCATAAGATGGGTTTCGTGAAAATCGTTTCCTAAGTGGCGTTGTGGGGGCTTAAGGGGCGTTATAGATATTTATTTCCATTTTTAAACTATTAGACGTACAGTCTTAAAATTTGGTAAGCGAATTCCTTTCATGCTGTAGAGATCCGCAACAAAATAGTTCTGGGGAAAATTGATCTCCAAGGGTCACTGAGGGGGATTAAGAGGCGTAATAGATAAATATTTCCTTTTTTCAACTAATAGAAACACCTGCTTGAAAATTAGAAGATATGTTCCGTACATGGAATAAAGTTCCTTTTACAAAGATTTTTGCGAAAACGGACCCCCAAGGGATTGGGGTTGCGAGAGATAAAGGCGTGTTATTGAAAAATTCCTGTTTTTGAATTTAACTCATTTACTTGAAATTTGTGAGCACTTTTCTTTAGTTGAATAGAGTTCCACTAAGAATGGATTTTACGGGAATCAACTCTAGGGGGAAGCGGAAAGAGTCATTGGGGCGTATTGATAGACAAAATTCCCTTTTTCGAACTGCTAAGACTACAATAATAAAATTTGGTTTGCATGCTTCTTTTGTTGAATTGGAATCCGCTAAGAGTGCTTTCAACGAGGTATATGGATGATAAAAATTCCGTTTTTGCTCTGTTAGATTTAGACTTGAAATTTAGTGCGCATGTTTATTTTATGAAGTAGAGATCCACTGAAAGTTGCTTTGGTGGAAATCCACTTGATTATTAGGTTAAGTGAGCGAAAAAAATTTTTCTACTTCTATTTTAGATATAAATAGAAATTAGATATTATTATTTATGTTCTTTTTACATCAAGGGGCGAGAGTGTAACAGCTATAAATATATTTTTCAATACAATCGAATTCTTAATGCTAGATATCAATATTTAATATATATGTAAACAGTATACATATATACAAAATCGTGAAATACCCAGTGAAGCGGGTGGGTAACGGCTAGTTCCCACCCGCGATTGGTTGGAAATTTAAGAATTTGAAATGCTGCAGATTGATTTTCAGTCTAGTTCAATGTGGATTCAAAAATCTGTTGAAACAACAAAAAAGTTGGAATTTATTGAAACAGGAAGTTTAACAAGCAATATAAGTAAAAATTCCTGTGACGAAATTTTGGGAACATGGAATTCGATTCCAGACACATTTAACTATTTGAAGAAGCTGGCTCATGCTATTTTACCCATATGTTCACCTACCTATGTCTGTCAGTCATTATTTTCAGAGATGAATAACAATAAAAACTAGCTTAGAAACAGTTTGGCAGATGGCTCCAATTCAACGTGCATTCTGCTCAAATTACAGTCCTAATATTTGTTATTTTTCATCTAATCTGCAATAACAGAAGTCGCACTAATGTTGTTTCAATTTGAATTACACGCATTACTAAAACATTTATTACTATACAGTGCAAAATGTTTTTTTTTCGTAGTAAATAATGAGTTTTGAGTGGTTAGTATTTAGTTTAATTATTGGGTTGTTCGGAGAGTAATTTCGTTTTTTCCCGACAGAGGATTTAATTGTTTTTTTTTGCAGCCAACTTTACATTTAAGCCGTACAATTTTTATATGCTTTGAGAGCTCATATAGCAAGGCTTGTGTGTGAAAAATTCCAATTAATTCTACGCAGTAGTTTTTGGTTGGTGCCTTTTTAAATATGGAGAGCGATAAGCAGCATTTTCGACATATCTTACTGTTTTAATACAGAAAGGGTAAAAATGCTGTTCAAGCCAGAAATAAATTGACCGATGTGTATGGAGAAGGTGTGTTGACAGTACGTCAGTGCCAGAACTGGTTCGCTAAATTTCGATCCGGCAATTTTGATGTCGAAGATGCACCACGTTCGGGAAGGCCGGTTGAAGCTGATAAAGACGCGATAAAGGCATTAGTTGATGCGAACCGGCAAGTAACAACACGTGAGATCGGATTGAGGTTAAAATTATCAAATTCAACAGTTTATGACCACTTGAAAGGCCTGGGATTATCCTCGAAACACGATGTATGGGATTCCCCATGTTCTCACTGAGAGAAATCTGTGTCGCCGCATTGACGTCTGCGATTCGCTTCTCAAACATCACAAAAATTATCCGTTTTTGAAGCGCATCATCACTGGGGACGAAAAAGGTCATGGAGCAAAAAAGATGAACCGGCTCAAACCATTTCCAAAGCCGATATTCACCAAAAAAAGGTGATGCTGTCTGTTTGGTGGGATTTTAAAGGAATCGTTTTTTGGGGGGCTTTTACCGGATAACACAACTATTTATTCGTAAGTCTACTGTCATCAGCTGGACAAACTGAATGATGCACTTCAACAGAAAAGGTCAGAACTAATCAACAGGAAAGGTGTAGTGTTTCACCAAGACAACTCGAGACCTCACACAAGTTTGATCACTCGCCAAAAGCTTTTACAGCTTAAATGGGATACAATGCCACACCCACTATATTCTCCAGACCTGGCACCATCGGATTATTATTTGTTCCGGTCACTCTAAAATTTTTTAGACGGTAAAAACTTCACCTCAAATGAGGAGGTCAAAACCCACCTCGATCAGTTTTTTGCCAGCAAAGGTGTTGAACCAGAACGGCCAATATATAATTTAATAAAGTATTTGTTTATTATACGAAAACTGTCTTTCATTTCCACAAAAAGAAAACGAAATTACTTTCCGAACAACCCAATATTTTCCCAATAACCGCAAAGCAAAATCATTTGACAAGGCATGTCTATACTTCATTAAATATTTCTTTAGAAAATATGGCACTTTGAACCATAAAGGTTTGCAACACCTGGTCTATAGCGATTAATTAAGCAAATTTAGTACTTGTCCATTTCGCTGGCGCAGGCGATGACTGTCGCCAAAACTAATACAACCAATGCCGAACGGAATATTCCCGCTGGTATAACATTTTAATGCCACATCTTCAAAAAACAAATCGCGCCCTTTTATATCTCTCATTAACGTCTTTTTTTTTAATACGTCGGAAATCAGAGGAAGAATCTCTGTCAGTATCTTTCAAACGAAAGTCGTTTAGCTTGCTTGTGATACTAATCATAAAATGAAATTGTACTTTGGAAACGAAATTTAATTGTACTGCGAGAATTTTCTTGTATCAATACAAGAATTATCTTGAAGGGAATATTATTTGAGTCATTGTGTGAAATTGAGTTCCTTGAACTATGTGAGGTTTATTTATGGTTGGAGAGAGGAACTAACTACAGTTAAATGGCGTGAAAAACAGTTGGTAATCATGGAATAGTTGTAAACTAGAATAACTAACTATATGTGGAAGGTTTGATTGATTCTTTGCTTAAACGTCAACAATGGAAAATTGAAGGACCTAGTATAACCGTCGAAGAAGATGAAAGTATGTTTACGAAATCCAAAGATGATGAAGGACGGACTCTACCAAAACAGTGGATTTTTGGTTGAATTTGCCATGAAACAAATATACGTTTCCTTGTGAAGGTGTCAAACTTTTTCATGTGCGTTATATTAAAAGGAACCATGAAAAATATCGAAAAAGAAAGTATAATATATTCCGATTAGTGGAACTCATGCTGTACTGAGAACTTGGAAAAGAAGAAAGTTTTGAACATTTTAAAGGGAACCATAAATATGACTTTGTCGGTCTGGAAACTGGAACGCCCTTGCGAAAATAGAAAGAATGTGGGGGTGGCGCCAATGAGAAAACAAAAAACACAAAGGAACGGCAGGTCATCATCAGGAAATCTATCTCGCAGAATTTATGTGGAAACGAAAGACCCATTTGAAAAAATTTTAAACGATATTAAAATGTATATGCCTCCAAAGTAAAAATATTCTTAGAGCTAACATTTATTAATTTTTTTCTGTGTATACTGTGTGTTTTCGTCATTAAAATCAGCTTCGTGAAATTTGTGCCGGCGAAACGGAAAAGAACCGAAAGTTTTAACAAAAAAATATATGATTCATTAAGAGTTAAGTTAAATAAAAATGATAGAAATTCATGCAAATAGATTTGAAGGAATCGATTAATTTGGATAAACTCTTATAGAAAAATATTTTTTTACTTTTTTGCATGTTTAATTCATTGTATTAGTTATAATTCACTCGAATTCTTTATTGTTCACTATAAAATGATAAGATTTATATTCGATATGAATTTGAGACTTGCTCTACAATTACTGAAAATATTTTCAAACATAAATTAAAAAATACTTACTTTAAAACTATTTTTAAAAATAATATTGCATTAAAGTACCATATGCATTTGTATACAGCTTTTTATATCATAAGTTGTAAAAAAATAGTTATTAAAATAATACTACCAACAGACAGACTATTTCTGATGAAATAAAGGTTCGCTGATCACGACTTTTCTTTGGAGAAAAGAGTTCGAAACTTCTAAATAGAGAATGTATGTTAAGAACAAAAATAAGGAAGACAATCTTTATAATCAACTTTTTTTTGTGTGTGTGAATTCTTAAGTCTGTTTTCGCCGTATGCACAAGAGTGTGAACTTAACGCGGAGCACATTTTCAAACAGAAAAAGTGACTCAATTTTTATTAAAATTTGTGACATTGTAACTCGTGGATTTGTTTAAGAAATGTGTGGGAACCCCCCTGGGTTCCACCCTGGACACCAAGATTAATTTGAGGCAAAGAATCCCTAAGAGCCATTTGTATAATAATAACTTGTATTTATTATCTTGATTGAAATATCAGAAACTCTAATAACATATAATATTTCTATGTTACGTCAAACAAAAGGGATTTACCTTTAATATTAAATTAAGGTGCACAGTATCCTAAATATTTCATTTTCACCGAAAAAAATTTTTTTGCATGTTTTGCTGGCCCATATCATTGAGATGCTTGGCACGAAATTTCAGATCTGTTAGCAAATTAGTTTTTAAGATATTTGAAGTTTTATGAGCTATGGTTTTGGTTTCGGTTTCCTTTTAAAGCACTTTTTCACACATAAGTTGAATTAATTAAAAATATTTTTGAGCTTTTAGTTTAAAATGGTTATTAATTACAATTTTCATTATTCAAATCATTTCTGCTTGATTATGTTTTGAGCTTTTTGAGTTCTCTTAATTAATTAATAAAGATTAATTTCATGGCTAATTTTTGCTTTAAAAATAGTTTTTACAACTTAAAAGCTTAATCATTAATTTTTTCCTGTAGCGAAAATGCCATGGCAAATGCGTTCTGGGTTTCTGTGAGAAACAATATTTCGAAGAGATGGAATACTACTAAAATGATGTATCTAAAAATCAGTCCTCAGCTGATTCTGCAATTAGATTTCCGAATACAAGTATTCTGAATTCAAATGCTGCAGATATAACTGAATATTTCTCCTTAATGTACCAAATTACATTATACTAAACGTATTGTAGTACTATATTTTAGTATTTTAAAGTCGTACGACAAGAGCCAAAACTTCCTAAATTGCCCCAATTTAAAACTGAAAAAAATTAAATTTTATGAGCAAATCTGACTATTTTTAGCTTAAGTTTTAGTATCACTATTATTTTGTACATAAATGCTTCGTGTTTCAAAACTTTTGTGAAATATTAGGTTAAGATAAAGCTGAATAAACTGACGTCTTAACAAATGCTATCAATATTATGCAAAAATATATTTTGAATTAAAAATATAATTTTCAGTCATATTTAATAAAAATAGTGTTTTAATGTAGAACATACATTGGAAAATAACATATTAAAAAAATTAGGGTTTTACGGGCATTATAAGTTTTTGTTTTATGACTTCACAAACTTTAAATGCGTTTTTCTCAGACTTTTAATTTTGAAGGTATAAGTGTTTTCTAATCCCTAAGGCGTTTTTCCTGTTCAAGATACAACCTTGAATTTTTTTGTATATACTCCCAAATGTATGTTCTATAAAAGTTAGTATGGATTTAGGGCTGAGAAATCTAGTTATTTTTCTAAAAAATGCTAAAGTTGATATTTTAAAAATTTTCGTGTTTTTTCCTGGTTTTTCTAGAAAAATAATTATTAAAAATCAACAAGGGAATAGATTTTCAAATCCATACTAAATATTGTTTGTAATAATCTAAGAATCATAAATAACTTAAAATTACTAAAATTTTTAAAAATTGAGTATTTTATAAAAGTTTGAAAAAACTTCAAAAATTCCTAATTTTTAAAAATTGTAAAATGATGGCTGGTCAAACTGACTTTTTGCTTACAGAATCAGCTTAATAATATAATCTAAATATAAAACATCAATTATTTTTACCGTAACTGTCTCCAAAAATTTTTTGAAAAAGTGTACCGTGTAGCCTTAAATTACGAATTATGAAATTAATTACTAATTACGCGTAAGATCAAATATAAGGTCTACCGAAATAGGAGGTCCGAGAAATACACGTAACTCGAATTATTAGCTTTCATTAACTTAAACTAATTTCATTAAACCAGCGATTGTTTTAAGCGATAATAAACTATATTATATCACCTGGCAATAATTTGGTATCTTCAAAAGATTCCTTCGTAGATTACTAACAGTAACTCTTCAATATCGTAATCCAATTGAATCCTCTAAACTTGAGGCTGCTGCTGCTGGCTCAATAGCCTTCATCTTTGCTAGCTTACAATGCTCTACTTAAATACCTTATCTACTTTGCATATCCCGTTCGCTTTTCGGAGTTGATTGGAAATATACGCGAATTCATAATCCCCCAAAAGACGCCTAAGAATATTAGTGGAAAGGTTCCGTACAGATTCATCACAAATGTAGTATTTTTAAAATATTTAATAAATACTTCGTTTTTCTTTTTAACATGTAAAGGGGTAGCTCATTTAGCATTACGACATAGGAGAAAAAATGTGAAACACATTTTATAAAAGAAAAAAGTTTCAAAACTCGGATAAAAATGTGTGGTATGATAATAAATGTGATTCTCTACCTAAAAGTGAGGCCAGAAAATAACATTAATGTTTGAGTACTTTTATATCTGAAAAAATAGTCCGAATTTAGGTCATATTCTTTAACATTAACCGAAAACAGCCTTAAAACATTTTACTTTAAGTTTATTGACTATTTTGAATTATAATCACAAAAGTGGAAAGTTGAACTTGATACGATGATGTTACTAGATTTGCTATAAAGGCATTACAATATTAAGAAAAAAGAAACTATAAAAAACACTGCAATCCATCCCTTTTTTGCTCTAGCTAAAATAAAATTCTTTTAACAATCTAAGGCAGAAGTTTTCCATGGGAGTTCTGCGGAACCCTACGATTCTTTGGAACTTAGAGAAGCCTGTCCAGAACTATTAGCTCACACTTTCTATATATTTATTTATTTATCTTGGTGGAATTTTCATTCGTTAATAAAATGCATTTTAAAGCGCTCAATATAGCTGAAATTTTATATACATGATTATTTTGGATGACAATACGGTTATTTAATTATAATTAATAAAAATTAATTGATGAAAACTAATTATTTAAAAAATTACAAATACAGCCACGTTGGCATCATTTTTGGCGACTTAGCGACCCTTTTGGCGACTTGAGTCAAAACGTGAAAAGGTTTTTTTCTCACATTTTACAGCATTCATTTGAACTGAGATTTGATATACATGATTGTTTTGGATGACAATACGGTACTTTAATGATAAATAATAAAAATTTATTACCACTTAATGTTGTGATTCCGTCATATGTATATACATATTTATATTAATTGTAACTATTTAATGAAAAGTAGGTAAAATAAAATTTTTCCTTGTTGATCTAACAAGGGAAGGGCACGACTAAGGAAATTCATTTGGGATCGAGACTTGGTGTAATAGTAGTACTCCTCCGTGTAATTCCGCCTAATGGCCAATCAAATCGGAGAAATTAGCCTTCGAAATTCATGCTTAGCTTTTATACTATTAAATTTTAACTTCCAGCAACGTGTTCGTAGCCTGATCGGTAAATCGTATGCTCACTATGCGCGAGGTCAGGGTTCGATTCCATGCGATCAACTTTTTTCTTGAATTCGTTTAATTATTATTTCAAATTAAATAAATTTATTTATAAAAGGTTTTGTTAAATATTAAATGATATTTTATTTAATTATTTTTTATTTTATAAAGTAGAATAAATAAATAAATTTATAAATTAAATTATTTATATTAGTAAAATTATTTAAAATTATTATTAATTAAAAATATTTACAATTATTAATAGATAAAAATATTTAAAATTATTAATAATTTAAAATATGTAAAACTATTATTCATTAAAATATTAATAATTAAAATTAATAAATTACTCATTATTTATTAAATTTAATAAATTAATCGTTATTTATTAAAATTAATTAATACTATTTATTATAATTAATTAATTAATTACTGTTTATTATAATTCATTTATTAATTACTATCTATTATAATTAATTAATTATTATTAAGCATTAGTATTAGTAAGATATATTATTATTTTTTTATTAAAATTATTTAAATAAATTTATTAAACTTATTTAAATAAACTTTTTGAAATAAAATAAATTTATTTGAGAAAAACTTATTAAATATTTTATAAAATTATCAAATAATTAAATTAATGATCTATAAAAAAAGACTTATTTTTATTATATTAATTATAAAATAAATAATTTAATATAATTATAATATATTTTATAAATTATTTTATATAATATTTTATTTATAGTATATTGTATTTCACATTATAAAACTATTTGTAACTAATTTTTATGTAAAATATCATTTAATATTTATTATATATTTTATTATAAATATTATTTATTAATACACGATATATTTATAAAATTTAATATAATTATTTATATAATTACAGTTTTTTTACTTTAAAAATGTAACATAATTACATAAAATATCATTTAATATTTAATAAACCTTTCATAAATAAATTTATTTAATTTTAAAAAATAATTAAATGAATTGCAGAAAAAAAAAAAGTTGATCGCGTGCAACCGAACCCTGACTTCGCGTTTAGTAAGCAGTCGATTTACTGATCAGGTTACGAACTTGTTGCGGGAAATTAAAATTTAATTGTATAAATGCTAAGCATGAATTTCGAAGGCTATTTTCTCCGAATTGAGTGGCCATTCGGCGGAATTGCACTGCTGGCCACCATAAATACAACACCATGAAGGAAGCATGCAAATAACATGAAATTTACAACATGCATTAGTGGAGGTGAGATATGTGCAAATGATTAAAATTTCAACGCAGACACATCACGCGCGCCTGTGGTGCCACCTCAAAGCGCTTGGAGATTTCGAGGATTTCAAGTTCGGCAATTGTGTTTGTAAAGGACAGTTTTTTTTGGAGATTTTCCCTCACTAGATGGCTGCACCTGTGAACTGTTTCCGAATCAGTGAAACAGGTGGTATGGTGCGAGATAGTCCGAATTAATTCTATTCTAATAAATTTAAAACTTGAATAATAAATGTTAAACTTATTTTATATCAATGCACTTAATTACTGTTAATTTTTAAAATGATCCTCATAATTTATATTTCAGTTTTATATTTTTACTTGTGTATCTCTATCGATTATACATATGTTTAACTGTAACTAAACTGTATTTTTGTGAAACGTGGCATTTTTGTACAACGCTTTTTTTACTTGCTTTTTCTGACGTTGTCGAATGGCCACGCATAAAAAATTTCCAGTAGTTATTGATAAAGTTTGAATTATGAACTTTTTTGAAAACTCAACACGTTGAGCATTTATTAGAGTGCTACTAAACAAGCACCTAATCTGTTTTCTTGTGGTTTTTTCAAAAAACGATCAGTTATGTCTCGTAAAAAACAGCGATCAGCTTTTAATCATGTATTCGAGTTCGACAGAGGAAGGATAGTGGCCTACCGAGATTGTGGATTATCTTTCAGGGAAATCGGTAGTCGTGTTGAACGAAACCAAACAACTAATGCGGATATGTGACTGTTGGATGCAGGAGGGTACGACGGACCGACGTGGTCGATCGCATCCACCTCAGTGCACCACTTCACGTGAGGACAGGCAAGTTGTGCGCATGGCAGTGACGCATCGCTCAGTCACATCGCGAACCGTAGCACAGCACATTGAGTCTGTAACGCATCATTCAGTGTCTGCGGGTACCAATCGATACCGTTTAAAGCAGAGTGGCCTGTCCGCAAGATGTCCATTGCTTGGTCTATCCTTGACGCAGAACCACAGACGTCTCCGCCGCCAATGGTGCGATGAAAGAAGGACGCGAGCGGCAGAATGGAATGAAGTTGTCTTTACTGACGAGTCATGCATCTGTCTGCAACACCACGATGGTCGGATTCGAGTCTGGAGACACCGTGGAGAGAGCATGCTGAACAGCTGCGTTATACACCGCCACACTGGTCCTGCACCGGGTATTATGGCATGGGCCGGTATTGGATATCACTCTCACGCTCCTTTCTCACTCTCGCATTGCCGGTACTTTAAACAGCCAGCGCTGCATCTCCGAGGTGTTGGAGCCAGTTGTCCTTCCTTACCTTCAGGGCTTGGCCGCAGTCATATTTCAATAGGATAATGCGCGACCACACGTGACACGCATTGTCCAAAAGCTCTTCGTCAATCACCAGATTGAAATGCTTCCCTGGCCGGCTCGCTCTCCGGATCCTTCGCCGATAGAAAACATGTGGTCCATGGGTGCTCAATGACTGACCGAGATTACACCCGCAGCTGCCACACCAGATCAACTTTGGCAACGTGTGGCAGCTGCTTGGTCTGATGTACCCCAAGAACACATCCAAAGTCTCTTTGAATTAATGCTGAGGCGTGTGGGAGCTGTGATCTCCAACAATGGCGGCTACTCTGGCGACAGATTCTGGAAGGAACCACACTTCACAGAAGTCTATAAATTTAATCATTTGATACTTGGTCAACATGTTATCTACAAAATAAATTTTGTTGTGCTATCTGTTGCCTATCTTGGTGTTGCATTTACGGTGGCCAGCAGTGTACATTGAGGGGTGAACACCCTAAAGAAGTACTACTATTACACCAAGTCTCGATCCCAAATGAATTTCTTTAGCCGTGCCTTCTCCTTGTAAGCAGGAATTCACGTAAAATTTTCTTATATGTATTACTTGTTGTAGGATATATCATTCTAAGGTTCTTTTTTAAAGGGGTTTCCTGGAAATACCTTTATAATTTCAATGTTCCGTGAATCAACAAAATTTGAAAACCGCTCACTGATCTAAGCATGGTACTTTTTTGTGCATCTGTTATAAAAGTTCTACGCATTAACCATTCATTTAATGCTGTTTTGCTAATTAATGTGAACGGTTAAAATCAAAAATGTAATTTTTAAATCAAGATTAACATTTTTAAAAGAAATTACATATTTATAGCTTAACAATTAGTATGTCAATACTACTTAGCTTTCTTAATTATTAGAAAAAGAGCCATTTTACCTGTGTGATTCAAATAAACATAATTTGTAAAGATTTACTCTACGCCAGTGATACTCAACTTGCGGCCCACTTAGCTCTTTTCAGTGGCCCGGTTATGGCCCACTGCTCTGAGAAATTTACTTATTTAGGAACATTATACTAAAAATTTGATGGCAAATTCTTTGTCAAGATATCAGATACATCAATTTTGCTTTTTGCTGTTGGTGTCGTACGCGTACGAATTGATGTTCTTTTTCTATTTGGAACGGTTACGGTGAGTGATGACAGACAACAGTGGAGTAGCGACAATTTTATGGGTGGAACTAATTTTTAACTATCTTTCATATCTTGCAAGCGAAAAATTTTCGAAGAAAACATATCGTTTTAAGACGATTGGGAGGTTGACTATTTTGTAGTGGAAACAAACATGGATCAGTATTTGTTTGATTTGTCATGAAAGTGCTCTGTATTTGAAAAATACCAATACCCAGGAATCATTCAATGACACTTTTCTTTGAAGATCTCTTTCAAGAGGTGATAAATAGGCTTTCTTGAATAATCTTTGCAACAGAAACACAGTGTTTTGTCAGTGGTAATATCAGAGCTGTAACAAAAACATCCTATAAAGTTTGTTACATTATTCGTAATCAAATGAAACCGTTTACTGATGCAGAAATTGTGAAGAATTTTTTCTTAAATGCCTCTAATTTACTGTTAGTGGCAAAAAAATGAAAAATAATAATTTAAAAAAAAACAGGAGTTATTATATTTTGATCAATACTCCACATTGTATATTTCCAAAGTTATTTTAGTTTTAAAGCATTTCTCCTCTCCCCTTCTCCATTTAACCTCATGTTGCGCCAACAACCAACATATGTATGCGGCCCATAAAAAAAATGTTAAGTACTGTTACTATAGGCCTTAAGAGATATAGTCTACATAATTTATAAATAATTATTGATGTGAAAAGTATGTAACAGTTCATTCATATTCCCTCTCCCCTGTTTTTCCTCATTTCAATCCCCGCCTCCAGCAGTCACTTAATCTTTATACACTGGTGTGTAAAACTTATGCAACAATGTAAAAAATTAGCAGATAGCCATGAAATTGCAG
Organism: Trichonephila clavipes; assembly: GCA_019973935.1. Lineage (NCBI taxonomy): Eukaryota > Metazoa > Arthropoda > Arachnida > Araneae > Nephilidae > Trichonephila > Trichonephila clavipes. The sequence continues at coordinate 146,548 of BMAU01021435.1, forward strand.
AAAAGGAGGTCTGGAGATTAGTACAGTGAACACGTAAGTCAGTAGAAACGTCATGCGTATGCAAATATCAGGAACGAAACGTCAGAAGCTACGTGAGCGTACACAAAACGCGTGATGTCGACGCGAGCTACTCAACAGTAGAATAAAATGAAGGACTGAGACGCAATTCAACATATTCGCTGCAAGTGTTAGTGAGTCAGTTCGTGAAATATGGCTAGAAGAAATCACCTGGACGACTTCACACGTGGAAGAATGATTGGAAAGCTGGAGGAGGGGCATACTGTCACCAGTGTAGCTGCAGAGTTCGGAATCAACAAAAGTGTCGTTTCGTGCGCTTGGTACGCGTTCCAAACCACAGGTAAAGTTGTTAGAAAGGTTGGCGGTGGCCATCCGAGGATTAGAATTGCAAGGGATGACCGATATATCAACCTGCAGGCGAAAAGAGGCCGAAATCAGTCAGCAGGCGTCATTGCTCAGCAACTCTGTACAAGAACGGGGCGACAAGTGTCGTGGTTTACTGTGGCCAGACGCCTTCACAAAGGGGGCCTATTCGCCCACCGTCCTGAACGCTGCCTCCCGTTGAAAAGTTTGTGATGTTCCTCCCTTTGGAAGTACATCCCTCGAAGTATCAGCGTGAGCTAGAGGTGTAGGGTTAGCGAAAGAACTAGGATCAAACATTATCTTAATATGACTTTATTAAGATATTAAACTTAAATCTTTAACAAATGTAGTTATAATAATGAATATGAGAGAATCTACGATGACTCAATACGCAACACACACAATATATATATATATATATATATATATATTTATAATATGATCTAATCTAATTCAGACCAATCTCAATAAGCGAACCGCCTAATCCTCAATTTTAATGATAAGTAATCAATCGTACCTTATATTATTCAGTAATGCTACTTGTTTTTATATGCAATGGGATGCAGCTTGACGGCTAACTTCTAGTCGAACACCAATATGTTTGTTTATCCACGACACGTAGAACTTAATCAATCTTGTACCACGAACTGCAATAATCATCAACTGCTACAACGCACATCAATTGTCTAACATTCCTTTACATTACCATACCGCTTACTCTAAGATCCTATACTTAAAGTCCGTTTATTTGTATCTCTTCTTCACATCTCGTTTCTTGGATTTAGTTGGAAGAAGGTTGCCATTAATTCTGGCCCAAAGAACCCAAAGGACTTGTTAAAGAAAAGACGCGTAAGACGTCACAAGTTGACCACCGATGCCACCGTTTACAGTGGTACAGAAAGCACAAAAACTGGACAACTGACCAATGGAGTCGTGTCCTCTTTATGGATGAGAGTCGGTTCAGCACCAGAAGTGCTTCTCAACGCGTTTTGATTTGGAGAGAGATCAGGACACGGTTTTATACGAGTAACATCAAGGAAAGACGCCAATACGGTGGTCCTAGAGTTCTTGCCTGGGGAGGCATTATGCTGAACGGGTGAACTGAGCTCCACATTTTCGATAGAGGGTCTGTAATCGAAGATCGCTATTGTGAGGAGGTACTTCTTCCCCATGTGCGTCTGTTCCGAGGTGCCATTGGCCCAGACTTCATTTTTATGGATGACAATGCACGTTCACATCGGACTCTTGCTATTGAGGAGCTGCTGGAAAGTGAAGATATCACTCGAATGGATTGGCCAGCGTACTCCCCAGAATTAAATCTCATCGAACATGTGTGGAATGCTTTGGGGAGACGTATTGCAGCACGCTTACATCATCCGGAGAACACCCAACAACTCAAACAGATGCTGATTGAAGAATGGGTACTCCTACCGCAAGAAATGTTGCACCAGCTGGTTCTGAGTATGCATAGACGGTGGGAAGCAACCATTGCAGTGAGGGGAGGACACCGTATTAAGGAACGTCAATTAAGGAACATCTACTTGTTGTTCTTCCTGTTGGATAGACAATCATGAGTCACGATACTATGCATTCAATAAAGCTTGTTTTTGTTTGATTCCTTACCGTATGAATTGTATTCCTTTTTCAGAGCCGATGCTTTCGTCATCCTTTACGTACATAATACTCTCCCTCATTTCTGAATTTCATGTCTCTGAGATAATTTTTCGTGAAGTTATGACAATAAACCCAACTGTTGGTTAAGTTTTGCACACCAGTGTATATAAAAATTACGTGTCACGTTGTTTGTCCGGGATGAACTCCAAAATGACTCAACCAATTTTAAGTCAATTTTGAGTATTGTGTGTCATTTCGTCCAACTTAAAATTTAGGATACTTTTTTCAATTAAAAACGTCATAATTTTTTATTGCCGGAAATGTGAAGAATCCGGGAAAAGGGAAAATTTCTAAAATTTTGCAATGCATGTGTGTCTGCTGAAGCGGATTTTGATGACAAAAGTGCAGGAAAAGTGAATGTTCGGGGCGTGAAATCTGAATTTCGAATATGTTTACAATAATACCCGGAACATTGCTGGATAGTGCCGGTCAACCGTGTTTTAGACACACCTTGGCAGGAGCTCGAACGCTTCAGGAGCCTTGGTCCCTGATGTATTTCAAAATGGGCAATCCGAATCTTATATGCTATCTGAGAATTTACCGTAAATTTGCCGGATAATTCCGGACGACCGTCTATTATGCGAAACGTGGCAGGTGCTTACCATAAAGGTCTTATAGCGAAAAAATTGCGTCTCTGGTGTATTTCTTGAATGGTGAACAAGAATCTGAAATTGAATTTTAGAAATTACCTTTGCCGGTATTGCCGGATGGCCGTCTATAACACGAACCGTGGCAGGAACTTACCCTCAAAGTCTTAGAGCGGAAAAAGAGCGTTTCTAGTGTACTTCGAGACTGCAAACGAGATTCTGAAATCGAATTTTAGAAATTTCTGCAACTCTGCCGGATAATGCTGGATGACCACATTTTAGACACACCGGGTCAGGGACTTACCTCAAAAACCTTGGAACGCAAAAACTCGGCCCCTGACTTATCTCCAAACGGACAATCTGAATGTGATATACAATTTGAGAAACTCCCATTTCTTTGTCGGATAATTCCGACCGACCATATTTTACACAGACCGTGACAGGGGCTTACCCTAACAGTCTTGGTGCATTAAAAGTGTCTATCTGGTGTACTTCGGGGGGAACGAAAATCCGAAATTGAATTTTAGAAATTCCCGAAATTTTGCTGGATTATGCTGGACGACCCAAATGTCCCCCTCCCAGGAACTGAACTTTCAACGAAAAAAGTCTCCATTTGCGTATAGGGGCGGGAAACGAGGATCTGATGTTTCAGAAATTCCCGTAACGTTGCAGGATATTACCGGAATTAGGTGGAAAGACTTTGCATTCAAGTCCTACGTCCGGATTTTCATTCCCTCTATCGATTTAACTTGCTCGCGTTGGGCCTTCAAAAGTCAATCCCGTGTACATTTTGGAGTGTGAAGTGAGAATCAGAAATCGAATTTTAGGAGTTCGGATAACTTTGCCCGGATAATGCTGGACGACCGTAATATTTGCGGTCTAACTTGCACACGCAGGGATGCAAAAAGTGAATCCTGTTCCGAAAATTCCCATCCAATTCAAGAAATGCCCATAGTTCTATCCAACAACGCCAGATGATCACAATGTGAAACAATGCTAGATCTGTATTTTACGCGAACCATGACAGAGGCTTACCTTAAAACTCTTGGGTGTGTGAAAAGTAATTATCTGGTGGTTTTCTGGGTGGGGTGACAAAATCTGAAATAAGATTTTAGAAATTCCCCGCTGGATAATGCCGGACAACCGTAAATCCCCCTTCAGAGACAACTTGCAAGGCTAGGTTGGTCACTGGGTGCATCTCGGGGTGGGGACAAAGAATCTGGATTCGGGTTTCAGAAACTCCCTTAACTTAGCTGGATATTGGCAGAATCAGGTCGAATGTCTTTGCGTTTGAGTCCCGCGTCCAGACTTTCCTTTACTATAGCAACTAAACTTGTAGGCACAGCCTTGCAAAAATACGATTGCAATAGGAAATTGCATTGACAATTGCATTTCCAGGCGTTATTGTCACTTTGTTAGATGGCGGACAAACTGCACATTCAGCATTCAAGCTACCATTAGACATTCATAAGAAATCAAGCGCAATGTCTACCATTGAAAAAAAAGTGGACTGGCTACGGTATTGCTAAGGAGTTCGATCATAATCATATGATTTTGCCATATCCCATAAACATTCACTCGAGGCATTTCTTAGAGCTTTGCAAGATATAGCACATAAGATAGTCGAGATATTTCATAGAGCACAAAAAATATTAGGTGGTGCTGTCCTTCTACTGTGTGGTGGTTTATCCTCTCATACTACTTTTACTCACGAGATTAACGCATGATTAAAACAATCGCTTTCAAAGCGAAGCATTGTAACACTTCGATTGACCATAAATATGCGCGTACAATTGCAAGTCGATCAATCGGAGCCAACAATTGGATATTGGAAATAGTGAAGTAGAACTGCATCCCAAAACATAATGTCTCAAATAGCCGGACAATTTCTGTACTGTTGTTTATAGACAAAGAAGAAACTGTGATGGAGAGTTTCTTCCCAAGTACACTATTTAATTATGTAGATCAGGGGTGTCCAACACGTGGCCCGCCAGTACGTAAGTTGCGGGTCACCGACTCTTTAAAAAAAATTTTAAATATCAGGTTTTTAAAGTTTTTTCATTTTGAAATTTATATATGAGGGGAAATTTAAAAAGGGTGCTTTTTTAGAGGTATAGAACTTTAAATTGCAATAAAACATTGATGTATTATTCGATTGACATGAATTTTTTTTATTCGAAAGATAATCTTGTGGCATTACATTTTAAATATGATTTCTGGCATATGACTGCCACGGCTTGCTCGAATGTAGTCCAATCTGGGCGAACAATTTTCAATGACTTTTTCCAACATTTGTGGCCGTAATCGGCAATAACAATGCGAATGTTGTCTTCCAAATGGTCAAGCGTTTGTGGCTCATCCGCATAGACCAATGATATTAGATAGCCCCACAGAAAATAGTGTAGCGGTGATAAATCACAAGATCTTGGAGGCCAATTCATAGGTCCAAAACGTGAAATTAGGCGGTCACCAAACGTGTCTTTCAATAAATCGATTGTGGCACGAGCTGTGTGACATATTGCGTCGTCTTGTTGGAACCACAGCTTCTGGACATCATGATTGTTCAATTCAGGAATGAAAAAGTTAGTAATCATGGCTCTATACCGATCACCATTGACTGTAACGTTGTGGCCTTCATCGTTTTTGAAGAAGTACGGACCAATGATTCCACCAGCCCATGAAGCGCACAAAACAGTCAGTTTTTCTGGATGTAACGGTGTTTCGACATACACTTGTGGATTAGCTTCACTCCAAATGCGGCAGTTTTGTTTGTTGACGTAGCCATTCAACCAGAAGTGCGCTTCATCGCTAAAGAAAATTCGCTTATTAAAATCGGGAACAACGGCAGTCTCGTTTTGGGCCCATTCGACGAATCTACGCCTTGCTTGATGATCGTTTTGATGAATTTGTGATGGTCCCTAGGGACCTCACTTTGAGAACTAGAATAATTATGAGACATAAAAGAACCAGTAGCCATTTTTATAAATAACTTTCTTTATTTGGATATCTTTCCCAAATAAAATCAAATAAACTTACTAACAGTTGTTACTAACAATATTATGAGGTTTTAAAGATAATATCCTTTAAATTAACTCACTTAATTAATGATATAATTAATTTATTAAATAACGATCACGTAGAAATTACCACGATAAGAGATCCCAGAATTATATTTAATAATGTTCTTATTGAACATATAACTTTAATCTTACTCTTAAAATTTTAATGAGACTTTAAATACAATTTTATATTTACCACTCGGAGTCTCAATTCTTCTTGAGATTAAATTATCAACAACAAGATTTCAATTCAAATTCAATATAACTCTATGTTTCAATATCTATCTCCTACTGCTCTAACTTTACTATTTCGTTTGACTTAAATACTGAATCTAATCTACATAACAAGTAAAACCTGTCCGCTCTTTGGAGTTGATTGGAAATAGGTAGGGAATTAAATTTCCCTGAAAAGGTCGGTTCAGAAGGTTAGTGATAAAGTTCCGTATAGATTCGTCACAATCCCCTCCAAAAAGAAAACGGGATTTATTCGAAGGACTCAAATGTCCTGAAAATAAATTACGTAAATCCTATCTTCGTCTTACAGTACCGACGATATTAATTTCTAACTGTATATTATTGAAACATCTTCCGTAATGAAAAATGATAAAATTAAGAATTAGAATTAATTGCCAAACCTCATAATATTTTACAAGTTTAAATTAATCCCTGCACTCTATCCATTCGGCAAGGGGGCGTGGGAAAAACCACCCTAGTGGTGGCAAAAAACCAGCCCCATAGAGTATGACTTATACATTATACAAAAAAATACAATACAATCTTCTGTGGCACTGGAACATCGAAGACTTCAGGGTCAGCTACCCTGAAAGATTGATATCCATTTGAGAAGTAGGTAAAAGCAGACATGAAGTTATACATTTGTTATATGAATGTCATACAATAAATATCTGGTTCCTTTGCCTTCTCATTCGAAAAACTTGATGCGCTAGTTAGGGTTAATGGTTAATCCTATCTAACTTCGCCGCGCTCCAAGGCACCAGATGTGAAACAAAACATACATAGAAACACACATAGCATATAATAATAATCATTTTGTAATAAACAAATAACACAAACAACCAAATGAATTGTCGCATCTTAGCGAAGTCATACATCGAAGTAAACAAATGCAAAATTTACAGATGTTTTCTCCAAAATACAAAAAGTAACACAAAAGTCGTTTTTTTCTGGTATAGAAAAAAAACACACACAATGCAGTGTCCACTTTTGTCAGTCTTCTTAATTTTAGAGTCCGCCCGTGACTTGCTTTAATTGCAAAAATTCTTCATTTGTTCGTACCGTGAAGATAAAGAAACAATACAACCTGGATTTTGACTGTTAAATCCTATGCACTGGATCTCCATTCAACGCTTCCATACTGAGGCTTCTTCTGCGGAATGTGCTGTCAGGTATGCCGTTGATTTCGATGTTGTTGAGGTCCTCATGGATTCTGTCTTTTTCTTGTATACGGCTCCGTAGATAGTATGGGCAAGGTCTCCTTGTATTGGTTTGATTCGACCGGACTGGTTTCTCCGCTTGTTCGTTGCGTCTTCTCGTTGTCGCTCTGGTCTGACGGGTCTGGTTATCACGTCCATTAACTTCCATTCGGGATCCACTTGTAGTCGTAGCAGTTCTGCGATCAGGCAACTTTGATGGACCTGCAATGGACTTTACTCCTGGTGAAGAGGTATTATGTTTTTGAAACTTATAATTCTTGGACGAGAACGAGGAAGGGATCGACCTCTTGACTCCCTGTCTTTGTTCAGGAGCGTGTCTTTTCCGGTCCTGATGATCAGATCCTTGTCGGGATCTCTTCTTACATATTTGGACCGTTTTAAAGCTTGGTCCTTCGACGCAGTACTATTAATTTTACGTTTATTTCTGGGGATCTCTCGTGTGGTGTTACTCTGCCGTGATCTACACCCCTCACTTTCCTGACTAGAGGTTTTCCTATGCTCTTTAAACTGTCCTTGATGTGATCTATTCCACCTATGACTAACTTCTTGTTCGTCATATAGAGTTTCTACCGAACTAATCGTGTCTGACTGACGAGGTTGGTACACTCGAACCTGATCGATATTAACAGTTATATTTCTTCCGTTTTTCCAAATAACTAAATTATTTCCTTTTATTTCCAAAACCTTATAGGGACCTTCAAACTTAGGCATAAATTTTCCCACCTGTTTCCTACCCGCAGCACTTAAGAAATGTGTTTGAAGTAAAACCAAATCGTTCACTTTGATGTGAACATCCCTCCTTCTGAGATTGTAATGTTTTTCCCAAGACTTATGCTTTTTTTGCATATTTCGTCTTGCCTCATCGAATAATCTTTCTATGTTATTACCAACATATTTCGCATCCTCCGTAACATTTATGAGCTTGCTAAACGGAGTTATGATTTTCCTTCCCAAAAACAACTCAGCCGGAGTTTTATTTGTCGTCTCATTTACCGCCGTGCGCAATGCGAAAGCGAACTCGTGTAGAAATTGGTCCCAGTTTTCATGATTTTCTTCAACAAAAGAAGCTATCATTTGAACTAAATTTCTATTCACTCTCTCCGTGAGATTAGACTGTGGTCGGTACGTTACCGTTTTCATATGTTTGATGTCCAACCTGTGACTGAGATGTTCAAACACGTCAGAAATAAATTGGGGGCCGTTATCACTTATCAAAGAAATCGGAGCTCCGTAACGCGCTATATAGTTATCAAAAAAAGCATTAGCTATTGCCTGGCCTGAAGCTTTATGAAGAGGAATCAGCTCACACCACTTAGTGAAGTGGTCAGTTATAACTAATATGAATTTATATCTCTCGGGTCGGGATGCGGGGTAGGGGCCTACTAAGTCTAGCGTTACAATTTCATTTGGATATTTCGAAACTATAGGCATTAAACGACCAGCTGGTAGCGCGTTTTTATAATTAAACTTTTGACACCGGTCACAGGTTGAAACATATTCAAATATATATTTTCTCATAAATGGAAAATAGCACGTGTCACGAAGTTTAAGATATGTCTTCCTCTTTCCGAGATGTCCTGCCAATGGCAGATCATGAAATTCTTTCATTATATATTTTCGAAGAGAACCAGGAATATAAACTCTTAGTTCTCCCAGATTAGAAAAATACTTCGCGTAAAAGAGGAGACCATTTATTAACTTGAAGTCCTGGGACCAACTCTCGCATACCGTCGCATTAACAGAACCGTCATCAGGGTTTTCTAAGTATCGATAAATATGTCCTAATTCAGGATCTTCCTCTGTTCCTTAATGAATTGTTCACGGGAATTTATTGCGAGGGCTCTAAGAGCTGCGCACGAAATTTGCGACCCCTCGACACTGTCTACTGGATTTCTTGATAAAAGATCTGCGACCACGTTTTGAACACCAGGTCTGTGCTACCATTCTATGTTAAACTCTGACAATTTCAATGCCCATCGGATCATCCTACTTGATAAATTCTTACCATTGGTTAACTTCGTTAACGCTGCGTGATCTGTAATCACTTTCACAGGTAGGGGTCCAAAATAAGTTTTAAACTTATTTAGAGCCCAAATTACCGCTAAACATTCTCTTTCGGTAACCGTATAATTCCGTTCTGCTTTATTAAGGGTTCGAGACGCGAAAGCAATAGGTTTTGATTTTGCTGAAGCACAGCACCAATTCCGACCCCACTTGCATCAGTGAATAAATTGAACTGTTCAGAAAAATTTGGTAATTGCAAAATCGGTGCCTCCGTTAGTGTGCGTTTGATCTGATCAAAAGAATCCTGTGCTTCTCCCGACCAGTTAAACTTCGCCCCCTTTTTCTTTAATTGGTACAATGGTTCGCATATATCTGCGTATCGCGGAATAAATTTTTGGTACCAACCCGTCATCCCTAAAAATTTTGACACTTCTCTATTATTTTTGGGAGGTTTCATTTCCGTAATTGCCCGAATTTTCTTATTGTCAGTTTCGATTCCTTCTTTACTAATAATCAGGCCTAAATATTTGAGTTTGTCACGAGCGAAGTGACATTTTTCTTTATTTAATGTTAGCCCTGCGTCTCGTAATAAGGTAAAAACCTGAGTTAAATGATCAAGATGGTCTTTGAACGATGGAGATGTTATAATAACATCGTCCATGTAAACGGACACGAAACGCCCAATAACAGGTTGGAGGATTATATCGATAGCCCTTTGGAAATTAGGCGCCGCCCCAGAAAGACCAAAAGGCATGCGTAGGAATGCAAAAGTGCCATTGCGAGTGATAAACGCTGTTTTTCTATGTCCTTTGGACTAATCGCCAACTGAAAATAGCCACTTCTGAGATCTAGAGTGGACATAACGTTGGTGTGAGGGATATTGGTGAGTAAGTCATCAATAACCGGTAATGGATATCGAGGATATTTGGTAATTCCATTTAGTTTCCGATAATCGATCGCGAAACGATACGCCTCGGGAGAATCTGGAGGAAGGTCATTGTTCTTTCGAGTTAATACGACTGGAGATGCATAGGGCGAATTAATAGGACAAATTGTACCATCCCGTAACATCTTATCTATGTGATAATCAATAATGCCTTGTTTGACCCGGTCGTACTTGTATGGTCTCGACACTACCGGTCCCTTATCTCCAGTATCTATCTCATGATATACAACATGCGTTAATCCCGGTTGATCGGAAAATAACCCTTTAAAATTATTAAATAAGGCTTTTAATTGTCTCTGTTGCTCGTCATCAAGTTTCGATTCTGTGAGATCAATATCAACGAGTTTCTCCTCTTTAGGCGTTTGTTTGATCAGATGATCGGGAATGATTAAGGATTTCTGATCAAAATCTAATGTTAATCGCGACGCCTTCATAAAATCAATCCCCAAAATGCACTGATACTGCATGTTATCAAGTATATGGAATTCCCAGGGTTTCTGAAATTCCCTGATTCTAATTTGTAATTCGACTCTACCCAAATGACTGCACGGGGCTCCTTGTGCTGTCACGACTCTGTCTTTTGTCTTTTGACGAGGTCGGTATGAAAAATAATTGCGGTATACCTCCTCCGAAATAAAAGATTTCTCTGCTCCCGTGTCCCATAGTGCTGTAATAAAGGTTTCATTTAATAGAATAGGGACATACGGTAATTCGACTGGAGTCATTCTTATAGATGATACTCTGATAGGCCGATGATCCCAAACTGGAGGATTTTCCGTACCCCGCGATCGATTACCCCCATATTCACATCGATCGCTTAAAAGTTTAAATTTCTACTTCGTTCATTTTGACCTCGAAATGAACTATTTCTCGACCCACTTTGTCGACCGCCTTGACTGTGGAATGGTTGATCCGATTGTCCACCTTGGCGTCTACCCTCGAATCTGCGATTATTTGTGAAACCTTGGTTTTCGAACCGATTAAATTCCCTTTGTGGTCGGCTATTATTGGCGTATCTCTCATTATTTCTGTTTTCCCTCCAATTTTCCTGTCTATGCCGGGTATTAAAACGATTGTTTTCATGAGGGCCTGAACTTCTAAATCCTTCACTCGAACCTCTGATTTGTCTATGCATAAAACGTTCTTCGTATTTATCAACGATTTGTAGGAGATTGGCAGTATTTCGTGGATGTCTAACTTCGACATAATCCAAAATTTGAGGTTCTAATCGACTAACGACGTGATCTATTAATTTTTCCTCCGACATTTCTAGTTTAAGGACTTTATGAATTTTCAACAATTCATAAATAAAGTCCGAAGGTTGTTGATCTCGTCTTTGTGATGAGGAATAAAATCGCGTTTCTAGTTCTGACCTGTTTCTGACCACGGGAAATTGTTCCGACAATGCCTGTTTTAAGTGCGCGTAGTCTGTTGTCTTATCTTCAATGACTCTATAACCTAGAACTTCGAACCAGTCGAGTGCTCGTCCTTTGAGATGACCCTTCAAGTAAGCACATGCCAGTTGTGCAGGTATCTCATAATACGCGAGATTATGATCAATATTCTCCAAAAAAGTCATCTATGTTCTCAATCCCCGAAAAATATTGTTCCGGAATGATTCTAAAACTGGATCCGACTCTATTCTCGGGATTTATTCGTTGTGCGCCATTGTGATGGTCCCTAGGGACCTCACTTTGAGAACTAGAATAATTATGAGACATAAAAGAACCAGTAGCCATTTTTATAAATAACTTTCTTTATTTGGATATTTTTCCCAAATAAAATCAAATAAACTTACTAACAGTTGTTACTAACAATATTATGAGGTTTTAAAGATAATATCCTTTAAATTAACTCACTTAATTAATGATATAATTAATTTATTAAATAACGATCACGTAGAAATTACCACGATAAGAGATCCCAGAATTATATTTAATAATGTTCTTATTGAACATATAACTTTAATCTTACTCTTAAAATTTTAATGAGACTTTAAATACAATTTTATATTTACCACTCGGAGTCTCAATTCTTCTTGAGATTAAATTATCAACAACAAGATTTCAATTCAAATTCAATATAACTCTATGTTTCAATATCTATCTCCTACTGCTCTAACTTTACTATTTCGTTTGACTTAAATACTGAATCTAATCTACATAACAAGTAATCCTGTCCGCTCTTTGGAGTTGATTGGAAATAGGTAGGGAATTAAATTTCCCTAAAAAGGTCGGTTCAGAAGGTTAGTGATAAAGTTCCGTATAGATTCGTCACAAATTGCCAGACCAAACTGAGAATAAATCACTTGACAGCTGTTAAATCGGTCGCCATCTTGGAAAGTAATGCCAACTTAAACTTCTATACCTGGAAAAAAAACACTCTTTTTATATATATAAATCTACAATGTATTTGACTGTTATCTGTTCTTGTTTAAAAATAACTCCTTTTTGATAATAGAAATGTCCGTTAGATTGAAATAGATTTGTATTTTATGAAACAGTTATATTTGATTTTTCTATAATAAATTACTTTTTTAATAAATTCCGAATTGCATTATGTATATTCTTTTCTATGGATGGTACAAGATTCTGTGTGTGTGTGCGACTTTCATTTCTCCTCCTCCTTTTCTGTTTGGGGGTGCACAAAAAGCAAGAGGAAGTCAGGGATGTTTTTCTAAGTTTAAAAAAAAATATTCAGGGTGGTTAAGATAAAGGGCAACGTATACTTAATCATTTGCGAATGACAGCCCTATCAAATTTTAACAATGAGTAACGAAAGATCAATTCAAAAGGAACACCGTAATTTTCAAGAAAATGGCAACACTGAAATATTTTAAACATTATTTGATCATTTCATTATTATATTATTTAAACATCATTACATTATCTATGTTTGTTTGCATGAAAATATTGAAAAGAATAATAATAATTCATTCTTTTTTTAAATTTTCACTCAATAAATGTTTTTTTTTTCAAATCTGATATAAAGGTACATATTTGTATGTGCGGCCCGCGAGATTATATTGTTTTTCCGAAGTGGCCCCAAGGTCATTTGTGTTGGACATCCCTGATCTAGATATTAGTTGGCTTGGTAGTCCTGTTACTTAATAAGAAGGAATGTTGATGTTAACGAACTTAACTTCCAGATATAGTTATTTCCAGGTGATCCAAAGCCTTTTAAATCAATCGACACTATTGTTGACGAGAACAAAATCGTAAATGTTCCAACTGAGTTCTAGAATTCTTTGGATATATCAGGAATATCACAACACAATTTTCGGTTGAAGATTGGTTGACTGTTTATTCTGCTGCGTAACTTAAATCCACCTAGATTATGTAACGGTACATGTTTATTCTTTAAAAGAATTACCGCGGGAAACTTTTTGCAAAGCGGGAAACTTCTTCAAGCAAACATGTTCGCTGTAAAGGTTAAATGAGAAATCGTCCTACTGCCACGTGTTCCACTGATATCATCATAATCTCCAATACTATTCAAAAGACTTCAAGTCCCAATTCCTTTGTGTTTTGCGATGACCATGAATAAATCTCAAAGCCAAACAATGTCCATTTGGGGCTTGAACTTAGAAAATCCATGTTTCTCGACCTATAAGTTGCACACTCACGTTTGGAGAAACCGTCGAATCTATTTGAGTTAGCAAAAGACGGTTTACCAAAAAATATTGTGCACCCCGTTTAGAGATTAGCTATATTAAACTTATTTATTGTTATATTTTAAAATGATAAAAATAATACTAAAAATGGATGAAAATCATCGTTATATATGTAGGATTTTCCCTTTGAAACATTGTTAAAAGGTTGAGTCATATCCTTTTCAGAGGACCATTAATGTCAATTTTGTTTATTACTACATTCCGAGGCAGCGCCGTCTAGTGAGCTTTCGTAGCTCCGGCTTGAATAATTTTTCGGCAGAGGCCTACTAACCACCGCCGGTTCAACACATCACGTCTTAAGCGCATTTCGCGCTCAGCGCGATACCAGTCCTAACGTCCAAGCATGAGAAAGGTAATTAATTTCCCCGTCTTCTAAAGGTATAACTCAACTTTCAATTAACCTAATTCCTGCATGTCTTTCTCTTTGTAAATATACCATTTTGTAAATATTTTCCTTTAAGTTTAAATAAATTCTTTTTTACTTAAATGAAGTATCTGCGTTTAAATGACTTAGATTAAATTAATAATTCATCACTCACCCTTAAATACTTACCCCTAGACAACCACCTCGCCAATCTAAAATCCCGCCTTCTGAAGAGTCTGATTTTTATTCGAAGATTTATTCGGACTCCCACATATATATATATTCCCGTCATTCATAAAATTAAATCTTCTTATGTTGTTATTTAACAACTTTGTAAGTATTTTATGTAATTTACTATACTCAAATAGGAGCTGAATACGATACAAAATTTAAAACATTATGTTGTGTTATGCTTAAGGGAAGTCGGTAGGGCCTATACCGACAATGTTAAATTGAGCCATTTTAGGTACAAGTTTCTCAAAAACTGTTAAATATATAAACTTCAAATTTTGTCTGTATATTAATTAGGCTTTTTTATTTAAATACTGGTAAATATATTTAAAATATATTGTTTACTTTTTTCAAAACAATTCATCGTAAAAGTATCACTTTGAAATTTTTGAAAACTGTCAAATTTTTTACGATAACTGCTTTTCAGCATTTCAGGAAATATAAAAAAATAAGCTTAGTATACAGAGTTACATATTATTTATGTGCAGTAAAAATTTCATGAGCACTCATTCTGTAGATTCTGAGAAAACTGTACTCGTGGTTTGAAAACAACCATTTTGAGATAATTGCATTTTTAGTGTAAAAAAGCATTTGATCACAAAAATAATGAATTGCAACATGTATTTGCCCTATTTTATTAAATATTAGCTTATTCTCTATTACTTTTAAGGCTTTTTATTTTTTTCTTATACTTAGATTTCTCAGAAAATACATTTATAGCATTTTTCACTTTTAAGCTATCGAGGTATTTTTTAGCGTTTAATTATTTTACTCAAATTCTGTATCAATTTTTGAGGAATTTTCAGTTCTGATACATTACTTTCATCAAATTTTGACTATAAAGCATCATAAATACCATGTGAAAATGTGTCAATACATGAAAATATGGCTTTGGTAATACATGATTATACACTATTTCGAAAAGTTTCATTAGTGTTTTATATATTCACCTGTTAACACAATGTTTTACAGCAGCAGAATTAAAACTTTTCTGTAAATATTTGGTAAATGGTATTCAAAACAACAAAAACATAAAAACAGATTTCTTGAACATGAAATTTATGTATTTTTATATATATAACAAACTATGTGTGCAACGAAAAAAGGCATTGCATTTTTAGATATTTATAAACCTTTTACTAAAAAACTATTGAACACCAAAGCTTAAAAATTTGTATAAATACACAATACATATGAAATATATAGTAAAAATGTCCAGTTCATGCATACAGTAGAAGTATAGAAAAAGGAATACACAATTTATTAAAAATTGTCATTTTCTGTGTCACGACATATGTTCATTAGTGAAAAATGTCTGAGAAATATTTTTAAAATTTTACATAAAGAATAAAAACATACAATACATCTGAAATATATAGTAAAAATTTCCAGTTCATGCATACGGTAGATTTATAGAAAAAAAGAATACACAATTTAATAAAAATCGTCATTTTCTGTGTTACGACATGTGTTCATTAGTGAAAAATGTCAAAGAAATATTTAAAAAATTTTGCATAAAGAATAAGAACACACAACAATATATATGAAATATATAGTAAAAGTCTCCAGTTCATGCATACAGTAGATTTAAAGAAAAAAGAACAGACTACTTGAAAAATATATTAATTAGAAAACACAGTAGCTTTTGTATAAATTTTTACCTCGTCAAAAAGATCCTGCACTGTAGCCGGTTTTTACCTTATTTTTCTTAATATTATCTTCTTTCTTTCTTTTTCTTCTTTTATATTTCTAATTTCCTTCGAGCGTCCAGAAAAAGCATAAATTGCTTTCATTAGTCTTTCCCTATCGAGAAGTTTCATGGCACTTACTGAACACTCCCCTGGTTCTACGCCCATTTTTTGAAGCATTTTTAATTTCGATACATTACTATCATTGAAGGAACAAACAGCATTATAAACACCAAGTGAAAGTCTTTCAATCTGTACAAATGTTGCTTTGGGAACACGTGACCAAACGACATTATGAAAACTTTCATTCGGGTTTTGTATTTTTCAATGCAAACATTTTTTCAACAGATCAGGATGGGAAAGATCTCTAAATATAGGACGCATTGCTTCAACAACAGCGACCGGAAGACTGTTTTTATGTTTGTAAGACTTACCTGATGCTTCAGCCTTTTTAAATCCACACCATGAATCTTCCCCGATGGGACAAAAACCATGTTGAGGATATTCATCAGTTGATAACTTATGCCGAAAAATGGCCCAGATAGCTTGCCGCATATTCTGAACACTGCTGTGATTTCTCCGAATAGCTGATCCATAGTATGACTGCAAGTTATCAATTTAATGTTCAGTCAAACGATTTTTCCCACTTAAACACTTACCGTCTGACAAGATTTGCCCTTTCAATTGAGCTTTTAATCGGCGTAATCTTGTTCCCATGCGCTTCATTACATGGCCAATACACTCCAATTTTTCAATTGATATTCATTTCCATAAATGTTTTTCTTTTTTTTTTACCGCATCAAATGCTTTGCAATCTCCATCTCCTAAGTACGTAATATATCGGGCATTATGTAAAGATAATGACCGTTGAAAAATTGTAGACGCACCTTGGATTTCCATCGCTCCACTAGATCCAACTTAGTTCTTTTTACAATCCTTTTCATGAAAAGGCAAGTTTTTACAAGCGCAATATTTCGAAAGAATATCAACATCTATCACCTTACCTGTATCAATGCTAGTCACAGTAACTACACCATTCAAGGATGTGTAACCACGCTTCTGCCATGTCCCATCTACAGCTACTGCTATATTTTTGTTACCTTCATTTTCACAAATAGCTTCCTTCGCAGCATTTTGAATTGAATCCTCATAAACAAGTTTAGCAGCATTTAAAATTCGCTTACCGTAAGGAGAAAACCTTGTAGGTGGTTGCGGAAGATTCATTACGCCGCAGAACATTCTCCCTGCTTCTGCACCTTTTCCAATTGAACGCAAAGCATACACAAACCTGGTATTTACTGTAGCAATTTATGTTCCTTCATGAAAATTTGAAGAAGAGAATTCTACACGATATGGACAAGCAAAACATTTCAGGACAAACGTAATAGCCAGTCCAGACTTACCTTTTAAAACTTGCATGTCTAAACCACTGTTGCACATTTTACAGTGAACTTCATTCTTGAAAACAAAAGCAAGAATATTCAAATTTATGATTGCATTTAAAATACCTACGCTATCACCAAAAGAAGAAAAACTCTCATTTAAATCGGGAATTTTCTTTTCTTTTGCACATGACTGCTTTGAATCATGTGCATGTTCAGAGCTTGAGCATTTAATTTACTATCAGTGGTACTTACTTCACTATTAATAGTATTCTTACGTAGATAATACTTACCTTTGCGTTTCTTGAAAACTTTTTGCAATCTTGGCATTTCAAAATTTCAGAAATTTTAAGTATCGATAAACGACAAGTGCTCAATCAAAACGTGTTCGAAAGCGCCAAAAATAGGTAAACAACCCTAACAGTTACACTTGCAGTTATTCTACAGTTAATTTCGTGGGAATAAATAAAAGAGATAATGGCTTTGCAAGAGCATCCCAGTTTTAAAAGGCCAATATATGTTTACATTTCTATTTGTCAAAGTAGGCGTGGCAAATCAGTTGATTATTTTTTAAAAAAAACACTTTAAAATACTTCTAATTCAAAAATTGACTAGTATGTTATATCATTGGAAAGGGCTTAATTTGGAGATTTGAGAAATATCAAAATCTCAAAATCGATTTCTGGAAGGTGTTTACCATACCGACTGTTCTTAATTTCAACTCTCCGAAATTTTAAGTGAAGATTAATTTGACTGCATTGAATGTCTTAGAATAATATTAAATCAACAAAGCCACAGCAACTTGTGGCCGGGTCAGCTAGTTATTTATAAGATTGTGAAAATATTAAAAATAAATTTATTAACCTTTAGGTACAATTTTTATTTACACGTTACACGAGGCCCACCAGCACTAGCCTTTGCGTTTTTTTACAGAGCTACATTAAAATAACTCACTCTCCTTTCCTCTTTACACAATTCTCATTTAAGTATTCTGACATTTTGCAGTGTATTAACTTCTTGCGTATTCTTACTAACGTATTCCGGTTTCTATTAACATGTAAATTACTTTCCATGTTTTTTAAGAACAAGTAATATATATATAAAAAAATTTAGAGTCAATTCTTACTTAGGTCAACAAAGAAAAATTTTATTTTAGTTACTTTTTATTAAATAAATGTAATTAATATAAATATGTACATACATGTGACAGGATCACTATTTGATGGCAAAATAAAAAGCGATTTTCCTTGAAATTTTCCATTTTTCTATCTATATACGGTGTTGAACTATTATTTTTGTTTATTATTATTCATCCATTAATTAAATTTAATTATTCCAATAAAATAGTACAGCAAAAAGGAATCACATTCTCAGAAATTAGGGCATCCCAGGCGGGATAAGAAGAAACGACCTTTAGATTAGGACTCAAACGCGCTATCCATTGCGCTAAGGGACACAGCGAGCGATTTTCCTTTTTATATATGGTGTTGGATTATTGTTTTTGTTTATTACTATTTATTCAATAATTAAGTTTAATTAATGAATTAATACTTGAAAAAACTATATTAACATCGAGTGTCATCCACTACAAGTTTAAAAAAATGTATTTGAAGTTGAGTGGAGAAAGTGTTTTATTAACGATTAAAAATTTGAAAAAGATTCCTGTATACCGGGTTTCCATAATTAAACTTGAAATTTGGTAGTAGTATGTAGCAAAAACTATGTAGCAGAATCGCATGAAAATTGGGGAACGGCAGAATGAAATGATGTGTTTCAAAATCAACTCTAGATGTCGTTGTGCAATGTAAACTATTGTCATATGCAACTGTCGTAACTATAGCAATTCTGTGCGCTGCAACCTACAGCTCGACCTTCTGGTCCCCCCGACATGAATATTTACCACTTTTTGCTGTGGGGATGCCTCAAGGCCATGGTATACCGTGATCCCATCACATATCTGTCCGACCTTAAGGTATCCGACTACGTTCGGAACCGTGATTTGGAAAAGCGTATAAATGGACGATATGTATGATATTTAGTGTTACTTAGATTAGAAAACGTATATAAAATTGTTTTAAGAATAGTATTACAATAAAAAATTATTTAAGTACAATATTTTAACATAAAATTAATATAGAATGAGAGACCTATTTTTAAAATATTCTCCTTTTGTGAAAAATGCTTCTATTATAATAACATTTTGACTGCATGTAGTTCAGACCTCTGTACAGAGGCTCAAATAGAATTTTTGAAATATATAACATAGAAGTTGTTTTATCCATGTTTTAGACAACAGAGGGGAGAAATTTAAAGAAAAAAATGCCGATAATTAATCCAATTGGTTGTAACTCTGAAAATAATGTGAATTTTTCAAAAATCATAGTTGAGCCTCTGTACAGAGGTCTGAACTACATGCAGTCAAAATATTATTAAAATAAAATCATTGTTCACAAAAAAATTAACTTAGAATAATTTTTTTTTCAAAATGTTTAAAAAGAAATATTTTTCAAAAAGAAATAGACAAAATATTATTATTTTAGAAGCATTTTTTATAATGGTAGAACATTTTGAGAAAAGGTTATTCTAAGTTAATTTTTTGCCAAAATATTGTATTTAAATCATTTAAGACAATTTTATAGATGTATTCTAATCTAAGTGACTCTAAATATCATGAAAATTTCCATTTATGCGCTTTTTTAAAATCACGGTTCCGAACGTAGTCGTATACCTAAAAACAATGCTCAAAGTTGGCATCGAAAAACCGGGTTTTCAGCCAAACTAGCTGATTTGAGTTTACATTGTTACAACAATGCAGAAAAATTATGCTCTTTTTTCACACACACACACACACAATTACTAAATTCTTAAAATTCTAAATCCTTAAATTTTTTAAATTACTTGTTTACGATGGATTGGCATGCATAAAAACAAAACAAGCTTTAAGAACAACCAGATAAATCATTAGAAAAAAAAATGCTTCACACTTTTTTATGTATAAAAAACTTATTAGATTATGTGCCCTTTTTAGTTTAATTGAGGAAAAAACTTACGTCCGTTTTCTTTTTATCGGTTTTGTGTGTGAAATTTTTCTTATAATCATGCGAAATGGATAGATGAATCATAATTTCGTAGTTCTTGACATCAGGGTCGTTCTGATTCAAAAATATATGATACCAGAAATTTCTGTATTGGTTAAATGATTAGATAAGATCTATTTAATTAATTATAGATTATTTTATCAGATTGATCACTGAGCTCTTATGAAAAGACCATTTTTTTATTTATCATGCTATATTCAAAGAACAAGTATAGTAAGAAAAATTTAAAAGTGGATCGAAAATGGCTAATATTTTAAGAATTGATTTTGTTCAAAAACGTTATTCTGAAAACCTAAATTTTAAAATAAAGTTAAGTTTTCTTTAATTTGAATTTTTCACAATGAACTTCGATTAAAAAAAATATACAAACGAAATTTTTAAATAAGGGACTAATTAAATTATTAAAAAAAATCTAGCTTATGTACACAAAAAATTGATGAATGCACGTTCAATAGAGTTTTAAAATGATCGTTAAACTTGGCCATTTCTAACTTTCTGGAGATAAGAAAAAGTCTTGAAAATACCGCTTGAATTCAACAATACTAACGTGCTCATTTTCTTTCAGGACTCACGTCACACAAAGGAAGAAAAGGCTCAAATAAAACAACACTAACTGTTACCCACTAACCCATTAACTGTTATTAGGCTACACTTGGCAAAAATATGGACACCAAAACTCTTGGAAAATATACTACACTAAAACACTTATCATTTCTCCGAAATTAAGATATTTCGAAATTTAGAGTAAGACTTTTCTAATGGTATTTCTGTGTGTGCATATATAGAAGCTTCAAAACAAATTTAGCAATAGCCCATATTTGACTAAAACTTTAGGTAATATGGGCACAATTGCCGGAAACATGGGCAGGTTGCATTTTCATAAATAAAAGAGAGAATTGTCATTTTTCTAATTTATTTTTTCCAAACGGAAATGGAATTTTACGCAAATTACATACTTGGAGATTGATAAGACGTAAATTTAAGCCTTTGTTACTAAACAAATTGTACCGCAAAAAAGGTCCTAGTTTTAGATAAAAATAAAAAATAATTAATTGGTGAAAATCAGATAAGTAATTAAATTAACACAAATCATTACAAATTTAACGAAAAACAACATTTAATGAGGATTTGTCCTTGTATCATACGCTACACTTATTACAATAGAAAAAGTCACCCTCTAACTCGACAAATTCCTCATAGAACCAGGAAGAGCAAGAGCCACAATATTTCATCCCAGTCTTATGCTTTATTTTCATCATAATAGTCAGCACGACAGACAGGATAAATGAAGGATGCATTCTATTTGCTTATTATTTGTTTTTGGTCTGAGCTTTGCCACTACACCTTCTCAACGATCTTCTTTGTCTCTTCTTCGTCGAAGCCAGATTTTCTGTTCTTGTTTGGTTTCTTGCAAAGTTCTTTCGTCTTCCGCCATTTCCACTGGTTGTTTTCAGTATTGTAATTAGTCTCAGCTCCTCCAAAAATGCTGCTGATGACTGCCAGAATTCAGTAGTAAAAACAGATGTGCGATGTTCTGCTGTAATTTGACCTAATTTATTATAAGACAGATGTTTGCAGAAGGAAGATGAACTCTAAGGACGAGAAAAGGATCCAGGAGAAGGGTTGGAAGGCATTAATTCATCAAATATTAGTACTACTTATATTACCCTTTTTAGAGCCCATATTTTCTCGAGTGACATTATTCAATATTTAGAATTACTATTGTAGAAGAAAGAACGAAACCACCCGCTTCCGCCAACAGATGCTACACTCACATAAAAGTACAGACATTTATAGATTTCATGTAAACTTAATTAATTTTGAGTATGAAATCTTAAGTAAGATAACTAAAATATAACAACACAAC
Source organism: Trichonephila clavipes (assembly GCA_019973935.1). Classification (NCBI taxonomy): domain Eukaryota; kingdom Metazoa; phylum Arthropoda; class Arachnida; order Araneae; family Nephilidae; genus Trichonephila; species Trichonephila clavipes. The sequence continues at coordinate 168,956 of BMAU01021435.1, forward strand.
CGGAAGTATCAGGTAGCTGTACTTACATTAGAAATGGTCAACGAGTTCATTTGAAGGAGGGAATGTGCAGCTTCCGGTGATCCAAGGATCGGAGAACCGAATGATAGAAGTCTGTTTTTTCTCTAATGCCTGCTGATTTTAGCTGGGCATAACAGAATGGCCTTCACGTCTAGGGTGACCCTGCCAAGAGCAAACTCCCAACGTACTTCGCCCATTCCGCCCAGGAACACCCTCTAGCCACGACAAGACAGACTTGGGAGGGCTAGACCTCAAGTGTGACAGATTCTTCCAGACTACACTTTCTCGTCTTGCTAGTGGTCCCATCAAGTGCCTCTCAGTGAACAAAAAAGTCTTCTCAATCTGTGTGTCTTTCAGTAAGACGATCTATAACATAACGCCTGAAATTCAAATGAGATAACTTTTCTTCCAGTTTCTAAAATAAAATGAAAGCATTCCCCTATAATGTATCTAAAAGATGGATAAATGGTTGAGTTTTTTTGTTGTTTTGGGGTAATTTTTGAGATGCTTATCTATTCTATCTACACCACAAGAAAAGTCCGACAACAGATTTTTATTACTTCCAGAATCATTTACGGAAATTTCACTCTCCCTGTCTGAGTCAACATCTGAATTATTTTCTGTTATGAGCCTTTCATAATCACTCATTTTTCTTCTATTTTAAGCTCCAAATTAAAGAAGTAGTGTTCGTAGCTTTCGGTACATTTATTATCTAGAAAACAGATAATTTCCGTCTTATCTATTCTAAACGAATGCAGTAAAATCTGAAACTGGTTTAGATTTTTTTTGTTATCCTTACACAACTATTAGAAACATTGCACAGTAAACGAGCAAAAAATATGGGTAAATCGGAAGATTAGAGTAGAAAAAAGTGTTTCCGCATATCAAGGAAGTGCCATTTCAAATGCTCGAGCGGGTTCGGATAAACCTGGGAAGTGGTTTAAGAAAACGTTATGAGGGGAAGTAATGCTCTCACACAAGAATTGTACTCGTCAATTAGTCAAACTCATGTGTTCCTTTTAAGTGAGTCATTAAAATACGAGTAACTCCCACTCACTCCAAACCATTGCAAGTGATGCACTACATATATAAACGTATAAAATTATAGACAAAAAAGTGATATTATCTAAAAAGAATAATAAAAAAATTAACAAGAAAAAGTCGCAAAATAATGCAGATAATTTATTTATGCTTTTGATACTACATAAAATTGAAACAATTCAAAACAAAAGAAAATGTTCAAATAAAGACAATTAATATCCTCCCAAAATATTTGAAAGGTATCCGTTAGTTTCTCCTACTGTACTGTAATCAACAGAACCTATATTTGAATATCTTAAAATATGTAAAAGGCTTGCAATGATGTCTAGCAATACCTGTCCGCTTATTTCGCATTCAGAGAGTCCAGAAGAATAAGAAGAAATTTCATTAATTCCGGCAGATATAATCTCAGGCAAGGCTCCAACATTCAAAGATCCACCAGAAACCAAGGACGAAGTAAAAGAATTAACTCTAGATATGGATGGTGTGACATTTCTAATAAAAGTGATAGAAGAAGCACCACCAGAGCCTGATCCACCTTCTCCAGCTGCCACTGAGGCGGCTGCTGCACCAGAGCCTCCACCGTAACCACGACGTCGTCCGTAGCGTCCTCCTCTTCCACCGTCCGCAGCTGCAGCTGCTACAGATGTGCCACCTGATCCGTATCCAAGTCCTTCGTTACCTTCTCCAACTGCTGCTGCTGCTGCCGCTTCTGCGCCTGAATCTCCACCAGGACCACGTCCAATTCCTCCGTAGCCTCCTCTTCTACCGTCCGCTGCTGCTGCAGCCGCTGATCCGGTTGCATCACCTAGTCCATAGCCAAGTCCTTCATTACCTTCTCCTGATGCAGCTGCCGCTGCAGCTGCCCCGAAGTCTCCACCAAGACCGCGACCTCTACCAGAGAGTCCGCCTCTTCCACCGTCCGCTGCTGCTGCAGCCGCCGCTGCTGCTGCAGCCGCCGCTGCTCCAGATGCTCCACCTGGTGCATAGCCAAGTCCATCATTTTCATCTCCGGCTGCTGCTGCTGCCGCTGCTCCGCTACCAAGATCATTTTCTCCACCATACACTGGACCGTTTACTCCAGTAGCAGATGCAGCAGCTGCGGCACTACTCGATCCAATTCTTCGTCCATAACCTCTTCTTCCTCCAATATTTCCGCTAGCGCCAAGGCTATTTCGTGTACCGGCGTTTCCAAGTCCTTCTGCTATTGCTCTGGCTAGAGCATCAGCGTAAGATTCCGCTTCAGCATATGAACCAACTTCAGAAATATAACGATTGACAAGATTCAACATTGAATTAGCTGCGGAAGAATTCAAACCGGATTGCAATGCATAATTCCTAGCAAGAGCAAGGGAGGCACTCAAAGCTCGGGTTTGAGTAATTGATCCACTGAAGGTTGACAGGAAATATTCGGATGACATCAAATTTGTAGAAAGTGATCGTACAAATTCAGGACCATAGTTCCCGCCTAAACCATTATTTTCTCCTGCTGCTGCAGCTGCCGCCGCTGCTCCAGATGCAACTCCTCTTCCGTAACCAAGCCCTTCATCCCCTTCTCCAGCTGCTGCTGCAGCCGCTGCAGCACCAGAATCTACTCCATAGCCTCCATCAAGTCCTCCGTATCCTCCTTCACCGTCAGCTGCTGCAGCCGCCGCTGCTGCACCAGAGTCTCCACCACGTCCAAGTCCTCCGTATCCTCCTCTGCCACCATCAGCTGCTGCCGCTGCTGCACCAGAATCTCCACCACGGCCTAATCCTCCGTATCCTCTGCCACCATCTGCTGCTGCCGCAGCTGCTGCACCAGAGTCTCCACCACGGCCAAGTCCACCGTATCCTCCTTCACCGTCAGCTGCGGCTGCCGCCGCTGCTGCACCAGAGGCACCACCACGTCCACCGTATCCTCCTCTGCCACCATCAGCTGCTGCTGCTGCTGCCACCGCTGCTGACCCAGAGTCTCCCCCTCGTCCAAGTCCTCCGTATCCTCCTTCACCGTCAGCTGCTGCCGCTGCTGCACCAGAATCACCACCACGACCGAGTCCTCCGTATCCTCCTCTGCCACCATCTGCTGCTGCCGCCGCCGCTGCTGCTGCACCAGAGTCTCCGCCACGTCCAAGTCCTCCGTATCCGCCTCTGCCACCATCTGCTGCTGCCGCCGCCGCTGCTGCAGCAGAGTCTCCACCACGTCCAAGTCCTCCGTATCCTCTGCCACCATCAGCGGCTGCAGCCGCCGCTGCTGCACCAGAGTCTCCACCACGTCCAGGTCTTCCGTATCCGCCTCTGCCACCATCAGCTGCTGCTGCAGCCGCCGCTGCGGCACCAGAGTCTCCACCACGTCCAAGTCCCCCGTATCCTCCTCTGTTACCATCAGCGGCTGCAGCTGCCGCTGCTGCACCAGAGTTTCCACCACGTCCAAGTCCTCCGAATCCTCCTCTGCCACCATCAGCTGTTCCGGCCGCCGCTGCTGCAGCAGAGTCTGCACCACGTCCAAGTCCTCCGTATCCTCCTCTGCCACCATCAGCTGCTGCTGCTGCCGCAGCTGCTGCACCAGAGTCTCCACCGCGGCCTAATCCTCCGTATCCGCCTCTGCCACCATCAGCGGCTCCTGCCGCCGCTGCTACAGCAGAGTCTCTACCACGTCCAAGTCCTCCGTATCCTCTGCCACCATCATCTGCGGCTGCAGCCGCCGCTGCTGCACCGGAGTCTCCACCACGTCCAAGTCCTCCGTATCCGCCTTTGCCACCATCAGCGGCTGCAGCCGCCGCTGCTGCACCTGAGTTTCCACCACGTCCAAGTCCTCCGTATCCTCCTCTTTTACCATCAGCGGCTGCAGCTGCCGCTGCTGCACCAGAGTCTCCACCACGTCCAAGTCCTCCGTATCCTCCTCTGCCACCATCAGCTGCTGCTGCTGCCGCCGCTGCTGCACCAGAGTCACCACCACGTCCAAGTCCTCCGTATCCTCCTCTGCCACCATCTGCTGCTGCAGCCGCCGCTGCTGCACCTGAGTCACCACCACGTCCAAGTCCTCCGTATCCTCCTTCACCGTCAGCTGCTGCTGCTGCCGCTGCTGCACTAGAATCACCACCACGACCGAGTCCTCCGTATCCTCCTCTGCCACCATCTGCTGCTGCCGCCGCCGCGGCGGCACCAGAGTCTCCAACACGTCCAAGTCCTCCATATCCTCTGCCACCATCAGCGGCTGCAGCCGCCGCTGCTGCACCAGAGTCTCCACCACGTCCAGGTCTTCCGTATCCGCCTCTGCCACCATCAGCTGCTGCTGCCGCCGCTGCTGCACCAGAGTCTCCACCACCTCCAAGTCCTCCGTATCCTCCTCTGCCACCATCAGCTTCTGCTGCTGCCGCCGCTGCTGCACCAGAGTCACCACCACGGCCTAATCCTCCGTATCCTCCTCTGCCACCATCTGCTGCTGCAGCCGCCGCTGCTGCACTAGAGTCTCCACCACCTCCAAGTCCTCCGTATCCTCCTCTGCCACCATCAGCTGCTGCTGCCGCCGCTGCTGCATCAGAGTCTCCACCACGACCATATCCTCCTCTGCCACCATCTTCTGCTGCAGCCGCCGCTCCTGCACCTGAGTCACCACCACGTCCAAGTCCTCCGTACCTCCCTCTGCCTCCGTCAGCTGCTGCTGCCGCCGCTGCTGCACCAGAGTCTCCACCACGCCCATATCCTCCGTATCCTCCTCTGCCACCATCAGCTGCTGCTGCTGCCGCTGCTGCTGCACCAGAGTCACCACCACGTCCAAGTCCTCGGTATCCTCCTCTGCCTCCATCAGCTGCTGCTGCTGCCGCCGCTGCTGCACCAGAGTCTCCACCACGCCCATATCCTGCGTATCCTCCTCTGCCACCATCAGCTGCTGCTGCTGCCGCCGCTGATGCACCAGAGTCTCCACCACGTCCAAGTCCTCCGTATCCTCCTCTGCCACCATCAGCTGCTGCTGCTGCCGCCGCTGATGCACCAGAGTCTCCACCACGTCCAAGTCCTCCGAATCCTCCTCTTCCACCATCAGCTGCTGCTGCTGCCGCCGCTGCTGCAGCAGAGTCTCCACCACGTCCAAGTCCTCCGTATCCTCCTCTGCCACCATCAGCCTCAGCTGCTGCCGCTGCTGCACTAGAGTCTCCACCACGTCCAAGTCCTCCATATCCTCCTCTGCCACCATCAGCTGCTGCAGCCGCTGCTCCTGCACCAGAGTCACCACCACGTCCAAGTCCTCCATATCCTCCTCTGCCACCATCAGCAGCTGCAGCCGCCGCTGCTGCGCTAGAGTCTCCACCACGTCCAAGTCCTCCATATCCTCCTCTGCCACCATCAGCTGCTGCTGCTGCCGCCGCTGCTGCACCAGAGTCTCCACCACGACCATATCCTCCGTATCCTCCTCTGCCACCATCAGCTGCTGCGGCCGCCGCTGCTGCACTAGAGTCTCCACCACGTCCAAGTCCTCCATATCCTCCTTTGCGACCATCAGCTGCCGCTGCCGCCGCTGCCGCTGCTGCTGCACCAGAGTCACCACCACGTCCAAGTCCTCCGTATCCTCCTCTGCCTCCATCAGCTGCTGCTGCTGCAGCCGCCGCTGCTGCACCAGAGTCTCCACCACGCCCATATCCTCCGTATCCTCCTCTGCCACCATCAGCTGCTGCAGCCGCCGCTGCTGCACCAGAGTCTCCACCACGTCCAAATCCTCCATATCCTCCTCTGCCACCATCAGCTGCTGCAGCCGCTGCTGCTGCACCAGAGTCACCACCACGTCCAAGTCCTCCGTATCCTCCTCTGCCACCATCAGCTGCTGCTGCCGCCGCTGCTGCACCAGAGTCACCACCACGTCCAAGTCCTCCGTATCCTCCTCTGCCACCATCAGCTGCTGCTGCTGCCGCCGCAGCTGCTGCTGCCGCCGCCGCTGCTGCACCAGAGTCTCCACCACGTCCAAGTCCTCCGTATCCTCCTCTGCCACCATCAGCTGCTGCTGCTGCCGCTGCTGCACCAGAGTCTCCACCACGACCATATCCTCCTCTGCCACCATCTGCTGCTGCAGCCGCCGCTGCTGCTCCTGAGTCACCACCACGTCCAAGTCCTCCGTATCCTCCTTCACCGTCAGCTGCTGCTGCTGCCGCTGCTGCACCAGAATCACCACCACGACCGAGTCTTCCGTATCCTCCTCTGCCACCATCTGCTGCTGCCGCCGCCGCGGCGGCACCCGAGTCTCCAACACGTCCAAGTCCTCCATATCCTCTGCCACCATCAGCGGCTGCAGCCGCCGCTGCTGCACCAGAGTCTCCACCACGTCCAGGTCTTCCGTATCCGCCTCTGCCACCATCAGCTGCTGCTGCCGCCGCTGCTGCACCAGAGTCACCACCACGGCCTAATCCTCCGTATCCTCCTCTGCCACCATCTGCTGCTGCAGCCGCCGCTGCTGCACTAGAGTCTCCACCACCTCCAAGTCTTCCGTATCCTCCTCTGCCACCATCAGCTGCTGCTGCCGCCGCTGCTGCATCAGAGTCTCCACCACGACCATATCCTCCTCTGCCACCAGCTTCTGCTGCAGCCGCCGCTCCTGCACCTGAGTCACCACCACGTCCAAGTCCTCCGTATCCTCCTCTGCCTCCATCAGCTGCTGCTGCTGCCGCCGCTGCTGCACCAGAGTCTCCACCACGCCCATATCCTCCGTATCCTCCTCTGCCACCATCAGCTGCTGCTGCTGCCGCTGCTGCTGCACCAGATTCTCCACCACGGCCAAGTCCTCCGTAACCTCCCTCTGCACCAGCTGCCGCTGCTGCTGCACCAGAGTCACCACCACGTCCAAGTCCACACGTATCCTCCGTATCTGCTCTCCATCAGCTGCTGCTGCTGCCGCCGCTGCTGCACCAGAGTTTCCACCACGCCCATATCCTCCGTATCCTCCTCTGCCACCAGCTGCTGCCGCCGCTGCTGCGCGACCATATCCTCTGTATCCTCCTCTGCCACCATTAGCTGCCGCTGCCGCGGCTGCTGCACCAGAGTCTCCACCACGACCATATCCTCCGTATCCTCCTCTGCCACCATCAGCTGCTGCTGCCGCCGCTGCTGCACTAGAGTCTCCACCACGTCCAAGTCCTCCATATCCTCCTCTGCCACCATCAGCTGCCGCTGCCGCTGCTGCTGCACCAGAGTCACCACCACGTCCAAGTCCTCCGTATCCTCCTCTGCCTCCATCAGCCGCTGCTGCTGCCGCCGCCGCTGCTGCACCAGAGTCTCCACCACGCCCATATCCTCCGTATCTTCCTCTGCCACCATCAGCTGCTGCTGCCGCTGCTGCACTAGAGTCTCCACCACGTCCAAGTCCTCCATATCCTCCTCTGCCACCATCAGCTGCTGCAGCCGCTGCTGCTGCACCAGAGTTACCACCACGTCCAAGTCCTCCGTATCCTCCTCTGCCACCATCAGCTGCTGCTGCCGCCGCTGCTGCACCAGAGTCACCACCACGTCCAAGTCCTCCGTATCCTCCTCTGCCACCATCAGCTGCTGCTGCTGCCGCCGCTGCTGCACCAGAGTCACCACCACGTCCAAGTCCTCCGTATCCTCCTCTGCCACCATCAGCTGCTGCTGCCGCCGCTGCTGCACCAGAGTCTCCACCACGTCCAAGTCCTCCATATCCTCCTCTGCCACCATCAGCTGCTGCTGCCGCCGCCGCTGCACCAGAGTCACCACCACGGCCTAATCCTCCGTATCCGCCTCTGCCACTATCAGCTGCTGCTGCCGCCGCCGCTGCACCAGAGTCACCACCACGGCCTAATCCTCCGTATCCTCTGCCACCATCAGCGGCTGCAGCTGCCGCTGCTGCACCAGAGTCTCCACCACGTCCAAGTCCTCCGTATCCTCTGCCACCATCAGCGGCTGCAGCTGCCGCTGCTGCTGCACCAGATTCTCCACCACGGCCAAGTCCTACGTAACCTCCTCTGCCACCATCAGCTGCCGCTGCTGCTGCACCAGAGTCACCACCACGTCCAAGTCCTCCGTATCCTCCTCTGCCACCATCTGCTGCTGCAGCCGCCGCTGCTGCGCTAGAGTCTCCACCACGTCCAAGTCCTCCGTATCCTCCTCTGCCACCATCAGCTGCTGCTGCTGCCGCCGCTGCTGCACCGGAGTCTCCACCACGACCATATCTTTCGTATCCTCCTCTGCCACCATTAGCTGCCGCTGCCGCGGCTGCTGCACCAGAGTCACCACCACGTCCAAGTCCTCCGTATCCTCCTCTGCCACCATCAGCTGCTGCTGCCGCCGCCGCTGCACCAGAGTTACCACCACGGCCTAATCCTCCGTATCCTCCTCTGCCACCATCTGCTGCTGCAGCCGCCGCTACTGCGCTAGAGTCTCCACCACGTCCAAGTCCTCCGTATCCTCCTCTGCCACCATCAGCTGCTGCTGCTGCCGCCGCGCTGCTGCCAGAGTCTCCACCACGACCATATCCTCCGTATCCTCCTCTGCCACCATCAGCGGCTGCAGCTGCCGCTGCTGCACTAGAGTCTCCACCACGTCCAAGTCCTCCGTATCCTCCTCTGCCACCATCAGCTGCTGCTGCTGCCGCCGCTGCTGCTCCAGAGTCACCACCACGTCCAAGTCCTCCGTATCCTCCTCTGCCACCATCAGCTGCTGCTGCCGCCGCTGCTGCATCAGAGTCTCCACCACGACCGTATCCTCCTCTGCCACCATCAGCTGCTGCTGCTGCCGCCGCTGCTGCACCAGAGTCTCCACCACGCCCATATCCTCCGTATCCTCCTCTGCCACCATCAGCTGCTGCTGCTGCCGCCGCCGCTGCACCAGAGTCTCCACCACGTCCAAGTCCTCCGAATCCTCCTCTTCCACCATCAGCTGCTCCTGCCGCCGCCGCTGCTGCAGCAGAGTCTCCACCACGACCATATCCTCTGTATCCTCCTCTGCCACCATTAGCTGCCGCTGCTGCTGCACCAGAGTCTCCACCACGGCCTAATCCTCCGTATCCTCCTCTGCCACCATCTGCTGCTGCAGCCGCCGCTGCTGCACTAGAGTCTTCACCACGTCCAAGTCCTCCATATCCTCCTCTGTTACCATCAGCTGCTGCAGCCGCTGCTGCTGCACCAGAGTCACCACCACGTCCAAGGCCTCCGTATCCTCCTCTACCACCATCAGCTGCTGCTGCCGCCGCTGCTGCACCAGAGTCTCCACCACGTCCAAATCCTCCATATCCTCCTCTGCCACCATCAGCTGCTGCTGCCGCCGCTGCTGCACCAGAGTCTCCACCACGTCCAAGTCCTCCGTATCCTCCTCTTCCACCATCAGCTGCTCCTGCCGCCGCTGCTGCTGCACCAGATTCTCTACCACGGCCAAGTCCTCCGTAACTTCCTCTGCCACCATCAGCTGCCGCTGCTGCTGCACTAGAGTCACCACCACGTCCAAGTCCTCCGTATCCTCCTCTGCCACCATCAGCTGCTGCTGCCGCCGCTGCTGCACCAGAGTCTCCACCACGACCATATCCTCCGTATCCTCCTCTGCCACCATCAGCTGCTGCTGCTGCCGCCGCCGCCGCTGCACCCGAGTCACCACCACGGCCTAATCCTCCGTATCCTCCTCTGCCACCATCTGCTGCTGCAGCCGCCGCTGCTGCGCTAGAGTCTCCACCACGTCCAAGTCCTCCGTATCCTCCTCTGCCACCATCAGCTGCTGCTGCTGCCGCCGCTGCAGCACCAGAGTCTCCACCACGATCTAGTCCGCCGTATCCTCCTCTGCCACCATCAGCTGCAGCTGCCGCCGCTGCTGCACCAGAGTCTCCACCACGTCCAAGTCCTCCGTATCCTCCTCTGCCACCATCAGCTGCTGCTGCTGCGCCAGAAGCTCCACCTGGTCCGTAGCCATATCCTCCATTACCATGTCCTGCTGCTGCTGCAGCTGCTCCAGATGCTCCTCCTGGTCCATAGCCTATTCCTCCATAACCCCCTTCGGCTGCTGCCGAAGCTGCCGCTGATCCTGTTCCACCACCATAACCACCACCTTGTCCGTAGCCTGTTCCTCCTCCTCCACCTGCTGCTGCGGCCGCTGCTCCTGTGGATTCTACGAAATTCGTATCTTGGTTTTCGGCGAATACTCTTATTAGTTCTTCCATTTCTCTTGCAAGTTTATAATCTTGGCCCATACCGAACTGCCCAAAAGCAGATGCCATAGAATTTTGAACTGAATTAATGATATTGTTTACATCGCCACCATTTTGAGCTGCAATTTCTGCTATTCCACTGTTGAATAGCATTTGAAATAATTGCAGTTTATGTGGGTTTAAAGTTTTAGATGACTTCATTTCGTTAATGGAATTTATCAACGTGTCTCTCATTGAGTATACATCGTCAACTAAATCGGCTTTCAACTGACCTGATGAAACCAATGAATCTGAGAAATTATTTATAAATCCTTCCATATTTCCTAATCCTCCGCTCATTAGTTGTTGCAATGAAGCCCGGACAAAGCTCGTCTGGCTGCAGAAAAGTGCAACAAAGAGTATTTTCGTAATCCACCCCATGGCTGAATCTAGCTGTTTGGGATATTTTTCGAAGTTGTGATTTCCCATCGACTTAGGCTTGCTTTTATTCTCACATAATCGTGACATTCCCGTTTCATTCGTGAAATTATACAGCTTTTCAAATAAACGGTGATCCTTATTTTCATATGATGCGTACCGTTTCGCATAACACATCTTTAATTCATAGGAATTATTTTAATAGATTTTAATTAAGCGTATTATATGTGTTTATTTTTATGAAAAAAGGAATCACATTAGATCTTTGAATAATGTTTGAGTTTAATTATTTCTTTTTAACAGACGGTTAGTTATGTGTGATTTTTTACCTATACTTAATTATATAGATATTCGTTTTATTTAAAGTTTGATTTTACTGTAGTCTTTAGATATTTTTGCCACCTTGCTTTTTCACATGTGAATTTCTTAGGAAGCAGCACTTTAGATCATTTTAAATTGCCGTATTTTATGAAATTATGTATAATAAATAATGAGACTATAATTTTAATAAAAGGAGAAGCTTAGTAATAAATGTTTAACAATGCTCAAAATGAAAACGTGTTTTTAGTAATATTGCTTCAAACGAGTAACTTTAATAATAAATTAAATATAATATTAAAATTGATATATTTTCTGCAATATCATAGAATATTTTAAGGTATCCGACTACGTTCGGAACCGTAATTTAAAAAAGGGGATTTAAATGGATAATTTTCATGATATTTAGTGTCACTGAGATTAGAATACATGTATAAAATTGTTTTAAGGACATTTTGAGAGAAAAAAATTATTTAAATACAATATTGCGGCGAAAAATTAACTTAGAATAACCATTTTTAAAAATGTTATTTTTTTGTAAAAAATGCTTCTATTATAATAATATTTTACCTGTATATATCTTAGACCTCTGTACAGAGGCTCAACAACGAATTTTGAAAAATGCACATTATTTTCAGAGTTATAACCCATTGATTGTCCCCTGTTGTCGTAAAACATGGTTAAACCCATTTCTAAGTGATATATTTCAAAAATTCTAGTTCCGCCTCTGTACAGAGGTCTGAGCTATATACAGGCAAAATATTATTATAATAAAAACATTTTTCACAAAAGCAGAATATTTTGAAAAAGGATTATTCTATGTTCATTTTTTGTCAAAATATTGTACTTAATTATTTTTTTATTGCAATACTATTCTTAAAACAATTTTATATACATTTTCTAATCTAAGTGACACTAAATATCATAAATATTATCCATTTATACGCTTTTGGAAAATCACGGTTCCGAACTTAGTCGGATACCTTAATCTGTAAGATGAAAATATAGATCATTGCCTCAATTGTCATCTGAGGCTGAAAAAACTAATTGTTTACATTTTTTCCAATCAAGACAAAACAATCAGTCATTTATTTATTTTATTTTCAGAACGGTTTTCTATTCAGCTTTAGTTATGTATTAAAATTTGCATTTATTTTGCATTTTGCTTCTATATTATCACAAGAGTCGCTGTAATTGTGGTAATAAGCGGATTAGATATATTCGCTACTTAGGCTCTTGTGTGTGCTCATGCGGAAAATTATTATAAAAAAACTCTTTAAAAAAATTACAATATACAAATTCGGAGGTACACAACTGTTGTGTTAAAGCATTTTCAACTCCTTAAACGTTTTTCGAATACTAATTTCTTCAACGCAAAACCAATTAAGAGCTACATAGACAATTTTTATTTTTAAATACAGTCGAACCTCCATATTACGAACTTCTACATTGCGAATTTTTCTATGTAGCAAACTTTTTCCTGGAACCAAGAACACATTCACGATTTTCCTTGTAAAATAACCTTCCAATAGCGAAGTGCATTTTCTATTTAGCGAACTATTTCTCTTGTGATTCATCCCCCCCTATTTTATAGTATTTATGAACATTTAAAATTATACTCTCTTTGACACATTTTATGGTAGTCATAAATCTTGAACTTGTTTTTTTAGGCGCCAAACTCGCCAAGAGCAATAAAATTCAGGGCATTTCATCCAAGAACTGCAACCTTTAACCTCCATTGTCCAGTTCACTGAAAACATCTTTGTTCTCTTACTAACCTTAGTTGAGTCTGGTATCCTTGAACTAGTCTTGGTTCATTTGGAATGTTGATTGTACCGGGGTAACTTCGTTTCTTGTAGATCAAAAATGTTAAAATGTAAGCGTTTGAGCACCAAAGAAAAAATTTAATTCTACAGGAAGTGGATAATGGCGTCAAGAAACTTTCCTTGCAGTTTTCTTTCTTTCTTTCTTTCTTTTTGATACATAGGTTAGATATATAAAATAAATATATATTAATTTACAAAAAGATGTGAATAATTACTTTTTTAAAAAAATATATAGTGTTCATGAATTTAAAATATTTGTTTCATGTGATTTATCAAGAAAAAAAATGAATCTCTATGTAACGAATTTTCCAAATAATGAACTTTTTCTGGATTTAGCGACATCGTTAAATAGAGGTTCGACTGTATATTATTCTTTACATTTAGTAAAATGTAAATGAAGTGAAAGTTTACTAAATGAAACAAGTGATATTGTAACCGCCCTTGTGTTTTTTTAATAACTCTAGACCAGAGATACTCAACTTGTGGGCCGCGTATGACCCATCAGGCCTTTTTAAGTGGCCCGGCCATGGCCTATTGTTCTTGGAAATTCATTTATTTATCAGAGAAATTCTTTTTTAAGAAATAAAAATATCAAATATTTTTTTTATGATTATAATAATAGACAACAAGTAGCAAATTTTATGAGTGGAACTAATTTTAACTATTTTTCATATCTTACAAATGATAAGTATTCGAATAAAATACGTTGTTTCAAAACGATTGGCAAGTTGTCTATTTTTGAAAAGCAGAGCATGTGTGGATCAGTACTTGTTTGATTTGTCATGTTGTATTTAAAAAATACCAATAAACAGGAATCGTACAATAGCACTTTTCCTCGATGATCTCTTTCAAAAGGTGACAAATAGGCTTTCTTAAATAATCTTTACAACAGCAAAAAAAGTGTTTTGTCGGTGGTAATGTCACAGCCGTAACAACAGTTCTATTAAATTTGTTATATTATTGGTAATCATATGAAACCGTTTGCTGATGCAGATATTGTGAAGGAGTGGTTCTTAAATGCTTCCAATTTGGAAAAAATTCAGTTACAAAAATAAATTAATAATAATAATTAAAAAAGCAAAATAGGAGTTTTAATATTTTGATCAGCTTTCCACATTTTAAATTTTCTATGTCATCTAGATCCCCCCATATGTTAGCTATTTCAGCGACCCGCGTGAAATAGCTAACATATGTATGCGGCCCGTCAGAAAAAAGGTTGAGTACCTCTGATCTAGACCGTAAGCTCCGAAAAGAGTTCCTTCAAACCCTTGGGTGTCCTCGTGAATGTTGATGGAGTTCGTAGAAAATTACATTAATTACGGGCAACGTTATATAGTGTACAAAAATTGTATTATTTTGAAAGTTAATATAAATTAGCAATATTGTGTGATTATTGATTTTATTTGTGTTAAAAGTTTTTTGATAAATATATTATATATATCTCATCAGACTGACCACTTGATCGGGACATCTGTTTATGCATCTCAGCGTCTAAGGTCACGTATACTGATTTAGGCACAGTAGGCCTTGGCCCTCATGGGCTGTTGCGCCACTGAGTGTAGTAAATTATAGGTCAGGACTGTCCAACCCACAGCCAGGGGGACACATGTGGCCCGCCTTGAAAAATTTTGCTGCCCGCGAGATTCTTTACAACTTTGCAAAATTCGACTATTTTGAACAATATTTTTTGTGAAAAGAGTTTTTATTTTTTGTAAAAAATAAATCCCGTAACTGTTATTATTTTATCACGTCGCTTCTGTTACTACGAATCTCTTTTTTTTTCTAAATTGAAATTTATCAAACATAAATCGTGCTCAAACTTTACGCACGAAAATCTGCATCATCAATTACGATACGCAAATACACATGCATTGAGATCGACTTGCAAAAACTAAATGAAAGAGTTGTGAGAAACAGATATCTCCCTAATTAAATAAATTAAACATTATTTATAAACATTGTTTTATTATTATTATACTATATATGTTTGTATACATGAAAAACAATGAAAACAATAATTATATATCAGTCTATTTTAAATTTCCACTTCAACAAATGTTTGTAATGGATCCAAGTCTAAATAAAGATATTTATTTTTATATGCGGCCTGCGGGATTGTAAAGTTTTCCGAAGTGGCCCGCGAGGTCATTTGGGTTTGCTACCCCTGTTATAGAAGAATACATAAAATACAATTAATGACAAGCATCGCACAGCGGAAGTTAGACTGATAGTTGTTGCTGCCGTCTGTGCAAATTGAAATGGAGTCGGAATCTCGTCTCTTAAAGTAATAAATTGTAAAAACATATGACTACATTAAAGAGTCGTGCTTCTAGTCCACAATTTAGTTTTGTGAATATCCCCAGATGAGAAATAAATGCAAAATATTTTCCCTGTTATTCGTTGTATGTTACATTTGTTCATGTAATTGACATCTTTTTTGTGCATAATTTACTAACCATTGCTATAATTTTTAAAGTTAATTTATAATATATCTAATACACTGAACTCTTTTTTTACACAGTCATCTTTTATACGAGTACATATCTTTTATACGATCTGTCCATTCGGAAATGTCTGCTCTAGACTGATAGTCTAAAGCAGCAGAAGCGCCCACTTTTTCAATACGAACTAAGTGAAGGTTGAAAGGGCTTGCTATGAAATATCGTCCAAGTTCTTTGTCTTTAATATTTTCATAATAATAAGTGCTCGTATGTAACTTAACGCGAAATAGACTATGATTGTTATACTAAATAATATATAATTTCAGTGATCCCAAACACCGAATCTACCAAATCCAGTGTAACTTTTCAAATCCAATTCTCTATATTTTCACTTTTCCGCTGCATACATAAATTACGAATAATGTATTATGCTTAATACTTGGTACCATAAGAGTTTTTCTTAAGTGCTTGCAATATATACACAGAAAAATAAAACGAATGAAAGGAAACTCTACATTGTCAACAAGCCCGATATATCTTAAATTATATAAAACCTTAATGCAAGTACTTATCAGATTTTTTGAGGAAAAATGGCTCATATTATACAAAGTGTGATGCATATATTAAAATTTAACACGAAATGATAAGTCCTAAAAAGCAGCGGATCCAAACCGTGTTGTAAAAATCAAACCATTTTATGCTGATCAAAACTCAAATTAAATTTCATTCTAAATTAATTAATTGTTTATGAATTGCTTTGTTTGATAATGGAGTTAAATTTGTTGCATTTCAAATTCATATATTTGCATAAATACATTAAATCTGTAATACGTGGAATATTATTCTAACAACGCAATCTCATATATTTATTTTAGAATCCGTGCATATGTATACATTAGGGAATGAACATTTTTTGATTCCATGAATATTGTTTGTCCGCAACAGATGCATTGAGAGTAATGCGTATTGCAAAATGCAGATCAGTATAAAAAATACCAATAAATACATGATTTACTAGAAATTACTTTGATTTTGTCACGAAAATTTATCGTCATGACCTTATTGAATAAAACAAAGCACGACTAAACATTCCAATCAAGCGAACGAGCGCCTCCGATTGATTATTTCAGCTGTTCAAAACGCCTATTTCCAGTAATAAGTAGGCTTCAGGCAATCTTTCACAAAAAAATATTTAAGAAGGTGTTTATACTAAAAGGGCGGTGTTTCTCGAAGAAAATATGTTCCTGCATAAGATATACATCATTTTCTGAATATTATTAGTTTATCTTATGTACACAGGTTTAATGATTCGAGGAATTACCATTTGAAGTGTCCTTAGATTCAGAAATCGTGTGAATTATATGTTTAACAAAAACAAATAGTTTTGTGATGATTCGAATGGAATTTTTCCAGTCCTCTTTCTTAATTATTTCTTTCTGAATTTGAGAAATCATGAGGCATGAATCTTCCGTAAGGTAGTGTTCAATTTTTTTGGCATTCTTTTTATTCACTGAGCACAGTACAGAAATTTCTATCTGGCAGCCTGAGGTAAGATTTTCTGATCCAAAAATGAAAACTTTGTTATGTGAATAATTTTATCTTAATCACACATAAGTTTTTGACTCTTATAAATTTGTAGACAAAAATCGTGCCACAGATGCACAGTTTACAATTTCAAGCAAAAAATATTTTTAAAAAGTTAGAAAAATGAATGATATTAAATGAAAAACATTAAAACAATTGTACTGAAATTTTCTTTCAATTACGCTGAAAATTCTTTTCAGTAATTTTAAAACCATCGGGGAATCTTTTGTATAATTTGGCTATAAAATAATATAATTGTTTATCTTCGTCTTTTAAAAGTTTTTCCAGCTCAATTGCTCCGTACAGAACTATTTTTTTCGGGGACTCTAAAATCACCACATTTGACATAATTTTTCATCAAGAGTTTTGTGATAATCCTTTTTAATATGGAACTCTAAGCATCCGTTTTGAATTCAGAAATGAGTTCTTTCTTCCAGGCTTCGAATCGGAACTGAACCGAAAACCGAAAAAGAAACATTTTGATCGGAACGGCAACGAAAAAATAGTATCTGCTGATTTCGTTACGAGATATCTTCACTCATTTTGTTACTGTAAACAAGTTGTCAGTTTTTTCTAATTTAACGTCAACCTTATAATTGTCATCATTGCAATTGCATGTATATTGTTTCTTTTCTGTTTTGATGTCCACTAGTACTTTTCTGTTTCAGTTTCGCATGAGACCACTTGTAGAAGACAAATTTAATTCAGTTGAATGAACTAAAATCGTAGATAGTATTTTAAGCTGTGAAGTCTATAACCTTTTCTTTATCATTAATTGCTTCTTTTTATATACTTTTTAGATGTTTCATTTCGTTTTGAAAAAGTTGGAAATATTTAGCTTTTCTCTCACATGTACGTGAAATTAAATAATTTTCTTCTTCGTTTTAAAACGACGAAGGAAATTATTGTGGTTGATAGGAAAATTAGGAATAGTTTCAAAAAGTGTCACTGATAAGTCTCTCAAATATACTCACAGATGCTTCTATACTTTTGGAACTTGGAATAGTATATCTATACTTTTCTATCTATACTATATCTATACTTTTCTATCTGTACTATATCTATACTTTTCTATCTATACTATATCTATACTTTTCTATCTATACTATATCCATACTTTTCTATCTATACTATATCTATACTTTTCTATCTATACTATATCTATACTTTTCTATCTATACTTGGATATCTATACTTTTGGAAGTTGTATAAATTCTAACGAAGAAATCGTACAACGCTCATAGTATAATCTAGTACTCATTTTAGTTTATTAATTTTTTGTTTGTCTTCCGATGAGAAGCAGCTGTTTTTTCCTATCTTTTTTTCAAAAATCGAGAGAAACATTCAGATTAAGTAAAAGAAAGAAATTGTAGAATTCACTACTGAACTTTCGTTTCATAAGAGTTTAAAAGTAGTTTTTTAAAAGTAATGAATATATATATAGCTGGATTAATTTCAATACTTGAGCATTGCTAAATTTTACATCTTTTTATAGACTGCACTGTTTTTTTGAGCTAGTAAAGATATGTGAAGAAGGAAAATAAGCAAAGTCGCGAAATTTAATGCACATATTTTTCTTTTTTCCCCACATATCATTAATAATGTTCTGTACTATATGTCCATTAAAATTAGTTGCTCATTAAGTTTAGTTTTGAAAAGTTTCTTTGTTTGTTATATCTACCATTTCTATGTCATACTATCGTTTTATCATTTCATCTTACGTAAATACGAAAACTGTTGAAATTCTGAATCAATTCAGTATTCATATAACTGTGTTTTTATTTTATATGTAAATATTCCCCTTCAAAGAGGTATTTTTCAAAATTTTATTGTTTTACGACTTCAAATAGGTAATAGTTCATTTGGATACTTTAGTATGACTTTCTACAAAACTTAAGAAAAAACTTTTTCTCTTTTTGAATGAAAATCTCACATTAAATTAAAAGCCTAAACGAAAATTTATTTTAGAATTTTTTGGGTTTTTTTTTTCTTGTTTTCAATTGAACCTGAAAAATGCCAATCCATATAAAATAGTTGACAACATTGGAATTTCTTTCCTTCTTTCACATGTTCATTTCAGAAATTTTCTTTATGATTAGTCCTCGTCAATTTGCTTCCAATTTTAAGTCCCTTAAAATCCGAGAAGAACTAGAGATTCTTATTTAGAAAAAATCAAAATTTTTACTGAGTTAGCGTTGCATAATCAATAAGTTTTTCTTTTGTTCAAAACTCTTATAATGTCGATAGGAAATTAAAAAATGAATCAAAAGAATTCAACGCATTAAATTTCTTCAAAATTTTTCGAGCTGAATTAAAGGTACATGGTGAATAGCTCCTACATTATTGCTTAGAATTCTGCTTAGCTAATTCAATAATTAAATACTTAAAAATTATGTTCACAGAATTCTATTTCAAACAAATTAAATTTCTAATCGTGTGTTAAACACAAAATTCGTACTTTAAAAGAAAAAAGACAGTATTATTATTTTAAGAAAAAAATATATAATTTTAAACTGTGCCTTTTAGCTAGAAGGATAATCATTTGAGGAAGAGAAGATCACTCATTAGGTTGTTAACACTTTCGTAATACGAAACATTTTGGAAAAAAAGTAACATAAAAATGATTCGCAGGATTTTAAAGAAAAAAATATATAGTTAATCTGGCAAAAGGAATCAGTAATGTTCATTCAGAAATGATAATTACAATTTGGATTGATCTGAATTATATACACACTAGCCGTTACCCACCCGCTTCACTGGGTATTTCACGATGTTGTATGTATGTATACTGTTTACATATATATTAATTATTGATATCTAGCATTAAGAATTCGATTGTATTGAAAAATATATTTATAGCTATTACACTCTCGCCCTCTGATATAAAAAAGAACATAAATTATAATATCTAATTTCTATTTATATCTAAAATAGAAGGAGAAAGATTTTTTCGCTCACTTAACCTAATAATCAAGTGGATTTCCACCAAAGCAACTTTCAGTGGATCTCTACTCCATAAAATAAACATGCGTGCTGAATTTCAAGTCTAAATCTAACAGAGCAAAAACGGAATTTTTATCATCAATACCTCGTTGACAGCATTCTTAGCGGATTCCAATTCAACAAAGAGACATGCAAACCAAATTTTATTATTATAGTCTTAACAGTTCAAAAACGGGAATTTTGTCTATCAATACGCCCCCCCAATAACTCTCCCCGCTTCCCCCTGGAGTTGATTTCCGTAAATCCATTCTTAGTGGAACTCTATTCAACTAAAGAAAAGTTATCAACAAATTTCAAGTAAATGAGTTAAATTCGAAAACAGGAATTTTTCTATAACACGCCTTAATCCCTCGCAAACCCACTCCTTTGGGGGTTTGTTTTCGCAAAAATGTTTGTAAAAGGAACTTTAGTCCAAGAACGGAACATACTTTCTAATTTTCAAGCAGGTGGTTCTATTAGTTGAAAAGCGGAAATATTTATCTATTACACCCTACTCCCCCTCAGTGGCCCTTGGGGATCAATTTTCCCCAAAACTATTTTGTAGCGGATCTCTACACCATGAAAGAATTCGCTCACCAAATTTTAAGACTGTACGTCTAATAGTTTAAAAATGGAAATAATTATCTATAACGCCCCTTAAGCCCCGCAACGCCACTTAGAAAACGATTTTCACAAAACCCATCTTATAGCGGATCTCTACTTAATGAATGGAATCAGCTTATACTAAATTTCGAGATTTTATGTCTAATAGTTTAAAAAAGGAGTTAATTGCCTATAACGCCACTTAATTCTCTACAACGCCACTTGGGAGTCGATTTTCACAAAACCCAGTCTGTAGGGGATCTGTACTCTATGAAAAGAATCCGCTTACCAAATTTCAAGACTGTACGTCTAATAGGTTAAAAATGGAAATAATTATGTATAACGCCCCTTAAGCGCCCTCAACGCCCCTTGGAGGTCGATTTTCGTAAAAATGATTACGTAGGAAATCTCTACTTTATGAAAGAAATCTGTGTACCATGTTTCACGACTGTACATCTAATAGTTAAGTAATGGAAATAATTATGTATAACGCCCCTTAAGCGCCCTCAACGCCCCTTGGAGGTCGATTTTTGTAAAAATCGTTAAGTAGGGAATCTCTACTTTATGAAAGAAATCTGTGTACCAAGTTTCTCACGACTTTACATCTAATATTTTAATAATGGAAATAATTATCTATAACGCCCCTTAAACCCCGTAACGCCCCTTGGGGTTCGAATTTTACAAAATGCCTTCTTAGCTGACGTCTACTCAATGAAGGGAACTTACCTACCAAATTTCAAGTCTGTAGGTTTAATAGTTCCGGAGATATCGTGATTAGTCAGTGAGTGAGTGAGTCGCTTTTCTCCTTTATATATATAGATAATCATTAATAATGTACAAAATTATTGTAATTTTACCTTTACGCTAAATAAGATGGTTCAGGTCAAAATAGAATAGCTAATTTAATACAATAGCACATTCGTACGCTTAGGTATAAAATTATGGATTTAAACAAAGTTTTCAAGCGACAAACTTCATCTTTATTATTTTCCTTTATTACTGGGATGAAAAAGAAAAAAAAAGTAATATGAAAAAAAATTTATAGTCAATTCCTACTTAGGTCAACAATTTTTTTTTATTTTCGTTGACAAAATGTAATTAATGAATTAATATTTCAAAAAGCTATCAGTATCGTGTCATCATCTACAAGTTTAAAAAAATATATTTCAACTTGAGGGGCTCCATCTGTTGTAGTTAGTTGCAACTTCGTCATAAATAACGCCGAATAAGTTTAAAATTAATAAACAAAATTTAATTAATGAATTAATGTTTGAAAACACCGTATTAACATAAAGTGTCATCCACTTCAAGTTTAAAAAATGTATATGAAATTCAGTGGCTGAATAAAAAGTGCTTTATTAACGATTGAAAATTTGAACAAGATATATATATATATATATATATATATATATATATATATATATATATATATATATATATATATATATATATATATATATATATATAGGAGAGTATGAACTAATAGTAGGAATTGAAAAAAATAAAGTTTAAAAGGTTTTTGCATAAACCAAAATTAATTATAAAAAATATAAAACTTCTAACTCTTAAAGAACAATATTGCATACTGTTGACGTAGAAGCATGCAAGAAATCTAAAAATACTGCAATTATTTTGTAATATATAATGGTTGATAATCCAAATTCACAGAGTGAGTTATACCAACTGCCTTATAAACAACCAAAATAACGGCAAACGCAAAATAGAATTTGAGGATAAACTCTTTGAGCTTTAATATTTTTCAAAAAAAAGTAACAGTATACTTGACTTAAAAAGTTTTGAAAAAAAAAACCTAATAAAATATTGAAAAATTGTTCTAAAAAAAGAAACATTATAAAAAACTGAATTCAGTAAGCTCCTTATGTTTGAAAAGCATCTATTAATTGATTGATGGCGCCATCTATGTTAATCTTTTCTATAAATGTTCGGACAAAAATTGTAAATTTTTTTTAAAAACTTATATTAGTTACATTACACTTGCAACTAATATACGCATTATGAAATAGTGTTCGTGTAGCTTCTTAAGGATATTATTAAATAATTAATCATTCAACCACGCACTGAAAAATTTGATAGGATAGTCAAGTTCCAAACGGTAGGCTGTAATTTTTAATTATAATCACAATATTTTAGTATTGTTGTTAATAACCAAAAAATATTTTGCTTTAAATAACAATGCTATTCCTTCACATAAATACATGTAAATTATTAATTCCAAAAGGGTGTGATTTTAATAATGTTAAAATGAAAATCGCAACTTTTATAAAAAATTATTAGTGTTCATCTCCATAATATTTTAATTTTTATATCTATGTAATTTGAAATACAGTTATTATTGTTAGTTTTAACAAGGCTTAAGAAATTAGACCAAAAAGTAATATAAGATACAGAATTACATTTTTTTATTACCGAAAATTGTTAAGTCATAATTATTACGAAACTTTTTTGTAATGTAATGTGTTGAGTAAGAAATGTTTCTCTTATATCAGTTTTTAATGTATTTATAAAAAATTTCTTAATTAGTTTACAATTTAATTTCATAACATCTTTTAAAGTAATGTTTTAAAATTCTCGAAAGATAATCTACATTTAATAACAAATACTGAAGCACTAAACTTATTTAAATCTATGCTAATCTGCTGTTGAACAGAGCTATTGTTGTGAAACTAAATCCTGTATTTTTTTTATTCAATGTTTCTCTTAAATATTTTGTTTAGTATTTTCAGTTTATCTCTGAAACACATGTTGTCATCCTCTCACCAGGAAATTCGCAGTATGTCAAGCTTTTTCATTTCTGTATATTTTGAGAGGTTGGACTTTTATTGTAATTAAATATTAAATAACCTTTTTTGTTTAAATTGAAAATTCTTTTAATCACATTACTTGACATGGAAAATGTTAATTGTTCAGCAGAGTCAATATTGTGTTGTTGTTGTTGTGGCTAATGCCACCTGTCTGACGTAGTCAGAACGAGGCCCACGAAATTCATCGTGGCATGGGCAAGAGGTACGCCTGTCGTTGGCCTTGAGCACCATACAGGTGACAGTGCGATTTAAGCTCGGTGAAACTCCCCGAAGGGACGATAGATGGCGACACGACCTCTATCTCCACCTCCACAATTTCTGCAAGTTAACTGAAGGGGAGGGAAATATTCTCCAGTTCCTGCGCTCGTGAATAAGCCCACAAGACTACGGACCCACTGATTTAACGAGCACGTACTCCGTGTGCACTCGGAGGGTATTTGGGGACATCGAGCATCGAACGCAGGCCTTCCGGTCTGGAGTCCGATGCTCTAACCACTAGGCTACCCACGGCCCCTGGGTAGGGGCCGTGGGTATTGTTCAATGAGAATAATGAATCACCAATATTGTTCTATGAGTTATTTATTCGTAAACTGTATTCTCCTTTAGATGAATTAACTTTTATTCTTTTAATAATGAACTTATGAAATGAGAATTTGTTAAAATATAAAGAATGACTGAAAAGGATGAGCATAGAAAAAAAATTCTACTTATGAAAAAACTTCTACATATATCGGAATGGTATTCCTTATGAACTTAACGGGTTGTAATTCTAGAAGTATACTGAATTTTTCTAAAGCTTGGTGAATAGTACCTTGAATAATAACTTTTAAAACATAAGAGCATTGCGCACGTTCATTTCAAGTTTCTTCGTAAAAAAGGGGTGAGAGTTATACGGTTAACATAGTACCTAAAGCTGGAAAATTGCAGCTTGAAAGTATCGATGCGTGTTATACGGCGGTGTACGTTATGTACCGGATGCTGTGGTATATATATATATATATAATTATTACTATATTTATTTCATACTAAATAATATTTATTAAAACTTTTTACAAAAAGCAGGAACATATATATTTTAATGTAACGGCATATTTTGCTGCCATTCATGACATATTCCTATCCACAATGATCCAGTTACTCATGTAAACAGCATAATTTTATTGAAATCTATTTCATACTTCGATTTTATATTTATATACATTACATTTTACATATATTTATGTATATAATATGTATTGCCTCTCAGCCTACACACACACACAACAAGCTACCAATCAACCACCAAAGATGCTATTGGAAGCAGATGTATAACTTCGCCAAATGAGTTAGACGTTGAAATTTTTCTTTAGTTCGGTGCCATCTGGAATTTCAACTTTATCTCACATGAAATCTGTATTCAATATTGTTTAAATTACCATTACATTAATTTTATATTTCCTCCTGCTGTTAATTCCGGCGGCTCGGCTTCTAGTGACCGAATAAAACTCTGTTTGTTCCAAAAAATTAACACGCATATCTAGAATGACATGCAACATATTTTCGAATTTCTAGACCATACATTTATGTTCATTTTTAGATATATAGTGATTTTCTTTTAATTACATATATTTCATCTTAAAAATTTTAAGTACAAAAAAGCTGATTGTTATTAAGATGCTAGGTGCTTTCAACAACATACGTTGCATTTTCCTTAAAATTAAAATGCCCATCAACGAAAGCAACCTAATTATTAAATGGACGTTATTTTTTCAAGAACCCCACGATCGAAAAACGTGACTTAAATTTTGCACCTTCATTTTCTTTTCTCTTGAAGTCAATATTAAGGAAAATTTTAAAAATAAAAAGTCTTTCATAATGATTCAATTTCCTTACCAAATTTTTTTGCATGTGGCTAATCAGTTGATTTTGATTCTACTTTCCATTCACTCTTTTGATGAAAGCCTGAACAAAGAGTATATTTCATAAATGATAAGCGATTTTAATACTCAGCTTGAAATACATACTACAGTGAAAATCGTTTAACTCGAAACTGAGAGGACTAAAAAATTTTTCGCGTTAAAGAATATTACTAAGAAACATGTATTCACCAAATGGAATTTATTAGAGTACATTTTATTTATATAAAGGTGCATATATGCATGTATTTAACAAAAAGTCAAAGAAGCAAATACATTTACATAATGTAATTGAATACAAAATTTTCAAGTTTTTTGAAAAGCAAAACATGTATAGAGAAAATAATTTGATATATTTTTTTTGCATTGTTCTTTTTAGTATCAAATTGTCAACAAATTGTTCGATGTCGTTCATTTGTTATTCATTTCACCGTTGAACTTTGCATTGAAATAACCGCGCATACTTTTCATGATGTTCCTCATTTCGGAGACATGGAAACAGAAGCTGCATTATTCATTTCATGTTCGTCATCGAAATCTGCATCAATGATATTTCTTGAGCTTTGTATGAACTCCAAAATGTCTTTGTATGTCATATTTGGGGTTGTACATACATTAACATAATCTAATGCAACAAATTCTTCCGATGATATGGTAGGGCAGTCCAAAAAAACAAAAACTTTTCAAATTATTTCATTCAGTGCCTGATATTTTCTTTGTTTTGTTCATTCCCAGAAGGGAAATCTTTTCGTGGTAAGCGATTTTTGTTTTGAGTTAAGAGAAAAAAATGCATGAAAACTGTAAGATTCTCCTGGCATTTAAAACTTTATAGGTGGCGCGGCCATCGAAATCGGAGACACAAGGAGAGAGACAACATGGCGGAATGGCGGTGACTTCGGCGAGCATGGAAGAAAGATGGTTTTAACTGATTAAATGTTCGTAGTTAGTTTTCTTTTTGTGTTGTGTGAGTGTGGCTGTAATTGGAAAAATAAATCTTTAGCCACTAAAGAAGTCGTGAATTTATTGTGCCTAGTATCTGAAGAAAATTTCATTTGAAAAGAATGGACCTACAATTCCAATGCGGAAGATACTATTTTAGTTAAAACACTTAGTAGTTTGTCGTGACCGTTGTATTGTTTCGTGTTAACCGATATTTTGTCTTAAGCGTTTTCGTGGTAAGCGTATTTCACTGTACTTCTTATAATAGCGATAAACGTGGTGCATTAATTTCGAACAATTCTGAATTAGGTCGAGCAAATTTTCCGGGGAGGTAATGGTAAAAGCTCTTTTGTTTCATCTTGTAATTTGCTTTTGTAATTTCAAAATTCGTAACTCAGCACTAAACCAAACTAATTTCGCTTTCTAGTTTACAGATGTAGTTTAAGAGATAGTTGTTTTGATAAGAGACTCATTCAGTTAAAGGTATGGATTCCGTTCTACGTTCGGAACCGTGATTTTAAAAAAGCGTATAAATAGATAATTTTCATGATATTTAGTGTCACTTTAATTAGAATACATGTATAAAATTGCTTTAGGAACATTTTGACAAAAATAATAATTTAAATACAATATTTTGGCAAAAAATTAACTTAGAATAACCTTTTTCCAAAATGTTCTCCTATTATAAAAAAATGCCTCTAAAATAATAATATATAGCTTATATAAAAAGACTTCTCCAGAGAGTCTGAACTAGGATTTTTAGGAACTAGGAACATTATTTTCAGAGTTACCACCAATTGAGTTTTTTTTTGTCGTAAAATATATGGATAAACCCACTTCTAAGTTATATATTTCAAAAATTCTAGTTGAGCTTCTGTAGAGAGGTCTGAGCTATATACAGGCAAAATATTATTACAATAGAAGCATTTTTCACAAAAGAAGAATATTTTGAAAGTTGGTCATTCTATGTTTACTTTTTGTCAAAATATTGTACTTAAATAATTTTTTATTGTAATAATATTCTTAAAACAATTTTGTATACATTTTCTAATCTAGGTGAGACGAAATTTCATAAATATTATCCACTTATACGCTTTTGCAAAATCACGGTTCCGAACGTAGTCGGATACCTTAACGAGAGCTCTCCAAACCCTCCGTTTGAGCAAGCGATGTTTGTTCGAACGGATTAGTGCGCGCATTGGCATTTTTAATTTCTGCTCCATAGTGGAGGTGAGAATGGAAATGAGAGAAATTTAAAAGCTAAATCTTAAGAATCAAAAACATAAAAATTTCGTTCGTCGAGAGCCAAAGTGTCTCAGGCGCGATAATCTCAAAAATGTTCTTTGTGTAATTTGCAAAATACTTTCAGATGATTGAGTTTCTCAAACTATGTTCCTTTTTCCTCCTGTGTTGATACCAAATGTCTCAACTGTAATTTCATAAATGTAGACTTTTCTTCCAGTGGATTGAGAGAGTAATCGTTTTTCAAGTCGTTGTTGATTCTGTTTGCTTCGAAATGGTAAGTTACGTGTTCGTAATTTCTGAGTCACAGTTTAAAGCAGCGAATACTAGAGAAGATATTGAAAATTGCTATATCAAAAATGAAGTCTAAAATTCGAGCTCCAGGCTTAAATTATGTAAATTGAATTTGAATAATGTGATCAAAAAATAGTTCATAATTTTTTAAATTCTGAACTAAATAATACTTTTGAAAATGTTTTTGCTAATTGGGAGAAAAATATTTAGAAGGATTAATTATCGGGCAAAAAAAGAGATTGACGTTTCGCATTGCTAGATAATGGGTACAAGTGATTCGCTTAAAAACAATTTTAGAAAAACAAAGATTCCTCAAAAGAAAACAGAAAGGAAAATATTATTTCTGGTGAGGCGTTGAGATTATGGCGTTCCGAACGTAGTCGGATACCTTACGGCAGTGTTTCTCAAGCTTTCAATATTTGTGACCCAATATTCAATAAAAATTGTATTGTTCCCTTCTTCAATAGAATAACAATGCTTTGAATTCAATAGTACTATACTTCAAAGCTAAAGCTACAATATGACTTTATCCTTTTAAGTGCCATCAGCGTATATAAATGTCTCTCTCAACCAAAGCGTTAATTTCCACAGACGTGTATATACGTCTTTCCGAAGTACGATCTTTTCTGTGTACTGCATCCATAAAAATATTCCGAAGGCTTTGGAATGTAATAAAAACAACTTGACATTGTTTTTGAAGGATTTACTTATTTCGGGTAATTTGCTTATATATTCCATTTCTTCCTATTCCCCAATACATCCCCCTATGTGGGGAAAGGTAGCAATGGGGAGCGAATCACGTAGCTTTTAATATAAAGTTAAGTATTTAATTATAAACCGTAAAAATTATCAAAATTAAAGTTAATTTTTGTATTTAATTTTATATGCGATAAGCCCATCGGGTCACGTTAATATTCACTCATTCACGTGGTCATACTGACAAACTTCTTTTTTGTGAACAGAATTGAATGGTTCTTAATTTCTTCACCCTCAAGTATATTCAAATAAAAGACTTAACGGTAGCTGTAATACTCAAAGACTATTCAAAAACTCTTGAAAGCTAAAAATGAGGATTTTCTTTTGAAAAACCTTTCTTTCTTCAAATACTATCCTTAATTTTGATTTACTTAATATAAATAAATGTTATTTAAAATTTATAAGAGTTTTTCATTATACTTTCAGGTTCCTAAGAAATTTCAGATAATATAAGCAGTCAGTTAAATGCATAAAAGGACTGAGATAACCTAAATGGCACTCATAAAACTAATTTAAGGATAAGTATTTTCTTTTGAAATGGAGTGTATAGCTCCAACAGGTTCAGTAAGTAGAAAGGTAAGTAGTTTAAATCCGTTGATTGATGCAGAGGGATTATTGAAGGAAGGAAAAAGACTCACACACACATAAAAAACAAAGACGGATTTTTTTTTTACAAAAAAATCCATATATTTAATCCACATAATCATGAATGCACAGTTGAATTTGTGGAATATTATCATAAAATACTAGCATATTGGAAATTCTCAAATTTATAAAAGATAGTTTTTGATAGTAATCGGGAGTATTATGAGAGAGAGAGAGAGAAGAAAGCATACGTAAGCGAGTAATTCGATTTAAAGCAAATCCTAATTTTAATCCTAAGCAAATATAGCAGCTCATGGTCATTTTACCAAAACTTGGTACGGTCTGAAACTAGCAGTTTCAGAATTTCCGGAATTGATTTTTAGAATCTTTTTTTTAATTAATATAACAACCAGTGGAATGTAATATATAGCAAGTTTTAGCTTTGGATATTTATTATTTTTGTGTCCACTTGAAGTTGGTTACGGATTTAACTTCAGCTACAAATACAGATGCATTAAAAAATCAATATTTCGAAAAGGGAAATATGGTCATTTCTATTCAGACAATGCTAAAATCTTTATTGGAGCTAATGCAAGCTCCATACATTTTGAAGTAGATCAATCTACCAATTAACCTTTCGGCTTGGTACATGAGACCTGAAAATATTCAATCTACCTCTTCGAGCCTCTAATTTCAGAGCCCTTGAGTGTAAAGACAATTGTGTAATGCAGGGGTGTCCAACCCAAATGATCTTGCGGTCACTTCGAAAAAATATTATAATCTTGCGGGCCGTACATAAAAATATGTACATTTATATCAGATTTAGAAAAAAAACATTTATTGGAGTGAAAATTTAAAACAAAATGAATTATTTTTATTGTTTTCATCATTTTTCATGTATACAGACATACACTGTCCAAAAGTTAAGCATAATTGATCATTATGTGAATAAAGAAGGAACTGTAAATCAGAATGGCGGGAAACGTGATATGCGAGTGTAAAATGGTTATAAAATAAGGAAGCAAATCAAAAGAATGATAATAATTAATTTTATTATGCAAAGTAGCAGTTTGAAAGAAAACTGAGCATAGCAAGGATTCACACTTTAAAGAAAAAATGAAAAGAATATTAAATAAAATACTGATGCTGCAGTTCAATAAGGCGTGTGGTCACCTCTGACAGCCAGGCACGCTGCACAGCGATTTACCGTACTTGCTAAGAGACGATTAATGAGTTGTGGGCTCAAACGGTTCCAAGCTTCTTGGAGAGCTCTCTTCAGTTCTGTAACGGAGCTTGGTGGGTGCGAAAGGGCTGTCATTTGTCTCCCGAGCATATCCCATATACGCTGGATAGGATTTAAATCAGGGGAGTTCGCAGGCCACGACATGCGCTGGATGTTTTCCGTTTCAAGGAAGTCATCAATCAGCACCGCTCGGTGACATGGCGCATTATCATCCATGAATATGAAGTCAGGGCCGACATCACCTCGAAACAAGCGAACATAAGGCTCAAGAACTTCGTTTCTGTATCTTTGAGCAGTCACAGACCCCGTGTCAAAGAAATGGAGGTCTGTGCGGCCGTCCATCATGGTACCTGTCCATACCATTACTCCCCTTGATAGAAAATGATGTCTTTCCGTTATGTTTCTTGGTTTAAAACGTGCTCCACGTTCTCTCCATATCGTTACCCGCCGAGAATCACTACTCTGACAAAACCGGGACTCGTCATTGAACATCACATCGGTCCAATCTCCCACGCCCCAATGTTGATGTTTCAAATTCCAGTTCAAACGAGCGCGTTTATGCGCAAACGTGAGGGGAATGCAAACTGTTGGTCTTCTGGCATACAGGCCAGCATGATTGAGTCTCCTGTAAACAGTTTGTCTCGAAATTCGTATTCCTGTGGCGACTGTGAGCGCCGAACCCAGTGCTCTGGCAGTACTTCCCCTCTGACTTGGCGCACTTATTACCAGATATAGGTCTTGGCTAGGGGTTGTGACTCTTGGTCGACCTGATACTGGTTGTCGGGTAACATCTCCCGTTTTTTGAAACCTCTGCCACAGTCTTGAGATCACAGACTGGTCCACATCTAGAATTCCAGGCACTTTGGTTTGTGATCGTGAGGATTCCAGCATTCCAACGATTCTTCCTTTCGTAAACATGTCCAATTGGCGTCTTTGTACCATCATTCACCTTGTTTGATGGTTAACAACGTTCCTTCGCACAGCAGTTGCACGAAATGTGTCTGAACTGCCTATGCTGCTTGAATCGGTTTCTCCGCGTTCCGACATGCGCCGGTGTTTCACGCAGGACGTAGTCGACTGAAAAATTTTGCACAAACCCAATGTTTCTTCTCTTCACCCAATTAATATCTGCAAGAAATTTGGAATAATTTTACGAATATTTACTCCATGTTTTTCGCATTTTACGATTTATGCCTAACTTTTGGACACCATTGTAGATAATATAATAATGTTTATATAATATAATAATAAAATGGTCAAATAATGTTTAAAATAGTTTACTCTTCTGTTACACAATTGTATATAATAAATGTAAAAATTATGTTTATGTGGTTATAAAAGGCTTATAACATTTAAATAAAGTTTATTCACATTTATACACTTACTTTTGATAGACATTGAATGAAATAAATTGTTTTTTTTTTATAAATTTAAAAACAAACTATTCAAAGTTTTCTAGCAAAACATAAATCAATAGTTGTGCATTAAATATTTTTCATTAATACAAATTAAAGATATTTGTTTTAGTTTTTCACAGTATTTCGGTTTGTTTTATATTGTGTGTCAATAAGAATAAAATGTCTAGGAAAATAAAATGTATCCTTATGCAGCCATAATCACACAAAAAACATTCCAATTTCTAATAGATGTCCCGATGAGATGCGAGCAGTTCAATCAAATTCTAGAATTTGGCATAGAATACTATCCTGTTTGCATTCCATATAGTTATGTGGGTCCTGCATCAGGTGTGATGGAGTAAGAGGAGCCAATGTACCCACGACAAAAACACCTCTTGTTTATGTCGTTGGTTATCTTAACAGCAAGTGTTACATTTCTCAAATCTTAAGCTCGGTGACTGTGCCCTATCTTCGAGGTCTTGGAGACGTCATCTTTCAACTAGATAATACAAAACTGTATGTCACCCGTCATATTTTGACCTGACTCGAAAAAATGATGTTTATCTGAGGACCCGGCCAAGAGGTTCCCTAGAACTTCCACCCACGGGACACATTTGCACATGGGATGACGTTTCTCTGAGCCGCCACCACTTTTCAGTCACAACAACTAATGAAGTGTGACATATACTTGAAGCAACTTTGAACAACATGCCCGTATCAGTTATTCTTCAGACCTAGTTCAACGCGATGTCTAACCGGATTAAAGTCGTTTTAGCTGTTAGAAACGCCAGCTAAGATGTAATTATTCCGTAAAAAGTAACTGTACTAATTTTATTACGATTCAAAAATCAGAGAGTGGGAGCTTATATATATATATATAACTGCAGCTTGAAATTAATCAAATTTATTTTTACTTTAATAAAAATGTATAAATTATCTCTAATATAGAGCAGTTCATTTCTTTTAATGTGATATTTGAAAAAAAAAGTATAATATAACTTTCTTGGTACAAGGAGCAATTCCCTCATTATATGGTTTCACTCCTGAACAAATGAGATGGATGCTTTTTCCCTTTGAATTTGTAAAATCATAAGAAATTCAAACGTATAGTAAAAATATATTTTATTTTTCTTTGAAATAAAAATGTTTTATCCATAATTACATATATTTTTATTTTTGTTGTTGTTGAGGTGAGCATAAATGTATATATTTTTAAGTCATTCAGTAACTTCAATAATTATTAGAATATTTTTTTATTTTATCCATGACTTAAAAATATATACATTGATGCTCACCTCAACAACAACAATATCAAAAATATATGTAACTGTTGGCAAAACATTTTTATTTAAAATTAAAGTAAAATATATTTTACTACACTTGAATTTGTCGTGATTTTATAAATTCAAGAGAAAAAAACATCCATATCTCATTTGTTACAGGAGAAGGATCTTGCAATTCGGTGATTACTCCTTGTGCCAAGAAAACAATATTATACTTAACTTGGAAAAAAATTAAAAATATTCTAATAATTATTGAAGTTTATGAATGACTTAGATATATTCTGCACATTGCGTTGAAGGTGAGTAGTCTTTAACATTATTATACTTTATAGTATAGTTCAAATATATTAAAAAGTAATATTATACATTAAAAATATTAATAATATTATATTTTTACCTTGTAAAAATAATATATATTAATAACATTAAAATTTTATTATATTTTTACGCTATAAAAATAATATATATTAACAATATTAAAAATTTTATTATATTTTTAATATTATATTAAAAAACGATGCGACTAAAATGTGTTCAACAATTTTTAGCCATTGTCTGTATGTTACCCTCTTCAAAGAGCTTGTATGTACATGTTAGCAAAATAAATTTTTTTGTGAAGTGCATAATATCAAATTCCACTCAGATAAACTTGTGTGATTTGATTTTTATTAACGTCGTAATAAACACGAGGGCAATTGACTACATGCTTAAATGGACGGAACTCACCTAAAGTGTTTAGAACAACAAAAAGGGTTCCTTAAACTTTATTGAGGGAAAATATTCTTTTTTCTTCAAAAGTCTATAGATAATTTTAAACAGAGGTATTTTAACATGAAGTAGACAGTTTTATCGAGTTGCATTATCTATATAATATACATATCGAGGGTTAAATTTTCAGAAGAGTAAAGAACAGAAGTACATGCAAATAATTTACACAGAAAAAAGGAAAAAACAACAATTTATAGAAAGAGAGCAACCCAGCAAGCAAAGAAACAGGAAAAAAAGAGATAGACCAGTAAAAAAAGAATATATAAAAAAATGTAGCATTTTTTTTTATATATTCAATTAAATGTTGAATTAAACTCTAATCATACAAGAGAAGAATTCTGCGTACTGAGAAAGTTAATATAAAAAGGAAAAAACAGGACATTAAAACTTTTAAATTTTATCGGAGACACAACTTTTGCTACTCAACAAAAAATTAACTTCACACAAATACTTGAGAAGCTAACAAAAGAGCTAAGCCATAATTTACGGTCTGTATAGGTGAGCTCACACAGTAAGGCAATAAATTTTTATGAAAGTCCATGGCAGCACATAGCTATCTACATTCTCAACATATCCACAAAAACAATTGGGATTAGTTTTTATCTCAAAATGTAACAGACCTAAAGCAACGTTTTGTAAATCCAATGTAGAATCTATCACACAGGGTGAGATTAAAGACCTTTATCACTCCTTCTATCGCGATAAATAAGTATAGATGTCTGCAAAAAATATCTCACCAAATATTGATTTTTTTGCCATTCAACATGCTATTGCTCACCATTGATAGTCCATAGACTGCATTTGTAACCATTTAATTTACTTAATATATATATATATATATATATATATATGCTTATATATATATATATATGCGCATTGAGTATTTTTAATTTTAATATGAACAGTCACATTTTTTATAATGTTTTGTTTTTATTTTGTTTTTTTCTCCTGCAAAAGAATGTAACTCAAAAAATTTAATTTTTTTTAAGAAAAATAATTGATTTTGCCTATGTGTATTACGTAATAAATGTGTATTACGGATTGTTTATCATCTGAATTACTTTGAGATTCAACATAAATTAGTAAATTTAGAGTTTTGTGAATGGAGAAAACTTAACTGAAATAATTGCGATTATATATATAACTTATTTTGAAAATAAGGCCACAATTCGGAAATCTTTTTCTTTTAGATGTCTGAATTACTTTCGTATGTTTGATTCTTCTCTCTTTTTACTTCAGAAATAATTAAAGTTCATTCCATGGGGATATGTAATAAATATACGAGGGTTGGGGCAAAAGTCATGGCAACTATTTTTTTTTTCTTAAAGATACCGGTCCGTTTGGAAAATGCGACATATACAGACGAAAAGACAAGGTGTTAACTACATGTGTGGACCATGGATAGCACTGAAATATTGTAACACACTAATTTATAACGGTAGTATACAGTGCAATATGAGCTTCACTGTGCAAAAGAATGACACCACAGTACACATAAAGTTGACGTGAGTAAGCTGGGCCTAAAGTCTGTAGTCCCCTGCTACTGTCACCACACGCTGCCAACGGTGTGGGAGGCGCTGAATATCATCGGCCTCAGCATTTTCCGCACCATGTGTGAATCGTGTCACCTGTTGGCGCACAGCATTAGCAATGTCCTCTCGTGTCGTAAACCATCTACCACGTATTGGTTCCTTAATCTTAGGAATGAGGTCAAAGTCACAGAGCAAATTTCTCCCTTGGCGAACTGCTATTTTGATGTATGCGTGCTGCTGAACACGGGTTACTTCCATCTCACACGACACTCACCAGCTGACTGATTTCACAGTCCTCGCTGCGCTACTACCAGCTATGACAGAGCCATCTGTTGCTCTGCCTTCACACTATGCCAGTAGAAATTCCACACGACACATATACATTTGTGATCCATTCACATATCTACAAGAAAAAAATAGTTACCATGACTTATGCCCCTACCCTCATATTATTTATTATATTTAATTGGAAGAAATACTATTACCATAGGTTAAAAATCACTGTTTTGGGCCAATTTTTTGAATCCTCTCTTCTACAAAAATTCCAAATCCCTCGTGTAGCTGAACAGTGCGACGTTAATATTCACTCACTCACTCGTTCTATAAAAGTTCTACCATGTGTAATTCCATGTTTCACAGTAAAAAGAGAAATCGATAAATAATTCTTATCAATAAAATTGAATCGCTATCAAATGTCCAAGTGTCTTTTTTCACCACCTGGTTTCATTCAGATTAAGTGCATATTATCTTTCAAATGTTACCCCGTACTCACACAGAAAGCTAGCTCGTGTGGAGTCAAAGTGAGTTTAAAGAATATATATTTAATTGGATTACTTTGCTCTCATTATAGCAAATATTCATGGTGCATTCACATTCACGGATGCTGAAATTTTAATTAGTAGTTTAAATGTGAACATATTATTTCGGTAGCTTAAATAATTCGAGTGGAAACAAGGTTCTACAACTTTTCATTGGGGGCATATTTTTAAAGTGAGTTGTTTCACAAAATTCGATAAGAAAGTAGATTTTTAAATTTTTATGGGAAAAAAAATTTAATCTATTTCTAATGTAGTTTTAATTAATGCTCTGGATCAGCGATATTTAACCTCTGGCCCACCAGGCTTTTCTGAACGCCATTGCCTAAAAAATTCAATTATTTAAGAACAATGTATTAAAAATTTAACGGGAAATCCAGTCATTCAAGCAATCAAATTGACCAATTTTACTGTCGATGTCGTACGGGTGCGAATTGCAAGATTTTTTTTGTATCTGAAACTGTAACGGTTAGTAATAACAAATAAGATTGAAATAGGGAATGAAATGAAGTAGTGACCATTTTATGGGTGAAACTGATTTTTAATTATAAACAAATAATACTGATTTTAGTCTTAACTCCTCTTTGTTGCCATTCGGCATTTTATAAATTAACGCTTAAAATAAAAATAAGAGAGGCTTTGTCAAAAGAAGAAAAAAACTTATAAACGGCTTGGCAGTTTTGTTTGTATGGTCATGAATAAAAGGGAACCGAAACTACCACATAAATCAGTAAAAAATGCATAAAAATGAAGAAAAACTTTTATGTGTGCTTGATAGAGAGGAATATAGTATTAAAAGCAAAAAATAAATTTTAATATTTTGATCAATTTTCTACATTTTAAGTGTCTAATACAGCGTTTCTCAAACTGTGGGACGTGCCCCCCTTGTGGGGCGTGACAACTCTACAAGGGGGCACGAGCATATTGAAAAGTCGA
Source organism: Trichonephila clavipes (assembly GCA_019973935.1). Taxonomy (NCBI): domain Eukaryota; kingdom Metazoa; phylum Arthropoda; class Arachnida; order Araneae; family Nephilidae; genus Trichonephila; species Trichonephila clavipes. The sequence continues at coordinate 205,805 of BMAU01021435.1, forward strand.
AAACAAACCATTATTTAAAAAAATTATTAAATAACTAAAAGTAAACAAACAAAATACACTCTGACATAATAAAAAATAAAATACACATTTACACTGATATATTACACTTATAAATGTATCAGTGCTACACAACGTATTTTATAATTAACTAGAGGACCCTACAGACGTTGTCCTGTACACACATCTTAAATGCAAAAATTCCAAATTTTTATGAATAAGCTTTAACAACCTGGACCGTTTTTAGTAAAATTTGTATTAAAAAGTTATTGCAATGTGTCTAACGTCATTACACATGTACGGTTATCACAATTCAATCAATCGATAGCGTGTGAGTATGTGTATACTATTAGCGAAGTTAAATGTAAAGGCTGTGTGAATAAAAACTTAAACTTGTTTTAATTAAAGGTGAAAAAGTTGAGACTCAAACTATTTTATAACAGGTATATTTATTAAATTGTACATAAAATGTATAGTTTTTATGCTCACTTCAAAACTCTTCAAACACTAATTACATCTGAATGTAATAATTTAATTAACACACGATTTATTTCAATAAAAAATAACACGAAGTGACAAAATATTTTCCTGAAATGATCACAGCACCAACTGTCGGGACCGACTTGAATTATAATAAAAAGATTTCTGAATATTCGATACTACGATCTTAGCGCAGTCTGCCGGATCCAATGTAAAACATTCCAAGATCAACAATCAATAAATAAAAAATTAAATAAATAAACATTTCTAAACCAAGTTATAAATCTAAACCATTCACGAGTCTACTGGAACAGACAAAAACTTTCATCAAAATCGGTCCAGCCGTTTAGGAGGAGTTCAGTTACATACACACGCACAGAAGAATTACATATATAAAGATTTGAAAAGATATTAATTAAAAACGCTAAAAAGCGTGAATCGTCTGCATTTTCGGAACAATAAAGACCGGGTTTGGAAAGTTTGGCTGAAAATCAATTTTCGATGCCAACTCACATCTTTTTCAATTCCTACTATTAGCTCACGATCTCTATACATACTTTATTTGTTTGCTTATTTATTTATTTATCTTGGTGGAATTTTCAATCGTTAATAAAATACATTTTAAAGGGCTCATTTGAGCTGAAATGTAATGCACATGATTATTTTGGATGATAATACAATAATTAATAAAAATTAATTGATTATAACTAATTATTTAAAAAATTACAAATACAGCCACGTTGGCGACTTATGTCAAAATTTAAAAAGGTTTTTTTCTCACGTGTTAAATAAAGCAATCAGTTGAAAGGAAATGAAAAAAAATACGATTGTTTTGGGTGACAATACGATACTTTAATGATAATTAATAAAAATTAATTACCACTTAATGTTGTGATTCTGTCATATGTATATACATATTTATGTTAATTGCAACTATTTAATAAAAAGTAGCTAAAATACATTTTTCTTGGTTGATCTAATTAGGAATTGATTTAAAATTTTTTTATATTACTTGTTTATAACAATAGCGTTGTTACAACAATGCAGGTGAATGTTGAGTTGTATTTTTTTAATGTTTTTAATTAATATCTTTTTAACTAATTGTGCGATATCGGACCGAATTGGGAATCTAAACCATTCTCGAATTTACTTGAACCCACTCAAAAAGTTTCATCGAAATCGGTCCAGCCGTTTAGGAGGAGTTTAGTGACAAACACACGCACAGAAGATTTTTATATATGAAGACTAGAGGACCCAACAGACGTTGTCCTGTACACACATCTTAAATTCAAAAATTCCAAATTTTTATGAACAATCTTTAACAATCTGAACCGTTTTGATGAAAATTCGTATTAAAAAGTTATTACAATAGCTAACGTCATTTCATATACGGTTATCACAATTCGATCAATCGATAGCGTGTGAGTATGTGTATACTATGAGTGAAGTTAAACGTAGAGGCTGTGTGAATAAAAACTTAAACTTGTTTTAATTAAAGGTGAAAAAGTTGAGACTCAAACTATTTTATAGCAGGTATATTTATTAAATTGTACATAAACTTAATTTATTCTAATGCCATTAGATGTACAATATTTTTGGTTAATTCTTGAGGGGTATAAACAAATAAATTCGAAGGTTTTCCAACTCTGGAACACGCAACATATAATAGGCCGTGAGAAAAGCAAGGATTTTTAATCAAGTAACAGGTTTGAAAAGATTTATTGTACCAAATTGTAAATAAATAATGTGTAATTATATTTTTTACCTTTTTTATTCAAAAAATCAAAATTTCTAATCTGAAAAAGAAACGACACAATCAAATCAATATCCTGAAGTAGTTCGTGATAAAAAATAAAATATAAGCAACGTTAAACCAAATTACATTGATTTTTAAGCTGATAAAGAAAATACATAATCAAATGAATTTCCAGAAATGGTTTGAAATAATCAAATAGAATATAAGCAAAACAAAATTGACTGTTGCTAATTTAACAAATTAAAATCCAGTTGTTAAAAAAAAATTGGGAAAATCACTTAAAAATTTAATTTAAAAAAATTTTAAGGCGAATTTCGAAAATAACTCTTCGTAGTGCACATCATTAGGACCTATAGTAATTATGTGCCAAGTTTTATACTTCTGGGTTGCTTAGAAGTGAAACACACACACAAACTATTTCCGATAAGAAATAGTTTTAAATAAAAAAAAGTTTAATAATGTGTGTAATCAAATAGATTTGTAGGTTAGGATAATTCTTGTCAACGCACGTGTAAATTTCATTAAAAATCATGTAAAATACTCACTAAAATTGCATACTAAATTTGGAGAATGTATAGTTTTTTATGCACACTTCAAAACTCTTCAAACACTAATTACATCTGAATGTAATAATTTAATTAACACACGATTTATATCAACACAATAATAACACGAAGTGACAAAGTATTTTCCTTAAATGATCACAGCACCAACTGTTGGGACCAACTTGAATTATAATAAAAGATTTTTGAATATATTCGATACTGCGATCTTAGCGCAGCCTGCCGGATCCAATGTAAAACATTCCAAGATCAACAATTTATAAATAAAAAATTAATTAAATAAACATTTTTCTAAACCGAATTATAAATCTAAACCATTCTCGAGTCTACTGGAACAGACAAAAACTTTCATCAAAATCAGTCCAACCGTTTAGAAGGAGTTCAGTTACATACACGCGCACAGAAGAATTTCATATATAAAGATTATTTGAAAAGATATTAATTAAAAACGCTAAAAAGCGTGAATCGTCTGCATTTTCGTAACAATAAGACCGGGTTCGGTCAGTTTGGCTGAAAATCAATTTTCGACGCCAACTTACGTCTTTTTCAATTCCTACTATTAGCTCACGATCTCTATACATACTTTATTTGTTTGTTTGTCAATTTATTTATTTATCTTGGTGGAATTTTCAATCGTTAATAAAACACATTTTAAAGCGCTCAATTGAGCTGAAATGTAATGTACATGATTATTTTGGATGACAATACGATAATTTAATTATAATTAAAAATTAATTGATTAAAACTCATTATTTAAAAAAATTACAAATACAGCCACGTTGGCGACTTATGTCAAAATTTGAAAAGGTTTTTTCTCATGTGTTAAAGCATTGAGTTGAAAGGAAATTTAATATACACCATTGTTTCGGATGACAAAACGATACTTTAATGATAATTAATAAAAATTAATTACCACTTAATGTTGTGATTCGGTCATATGTATATACATATTTATATTAATTGCAACTATTTATAAAAAATAGCTAAAATAAATTTTTCTTGGTTGATTTAATTAGGAATTAATTTAAAAACATTTTTTTATGTTACTTGTTTATAACAATAGCGTTGTTACAACAATGCAGGTGAATGTTGAGTTGTATTTTTTAAATATTTTAATTAATATCTTTTTAACTTATTGCGATATCGGACCGAATTGTGAATCTAAACCATTCTCGAATTTACTTGAACCCACACAAAAAATTTCATCGAAATTTGTCCAGCCGTTTAGGAGGAGTTTAGTGACAAACACACGCGCAGAAGATTTTTATATTTAAGGACTAGAGGACCCGACAGACGTTGTCCTGTAACACACACATCTTAAATTCAAAATAAAAGATATTTGAATATTCGATACTGCGATCGTAGCGCTGTCTGCGGATCCAATGGAAAACATTCCAAGATCAACAATTTGTAAATAAAAAATTAATTAAATAAACATTTCTAAACCGAATTATAAATCTAAGCCATTCTCGAGTCCACTGGAACAGACAAAAATTTTCATCAAAATTGGTCCAGCCTTTTAGGAGCAGTTCAGTTACATACAGACGCACAGAAGAATTACACATATAAAGATTATTTGAAAAGATATTAATTAAAAACGCTAAAAGCGTGAATCGTCTGCATTTTCGTAACAATAAAACCGGGTTCGGCCAGTTTGGCTGAAAATCAATTTTTGACGCCAACTTACGTCTTTTTCAATTACTACTATTAGCTCACGATCTCTATACATACTTTATTCGTTTGTTTGTTTATTTATCTTGGTGGAATTTTCAATCGTTAATAAAATACATTTTAAAGCGCTCAATTGAGCTGAAATGTATTGTACATGATTATTTTGAATGACAATAAAATTAATTAATTATAATTAATAAAAATTAATTGATTAAAACTAAATATTTAAAAAATTACAAATACAGCCATGTTGGTGACTTAGCGACCCTTTTGGCAACTTATGTCAAAATTTGAAAAGGTTTTTTTCTCACGTGTTAAAGCATTCACTTGAAAGGAAATTTTACATACACGATTGTTTTGAATGACAATACGATACTTTAATGATAATTAATAAAAATTAATTACCACTTAATTTTGAGATTCTGTCATATATATATATACATATTTATATTAATTACCACTTTTTTATAAAAAGTAGCTAAAATAAATTTTTTCTTGGTTGATCTATGTAGGAATTGATTTAAATTTTTTTTTTTTATCTTATCTTTTTTTTCTTTCTTTTATAGCGTTGTTACAACAATGCAGGTGAATGTTGAGTTGTATTTTTTTGAATATTTTTAATTAATATTATTTTAACTATATATAATTGTGCGATATCGGACCGAATTGTGATTCTAAACCATTCTCGAATTTACTTGAACCCACTCAAAAAGTTTCATCGAAATCGGTCCAGCCGTTTAGGAGGAGTTTAGTGACAAACACATGCACAGAAGATTTTTATATATAAAGATTTAACAATAGTAAGTTGAGAAAAATTATTAATTATCAGTGATTGTCATATACATATATAATCAAAAACAAAAATTAACACTTATCTTGATAATTTATACGTTTTATAATTAATCTATTAACTGCCGATTAAAAGTTATCCCGATTCGCTTCCGAATGCCGCCGTTTTCCACTTAAGCGCGCGTATATGATGCATAGCGAAGGGAAAGAATAAAGAAGCAAAAAAAAATCTGAAATAAGTAAATCCATCGTAGACATTGTCAAGGACCTTTAATTGCATTCCAAAGACTTCGGAATAATTTTATGGTTAGCAGTGCACAGAAAAGATTCTACTTCGGAAAGACGTAAGTAGGTAGAAAAAGCCGATTCTGCTGTAAAGGCGGTGCAGGCGGTTGTAGGCGGTTGCAGGCGGTTGCAGGTGGTTGTAGGCGGTTGCAGGCGGTTGTAGGCGGTTGCAGGCGGTCGACGGCAGTGCAGAGTTGAGTTGTTTCGTTCCTACTGACGAGTTGAGTTGTTTTCTCCTGTTGAGTTGAATTGTTTCGTTCCTACTGACGAGTTGAGTTGTTTCGTTCCTGCTGCCGAGTTGAGTTGTTCGTTCCTGCTGCTGAGTTGAGTTGTTTTCTCCTGTTGAGTTGTTTCGTTCATGTTACCGAGTTGAGTTGTTTTCTCCTGTTGAGTTGAGTTGTTTCGTTCCTACTGACGAGTTGAGTTATTTTTCTCCTTCATTGGCTTTGATTTTCGAGCTGGGGGCGAGTTGAATTGTTTTTTTTCTACAGCTAAGTTGAGTTGTTTTTAAAAAATGTGCACAAAAAATGGAAGTATGGGAATGTTAAACGTGCTCATGGCGCCACCTATTGATTAAAATGTACACTAATTATAGATTTTAAAATGATGGAAGTAAATAACGCTCAAATCAAAAAAAAAAAAATCCAGATTCAAACTCACGGCCTCAGATCAAAATGTCTCCACAGGACAATAGTTTTCAGTTACGCTAACCATTATCCTATGAAGGCATACAGACCTGAAGAAAACTTATGTTTATAATCTCATGAATTTAATTTTGCAGGCGAAGCAGACGGCGACATGTTTAAAATCATTTTCTTGATTAAAATGAAATAAAAAAAAATATTTAATTTATATTATTTTAATAATGTGTAAATTTTAATTCAGTATAATGATTACATACACACACAGTAAAGATACAAAGTAAATTGATTATTCAGAAAAATGTGCCGTAGTATACTCGTCATCAGCGTGAACCGGTTACGATTTAACTTGTTTTAGCTTGTCTGATCTTGATTCTACAAGACGGCTTTTCCAGGCGAAGCAGACGGCGACGTGTTTTAAAATCATTTTCTTAATTAAAATGAAATAAAAAAATATTTAATTTATATTATTTTAATAATGTGTAAATTTTTATTCAATATAATGATTACACACACACAATAAAGATACAAAGTAAATTGTTTATTCAGAAATCAACATCTTGTATTGCGTTTTACATTACAATCGTATATTTACATTACAGGAGAACAACAATTTGTAAAATTTATTTCAGTGTAATGATCATACATGTACAGTAAAGATACAAAGTGAGTTGTTTATTTACAAAAACAGCATTCCGTTTTACATTACAATCAATTATTTATACACTCACAAAAAAAATCGCATTATTGGATTTTATGTCCTACAGCTCATTAAATAGTTCTAAATTCATCAACGACCAATGACCATGTGCAAGAGTAGTAATGCCATCACCATTAATAAACCTTTTGTCATCTTTATATGATAGAGCAAGTTTGTTTTGCTTTATTGAATGTAATGAATGAAATTTGGATCTAATTAAGTTCATGTCAACATATTTTATTTTTCATTAAAAAAGACAAGCTTTGTAGTCCTCAAATGTTATTTTATTTTTATAGTTTGTTTTTAATTCCTTTTAACCGCTTTTCAGTCTTATTGTTTGTTTTGTAGGCATACATTTTCGATTTTAATCCTACATATTCTGTCATAATATTTCCTTTATTTTCATCCTTCATTTTCCCGATGACTTTTTTTGTTAACAAGAGGTAAATTATAAATATTGTTTTCATCATAGTCTGAAGTATCATATAAGTTAATATCATCTTTCATGTCACTATAAAAATCATCAGTTTTTATTTCATATATATAAAAGAATCGGTGTTTGTATACATGAGCCGTACTTTTGAGTCATAACGGTGCTTCATGTACTCATAGTGAAAAGAATACATTAGAACTTTTGATATATCTAAAATTACCATTCCTACCTGTATTGGTTTGAAAAATTTGATTTGGGTTTTTTAGATGGACGGCCATTAAGTTTTCAGAAAATATTGTGCGTCGATTAAAATTTGATTTCGCTATTAACTTTCGAGCCTGCTCTTCTGTTGAACATAAACGTATATCTACTCTTCTTCTTACATTTTCCATCGTTTTCCGAAAATGCTATTATTCATTAGTTTGTAATAATCCTTTTGAAAGTCATTTAAAGATTTAGTTCTTAATTTAGTATTATAATCTATGTAATTTTTAAGCCAAGGAGATTGAAAAAAATTTTAAAACGCGATGAATTTTTTTCAAGACTAACCCTAATTTTAAATATAGCTTTAAATTAGAATAATGGAGAATATATTTTGTTTTTGGTTCCAAAGTAGTTAAAAGTCTAGGCTCTTTACAATTAGGTGGGCTTATTTTCAGGGGCAAGGGGAAAGTCTGAATGTTTGTCATGCAAATCGGAAGGATATTCAAGATCTACTTCAAGATGTAACCTACATCGGATTCATCTGATAAATTTAAAATATCCTGTTCAGTTAAATCGTTATCACTCCAAACAAAATCTTTTAAGGGTAGATATTTACTCATTGCATAACCGTACAAATTATTTGCGTCAAGATACATTAAATATTTTATCTCATCATCTGGGTTAAAATTAGACATATATCTGTTGTTAGCTATAGCATAACGATTGCAACACTGACTTATACCTCCTCTTACACCCTTTTCTATAAAAAGAAGCATGTCGTAATCTGTGAACAGTTCGATAGCTACTTTAGTATGTAATAACATAGCATCCCATGATAAAGCTGGGGTGGTAAAATACCAACAGGGGTCAAGTTTATAAGTTTGCATGCATATTTTCCGAAAGTTTTCAAAGAGATCTGTTAACAATAGAACATCTGTTTTTACATATAGATCGCAGTATTCACCAAGATTATTTAAATGAAATTCATTAAATACTTTACATGCATGATTATAATCCTCTACACTTATAGCCTCCTCATTTAGTTTATTGTAAAATTTGCTAATAGGTGGTAAACAAGAATCTTTACACTTTTCAAAACTATCAAAATAATCATACGGAAAAACTCCCTTTCTTAAAAGTAAATCTATTTTTCTGAGTCAAAATAATGTTTCATATATTTAAATTCATCTTTTTTAGTGTTTTTATCAAATTTTCCAAACTAGAAGACATGAATTTGAAAGAATCTAAAAACCTTAACTGAAAATCATTTGAAATATTTTTACTGAAGGAAATATATTTTTCTTCGGTGTTCGGAATTAAATTAATTTGTTTTTCATCATATCTAACTCATTAATAAAAATATGGGCGTCATATCCTGAAAGATTATGGAAGAAAACAGGCAAAATTTGGGGGTTTTCATTGCTAAATTACAACTATTGCAACAAGGGCCATTAAATTTTTTGAGTAACATGATTATGATCCCTAACCTTGATATTGTTTTCGTGAAAGGTTTGACCACAAACATAACAATTATTAGCATTATCATACAATTGCTTTTCTGATTCAGTAAGAGGTAATAACGGTTTTGATTTTTATAAATATTATCAATTTCTATTGCGTCTTTTTCTAACTTTTCAATAAAAATTTTGGGGGCATCAATACCTCTATATACTACTGGATCTTTATAATGTCCCCCTTGATAACTGATAAAAATAACAAAACCTATTGGGACATGTTTTTCATAAATATTTGTAAACGAAAAGTTTGGATTAGGACAGCAAGTATCAGTTTTCCTAGTTACACACTCGAAATCCGCATATACAACAAAAGGTATTTTTAAACAATGTTGAAAATTTTTAAATTTTAAAAACTTACTTGTTTCTGACGGCATTACTACCCTTGCAGGATTTTTATGTATACACATCTTATTGTGCTGAAGAAGTTTGTATTCTGTTTGGAAAGCACTTAAACATCTTTTACATATAAATGTTTTATGTTGATGTTTTGTTAGTTGTTTCGAAACAAGTCGAGATAAGCTTTTAATGAAACAATAATGTCCAAACTCTCCATTTTTTTTTACGTAAAGCAAATCTATATGTTTCTCACACACTATATCACTAATGAGGAGAGGATATATTTTTAAATCTTCTTCAAAAGAATAAATGTTTATTCCTATATCGTTCATTTTTGAAAATTTTTCACTTCGTTAAGCGGTGTTGGAAAGGATATTCCATCAAAGTTCAGCTTATTTAGGTGGGGGACATAACTTGACGTTTTGTTGGGGTTGCTGGTGTTGGGGTAAAGAGCTGCGAGAATAGACCACATGAAACACTGAGAGTCCTTTTATTGATGACATTGATGATTGCCTTTGTTTCAGTGATCTGCTTCGGCACCTCGATGAAGGATGATGAACCTCTGAAAGGAGAATAACGGTTCGTGCGGACTTCGAGTCTTAAAATTTCGTCCAGTGTCCAGCCCGAGTCTCTATCTTCAAAATCCTCGCTTTCTTTCACTATTTTCTCAGACATGTAGTCATAAAGTCTGGCGAGATTAGTTCCTTGTAATACATCATTATTCGGCGTTTTGAATTCTACGTTCTTTATCATTTTTCCAGCATCTGTCGCTTTCGAGTAAATGCAATGAACCCATTTACTCACTTTCAAAGCTTTGTAAGTTTCCAGTTCATTGCGAAAAATAAAGATTGTCTCTTCTTTTCTTAAGAGTAGAAACTCTTTTATCCCCAGTGAACTATCGTTATTGGGAAGATTAAAAGTTTTATATGCTTTTTGAAAAGCACTCTCGTTCTCTTTTGGTGGCAAGAAGATATTTTCAGGATCAGCCGTAGAGTTTTCAGCAGATGTGGACAACTGTGTTTTCTTTTTTCCTACTTGATACAGACAAATCCACTCTCTTTCTTTTCCCCGCTTCTTTCTCCAACTTTCTTTCGCATCTTTTATTGTTCAAATGTTTCAATAAGTTGTCTTTACGGGTAAAGGACGTATAGCAAAATTTACAAGTAATTTTCTCGGTTGAATGCACAGAGTCTCTGTGCCTTTTTAAGTCACTTTCTCGGACGAATTTTTTACTACAATCCGCACATTGAAGGACAGCATTTTTTTCATGAACTTGTAATGTATGGCGTTTTAAAACATAGTTTGTAACGAAGTTTTTTCCACAAATATTACAAGTATACATAATGAAGACGTAGAACTTATAGAACGTTGCTAAACACACACACACACTACTAAATCAGCAATCAAATTTTGTGTTCTGCTACTCTGTGACAATCAGGCGCAATACATAGATTCGATAGAGCAAATTGGAATGGATATCTCCCACCAACCCCTTTTAAACTCCAGAGGTGGGTCCACTACACCCCCTCGTCATTTCTCATTGGTCGACCCAACAGAAATCTGCACACGGCCCGCAGACTCATTAGCGTCCTTATTGGCTCGAATCTGATAATAGCTCTATCTCTGACCCTCTCACACTCACTGGCGACACAAGGTCCGCCCGAACACCTGACCCCCTTACCACCCGCCGTTTTTGAGGCGCCGATGTATCGAGTCAGACGAACTCATTCAAAAGATGAACAGCGGGGTTTCGTCCAGCCCATTAAGACTACAGACCCACTGACGTCGCAGACCAGAATCCCAACAATGAACAATGACGCCCAAGGCCATGTGCTTTGTCCCCAACCCCACCTGCTCTAATCTATCAAACACGATGAGAAAATATTCTACTGAATGTATATCACGATCTCACTTTTATCTGGTAACGAATCAAGACAGGAAAATACAGGATACAATAGATATGATTACGGACAGGGAAAGAATTTTCCTTTCGGTATCACACAAAATGAAATTTATAGAATTAAATGACTAGTAGTATAAATAGCAACATCATTCATAAAATTATTTAGTTTAATCATGGATTCTCTCAAATTAGTTCATCCATTTACTTTAATCTTGGCTGGGCCATCTGGTAGCGGTAAAAGTCCGTTCGTTAAAAAATTAATCGAAATAAAATGATTAAACCCTTTCCTAAAAATATAATTTGGTGTTATGGAGTTTACCAAGCGTTGTATGAAGAAATGCCGAATATTTCCTTTCATGAAGGTATCCCTCTAATTTGCACCAGTATTCGGATGCGTTAATTGTTATAGACGATCTTATGGGAGAGTTAGGAAATGATCCCAATTAACAAAATTATTTGTAAAATTTTCGCATCACAGAAATTTAAGTATAATTTTGTGGTACAGAATATTTTTCATAAAGGGAAAGAAATTAGAGAAATTTCCTTAAACGCTCATTATCTTGTATTATTTAAGAATCGAAGAGATCAATCCCAAATTACACATTTAGGTCGCCAATTGTATCCTCGTAAAGTGAAATTTTTCAAGAATGTTACGCAGATGCCACATCAAAACCGTACGGATACTTACTTATTGATTTAAAACCTGAAACTGATGAATCCTTGCGTGTGCGCACAGGTATGTTTCCGGGAGATGTTTTTATGTATATCAACCTCGATGACCCATTACTTTGAAGCATATAAATAGATTCAAATTGTTCAATGAATATTCAATAGTTCACAAGATGCCGGTGTGTTCTGAACAAACTTTAGAGCTCTTAAAACTAATTTCTAAAACAAAACACCCAAAATCTATTTTTAAAAAGTGTTCAAAGAAAGAAATAAAAACTTTGTGTGAGTGTGTGCTGAATGTTTTATGTGGTAACATATCATTGACTAAAATTAAAAAAATCGTTTATCTCCCTATAAAGAAAGCTTAAGAAAACTTTCTAACAAAAAACACCTCTTTACGAGAAAAGAAAATTTTTAATTCAAAAAGGAGAAGGATTCTTAAATATTTTATTGCCTGCAGCTATTTCAGTCATCAGTTCTTTAATTCAAAATGGAATTTAGCAAAAAATTTGTACTGGTACCCGAAGAAAGAGTTCAAGTAACGGAACACTTATCGGAACTTGATCAACGCATGAAAAACATTCTCCATAATAAGGATTTAACGGAAGAAGAAAAAACAATTCTCTATTTACAAGTTTTACAAAAATATACGCACTTTTCTAACGAAAATCGAAGAGAGTCTGAACCAGTTCCAAATGCAGCATCTCTATCAGAAAATCAAGAAACGGAATCATTAAAAGAAAATCTAAAAGAGTCAGTAGTAAAGACGGAAAAAGAAGTGTTTGAGGAGGAAATTTTTAGAATTGTTCCAGCTAGGTATAAAGAAAAAGCAAAAAATATTTTCCAGTTTTTTTAAAGCTTCAAGAATCTTTCAGTTGGAATTCTGATGGTGAAATTATTTACAAAAACACTGTTATTCCAGGAAGCAATATTGCATTCCTCGTGAATGATTTTCTACGGAATCGAAAATCAGCACCTGAAGGAAGATATGTATTTTTAAGAGCTTTGAATGATGTAAATTTACCGAAAAATCTAGATGTAAATAAAAAATTGTATCAGAATAACAAAATTATTAAGAAACCAATAATGTATGCTCGCAGAAATGCATGGTTGAAACTTTGAAATAAATGATACTCATTTGATTAAAAAAAAAAAAAATTGTCTCAGTTGTCTCTTTTTATGATTTGAACAGTTTTCTTTTGCTGAAGAAAATATACTTATTTGATAAAATTTAAAAGTTTCAAATATATAATTAAATAAAATTATATTAATCTTTTTGGGTGAAAAATTTATCATAAAAAAAAAAAATTTTTTTTGAGAGAAAAAAGAAATTTAACATAGAAAAATATTAATTTTTTTTTTTTAGAAGAAAAAAATTATCATAAGAAAATAAATAGAAAATAGAAAAAAATTAAAGAAAATAAAAGACACACACATATTTAGTTTCATTCCATTTTTTTATTTTCTAAATACAAATCTTACACCATATCGTTTCTTTACAAATTGATACATTTGAAAATCATTTATATACAATTGATTCAAAATATAATGCATAGAATAGCCTTGGCTGCGTTTGAATAAAAAGTAAATACAGTATTGCCCACAAACATTAGATGTTGGTGATTGAAACACTTTAGAATTCCATAATACATCTAAATAGGTAGTAGTACTAATGTTATAGAATACAGGAGGTTGTCCAACGAGTCATAAAATTCTAATTCTCTTTTATCATTTACAAATAATGCTAACCAGTGTGTTCCAGGTTGTGATGAGTCATCAGAATTCACAATAGCACACATGTTTTCTTCCAGAGGAGGGAGCGTATCTCTAGAATAAACACCTTGAAAATAGGGGGGACGTTGTCTTCTCTTGAGATAAAACTGTATACATTTGCATTCCATCCATTCTTTAATTTCGAAATCATACAAGATATTTCTCGATTTGTTTATTTCGATTAAATTTTTCAAACTCGGCAAAAACGATAACACATACGGTTTGTTCTAAAGATTTGCTGAATTTTTAATTCTAATCGCAAATTGCTATGTTTTATCAGACTTAAATGTTCTCCTGAAGAACATAAATCCGGTGAGAGGTTAAATCAAACAATGTATTTGAATCTTTATATTCTTTTCTAGAAATAAATATACCTCTGTCTTGACCCATTCGATCTGTCCCAACAAATAGAGTTTGATAGGCCCGTATGTATTGATCTTTAGAAAAATCGAGTTCTAATGGATTGTGAGGCACTGGTTGTCCATCCACATACACTCAATAAAATTTAAATTAAAATGTTTAAACTCATAAGGAGATTTTGAAAATGCTCCGTGAAAAGCTTCATTATCTACACATCCTACAAAAGTTTTTTTGGCATTTGGCCTGAAAATATGTTATCTTGAATAAAAGACATGCTTCCTTTAGGAATCGAATACACCTTGCACAGAACTCGGTTAATGGGATATTTTGCGCTTGTTTTTTCCAGTGCTTTCGCATGACCAAGAATAACTCCAAGATTCACACGAACTTTTCGTATGAATAAAGAAACATGATCCAAAACAACTTTAAATCCCTCAGATCCTTGTAAAGCAAAATTCGGGCTTGCTTCGTATTAATTTTATTTTCAAATCCACTAAATTGAGTAAAAGACGATCTTGATGAAATAAATCCGAATGTATACAACCAATCATGTCTACAGTGGCACTTTCTTTAAAAAATTCGGTTCTTTTCTTGAGACCATCATCAGAATCCTTGTAAAATAGTTCAGCCGTTAACTGGGAAGTTTTGCTGTCATATCCATGGTTTAAGAGAGTTTCAATATAAGATCGATAGGGATATGTATTACTGGAATTGGAAACCACGCGATCATTTAAGGATACATCTACTTGAGAAAATAGTGAATGTAGAAATAAATTCACAGGTCCTATAGTATCATCTTTAGTAATAGGCGTATTGTCCACTTTTTACTATTTTCGCTTTTACGTATAATTGTGTTTGACTGAGATCTATGTAATCTTCTGCACTTCGGAAATGTGAAATTCTACAGGTGCATTATCGAAAACGTTAGAAGAGGATGAAATTGTTTCCACTGCCCATCTTGAATAACTGTTTGAGTTCCTGGTAAGTTGAAAAGTTCAATTCAGATTTAACACATTCAGGAGAATCTTTAAGAATAAATGCCATTTTTACGAGTCGAAAATGTCACGTACACTCACTTTACGTGCTTTGGATGAAATGAATTTTTTCTGTTTCTTACGCTTTCTTTTATACTGTCCTTTTCCTACCATAGACTGAACTCTATCAATAGCTTTCTGAGCTAATTTTTTTCCACTTTCTTTGCTTCTTGTTTTTACAGCTTCTTTAAAATTTTCTCCTGACAATACATCAGAGGCAACACGACTCCCTGTCATTAATACTTCTTTTCAATAGTTTTACCTCCTTTTACTAAAAAGGTAAAGCTGCTCTAAACAATCGACGAAATATTCCTCCGATTCCATAACCCTTTTGAAAATTAATGCCCTTGTAATGAGTCAGACCCGAACCTATTTGACCTGCATAATGGTCTTCAAATCTTTTAGTACAGCAAACGTATGGTACACTCATCTTGGTCTTTTATCTCCAAATGAGGGTATGAGAAATGCATTGCTTTATTTATAGTATTTGCCTCATGCGAAAATGAAGCACTATGATCACTTTACCTCTTTCAAGGGAACAAAATCACCAGAATTGAGTCTCAGTTCAGATTGAATAGTTTGAAACGAGTGTCTCACCAAAGGTAAGTATTGAGGTCTATCATAGTATTGACTAATCGTTTCCCCGTCTTTACCTTTAGTGCGAACGATTCGCAATAAAGGAGCCTGTGTATCCCCCACAATTTGGGGTGAAATTAGATCGGAGTAAACGTAAAAAACTGAAAAATTAGACCATGCATCAGCAACGAATTCGCTTTTCATGTTACCTATTATAATTGCATTGCGTTTGAATCCTAACAATTCGCCTAAATTCTCTAAGTGAAGGCTGCTACCTTGAACTGCATTAATTTTCACCCGTTTTGTTGCTTTATTGTAAATTATTGTGAACCGATTAGGATTTTGGGTAAAGCAAGTTGTACGGCTGATATAATATCTAACATTGTTTCATAACAACCCACATCAATTGTTCGCTTAACAGTTGAAGAGATATTGCCGTCACCAGCTTTGTATAGAAAATAATTGTTAGTTTCATTTACGTTAAGCCAAGAATGAGGGGTAGATTATTTCAGACAATCCCACTTCCCATTCACCATTTAAACAAACAGGAGAGGGGGTAATTGAGTTTTGAAATGAGATATTTTGTTTTCTGGAAAAGAAATGCATAGAACTATCAGAAGGTAATGTTACGTAGAAAGACATTTTGAAAATGAGTCGGCAATAAAAAGTTTAACTATTTATACTTTTTGAATATCAGTCACCCAATCATTAAATTTTCAGGATAGCCTAAAAATTTAACAAAATATTCAGTGATTCCTCCTCTTTTTTCTTTGTTTGATAACATTCTCTACAGGGTAGAAACCAGAGTCGACAACTTTTTGTAATTCTGCTTCGTAATAAGTACCTTTAATCTCTTCACCTTGTAAATCTTTTAATCTATAAACAATCAGATTCTTTGCACGATTTCAAAAACTATGAAAAGTTCTCTTCTCAGTTTTGTTCGTATCCTTTTTCAAAGTGAAGTTTTGTTTATTAATGCGTACAACATCACCAATTTTTAAATCTAGGGGCTTTAGGTTTCTCATTTCTTAGACCACCGTATAAATTTTTAATACCTGCTTTCGGTTATGTCTACTTACAGAAACAGGTTCCATTTTAATTGAACGGTGATACGAGTGATTATAACTGTGTATTAATTTATCAATGACGTCGATGTAATTTTTAGTGTTAAATTCAGTGAAATATTTCCACATTTTTTGTTTTTAATGTCCGATTAAACCTTTCAACAATGCTAGCTTTTGTTTCGTTATTTGTAAAAAAAAAAAATTTACATTCAGATTTTTAAATAATTTTGAACTATTTTATTTAAAAACTCCTTACCGGCATCTGTTTGCAACACTTTAGGCTTCCTTTCTTTAAAAATAATTTCTAGCCCGGACTTTACACTTTTTCCAAATTTATCTTTCAGAGGAACTGCCCAAGCAAATTTTGAAAATAAATCAATGCAAGTTAACAAATACTTATACCCTTTATTAAATTCTGCTAAAGATTGCATATCGACTAAATCCGCTTGAAACTGACGATCAATATCACTTACAAACACTCGATTCCGCTGAAACTTATGTCGAACAGGTTTATGAAGAGTGTAAGAATCTTTCTGCGATAACCAATGTTTCACATCTTTTTAACTATATTTCCCTTTTACAGAGCGATGTAATGCTTCCACACCCCGAAGCTATTTGGAACTTCAGGATTTTCGTAAAACGCTGCTAAATCTTGATGCATTGTTACCGATGAAAAGAACTTGATTGAATGACTATTACAATGAATAGTTATATTATTATATACTTTTGGGAAAGGCAAAAAGTTTATGTATAAAAACATGAGCATAAATTTTCTCACTTTCATATGAAATACATTTAAAATATCACTTGTACATACTTTGATAATTTCTTTTAAAAATACTCTTATTTATTTTTAAGATGTGAAACGATTTCAACATAAATTAAACTAACAAACAATAAAAATAATAAGAACTCAAATTCAGCATATATAAAAAAAAAAAAAAGAATTTTATTCAAATTTATAAAAACAAAATATTGTGTGAATCTTATAAAAATCTTTAAACAAAATCCTCATAGTATTCAAAACAATCAGGTGGACATAACATGTCTCTTACTTCTCTTAAAATAATATCAAGCGAAGATTTTTAAAAAATTCTTGAGTTACATAATGTACAGGTTTTAACAATAAAAAGTGTTCATTTTCAAAAGATTATGATAAAAACAATCAGCTATCTCATTAGCTTCAAGTGATGAAACATATGAATTAAATGTTTCTTCGCGATTCCCCCATAACTCCTCAGCGAAAGTCTGAGGCTGTTTCAATCTTTTTTTTTTCGTTCAGGAGGCTACAAATAGATTTTTTCAAAATTTGCGTCAAGTATTGTTGACCCAGACTAACATCAAAGAAGAAGGTAATGTATTTTCTATGGGGCCTTCGCAGAAGGTTTTATATGCATTTAAAAAGTCCATACACTGAAACATATTGTCTATAGCAGCATTTTCAATAGCACCATATTTTTTAATCATTTCAGCCCACTGCTCTCGGGATATGGTTATTTCTTTAAAAGTGGGCTCTTTATCCGGACTGTATTTAATGCGCTTGAAAGTAAAATCAATGAAGTTCTCACTAGTTATTTGAATGTGTCGTTCAGGAGGGAAAAGTCCACTTGGTAATTCCTCCAGTGATTCCGGCACTTTCTTTTTACGCATGATATATTCGATCCACCGTGGGTCTAATGTTATTCCCTCGGGAGTTGGGTAGTATGTTTTGCCATATTTCTTGAAACGTCTTATGTGTACTGATACGGAATCATAATAGGTGCTTGCAAAGACAAAAACATCATCTCAATTGGAAATACTCCATCTGGTATGCAATCCTCAGTAAATTTTCCATACTTCTGAAAATAATATATCAAAATTAATAAAGATCAGAAATGTGTAAAAAACATTATAAAAATTACATATTAAATTTATTTAATGTTGTTACTTACTTTTGAAACTTCTCTTCTGGCTTTCTTATTTACAGAAGATTCCCCGGCTTTTTCAAACTTTCGTTTTTCACTATGTGTTTCAGACATCACCATATTTTTCTTGTTGAATACAGCCCACCGCAATACTAACAAACGAAATGAATTGTGAACTAAAATGTGATAAGTGTCTAACGCATATCAACCGAATTACACTTGAGCGGCGTTCGCTGAGTGGTTGAAAGCAATGTATTCATCCGCTCTAAGCATTGAGATAATTTCTGACGTAGAATTCAGTCGCCGTCTTGTAGAATCAAGATCAGACAAGCTAAAACAAGTTAAATCGTAACCCGGTTCACGCTGATGACGAGTATACTACGGCACATTTTCTGAATAATCAATTTACTTTGTATCTTTACTGTGTGTGTATGTAATCATTATACTGAATTAAAATTTACACATTATTAAAATAATATAAATTAAATATTTTTTTTTATTTCATTTTTAATCAAGAAAATGATTTTAAAACATGTCGCCGTCTGCTTCGCCTGCAAAATTAAATTCATGAGATTATAAACATAAGTTTTCTTCAGGTCTGTATGCCTTCATAGGATAATGGTTAGCGTAACTGAAAACTATTGTCCTGTGGAGACATTTTGATCTGAGGCCGTGAGTTTGAATCTGGATTTTTTTTTTTATTTGAGCGTTATTTACTTCCATCATTTTAAAATCTATAATTAGTGTACATTTTAATCAATAGGTGGCGCCATGAGCACGTTTAACATTCCCATACTTCCATTTTTTGTGCACATTTTTAAAAACAACTCAACTTAGCTGTAAAAAAACAATTCAACTCGCCCCCTCAGCTCGAAAATCAAAGCCAATGCAGGAGAAAAACAACTCAACTCGTCAGTAGGAACGAAACAACTCAACTCAACAGGAGAAAACAACTCAACTCAGCAGCAGGAACGAAACAACTCAACTCGTCAGTAGGAACGAAACAACTCAACTCAACAGGATAAAACAACTCAACTCGTCAGTAGGAACGAAACAACTCAACTCTGCACTGCCGTCGACCGCCTGCAACCGCCTACAACCACCTGCAACCGCCTGCAACCGCCTACAACCGCCTGCAACCGCCTGCAACCGCCTGCAACCGCCTGCACCGCCTTTACAGCAGAATCGGCTTTTTCTACCTACTGACGTATATATACGTCTGGGAAAAACGTTTTGGCTTAGTGCGACGTTTATATACCTCTAGAGCAATTAAGATGTTAAAGTCGTATCGTAGTTTTAGCGTCAAATTATAGTATGATGAAAATTATGATTGAATATTGGGTCGCGAAAGTTCCGACTTTGAGAAGCACTGGTCTAATATTGTCTTGGTTTTACGGTGTTTTTTCCAAAAATCCTCATGTTGCGACCCGCATGAAATATCTACCACATGTATGCGGCCCGGCGTGAAAAAAGTTTGAGTGTTCCTGCTCTAGATAAATGATATATATATTGGTAGTCCATGATATGGTAATGTTATGCATCAGTTAATGCAAAGTTTTTAATTTAAATCCTAATTTCTCAAAAAAGTATAGGTCAAAAAAATATTTTCATAAAAATAATGATAATTTCACAGGTTTGATACTTTACACCCGGGGTGAGCATTAAGTTCATTGCGGTCAACCGGTGGTCCACCAAGACATTTCGGCGTGGCCGTCTGAAGATTAGTACATAAGAAATGTATACCGAAATGTTCCAGATTGGCTGACAGTATCTATGTCTTCTACTGATTATAACTAGAAGCAATAACTTTAGATGAACATGTTTTATTTTTTAATGCATTTTGAATTGTTTTATAACAAATGCATCATTTGATATTATATTTGTGACTACTATTATTATGATTGTATCTTGCGTTCTGCTTTGAACGCGGTTTTAAAAGTGCAAGTTTATTTCATTGTAGTTATGTATTTAAGTACATATTTAGTCTTTATTATTAAGTTATATTAAATATTGTAGATCTTTTTCTTAGCTCACCACAACACCTTCAAAAAATTAGAAGTAGACCGTACACTGGAAAAGTTTTGCCCCCCTGTGGTCTAAATGAACCCACAGGGGTCGACGAGGACTATAAAGGAGTCTATGCAAGCAAAAAAAAAAAGATACGATCTATGAACTGTTAATAGGGTCTACAATAGGGACTTCTCATTAACGCAGATCGTAACCTTGATTTATATATATATATATATAGTATAATAAAATAAAATAAGAAATCAAGTGAAAAAGTTGTAAGACCTACAAAGCCTAAGAAGAAAGAAATTGGACACGAAACACAACAAATGTAGATAAAAGAGTCTATGGACTAAACTGGAGACCTATTGTGATTTCTAGAGATGTCGCTAAATTAGGCCAGCGATTTAGGGTTAGAAATACATTATGGGTTCACCTTCCCCGTAAAGCAGAAAATTTCAACATAATAGAAAAAAAGAGCTATGTGAAAACACACGGGGATGATTAACCAGACAGCATAAAGTAAAAGGAAATTAATAAAATAGAACAATAATGTTCCTTATTGAGAGGGAAAATAAGAAAAATTCTATTGAAAAACATAAACATACATGGAATAACAAACCACAAAGTAAGTGCTGACATACATAGAAAAAACAGAACCATGTTGAAAAGTTAAGCCTATTCCTAGCACACATGGATGATAAACCAGGCAGTAAATTAAAATAAAATTAATAAAAGAGAACAATGATGTTTCTCTCTTAGAGAGGAATAATAAGAAATATTCTATAGAAAAAAAATTAGGATATAAAAACTTACATGTGTGTGTAAAAATGATTATCCGAAAAATGCAGCCATTCGTTTTGTACGATTCTGCCACGAAAACTGATTGAAAAAATGGACGTGATTACTATATGAAGAAGAAAACAATGGCGTCAACTAGATAGTTATATTGCAATTAAACTAAGCACGAAAGACATATTAAAAATTAAACTAAGCGCGAAAGATATTTTAAAAATTAAACTAAGCTTGAAAAATATTTTACAATTAAACTAAATACACTATTAAAATTCGGGAATAAGAAAACAAATCTGTCTATGTATTGAAGTTATCTTCTCACGAACAAGTGAAGTCAAAATACGCTGAAGGTACCAAAAAAAAATTATCTAAAAAATTCATTTTTACCAAATTCCGAAATTAAAAACGTTAAACGTCTTTTGTAATACCACCTGCTTTGTAGAGAATCCGCAGGACGACTGGGGAAGAAAATTCCGACATTTGCTTTGCTTTTAAAACTACCCCACTTTCCTTTACGTTCCAAAATCCGACAAAACGTTTATCTCGGCAAGACACGGTATAATGCTTTTTTTTTTACAAAATAACGCTATTCTGTAATTTTTTTCCATTTTAATAAGTAAATTTTGAAGCATTTTCGTTGACAGGGAATGTTCTAACCGCTCTAAATCTCGTTCTCATTGTCGTGATCAATCAAACTTCTGTCCTTAAGAAGTGTATACATGTTTTGCTCTCTTAGACCTAGAGTTTCTACACTTTTTTTTACGAATTTTCGGAAATTGCGCAAAAGATTCGATTAAACATTTAATAACTTTGGGATTTTTGATAATAATTTTGACGAAATTTTTTTCTTGTGTTTCAAAATTTGTATCCATTTTTTGATCCGAAGAATGGGAAATGTGGCGCGATAGATACTTAAGCTATCGCTACGTACGTTTGTACACTGCATCATTCGTTGACAGTATTTAGTTGCTGGAAATATGTGAATGGTATCCTGCATGAATCTTATAAGTTAGTTATACTGTTGTAAGCCGAATCCGAAGCACAGCTTTGAAAATGGGGTTATATGGGCATTTGCGTGAAGGAAATTGATAACTTTCATCAATAACTCATACACACTGAAATACACTGACTTTCGAAAGGCTATGTTTGAGAAGCTTTTTTGTGAATTTTTTTTAGAGATTTTGGATGCTAAGTATCCAATTTGAAAAGAAAATTTAATCAAGTGAAAATCAGATATTTGTTTATTAAATTTAATGTTAACTTGCAGTTATAAGTTGACAGCTTGAATATGACGGGGGAAAAATCCATTATTTCAGCCAGGGCAGATCTTAGCAGTTGTGCAGGTGCGTATAGCATAGTTAAAAAAAGAGATAGTTTGCTTACAGTGTCTTGATCCATAGTCCATTAATGTCTACTCTTAATATACATCTATTCATTTTGTAGAAAAATTCGTTGTAGAGACGGCAATACCACAAGAAAAGGTATTTTGCTTATCAGCGGTACTGCGACGCACTGTGGATCAAGGCATTACAAAGACATTTCAAAAATAATTTCTGTTTAAGTTGCTTTATGAAAATATCTTATATGGTTAATATTACCTAAAACATTGGGGGACTTAAATTCAATATGCATTTGGGGAAATTAAAATGTAATAATAACCTAACAATTTAGAAAAACAAAATAGATGAAAAAAGTTATTTTTGCGTCTATTTGCAGTTTTATTAATATATTTTACTTTTTACTCTTATACAAATACATAAGTTTCTAACGTCAGCCTGAGTGCTAGTCAAACTATGATAATGTTTTGATAATGGTAATACCACAGTGTGCAGTCAACTCATGTGGATACATGGAATAACCGGATGTCATGTTACAAGATGAACTCTGATTGGTAAAAACACTACAAAGAACTTTAAGTACAGTTTCGAAAAGGATATAAGCAATTTTGGCATTGAAGAGATATACCTCTTACCAAACCTGTGTTATGGGATATCATGAAAAAGCTTTTTTAATTGTTTTTCATTCTTATACTCAACGAAATGTATTTTCGTGGCTGTTCCCAATCTCCTAACATTAAAAAGTAGACTAGATATTACTAACCTAGAATATTTAGACTAACTAAATTGATATCAAAGGATGATAATTTGTTATAAAAGCATCACATTCATCCCTCCTATCAAAGCATTTTTCGCCTTAGTTATTCTATGTAACAGATAATAAATTTTAATTTTAAGGCCCTTTTTTTCACAAAAAAAATTTTGGAGACAGTAACAGTAAAAATAATTTGTGTTTTATATTTAGATTATATCATTATGCTGATTCTGAAAGTAAAAGATCAGCTTGACAAACCGTTATTTTACAAAATCAAGAATTTTTGAATTTTTTTCTAACTCATAAAATGCTCAATTTTTAATTTTTTAAAATAATTTTAAGGGATTTATGTTTCTTAGATTATTGTAAGTAAAAGTTAGTATGGATTTGAATTGTTGATATTAAATAAAATTATTTTTCCAGCTAAACCTGAAAAAAAAAAACACGAATATTTTTTAGAATATTTACTTAAGAATTTTTTAAAACAATAACTAGAGATCTCAGACTTATATATATATATATCCATACTAACTTTTATAGAACGCAAAAAATTCAAGACTCTATCTTGAACAGAAGAAAACCCATTAGGGATTAGAAAACACTTATATCTTCAAAATTAAAGGTCCGAGAAAACGCATTTAAAGTTTGTAAAGGCATAAAACAAAAACTTATAATGCCTGCAAAGCTCTAAATTTTGAATTTTTCTACATTAAAACACTACATTAATTAAATATGACTGAAAAAACCTTTTTAGTTAAAAATCTATTTTTGCAGAATATTGC
The DNA here is from genome assembly GCA_019973935.1 of Trichonephila clavipes. Lineage (NCBI taxonomy): Eukaryota > Metazoa > Arthropoda > Arachnida > Araneae > Nephilidae > Trichonephila > Trichonephila clavipes. Next base: position 230,135 of record BMAU01021435.1, read on the forward strand.
TAACATTTGTTACGACGATTTGTTTGACGTTTTGTCAGATTAATCTTAACTTAATATTTTCACAAAAGTTTTGAAACACAAAGAATTTATGTACGCAATGATAATGATGCTTATATACTTAACCTAAAAATAGCCAGCTTTGTTCATAAATTGTAATTTTTCTCAAATTTTAAATTGGGGCAATTTATCAAGTTTGAGTTTTTGTTGTGCAACTTTAAAGTACTAAAATATAGTACTACAATATGTTTACCATAATGTAGTTTGGTACATCAAGAAAATATATTCAGTTTTGCCAGCAATACTTGAATTCAGAATACATGTATTCGGAAGTCTAATTGCAGTATCAGCTGAAGGCTGGCTTTTAGATACGTCATTCCATGATTCACATCACATTATGACATCATTCACATGATTTTCAGATAAAATCTCTTCCGTTCTGAAAACGGTTTGGCCATGGCATTTTCTCAACAAGAAAACATCAATGATAAAGCTTCTAAGTTATATAAACTATTTTTTAAAACAAGTATTGCTCTAGAAATCAATCTAAGTTAAGCAACTATGAGAACTCTAAAAACTCTAAACATTATGAAACAGAAATGAATTTAGTAGTGAAAATGGAAATTAATAACCCTTTTACACTGGAAAAGTTGTTTATGCTTAAAAATATTTTTAAATAATTCAATTTAAGAGTGGAAAATGAAACCGAAACCAAAACCTAAACTCAGAAAACTTCAAATACTTGAAAAACTAATTTGTTATCAGATCTGAAATTTGGTGGCGAGCTGACCACTGGTATGGACCACAAGAAAATGCAGAAATAAATGAATAAATAAAATAAAATAAAATAATTTGGTATTTTTGAAATTCTAAGGTATTGTGTAGTCTTAATTAGATTAACATGGGTTTCCTAAATTTAACATACTACACTTCCCTATAGTCAAAAACTGAAATATTTTAAAGTAGGTAGCACTATACAAGCTGTGAAAACACATTTGAAGTTGATGAATTTTCAAAAATTTAATATTATGTATATGTATATATAAGCAGGAGTCTAACTAAAACTGAAAGTCACGACAAGTTGTCAATGACAGTGGTCGCCAAACTTTAGAATTTCATGGAACACTAGAATTATATTTCGACATTTGGCTAGTATGATTGACCTCTATATGGCGGACCACTATAACTAACTTGTCACAAAATCACGTTTATATTTACATTTGCATATCATTGAAAAGTAACTTCATCAAAAGCAAGAACAAACCGGCCACGCAAAGCAATATCAACAAAATGAAGTGTTTTGACGCCTATCTATTATGTTTGTCAAATCTCAATTTCAAATGCTGCTATATTTACCTGGAAAATTAGCAAAAAAGTCACTCAATTCAGATGGAATTTCGCAAAAAGTAGAAGTTTAATCCATATTTGTTATTACGTTTTGTTACTCGTCATTTTTTAAACTGAATATTCATAAAAATATAAACAATACCCCAGTTTTTCTGCAGACCATCAATTATTTTTCACGGACCATTAGTGGACCGTGGACCCCTGGTTGGTGACCACTGGGCTATGAGACAAAAAGTTTGAGAACTTCTCTGTATACATTAAAGGTAGAGTTTATCAAAATTATCATTGAAATAAATTTACGGGTTAAAATGTGCACGAATTTTCCTCTTTAAATTTAAAAAATACGCTCTTCATTAGAACAAAATCAACGATAAAACTCTTGGAGATAGACCCTGTAATATTGAGCCTTGATCAAACGATGAGGACAAGCATTGAGCTGAAAGAGAAACACCACTCTTAAAGCTTCCAAAGATGCTATCACTAAAATATTAATAAATTTATAACAAAAACCACACTCAGAAATTAGTGAGCGCAAATATTCAACAATTTTTTCTAACAATACTCCTTTAATTCGTTTTTTTAACTTTATAGTGATAGGGAAAAAGTTACCTGAAAGAAACCCCCCATACACACACACCACTTAATCTTAACTTGTGTTGAAGACATACAAGAACAATAAGACAGGCGAATAATATTTATAAGTATTTCTAGATGACCGTAATTTTTAAGAGGGTCCGGCACATAAATTTTTGAAAAATTATCGAGTTTGACTTTTTTACATTTTTTAAAAGTTCAAACATTTCTGCTTAAAATGATATATGATATACAGAAATGCAATAATTAAAAATGTTACTATTTATTTTTTTATAGTAAGCCACTCTCATCTACAAATTACAAATTTTTACTTTAAAACCTGTTTTCTCAAAATGCAATATTTTTCTCTTTATGGAGCTTTTTGTCAAAACTAATTAATGTAGGGTCCTCAAAATTTTAGTGAGCGTACTTTCAACATGTTTACACATTTTAATGGAGGGAATAAGATATATCTAGCGAACTGTTTTAGATAATGTATTTTTAAACTAAATTTTAAGGGGAAAAAATTGGAATGTTTTAAAATATTCATAAATATTTGAATTTTTAACAAAAAGACAAAATCCTCCATTAAAGTCTTATTGATAGTACATATAACCTACTGTGAAAATGTTATCTATTAGTAGCAAGAAGTTTCTGAGAAAAAGGTACTTAAACTTACGTAATTTAACATGACCTCCTATGGAAGGGCCGGACCCCTTTAAACAATTTTAATAACTTAAATCATTAATCATACCTCTCCATTTTCAAAATAAACAATTGCAATTAATTTTTCGAACTATCGCCGCATTTAATTAAGGAATAGAATGACATTACAGAATGTCAGATATATCATTTTAAACGAAAATGAGGAGGCAAAGGGTACTACTTAGCGTCAGTCAGGCCTTGGTCCCCCGCGATGCTTTCAACAATTACGCCACTGCTTCAAGTGTTTTTACCAAGACATCATTTGAGGAGTTTGGAGGACAAGGTCACAAGAAGATTTAAGGATTTATATACGTGGAAATGTTGTCGGAGTACTTGTTTCCCGCAGGAAACTTCACCTCCTATCTTTGAACTGTGGGTGAGCTTTGCTTCGGCTTTACCTTAGCCCAGAACTGCATTAAAAGTATTGGGTTTTTTTCATTAGGAAGTGTAAGACACTTGTGGGGGAGAGTTACTTGTTGTGTGTGGGGGGAAGTATAGGGGTATAAGTGAAAATTTGAATGTTAGATTTATATGGCAAGTTTAATATGAGAATAAGTGGGAATGTGCCGGACACAGGCGATGCGGCGAGCCGTAATACCTGCGAGGGCCGTCTGGGAGCTGCGCGAAAAATCGGGGTTTTTAGAACATTAGAGTAATTTTGGCTCGGCCAATCGGGATGCAGCCACTCGGGGTGGGAAGGATTTTTAGAAAATTGATTATAAATTCAATTCTGTCTGTTATTCCGTTACTTCTGATATTGATACAGCACCTGAGGAGCTACAGCTTGAGCTTATTAACGTGAAGTCAGATCACAGCGTGAAGAAAATATTCAATGCTGTGACATTAACTTTTACAAATCTGTTTCAGCTGAGAAATTTCAGTGTATGAAGTAATTTGTGCTGAAATTGTTCTTAATATTTTGGTCGACATATATTTGTCAAAAAGAGTAAATATAAATGCTAGTCGACTGACTTGTGACTTTCATGTGCAGTAAGACCCCGCTTAACGTGGGGTATACGTTCCATCAAAGTAGCGTGTAATATGAAACAGTGTTAAACGAGGTTATCTCATCATGCAAATAATGGGGTAAGGAGAAGATAGGTCGAAAATTGCTCAGGTATTTTTCCATTAAATTTATTAATTATGTTTTTTAAAACAAAATAAGCAAAAATTTATTTTTACAAATACAGAAATATAATAAACGAATATACATATAAAAATAAATAAAATTCTAAGTTTTAATTTAATGTTATATTGTGTTCAATTTCGTCCTCAGTCTATATAGAAAGTCACTTTTCTATTTCCTCTATTTTATTTAATCTAGAACGGTTAATTCTAGTTGCAGAGCCTGTCATAGTTGCAGTTGCTGATGACGGTATTTTTTCTTTATTCTTAAGAATGGTCCCTATTGTTGAAGTTGCCAAATTCAATGCAGCACCAATTTGAGATTGACGTTCACCAGTATCTAATCTTCTAATCACTTGTATTTTAGTTTCAAGTGAAAATTCTTTTTCTAGTTGCTCTATTTTCATGTTTTTTATTATCACCCATGATAAAAACTAAAAATCATAATATTTGTCACTATAGCAATCGTTATATTACATAAATTTATACTTACAATAACGTCAACAAATGTTTGAAACGATAAAAATACGTTCGTATAACACCACAGGAAAGAAGAAACACAGATAAACTGCTTAGGATACCGGGAAGCCTAATACTGTGAGCAATTTCGGGGAATCCCACAATTAAAATAAAAGAGCGTTAAATCGAAACAGCATTAAGCGGGGTCTTACTGTATAACTTGTAAGCTGTGAAGAAAATGTAAACAAGCAATCTCACTACTGATATTAAAAAAAATGTAAAAAAAGTATTATCGGGTTCATTTGTCTCATTCTAAAATGTAATGTGTTTGCAGATAAAGACAATATGAAATTAGCAACAAAAACATAGGTTAAAAAACTGCCTCTATTTTAATTATATTTATTATTTTTTATAATGAATGCAACCCCATTTTAGAAAGGTGCGGCCCTTCGTCAGCCTCAGCTCCCACAATGCGGCCGGCGAGCGAAACAGGTAGCCCACCCCTGATTTAAATTTATTTATTTTGACCCCTGAAATTTATTTAAGGCTGTCTTCGGTAAAAGTGCGAAGGCTTGATCTGAACACGAAACACATTTTCAGACAGAAAAATGCCTCAATTTCCATGGAAATTTGCAGCATTATAACTCATATCTCTGTTAACAATATAGCGTTTTTAAAAATTTCTAAATATATTTAATGAATACTTTTTTTTCGTATTAATACGTGAAGGCATAACCCATTTAACATTACGGTATAGGAGAAAAATCGCGAAACACATTTTATACCAGAAAAAATGAATCGACTCGGTTAAAAATGGGATATATGATGAATAATGCTGCTCTCTAAAGGATAGTGAAGCTAGAATATCCTATTAATTTTTCATTTCTTTTATATCTAAAAAAATGTTCCGACTTCGGGTCCTATTCTTTAACATTAACCGAAAACAGCCTTACGTGAAAGGTGTGGCGCCTTTTCCTGAGTAGAATGAAGAGGGGTTTCATTACTAATCCTGATTGTGTCGTTTTGTTATGATTATAATTAAAAATCACAATCATCCATACTTACTTTTTATTAAATGCAGGAGGGATGTTTTTTGAAAAAAGATGTTATATGAGTAATAGATATTTTATTAATATTTGTTTGTGATTTGCGTTTTTCTAATGACTAATATATTAAAAAAAGTATGAAATATAACTTTATACCAGCGTTTCTCAAACCGTGAGGCGCTCCCCCTAGGGGTGGGGTAACTCTACGAGGGGGATGCGAGCATATTGAAATGTCGTAAACAAAAAATTATTTTAAAAAAAATTATTAATTTACTGAAAGTGTAAACGAGAACAAAATACATTCTGACAAAATAAAATACACATTTACACAGATATAATAAACTTAAATATGTATCAGTACTGAAAATACCACACTGATATACACACAGAAAATATCGTTCTTCAGATAAACGCATATATACTTCGGGACAATTAATGCTTTGGGTGAGCGAGACGTTTATATACGCCGGTGGCGCTTAAGAGATGAAAGTCGTAGCTTTAGAGCAGTGATTCCCAAAGTGGTCTCTTTGGACCCCTAGGGGTCTATAATGATCTACAAGGGGTCCACGTCAGTGAAAAAAATAATTTGGGGGTCCATGAGGTGTAAATGGGGGTCTACGATAGCCTAAATCAGATCGTGACTTTAAGGGGTGTTGGAAAGCTAAAATCTTATTTTTTTTAACAATTTGAGATTTTTACATTTTCAAATTGTACAGATTTTAACCTTCCTAAAAATACCTTACTTTAACCTCTAGGGTATGTAGAAGCCCTTAAAACGTATTTTTAAATAATCGTTGAATTTGGGCCACGCCCATTTTAATGGCGAAAATTGTAAACAAATTACTTTGTTTTTGCTTAAAAGTGTAACGACTGATATAAACCAAAACATGTATCTTTTATTTTAAATTGAACCTTTTATTTTTTTCCCTAGCCAATTAGAAGTCTCACTGTATACATTAAAATCAATTTGTCTCAAAATGTAAATTTTAATGTGCGATGTACCTTTTCTGAGAAACTACTGTTCACAGTATGTAAATTTTTATGAATTATTTATAATGATGTCTAATATATACTAAAATGAGCTTTTTGTAAAAAACTCAAAAAATTAAATTTTCCAAATTTTTTAAATAAAAAATGGGTCAAATTTCGCAATGTTTGATAAAATATTTTATAATTTATTCAAAAATTCAAAATTAGCTAAAAGCTCATTTTAGTATAATGAGAGAGGTGTACTTTAATAGTATGAAAGACTTCAAGCATGTACATAAAACAGATCTTGAGAAAAGGTACATCGAAAATAGGTACATCGTACAGCCAATTTAACATTGTCAGTATAGAGAGAGAGAGAGAGAGAGGTTTCCAACTCCCCTTAATTAAAAAATATTTAATCAAGTGTAAACCAGATTTACATATTTAACAGCTTTATTTACTAATTTTACTGGGGTTGATTTGCAGTTACAAGGCGATAGTATAAATTTTATTAAAACAAGGATCATCATATTAGTGTGTGTCAGAAAAAGAGTTACCGTAAAATCCGGCGTATATCGCGCACTTTTGACACAAAAAATAAGATCGAAATTTAAGGGTGCACGTTATACGCCGGTTATAAAAGCGCTAGCTTTAAAAATAACAAAAGAAATGAGCATAAAAACAAATTTATTTCTACTCATATGGAAATACTGTTTATTTAAAAGAGATGACGTTACTTATGAAAAAAAAGTTTTGTAGTTCTAGAAGTATACTATTTTTTCAAAAGTCTGAGATAATATCTCGAATAAATGACTTAAAAATATATAAGAGCATTGTATACTAACATTTCAGATTTCTTTGTAAAAAAGGAGGATTCGCGTTATACGGCGAATATACCTTAAATTCTAAAAATGCAGCTTGAAAGTATAGGTGTGCGTTATACACCGGTGCGCGTTATGCGCCGGATTTTACGGTATATAAAACTGGACGTCGCAAATTTTAAGTTTCTCAATTTGTCACAGACAATCTGCCAGAAAAATGGCATTTTAACCTATGTTCAATATTTAAATGCCCTTTATTCGGGTTTTGAAACTAGGTTTGATAATGCTTTGACTATGGTAATATAACAGTAGGTAATTAATTCATGTTGCACATTAAAAAAAATGTCTGATTACAAAAGCAACTGATTTTAATAGCCCTAATGAAGATCTTAAAGTAAAGTTTAGAAAAGAATATCACAGATATTTTGGCTTTAAAAACATATATCTGTTATTTATCTCGAATTATGGAACATCTCAAGAAGGTTTTTAATTGCTTTTCCCAGAGAGGAGTTTCAGCGCGCTTGCCAATCTCCAAAATAAAAACAGAGAGAAAGAAAAGAAGGATACTATACTATCTGAGGAGATCTAGAGTGTTAAACCTTAAAAGATTACAGCCAAATGTGTTGAAGATTTGTTATTGAAACAACAGATTCATCCCATCCAATAATAAAAACATTTGTTATAGTTATTTTATGTAACAATTATTTCATGCATTAATTAAATCTTAATTTAATTAATTCGCATGTGTTTCTTAAGTTTAAACACTCTACTAAACTACTGTTGAAATCATAAAACTTTTAAAGTAAGTAGCACTACACCAGCAGTCAAAAAACATTTAAGTTGATAAATTTGCAAAAATTTAATATTAGCTAAGTAGGGGTCTACACAAAACCGAAAAACATGGCAAGGAGTCAATGAGACTAAAAAAAGTTTGGGAACCTCTGCTTTAGAGTCAAAGTATAGTATCACTGAATTCATTACATTGCTATTGAAAGGAAGGGGGTCGCGATGGATATTATGATTGAATATTGGGTCGCAAGTATTGAAAGTTAGAGAAGCACTGCTCTGTACTATTGTTAGTTATACCAAGAATTTTTAAAGGAAGTATATGAGTTCATTGCGTTAAAAAATAGGTATTAATTTCCTTTTAAACAGTTGTTATATTTTTAATAAACATGCATAAAAGCTTGTTTGCACATTTTATGAATAACAAAGATATGAAAAAATTCCTTGTTGCTATGCTCCTTACAACTAGCTAACAAAGACTGGTAAATAAAATAGTAATAGTAGTACAACTTTGCTTCCGCCGTTTTTTTCCGAAATTCGAGGCTTTATTGTAAAAAACTGATTATACATTTATGATTCAAAGTATTGGCCATCTTTGGCCACTACTTTCTCCCATCTTTCGGGCAGCATACGAATCCCGCGTTGAAAAAACTGGTTATCTTTTGAATCGATAGACGAATCAATCCAATTTTTTACTTTTTCAAAAGACCGGAAGTGCTGGTCAGCCAGGCCATGTGCTATTGATCGAAACAAGTGATAATCCGAGGGAGCAAGGTCTGGAGAATACAGCGGGCGGGTGGGGTAGGACTTCCCATTTCAACGTTTCCAAGTATGTCTTGACCATATTGCAACATGGGGTCGAGCATTGTCATGCTGTAAAATCACTTTATCATGTCTCTCGTTGTATTGCTGCCGTTTGTCTTTCAAAGCTCGGCTCAAACGCATTAGTTGCGTTCGATAACGATCGCCTGTGATTGTTTTAGTCGGTTTTAACAACTAATAATATACTACGCCGAGCTGGTCCCACCCAATACTGAGCATGACCATGGAACCGTGAATATTCGGTTGGGCCGTCGACGTGGAAGCATGGCCGGGATATCCCCATGATTTTCTGCGCTTGGGATTATCGTAACGAACCCATTTTTCGTCCCCAGTCGCAATGCGATGCAGAAATCCCTTTCGTCTTTGCCTTACAAGCAGCTATTCACAAGCAAACAAACGCCGTTCAACATCTCTCGGCTTCAACTCGTACGGCACCCAATTTCCTTTTTTCTGAATCATTCCCATGACTTTCAGGCATTTTGATATGTCTTGTTGCGTCACTCCCAATGGTTCTGACAATTCTTGTTGCGTTTGACACGAGTCTTGATCAAGTAATGCCTCCAATTCTGCATCTTCGAAAACCTTCTCTCTTCCACCGCCATGTGGTCTTCGACTTCAAAATCACCGTTCTTGAAGCGTTGAAACCACTCTCGGCAGGTTCTTTCACTAATAGCGGCCTCATCATAGGTATTTGAGAACATTCGATGAGCCTCAGCCGCAGATTTCTTCATATTAAAGCAGAAAATTAAAGTCTCCCGCAAGCGACGAGAATTTGGCTCGTAAGCTGACATGTTTAATCGAGAATAACTTTATGATGTGCAGACACAAATCGACTAATATTTCGGTGGCGTTATGTTTACAAATACCTAAGCTTATTGTATGACATCTACGATCTATTTATTTCGACTTCCACTTATCGCTACTGCCATCTATTGCAAAACGGCGGAAGCAAAGTTGTACACCTTTTATAAAAGGTAATCTGAGAAAAAAATACTTATATACGTAAGGTTGTCAAACATTCTACTTTTAAAATTTATAATTCTTCTACATTCATGTTTTATGTATAATAATAACCAATTAAAGATACGCTTTGGGAAATAAATATGGCCGCGGTAGCCTAGTAGTCAAGGTAACAGATCACGCAGGCATGTCCTGAGTTCGAAGCTGGTATCGCTGAACACCCGCCGTGTGGCGGGGAACGATTCACGGTAAATCAGTCGAAGCACAAACGTCCTCCCATTGGTGTAGTGTGGAAGTTAGGAAACAGGGGGTGCGAGCTGAAGTATTATCCTCGTCACTTAACCATGGAACTCGAACTGCTGTATCATGAGTTTGAGCCAAAGGGCCACTTATAGAAGTGCTGTTTAGCGTTAAATTTGCTGTGGCTAAGCGTTCTCACGTTTCAAGATGTGAAAGTAAGGATAGGGGGTGGCAGCTCAGATGCGTCCTCGTCACTCGACCGTGGCTCAAATTTACGAAGTCCGTCGTTAATAGCTCTCGTGCAGTTCTATAGCGCGACGTAAATATCACACTAACTGACTTGGAAAATAATTATAATGCATCTTAATATATTTTGATTGTCATAAGTGTTGTGACGGGCTCTAGCCGTGATATTTCTATTAATTCCCCTTGGAGAAGTTTTTTTATTAACTGAGGATTGAGTTTAAAATCGCCATTTGTAAAGATAACTTAATTTGTAAACTAATGTAAGTGCTATTTAAACCCTGGAAATGGGTGTGTTAGAGTGAATCGTTAACTCTCACGCTATCATTCAAACAATAATTGCCATCGGAAAAGTGACAATAAAAGAGAAGAAGATATGAAGAGGAGTGTAGCAGCTTAAAAAAGAGCCAACAAGTGATCTACAATCGGATCAAGAGATATGTCTATTTAAAAATGCTAAAGTAGGAAACTAAAAGAATTGGTTATTGTACTTGAATTTACCATAAGTTGATCAGTCAGAAATAAAAAGTAATTATATTTATAACAATGTCTGTACCTCTCTCTCTTCAGAGTCCCAAAGTACACCTGAAACCTCCGGGTTACGACAGTGTAAGCAAAATTAGAAGTTATTGTACTTGAAAATGCATACATAATTTTGTAAATTACATCTACATTTTTGTTCCAAGAATACAAATTTATTCCTTATAACATGCATTTGCAACTATTTTCAGATAATAAGAAATATTTTTATCGATTAAGGAAATTAAAATTATGTGCATTGATAATTCAAGGGAAAAGTTAAATTTGTAATCTATCGCATTTCTTAAAATGAAATTGAAAATATTTTTTTCTTATTATTACGCGTTTATTTTAAAGTGCATTTCGAATTCTCTCAACGAAATAACTTCAATCTAAACACATCAGAAATACAAAACATCAGATATGTTCATTATTCTTTAAAAAAAAGGAAACTCCTTTCGTGGAGGACAAAAAAACCCCTTAAATAAATCACATTCCAAAAATGCATATTAACTACATTCACACATGACAATGTTAATATGAAAAAAATTAAACAAAAAATGTAAAATATGAATTTAAATACTAAACCTGATTGGCGAATGTAAACTTTCCATTCCTTTTCCGGAATATCTGATGAAAGTAACTAAAATGACTGCGGAAAAAACCCTTTATAAAATAAAAATGTCACCAACCATGTAACTTATTTTTCGTTTTTAAACAAGGAATCATCGGTAAAAATGTGTGATAGCATACAAGATCTTATTATACAGATTTTTTTACATCTAGGAAAAAATATTCAAATATCATTGAATAAAAAGCGAAATACACAACATAACGTAATAAAATTATACGGAAACCCATAAAAGCATGAAAAAAAGATAAAATTTCAAAACTAACAATATATACTTATATATAAAAATACAATATAATATAAAATGAGTGAAAGAAAAACAAGGAAAAAAAGAACCAAAAATAATTCTAGCAAAAAATTTATTTATACTCTTGATATTACATAATGAAACTAAAGTAATTCCCAATATTAAAAAGAACTTTATTTAAAGTACAATCTATTAATATCCCCCTAAAGCATTCGTAAGATATCCACTAGTTTCCCCTACAGTACCGTAATCGACAACTCCTATACTTGAATATCTTAATATATGCAAAAGACTTGCAACGATGTCCAGCAAAAATTGTACGCTAATTTCGCAATCAGAGACGCCAGATGAGTAAGAGGAAATTTCGTTAACGCCTCTAGAAATAATCTCAGGCAAAGCTCCTACATTCAAAGATCCACCAGAAACCAGAGAGGTAGTAAATGAATTCACTCTAGACACGGATGGGGTGACACGTCTAATCAAAGTAATCGCAGGGACACCAAAGGAACCAAATTCACCTTCTCCAGCTGCTGCGGAGGCAGCTGCCGCACCAGAGCCTCCACCGTAACCACGACGTCGACCGTAGCGTCCTCCTCTTCCACCGTCCGCTGCTGACGCTGCTGCAGATGCGCCACCTGTTCCGTAGCCAAGTCCTTCGTAATCTTCTCCACCTGATGCAGCTGCCGCCACCGCTGCTCCGGATGCACCACCTGGTCCATATCCAAGTCCTCCATTACCTTCTCCTGATGCAGCTGCCGACGCAGCTGCTGCTGCGTCAGAACCTCCAACAAATCCACCGTAGCCTCCTCTTCCACCGTCAGCTGCTGCAGCTGCCGCCGCTGCTCCAGATGCACCACCTGGACCATAGCCGAATCCACCATCTCCTTCTCCTGCTGCGGCTGCTGCCGCCGATGCACCGGCATCTCCACCTTGACCGCGACCTCTTCCATAGAGTCCTCCTCGGCCACCGTCAGCTGCTGCCGCCGCCGCTGCTGCATCAGAACCTGCTCCAAGTCCTCCGTAACCTCCTCGGCCACCATCAGCAACAGCCGCCGCTGCTGCTGCACCCGAGTCTCCACCTAGTCCACGAACTCTTCCATAGAGTCCTCCTCTGCCACCGTCAGCTGCTGCTACAGAACCTCCACCAAGTCCTCCGTAGCCTCCTCTGCCACCATCAGCAGCAGCTGCTGCCACTGCTGCTTCAGAACCTCCCCCAAGTCCTCCATAGCCTCCTCTGCCACCATCAGCTGCAGCTGCCGCCGCTGCTGCACCCGAGTCTCCACCTAGTCCACGACCTCTTCCATAGAGTCCTCCTCTGCCACCGTCAGCTGCTGCTGCCGCCGCTGCTGCATCAGAACCTCCACCAAGTCCTCCGTAGCCTCCTCTGCCACCTTCAGCAGCTGCCGCTGCTGCACCCGAGTCTCCACCTACTCCACGACCTCTTCCATAGAGTCCTCCTCTGCCACCGTCAGCTGCTGCCGCTGCTGCATCAGAACCTCCACCAAGTCCTCCGTAGCCTCCTCTGCCACCATCAGCGGCTACCGCCGCTGCTGCTGCTGCGTCAAAACCTCCACTAAGTCCTCCGTAACTTCCTCGGCCACCTTCAGCGGCTGCCGCGGCAGCAGCTGCACCCGACTCTCCACCTGGTCCACGACCTCTTCCATAGAGTCCTCCTCTGCCACCGTCAGCTGCTGCCGCTGCATCAGAACCTCCACCGAATCCTCCGTAGCCTCCTCTGCCACCATCAGCTCCTGCTGCTACCGCTCCTGCACCCGAGTCTCCATCTAGTCCCCGACCTCTTCCATAGAGTCCTCCTCTGCCACCGTCAGCTGCTGCTGCCGCCGCCGCTGCTGCACCCGAATCTCCACCTGGTCCACGACCTCTTCCATAGAAACCTCCTCTACCACCGTCAGCTGCGGCTGCCGCAGCCGCTGCTGCATCAGAAACTCCACCAAGTTCTCCGTAGCCTCCTCTGCCACCATCGGTTGCTGCTGCGGCCGCTGCTGCACTCGAGTCTCCACCTAGTCCTCGACCTCTTCCATAGAGTCCTCCTCTGCCACCGTCAGCTGCTGCCGCTGCATCAGAACCTCCACCAAGTCCTCCGTATCCTCCTCGGCCACCATCAGCCGCCGCCGCTGCTGCTGCGTCAGAACCTCCACCTAGTCCTCCGTAACCTTCTCGGCCACCATTAGCTGCTGATGCGGCAGCTGCTGCACCTGAGTCTCCACCTAGTCCACGACCTCTTCCATAGAGTCCTCCTCTGCCACCGTCAGCTGCTGCCGCCGCCGCTGCTGCGTCAGAACCTCCCCCAAGTCCTCCATAGCCTCCTCTGCCACCATCAGCTGCAGCTGCCGCCGCTGCTGCACCCGAGTCTCCACCTAGTCCACGACCTCTTCCATAGAGTCCTCCTCTGCCACCGTCAGCTGCTGCTGCCGCCGCTGCTGCGTCAGAACCTCCACCAAGTCCTCCGTAACCTCCTCGGCCACCTTCAGCAGCTGCCGCGCTGCGCGATTCTCCACCTGGTCCACGACCTCTTCCATAGAGTCCTCCTCTACCAACGTCAGCTGCTGCCGCTGCTGCACCTGAGTCTCCAACTAGTCCACGACCTCTTCCATAGAGTCCTCCTCTGCCACCGTCAGCTGCTGCCGCTGCTGCGTCAGAACCTCCACCAAGTCCTCCGTAGCCTCCTCTGCCACCTTCAGCAGCTGCCGCTGCTGCACCCGAGTCTCCACCTGGTCCACGACCTCTTCCATAGAGTCCTCCTCTGCCACCGTCAGCTGCTGCCGCTGCATCAGAACCTCCACCAAGTCCTCCGTAACCTTCTCGGCCACCATTAGCTGCTGATGCGGCAGCTGCTGCACCTGAGTCTCCACCTAGTCCACGACCTCTTCCATAGAGTCCTCCTCTGCCACCGTCAGCTGCTGCCGCCGCCGCTGCTGCACCCGACTCTCCACCTGGTCCACGACCTCTTCCATAGAAACCTCCTCTACCACCGTCAGCTGCGGCTGCCGCCCCCGCTGCTGCATCAAAAACTCCACCAAGTTCTCCGTAGCCTCCTCTGCCACCATCGGTTGCTGCTGCGGCCGCTGCTGCACTAGAGTCTCCACCTAGTCCTCGACCTCTTCCATAGAGTCCTCCTCTGCCACCGTCAGCTGCTGCCGCTGCATCAGAACCTCCACCAAGTCCTCCGTAACCTTCTCGGCCACCATTAGCTGCTGATCCGGCAGCTGCTGCACCTGAGTCTCCACCTAGTCCACGACCTCTTCCATAGAGTCCTCCTCTGCCACCGTCAGCTGCTGCTGCCGCCGCTGCTGCGTCAGAACCTCCACCAAGTCCTCCGTAGCCTCCTCTGCCATCGTCAGCTGCTGCCGCCGCCGCTGCTGCATCAGAACCTGCACCAAGTCCTCCGTAACCTTCTCGGCCACCATCAGCGGCTGCCGCCGCCGCTGCTGCACCCGAGTCTCCACCTAGTCCACGACCTCTTCCATAGAGTCCTCCTCTACCACCGTCAGTTGCTCCTGCCGCCGCCGCTGCTGCGTCAGAACCTCCACCAAGTCCCCCGTAGCCTCCTCTGCCACCTTCAGCAGCTGCCGCTGCTGCACCCGAGTCTCCACCTAGTCCACGACCTCTTCCATAGATTCCTTCTCTGCCATCGTCAGCTGATGCCGCCGCCGCTGCTGCATCAGAACCTGCACCAAGTCCTCCGTAACCTCCTGGGCGACCATCAGCGGCTGCCGTGGCAGCTGCAGCACCGGACTCTCCACCTGGTCCACGACCTATTCCATAGAGTCCTTCTCTGCCACCGTCAGTTGTTGCCGCTGCATCAGAACCTCCACCGAATCCTTCGTAGCCTCCTTTGCCACCATCAGCTGCTGCTGCTGCTGCCGCCACCGCAGAATTAGAACCTCCACCGAATCCTCCTCTGCCACCATCAGTTGCTGCTGCGGCTGCTGCTGCAAACGATTCTCCACCTAGTCCCCGACCTCTTCCATAGAGTCCTCCTCTGCCACCGTCAGCTGCTGCTGCCGCCGCCGCTGCTGCACCCGAATCTCCACCTGGTCCACGACCTCTTCCATAGAAACCTCCTCTATCACCGTCAGCTGCGGCTGCCGCTCCCGCTGCTGCATCAGAAACTCCACCGAATCCTCCGTAGCCTCCTCTGCCACCATCAGCTGCTGCTGCCGCCGCCGCAGCATCAGAACCTCCACCGAGTCCTCCGTAGCCTCCTCTGCCACCATCAGCTGCTGCTGCCACCGCTGCTGCACCCGAGTCTCCACCTAGTCCCCGACCTCTTCCATAGAGTCCTCCTCTGCCACCGTCAGCTGCTGCCGCCGCCGCTGCTGCGTCAGAACCTCCACCAAGTCCTCCGTAGCCTCCTCTGCCACCGTCAGCTGCTGCATCAGAACCTGCACCAAGTCCTCCGTATCCTCCTTGGCCACCATCAGCGGCTGCCGCCGCCGCTGCTGCACTTGAGTCTCCACCTAGTCCACCACCTCTTCCATAGAGTCCTCCTCTACCACCGTCAGCTGCTCCTGCCGCCGCTGCTGCATCAGACCCTTCACTACGTCCTTCGTAGCCTCCTCTGCCACCATCAGCTGCTGCTGCCGCCACCGCAGCATCAGAACCTCCACCGTGTCCTCCGTAGCCTCTCACGCCACCATCAGCTGCTGCTGCCACCGCTGCTGCACCCGAGTCTCCACCTAGTCCCCGACCTCTTCCATAGAGTCCTCCTCTGCCACCGTCAGCTGCTGCTGCCGCCGCTGCTGCGTCAGAACCTCCACCAAGTCCTCCGTTGCCTCCTCTGCTACCGTCAGCTGCTGCATCAGAACCTGCACCAAGTCCTTCGTAACCTCCTCGGCCACCATCAGCGGCTGCCGCCGCCGCTGCTGCACCCGAGTCTCCACCTAGTCCACCACCTCTTCCATAGAGTCCTCCTCTACCACCGTCAGCTGCTCCTGCCGCCGCTGCTGCATCAGACCCTTCACTACGTCCTTCGTAGCCTCCTCTACCACCATCAGCTGCTGCTGCGGCAGCTGCTGCACCAGAGTCTCCACCGTAACCACGACGTCCGTAAAGTCCTCCTCTTCCACCGTCTGTTTCTGCTGCAGCCGCTGCTGCTCCAGATGCCCCAACTGGTCCATACCCAATTCCTTCATTGCCTTCTCCTGCTGCCGCTGCTGCAGCAGAGTCTCCCCCGTATCCTTGACTAAGCCCTCCGTAGCCTCCTTTGCCATCATCTGCTGCTGCGGTTGCCGCTGCTGCACCAGAGTCTCCATTGTAAGCAAGACCTCCTCCATAAAGTCCACCTCTTCCACTTTCAGCTGCCATCGCCACCCCAGCTGCACCACTTGGACCATAGCCAACACCTCCATTACCTTGTTCAGTTGCTGCTGCGTCCGCAGCGGCGTTAGATACTCCATTGTAACCAAGACCTTGACCGTATAATCCTCCTCTTCCACCGTCAGCGGCCGCCGCTGCTCCAGCTTCACCACCTGGACCATAGCCAAGTTCTCCATAACTTCCACCAGCTGCCGCTGGTTCTACCCCACCGTATCCTAATCTAGTTTCTCCACCATATCCTGCTCCTCCTGGTGCAGAAGCTGCTGCTCCGGAAGCTCCAATGCTGCCAAAACCACTTCCATACCCTGAAACTTGTGCATTTGGAATTCCAGATACTGCCTCTACTGCTCCAGAATTGCCTTCTCCACCATATCCAGGGCCGTATCCTAATCCACCATCTCCATAAGCTACTGCTACACTCCCGCTGCCGGTTCCATATCCACCACTATACCCAGAATCAGCTGAATTTTGATTACTTGCAAATATTTGTATCATTTCTGATAATTCTCTCATAGCCATATCGTCTCTCGGTATTCCAGCTTGTAGAAATGCATTTGCCATAGCATTTTCAGCTGTTGATATCATATTATTTACATTTCCTCCATTTTGCCCTAGAATATCGGCAACTGCGGAGCAGAACATCATTTTTATAACATCATATTTGTGCTGATTTGATTTTTTAGACATTCTCAGTTCCCCTAATGTATCTAAAATTGTTTCTTCCATATCTCTAACATCATCTTTTGCGCTTTCACTTAAGTCTTGAGAGTTAGTCAAAAAGCTTGCAAAAGCAGATATAAAAGATGTCATTGTGTCACCTTGTATCATGTCTTGCATGGAAGCCCTAACATAGTTTGTTTGGGCGCAAAAGAATGCGATAAATAATATATTCGTGAGCCAACCCATAACTAAATCTTGCAGTTTAGGATATCTCTCGAAGATGTGACTTTCCAACAAAAGAAGCCGATTTTTATTGTGACAGAAATCGTGACTGTCCGGCGTCATTCATTCCAAAATTGCAGCTTATCAAACATAAGAACTGTTGTGCATTCATACGATGCGCAGTTTTCGTGCAACATATCTTATTAGATATTCATATCAAATAATGGATTGCGCATCACTTATGACCCAGTAAAATAATTTAAGTTCTAGAAAGTAAAATGCATTTCGCCTCATAAATTATTTATTTTCATAATTCTTACTTCTACTTTTTATTCCCTCAAAGAGTAGTTAATAGATTATTGGATATATGGGGATTTTCTGATACTATATGTATAGGCTAACAATTTATTCTCGTATGTCTTTTCTCTTTATAACTCTTAAAGTTATATTATGTATAATCCATAAATTTATCATTAAATATAATATTGGAATGTAGTCGGATAAATATTACATAGAATTGTCATAGAAATATGAGTAAGTAGATTTAAAAAAAATTATGCATTCATTAACTTACGCACAAAATAAAATAGCATTGATCTAGTGTTTGTGTTTTATACTTTTAATAAAATAAATACTGAAGAATTGGATTTTTTTTCAAAATCCATTATATATTGTCTTAAAAAATGCCTCCATTTTCTTTCCATTCTTTATCATGCATTTCATTTATGCTTAAAATGTATTGAATCACTCTTACTAGTAGACATGATCCAAAAGAACCCTTTAAATTCAAGGTTGTTTTTTTTTAACTCAGGCGTTATAGACATACTCGAAGAATTGTTACAATTAGTTTTAAAAATTTGTAACTCGGAGAAAACTTTTCTTCAATTTCCCTCATAAGCAAAATTTTTGCTCTAGGCGGTTAATTTATAACATAGCGCAATTATTCAAGATGTATCATAAAATCTGGTGTATAACGCGCAGTTTTAACACACACACACAAATTAAATATACCGAGACTCGTTATATCGAAAGCTTTAAAAATACAAAAAAAGAGATTATAAAACATTAGGCTTCTACCTACACACTGTAAATTCCGGCGTATATTTATAACGCGTACCTTTACTTTCAAAATTATTTTTTTAATTTTTAGGTATATTCGCCGTATAATGCGCATCCCCTTTTTTTATGAGAAATCTGAAATTTACGTGTCATACACTTATGTTCTGAAGTCTTTCATTCGAGTCATTATTCCAGGTTTTTGAAAAAATAGCATATTTCAGGAACTGTCATTCCTTAACTTCATGAGGTATGTCCTTTCTTTTAAATAAACAGTATATAGATATATATATACAAGTCTAATTCTTTTTATACTCATCTCTTTTCTTCATTTTTAAGGTTATCATTTTTATACCCGGTGTATAAAGCGCACTCGTAAATTTCGATCTTCGGATACACGATTGTTCGGATAATCGAACACTATATGAATATTAAAAGTCCCCACATACGGGAAACGCGCTTGAAGAAAAAGCAAAATAGGTGCAAAATGTCGCAACTTTACTTTTATTATGGAAAACAATCACTTATTTTCCCTTGTACCATTGTACATCTTCGTTTTTTCGCTGCATGGTCTATTATTCTCTTGAGCAGCAGTAGTTGAGTAGGACAGCACTCTGATTGTTGTTCGTACCACTCCACAACTGTCTCTAACGCAGAAAATGTGTCAGCATTTGATGGATCCTTGCTACTCACGTTGTTGATGTTGTCCTCATCTTCATCCGTTTCATTCTCGGCAAGGTCAGATTCTTCTTGCACGGAAATCACAATTTTGCCATCATTTAATATTTGAAATTCACAGTCTTCTGCATCGTATGCCATCCAGGTTTCTACTACAGGCAGATGTTTACCAAATCATTCAACCGAAATTCCCCAAATATCCCTGACTTTGGGTTTTCTCATCACTTTTGGCCTCACGCGAAACAACTATTGAGCATTCCACTATTCGAAAACTTATTCATATACAGTGCATGTAGTTGACAAAAGAAAAAAAACTGGTCCGGATATTTTATGCTCCGGATAATAAACGTTCAGATAAACGACGTTCTACTGTATGGTGATAGCAAAACGTTGTAGACTACTTCAAAGTTTTATTTTTTATCGCAGCTGTTCTTAAACATTTGATGTCGGTGCCCCCCCCTTTATGTATTAGCCTGACATCGTGGACCTCTAAGATTTTGAATACCTCTAGTTGGCTCTCAACACATGACTGAGTGATTTAAAGAGACCAAAATATTCCTAAGGCTCCCTCTGCTACTTACACAGACTGTTTAAAGCTCCTTCTTCCCTTTAAGAGAACTTTAAACATCTAATAAAAAAATTCATTGTAGTCTATGTAGTTGCAAACTATAAAAAAATATTCTTGATCAAAATACGTGTTCTAGTAAAGTTTTTTCATTGGCGGCAATCTATTCTAGGATGGCACACCTTTCAATTTTTCGAGGAAAACTTTCAGAGTGTGTAAAAGAGGGAAATCTCTCTCTTAGCATTAAAAACTCGTCGCGGACCACATAGAAAAACGATGGTGACCATTGGGAGCCCACGGACCACAGTTTAAGAACCACTGTTTCAGAGGAAATAAATTGTTAGTGACACACATTTTGATAGGAACATTAATCTGTACAAATCATGCAATGGGCGCATTCAATAGGCCGGTCAAAAAATAAATGTTAGTTTGTGGTATATCCAAGTAAAATCTGATGCAAATGATATCACACTGAAGCAATTTGTTAATGATTTCCTCTGGGTCTTGTTGAGGTAATTTTTTCCATCTCCTTTCAATGAATGCATAAGAATATCCTTATTGGAAGTTAGTATCAATATCATCAAGCAAAATATCATCCTTAAGTACATACCAAACATTTTTAAAAGTATTTAAATCGGAGAAACGTAATGGTAATTTTTTTTTCAGAATGGGGCTGCATAGTGGTAAAATTGTCGTCCAGAAATATTTTGTTTCACTTTAATGTTTTGTGGGTATGTTTTTGTCTCTAACCTCTACACCCAACCAGTACAGTAGTTAATAATGTTGACTGCTGTACCGAAGAGTCTGGATTTTAATCCCGGAGACGGCATGGATGTTTGTAAATGTAAAGTGCCTGTGCGGCATGTGGGCACTCTAAATATTCGTCATGCCAAGGGTCCATTCGAAAGGTTGGCGAGATCCCTTAACCACTCCCCAGGGCGTTCTCTCGAAAATTCGGGGTAAAGCCGAGCCAAGTATGGTGTTCAAAGCTGCAGTTAACGACAGACGTAAGAACTAGCCTCTTGCAAAAATGAATTTCGTGGGCCTCGATCTGACACCGTCGATCAGGTGTTATATAAGCAAAACAAAATATTTTGAGTGGTTATATAAACTTGAAATAATGTATTAAAATTCCAAAGTAATGAAAGATATTAAGTGAGTGAAGAACGAAATTACATAAAGGTTTTCTGTAATAAATGGTAAATAGACAGAATAATTCCCTTAGCTACACAAATGTGTAACACTTATGTTAAAATTTGTTTTAAAATCAGTGGTCCAGAATTAGATCAGAGATAACATGTTCAGTCTTCAATACTTGAATATCGGTTTCCAAGCGGAGATTTCTATTATTAGTTTCTCCATCGGATGGGAAATATGCAAAACCAAAGAATTAAAAAAAGAATTAATAAATGAGGAAATATTTTAAAAAGAATTATTTACATTATTAAGTTAAAAATAAAGTTTCCCACAGCAAAATTTTTTTCAATATCTACTGGGTTAAAGCCCACAATAATATAAGCAATGAAATAGCAGATTAATATGCCAAAATGGTATTTTCCTGTGGTAAACATGTGTACAAACCCCTCGCTCCTTTTTTTAAATAAAAACTTGAAAAAGTAACTCCTTCACATGGAATTTATTAACGTCGCACTATAAAGAAACACTACGGCTACTGGCAACAGACCTCGTAATTTTGAACCATGGTCAAGTGACTCCCTTTTCAAAGTCCTCCACGACTTTAAACCTTTACAAATTTAGCGTGCACCAGCCTCTCTACACGGTCAAATTCATTAAATCAATATAAGACACCAAATGCCGCGATATGCAAACCAGTAGTAGAAGCAGTTTGGGAACATGTGCCCAAACCCTTTCTCCTGAACAAGCGGTTTAACCCCAGTAGTGGTTGAGTGAGTGAATGAATATTAACATCGCACTGTTCAGCTACACGAGGGCTTTTGGGGACAGACTTCGTAATTTTGAACCATGGTCAAGTGACGAGCCAGTAGCGGTTGAACAAAGTTGTAAATTGATTCCTATTTTAAGAGATTAATGACGCTTATCTAATCACGCATTAGGAATGGCCGTGGTAGCCTAATGGTTTAAGTCACAGACTCGTAGTTGGCGTGTCTTGAGTTTCAGCCCTATACAGAAGAAGATTTGCCATGTAGAAGGGGTCGATACACGTTAAGTCGGTCGAGGCTCACACGTTCTCCCATTGGTGTGGTATGGATGTTGGATAAGTCTGTGAAACAAAATTTCTAGATCCCTCTGAAATAGTTGTTAGTTTTGAAATTTCAATATCACACTGCAAACGATCATTTAAATTTGTCTAATTTACAATAACTAATTTGGCACAAGACATTTTTTGTTTGTCCTCCCTCTATTGTTTTTCTACTTTTAATAAGCAAAAAGTTAACTTCACGCGTAGTTTTATAAAATAATGATTCAGTACATTTTTGAAACGATTTATCACAACGAATGTTCATACATATACACACAAAAGGCTATTCTTTTGTAATTAATTAAACCATTTTAATACTTAACCCTCCAAGCGGTTAGCACGGAGAATTCCGTCATTGTAAAGATACTTCAAAAATGCACTGCACAGATTTTTTTTTGCCTTCAAGTAACATTTTCAAAAGTGGATTAGCCGTACTTTTCTGAAATCCTTTCCCCCTTTTAATGGTTTAACATCTTGAAAGATAATTAGGGACGGTGGAAGCAACACAGCAGGGCACTGATAGGAAGTTTTATGGCTCGCAGGGAACCCCACCCCATGTATTGACCCTGGAGCAATCGTAAAAAATCGGGGAAAAATTTCTTTACACCCCAGGAAGTGTTTGTTTGTGAGCTGGTATTTTAAAAGTTTTGAAAAGTCCCAACGCATAAGTAAAATATATGTAACAATTCCCTTTTGGTTTCAAATTAATTTGAAACTGTAACAAAAGTTGGGGCGTGTCAGGGCAATCTGCTATTTCATATAGTTCGACAAATTATCTTTTTTAAAGTATATTCTTTCGCTTCATTTTTCTTATCTTAATCAATGCTTTCAGTTTTTGAAACATGATTATTTCATTATAAGATGCCAAAAAAAATTAATAAAACACCAAACACTTTAAAATTTGAAATCTTTTCAACTTTCCAACCACTAAAAATGAATAAATTTAAACTTCATCAAATAATTTGAAACATTTTCTTACACTTTGATAAAAAATAATAACGAAAAAAAAAAACTAATTAAGATCTATTAGTTTTTTTTTTTTTAGATTTCAAAGCCTAAGTGTTCAGGGAAGTTTACGTACAGTGCCTAGTTATATATTGTTAAAATACACCGATTTATATTTGAATTTTAAGTGCTTGAACTTCAGTTTACATCAAAGACAACATGAATGAAGATTTTCCCACATTTTTTTATAAGTTGAATGTTTGAATAAAAGTAAACAAAAATATACGGAAACATTTACAGTAGACATTTATGCATATAAATAAACATAAAAATCAATTTTTAATTCGAGCTATTCAAAAACATTCGAATTATTCTTCAAAAATATCTATTATTACCTCAACATTTATCTTTTTTAAAGGCTAACCGAATAAATAATTAAAATCTGGATATTTTTTGAAATCTCGACCGTATAAAGCTAGAAATTTTATGTTAGAAATTCCATTTGAAATTTCGAAAAAAAAATGTATCGCGCAGTTAAAAATTATTTACCATAAGTTCTAGCAACTCTTTGAGTATAATATAAATTTCAAATTTTATTATATAGCTTCTTTGGTATTTTTTAATATATTTCGAAGATTTCATACAATTCAGTTTAAAACTGCATGCTAAGAGCAAAAAATATACTAAAAAATCGACGAATATACAATAAAGTTTTACATAGAAGCAAAACTGAGAATCTAAAGCGTAGGAATGTGTGAAATTTTTGAGTATATCTGAAGTAGTTTTCGAAATATTTATTTTAAAGTTCAGAAAATTTGTGTGCGTTATGTTATACTTAATATTAATTAAATAGTTAAAGTAATATGTTAATAATAGTCATGTAATCGTTTGATGACACATTCATATACTAATAAAAATTATAATGGTTATTGATGCGAATGTCAAGAATTTTATGTAATTTTAAATTCAGACATTAAGATATTGATGTAGAAAATATAAAACGACCATCTAAAATAAATGAAAAATGCAGTCTGCTATAAAATGATCTTGACAAACAAAATACGGCATTTTCACTTACTATGGCAGAGCCGGCTTAGTCAGGGGCGATCTGGAAAAACAGAGAGGGAACCGCGGTTTTGATGGATGCCGCTCTAGCTTTTAAATCTCCCAGGGAAAAATATATCAATTACAAATACAAAAAGTAAGTCTTGTAATTTTCCATACATTTTTATAACAACGAATTGTGGAATTGGCTCCCAATACTTTGTTGTGTTTGACAATATATAAGGTAACCAACCATACTTTAGATATATTTGCACTACTTTTTCGTAACCGTATTCCTTTTAAAATTAATTCGTGCAGCCAAAATACACTTTTGCACTCTTAAAAATTTATGTAAACTATAACAGTTAATTTTAATTTATGCAACTTGTGAAATGTTCATAATGAACCATTTCCGTCTAAACAGTTTACATGAAAAAAGAAGTTTGGACTCCCTCATTCATTAGGGAATTATATAAGATTCTAACATTAAGTTTCATTTTTCACCGAATAGGGTCGAGTGGTAGTGTATCGTGCTTTCACACCACAGGTGTTGGGTTCTATTAACGTGCTGGGCAAGGTCTACTCTGTCTTTCATCCCCGCTACATTGGGTCGATAAATGAGTACCAAGCTTGCTTAGGGTCTTAAACACTGAAGGTCTCTCTTCAGACAGACCACCAAATCGGGACATCTGTTCATGCACCTCAGCGCCCAATGATCACGTATATTGGGATGGGCATAATAGTTCCTGGCCCTCATGGATTGTTGTGCCACTGAGTTTGAGTTTTAAGTTTGAGGATTGCCTCACTTTGGGGATGCCCCTTAGATAAACATGTATTTCCACTCATTGGCAATTAAATATTTTTCTTTCAATTACGTTTATTTCAGAAGGAAGTTTGATTTTTCAAATGTATTTGCTTAATAACATGTATATTTGTGTATTATATTAAAATTTTGATCAATCCAAAATTACATGTTTTTTGCTCCTCTAAAACTTTTAGGATTTTAGAACTGATCTTACAATCCATATACGTTTTATAGTAGTATATTTAAAAATGATAAAGACATTTTTACGACTGTGTGAGCTTTTATGCCTCGTTTATAAATATAAAAAATTGCATTCAGCTACAGTTTTTAAAATGTACTGAAATAAGTGGAGGAATAGGATATTTACATATTATGAATATTTTTGACTGCAGTAAGATATATTTATAATTCAGTTTCTTTACAATTTGAATAGAAGTTGTAAACCATTTTGCGAATAGTTTGATATTGAATATAAACCCATAGGCTGCTTAATATTGTAAAGTGTTTTATTTTGATACCAGCACACATTAAAATAAGGCTCATTTGCAGTTATATGATCAGCTTTAGAGATATTTAAATTTTAAGAAATAGTCTACACACGTACGAAAACATTCTTTCAAAACCACACACCACATCTCATACTATGTCTTCCATACAGCAGGAAATATTTGTATATACTCAAAAAATTTAATACAGGATACATTTCAAAATGTTAAAATTGTTTTTAAAATTTGGTATGGATACATTGTGGAACTGTCGGTTAACTTCACTGAACAAAATTGTTTTAAGTGTGCTGTTTTGAAAGACAAAATTAATTAGGGAGAACTTTTCTCACAATAGAATTTGTAATGACTGAATTGTGTGAAAATGTAATTATCGATGTGTGACATTTTTCCTTGTAATAAAAGAAACAGAAAGATAAGAAATTAAACTTGAGTAGAATATGGTTAGAAGTACTGTCATGCGCATTTGAAGAAGTATATCCCCCCATTTAAATTAAAAATTATTGACTGAATGTGTGTTATGTCCATCACAAATGCCGATGTAGAAAAGAAATTTTTATTTAATACAAGAAGTTCGAAAAGGAGAACACTAGGAATGAAAATTTAGATTTTTTCCGAAAAATATTCAGTTAACATAAAAATATCATTTATATGATTTTAATTAAAATAAATTAAAAGTATTGAAATCTTTTTTATGTTATTTTAAATTAAAAATATGAATAGAGAAAGATCAGTTTTATTTCATAAATATAATCATCGTATGTACATCACCGTATGCACCGTTTATTGTTTTATGGTTTAAAAAGAGATAGCGCCTTCGCTCTTTTTACCTCATTACTTTTTTAAAAAACAGGAAAGTGAGCGCGTTTTCTTACTCTCATATTCAAAAATGAATACAGGATGCTTTTTTCTGTTTCAAATCGAAATACCAATATATTTATTTAATTTTTTAAAAATGACAGAAATATTAATTTTGTTTGAAGAAAATATAATTATTTTTCAACTTCTAACACACTATTTATTTCCTTTTTTCCACCCTTCATTTTGTTTTAATTTTACTGTGACTAAACATATAGGGGAAACGACCCAGTTGCACTACAACTTTCAAACAAGATTGCCCAAGGCAACTTGACAGCTAGCTGTAAACGATTGATCTCTTGGTTCTTACTTTACAAAGGGACCAAACTGAGTCATAAAATTGTCCCCGTTCGACCTCCCAAGTTTTAAAAGGGGAAAGGAAAGAAGTATGTTGCATTTTTAAAGCGAATGTCAAAATAAGAGTATACGCTTTCGGAATAACTTTTCAGGAGGAAGCTAACCATTCAGAGGGTTAATTACGAAGTTTAATCGCATTCGAAAAGTTCTACAAAGTGTGGTTAAAATATGTATAATTTTAAATACCAAATTTTTGTTCAGATTTTTGAATACTGAATTGTTCTGAATGTCCTTCAGTCTTAAATTATGCTTTTAAAATAAAATGTATTGGGTGTATATTTGCTTAATAATCCCTACAACAAATACCTGAAAATATTTTAGTATTAATAATTAAACAACAAACTTAAGAATCTGTTACACGTGACCTTGGATTAAACTAACGCATGTGCATCCATGTGAAGTCGATTTACATTGAATTTCAATTTGCTAATGTATGTAAGTTCCAGCCTCCTTTTATTATTGTGTATTTCTAGCAAACTAAGTGTGGGCGATTTAATGCGCATTTCCCTTTTTTGTTTGTTTTTAACATCTCTAACATTCCTTGCAGTAGCTTATTTATCCACAAGCAGGTGATTCGATTGTTTTGCACTTATTACATATAAATATCAGTGAAGAAACAATCTTGAAAGATAAGAAACTCACATTTAAATAGCTTATTTTGCAAGCAAAAATCTCTGAATTGCCTCATTGCATAAAATTTCATACGAAAAGGCATTCTATTCGTACGCACAAATTGTTTACACCAATTTGATCAACTGTCTTAAACACATTTTCCATAATTCAGATACAGTTTTGTAAATTGCATACAAATATACTCAAATATTTTTACAAGATGTTTATATTTGTGTACTACAGTTCTAGAAAAACAGATGACACATAAATCTTTGGAATGCCGAATATTATTAAAATATACAGATTAATACGTATATTGGTTAAAATTATCATAATATATATGTGAGATGATGAATATTTTATACTAAATAAATATTCTGGAAGCAAATTAAACACATGATTAAACAAATCGTGATAGAAAAATCCACGTCTTAAACACGGTTTGTTTCCTTCACATCAACTGAAACTGTATCATATGACCTCAAACATGTATATTTGCTCAGATGCGGTAAATAATGTATACGATAAATAACAGACGCTCATCGAATGTTCGAGAATCCAATAGAATCCCATATCGATTACGCAAAACAAAAACGATTAAAATAAATTCTGCTTCTTCGCACTAAACTTTGAAAAATATTATTCCGTTAGTTGCCATAAGACATATTACACTGACAGTGGCGTAATGTACACACCGCATCGCGGAAGGGGGCAGAATTCTATGGATCCCAAAGGTTACGGTTTTGCAGTCCTTTGAGTCCTTGTTCATGGGTGTCCATGTCCATGGAATTTCTTGAGTTCATGGGCCCAAAATCTGACTCTGCAGGGGCGCCCTAATATTCTCCGTTACGCCACAGTACACAAATTTATTCAAATGCGACAATTTACTTATTCCATTTAGACAGACAAAAAATAGACATTTTCTTGTGGGTATTAGGGTAAGTTAACCCAACATAATATAAAAGTATTATTCAAAAGCAGTTTACGCTATGTAAGAGTACAAGAAATCTGATTTTATTAAATAATTACATAATGATTAAGGGAGAGATGGAATCCTGAAATACACATAAAACCTTTAAACTTGCAATCGTGGTTTTAGAAGCATCGGCTGAGGGATAACTTTTCATGTTTGTAAAGACGGGAATACAATATTCAAGACTAAAAAGCATATTTGTCAAGGGTTTTATGCTTTGTTTTCATAACACATCGACCTAAATAATAGTGTATCATTCGTATCTCTATTCATTTAGAAAAGCAAGGTAACGCGGTGTTTTTTCAACACACACACATGTGACAGCGTGGAAATATTCTTTTCGAATGTTACAAACACAATGCCCAGGACGCACTTATCCGTGCATTATAATAATAATAACTACCAGGAAATCCATAGCGGTGGTTCTCTTGACTTAACTTTTCTATAAAAAGAGGATAAAGTAACGTTTTGCAGCATGAAACATATGTATCCGGAAGGAGAAAACGCTATGAAAGCCACATCAAAAGTGATGTTGAGTTTGAGTGTTTTAGTAAAAGGGGGAAAACATATAGAGAAAAGAATCAAATAAATAAAAATCACAAGGGAAAGAATTCGTCTTTTTGGACGGTTTGGAAGACGCGCTAAGCAGGAAAAGTTAGGCTTCGCCCTGAACGTGTTTGGACTTGCCAAACTCGGCTGGGGCACGAGTAGACATGAATATTTCAAATCTGAACACGAACGGTAAAGAAGTCTAGCAAAGAAGTCTTTCCCTACCACAAGAAGGAACGAGGGAAAATAAAAACGAAGATGGTGGACGTGGAACAACAACAACAACAAAAAAAGACAAGGAAAGAGCTACTTACTACATGTGTTTTCGGACTGAAAACTGATAAATATTTCAGAATGGAAATACATTTTTATTTTCGTTTCTTTGTCGGTTACTTTTGAATCAAAGACAAATAAAGTAGGGGGTGGGGAGAATTTAGTTCCTTTGAGATTTCAGAAAACAGGAAAACTATTGCGAAATTCTACATTAAGACGTTTCAACGTCAACACGGTTTGTATACTGAATATGAATCAGTCTATTTTCAATGAGTCATTTTTTTGTTTGCTTGCTAAGTCCGAAAGACTTTTAATTACTTTTTTTTGTTTAAGAAATGCGTTCGAGGATTTTTGTAAAAACATTTTAACTGAAAGAATAGGAAAATTTTAGATTTAAAAGAGAATTTGAAATATGCATTTTTAAGTTAAAATTCACTCACACACATGAGTTAAAAAAAATATTTATATTGAAAACATTTAAAAAAATTTTATTCATTTTTAAGTGCTTGAAGTCTTTTTATTTATGTTAAAACTAGTGCACAATGATAATCATTCCATCAAATATAAATTTCAAAGAAAACTCGAGTTTTAATTTCAGGTCGTTTGAAATAAAAAAAAAGGAAAAGGAATCAAAATTCCTAACACGAGTAAACGCTTTTGCAATTGAAAAAGATAAAAATCCTGTAATTCCTCTTTTTTTTTTTTTGCTTCAGAGATATTCTCCATTTTTTTACATAAATTAACTTTTTTCTGGATGTTTGTTTTCGCTATTAACTAACAGAAAAGTAAAAGAAATTTTACAAAATAAAAGCAACAAAAATAAGAGAAGAAATGCGTTATAGATTGGATAAGAAAAGTAACCACTGTGTAGCGAAATATGCTTCGTCATATTGATTTATGTAAATTTCACAGTAAGATAAGAGCTCTATAGCTGAATTTTTTTAATCTTTTTTAATTGATGGCATCGTAAATGAAGGAAAAAACCTACTTTTTTGATAAAAAATAAAATGGCAATTATAAAATAAAAACTTCCTCTTCTCTCTCCATATTACAAGGAAGATGTTTACTTGAAAAATTTATTTTTCCAGCTCATTCAAAAAATATCAGAATAATACTAAATTCTGTACAGAATGTGCACGTTGAGAATATTTAAAGGTTAATTTAAAAATGCATGTTCATAATGACAGGCTTATTTCAAAATATTGTGATAGAGTAATTTAAGTGTGTACAATTGCAATTCATAACATTAACATATTCAATGCGTAAAATTGTAAAATTCCTAAGTATTCTTTAACTAGTATTGTACTCGAAATTCTGATCATGAGCATCCGTTACAAAATTTGAAAAGTTCTTAACCTAGACAGATATACATAATAGCAATAAAAAGCGCAATTTTATTTTTCAAAGTTATATACATGACCTTCTGAAAACAAAATCATGTGTTATAAGAATACAATACCAATATGGTATGAATAATCAAGAACTCGAATTTAAAAAATATTAATTAAAAATAAATATTAATTTAATAAATATTCTTAAGAAGAGAGAAAGAGGAAAAATTCAAATTAAACTAATAATTGAAATGCCATACGTTAGTAACGAATGTAATGACAAGCATATACGGTGATAACAGAAATTCATGATCAAGAAATTGAGTAATACGTCTCGCTTCAATATTATAAATATATTTTACATTACAAACTTATCAATTGTAGCCTAAGATTCTTTTTTACTTAATTGTATAAAATACTTTACTTGTGCAAAAAAATTTACAATCCCACTTCTTATAAAATGTTTTGAATTCGATAGCCGAATGGCCGTAGCTGGGCATTGCTTCGGTCATATTGTGTATTCAGTCACCATATATGTTATATCACCGTTTAAAGCAGGGGTACTCAACCTTTTTTTCCCGCCGGGCCACATACTAATGGTAGGTATTTCACGCGGGCCGCATACACCTGACAGTTATTTCATGCGGGCCGAATAATGCGGACATGCGGATAATGGAAAAAAACACACTATAAGATCAAAAAAATATTGAGAAACAAAATTGATAAAAATTATTAAAATTCATTTTTGTCTTTTACTTTAGTGTATTATATTAACTTTTCTATCGAACACACACACAAATATTTATTTTTATAAATGTTTACTGAGTTTAGGGATAATTTTTATTTTCTTTCATCTATATATATAACCAAACCTTTTGCTTACATTTTACTATTAAAAAACAAATTAACAGCAAAATTTATACATTTGATTGCTTGATTGACACAAATATCAGAATACATGTTCCAATCCAAACTTTTTCCATTCTTAACGCTCATAAATTACTTTAAGTAGATGTGGAGGTACTTATGCGTGAGTTGTTGCTGTTAATTGGTGGTGTTACGTTAAGTGCGTCTAACGACTTGGTTCCTGCGTCAAGAGGGTCGATGACTTTGGTTGATGCGTCAAATGGGACTGACGACTTTGATTGCTCTTGTTGCGAGTAGATGTCGCCACGACAGCTGAGCGAAGGTTGCGTTTTTCTTAATGCAACCAAGGTCACCAATGTAGAGGTGCTTATCCGAGGACAGAACCCACGACGATAGGTCCGTAGCCACGTAACCTAACCACTAGACAAAAGTGATCACCCCTGTCCGGAAGGGTGCTACTGGCGTATGAAGATACCACCACACAGAATTGTAGCAGCACCTGAAATATTTAAAAACCAGTTGAAATTTCAAAGAAGTTTTTCGTTATATTTTTATTTATTCTTTATATTTTTACGTAAATTCTTCAGAGATACACACAATATTTTCTACATAATTGCTAACATTTTATACTATATTACATTATTATTTTTTTTAAATATATAGACAGAGATAAAGAGATTTTTTCGCTTTTGCTTTATCAGTGTTAACAATGAAGTATGAAAGAATGTGTGTGAGAGAGAGAGAGAGAGAACGATGGATCCCGAATTGTGTTTAATCTGATACCATTTCTATATAACTGAAGTCCTATTTGCTTCCTTTAATGATGTATTGAGAGGATTTATACACAGTCCAGTCATATTAATGTGACCACTGTAAAAAGCCAGAATAACCATCTTTCGCAGAGGGGAAAATAGTCATTTAGGATCCTCAAGGTATTCACTAGGATGTTGAGCCACGCCGACTCTATTGCTGCACTAGATTACGCGCGTGAGGATCCATGACGCGAACAACCCGATCGAGAGGGTTCCATAGATTATTGATTGGGCTTAAGTCAGGTGAGTTTTCTGGACACGGAAGAATGATAAACTGATTCTGGTGCTCTTTGAACCACGCACGTACGCTGTCAGTTGTGTGACACTCCGCAATGTCCTGCTGGTAGATGCCACCATCCTGAGGAAAAACAATGCGCATAAAGGGGTAGACATGGTCTGAAAGGACAGATGCGTACTTCTATTGATCCATCGTGCTTTCCACAATGATGAATAAACACAGAAAATTTAAGGAAAACATTCCCCAGACCATAATGATCCCGCCTCCAGCCTGAACCTTGCCAGCAACTGTTGCAGGGTGTTTGCTTTTAGACGTTTCATGCCGTATTTGCAACCAACCATCCGTCTGATGGAGGATAAAGCGTGATTAATCAGAAAACTCTACCTGTCGCCTCTCATTGGATGCCCAGTTGCGGTACCTGTATGAAAATTCCAGTCTTCGTTGCTGATGAACAGCAGTCAGCATAGGTGCATGAACCAGGCGCCTGCTTCGGAGAACCAGACGCAACAACGATCGCTGAACAGTAGTTTGGAAGACACTGTTGGTAGCCCCTTGGTTCATCTGGGTGGTATGTTGCTTAACGGTAGCACGTCTATTCTCCCGAACTCACCTCTATCACCTATGGCCCGTGGTACACCACATTTGCCACGTCACTGATTTTAGACGGTCCCATTTTGCCATGCACGGTATACTTTAACCACGGTGACACACGAACAGTCCACAAACTTAGCCGTTTCGGAAATGCTTCCAACCTTTTCCCGAAAGCCAAAAATTATGCCGTTTTGGACTTCGGATAACTCTTTACATGTTTGCATTACGCCAACGATTGTAGTGTTTTCCGAAGCCCTCACACACTCTTTATATACGCTCAATAGCACTGCGATGCCAGCATCCTTCTGTGATTGGTTATTTAACGTCAAAGTCGAAAGTACGTGGTGGTCACATTAATGTGACTGGACTGTGTATAAGTTAGGCCTATAAAATATATCTATGAAAAATAAACCACATACAGATATTATATTAGAAGCGGTATTTTAAAATGTCATCAAAGCTTCATGTATCACTGTTGTTTAACAGCAAATCTGCAACATTAATGACCTATAAAAAATTAAAGCTTCTAGAGATTAATATCAAGCTGATAATATTTTTTCCAAAGTAAAATGTTTAGTTATTAAGCATTATAAGTATTTGAAAGCCATACATACGAATTTTTTTAAAAAAATCTAAATTATAGTATTAGGTTAAATGAGAGTTAGTGTAGGATAATAAGATTTTATGAATAATAATTTCTTAATATTCATGATAGTGCTGGCAAAATCCGATCTCCGAGGCGCCGTTCTTTATCCTTTAGGGTCGAAAAATAATAATAAAGTTTCAACGACATTAAAATATTCATCTAATCTAATTGGAATATTAATTTTGGAGCATAATCAAATAACGAAGATTATACATGAATTATAATTCATCTCGGAAGTTTCTATTCGTTGATACATGATAATTTTAATTTTGAATTCACTTTACTGTACAGCAGTTTTCGCTATTTCATAACATGTTGACGGAATTTAAATTTAAATCCATACCATCACAGCCACTAAGTTCATAACTTCAGCTCAAGATATTGTGCCTTATACACGCAATACAGTGCTTCTCAAACTTTCAATATTTGCGACCCAATATTCAACCATAATGTTCTCATCGTCCCTCCCCCAATCCGTACAAATAACAATGTATTGAATTCCATAATACTATACTTTGACTCTAAAGCTGCCATACGGCTTTTTCTTAAGGAGACTTGGTACTCCTAAAATCCCAAACCTATCGTTTTTTTTTTATTTTCATTTAATCTTATTCTTTGCATTATTATCTTCCGATTGATATATCACTTGTGCATGTCGGAAAGTTAGAAGTTGAATAAAACTTCATTTGAAAACAAATTAGGCGATTCAGCCGCGCCCCTTTTAGAAAAAAAAGCTAAAAGAAGCGTTTTGATAAAAAAAATCTAATTTATAAAGAGAAATAATAACATTAAAAAAAGAATGTGCAATATATAAAGCAGAATATTTCCGAGGCAATGCATACAATCATTTTTTTCTTTGTGAAATGTGTGCATGTAAAATTTTTAAATTAAGGCATTTTATATTAAAAATTTTTTATATAATTTCAGTTCTTATTCCTGATATATTTTTCATACAAATGTAATACTTTAATATTATAAGAAAAAAACGGATAAAATTTCTGTCGTGACAGAAAAAAAATTTTTTTAACGTTTTTCTTGAATTTTCTTGTGCAATTAGTACTCTCTAAAAGTTGATCATTTATAAAAATGTGTGGGTTGAAAAAATATGAAAATGCAATTATTTTAAAGAAAAACGTATAACTAATATCTTAAAGTGGTATTTTAAGTTTAAATAAGCTAATAATAATGATTTTTTCAGAATTATAAACTTTAAACTGGTTTTTCTCAGTTTGTGTTTTTCGAAACCTTAGTGCATTCAAAACGCTACTCCTTCGACAATTATTTACCAATCACTTCCATTTTTTTTCCTGTGTGTTAAAAATAAAGTATGTAATAAAATTAGGGATCCGTTTTGCTATAAACTGAATACTTGTTTTAAAAAAAAAAATAAAATGTAAGACATGTTGGCTTTTTGGTTGATTTTTAGCCTGTATATCAACATTTTATTTTTTTTCTCGAAACCGAATAAAGTTATTCTAAAATCGATCCCTAAATTTGTTGAGAACATCCATAAGAATATTATAAAAAATTTTCAGGTCAAAAAATTATTTTTTTACAAAAGGAGTAGGATTTTAAAATTTTCCTAATTTTCTTCAAAAAATTTAAATTTTTAAAATTGTGTAAATAATATATGAAAATTTTCATCTGGTATCATTTTCTTGAATAGAAACATTGTATAAAATGCTAAAATATAATTTTTAACTACGTAAATAAAGAAATTTGCTCAAAGGGTGCCAAGTCCCCTTAAGTTCCACCGGCATATATTAAAGCCTCGCTCTGCCAAAGCATTAATTACCCCGGACGTATATATACGTAATTCCGAAGTACGATCTTTTCAGTGCATTGTGTTCAAAAAATTATTCCGAACACTTTCGAATGCAATAAATGAGCCTTGACAGTGATTGTGAAGGATTCACTTATTTCAGAGGATTACCTTGGTTATTCCTCCACCTACCCAATACATCACATACGCTCGCCTGCATGGAAAACGGTGGCGTGAGTGAGTGAGTGAAGATTAACGTCGCACTGTTCAGCTACGCGAGGGCTTTGGAAAACGGTGGCATTGGGGAGCTGATCGTGTAAATTTGAATCGCGTAAACTTTAACCGGCAGTTAAGGGATAAATTATAAACCGTACAAAATATCAAGATGAGTGTTGATTTTTTATATAATTTTATATATGATAAGCTTACACACACACACACACATGGTGTCACTGGATATTATTAAACTTGTTCTTAGCATTGTTAAATTAATTATAAAATACATCGTACAGTACTTTCACAGTTATAAGTATATTATATCAGTGCAAAGGTTAATATTATTTTTATTATGTCAGAATGTTTTCAATTTTTCAATATGCTCACGCCTCCCTAATAGTGTTATCACCCCCCCTTAGAGGGGATGCGCCCCACGGTTTGAGAAACGCTGATATTATAACATAAGGTATCCGCAGACGATCGGAGTACTTTTTAACAAAATAGCATACTTAAACATCATAAATGCTTTTTTAGGACTCATTTTAAACTAACAATATTTGAAATAAATTTTAGAAAAAATAACAATTATAAGTGAAATTTTAGCAATATTTTTGAAAAACTTCGAAGCAGTTGTAGAAAAAGTAATAAACTTATATTAGTAAGACTATTACTAAAACAAATTAGATGTATTTATCTAGGGAATGTACTAAAATTTCAATGTTTTATTAAAATTTGACAATTTTAGAGCAGATTGAGTAAACATAAAAAAAGAAATGTGACATTCTTTATGAGACCATTATTTAAATAACAAGCCGTAACTAAAAAAGTATTCGTTCAATAAGAAATATTTTAGTATATTCTCTAGAAAATAGCCTAAATATCAGGTTCAAAAAGTTTTATAGAAATAAATTTGTAACATTTTGAGATATCAGACTCGCCATAATAGATTTTATGCAATTTAAAAGCCAACTTCTGGTAGATCAAAGACCCACTTCCGGTTTTTCTAACTTTATAAAATTGATTGCAACTTGGCCTCTAGAAACAAAATAAATTTGTGTTTTGTAAAGCCAAAAGATAGCTCTATTTAATAAATTGAAAACAAAAATATCTGTCTTGACCGAATTTGGTCATTTTCAACGAGTTCTGATAACTTAATTAAAATAGTTTTAACCAAACTTTTTCAATTCCTACAATTATAACTCACACTCTCTATTTGTTTATTTATTAATTTATCTTGGTGGAATTTTCAACCGTTAATAAACTACATTTTAAAGAAATCAATTGAGCTGAAATTTATATGCATGATTATTTTGAATGGCAATACAATAATTTAATTATAATTAATAAAATTTAATTAATTAAAACTAATTATTTAAAGAATTACAAATACAGCCACGTTAGCGACCCTTTTGGCGACTTGTGTCAAAAGTTGAAAAGATTTTTGCTCATGTTCTAAAGCATTCAGTTGAACTGAAATTTTATGCACACGATTGTTTTGAATGACAATACGATACTTTAATGATAATTAATAAAAATTAATAACCACTTAATGTTGTGATTCTGTCATATGTATATACATATTTATATTAATTGTAACTATTTAATAAAAAATAGCTAAAATAAAAAATTTCTTTGTTGATATAAGTAGGAATTGACTTAATTTTTTTTATTTGTATTACTTGTTTTTGTAATAAACTGAAATATAACTGACTCAAAAGTGAATTTTATAGCAGCCCGAAAAACTGACAAATCCCAACAATTAATTTTAGATTTCTATACATATATTCAAGAACAAATGCAGAAAAGAAAGACCCTTTTTCCATCACAGCACAAAATCCGAAATGATAAATGTACTGCATAAAAACATCTCGAAAAGTGTCTGGCCGACAAGTGCTGGGAAGCAAGGCTGAAGGAAAAGAAGGGACAGAAATAACTCTCTCCCAAAAGCCATTTTCTATCGCTTCAGTACCATTCCCTCTGCAGGTAGTAAATTTTCCGCTTCAGCGTCCCGATGGTAGTTTCTTTCGATTCGTCCGAATGGAATCGTGTGGGGCCCGTCCGAAATGGATTTTTTTCTTCCTCTTTTTATTATTATTTTTCCTTCTCCTTCTGACCTTTTTCTTCTGCTTTTCCATCCTGCAGCATTTAATGGTGCGCAGATGTGAAATGCTGCTTTAGACCCCTTCGGTGCTGGTGGATACACTCACACTCCATCCTTCATTCACGCTGGAAGGTCGCAGATAAACGAAAATAAATGGCCTCTGTCAGTAAACATATTTTCCAAAATGAGTTGATATTCTTGCAATTGGGTCTGCTCGTTCACGTTATGAGCCTAGACTTGCTGCTTGGCTATATTGTAGCTATACACAGTGCATAATTTTAACGCTACAAAACTTATTCAATGATATTAAAAAAAATAACTTTCTTAGCCATAAAAATTATATAAAACATGCATTAAAACACATAAGCAACAGATCTGGAGACAAATTTACATTTTTAAAGAATAAAAATTGTGATACCCCGTGGGCTGGGGGTATCATCCCTTCAATATCCACGCGACCTGTGTTCCAGGGAATAAAAGATTGACCCCTAACACCTTCTATAATTAAAATTAGTTTATTATGATCTCAATTTATATTTAGCAAAACAACACTAACATAGAAGGCCTATGATCAGGCGTGATGAGACCCAAACTGTAAATCTAAAAAATAGCGCAATAAACCACCGAATCTATATCTATAGATGATTTCCTAACATACTAGAGTCCGCTCTAGTATTAAAGCTTAATCTAAACAGTCTTACCGCTATTTCCTTGGCGAACAGATAAGAGTCCTTCTATCGTTAATATATTCTTCGATTCAACGTGATCCGGCTAAGGGATAATCTTCTGGTCTCGGATCTACTTAAAAATCAACTTCACTGGCACTATTAGACCGTTTCATAAAACTTTTAGAACACTCTCTTAGACTCTTCTCCTAGAACTTCACCAAGCGCTTCTAGAACTCCACGCGAATACTAACGCTCCAATATATACAATCTCTAATCTGCATAACCACGTTCTCTTCTTGGGTTGGTTGGAAAGAATTGCCATTCTGGACCCAAAGATATCCCAAGAGGATTTTTAATAGAAATACCGATAAAGCCCCGTTGCAAAATTATTTGCATTGTTTTTCATTTTCATCTGTTTATCGTCTATACGTTTTTAACCACACCAACCAGATTAAAGACATATATCATATGCAAACTATACTTGCTTTAAATTAAGACAAAATAAAAAATCACTCAGGAAATGGATTGAAAGGATTATGTTATCAACAGATTAGGGTTTCTTATACAGGGTGGCTCCGAATTCAAAGATACAAGGTACTATACCAATCATTTATTGTATAGGAATAGATGGGCGTAAGTGACGCGGTGGGGAACATGAGAAATAAAAAGAAAGAGGAATGAATTTATCGGTCGGCTGCGTTGTCAGTAGGAGACAATAGATGTCTAGCCGCCGTTCAACATGATACACCTCAGCGCTACTAATGTATCATGCGCAGTTTCCTAAACGACGAATGCCGTACCACAGAATTTTTCAGCCATGTACGCACTTGCCCGAATGCCACGTTTGGGACGTGATGGACCAGTTCCTTGGGCATCCCGATCTACCGATTTATCGAACCACGATTACTTTTCATGGGGACATCTGATAAATATTGTTTATGTGATTCTGGTTGATTCAGATGAGGATCTCGTTGCTCGAATATCCGAAACTGCTGCACGTGAGCGTGAAATACCTGGCATTTTTGAACGTGTCCGCCAATCACTCCACCGACGCTGTCACGCATGTATCGCTACTGGTGATGCAATTTTGAATATTTATTGTAAACATCACACTTGTCAACGACGCTGTCAATAAACACTTTGTCTTTCCTTTCGTCTCTTATTTTTTGTGTTTGTGCCACACCGCGTCACTTGCGCCCATACATTCCTATACCATAAATGGTTGTTACGATGTCCTGTACCCACCCTTCAAGTTTGCACTATAAATTTAGGACGCCCCTGTAAATGGAGATGGATATTTCTGAATAATAGTAACATAATTTGAAGACAGGCTTCAAAAATCACTTATAGAAGTAATAATGACGTAAAAAAAATATACTCCATGAGAGTAGAGTCCCTGTTATGCGCATGTAATTTTCTTCAATGTTCCGCTACACATTGCAGGTGAAAATTAATGGAGTTTATTTTGAAAACACACACACACGAAGAAATATAATAAAAAATAGTGCGAAAATTTTAAAATTGAAAACTAAAAAAAAAATTCTTCCGATTTTACATTCTATTAAGTATTATGCTTATTTATATGCAATAAAAAAATGTGCTTTTTTTTTTAAACATTTTGGGCAAAAAATGGACCACTTAAGGCAGTGCTTCTCAAACTTTCAATATTTACGACCCAATTTTCAATCATAACTTTCATCGCCCCCCTCAAACAAAAATAATGTATTGAATGATGCAATTAAAATGTACTTAGATGCTAAAGCTACAATACGACCCTCATTATACCGTATAAATAATCAAGTATAAAATTTTGTATACAATTGTGCACATGATAAGCCTATGGAAGTTACTAGTAATTATTAAAACTGTTCTTAACTTAGTATTAATAAATTAATTGTCAAATACATTGTGCAGTACGGATACATTTGTAAGAATGTAAAGAGTGTTTTTTTCCAGGTATAAAAGTTTAAGTTGGCATTACTTTCGAGAATGGCGACCGATTTAACAGCTGTCAAGTGATTTATTCTCAGTTTGGTTTGGCAATTCATCAAAACGATCATCAAGAAAGGCGTAGATTCGTCGAATGGGCCCAAAACGAGATGGCCGTTGTTCCCGATTTTCATAAGCGAATTTGGTTTAGCGATGAAGCGCACTTCTGGTTGAATGACTACGTCAACAAACAAAATTGCCGCCTTTGAGTGAAGCTAATCCATTGTGTATGTCGAAACACCGTTACATCCAGAAAAAGACTGACTGTTTGGTGCGCTTTATCGGCTGGTGGAATCCTTCTTCAAAAACGGTGAAGGCCACAACGTTACAGTCAATGGTGATCGGTATAGAGCCATGATTACAAACTTTTTCATTCCTGAATTGAGCAATCATGATGTCCAGGAGCTGTGGTTCCAACAAGACGGCGCAACATGTCACACAGCTCGTGCCACAATCGATTTATTGAAAGACACGTTGGGTGACCGCGTAATTTCACGTTTTGACCTGTGAATTGGCCTCCAAGATCTTGTGATTTAACACCGCTAGACTATTTTCTGTGGGGCTATGTAAAGTCATTGGTCTATGCGGATAAGCCACAAACGCTTGACCATTTGGAAGACAACATTCGGCGTGTTATTGCCGATATACGGCCACAAATGTTGGAAAAAAGTCATCGAAAACAGGACGTCCAGATTGACTACATCCGAGCCAGCGTTGGCAGTCCTATGCCAGAAATCATATTTAAAATGTAATGCCACAAGATTATCTTTCGAATAAAAAAATTCATGTCAATCGAATAATACATCGTTGTTTTATTGCAATTTAAAGTTCTATGCCTCTAAAAAAACACCCTTTATTAGTGTAATGTGTATTTGATTATTTTATTATGTCAGAATGTATTTTGTTTTGCTTCCTTTCAGTAAAATTTTTTTAAATAATTTTTTATTTTCTCGACTTTCCCATAAGTTCGAGTCCCCCACGTAGGGTAATCACCCCACCCCCCAGGGAAGTGCGTCCTACAGTTTGAAAAACGCTGATTTAAAGGAATAAAACTCATTGGACTTATGTTAGATTTGGATCCAGATTGGCTTTATTTCAAGGTTACAACAATATTATTGATATTTGTATATTAAGATATTAGTATATTAAGATTTTGGATTAAAAAATAAAATTGTTGGGCACGTTATTGACATTGAGTGTGATAATTTAATTTCCCTAAACACATTTACTATTTGGGGTAGAGAAAAACGAGCTGGCTTTTTTTCAAGAACTGAAGGATGTAGTGGAGAATCTGTCTTGTCGAAAGGAAGTAATGCCTGATATCTCTTTCTTCATTCAACAAGAGAATTTGGAGAAATAGATTTTTTGTTTGAGTTTCAACAATAAACTAGTTTTTCACACGTACTCCTGTCAGTGTGAATGATCAACGGATGACAGGCAGAAGTTTTCTTTTCCTATCGCAAAATAGCACTTTTTTTTTACTGTCGCATTCGTATTAATCGGAAGCATTTTCATCTTAGGTCAGTAATTTAACATTTTAATCGTCAAACAGGAAATACATTTCGATTAATGGAATAAATATGAACTATGACTATGTTTTTCAAGTAATGAAATTATTTCATTCCACAGTCACCTTAAGTATTTTTCTCGATTCTACGTCAAAATTTTGTAGAATTATGTTGATTAATATTTCATCAGATAAATTGTTATATATTACCTGAGTGTAGTTTAGATACTCTTTAATTTCTTTTGAAACAGTCAACAGAACATTTTGTACCTTCGCTACAGTCCTTATCTGTTTCCAAAATTACTTATGGAAATATACTCATGTCCAAAATTATGGTCACAAGCATGTTTTTCCTCATAATTTTAAAATGCCTCCACTAAAACAGAAAGAATATCGTCGGTCTAGTTATCAGACTGCGTAACTCCATTTGGGATGCTAATTTGATACAGTAAGGCTAGGCGCCAAATTGTTGTTTATGATCGCCAAGATAGGCGATAATATTACAATATGGTTTACTTTGATATTTTTATCGTGTGATAATGTGGTTGCCATGGGGATAACGTTTATTAGTGATAGTTTTTGTTTTGTGTTTTTTCCCGCAGGATCTCTGCTCAGCAAAAGTAACACATTGTTCAAATTTTGTGTAACGAACGCTTACAATAATGTAAATAATTTATATCTGGAAGTGAATTACATTAATATTACTTTCTGTTGTATTTATTTTATGTTAAAATCGTGCCACCATTTCTCCCTTCGAAATCTAGTTGTATTATGAAATAAAAAAAAGTAGTGATTATACTGATCGAGTAATAAATTAAAAACGGAGCGCGCACTGAGGCATGGCGTAGACAAAACAAAAGGATTAAGGAATCGCGCCAAAAAGCGCTTGGAGGGTTGCACTCTTATATGAAATCAGTAACGTCGGTGGTATTACGCAGTCTGTTAATTAGGCCGACGATATGTATTTTATATATTTTGAAGAAAGGGTAGCACAATATCAACCTTCAATTTCAGAAAAGATGTTGTTTAGCGTTAGTTTTTGCAGAACAATTTGATTAAGACCGTTCACGCATGTGGGAATTTTTCCTCTAGTTTTGTGAATATTGCATTAAAACAAACAAGCTTCCCGGTTTTCAGTGAGAATAACTTCTCATAATCGTTTAGATGATTCATTGAGATTAAGAGCCGTTGGCAGGCTAGAAGCTGGCCTGCTTCAAGCGGAGGTTCCCCGAAAGTGATCTCCCGGTTATGGAACCAATTCCAAACAAGTGGTACTGTTACCATGAAGGTCGGACAAGGTCGCCACAAAGTATCGACATCTCCACAGGATCGTTACTTGGCATTAAGTCCACGACGACATAAGGGGACAACGATGTTTCAGCTTGCTCGTGACCTTGTTGCTGTGTCTGGAAGAAGAATTTCCAGGCAAACCCGGTGTTCCTTTGACTGCTTCAAGCAGGAAAGACCAAGTGTTGAGGAGCTGAAAGCATCAGTCGTGGACACCATAAGAATGGGGGTATGTTCTTTTCAGTGATAAGTCGAAATGTACCCAACAAAGTGATTCTCGTCGAGTCATCACCTGGAGAGAAAATGGAGCTAATTTTCATCACTCCTACGTAACAAAAATCGACAGATTTGGTTACAAAGGAATCCTTGTTTGTGATAGCATAATGTTGGGCAGTCTTACACCACTGCACGTTTTCGATACGGGTACTGTCAATTCATAGTGCTATAGGAATAAGATCCTGCAAGCTTTCGTAAGGCTTTTCTGGGTGCTAAAGGACCAGATTACATTTCAATGGACGATTACGCGCGGCTACACAGAATTCATAATGTTGATCAATTTCATGAAGCAGCGGATATTCGCCGTATGGATTGATCTTCAAGGTCTCAGGATCACAATTCCATTGAATATGTTTGAGAGGGTCTAGGAAAAGACATTTCTCAGTGCAGCTCCCCTCCCAAGAATTAAAAGAACCACTGTCAGAAAAATGGTATTAGTTGCCACAAATATTATTTAGACCCT
Source organism: Trichonephila clavipes (assembly GCA_019973935.1). Lineage (NCBI taxonomy): Eukaryota > Metazoa > Arthropoda > Arachnida > Araneae > Nephilidae > Trichonephila > Trichonephila clavipes. Next base: position 274,040 of record BMAU01021435.1, read on the forward strand.
CATAAACAGTATGACAGCTCATTGTAAAACTTTTATACTGGTGCACGGTTGCCACACTCTATATTAAACAGATTTTTCTCGAGTTAAATATTTTATCTCTGATTCATTTCACACTGTTTGATATGACTTGTAGCTAAATTCACAGTTAAAATCTTTTCCATATTGTTATATTGCTATATACTTTCTTATATTGCAATATGTTTCTGTGCCAAAATTTGTGGCATCATAGTAAATAGTTCATCAGTTTTCACAGATTTTATGTTTGTGACCTTACTTTTGGACATAAGTGAACATATAAATTAGAGTAATTTATTCACAACGCGTTCTGTTAGAGCACTTAATAAAGAAATGAATTATTGAAGTGATTCCAATCAGGACGTTTATCGGTTGCACCTTTAGTAGTAAGATGCGACGTTCGTGTATGTATGCAAAATTTACAAGTCACAAGCGATTGCTCATTCTAAAAATATCCAAATTATTTAAAAATAGATTTAGAGATAAAAGTTTGCTTCTTCAAGATAGTAGTTAAGTGCTTCTGAAAGCAATGATCTTATAATAAACGTGGCCACAATAGCCTAGTGGTCAAGGTAACGGACGCGTGGCTGTGTCGTGTCATGAATTCGAGCATGGTATCACGGAAGATCTGCCATGCAGAAGGGGCTGATATACGTTAAATATGTCGAGGCTTAAACGTCCTCCTGTTGGTGCGATGTGGAAGCTAGGAGAAGGGATGCCAACTCAAGTGTCATCCACATTACTTCACTATGGTTACAAATTACGAAGTCAATCACCAAACGCACACACATATCGAAGTAAGTTGTTTTGAATAGTACACATCAATGGGGTTTGAATATCAGCAGGATTTGTATTTCCACTGTTATGGTATTGTATAGAAGATGTTTGGAATTTTGTACGAAGATCTTTTGCATGCAACATAATGTCTATTGGGCCTGACTAGACTCACGAATAGTAGATGCTTAAATCATTCAAAGCATACTTATCGACTTGAGGAAGATCACAGGTGATTTTAGACATAATGAATCAACTGTAATATTTGCGTTTTTGTAAAACAGAGATGTTATTTGTAATTGAATTGAGTCTGCAACCCTCCCTACTTTTCATGAAGATAAACTGTCTACACTTATATTAACATTAGTTCATTTAGGTTTTAATAAATTTATAGAACTTTCAGTAACAGATGAGCTCAATGGTTTTTGAAAGTTAAAATTTTTAACTACAACAAATAAACAGTAAAACAGTTCGAGTTGCAGGAGCTTCTTTCAGTAAAACCTACGTGTATGTAATATTTTCTGTCATTTAAAATTGTGTTGTTTGAATTTTTCGGGACATAATATTTATTATGCAATTTTGAACAAAATTTACTTATACCTGCATGGCATTTAGAAATGTTATATGTTTTCTTTCCTTAAGACAATTAGAACACAATTGATATCTTTTAAATGGAAGTTCTAAGAAACCAACACACACACATAAATAATTCAAAATGAGAACTTCTACAAACAAACGAATTTCTTTGATATGAAGAACAATAATTATTTGTTTGTAAAATTTTATTGCCACTTACATCAAAATGAACACATATTTTTTTCTTTCCGGCACTTAATCAAAGAAGCAATAGAGCAAGATATAAATAAAATAAATGAAATATTTTTTTGGGGGGTGGGGAGATGAGGCTAACGTCTATACGCGAAGTGTTTTGGAATTAAGTTTTCCCTTCAACAAAAAAATTTTTAAAAAAATTTGCACAATGTCTCAATGCTCTGCAAGCGGCTTAATGATTTGCAATGTTGGGTTGTGATTATAATTTCCGTAATCTTGACTCTGATTCATGCTTTAAATCATGTTGTTAAAGTAATTCACTTACACTGTAAGTATAATATGTTTCATCCTCATAAAGTTCAATGAGTGCATTCTACTCGCTTTTTCATAGCTCTCGTTTGAAATTTGAATATATTGTAAAAAATAGCTCCATCATTTTTCAAGGAAAATTTAAGATATCGTAATTATTGTCTATCGCTTAAAGTATTGTTATTTCCTACACTCGCTAGAAATAAATCCCGAACTGAAATCCAGTCGACACAATTGGATGTAAATACAGGGCCATTCTAATCAAGGAAGTTGTAATCTGTTTACATTAGTATTTACTATCTTTTGGCATACATCAGTATTAATATAATTCTTTACAAGTTTTTCAACTCAACCTTTAAAATAAATTTTAATGTATGTAATTTAGAAAATAAGTGCTGTATTTCAGTTTCATAATTATTAAAATCTTCATCTGAACAAGTACTAAGAGAAACTACTATCGTTTAGCTTATTTACTTCAATATCTGTCGAATTTTCATCATTTTCGTACATCAAAAGAAAGAGAATTGTCTTGATTTGGTAAATTTTACTAATTTATTAAACAAAACGAATTAGCTTACCTTTTTATGATCCGTTTTCGTTTTCGAAAGACTTCCATGTTTGATTTGTGAATTTTCCAATCTAAATGCGATGGTTTAAATTTCTAATTGTTAAACGAAGTTTTATATTTTCGAACAATGTCGCAAACGGCAACACGTCATCTGTAAATGGCTTTGAATTAAATGCTGGGGTTATGACAGACGAATGCAGAGACGATAACTAGCAGTACGATGTTCTAGTAAAATATTTTATTTCTACTAACTACACGCAACTATTTAAATATAGCATTTGGTGGCTCTTGCGCGCCCTCTTGCGGAGCGAAAAGGGAAGATTAAACAAGAGTTACACAATAATGTTTACCCATCAATTTCAGGAAATAAATTGTACCAATGTTATAAGAACATTTTAAACACAGAAGCAGTCATATTAAACACAAAATTGTATTTATTGTGCAACACATATCATATAAATTATAAATAAATGGTAAACCTAGTTCGAAAACTCGAAATGCCAATAAAGTACACTTGCCAATATATACTTTTAGAAAAGAAAATTCAAATTTTCTCTTTCTTCAGAGTCGTCCTTATTTATTTATTTTTCCTCTATGTTTCGTTTAAACATAGAAATTCGGCAGCAACATATAATTATTCCACCAACTTGAAGCCTAGCTTTGCCATCTCAAGTTTTCGCCATTCTCCTATACAAGCTTTCGTCTTCACAACCATATACGGTTTCTAATTTTATAATGGGTTATAGGAAAATTTTGGATTAACCAGTTATCAGTTATTATATATATATGTACATATATACTCGCGTGCGCGGACACAAGGGAAATTAATTCTGTATAATATATCCGTGTGTGTATTTGCAGTTTATTATTTGTGGATTTTGAAATTTTTCGTTGCAAAAACTTTGATTTGCGCTGTGTACAACAAATTAAATTATAAACCTTTAGCTACATATTATCCGTCAGAATCTGACAAACAATACGTTTGTTTTGCTGTAGCATCAATCGACATTGATTTTTAGGTAACAGAAAATTTAATGTGTAAAAGAAGTACGTTTTAAAATTTTTTTTCCAACCAATTTTTTCCTTCAACAAGCCTACAAAAATTGCGAAACGAGGAAATTCGATGTTTTTAGTAAGGGCTCTGCAGGAGTTTCGTGTGACAGAAGAAAAAAAATACTTGTAAAAGAAATTAGGTTTTAATAAAATTGAGTTAGTTAGGAATTATTATATCAGAATATCTAACTTTGTGTTGATACGGGTTGCTTGAAGGCTAGAATAATTTATAAACGATAACCATGATTTCACATAAAAAAGGATAATAGTCAGGATAGTATGACCATGTTTTAATTTTTAACTGTGAGGCTTATTTCTACATTAATTCTGATTATAGCTTACAAGTTAAAAAATGCATGCTAATAAGATCATTATCCTGCCTTTTTGAAGAATTTTCATTAGCAAAATTTTCAAAAATAATTTCTAGGATTGTGTTAAAGTGTGTAAATAGGATGTTTTAACGATTAAATAATACTTTTTAATGAAAATCACAGAATGTTTGCATATAATGCGCAGGAACAATATATTGTGAATCACAATTAATTATTGTTTATCTTATTTTTATCAGTATTAACCAACATTTTTTGCAGTAATAACGTTTGTTTACAAGCAAAAATTTACTACAAAAATAATTTAAACTAAATATTACTAAAACTTCTCAATGCATAGAAACTATTTTAGTATGATTATGTGTGTTTATAATATCTTTTATTTTATTAAAATTCACGTGAGTCATTTTTTATCTTTTTTTAAGAATAAATTAAAGAGTTTTTCTCAAAATACGAAAAAGTTGAAAGAAACAAATTGAAATTACTTTTATATTTCTTCGCACTGTTTCAGTAATCGATAACATATATCATATAAACAAGAAGCAAAATAATAAAACTTTATATCCGTGTATAGATATAATTTCAAAATCTTCATCCTTTAAAATGTTGTTTAAATTCATATTGTGTTCAGAATGTAAATATATCCTACCAAAATGCGTTATACTTTTAAATAAGAATATTCCAAAACAAGTGGTGTAATGATTTTTTTTTCGAATTTTAAAATAGTTAGCTTAAATTTAGGAAACTATTGAAGCAAAAATATATATACTATTATATAATATATATTTATATATATATATAATTAATTAATCCACATTTAAAGCTAAAAAGAAAATACCAATAAAATATTATTTTAAGCTAATATAACGGAGAGAAAACCTATCTTGAATTCCTATTCGAATTTTATGGTAAGCATGAAAAATGAAAATAGGCACAAAAATAGGGAACTCTTTTTTTTTTCCACTCTAACGCGCCAATAATGCAACATTTTTGTCGCTACTGCTCACCCAATATATAGCCGTTTTTGTATTTCATTTTTTTCCCTTTTACTTCTGTTCCGTTCTTTTGTGAAAACAGTTCCAAAGGTGCCGTGAGGGAAAATAGGCATTTACGCATCGGGAAACACGGCTTAATGGAGGCTAAAGATTCGAATGTTATTGCATCTCCCTTCCTTTTCCCCCATTCTCGCTCCTTTAAATATAGCCCCTGAAGCAATTAGGTGTTATGTCTATGCATTAATTCTTTTCTCTTAGTTCTGTTTTTGTTTTAGAACCTTTTTCAAAATTATCTATATTAAGATCCGGATAAGAATATTACATTGCTACGAATTCATAGTACATATATTCATTGAATGTATTCAAAAATTCTTTGCTGTATTCATTTGTTAATTACATAACATTGTGACAGGGAAACAAAGTTTATTCTATATGTTGACATGTTTTGACTAGAGAAGTTTTAACTTATATGTTTGTTGGGTTTGCTTAGTAATTTTGGTGTTTCAATTCTTATCAATTTTAATTTTTCTGGGGATGTACATCTCTGATATTGTCGTAGTATTCAGGCTTTATACTTTTAGCAATCATTTATAGTTTAACGAATAAATTTTTCTTACACTTTTTTTTTCATCTAGTTGTTTAGACCAATACATGGGGACATTATAAATTAGCAAATTAAATAAAATAAAACACTTTAATTTCTCAGTAACGACGTACATAAAATCAGTTTGAACATAATAAATAATAACTTTAAGAAATTTTGTGTTGTAATTGATACATCTTAATTTCCTGTAAAAGTTTCTTTAAAATGAAAGAAAGATAAACGGAAAGTATTTTGAATTCTTGTCCGTTGTTAAGTGTTTATATCACCAAATTGTATCAGATAAAACAACTGTTTTTTTAAAAAATCTCAGATTACTAATTTCAATTCCTACTATTAGTTCACAATTTCCCTATAAATGTCTTGCTCAAATTTTCAATCGTTAATGAAATACATAAAGTACTCAATTGAGCTGAAATTTTACATATACGATTATTTTGGATGATAATTTGGGAATTTAATTATAATTAATAAAAGATAAAATATTAAAACTAATAATTCGAAGAATTACAGATACAGCCACGTTGGCATCCTTTTTTGGCGACTTGTGCCAAAACTTTAAAAAGTTTTTTTCTCACATTTTAAAACGGTCATTTGAACTGAGATTTTCTATACACGATTGTTTTGGGTGACAATACGATAATTTAATTTTAATTCATTAACATTAATTAACTGAAACTCATAATTTAAAGAATTACAGATACATTCACGTTCGTTTCATTTTTAGCGGCTTGGGTCAAAACTTTAAGATTTCTTTTCTCACATTTGAAAGCATTCATTTGAACTGAAATTTTACATACACGATTGCTTTAGATGGCAATACGATATTTTAATTATAATTAAATAACTGAAACTTAATATTGTCATTCTGTCATATGTATATACATATTTATATTAATTGTAATTATTTGATAAAAAATAGCTAAAATAAAAAATTTCTTCGTTAACCTAAGCAGGAATTGACTTAAACTTTTTTTATATTACTTGTTTTAATAATTCTTTTAAATAATATGGTTATATTATGCCATACAGATAAAAAGAAATACATCGAAATAGTACACATGGTAACATTTTTGTGCAGCTTTTGGCAGATCAAAACTTACTTTTATTAATAAACAAAACAGATTTAAAATGGAAATTGAAATATTTTGTTTTATTTTAAAAATCTATTAGAGCAAATTAAATTACATGAATTTCAAGCAGATTTCTCAATTCAACTTCTAATCTTATCTACATCGTTAACTAGATGCATGAAAATATTTCCGTTTTCCTTCGTTTGCTAATTTATAATTTGTGTTCGGCCACATATTCACGTTCTTTTACTAAATATTTTGTTAATCTGTAGTTAACAGATTTATAAACTAAATAGAAATATTCACAAGAACTTAACATTTGTCAATTATGAAATATTTCATAACTGGAATTAATCTCTTGCTTTTGAAGTTACAGTTTTATTTTTCAAATACGCTATTCCTAACTAAATATGCCACCGACAGAAAAATAATTCCAATTACAAGACAAATCAGCGAAATAAAAAAGTAAAACGAGATTTATAATCTAACTAGAGTTCTGCTGTGAAACTAGCATCGCTAATATTAATACTCTTTCCAAACTAACCACTTATATTTATAATTAGTCGAAAACTAAACTAAGATTAAAACTGATTGTATCCAATTAAATTTTGGCTCGCTTATGCATTTCTTTTCAACACTCGTCATGAGGTGTTTGACAATCATGAAATTTTGTTAACAAATATCTCGGGATATTTTATTTCTCACTAATTAACCATTTCCACATCATTTGTACCATAAATTAATCAGTATAAAATTATGGTTCTGAAATTACTTTGCTTCTTCGTTTCTGAATGTATTATCACGGGGATTTCGGAATTTTGTTACGGTGACAGTGCTTTAAAATATAAAAGAAATGATAAGTCTTGTTTATGTAGCATCTATTTAATTATTGATATGACCGATTTATTTATCTTTTCTAAGGAATGAATCAAAATCATTATATGTATATATTTTTATTTTCTACCGTGAATTTTAGGCATTTCCTCATTTTGTCGGCGTAGGTAATAAAGCCGCCAAAATGATACAACCTACACTAAATGAAATATCCCTTCTGGTAACCTTTTACCACCACATTTTCAAAACAAGTCATAACATTATCTTATCAGCAACGTCTTTTTCATAATACATCAAAAACGAAGGAAAAACCAATGAGAACTAACATTTCTTTGTGCTTGTGTGTTGTCGCCAATAAAACCTGCTTGGCGAGGAAACGAAAAATTATTTTTAAAACATTATAATTTTTAATTATACATTTATTTAAATAGACGTAGTGAAAATATTTTTGATAAAAAGGGATGAATAATACCAAATATATTTAGAATTAAAATTTAACAAATAATATAAAATGAAAAAAAAAATAGTTCAGAAACTAATTTAATTATTGCTTTGATATCTTTTCAAAACTTTCCTTATTTTATACTTAATAAAGGCTTGTTTATTTTGAAAAAAAATTACATGTATAGGACTAAACTATAAAATGAATTTCCAAGTTAATCCCATGATTACAAATTACGCTTCAATAAAAATGCTTAAATACTGTGCATGGGTTTTTGTGAAATATTAAATAACAATTCTGGCTAACGTAGTGGATCTTTGTTATTTCTTCAAAATATGCCGAGGGCAATAGACTTCATTACACCTCTCAGGCGGTATTTCTTGATTGATAAATTTTTAGTAATAACACAGTCTGTTTTCTTTTCATTATGCCTCATTTTAAGGAGAAAAAATACTCTTTGCATTATTACGTGCTCTCATTTTCTTTGATGGTTTTATGTGTGGATTAATGATATTAAATTTTGTGCCATTTCCTTCGAATAAGCTTGCAAGGTTCTCTTTGCAAATCAATAACGGAGTACATAATTACTTGCAGACATTTTATTCGACTTGGTGTGGGTTGGTTGTTAAAAACAGGCCTATATTATATTTTCGCTTTAAATACTCCTTTTCCACTTTCTCTATCTCAGAATATATTGCTTGTTCACACAATATGGAGTATGGGATTTAATTATATTTTTACTGTGCATAGTTTCAAATATTTTTTGAACGTATGATTTAATAAAATAATCATTTCCAGAAGTTTAGTAATTTTAAGTGTTGGCCAGTTTGTTCCAGATTTTAGGAATTAATTTATACAGTCTATAGTAATGTATGCAAGTACTTATATATGCATTTATCATTGTTATAACTATATTAAAATTTGTCACAAAATTTTTTTGCTCTTCTTTCACAACTGAACTATATAATGCATAGTTATTTACTAAAACTATTTATTTTTACACGATACTTTCGATTAATAAATAAAGTTAGTTACAAGTCGAATGGGCCTTGTTATATATGAAAAAAAATACTAAGTTTCTGCTATTTTCAAAAGACAGAATCCTAAGTCCTTTTCTTGAAATAGATTCATATAAATTTGAAACAGTTAAAAGATAGAGAGAGCTTTCACCTACTTAGGATCAATTATTACCTCTGATAACAGACTATCTCATGAAATCCAGAATCGATTATACCTGGCAAATAAGGCTTTTTATGGACTGAGAAAGTTTTTAAAATATAAATTTCCTTCAAAAGAAACACAATTTTTTTTTATGTACAAAACTCTTACTAGACCAGTTCTGACGTATGCATCTGAGACTGGACTGTAACAAAATTGGAAGAAAATCAAATAGCATCCTTTGAGAGAAAAATACTTCGAAGTATACTTGGAGGTGTGAACGAAAATAATAGCTAGAGAAGAAGATACAATTTTGATTCATATAGAATTTATAAACAACCTGCCATCATTAAATACATAAAAATAAATAAAATGAATTGGATGACTCATATAATTTGAATGCCAGATAATAATGTTGTCACAAAGATACTGCAGTTCAAAGTCACTTGGATTCGGAAGAGTGGAAGATCAATGCTGAGATCAGACTTAACGATCATAAATGAGAAAACTTTAGAGAACGAAGGTGAATGAGGGAACTTGAAAGGCCCACGAGGGATGTCTTGCAGGATATGATGAGAATAAAGTTAGTTGATTGATAATATTTTTATAAGATATTAAGAACTGTCATTATACTACTACGTGGTTGATCGTCTTTCAAATGCAAGAAAAGTCCAAGCAGGTTCTTTCGGAGAAAATCGAAATTTACTCTAGAACTCTCTAGTAAATACATAGATTTACTTTTAACAGTTAAAAATTAATACTCACGTAAAAACTATAATAGTACAAATTCAGAGTTCACATAAATATAAAACACAGCAATACAAATCTGGAAATAAATCTCGAGGGCCATATAATGGAAGCGATGGATACAAGAGGGTCGCATCTTTTTAAAATATTATCATTCGTTAGTTAACTTTGAATCTCTAAAATGGTGCAAATTGTACCATAAAATCAATAAATGTACGTTAAATAAAATAGTGGTTGCTTTATGTTCAATTTATTGAGCTAATTTCATATCATCTATACAGTGGGTGATCGGTTAACGAACACTTTCACAAAAGATTTTTGTGTTCGGATAATAAACACTTTCAAGAAAGATTTTTTCGTGTTTGGACAACGAACACATATTCGGGTAATGAACAAAACAAACTCAACACTTCTCGGCTCTGAAAAAAAATTAATATTAAACATTTGTTATCATTTTGCATACAAAATAATATCACTGAAAGGAGAAATATTTAAAGCATGCTCAGTATTGATAGTTACAAAATGAAACTTGAATTTATAATGAATTTAAAGGTCATTCAATAATTATTATTACGACTAAAATCAATACACACACTTGAATATTTGAATTTCAATATGAATATCAATATTTTCTGACAGCTGATAAGTTACGGGCGAGTGGATTTGCTGACATGGCGAATAAATTAAGCGAATTCTTAATTTCTTCAAACAGTGCAGACTATAAAATATAAAGGTGCCGATGAGACGCGCTACCGCCGTAAAAATACGTGAAATATGAGAAACGGACTAAAAATCGTTTTTCATATCTCCTGAATTATGTTGCTTACCTATTAAACTTCAAAATTCTATTGAAAAAAAAATTCCAATAGAATATTCATACAAATTAGACCATCAGTTTCGGTTTTGATTTCATTCAAAACAGAAAATTATTACATTTTGAGGGCTTCCTTCCCCCTCGTACATTCCCCGTCCCCGAAATGTGTCTCCTTCTGAACAAGAGGAAGACGAAAGAGGACCAATGCCGACATCTCCCATTTAAGATCTTTTGAAAAAGTGGGAGGATGTCAAAGCAATGGTCTTAGAATGGCACCCAAACCAAGCTGATGTCAGTAGGGTTGGGGATCTTTACAACGACAATGCTATTAATTACTTCCGGAAAATCCTGAAAAGAGAGAAAAGCAATCGACATTGGACATGTTCTTCAACGCCCCATAAGCAAAAATGAAAAGGACTGATTAATATGCAAGACTATATATATGTATGTATTATTTTTTTTAAAAAACTTACTAAGAAATTATACATTTTTTAAATTTTATTTTTTAGGGTCTGCAGAACGAATTAATCGATTTCACATAGAAGTCTATGGTGAATCGATGATCGGTTAACGAACAATTCGGATAGCGAACATAGTCTTGGAACGGATTAAGTTCGTTAACCTATCACCCATTGTAGTTGCAAGCACATTTAATTTTAAAAACAGTTTAATGAGGCAAATGTACCACAAACAACTGTACATTTGTTTTCAGAATGTTTTAAATTAGTAGTGAGATTGCGTATTGAAATTCTCTTCACAGTCAACAAGTTAATGTTAGCTAACTTGCTGTGGTATTTACTTTTGTTGATTTTCATCCAAGAAAAACTATGCTATGTTGACCCATATGTAGCGAACCTTTTCTGTCTGTTTGGTATTCTGATTGTCTTGGCGTAAGATGCATCCGCTATTTTCCACCCCTTTGAGGGTGTATATACTGATATATTATACGGATTAATTCATTTACAGAATATCTATTTACAGAAAGCTTAATAAAGATAAAACTTTAAGAAACTAGATACTTAGATAAACTTCAGATAAATTCTACCACACAATCAAAAATAAATTTATTACTTTATACAAAAAAAAAAATTAGAAATTGAATAATTAGAATGTTCACTTTCGGAAAAATTTCTATGTTATTTTTCTTATTTTAACCACAAGTCCATTATGTGCGTGTGGTTATTTTCGAGTATGCACTTGAAAATTAGTGTTGTGTATTTAAGATAAAAAATGTTTGTTCACAGCCGGATAATGTACTTGACAGAAACTGAACAAAATAATTTTAGAAGCATTATTCTGTAAGAAAACATTAGACAAAGTAAGTATATATTAATAGGCTTATAGCGAAAGTAAAATAAAACAACTTTGGGATTAAAACTGGAAGATAATACATTTATTGAATCAGATCGTCACGGCTAATCATTTAGGTAAACGTCCATAAAACTGATAGTGGCTGTTTGAATGAGGATGATATAAAATTTTATTGCGCCTTATCCAATGGAATTGATATTCGCCGTAAAGTGTTTCGGTAAACTGCAAGTAATGAAGTATAAACGTTTGAACAAGCCTTTTCTTTGCACGAAAAACAAGTCATAGTATTATTTAATTTTTAAAAACAAGTTTTGTTTTAAAGATATACGCGCGTTCGATTTCTCTTCATCTTTTAAGGTTTCCGACTGCGTTCGGAACCGTGATTTTGCAAAAGCACATAAATGGATAATTTTCATGATATTTAGTGTCGCTTAGATTAGAATATATGCATAAAATTGTTTTAAGGACACTGAAATTTTTTTTATTTAAATACAATATTTTGGCAAAAAATTAAGTTAGTATAATCTTTTTTCAAAATGTTCTTCTTTTGTGAAAAATGCTTCTATTATAATAATATTTTGCCTGCATATAGCTCAGACCTCTGTACAGAGGCTCTACTAGAATTTTTTAAATATTTAACTTAGAAGTGGGTTTATTCATATTTTACAACAACAGAGGGGGGTAATTTTAAGAAAAAAAACGCCAGTAATTATTTTAATTAATGGTAACTGAAAATAACGTGAATTTTTCAAAAATTCTAGAGAGGTCTGAGCTATATACATGCAAAATATTATTATAATAAAACCATTTTCACAAAAGGAGAACATTTGGAAAAAGATTATTCTAAGTTAATTTTTTGCCAAAATATTATATTTGAATAAATTTTTTTTGACAAAATTTCCTTAAAACTATTTTATACATGTATTCTGATCTGAGTGACACTAAATATCATGAAAATTATTCAGTTATGCTTTTTTTTTAAATCACGGTTCCGAACGTAGTCGGATATCTTAAACCGAATCGACAAAGATGTACTTCAATTTTTTTCTTCCTTGTTTTAATCCGAGGAGTTGGCAATACAATCAAAATTTTGTATTAATATGAATTTGCTCCTGAAAGGAATGTGTATTACTTTTTAAATAGTTTTTGTTGATTGCAACTGATTATTGATTAAGGCATTGCAAAAATATCACACTCTTTTTTGATGAGATACCATCCTAGTATTAAAAAATGGTATTCTGTAGTTCTTTAACCGTAATGTTCTGTAGTGGTCTGTTCTGTAGTTCTGTAGTCACAGCGCTTGTTGATGTTGCGAAACAGACGATAGGCGTCTAGGTTTAATGTAGCCATAAGTTTTCCTAAAAGCGATTTATTCACCCTCTATCATGAACGCTCCTTACAGCAACCCATCGACGACACTGCTTACAATGGTGTAATGAACACAAAAACTCCATATCTCAGCAAAGGAGACACTTCCTCTTTACCGATGTCAGTCGTTTCAGTCTGATAAATGATTCTCGACGCACGCAGTTGATATTTTGAGAAAAGTAAGGCTATGCTCTGATCCCACTAACATCAGAAAGGTGAAAAACTTAGAGAAGCATTATGATAAACGGATGGACGAAGCTAAAATATTTATGCCAGAAATTCACTTACTAGTGATGTGATGCAGTTATCGTCCGGCATTCGATTCTGTTTTCATCCATCGATCCAGAGTTTGGACGACACACGGCCCTTTAGGTCTTATGTTTATGAAGAGTCTCTAAAAAGTGAATATACCCGTGGAATAGATTGACTAGCAAACAATTCTGAATTAAATCCCATTAAACATTCGAGGTAATTTTCGGAAAGATGCCTGTCGGTCCGATTTTATACTCCTGAGAACACCAGATAATTCACCCGGAGAAGAGTTGTCTTTTCTTCGTAAGAGTTCGAGTCCCTGGAATCTCGTCACGAGGAGATAGGGATGCTGTTCTCGTTAGAGCACGGTCGCTGCTGCCATGTCCGATGCGCCGCCCCTTGAAAGATCGAGGGAGAGAGTGTGATTCTCGTGCCGATCTGTGCTCATATCCGCAGTAGGTCTCCAAGGCGAACAGGCTATAGACCAGCAAAACTCAACCTGCGGCCCACCGAGCCTTTTTAAGTGGCCGGTCATGGCTCATTGCTATGAGAAATTCATTTATTGCACAACATTGCATTAAAAATTTCGAGGGAAATTCTTTGTCAAAAAATCAAGTACAGTGGGTGATCGGTTAACGAACTTAATCCGTTCCAAGACTATGTTCGCTATCCGAATTGTTCGTTAACCGATCATCGATTCACCATAGACTTCTATGTGCAATCGATTAATTCGTTCTGGAGACCCTAAAAATTAAATTTTAGAAAATGTATAATTTCTTAGTAAGTTTTTTTAAAAAAAAATAATACATACATATATATAGTCTTGCATATTAATCAGTCCTTTTCATTTTTTGCTTATGGGGCGTTGAAGAACATGTCCAATGTCGATTGCTTTTCTCTCTTTTTCAGGATTTTCCAGAAGTAATTAATAGCATTGTCGTTGTAAAGATCCCCAACTCTACTGACATCAGCTTGGTTTGGGTGCCATTCTAAGACCATTGCTCTGGCAGCCTCCCACTTTTTCAAAAGATCTTTAATGGCAGATGTCGGCATTGGTCCTCTTTCGTCTTCCTCTTGTTCAAAAGGAGACACATTTCATTGTGTTTCTTGGTGTTCTCCATTCAAAATTTCTTGGAGTTATTCTATCGTCAGTTCAGCTCCATGTCCCATTAAGAGCTCTTCTATGACATCCTCGTTCACCTCCAATTCCAGATCTCTAGCAGTTGTCAAAATTTCATCCATAATTTAAGGGGTATCTCCCTGATCACCTCCGAATATGTGTTCGTTGTCCAAACACAAAAAATCTTTCTTGAAAGTGTTCGTTATCCGAATATGTGTTCGTTATCTGAACACAAAAATCTTTCTGAAAGTGTTCGTAAACCGATTTGCTCGTTAACTGATCTGTTCGTTAACCGATCACCCACTGTATATCAGTTTTGCTGTCGGTGTCGTGTGGGTACGAATTGATATTCTTTTTCTATTTGAAACCGTTATGGTAAGTGATAACAGACAACAGTGGAATAGCGACAATTTTATGCGTGGAACTAATTTTTAGATATCTTTCATATTTGGCAAGCGAAAAATATTCGAAGAAAATATATCGTTTCAAGATGATTGGGAGGTTTACTATTTTGTAGGGAAAAACAAAGATAGATATCATTAATTGTTTGATTTGTATTTAAAAAATACCAACAAACAGGAATCATTTAATAACACTTTTCCTCAAAGATCTCTTCCAAGAGGTGATAAATAGGCTTTCTTGAATAATCTTTGCAACAGCAACAGAGTGTTTTGTCTGTGGTAATATCACAGTTGTAACAAAGACATCCTATGAAGTCCTATATGAAACGGTTTACTGATGCAGAAATTGTGAAAGAGTGTTTCATAAATTCTTCTAATTTAGTGTCAGTGACGAAAATAAAAAGTGGAAAAAAATTATAATTAAAAAAGGCAAAACAGGAGTAATAATATTTTTCATCAATTTCCACACACAATTTTGCAATGTTAATTTGGCTCTTAAAGCATCCCTCCTCCTCCCATTTATCCTCATGTTGCGGCCTGCGTGGAATAACTAACATATGCATGCAGCCCAGCAGAAAAAATGTTGAGTACTCCTGCTCTAGACTCTAGAACAGTGTAGGTAAGAATAGTCGGCAAGCTCGAACCCTAACCTAGGAAAAGGATTGGCTCTTGTGTTTTCGTCCTTTTAGACCTCTTTTCTCGAAGCGAGGCTTTTTTGTGTGGGGACTGGTTCTAGCGATCGGACACTGCAAAAAGAGCTCTAGAGGACGAAAGACTAACACAGGAGCTTTTTGAAAAGTAGGAATGGTGGCCCCAAGAAACGTTGAATAATCTAACAATGAGTGTTAACAGCCGACACCATCCAACATTGGAAACAAGAAAAAATTATGCATTCCTTATTAACGGGCATTAGTTTGTTGTTCTTCATCTTTTGATCAAACAGTATTTTGTACCAATGCCATTCTCTCATAATAAAACGTTTTTCTACTTCGTTTTGTGTGGTAGGCCTTCGATTCATTTCTGCAGGTATGTTGTCTTTATTCCTTAAGTACTACATTCTGCTTCTGTATCATGAATTTAAAGTTTTTTTTAAAATTTATTTATTTCCGGAACCAAATATTTTATTGTTTGAATATAAATACTGAAGGCAAACTTATTGATGTCGTTGTACACATAAACATACAATTAGACATGTGGTTAGATTTTTCAACTATTATCTACTTGAGTCAGCATAATCTCAGAAGCAGCAATAATATAATACAAAATAACAATATCGGCTATTTTTTTATCTGAATGGTTAAATAGCATGAATAGAGAAATGCGAATAAAAAGAAAACGGAGCTATGTAGATGCGTTTTTTTATAATTAAAGAAATAATGTGCAATACTTCTTTCTTTATCTTTATACTTCTTTGGCGGATCTTTTAAAATTCTAATTTTATGAGTATCTTGTGCTTGATTTTTAATATATTTATCGATTTTTTTTATTAAAAACAAAAAGATATATCTATTTGAGGCGGATAAATACAAGCTATACATTTTGAAATTAGTCTATTTTTATTAGGAATCTTGGTTCATAAATAAGAAATGAATGGAAGTTTAAATCCTATTACTATCAGTGGCGTAACGTACACCCCGCAACCCCAACATTGCGGGGGCCTAGGGTTCTAGGGGCCCAAAGCCTGACTGCCTCCAAGTACCTACCCGTAGTAAAATCCAACTTGGGGGCCCATAGCCTGACTTTGCAGGGGCCCCAAATGTTGTCCGTTACACAACTGATTACTATAATATGTTAGATCAAGTATTCGGATGAGTCAAAAGAAGCAAATATATATCAAAAGTATTTAAGACGTAATGTGAAAAAAAAATATATTACATAAAGCATAAAAAAGAAAAAATCTTAGAAACATACATATTTAAGAAATATTTCATAAGTACAGCATATATGTAAAGAAACAAGTAATGTACAGCTAACAAAGGAATTGCAACAAAATAATGTCCAAAATGGTTATAATTTTTTCCTTTTTTTTTCTTCGTCAAACAGTCGATACGAAAGCTTTATGATACGGGAGGAAATCTCTTTGCAGGCTTAACAGGAGCCATTCTAAAGCTTATGGTCGATTCCCATACTGACTTTGCTTCTAACCTGTTCTTGTTAGTAGGTATTATGTAGGAGGTGAGATCCCCCAAGTAATTCTGGGATTAGATGGGTCGAAAATATCTCCATCTGTGTCCCAACACTCACGGTAAAAAAAGTAAGAAATAAAGACCTAATATCCTGTACATTCTATTTTTCTTTTGCTACATTCTATATATGTTAAGGTAGGAAATTTCTTGAAAAACGCAATGGAGGAATGATTTAAATGAAACGAAGAATTATTTTAAAATATCGATATATTAGAAATCGATATAATATATAATCGAAATATTGGCCATTTTGTAATCGCAACAAAGAAAAGAAAAGAATGTTTCGAAAGACGTTCATATTAACATTTAAAACACCCCATAAAGTTAGAAAAATATAGAAGAAATTTACTTTAATTAACTCTTTTTAAAGAACAGGAAAAACATAAGAACCTGGGTTAAAATTCTTATGTTATTTTTTAAGAAATAAGAAGAAAGTGAATAAAAGATAATGAGAAGTGTACAAGACGATGCGCGTATACTTACATATGACTAATTTAAAATTTTCAACTTAATTCACAAAATAATAATATTATTTAAAGGTATAGCTGATATAACTATACATATACATAGAGAGAAAGACTTTAAATTTAATAAGCATGTATATTTATTAAGAGATCCGTTAAGAGTGAATTTTGCGGAAATCGATAACTAAGGGATTAAAGGGGATACGAAGCGTTATAGATAAAATATCCCGTTTTAAAACTATAAGAATTACAAGCTTTACATTTGGTAATCATGTTGCTTTTGTTAAGTAGCGATCCTCCAAGAACAGATTTTGCAGAAAAGGGGGGGAGGGGAGATTATTACATCGTAAGAGATAAATGAACTTTATTTCAGAAATTAATTTCCTGTCTTTTTTAAATCGAGAGGAGAAGGTTATTAGGATGAAATTGAGTGGAATCGAAAGCTTAATGCTAGGATGCAGATAGAGATAACTTAAAAACAATATATAAACAATCAACATGGCGAAATACCAAAGAAGGGGGGAATAATTGCTAATATACTATCAAGAAACTCGAGGGTTTGAACTTGGACAAACTTGATGCATATATTAATCTGATGCTGCCCCCCTTTTGCAACGATGACAACCTGCACACGCTTGTGGAGACTTTTCACCAGTTTTTGATAGTTGCCCATAGGAATTGACTTCCAGGCGTCCATCACGGCAGAGGGGATTGCCGGTAGATATGATGATTAAATAATATGCGTTCTAATTAGCTCCAAAAGTATTCTATGGGATTTGGATCGGAGGATAAGAAGGCCAGTTCAGTTATGTAACATCCATTTCGTCAAATCACAGCCGCGCAAGTCTCGATGTGTGAATGGAGCAATTATCCTGCTGGAAGAGAAATTGGACTTTCGCACAATATTGCCATAGCGTTGAGAGAGCAGCATTACTCCGAATGTCCACATACATCTCAGAGCTCATGCTTTCAAAAATAGTGACAAAGGAACACAAGCCATACCATGAAAAAAACACATTGTGATGCTTACACCATAAAAAATGCAGTCCCTTCAGAAGTGCACCCTGGGCATCCTCCAAACCCGGAAGCGACCACCTGCCATATTGTAAAGTAAAATTCATCACTCTAAAGAAAATTTTTACACATGCCCACAGTCCAATTGATACTTCGCGTTCTGAGGAGTGACGTTCGACTTGTGAGCGGCTGCTCGGCTATGGAATCCCAGAATTTTTATTCTCGACAAATAGTCCTTAAGTTAGCACTTGCGCCTGATGGACGTTGGAATTCCTGAATGATCTCAACCAACAAGGACTTGCAATTTTGTTTCGATGCATTTTACAGAGCTCTACAGCTGTGTTCACGAATATTTTTTCAGCCTGGTCCACGCAACGCCACGCCAACTTGGAGGAATTTGAACCTCGACAGATTTAACGAGCTTCAGCTCTCATACACGGTGGGACTTCAGTGGTATTATTTAAATAATACCAAATATGACATCATATTGTGGCAACGTAGGTACAGACATCAAAAAGTTCGAACGTCAAATTCGTAAAATGCAAAGGGTGATATTAAAATATATAATATTTGCTATTATTATAAATGGTATTCTCTCATCTCCACTAATAAGATAAACATTTGATATGTTTCGATTAGATAACATTTGATAATGTTTCGATTCATATTCATTGAATCCTTTTCATGTTGTAGTAAGATTTTGTATAATTCCTTTGTTTTTACTTTTATGTCTTCTATGTGTAGATATAGTATAGATGTGTTTTTATGGGTCAGTTGTTTTCTTGAAAATAACTTAACAATTTTGTTATGAGAGACTACAAAAATAGACATCGAAGTGAACTTTTATTATTTAATCTAATCTGTCACATGTGTGATTCTTCACAAAAGTTGTAATATTTATTGCAAAAGTTACAAGGACAACCTTCAAAGGAATAAATAATATTACAACTAAATTCACCTTATTTAAGATATGCATGGTTTTATGAAGATTAGTCGGAGTCGTATCTTTAAGGTATCCGATTACGTTCGGAACCGTGATTTTAAAAAAACGCATAAATGAATAATTTTCATGATATTTAGTGCCACTTAGATTATAATACATGTATAAATTTTTTTAAGGACATTTTGACAAAAGCTATTATTTAAATACAATATTTCGGCAAAAAATTAACTTAAAATAACCTTTATTCAAAATGTTCTTCTTTTGTGAAAAATACTTCTATTATAATAATATTTTGCCTGTATATATCTCAGACCTCTGTACAGAGGCTCAACAATGATTTTTGAATAATTCACATTATTTTCAGAGTTACAATCAATTGAAATAATTATCGGCGTTTTTTCTGAAAATTTCTCCCTTCTGTTGTCGTAAAACATGGATAAACTCACTTCCAAGTTATATGCTTTAAAAATTCTAGTTGAGCCTCTGTACAGAGGTCTGAGCTATATAAAGGCAAAATATTTTTATAATGGTAGCAGTTTTCAAAAAAGAAGAATATTTTGAAAATGGGTCATTCTATGTTCACCTTTTTGTCAAAATATTCTACTTAAATAATTTTGTATTGTAATAATATTCTTAAAACAATGTTATATACATTTTGTAATCTAAGTGACACTAAATATCATAAATATTGTATTATCCATTTGCACGCTTTTGCAGAATCACGGTTCCGAACGCAGTCGGATACCTTAAATGGGTTCATGTATGTTTTCAACAAAACATCGTTATTTTCCTTATGTCACAGGGTATATTTTTAAAAATAATAATAATAATGCTTTTGTGACTGTTTTAAAATGTACTAATCCCATTTACAAAGAAAAATAGGCAAAAAGTTAAAACCTGTACGAGCTGATAATGGACTAGAGCTTAAGCTACTTTAAAGACAAGTAGTACTTCGAAATAGTACTTTAAAAATCCTTTAAGAGAAGAGGGAGACTCACGTTTAAGCGTATAAATGCTTACTCACTTAAATTGAAATGAATGTCATCAGTGAAAGGTTAGATAGGACCGTAATAAATGGGGTTGAAACCTTCTAAATAAAAAAAATTGTCTAACTATTGCAAACTATTTGTGAAAAACAAATTTCTCCATAAAATTCTAAATGGAAATACTCTTTTAAGATGACTGCCTACCTTCGGACGGAATTTTTTTATAAAAACAAATTTTTGAAACAAATTGACTGTTTTTAGGAAGAAAAATAAAAAATAATATGTAAATATAAAAAAAAAAAATTTAAATAAATATTCTACTTTTAGAAAAATTGGTTGTTTTCAAGGAAATTTTACTAAATTTTTACTAAAACGGGTAGCACTGTGTAAAACTTTCTAATGCAATTATCAAAATTTTCTTTATACACAACATACGTATTACGGTGCTCTTCAAAATGAACCAAAATCTAAGAGAAATATTAAAATACAAAAAATATTACAGACATAATTATACATAATAATATGAACATTTTGATGTTTTTTAAGTTTTTTCTTTATAAAAACTACCCTAAATGAAAAATATTTAACCTACAACAAAACCTATGGTCCACTTTATAAAAAATAGTATAATAAACATTCCCACAAAATTTCAAAACGTTATCTGGGTTGGTTCTTAAGATATTATGTATCTGGTAAAGAGTTTCTTTCGAAAACATAATTTTGAGAAAAACTCATTTAAAGTTTTATAGTATTGACTTTTTGCATAGAGTGATGTTTTTTTAAATCACCATAACTTTATTTCTATTTCGCGTAGAAAAATGTTCAAACTATAAGATTTTTAAATAAAAAAAATTGCATTATGTAGACAAAAAACGACATTTTCAAGGTAGGTAATCACTTAAAGGTCAGGGCAGAAAGTCTTTTGAGAACTATTGTCATATGGATACTTGTTAAAATAGCATTGATTATAAAGAAAAAATAAGGTTATTAGTTAGATATGCTGTAAACATACAATAATACAGAATTTGAAAGCCCTAAGCTGTATATTTGTTTTCGAAACTTAACATATATGTGAAACTAATCAAATTTAATGTGATAAAAAATGTTATGGTACAGAGGTCTTTAAATTCGGGGATGTATTTTTAGGTAAACTTTAAAAACAAGCTTTAGAGCTCAATGTAGGTGACCTTAATCCATATGTTTAGGATTTAAATAAATTCTATAAATCGGATAAAGAGTAAGTTTTAAATGGATCAATACCACGTCCTTTAAAGCCATCCAGATAAAAAATAACAAATAAATCGAAAAAAGAATGTTTGTAGTATCATTTGAAATCTGCCTACAGCGGTTGTATTTTTCCCAATATTTTTTGCATGTTAAAAAATATCGAGTTCAATCCTGAGAAATTTTTCCGCTTGTAACTTTCATTCAATTATCAAATAATTGCAAAATAACAAGTTCCTCTTTCAAACCAATTATAAAACAATAAGAGCTTTTCCCAAAAATCGATTAAAAAGAGGGGGACTTTAGAATTGATTTTAATGGCCGTTTATAATCAAATGAATTGAAAAACATTAGCAATTACCGTTTGTTCTTCAATGAATCTTAATTTATTTACTTGCAATATTGATACAATTATAAATATCCTCCCTAACAAATTGAGTTCAATCAATAAAATCAATTCTATTTAAATAAATTTTTACTTTTTAATAACAGAAAGAAAAGGCATATATATTTTATTTTATTAAAAACATTTTTAATTTAAAGATTGTATTTCAATATTTGATTTAAGAACAGATGAATTTATTCATAATGCGTAATTTTACGTTTGCCCATTGGCAAATCATAATAATGGTCTACTTATTGTGTGTGAGCTAATGTAAATAAAACAAAAATTAACTAAAAACTTTATTTTTTAAGTATAATAATATTAATGTTATGATAATTGCAAGTGCTTTAAGACACAGAATGACTTAGGTATTGGAAAACAAAAGAATAATCGAATAATTCGTATAAAAAAAGTCTAGGTGTAGAATTATTAAGAAGAATACAATGCAATTTTTACTTACGTTGCAATTAATTAGTGAATAATTACTCATTCAAAAATTGTTCCTCAGCAATTAAATAAAATACCAAAACATTAATATATTTCAACACAGCAGAAATATCAAAATTCTATAAAAAATCATACTAATATTTCTTTCTTACTATACAGAGCCATTGGTAGATAAATGATTCAGATTGTAAGTTTCACATTTAACAATGTGCGAGTCACATAATGAATGCGTCAGTGCAAAAAAATTTGATGGTTCGTCTGAAGATAGGTAAATAAAAATAGAAAGGAAACTTCAGAAAATTATGAATGAGGGTATCTAAATGTGATTATTGCAAAATCCTACACAACTTTTTTTAAAATTAAAAAACTCCGCAATCTTTTTAAGATATATATTTGAACCAGTAGCGCACACATGAATTTTTCAAGGGCGGGGGGTCCGGGATCGAAAGTTCACCAATCTTGTATCATGTTACTTTTGATTTTGTCGATTTTCGGGAACAAAACACAGTAAAAAACTAATTATTGAATAAATAATTAGCTTTAATTAATAAAATTAATCATTAATAACAAATACTTAATTAAATTTTGCCTACTATATACTTAGAATTATAATCAATCGGAAAAAATCCAGGGCTTTCGGGGGTCTGGACCCCCAGGAACCCCCTTGTGTGCGCCACTGATTTGAACAAATAATTTAACTAGAAACATTCAAGTCATTTCAAAATTTGAAATCAGAACAAATTGTCAAGAAAATCTTTTAAAAATGATTACAAATAAGAATTTTACAACTCCTTAAGATTTTATTAATCAATTATATTTTTGGCAGTCAGAAATGCTTAAAAAATTCTCCCATAAGTAAACTTTTTAAACTGACTCTTGTAAAAAATATTCACATTTAATGGCTAAATTTTAAACATTAAAGCTTATTTTGGTAGATAAAAATGTAAGTTTAGGAAACAGAAGTTGTATTCTTAAATAGTGAATTCGATAGTACAGAGAAAGATACCTACATAAAAAATCTTTTGACACATTCTAAAGCAGAATCATCATTGCTATTCAACAGATTCAGAATCTCTCACGGTAGCAAACTTTGTAAAATGTGCGCCACCTTTCGTCTCCCTCATAAAACATTCACCAAAAATAACTCAATTTGTCGCCAAGCGTGAAAGGTTTTGCTTTATTTTAACTTTGAACGAAGACTCTGCTTTTATCTTTTATTCCAGCCCTTTCCACTGAAACACGTTTTGCTAGCTCTTGCATCTGTACCTTGAAATGGGCAAAATACCATTGAAAATACGCTACCTCAATCACTATCTTAAAATCAGAAAGATTTCGAATGTAAAAGTTTTTCGCCGTAGTCAGCATTCAATTGCGCTTCTTCAATGCTTATTTCATAAGTATTTGCTAAGGAATAAAAAAAAATAATGCTATTAAATGTGATGCAGCAATTGTTGCTTCGAAAAGACAAGCATTTAAAAATAGAGAAATATGCATATTGTATTCCCTTACATTTCATATTTTAATCAGTATTTCTAGAAAAAAAAGGAGGCATAATATTAAAACAAAATATAAATTTATTTTTATTACATTGCTTCATAAATCTCCCGTAAAAAAGTTATATTTATTACAATATATTTTCTCGCTTTTACGAAAAAATTCCTTAATCTTACCAAATTAATAATTTTTTATATTATTTTGTCTGAGTTCATGAAATATTTCAATCAAAAATTTGATGTAGAATTTTGTATCTTAAATTTTGAATAGACTTAAACACACACACAATATAATTATTTTAGCTATCTTAGTGCAGTAAATTGATTTCGTAATTAATTTTACTTCTTGATTAAAATTTCGCTTCTTAAAAAATTTAATTAATTTTTGTGTACTGATTATCCATGATGCATACTTATTTTTGTTATCAAAACTAATTTATCTATGCCCATTTTAACGTTAACATTTCTTTCAATACATTTTAGCAAATTTACTATATCGTAATTAGCCAATTTGTTATTATATTAAGTATACAGAACATGAATGAATACACTCATAAAAATGATGTTATAACCATTGCTAAAATGTCCTCTCATATCGATGCATGCAATTAAATTCAAATTATCTAAACTTTTGAAAAAACTTTTGCATTATATGAGCTTCAGGGGATATGTGGTACGATTTACACAGAATATTTTAATTTAATGATTTTCATATTTTTTTGGTTGCTTCCTATGTGTATGTATGATGTAAAACAGATTTTATGCTCAAAGTTTCATAAAAAGATAACCATTTAATTTTTAAAGAGAAATGGAACTCATGAAGTGATTTTAAAATGCTACTCCTACACAATTTGACGTGCATTAATGAAATTGGATTTTACAAGTTTGTCGAACTATGTATAACAAAATTTGGTATGGGTTTTTGTGATAGCATGATTGGTATTCATAGAATACTTCTTTTTATGAAGGCTTATTGAAAATTCCTTAAAAAATGTGTAAACTCTAAAGTCAATTATTTTTTTAAAAAATAAGAAGCACTTTGATCGAAAAATGCATACCAAATTTTATTTTATGTACTATTAGCAACAAGTGAAAGAAATTTCCAAGTATTAGGCACAATAGAAAAAAAAGCCCTAGCATTTTAAATGAAGACAAACTAGTTATTTTATCCTTCTGAGATAAATCAGTTTAAAGTTTTGATTTGTCATTGGGATGTGAATAAAAATGAGCCTAAAAATTATCACAACTCTGCTTTTTTTAAACTTAGAGCTTTCAAACTTTGTGAGTTTGTAGAAAAGTACATAGGAAATAATTTAGGTTAAAGAAAATAGATTTGATTTTTTCATCGATTTTTGTCAATTGAATCGTACTGTGTCGCCTTAAAAAATAAGCATATCTAAACAGATATTTATGATGTGGATAAAAAACAGCCATCTTCATTGGAACATTTACGATTGCGGACACATTTTAATAGCGACTCAAATTGACTTCTTTGTAAAACTTTTTACGATGAAAATTCCCACGTAATAAAAGCTTAAATATTCGAATTTGTATGATTTTATTCATACTAAATTTTAAAAATTGTCATTTATATAGTCTGTACTTGATCGCTAAAATGAAATTGCAAGAATTCCTAGAAATCTTCAAAATATACAATACTGTTTTTAATATTGTTTTTTCCTTTTAAATGTGCTAGGGCTGAAGGGATAGCATTATAATAAGTCTACAAATTAATGAGTATAATAAAATCAATATTTAATAAGTGTCAGCTTTTATAAATTTAATTAATAAGTCGATAAATAACATATCGATTTGCCCTTTTCCCAGTAATTAAAAACATTTTATAGTTACATTTATTAAAAAAGATAATTTTGCCTATTTTTCTTTTTTGCGGCAAATAATGAAGAGTAGTTGATGAACTAATTCACACACAGCGAACACTTGCAATGCATAGCACCTCAAAACACATGTGAACATTGTTCCTATTTCAATTTTATTTTTAATCTACTAAACAAATATTCTTTCTGTGCAATTCTTAAATTAAAAAATTATTCCAAAAAAGTGATAGAAGAACTCTAAAAAAATAAGTACATTGTATTCAGATTGGATCTAGTGAAAATAACGATTCTTTATCTATCAGTTGCACATAAAACCGGAGCCTATTTCTTTTCCATGCTAAATTATGATCACGGTACGTTGAATTAAAATTTTGATACTATAAAAATCTACAAGAAGTGGAAATGTATTAATTCAATTCAAAAAATTAAAACATTTATTTGAGCAAACTGAATCTTATTGATGGATATTAAATTTTGAATAAATATTTGCAACTTTCAGCACATACAGTTATTTCGCTTCCATCACGCCACGCAACTTAAAAGAGAATATGAAATTAACAGGTCATAAATAGAAAAACATATTTATGAGGCTACTGTTCAAACATATATATGTGTTTTATGGAAAGTAATTTTTTGATGTAAGCAGGATAGGCATTCATTGTCCGCAATGTAACAGCTGCAATTGTTCTTTCACCGCACGCGTGGCCAGCTCTTAATTTATGAGCACGCATTTCTTTATTGACAGAAGCTAATGTAGTAGCTATGTATCTAGTTCAAATGTATATCCACGCATAGATTACATCAAAGTTATGTGTCCATCTGTTAATATGATATCTAAGATATTTCATTCATTTACATATATGGTAAACCTGTTTTTCACATGGTTTGCTTACTGCATTTCACAATCGCCAATTTAATCGCCAATTGCCCTCGTGTTGCGTTATAGTGCAACGTTAATAGACACTCACATACTCAGTAGCATAGTTAAAAGATTTGTCAGCTTAGATCCAATAAAATGATTTAGTTTTTATAATAAATTCGATGCGGCATTCATGCGAATATTTCAGCAACGTTTCTTAAATTAGTACAAATAAAGTTCCAGAAACCTGTACATTTACAGATATAATGTTTGACAAAATGAAGAATAAAATGATGTAGAATATTCTGTCCATCCAATAAATTAACATGACGTTTCTCATATTATATATGCCACGTCTAAAAACCTGTACATTTAGAATGATCTTAAGAGTATTTAATGCAGAGCAATAAATCCATTTCGAAGTAAAAATAATAGTTTTCTCAGATTCTAAATAAGGAAATATAAACCTAAAATATAGTGACTAATACAATGTAATTATATAATTTAACAAATATTTATATAGGTTATCATTTGTTATGTTCATCATTTAGGGGTGTATTGCAATTTAGAAATCAATGAATGTATTCTGACTTAACTACAAAATTTAAGCCAATAATCGTTTCCATCAAGAAACACAGAGAGAACTAATTGCTGATCCTTCCTGCGCAACAGACCTTGGGGTGGGGGGCAATAAAAATGTACACATGTTAAATCACATCAAAAACTGGAAAAATTGGTCTTTACCTCTTTTTACACAAACTGTTGTTTGATATCAAAAAGTCAACAGTACACATTTTTTGTTTTGAATCAGTTGCGAGGTAAATGTAAATACTTGGAACAAAATTCACTACAGTATACATGGAATACTGATACTCAGATTTAATTTTAATCTTTAACTTAGAATTAAAATTTTAATTAATTAATAGGTATTGAAAAAATTAATGTTATTAAATTATTTTTACAAGAAAATTACATCATATATAAGGCTTTTACTATCACCAAATGAGACTACCCCAAGGTGGATGTACAAACAATAGTCACGGAAGTATTTATTTATACTTTTATAAACATGTTAATAGTGATTATAATATAAACGTGTTATACTTAATAACATGTTAATATTAAACCAGTCACTTATATAAATACATTGAAGATTTAATAGTTTTAGTAAAAATAACGATTTCTTATTTTAAATACATCAAAAATAATAATGTGTGTTACAATTTTATCAAGACTACTCGTACTTAAATGTTATTGAGAGAAACAGTGACACTAATAGAGATGATTTTTAAGACATTAACTTAAAAACAAACATTCAAAATATAAATAGTAGCACATTAGATAAAAGGCCTTTCACACTGTAATATGATTAAAGTACGATAGACTAATACTCCCTTTTTAACTGATAAATATAATCTTAAATTACATACAAGAAAATGACTATTTATTGCCACAATAAAGAGACAAAATAAATTATTATTGCGAATATTGTATAATCAGCTATCCTGCTATTTTCCTAACCATAGTGTAAAAAAACATGTAAAAATAGTATTTTTATAAAAAGAAAATTAGTAAAAATAGCATCTTTTATACAGGGTGTCTCCGAATGCCGTGCATAAACTTGGAGGGGACGTACAGAAAATCCTGAGAAACCATAACGAGATAAAGAGACACTAAACATGAAATAAAGAGACACACTAAACACTAACGAAATAAAGAGACACAAACACAGTAAGACCACAACATAGAATGTAGTGTGAAACGTTTTATTGCACACACACACAAAATAATTAATAAAATTATGGCGTAAAAGCATCACAGAATGTGTCCGAAATTGTGGTCATTGGCATGTATGCCGCATGACACCGACGTGATATGGATTCACTGACATTTCCCAAAATACCAGACGTTTCCCGGATAATAGCAGCAGCGATGCATATTCGTGTATAAGGCTTCCTCGTTTAGTACACAATGGGAAGTTGTTTGAGATCTTCCGGTTGCAACGGCAAGCGCCCGCACACTGGTACAAGGGTCCACATTATGCAACATTCCCTCTTCGAATATGGGTATTTGTGCTGTTCACAGCCACCCAGTACCTTCAATCGTGACTCTGAAAGATCCATGCTCCGCAAGATTCTGATGCACCCGAGCGAAAGTTAGATGATTCGGTTGCCGCCTAGTTGAATATCTTTTCCCAAACAACCGAACAGAAACACGTTCATTTCCGTTGATTAGGCCGTAGATGAAGTGGATATCTGCAAATTCAGCATTGGTATAATGATTCGAGCTCATTGCACGCTGCCCGTATCTGAAATGAGGAAACCACACGTGCCGACCTTGCGAGCTCGCGTAGGGCGCCATCTATCGCTTTCCGGTGTAATTATGGCTCCTCACGGTGTTCTCTACCCACCCCCCTCCAAGTTTGTACACTGCATTAGGGGACACCTTGTATTAATTTAATAAAAATAGGATCTTTTAAGTAGTAAACATATATTTTCATATAAAATCAGAATTAAAATTTTAACTAATTGATATATATATATATTTCTACAGATTGAAACTGAACTGAAAACTGAAGGATAATGAATTCCAAACAAAAGTTAAAAAACTTGATTCATTAATACAAATCATTGAGATAATAACACAATATGCCTACAATATTTAATCAGTTGCGTAACATACATCGCGGAGGGGGGGGCCCAAAGCCTGACTGTGGCCAAATATCTACCCTTTGCAAAAATCCAACTTGGGGGCCCAAAACTTAACTTTGCTGGGGGGCCCGAATGTTCTCCGTTACTCTACTGTATTTAATATATAGGAAAAATAAAAAAATTAAAAAAAACATTCAAATAAATAAAAAAAATAGAATCGATCCTCTCGAACTAAATGGCCTAATAAGGAATTTTTTTAAAAATTATAAGTATTTAATCAATAAAATCAATTTTGAAGAAGTTCGATAAAACAAGTACATTAATCTCATAAACAACTAACTAAACAAGCATACTAGACTCATAAATTAAACAACTCCAGGATTAGAATTTTAAGATAATATTTTTATTGAATCAGATGCTCACAGTCAAGAGATTTGGACAAACATCCATAAAATTAATAGAGGTCTTATACATCGAGGACGTAAAGTTTTACTGCAACTCATCAAATGTTGTTTTGATTTTAGTCGTAAAATGTTTCAGTAACCTAAAAGTAACGAAGCGTTAAACATTTCAACGAGAATATTCTCACCGCAAGCTGCAGAGATAAGTAGTTATTGTGCATTATTCCTGAAAGAAGAAAAAAGTGCACTTTTTTAAGCAAACAATTTAAAACAAGGGATTTTAAACAATGTATTTGGATTATTGCTTTGTTTCCATTACTTAACGAGGAAGAAATTTATGGTATTTGTTCTGGTTTTACAAATATTTTAAGTGCATCGTTAGAGGCCTTACTTAAGAAACTGATACATTTATGCAAAATAAGAACATGGCCTGTAAAAAAAACATGGGATTTTTTTTGCAACGTAGTTTCTTCAAAATAATCATAAAAAAATTACATGTTTTTTTTAGAACTATATCTGGTTTCTGGTAACATTTCAACCGAGAGTGCTCCGTTTAAAAATTTCTCATTATATATATGTGTTTTTTTTAGTTTCAAAATGTAGAGATGACTCTCGTTTATTTCAACGATTTTTCAATAAAGAAATTGATTTATTATCGGTAGTTATTTTCAAAACAACCACCTTTTTGTAAGAGACGGGTTTAACTGTTTTAGTAGACATAAAAACTGTACATCAGAAAAAATTTCTACACAAATTTAGAATATTGATGAAACTGATTTTTCGATAAATGGATTTGTATTTATAAGTATGATTAAATGCGAGTATATAGTATTAGTGATTCTTTAGATAAATTTAGCAAAATTTCAAATATAATTTTATTATCTTTCCTTAAAAATAATATATTATAAATGTAAATTCTTGAATAACTTTCATTTTTTTTTAGAAATTTACTTCGAAATATGATAGTTCTGAATCACCTTATCTAGTCACAAATTTGCGGTATAAAACAACGACTTATAAATATGTATAAGTGCAAAGAGTTATAAATACTTTTTAAAAAAATCAAGATTATTAACAGAAACGCATAAAAATGTGTACCATAACTTTGATCTTTTAAACCATCTCTTCTTAATTAATTTGGAATTAAATATATATACAATTATATGAAAAATAAAAAGCATAATAAAATCACAAAGTGTTTAAAATACCTTTAACTATCAAAGAAAAATTCAAGACAAATTCAATAAATTCAAAAAATTATTCTGAAAAATATTTAGAACTCCTTCATTCAGAATTTTTTTTGGTTCTGAATTCTTTTTGAAATAGTTAATAGAAGCAATAATATTCGCAATATTTTAGGTAAAATTATTCTAAAATTCCTTTCAATGCTAAAATGTTAATCTTAGAGGTTATTAATATCTCAATATTAGTTTTGATTTTCTTGTATTATCTAATGTTCTACTAATCGTTCATAAAATACAAGTATTCAATAGCTAATGCTAAAATAAAGCAAGAAACAATGAAATTCTTGGAATAATGATATATCTACAGGAGAGACTAAGAGTTTTTTCTTTTCTTTTTCTTTTTTTTCCGTAAGTCGAGAGCCACAGATCAAATTTTTTAGAAAACTACTAATGCAGAGCATCACTATAGAGGCAGATATGTATCTTTTAGACTTAATTAATGGCAACTGAAAAACTTATAGTCACTTACTATACATATATCCGTCTCAGATTTCCTTACTTGGAAATGTTTCATGTGAGTTTTATCCAATTATTCAGGGATTAATAGGTCAAACACATTTTGATTTGCGTCTCAACTAACATACAAAAATTAGAAATAAATATATAGCCTCCTGTAGATTCTATAATTCTTTATGTTTTGCAAAATATATTTTTTGTAAACGCAGGATGAGAGCTGGAATGAAACAAATCAATCTAAAAATTAATTTATAATACATATTTTGGATTTTATAAATGCCGTAAAAAAGCATTATACTTTCATTCAAGTTATAATAGATGTACTAATAAATTGAGAATTTAATTTAAAAATGAAGATCAATTTATTTTAAAGGCTTTTAAATAGATGAATAATTTATGTAAAATAAAGTGAAAATAAAGTTTTCCTTTTTTTTCACTTCATTCAATCAAAATTTTTTACAACAGCTATCTTTTCACTGTTTTTACAATATTCCAACTATTTCATGCGTTAATTTGGTTTTTACTAATTATTGCAAACGTATTAGCGACATTATATAAAACGAAGCATATATGTTTGACAATTCAGTGTGTACGATTTATGCGAAATAGCGGTTACCTACTTTGCGAGTTATCTTGAACGTTGGCATTGTTGTGATAGTACGTAATTACCTTTAATTCTAATTCATTAAAAATAATAAATATATCTTTAATACATGCAAAACTCTACTAATGGAAAATTTTTATTCTTGATAAATATGAATAAATACGACTTCATTTAGCTATCACACTTTACAAAAGAATTATTTTTTTTAAAAAATAAGTAAAAAATAATGTAATAATTCTAACTTTATTCACTAAAAAGTTGTGTTTGAATACGTTTGTTCGAAAAACTCATTTTGCATATGAGAGTTTT
Source organism: Trichonephila clavipes (assembly GCA_019973935.1). Lineage (NCBI taxonomy): Eukaryota > Metazoa > Arthropoda > Arachnida > Araneae > Nephilidae > Trichonephila > Trichonephila clavipes. Next base: position 306,479 of record BMAU01021435.1, read on the forward strand.
GTTTTTTACAAAAATTAATTTTATTTATTTCATATTCTGTTATAAAATCGAAATTTAATAATTCATGTCTATTTATTATTCCATGGAATCTATTAACTATCTGGTTATTTAGCATTAAATAACTTGGTTTAATTCAGACGTTAGCATTAACATGCCAGCCATTTCAGAGTATAACTCACACGACTGATATTTTCGCATGCAGGTATCTAGTCTCCAAGAGTTTCAATTAGTTATACTCTATTGACCATAGAGAATATAAAATTCCAAATAAAGTACTGATAAAAATCAACCTTTGACACAATCTAAACTACATCCGCATAACATTTTGATTCAACTGATTTAGATTCTCCCACCACATTAGACTTTGTAAAATGTGCCCAAACTTTTATCTTTCAAATAAAATATTCACTAAACATAACTCAATTTGTCGCCAAGCGTTAGGTCCCAACTTATTTTAACTTTGAACGGAGATGCCTGACTTTCCGGAGGTTTTCTCTTTTATATTTCTGTTTCCTCCTAAGGAATTTTTCTTTTTTTCCTATTCTTGCAAGTTTCCGAATATCGAAATGTGTGAAATACTCATAAAAATGCGCTACCTCAATCACTTCATTAGATCAGCAAGATTTGAATGCGAAATTTTTCGGCTTCTCTCAGCATTCTATTGTGTTTTCATGATGATTTTTTCCTATCCGTAAAAGGAGGAAAAAGAAATATTTTGCTCAGAGTACAGCTTATTCTTGTTAAAGAACTGGTTACACAGAAAATTCTATTTTTATGTTTGAAACACGGCGAGAACTACAATATTTTACGTTTTTGTGTTTTAAGTCTTTCAGTAAAAGTTCTCTAAAATTATAAAATATATAGAGAAATGAACAAATAGCTGGAATTCATTTAGTCTCATTCTTACATAGAAAACGCCGACAGCCGAAAACGCAATTTCTGCTACAAAACTATTTGCCTTCCCCACTAAAATACACATCATAGCACCCGTGCTGATATATATCTTGATGGAGTGGATTTCAAAGAATATTCCTGCTAAGTATCGTCAGAATATTCAAAAAATGGTTATTCTATGTAATTTTAAAGTTAGTGGTACTTATAAGCACCGTCGGTAGAGATAAAGGGTTAATTCGGACACACTTTTACCTGGAAATAAGATCTAACCGAAAACTACTCTCTATCTTGATTTTTTCTTCGAAAATATAAACTACTTTGCAGCAAAAGTACTTGAAAAAATGCTATAGATACATATATTTTTCAACGTATTTTTGTTGTGTACTATTTTCCTCTGAACGGCTCCCCCACCCCCTCCAGAAACATGTGTAAGAGATAAACAGGAATGATGCTTGCTGTTATACTCTAAATTTGTGTGTGTGAGAGAGAGAATACTTTCTCTTTAAAAAACCTTTTTTTTCTTTTTTTTCCATTTTATAATGAGCAAATTCCTTATTTTAAGTTATCAGCGCTCACATTCAATCATTAATTTGCATTGTTCATATCTTTCATAGGTGTTTGTACAAAATATCAATAATAAAGGAATACAAAAAAATTATGAATTTCGAATTTGTCAGCTTTTTCATCAAAAAATGAGAAAAAAAATTATTCATACACTTCACTTTTTTTGCATTTATTGTCTGATATACCGCGAAAGTATAATATCAAATAAAAAAACAATATTTATGGATATTTTTTCTAATGGGCTACATTAAGCCTTTTCAGACACAGCAAGTCCCCAAAGGTAAGAGTTATTTCATGGTGGCACGATTTAGTGGCGGCACTCGCTATTAAAAATTTGGACGCCTGAATTAATTTTAATCACAGCTTTAATTCGCTAAATATTGCAGTGATTTATTTCATTTTGCCGAGAATACAAGTGTCAAATTGATACTCAAGAGATCTTTTATAAGCCACAAAAGCATGTGGCATTCTTGCCTACGATTTTCTCATCCAGAAAATCGATAGAATACAGCCGGAATCGAACCCGCAACCTTCGGCTTAAGAAGGCACGCTAAGCCATCAAGTCAACTGATTTATGGTTTTTTTCCATTCAAATTTAAATTAAGTTAAAATTGCATTTAATTACCATCAAAGTGCTTAATTCACTACAGTAGGAAACACCAAAAATGTTTGGAGTTCCAAAATAGTTTAGAATGAAGTATTTGGGCCCGCTAAACCCGAAAATCACCATAAAAACTTCAGATTAGCTCTTGTTTTAAAGAATTAGAACTCTTTTTTACTCAAAAATAGATATATTTCTACTCACCTTTCGGTGTATAAGCTTTGCAATGTTCATTTAAGCGGGTAGATGAAAACACTTGCCTCAGGATCGAATTTTAACTTCTACGAATCTCTGCAGGTGTGTTTTGAGTGTAACCTAGAGCGTAAGCATAACAAAAAAAGACAATAGTGTACGATTCAAGTAACGATTCCCCACAGACTAAATCAAGCAGAATCGAGTGACCTGAAAAAAGATTTTAACTTGCCGAAACATTGCCATCTAGACTACAGCAATGGAATTTATTCCTACCTGGCGGTCAAGATTTCAGAGTACAGGACTCGTGAAAAGATACTTCTTCATTTCTTTGAGTTTTGACTGTTTATCTTTTTGTTCATTTCTTTGAGAAGAAAAAACACGTGGTTGCATGTATTGATGTCAACGGTTTGATGAATTTTATGAACGTCAGTAATGATCCAAATAACTGGAGGCTTTTTACAGGCTCTTTCAAGCTTGGTTTAAGGTATCCTACTACGTTCGGAACCGTGATTTTAAAAAGGCGCATAAATATATAATTTTCATGATATTTAGTGTCACTTAGATCACGACACATGTATAAAATTGTTTTAAGGACATTTTGGCAGAAAGAGTTTTTTAAATACAATATTTCGGCTAAAATTTAATAGAATAAACTTTTTTCAAAATGTTCTCCTTTCGTGAAAAATGCTTCTATTATAATAATATTTTGCCTGTATATAGATCAGACCTCTGTACAGAGGCTCAACTATGATTTTTGAAAAATTCACATTATTTTCAGGGTAACAATCATTTAAAATAATTATCGGCTTTTTTTTCTTAAAATTTCTCCCTTCTGTTGACTGCAACCCTCTCTGACTGCAATTTTCTTCCTTCTATTCCCATTGGACATTCCTCGGCGTGAAGGAAACTTATACAAATGTGAAATTACTTCTAGAGTTAATAAAATACTAGAATCATAAATGACATATCTGAGGGGACTTGAAAGTCGTCGATTTACTCATGGGAATGCAGTTAGTCTGTACTAAGTAATGCTGTTTTCTGTGTTTGTTGGACAGTAGAGATCGAAAATCGCTCTACATACAAAACAAATGGCCGTCCAGAAATCTAAACTCCGGTGAGAGAAATGTCCCAAATGATCCTTTAGTAAACTCAAATGACATTCTGCTTCCATCCCTGCACATTAAGCAGGAATTCTTGAAAAAACTTTGTGAAATCCATTAACAAGGATGGAGAGGCTTTCCAATACCATGTATCAAAATTCCCAAGACAAAGTGATGAAAAGATATAGGAGGGAAACTTCATGGGCCCTCAAATACACAAAACCATGAAGGACTCCACTTTTGATCAAATTCTGGAAGGGAAAGATAATAAAGCAGTCTCAGAAACCTTTAAAAATGTAGTACGAGGATTTCTAGGCAGCAAAAAAAAATGAATTTGGTGAATGAACTCCTACAAAAGTTCCATCACCTAAGATGCAATTTGTCTTTAAAGATCCATTTTTCAAATTTTTATCTTGAATTTTTCCCTAAGAATTGTGGAACTGTAAGCAGAGAAAGGTTTCATCAAGGTATTGAAACAATGAAGCGTAGATATCAGGGTCGATGGAATGAGTCAATGTTCACAGACTACTACTGGACAGCTATAAGGGATACTGGGGCTTCGACATACAAAAAGCAATCCAAAAGAAAATGTTCACATGAAATAAACTAAAAAAATGCTGCTGAGTTCTGATATAAACATAGTTTCGTGAAACTTGACTTATTATATTGTATTCATTAGCTAGTAATGTTTTGTTCTTTAAATTTACTCATAAATTGACAGATGAGCTGTTGTATATCTTATAAACAGAAGCTAATAAATGAATTTCATTTACATATTCGGTTTTTTCAACCCTAAATTAGTAAGAATAGACTATTTAAAACTAGAAAACAGACAAAAAGTTGTTTTTTGTTGCCTAGTGTAATCAACTGTCAAAAGTGTTTTTGAAAATTATTTATATCGATATTCAAATCCATCAACAAACGAAACATCAATAAATTTTCGCTTTATATCATGATAATATCAGAGGATGGGGTGACCTCTTGAATATTAGCAGTAGGTAATTATATATCGAGATATTCAAGCAGACAGTATATGCTAAGTCTTTTCTGACTATAACTAAGAGACTTTAGACAAAAATGATTTATTTTTAATGTTTTTTGAATTATTTGATAAAAAATGCATCATTTGATATTGTTATATTTTTTTGCTATTATTATGTTTGTATCTTCCGTTTCACCTCCAACGCAGTTTTAAAAGATTAAGTGTAGGTAAATACACATATTTCGTATTTATTATTAAGTTATAATAAATAATTTCGACAATTTTTGCTCACTTATTACCTACGTTACTGGGTGGATTTTGACACCTTTAAAAAATTAGAAGTAGCCCGTACCCTGGAAAAGTCTGCCCACTCCTGCAATAAGGAGTACACGAAATGTTAGGCTCAAAAATAGATATTTGATGTCTGCAAAAAGTATCTTTAATTCAAAATTACTCTTAAGACAATATTGAAACACACAAGTATAAAAGCTCTCTAAAAGAAAATTCAAATTTCCTTATTAATATCGAAATAATATACATTACAATTGCCCTTATATTTATAAGTAAGATTTCAGAACATCATGATTCAAATTTTCCATCATTAACGATTTTCAATCATCAAAAAGAAGTGAAAATAATATAATTTCTGATTTAATAAAAGAAACATTAGACTAAAAGAATGAAAATTGTATCCAGAGATTATGCAAATCTTACCAGTGACACAATAGGGAAACATAAAAATTAGCCTAGTTAAATCATTGATACTGCTATCATTCTGCATAAATAGCCTTCACTGGATTTGAAACGCCTTAGTGTTAGCTTTCAGTTCAAAGAAGCAACAATGTCAGAAAAAAATTGAAAATCCTCATTTAAAAGCTAAGTATTTTCGGAAACTATTTACGTGGCAAATAAAACATTATCGCCACGAGGTAAATCAAGAAAAAAGATTAAGAATTCTTCTTCTAAATCATGTACCAATTTTATTTACCAAGAAAATAGTTCAGCGTTACCTGAATGCCAGATTTTCTTTTATCATAAATCAATATGGTTGCATATCACGAAATTAAGACATATATCACTGGTATGCATATTAAATGCAATTCATAGAATAATATTTTCTAATATAACATTCAGGTTGCCTCATTTCATTATATATGTGGTGAAAACATGTTTTTTACTGCTTACTTGTACTCACACCTGTTAAAAGAAAAATCCTCCTTCGCTTTTATAGTTCCTATTAATATACATTAATTTCAAACAATAGACCCAAGGTGACCTACATAGCAGTATTTCAGCTTCCTTTTATTAACGGAGAACCAGAAACATAGCATTAGAATATTCTAGAACACTTTTCATACCATACTGTACTAATACAAATATTTCAGCAGCTTGTGTTTGATTCATTTTTCGAAAATTACTGAAACAGTGACGATATCAGCTTCTCTATGGACAGCTTTGTGAATAGTCTCAGTAAGGGCATATACGTACAAGAGAACGCTGTCATAAATTCCGGGAGACCTACTCGTATATATATACATCATGTACCAATTTCTTTATCCTGACATATAATTGCAACATAGCCTAATTAATTCGTTCTCTTAAAAAGCTTAAATTACAAATCGAGATTTTTTAGTATCAAGAATCACTGTAGTTGCATATCATATAATCAATATGTACATCAATGTATTCAATTTATGAACCATTTGATTACGTAACATTTAAAGTGCCTTAATTAATATGATTTACTAAAATTTTTCTCATGCAATATTTTTTTGATCACTACATTGAAAATTAAGTGATATACACAAACAAAACACTCCACTTTGGGAAATTTAATCCGTTAGAGCTAATTAATTAAAGATATTAATTGTAAAATTAATTATATACACTGTACACTTAAAATAAATAGTCAAATCGTTTTCTAAGGTATTCATTAACATACTTCACAATCCGCTGAAAACGCCGACAGCCGAAAACGCAATTTCTGCTATAAAACTATTTGCCTTCTTCACTAAAATACACATCATAGCACCCGTGCTGATATATATCTTGATGGAGTGGATTTCAAAGAATATTCCTGCTAAGTATCGTCAGAATATTCATAAAAATTATTATTCTATGTTATTTTAAAGTTAGTGGTACTTATAAGTACCGTCGGTAGATAAAGGGTTAATTCGGACACACTTTTACCTGTGGAAATAAGATCTAACCAAAAACTATTCTCTATCTTGATTTTTTCTTCTACAATATAAACTACTTTGCAGCAAAAGTACTTGAAAATGCTATAGATACATTTATAATCTATAACTAACGAAAAAGAAAATTAAACTCTTCTAACATGATGTGTAATGAATACCTAGTAACTAATCAACTCAAACAGCAAGGGTTTATTTCTTTAAGTTCTCTTCACGAACATTATTTCACTTCATTTTGTTTATACGAATGCATTTTAATTATTAATACATCAGAAAGCAAATTGGAATATTTTTCAATGGATTGTGTGTGTGTGTGAGAATTGCCATTTATAATTTATTTAAATAGAAAAAAAAACAATTAAAGGTACAATCATTTTAACTTACAATGGAACGAATTAAGATTATATCTCAAAGTACCACTGCATATTTAAAGATCTGAAATGGAAATCAGAGGTTCGCAACTCTACCAAAACTGAAAGTAATTCAAATAATGCACCACTGGTCATGTAGCTCAGCGTTTCCCAAACTGTGGGATAGTACAGATAACTCAAGGGGGGGATCGTGAGTATATCGAAAAGTCGAAAATAAAAAATATTTAACCCTTAACTTCCCAATTTTTTAAAATTTCTATGAAAAAATTATATCATCTAGTTCTCAAGTAATAATAAAAGGGAAAAATATACATAAAAAAAATAAGCTGTTTTAAATTGAATTTCAGTCATTTTTTTTGTTTGTTGCAGAAGTGCAACATTGCGCATTAGTGCTGTTGCATATTAAATTTTCCTCATATTAAATTTTTATATGAGGATTTTATTATTGATCATAAAATGTTTAAATTTCTTATCTAGCAATTTATTTCGTCAATAAACAAGAGGAAGCATAAAATATAATGGATTCTTTTTATAGCAAAAACACAGTTCTTGAGGCATCAAAGATTTTATAATTGTGATTTTTCTGGAAAAAATGTACTTCCATCTGGTGACAAAATTAGCATGCATTTCGTTGCACTAATCTTTATTTATGAGATAAGTGATTTGTGGGTAATTAAAAAAAATATTGAGTCTGTTAAATTAAAATAAATCATATGTTGCAGAAATGCAACAGTGTGAAGTTAAGGGTTAAAATAAATATCAATTTACTGAAAGGCAGCAAAGAAAAATACATTCTGACATAATAAAAAATAAAATGCCCGTTTAGACTCATAGGATATACTTATAAATATATCAGTGCTGCACAAAGTATTTAATAATTAATTTATCACTACTAAACTAAAACAAATTTAGGAATTACTAGTGACTCCCGTGAACTTGTCATACATAAAATTATGTACAAAAATTTAATAATTATCTTGATAATGTACGGTTTATAATTAAAGTTTAAGCACATTAATATTGCATTCAATACTTTCATTGTAAGAGAGGGGAGGAGTTGCGATGAAAATTATGACTGAACACACACACATGAGGTCTCAAATATTGAAAGCTTGAGAAGAACTGACGTAGATAGAATTATATGAACTTTTGTTTATTGTTTCTCAGCGCATATGACAGTGAAACGTATACTCATTAAAGCAATTTTTACGAAACTTAATTTCCTTCTATTAGCGCAAAATAAAACAAATCAGATTAAATTTAGATTTTACTCCTATAAGAATTTCTTTATACTATGCTATTACTAATATAAAAACTTTTTACAATTATTTTTGCCTAAGTTACTTATACGAGACTTGTGTGAGTTTTTCTTTAATTTATGCATATAAACATAGTAGCAATATGTAATGCTGTAATTTCTGTTTTTATGCGTGTTTTTATAATGAATTTCTTTAAAAAATTCCTTAGATATTTATCACTTCAATTTCATTTCTGTGAAAAATTACTTTAACTTTTTACGGATACCACATAAAACCCTACAAGAGTTTCTTCATTTTGTTTCATCTGAAGTTTCTAAATGAAGTTTTTTTTCATATCTCTATGAGCTTAGAAAAAACCTTCTAAGATCTCCTTCAGAAAAGACAATCACAATGTTCTGAAACCTAAAGGCAAAATTTTAGAATACTATACTTTCGTCTCCATTTCTTACTCTAAGTTCAAGTGAACAATCTTTACACCTTATCACGTCTTTCATTTCTCTAGAGGCTGCAAAAGAGATATCTCGCAACATCAAAAGAGTCTGGAAAAAAAGTGAGCGAAAAATAACGGATCACCCTCACCGATAGTTTTTCGTTGCAGTATCGAACAAAAAGAAGGAAATGTTCAGCAAACCTATCAAATTGAATTCTATTCTTAAATCTGAGTTAATACACATAAATGACTTCACTAAGATAATCACCGGCAAAACATACTGGAAAAATATCGAACCATACGGGTGTACTGAAAGTGTTGATACCGAAGAGCATTTCTTATTTCGGTATCATCTTCTAAGTAACCATTAAAAATCTTTTGTTAAGTTCTTTAAATAATATAGAAAGAAATTGCAGTAAAACAGCGGAAAAATATGATCCTGAATATTTTTACTACGCTTTTTTTAAACGTTTTATTCCTAATGGGGTAATGTGTGGTGTTCATTACATTATTCCTTTAAACTCATAAATGTTTGAACCTTTAACTTCTCAATTTTTAAAATTTCTATGAAAAAATTATATCAGCTAGTTCTCAAGTATTAATAAAAGGGATATATATATATATATGACAGGCCCCAGGCCTGCTGGTAAAATGAGGAGGGTATCATCTTCATAATATTCCTTTATTACGCTTTCATCATATAATCTAACATGGCGGACCTTTTGCCGCGCAACCGGGTGTTACGAAATACAACATCGCAGCGAGGAGACACCAGCCAAGTCCTTTCTTAGTATGCGTTCGCCTTCGTCAGCGCTCGTTGCTCCTTTTAACAGGCTTGTTTACTCATAAATCCTTACGCGATGGTAAAGAGTTCGCTCTATTTTCATTTATTACTTCCTTAATTTTGAACCTAAACTTTTCAAACCTGACAAATATATATATATATATATAAATTAAGCTGTTTTAAATTGAATTTCAGTAATTGTTTTGTTTGTTGCAGAAGTGCAACAAACAAAAGTGATGTAAAAAAACAAACTTTTTTTATATGAGGATTTTATTATTCATCATAAAATGTTTAAATTTCTTACCTGGTAATTTATTTCGTCAATGAACAAGAGAACAAGCATAAAATATAATGGATTCTTTTTATAGCAAAAACACAGTTCTTGAAGCATCAGAGATTTTTATAATTGTTGTGATTTCTGGAAAAAATGTACTTCCATCTAGTGACAAGATTAGCATGTATTTCGTTTCAGTAATCTTTTTTTCTCAGATAAGTAATTTGTAGGTAGTTAAAAAAATATTGATTCTGTTAAATTAAAATAAATCATATGTTGCAGAAATGCAACCGTGCGAAGTTAAGGGTTAATACAAATAAGCTCTAACCATATTGGGAGAAGATTTTGTACATTTCTTATTGTCGAGTTCCCCCTTTATTGAGAAAGATGCGACGGAGATATTTTTATCATTGTTGAAAGATTTAGTAAAAATTATACTATGTTAAAAATTTCATGTATCTTTAGAATTATATTTCATTAAAAAAGAATTTTTCTGAAGCGAAAAAATTCAACTTCGTAAAAATCGAATCAGGCATGTTGCGAATATCAGTTTATAAGCTCGATCTCTGAATGTGCATTATACATATTCATAGCATACTGCAGTATGCTCTAAAAACAATAAATTCTAGCTGTAAGCCCAAAACTATAAATCATAAAAGAAGCTGAAATATTTGAATTTATACGACATTATAATTGTGCATTCTTCGTAATCATATGATATACATTTCTTCCTAAATCTAAGTAGTAGACGAATGAAAAACTTTTACATTCATTATGTCCTAACAGCAAATGTTAGAGGCTTATTTTTATTTTCTATCTTCTTATAAACAAGAAACAGTGAAAATTTTATTTCTTCATTTACTGTAAAGTCCGGTTTATAACCTGCACCTATGCTTTCAAGCTGAATTTTTAATTTTTAAGTATATTCGCCGTATAATGCGCACCCCCTTTTTTGCGAAAAAACCTGAAATGTTAGTATACAATGCTCTTATATGTTTTGAAGTCATTTGTTCGAGGTATTATTGCAGGCTTTGTGGAAAAAATAGTTCATTTCTAGAACTGCAAATCCATTAGTTCATAAGGCATGCCATTTCTTTTAAATAAACAGTATTTTGAAATGTATAGTAGCAAAAAAAATTTATGCTCCTCTCTTTTTTTTTAATTTTGAAGTTCTCATTTTTATACCCGGCGTGTCGCGCGCGCCCGTAAATTTCTATATAAAGTGCGCGTTGTACGCCGGATTTTACGGTACTTTTTATTCAAAAGACATATTACTTAGTATTTCGTTTACATGAAATATTTTTACGAAATAAATAACATAAGATAATTTAATTATGAGAATATATGCATTGATTCTTTTAGTTGTTTAATGATTAAAAAATGCATCAAATTTTAAAAAGACAAATTTCATAGATAAAAATAACTCATTTTGCACATTATTTTCCGCTATAATTACCTTAAGTCATTACAGATTTCTAAGCCAATAATTTAACTGAACGTTGTTACTCATATTTATCCCAGAATAAATTAAAATTTCTTTTCTTAATTTAGTTAATTAGAAAGTTTAATTTGAAGCTTCATACAAATTTAGAATCATTTGGGAAAACTTAATATTTTTGGAAGGGTAGTATTTAATTAATATGAAATTAACTATCATAAGTAAAGAAATTAAAATCTATTCAGTTAATGAAACGGAAAAAAATTCTATACGCTCCTTCAGATAAATATCCATCCACCGGAATAAACTATTTGATAAAGAGCAAGCTAAATAATATATGAGAGATCAATTTTAAAACTAGTTAAATAAAAAACGAGTAACTACGACCATAAACAATGTAAAATGAAACAACTCCAATATTAGAACTCGAACATAACGTTTTTATTGAATCAGATGTTCACGGCCAATCATTCGGGCCAACATCCATAAAACTGATAGCAGCTTCTGAATCGATAGCATAAAATTTTACAGCGCCTCATCAAATGCCGTTAATATTCGTCGTAAAACGTTTCGGTAAACTGAAAGTAACGAAGCGTAAACATTTGAGCGAGTGTATTCTTGTTACAAGTTGCAAAGAGTAAGTAACAGCAGTTTTTTATTTTCTAAATGTTAAAACAAATCTTATTCCGACATTTTATTAGCTACATGGGGAAAACTGAAATAAGAAAAATAATATTGCAAAGAAATGTTTAATAATTTTCATTTATTTTTTCTTTTTCTGGGTGAGTTGAAAGATCTAACATTTTTATTTCTTAATGTATTCTTTCTTTTATTGTAAGGTTGGTGCATATGAAACGTCAAATTTTTGGTTGAATATATAAAATAGCATATGTTTTCTTTCAAAAGCTATTTATTTTATTCAAATATGCTCCGGTTGCTTTAATACACATTTCTTAACAAGATTTTAATGCCCAGAACCAAAAAACTTTGATATGGAATTTTTCGGACTGTCTTCTGTTTGGTACCGCTAAGCCCGTAAAAACTATTTTAAGTGTTTAAAAAAATTAAAATTGGTTGGAGAAAGATCTGGTGAATAGGCTGGGTGCTGTTATTTTGCAGGGTGTATGAAGCCGAGTTTTGAGAAGTACCGGACCATACAGACTGACAAGTAAAGGGTGCATCAGTGTACTAGCAGTAGCATAATACATACAGCTGTATTCGTTTCTACTATAATTTTTAAGCACCTTTTTCACAGAATCAAGAGTCTTCAACGCGGTTTATTTTTTAAAGGGAAATAATTACCAGACCGAAAACTTTCAAACTACAGGGGGTGATCGGTTAACGAACATAATCCGTTCCAAGACTATGTTCGCTATCCGAATTGTTTGTTAACCCATCATCGATTCACCATAAACTATGTGAAACCGATTAATTCGTTCTGGAGACCCTAAAAATTAATTTTTAAAAAAATGTATAATTTCTTAGTAAGCTTTTTAAAAAATAATACACGCATATAGTCTTGCATATTAATCAGTCCTTTTCATTTTTTGCTTATGGGGCGTTGAAGAACATGTCCAATGTCGATTGCTTTTCTCTCTTCTTCAGGATTTTCCAGAAGTAATTAATAGCATTGTCGTTGTAAAGATCCCCTACCTTACTGACATCGGCTTGATTTGGGTGCCATTCTAAGACCATTGCTCTGACATCCTTCCACTTTTTCAAAAGATCTTTAATGGCAGATGTCGGCATTGGTGCTCTTTCGTCCTCCTCTTGTTCAGAAGGAGACACATTTCGCTGTGTTTCTAGGTGTTCTTTATTCAAAATTTCTTGGAGTTCTTCTGTCGTCAGTTCATCTTCATGTCCCATTAAGAGCTCTTCTATGACATCCTCGTTCACCTCCAATTCCATATCTCTAGCAGTTGTCAAAATTTCATCCATAATTTCAGGGGTGTATCCCTGATCACCTCCGAGTATGTGTTCGTTGTCCAAACACAAAATTCTTTCTTGAAAGTGTTCGTTATCCGAACCTAAAAATCTTTCGTGAAAGTGTTCGTTAACCGATCACCCACTGTATTACCGCAGTTTTGGATCGCTTTGACAGTGTTCTCCCCAAATGCCTAGTTTATATTGTATTCGGCTTTTACAACATTATCACAGAGTTTATATCCATATAAAAATTGCACGAATTTTGGTTGAGTTAAAATCCTTACGAGACTCAAAACAAATAACAATATGGAGAATTTCGAGAAAATCTTCCTTTTAAAAATGTGATTCTGGCAATGTACAATACAACTATAAACGAGGTTATGCCAACAACGAAAGCATAACGAAAACAGGTAGACAAACGTTCACATGTAAAGATAATCCTATATTTCACATGCACCAACTTAACAGAATTAAAATACTATTTGAAGACATGTTTAATGAATATGCTGATGTTTTTGTCGAAAATTTTATGAAAGTCGAAAATATTAGTTCATACATAAATAGGTAAAACTTTTTTTACACTAATATCTATAAAATTAGAAATTCAAATGAATTCAATGAAATTCTTTATGAAATTTATAAAGAAAATTTTTTATGAAGTTTTGATCCCAATCTCTTATCGTGATATATTATTAAATAATTAAAAAATGAATCTGCAGATTCACCGATATATAATGTCAAATTAATTATGTATCATAAATATGAAATTTATAACAACAAATGTGCAAAATGTGAATAAAAACATTTACGTTTATTTCCAAAGCTTAATCTAATAAGAAAATGCTAAGATAAAAATTCATAAGCGAACCAAAAATCAGAAAAAAACGCATCAGATTGATATTGTAAGCGCTTTTAAGTTTTCTTCCTAAAATAAAATCCTCAGTAAAAATAGTTATTTCATATTTTTAAATTAAAATGCACAATATGAGTAACAATAAAAAATTAATGAACTGGAAAACTCCCGATATCTCGTTTAAGGGTTCATTAAATTTTTTAAAAGTTTTAGTTTATAATAATATATTAATATATTTCAGTACCATTATATAGAGATGCATGTCTCTTTTTTAAAATACAGTAAAAATTATTGAAAATATTGCAAAATTCAAAAACTTATCTTCGTCTCAATGTTATTTTATTAGAAAAAAAAAATTTCTATCATCTGCTATCTACTAAAAACTCATAAAATGTTAAAGTATAAAGAGTATTATAATATTAAGCAAAAACAAATTATATGATTTTCATAACACATACAAAAAGCCAAAAGTGCAATGAAATATTTAATGAAGACAACGGCATATGAATCCTAGTTTTGTTCCCATAGGAACCAATTTAAAATTCGAAAGAAAAGAAAATAAACTAATAATCATTACTAATATAGAAAGTGTTACACCTTACTCAAAAGGAAAAGAAAATAAAAAAAAAAAAAATTATCATAGTAAATATACTTTTCAGCTACTAGCGTAGAATAATTTTAAAGATAGTCCACCTAATAAAATAAATTCTTCCGAAAAACGTTGAAAAATCTTGAGTAATAGAAAACTTTCAGAAATTTTAATGATAATATGAATGGAACTTTTATGAAATGACCTAAAAATTTTTCTTAAATACTAGTAGTTGCTCTGTGAAATTTTTCACTTAAATTTTGAAAGATCTTTTTCCTAAAATGTAATATTTGCTTCACTTTTTTCTCTTTAACCGTAATACATATTTCTTTTTATCCTCTTTCTGCCTTTTTTTTTCTCCGTTTAACTTTCTCTTTTTCTCATTTTACTCCAGCTATTTTTCAATTTTCCAGAAATATTTTATTCATTCTTATCTTCATATACATGAGTATCACACTTTTCTATCAGTAAGGCAATTTTTATATTACATGTATTTTTATTATTATTTATTTTTATTATTCTTTCATTTACAATTATTTGTTTTCAGTTTAAGATATTTTTTGGTACAAAAGCTTTAATCACACATTCATATTATGCTGATATCACTACTCCTCTTGTATTTAAATCATGATTTTATAAATAATATTTGAATAAATTTAGAAGGAGAAGTAAAAAATGTCAGTTTATTTAAAGTATGATCCCTTTCTAAATTTTATTCAATTATTTGTTTTCAGTTTAAGGTATTTTTTGGTTAAAAAAATACAAATTTTTTACTTTGAAAATACTATAAAAGCTTTAATCACATAGTTAGAAATCAAAGGGAAAATTGTATTTTTACTATTATTCAACACATTCATATTATGCTGATATCACTACTCCTCTTGTATTTAAATCATGATTTTATAAATAATATTTGAATAAATAATATTTTTTATCATAAAAGTCAAGGCACCTTAAAGAAAGGTAAAATTTCCAATGCAACATTCCAACGTGTCAGTTTATTTATTTATCCCAGTATGATCACTATAGTTTCAAACAGAAACTTTTTTATAAATTTTATCTAAGAAATATTACTAAGAATAGTTGTACCCTGATTTAATGAATCCATGGTGGGGATCTAATATTTCATTCATGTTAATTCCGGGGATTAATCAGGTTAAAAATATCAAATCCTGTTTTTACTTGACACACACAACTTTTGTCCTCCTCCTCCCCTCAAAAAATACTATAATACTGTGGTGCAGTAACTACATACTTCTAAAAAACATTCATAGTTATCTGTTATTTTTCGCCCTTCTTCGAAATCATAAAATCAATGTGATTCGGGAAGAAATTGTATTTTTAGCTATTATTCAACAGCTAAAAATACAATAAGCGAATTATTACGCACCTGTTATATATAATTGGAAGTTTTAAAATACTGACTTCTCTCTCTTTCAAGACGTTTGACAACTTATTATATAGCTGACTCTATAGCCGACCGTATATGTTTTGACTAATATTTGTCAATTATCTGTAAACATTTATTTACTTGGGTATGTGTTTTATTAGTGATCAAAATGAAGATAATTTTTAATCACCATGTTAATGGAACAGTGCATGACTTAAGTTCCAACTAAATGTCATTTGTTTAAATTTTCAATAATCTTTTTTTATCATTAGCACTATAATCATAATACTGTGGGATATAATTTAAAATTTCTAAGATCAAGAAATCTCGATCAGAAAATAAATTATGTAAAAACTTAAATTAACTTGAAAAAATAATTAAAGATAGAAATACATTCATGCAAAACTGAAATCAATCAAATTAGTAACATTTAAAAAAATACTTTTTTAAAAAAAAAAGATGAACTTATTCCGTCAGAATTGTATTTTATATTAATTTATAATACTCTTACATTTTTCAAAAATTAAACTATACTCCCTGGATAACTTTTAAAATTTTTACTGCACACTTATCAACCAAATGATTGTCAATTACTTGCAGAGTCCTTTGGGAGAATATTGATTCAAAAAAGTCAAAATAGTTAATTATTTAAAAAGATAGGATGTTGCCTAAAAAACTAGATGGCATTACCAATATTATTTTGTTATTCATTCTTGTTCATGAAAATGATCCTCTTTCTCATGTATTGTGCTTTGAATTGATACTGATTTCTAAAAGAGGTAATCAGGAACATATCAGATATGAAACTAAGAAATAGATGAAAAGATTAAATTTTCCTGTTCATTATATCCTTACTTAGCCCTGTGATTGACTTGTAGTGTATCGTGCTTCCACGTCACAGGTCCGGGGCTCAGAACCCGGGCTGGGCAAGGTTAACTCAGTAGGTCGATAAATGAGTACCAAGCTTTCTTGGGATCTAAACACTAGGGGTTTTCGCGTCAGACTGACTACTTGAACGAAACATCTATACATATGCGCCCCAGCACCTAAGGTCACGTAAACTGAGATAGGCACAGTAGGCCTTAACCCCTCATGGGCTGTTGCGTCACTGAGTTAAGTTTACATCTTTACTTAATCTGGTTATGAAATGACTCAGGCTCAATTTACCTGAATGATTCAAAGCATTCATATAATCTAAGTGATGCGAAGGTGTCTACCTGCAACATGCATGAGTTTCAAATTATTAATTTTTTAATTTTCGCACAAGAAAAAGGTAAATAAAATAACATTTTTAATTAATGAGTTAATTCGTGATAAAAATATTCAATGTTCTTAAAAAGTATTATTAAACAGAGGGGAAGTTTCTAATACAATGATCCCACGTGCCAATTAGTTATTTTAAATTCATTAGATTCAACAAATATTTATCACTTATTTCTGAAATGGGGACAGTTATTATAAGAATAAATTAGCTTCAGTATCGACAAGTTTAAGTTGTTTTAACAAAAATACGAAAAAGCTAATGGTAAAATAATGTATTAAACCACTGGCAATATAATTTCTTCTACTTTCAACCCCTGGCGCATATTCTTCTGTGTGATGCATTTCTTAGCTATGTACTTTAGTCTAGTATATTTTAGTCATGTCCATTAGTCTTGATAAAGATTAAAAATTTAATGTTGCATTTAAAACTCGGTTTATTTGTACAACATTTTTAGATTTTAATTTTCCCTATTTGTGCTACTGCCATTTTGATAAAACAGGAAGATCCCTAAGCTTTAATTAATATCGGCAGTCTTAATTAATTAATCTTAGAATTTTTTCTACTTTTTTATTGTACCGTAAGCAAGATACATGTATGGTATTTTTTGTCTTCGCAACATAGAAAACATATTCAAAATACGATGAAAGTATGTGAAACATAAATAAAAAAGTAACTGTCGCTCTCTTCATCTCTATCCTTCAAACGTCATTTAACAAATATATACATATCTTTAAAAAATAATTTGATGTTATTAAAAAAAGAAAAAGAATTATAATGGATTAAGTCTCTCCCCAGTAGCACACACCATAGGACTATAAAAATGACTATATTTTTAGTTTTTTAATTATCAGAAAGATACGAATTTGTATTATTAAATATCTACATGTAAATGAATTTCTGCATCTACATACACTGCTAGCCATTAAAATTGTTACATCATAATAAGAAGTTCCCTTAAAAAGAAGAAAATACTGGGATAAATGCAAGTTATTCGCATTTAAGAGCAATCAAATGACGCAAGAGGGGAAAACAGTACCTAAAAATCTGTATAAGAGAAAAGAGGGCAGCAACGGGTTTCCAATTCTGAAATTGCATGTGAAATCTAGTTTGTGAAAAAAATACCTACATTTTGCAAACTTTGAATTCGATATCTATAATATATTGACCTACCAGCATGCGGTTTATAGTTCCGTGATATCGGAATCCATCGACTGTCATGCGAACATGGAATCGATGATTTTAGGAGGGTCATCCGGAATGGAATGCAGAGTCTCAACGGCGTCCAGAGACAGACACCCGAGAGGATGGCCATGTTATCAAGTCGGCGTTTCAGGATCTTACAGCCACAACAAGTGTCTTGAGTCAGGAAACGGGTTTGTTTTCAACACGACAGGAATCCATACGGACAGTGTGACGGCGTCTGAAGCAGAATGGACTGTCTTCATAGCGACCATTATTGCTACTTTTCTTGACACTGCAGATTAGTA
The DNA here is from genome assembly GCA_019973935.1 of Trichonephila clavipes. Classification (NCBI taxonomy): domain Eukaryota; kingdom Metazoa; phylum Arthropoda; class Arachnida; order Araneae; family Nephilidae; genus Trichonephila; species Trichonephila clavipes. Next base: position 325,075 of record BMAU01021435.1, read on the forward strand.
ATAATGATGCACCCAAAGACAAAACTGAACAGGAGTGGTATCACAAGCAATCTTTTCAGACGAATTCCAGTTTTAGGTGCAGCTGTAGGCGCTGAAGAGAACGTAAATGCCCTATTTGCATTCGATATCGTCATGCATCAGTTGTGATGGTATGAATAGTTATTGGGTGAAAGACAATACCTTTCATTCATGTGGTGATTTGAACATCCAGATTTACATTACTTGAATCTTAAAGCCAGTAGCTGTATCCTATGCTCGAGCCCTCGAAGACGTCATCTTTCAACAAAGCAATGAAATATTTCAACACAGTGGGTGTTCGACTGTTTCCCTGGCTAGCATGTTATCTAGATATCTCATCTATTAGAAATATTTGATTATGAATTTCTGAGACATTGGGCCGTCAGCTCATTCCAGCCACTACAATGTATAAGAAATATGACATAGACTCGAAGCAGCATTGAATGACATGCCTGTATATTTTATCCAAGCTCAATTCAAATCAATGCCTAATGTTATTTGAGCCTTTTTTTTGCTGCCAAATGTGACAGCTGTACTCGTTAACTTCAAACCCTGTGTACCCCTCAAATTGCCTATAAAATTAATCATGTTTCTTCAAAATATGGTTTAAAAGTACAAAAAGTTTAATTTGTCAATTACTTTACCGCCTATATTTGCAACTTTAATGGCCAGCAGTGTATTTTTTGGGGGTAGCATTATCATGTAACAGTTCCAGATGGGTTTTAAGGTATGATTTAGCTAGAAACAATCATTTCAAATCCGCTTCTCAGAATATAATTACTTTTAACATCTGCTCACGTAACTCTAACAATGTACTTTCCTTTCCTTGGGTATACGCGTACCGTTATTTGAAAACCACTAGGATTAAAATTTGTTCACATCCCTATTTGTATATAACAGTAATAGTAACAATAATGATCCTAAAATAAGGAAATTAAATTGGATATTTAGACAATTCTTTTTTTTTTATTGCTCTATGATTTGTTTTAACATTCTTATACTTACTCAAATTCCGTGGGGAAAAGCTAGCTTAGGTCAATGAATGTAAAAACAGAAACGACAAAATACTTGCCAGAACTTTCTAAATTAAAAAATATGTTATCGAATTACATAGAAACTTATTCGCTTACAAAAAATAAAACAATTGATTTCAATAGTTATATTTCAACAAAACAGTACATTCTGAAAACATATAACAATACTCCTGAGTAAAAGCTTTTAACTACCTTACAATACATAACTATGAAAAAAAGACTTCTATATGCTTCAAATGTATATTTAAATTAACTATTACTTTAAATATTTAAAACAGCAAATAAACTGTTATAGTTACAAAAATCTTGTAGTATTCCTCATTTTAAAAAGAGATTCAAACGTTATTCCCATATGCATTACTGTATATTCTTATCCAACAAATGTCATGCGATTATACATTCTATTGCAAAATGCGAAAAACATTTTCTTTCACTGTGATATAAATTCAAATTCCTAATTATAAAAGTTAATTTGAATTCTTTTTTTCTCTTTTTTTTTCTTAATTTTAAGTATTATATATAAAACATTTTTCTCTTTCACACATAATAAATACTATAAAAGAGAGTAAATATTTATATGCAAATAAGTATTCACAGTGTCAATGAATATTTACTTATATTGTTTGATAAAGGAAAGTATTTTCATTAAGAACATAAATAGCTAATGTTTTCATTATGTTTCATTTTAACTTTGCTTTATCTTTTTTTTATCGTTCTTTTTTAAAAAAAAGAAATGTTTCTTTAAAATTTGTCAGTTTTAATAAATAATTTAGATTTTACGTTTTAAATTATCTTTCAAATATTTATCACGCATTAATTTTTTTTTAATATTTCCTTTATTAAACTTTTTTAAAGATAACAACATTTTTCTTTGATATTTCAGCATAATTTTTCATAAATTATTTGAAACATTTTGTGAAAAATTTCGAAGCAATATTTAAGTTACGTATACATGTATATATATATATATATATATATATATATATATATATATATATATATATCACTGCTGTTGTGTATATTTTTTACATGAGATAAATGGACTTATTTTTAATGTTTATAAAGGTGAACTTTTATTTTAAAATAATAAAAAATGAGTAAATTATAAATGTCATTAAAAGTTTCCATTTTAAAAGAAATGGCATGACAAAATTTTAGGACGAACATCATCACCATATTTTTCGCAATTAATTGAGAACTGATGATTGACATATTTAATTACTTTATCCATTCCTACCAAGACATTAATAACTCCTATATAAATAACCTAGATATCTTAATTTGACATTTTTGTCCAGCTGGTTCTTAATAAGATCAATTCTGTGTTAAAATTACGGATATTATTTATTTAAGTTACAATTTCAATCGCTTATGCGACGTGTCTTATACAAACATATAATTTTATAAAGGGTAATAGATTGGGACTTCAACAAAATTATTACACAGCTTTTTAAAAACATACGTTAGAAACAAAAGCATAACAAGGACAGTATCTGCCATTAAATGAAAGTATATAGTTCTATGTCGGATCATAACTTTTAACATATAATATCCACCCATCCGATATAGTGGTTAGTGACGCTGACTTCTGGGCCGAAGGGTCTGGGTACGAATCTCGGAGAAGACATGGATGTTTGTAAATGTTTTGTGCGTTTGCGGCATGGGCGTACTCTAAACAGCCGTCGAGCAGAAAGTCCTCCCGGGAGGTTGGTGGAAGAGGAAGAGAGGTGTGAGACTCTTGGCTACCACCAGGGTATTCTCCCTTATAAGTGGGGTGGAACCAAGCCTAATTGTACTGCTATCTGCATGGTGCTCGAAACTAGGGCCAATGGCAAGCATACAACGAGCCTCTTGCCACGATGAATTTCGTGGTCTGATGTTATTGTCCATCGGGTGGTATAAGTAACAAAAACATATAATAGCCAGCAAGGCAAATTGATTATTTCAATTCATACATCGAATATCTTTTAAAACATATCGATCTCGAATAATGAAGAATTTATTCACGTTTTTTTAAACCCAAGATTCAGACGAAATTTGATCAAAAGAAAGTGAAAGTATAAAAATCGTATTTATCATCAAAATAACTTTACTATTAATAAACTATTAACTGTGTATACATAACGTTTATTTTAATGCTATAATATTAATATATCCCTCAAATTAAAAGATTCTTTTAACTGAAATCAAGTATATGAACTAAAACATGAATTTATATGATTAAATATGTAAGTATATTTTTTAAATTAAATTGACTTTTATGCTTAAATTACAACTTAATGGCAGGTTTCTGAAATAAATTCAGATATGAAATAAAATATAGTAAAAAGGCTATGAAAAAAGCATAATAATAATGTTATTTAATATATATATATATATATATATGTGTGTGTGTGTGTGTGTGTGTGTGTGTGTGTGTGTGTGTGTGTGTGTGTGTGTGTGTGTGTGTGTGTGTGTGTATAAATATGTTACCGACAAAGTATGAAATGCCAGCATTGTATAGAATGACCAAAGCTGTTTAGGCGAAGTATGAAAAAAGTTCATGATAAGGCTATTATATCAATGATGCACATTTCTAAATAATATAAATATTATTCTGACAAAATAATGAAAGTACCATTAAAAAATTATTCAAAATACGTAAAGGAAAGAGAAAGTTGTACCAAAAAACAAAATTTATGTCGTTCTTTTATTAAGAAAAACAAAATTTTCACACACACACACAAATAAAAAAATAAGAACTTAAACTTAACCTAAACGCAACATGGTAGGCTCGAATGGTATTTTGAATTATATTTCAATAAATTTTTCGCGCAAAGATCATTCTTATTTTGCTACTTTGTTTTACACATACATTCGACGAATTCATCACTGCTTCCGTTGGAATGAGCAATTACAACTGACAGAAGAGGAATTTCATGCTCAGGAATATCTTTAATTCTAACCAAGTTGTTCGGGCATAAAGTAAGAGAATAGAGTTTAATTATATTGTGATTTAAAGCTTTATCACATATTAATTTTGCATTAATTAAAAATATTTCTTAACATAAAAATAAACAGCATAAAGTATAACTATTTCTTTAACAAAATTTTTTAAAAAAAACTCGAAATTGTACATATATTATTTTTTAAAACATATTTATTAAAATAAAAAATAGACAACGTAAAATATAAATATTTCCCTTTATTACAGTTAAATAGGAAGATAAATGAAATTTTTCATGTGAACCTGGTGCTACTTCGCTCTCCTTTCACCCCGCAAAAAATGTCGTATAATTTGTGACTTTCACTTTGACACATGATTCCGAGTATTAACTTGTTATACAATTTCTTTGTGGACTCGAAATACTTTTCATATGAGGAAAGATATTTTACTGAGATATGTAGAACTAAAAGCGGAAAATCAGAATACACATGCAATTTCCTCTCTTCAAACAATTAAATATCTCCAGCTATGGCATTCCATAATTTACAAAAAAGCTGTAAATTTACCTTTAGAGTTATCTTTCATATTTTTTCATAGTTCCTAATTTATCCATACTTATGGAGATGTTTGTCAAATAAGATCAATTACAAATTTATGAAATTATATCCATTCAAAAATTGACCAATTTGTTGCTTAGTGCTAAGTGACACTGATAATTGTACCGTATGCCATAGGTTGCCTACCCCTGCTATAGATCACGACTCCTTCTCCAACAATAGAGCTTGCTTCTTCACTTTCATGCAGCACAAGAAAAAGTCAATTTTTTGTTAAACAAGTTTAAGTAAAATTGAATATTTGGGCATTCCCGAACAAACCCCAATGTGCAACTGACAAATTTTGAGCCTGAGGCACGAATTAAAAGTCTCGTGCCTTGCCACACAATATTCGAAACGAATTGGAGAAGTATTTTATACTTTGCCGGTTTCTCATTAGGCATTCGACAGAATGCCTAGGCAATGTGTGAAATAAGAATAATTTCATACATTGCCGGCTAGTTTCAGGCATTCTATAGAATGCCGGATTTCATACTTTGCCGGTAACATATACACTTAATAGTAATTATGTAAGATTTATGAAGAAGAGTATTTTGAGAAATTTGTGTAGTCTCAGAGCGACGAAAAAAAAGAAAAACCATTCCATCTGTAAGGTAAAAAAATGAATTATTTGTGAAAAATAATGTTTCTTACAGAAAGAAATACTTGGTATCTGGTAGCAAAGTTTCATTCCAAAATTCTTAAAAACAAAAATGTGTCCTGTTCTAAAATTTCGTGGATCCATACAAGAAAAAATGAGAATTTGTCACTAGAAATCTTCCAAGGAAAATATAATTAATCATAAAATCAAATATTCCTTATTTGTGTGGAGACTACAAATTCACTAATGGAAATATAACATGTACAACAGGAATCTGTGAACAAAAGTTTCCACGTGAAGTTCTGTGATCATATCTACCAATTACTAAATAATAATTTTGCATAATGTTAGGATTCTAGGGAGATGATACCACAGATTTGATGCATGTTTCTCTAATGACACAGGTGAAAAATTTCTATGTTTACCCGTTATTCAACGCTGTTAGTGTTAAAATTCGACATTTCATCCTTCAATGACTGAGTATCTCTTACCTAGGTAGTTTTAAAATCAATATGGGCTGGGTGGCGTGGTTGGTTTGTCGTTAAGGCTGTTCCTAAGGTTGGGGATTCTACCTCGGCTCAAGTCGGTGGATTTTCTTGATGCAGAAAATCGACAGCGGCCATGTGGTATGATTATACGGCATGTAAAAGATCCCTACAGTGTCTGTTTGTCTTGGGTGCTCTAGGCAAAAATGGAAATATAACATGTACAACAGGAATCTGTGAACTAGTACGTGGGAACGTGGCGTAACGTACACCCCCGCAACCCCCACATCGCGGGAGGCCCAGGGTTCTAAGAGTCCCAAAGCATGACTGACGCAAGTGCCTACCCTTTGTAAAATTCTACGTGGGGGCCCAAAACCTGACTTTGCAAGGGAGCCCAAATGTTCTCCGTTACGCCACTGCTAGTACTGGTTCGCATACAGAACTCAGGTGCCTCCCTCTTGGGAGGAAACTGGGTGTCAAAATTACCTGCGACGATTGGTATCCGCCTATAGGGTGTCACACTAAAAAATGATACCAGCTTCCGGAGAATGTACTAGGTCTGCAATGGAAAAACTCTAATCGGCAGCCCATTAGAAATTTTAAAAAATATCAATCACTGTGATTTAAGCTATCAAATTCATTTTACCACACAATATGAAGACAATTTGCGTTGTGCACAACATTTCAATCTTTACATTTATAGTAAAATAACCCAGAAAATGATATAATATTTAAATTTTACTTTATATCACTTAACTTACTGGTTCGATTAGTTAATAACAAAAAAGAAGCATTTAAAAGTTAAGGAACATGGGATTTCTTAAAACTAACCTACCAATTTAAAATTTAAGAAAACATTAAGTCATATAATATCAATACATTTATCTAGTGCAATTAAAGAATTCAATAACTGATTTACATTAAATAATACAAATCAGTATTATTTAATGTAATAGTCCTTTTTGGTCTCAAAACTGGAATAATTTAAAAATTTTACAAAAATTCGCTTACCATCTCATAATGCATGATCAGTAATGATCTTACCTGGAATCTCATAAATCAGAATAGAAGACTATACGCGCAGTGCAACCCTTGTTATAATTCATGTAGGCTCTTGATAGGGTAGGATTTAAGGCAGCAACGTCTTCAACAAAACAGTCCCAAAGTTTTTGCTTCGAATTTCACTCAGTCAGACTGGATGGATACTTCTTTCATGTATTGCTTTTAACCAGATGATATCTGTCTATAGGTGATATTCCGGAAGAAAATAAATTATCATAAATCATTTAAGCTATCCAATTACTTGCGACAACTTTTTTTTTGAAAAAATGGAGATATGGATACTTTTTTGTGATTTTTAGATTTATTTAGTATATTTTAAGGAAAAAATCGTAAAATTGAAAACAGAAAATTTTATTATTATTATTATTAAAAGGGGGGAAAACTGGTGAAAATGTACAAAAAAATTACATAAACGGGCCTCGCTCTGTACAAAAATGTTTTGAACAAATTCTCAATTTTTCAATTTTAATGTGTTACATAGTTGTTCATGTTTGAAATCACCTTCAGGATAACAAATATTTTAATTTTTACAAAAACTAGAGCACTCTTATCTTAGGGACTATAGGAAATTGCTTAAAAAACAGTGATTTAAATTCACATAAAGGACTGTAAATTTGGAAATAAAACAGTGATTGATAAATCTGAAGGTCAAAACACTTCTACTGTTAAGCAAAACATTCACAAAAATTTTAAGCAAATTATTTTCAAACCTTTTTGAGCAATCGCTCTCCCCGTTTGAGTTTTTCGAAAAAAAAAACACATTTCGAGTCAAACGCATTTTAAAGTTTGACAACTTGTGTAAAGTTATGGCATCTTTTTTATTAAAACACATGTAGTTTATGTTCTAGTGAATGGAAAATAAAACGCTTGGTATTTTTAATAAGCTAATAAGATGGTCTATAAAATAAAATCATAAAAAAATTGTCAATTTTTGAAAAAAATCATGATTTTCGGATAGTCGGATATCTTAAAGTTCACTATCAGAACCCGAATTTCTGAACAGTTTATAAAACTCAACATTCAAATTGGGATGTCTGTATGAAAAGGATCATCACGCAGCGAGTTTTCTCCAGGGCATGAAGCATAGGTCGACAATAATGTATCATCGTATTCGAATTTCTTTCCCGACTCATTTTTTAAACAAATACACAAAAAATGGAGCAGATGTTATTACAAGTACATATAGAGTAGGTACAAAGGAAGAAATTAATGGAAAAATATACTAACTTCCATAGGGCTATCAGAAAAAAAACTACCGTCGTTGGTTTGTGGCATTTTACTCAGTAGCAATTTAATTGGTAAATATTTTACACGTTTTACCCGCTTAACAACAGGCAAAATGTTGAAAGTTACATGACTTTTTTTTAATAAAAAATTGCCTTTAATACGAATTTTGAATTTAACGTAAATTTTTGATTAAAAAAAAACGTACTCCAGGCTTATACACGGATCGGCTTATATTCGGCATTATACGGTATATCAATAACTGTACGTATCATATACTAAGTGATTCAATTCTTCCTAATAAAGGGTGTTTTTTTAGAGGTAAAGAACTTTAAATTGCAATAAAACAACGATGTATTATTCGATTGACATGAATTTTTTTTATTCGAAAGATAATCTTGTGGCATTACATTATAAATATGATTTCTGGCATAAAACTGCCTTGGCTGGCTCGGATGTAGTCCAATCTGGACGTCCAATTTTCGATGACTTTTTCCAACATTTGTGGCCGTATACCGGCAATAACACGGCGAATGTTGTCTTCCAAATGGTCAAGCGTTTGTGGCTTATCCGCATAGACCAATGACTTTACATAGCCCCACAGAAAATAGTCTAGCGGTGTTAAATCACAAGATCTTGGAGGCCAATTCACAGGTCCAAAACGTAAAATTAGGCGGTCACCAAACGTGTCTTTCAATAAATCGAATGTGGCAAGAACTGTGTCACATGTTGCGCCATCTTGTTGGAACCACAGCTCCTGGACATCATGATTGTTCAATTCAGGAATGAAAAAGTTAGTAATCATGGCTCTATACCGATCACCATTGACTGTAACGTTGTGGCCTTCATCGTTTTTGAAGAAGGATTCCACCAGCCCATAAAGCGCACCAAACAGTCAGTTTTTCTGAATGTAACGGTGTTTCGACATACCCTTGTAGATTAGCTTCACTCCAAATGCAGCAGTTTTGTTTATTGACGTAGCCATTCAACCAGAAGTGCACTTCATTGCTAAACAAAATTCGCTTAGGAAAATCGACCATTATTTTCGAAATAAAATTGCACAATTTGAAAGCGTTGTTCAGGCGTGAGTCTATATTCATGATGAATTGCCAAACCAAACTGAGAATAAATCACTTGACAGCTGTTAAATCGGTCGCCATCTTGTAAAGTAATGCCAACTTAAACTTCTAAACCTGGAGAAAAAAACACTCGGTAAAAAAAATTTATTTCTGCCTTTTAAATTAGGGGTACAATGCAATCTTTGAAATCATCTAGAAAGTAAATAATTTAAAGAAAAATTGCCAAACTGTTTATTAAAATTTACATGTGTAAGAATGTTTTTGCTTTTGATTGTATTTATTAACCTTGATTGTGTGACCCGTGATTGCCTCTGGCACGACACTAGTCTCCGAAATGTCATTTCCGAGATTTATTCAATCAGCTTCAAAATGTCACACCCAAGTATTATATGGGGTACTTGTTTTTTTTTGGGGGGTAATTTACTATGGGTAGGTCGCTGTGATCAGGAAATATCCTTTCATCCAACAATCCAAAAACGCCAGAAAAAATATTATAAAAAGACATTTTTATTTATATTAGACAAGGTGCTCTGAAACTCCTTTTTGCTCTATAAAAATGTAGTTGAGAAACGTATCCCATTTTTTTTTTTTTTTGAATTTCGAATCCAAGTTGTAGCAGAGCATTTTTATAAATTTGATGACATAGATTCCTGACACAAGAGTCCTGGCAGACCACCTACAGTAGATAACCCTTCCCGTCTTACTGAACGACATTTTATACCCTATATTCCAGCTACTCTTGCGAAACGTCAACCTACAAGACACTACAAAATGTGTTGATCAAAAAAGGATGCAAAATAAAAAAGATAAGGAAGGAAACACGATTCTGGTATATTAATTGTGAATTTTATCTGTGCTTGGAGAGAGAAAAGTGTTTCCAGTTATAATTACTACACAGAACTGAATTATTAAACTACTAAGAGGTATTCATTTTTATTTTATTTCTTAGAAAATAATACTCCACTAGAAGCGAATTTTACCACTGTCACGCTATGAGGGCAACCACTTCAAGTGAATATGCACTTGCTATGAAACTTTAAAAGTTTTATGCGTTAATGAAAATATCAATTTTAAACCATTAAGTATTTTTCTTTTGTACTAAACATTTGATTTTTGCAATGAAACAATTTGTATGTATCCAAATCATCAAAATAACTTGACAGTTAAAGAGTTAAGAAAACCAAAGCTCGCTAATATTTACAAATTCTTTTGAAGTACAATTTTATAAAAATATCGCAAAGAGGTTATCTAAAGATCTTATGCATTCGTTATAAAATTCCGAATTTTTAAACTATTTTTCTCTCAAAAAACTTATGATTTGTACTAAAACGAAATAAAGGAAACAGTACGAAAGAATACACTGGTATAAAATCCTTTGACTCAGTCAAAAATACTTTCGAACAACTTCACTTTTATTCAGCAGCTTTCGGGTCTCCCATCGCAGCAAACTTCATCAAAAATGTGCACTAACTTTCATCTTCCTCATAAAACATTCACCAAAAATAACTCAATTTGTCGCCAAGCGAGAAGTTCCTCCTTATTTTATATATATATATATATATATCAATATATTCTCTTTTTTATATATCGAAACTCTTCGTTTATATTCTTGTGTATATATATAAAATATATATATATATATATATTTGAATATATATATATATAATTTTATCGAACAAAGATATCTTCACATATGGTTGCGTAAATTCATTTTAGATATTCTCTTTTATATTTCAGCTCTTTCTTTCGAAACTCTTCGTTTACTTTCTATTCTTGTGTAACTTGAAATTGCAAAATGTGTGAAATACTGATAAAAATGCGTTACCTCAATCACTTCATTAGATCAGCAAGATTTGAATGTAAAATTTCCGACTGCTGTCAGCATTTTATTCGGTTTACTTGATGGTTATTTTATAAGAACAGGAACAAAAAGAAATAATCTTCACATATGGTAATGCGTAAATTCATTTTAAATATTTTGCTTGTTTCTACATCCAAAAAAGAACTATAAATATTTATCAAGGTCATAAAAACAATTAAACAGAATTTAAAGATAATACAAGGATAATATTATTTCCAGTTATATGTAGAGTTTTTGTGTAAGTTCTTATTTCCATATTCAAGGAATATTTTTGTATATTAAAATTTATAGATTTACCGTAAAACTCGGCGTATAACGCGCACTTTTAACTCAAAAAATAAAATCGAAACTTCCGGGTGCGCGTTAAACTCCGGGTATAAAAATGATTGCTTCAAAAATAAACAAAAGAATAAGCCAAAGAAAAATTAGACTTCTACATAGATCGTAATATTGTTTATTTAATAGGAATTGCAAACCTGATGAACTTACAGAGGCTTGTAGTCTTACAATATACTATTTTTTGAAAAGTCTGGGGTAATGCCTCGAATAAGTGACTTCAAAACTAAGAGGATTTCACTTGTACAATTCAGGTTCCCTCGTAAAAAAGGAGGTACGCGTTATAGGCCGAATATACCTACAAACTAAAAAATGCAGCTTGAAAGTATAGGGGTGCGTTAAACACCAATGCCCGTTATATGTCGGATTTTACGATAATCCAACTCAAGTCACGTTTATTTTTTATATGTCAGTAAAATTAATTTGATTATCTTTTATTAGCTTTATATAATATTTCCAAATGCATTCTTTAATATGTAAAAGAAATAATTTAAATATTTAAAATAAAAAGTATTTTATCTGTTCATTTTAAACTATGTAGAAAAACACACAATCTTAAATTGAAACCTAATTTTCAATTATAATATTCGATCATGTTAATATTCTACCGAACTATTTCATTTATGAAACATATATTTCTCAAGTATTATTTGCAAACGTAATGTGTCATTAGATATTGAAACAAGTATATCATTTTTAATGAATAATTTTAAAGCCACAGTATCCTAGTGATTATGGTCATGAACTTGTAGGAAGTGTGTCATGAGTTCGAGCCCTGGAGTCACTGAAGACCCGTCTTGTAGAGGGGCTGATACATTAAATCTATCATGGCGCAAAGTCATCGGATTTGCGTCTTGAGGAATCTAGGAGAGTGGCGTGCCAGCTCAAGTGTTGTCCGCGTCCCTTAATTGTGATTCAAAATGACGAGATCGCTCGATAATAGGATTTGTGTGACGTTAATGAAACAGTCCCTCACTTGAAATAAATTTTTCAAAATTTCAGTCGTAAAAAAAACATTGACATGTAATGAAACATTACATTCCTTTTAACAGCAAATTTAGAGAGAAAAATACTCTATTTATATTAACATCATTTTTATGTAAGTATTTTAAATCGATGCATGTGTACCAGTACGCGTCCGAAAATTTTTAAAATTTATACAAAAGAACAAGGTTTCCAAGTAGTCATTGCTGTATTTTTAAAGATTCTCTGATTACTAAGTTACATTAAAATTAGGAGAATTATTTTCTTTGATTTGTTGAATAAGCATATTACTGCAACAAAAAAGGCTAGTAACGCACCGTATGATTTCGGTCTACATAAAATAACAAAATGAAGACAGATCCTTTTTTAAAAAAATTAATTATTCTTCCCATTATATAAACGAATGAATCTAGTTAAATTTAATGTGACAGCGATGAGAATATATGTGGAGAGAAAAAGGCAAATTTTTCTTAAATTCATAAAGGTGAAAGTTTGAAAAGTAATTGTCGAAAAATATCATCTTCATAATTTAATCTTAGTTTAAAATTCTGAGATATGTTACAAATAGATAATTTATAGATTTGAATACAAGATCCAAAAGTCAGTCAGTCATTCTAGAATTAGGTAAGGATTTATGGGTTTATGTTATAAAACATTTAATTCTAAAAACATGATTTATCATGAAGGTTTGGAAAGCATTGTTTTAATGAATTGCTCGAAAATATATACTTTTAAAATGTTCGAAAACACTTAAAAGAAGAATAACATAAAATGCTTTAAAATTATTTCAAAAACAACATTACATGCTAACTACAGCCACTGCTACTATATTATAAATTAATAACAGTTTTATAAAAAGCTAGGACAACAATAATTACAAATTTAAAAAACCTGTTTAAACATATTAGTGGAAGATTGAACAGGCCTCCACTTATAATTCAACAACAATAAAAATTATTTAAAAAATTCTTTATCTCTTGTGTGCAAACATGCTTGAATTGAAGTATGAATTAAAAATTAAATAATATTTTAGTGAGAAATAAAAAGCATAAATTATACCTGAGAATGCAGTCATATGCAGTACTGAAAAGAAAAACAAAGAAGAGTCTAACAAAGCCTCCATTATAATATGTGAGTTTTCTTTCTTTTTCATATGTTTTAACATGTACGTACTACTCTCTCGATAATAAAATAAAACATAAAACTACAACATATTTAGTTTTTGGGAGGAGAGAAAACAGTAGGTGTCTATATTTTGAAAATTAGCCACAATTTGTTTCTTTATTCTTTTTTTCAAAAGAAATAATTTATTTGAATAATAAATATTTAATTATAAAAATATTTTTAAAAAATCTCAGTCTTCAAATATTTTAAAGGAATTTGTATTTTAATATTACCCTATGATAAAATATTTTTTAGCTATTCAGATTTTAGCCGTTTTAACTTTCTAGTTATTCTTCCGTGTTATTTAACATTTTTATTTATCAATGAGACTTATTTTATTTTTTTCAATTTTCTGTATTTATTAATTATGTAAACAAATGTATTAAAAAATTCTTTAAACTACGTGTTTCAAAAGAGTAAACAAATGTTCTTTAATCTTGATCACAATTCAACTTGCTACTTTGGTATATTTCAATGATATATTATACATATATATATATACGTATACTAAAATAAAATGTAATTTCAAATTAAAGTAAATAGTCATTTTAGAATTTTCTATTTTCTGTACAAAAAAGCTAACGAACTGGATTATAAATTTATTTGTTCTAGGTTATAGAAATTTGTTTACTGTTGATTTTTAATTTTAATTTTTTAAATTAATTTGGAATTCGTTCAGTTAATAAAGCAGAATGTGACGTCTCAAAATACAGATTTTCACTGTAAAACAATAACTTTTATGCGTAAATAAAGCTTCATTAAATCTTCAAAATCAGATCGCTATCTAACGTAGAAAATTTAATTTGATGATTATTAAAATGTACATGTGCAAAAAATTTTTTAAAAAATTGTTCTTTAATGTCATATATTTACATAACCATTACACGCTTACATCCCTGAGTATTTCAGGATACACTATGTCTATATATTATTTTTAAATTTTTGATATGGAAGCCTTATATTACGTCCTTTGACTTAACTTAAAACAAAACTTAACAAAACTTAAACAAAACTTAAATTTCTAAAGCGAAAGAAGCGTATCTTTTATGTCCCTCTAAGTAAATTTCCGCCGATTCATTTTTGGCGTTATTCTTCTCAACAAAAGAAACATGCAGGAAATATTTCAAGTATGTTGGTCTAATAAATAAAAAAAAGAAATTTTTTAGTTATAAGGGCTCTCTGTAACCCCTTTGAGAGAAAACTTCCACAAAACAGATTATTAGTGGATCACTGATCAAGAAAAGATACACTTTTTTCAGTTTCAAGTCTGTTGGTCTAACCGTTCAAAAACGGGAAATTTTTATGTATCCCCCCAATGTAAGTCGGTATCCATAAAACCAGTTTATGGAGAATCTCCACTGGACAATGAAGACATCCTGTTTTCCACATTTTAAATCTAAGGTCTAATAAATAGAAAGTGGATTTTTTTTTCATCTATCACGCCCACATAACTTCCCGTAAGCTTTCTTGAAAGTCTATTGCAGCAAAACCTGTATCATTATTCAACAAAAAAATACGCTCAAGAAACCTCAAGTCTGTGATTTAATAGTTCCAAACCGGGTATTTCTTTCATCTATAATGCCCCCGTAGCTACCCTCATTTGATTGTCAAAATCCGCAAAACCCAACCTTGATGGATCTCTATTCATTAAAAGAGACATGTTTGCCAAATTTTCAAGTCTGTAGGTCTAATGGTTCAAAAGTGGGAAATTTAGTCTGGGACGCCTTCATAACCATTCCCTCTTGGAGGTCGATTTCTGCAAAAAACCGGTTTTTAGCGTATCTCTACTAAAGGAAAAAAAACATGTTTGCGAGATTTCATGTCTGTAGGCCTAAGAGATTCGGAGATCTCGGGATAAGTGAGTGAGCGAGTTCCTTTTCTCCCACCTATTTATAAAGATGTATATCATGAAATAAACAGCCAATAAAACATTTCAAGAAACTCTATTATAATAAATGCGTTTGCTTCGTGAGATTTATTCCCTGTGTGTATTTACATTGAGCACGATTCTAATCTATTATACAACACATATTTAGGCACATTATAAATAATTCATTCAGTACACGCTTCTTATTTATGAATACGCCTCTTCCTGTTATCTCAAATCAAGGTGGTTAAACATAGCGAAAATAATGTATACCCCTACTGTATACATTATAATCAGATTATTTATTCATCTGCAAAAATAGGACGTTCAAAATGCCTCATTGACTTAAGAATGTGATAAAATGTGTTTGTTTTTCAACTGAATTCTTTTAACACCTGGAATAAACAAAAAGATTGCTCGTGTTCTATCCAACGTGTTCTAATTTGAATAACATACCTTATTCCATAATGCGACAACCTTATGCGCTCGTGTACCAGGTGGCTTACGAAGGGTCTGCTCGTGTACCAGGTGGCTTACGAAGGGTCTGCTGATAGTACGGCTAGAAAATGATGCATTAATTAAATAACGCAATATTTTGTCTTTTTTATTTATAAAACCGTATCAGAAAATATTTTTTCTATATGGTTATCACAGTTCTGTGTGTTAATTGAATTCTTTATAATTACCTTTTTCCTAATCTAGAAAATTTCTCACGAAAAAAATAAAAACTGATATTGTGATGTTTTCTAATTTAAACTTAAGTGTCTCATCAAAACTTTTCAATGTAAATTTTTAGATTCATTTATTGTATTTATAATTAAAACATCGGTTAAAGTTTTATATTTTTTGGATAATCTTTCCTGTTCCACTTCACGTGTTCGTAAAAGATTTATTCCATAGGATTTGTTTTCCGAAAATAATTAATTTTGAATTTCATTTTTCTCACCTGATTATCGTTTAAACACTTTTTAGTTAAAAACATTTTCTAATTCTTATAATTTCTCATAATTTAAAGAAAAAAGGTTTTTAGCATTATAAAGCAATACATATATAAAGAGTGTTTTTTTTCAGGTATAGAAGTTTAAGTTGGCATTACTTTCCAAGATGGCGACCGATTTAACAGCTGTCAAGTGATTTATTCTCAGTTTGATTTGGCAATTCATCAAACGATCATCAAGCAAGGCGTAGATTCGTCGAATGGGCGCAAAAAGAGATTGCCGTTGTTCCCGATTTTCATAAGCGAATTTTGTTTAGCGATGAAGCGCACTTCTGGTTGAATGGCTACATCAACAAACAAACTGCCGCATTTGGAGTGAAGCTAATCCACAAGTGTATGTCGAAACACCGTTACATCCAGAAAAACTGACTGTTTGGTGCGCTTTATGGGCTAGTGGAATCCTTCTTCAAAAACGATGAAGGACACAACGTTACAGTCAATGGTGATCGGTATAGAGCCATTATTACGTACTTTTTTCATTCCTGAATTGAACAATCATGATGTCCAGGAGCTGTGGTTCCAACAAGACGGCACAACATGTCACACAGCTCGTGCCACAATCTATTTATTGAAAGGCACGTTTGGAGACCACCTAATTTCACGTTTTGGACCTGTGAATTGGCCTCCAAGATCTTGTGATTTAACACCGCTAGACTATTTTTTGTGGGGCTATGTAAAGTCATTGGTCTATGCGGATAAGCCACAAACGCTTGACCATTTGGAATACAACATTCCCCGTGTTATTGCCGATATACGGCCACAAATGTTGGAAAAAGTCATCAAAAATTGGACGTCCAGATTGGACTACATCCGAGCCAGCCGTGGCAGTCCTATGCCAGAAATCATATTTAAAATGTAATGCCCCAAGATTATCTTTCGAAAAAAAAAATTCTTGTCAATCGAATAATACATCGTTGTTTTATTGCAATTTAAAGTTCTATACCTCTAAAAAACACCCTTTATATAATAATGAATTTGTCACCAAGCTCAGATTTTTAATTATAAAGAAATATGAATAATTAAATTTAACTATAATAACAAACTCTTTCTCCCTGTTTTCGCTATTTTTATTCTTCCTCCGTTGATAACATTATGTTGTTATTCTGACTAGGAAATAAGTAACAAATATTTTTAATAGCTTTAATTAAGACTCCATCTAGTAGGGATCACGTGGTTAAAAAAAATTTAAAAATTTCTATCATTGAATTAATTAAATTAAATGTCTAAATACGTGACTTACTCCTAATTCTTTTCCTAGAATCAAGAGGGACCTTTTAACCCAGGAAACTCGCTTCTTTGGTCATTACAATATATTATTCGCCTAGTTTTAAATGCTGCATTAAGTGATTTCTTATCGTTAATTACAAAGTAAATTTCTAGCACCTTTTTGTAACATAAGTAATGTCACAGCAATATGACAAATTATAAGATTTTAATGTGAAGTTACTTTAAATTATAAAATCCTTATATTAGGTAGTTTTATAACGAGAACTATTATTTTGATGGCTTTATTTACCAAAGTTTCATTCGAATTTTTTAAATCTGAATCTATATTAGAAATTATATATTTTCAAAACAATCGAGAGTAAGAAAACATAAATTAATGCACAATATAACAGGATACTTTTAGTTAAATTTTTAGAACATACTGAAATTTTTTTTATAAAATTAATGTTTTTAGTTTCATATAAGGAACAGTTCCAGAATATTTCTGGTGAATGAATAATTTAAATATGCATTAAGACTGGTCATTCGACTGATTAATTTTTATTCATTACAAAAGAGATTATATCACATACCGCAGCAATTTGTTCTGTGCAAGTTTCCCCTTTTGCCAAAATTTATATTTTTGATTAATTAATCACAACATCTTTCAAGAAAACATTTAAACATAAGCATCCATTTATGATTAACTACAATAACATCAGCCTTAAATAAGATCAAATCACAAGCAAAATACTGACAGAATGTTTCTATAGCTTTACCAGGACTATAATGAAGATATTATCTCGTTATTTCTGCACACAGAAATTCGGCGGCTGTCAAAGGCTTTGACTGGTTTCGTTACATTATATGATAGTGACATGCAATTTCTTAAAGTAATAATGAGACTAATTTGCACCGACAGTTAAAAACATTACAGAATGATGTCTTTTATTTGGTAGGCAATTTTAAGAGATTTAATTATGTTAATTTGTAGCTATTCACGGAACTAATATCACTGCCATAGGTTGCCAAAGTATTGCGAAATTATTTGATGAATTTGAACTACTTCGTAATAATCATTTTAAGAGAACATAGCATCAGTTTACTGAATAATCTTTTACAAAAGAAGACGGAATTCTAGAGGATAGTGACAGTTAAGTTGCTATTTTAGCTAACTTAAGTTTAACAAATAAAAACGATTCGAAGATATTTTGAAACTGCGTGTGTGATGAGATTGTTGTGAATTATCGCCCCCTGCGTGGGCGGAACGTATCTGTCGCTGCTCTCAGACCCACGTGGGGGTGTATCTCGACAAAATCATATGTAGCAGATCCTGCCTGAGTGTTAATCTTGAACCTGGCTTCAGCGAGTCTGGTCGCTGTTGTTTTTATCTCGGATATTTTCTGTTTAAAATCTTGATCTTGGCTTCGGCGTTCTAGGAGTGCCGTTGTTTACTAGAATATTTTCAGTCTAGTAGTTTAACTTGGTAATTTAAATTATTAAGTTTTGTTTTATTGAAGTTTATCGAATGTTATCAATAAATCAAGGGAAAGACAATCTTGAAGTCCAGTATTTACTTGAAGAACAACACACACAGAGAATACCAGTATCTAGTATCACACATAGTATTTCAGAGATATTCCTTTACTCCAAATATTGAAAAGGCTGATATAACTTGCCTAGAAGGTTAAAAATAAGATATCTTGAAGAAGGAAAGCCTAAATTTGATAGTGGTGGATATGAAAATCTACGGTAAAATGAAAAATAAATGTCTTAAACCAACATGTAAGAAAAATGATATTCAGTTTATTAATAACTTTTCCTACTTCATATGTTGTGGAATTGGGCTTTAGTGATACGAATTATATGATGACTGAAGAAGGAGACTGCCTGAATATTTCAAAAGAGAATACCTTTGTTTGTTTTTGACAAAGATTGAGCCAGCTATTCAATATTTAGTTACACTTCGTCGTTAACTTTCGTCAAATTTCATGCTTAAAACAAAGGATAGATTTAACTGCTATAAGTTGCGTTAAAATTTATTTTGCCAAACTTAAGGTGACTTGGTACCCTAAAAATCACAAACCTATCGTTTTTTTATTTTCATTTAATCTTATTCTTTGCATTATTATCTTTCGATTGATATATCACTTGTGCATGTCGGAAAGTTAGAAGTTGAATAAAACTTCATTTGAAAACAAATTAGGCAATTCAGCCACACACCCCTTTTAGAAAAAAAAAGCTAAAAAATGCGTTATGATAAAAAAATCTATTTTATAAATAGAAATAATAACTATAAAAAAGAATGTGTAGTATTAAAAGCAGAATATTTCCGAGGCAATACAATAATGTAATTTTTCTTCCTTGTGAAATGTGTGCATGTAAAATTTTTAAATTAAGGCATTTTATATTAATAATTTTATAATTTCAGTTCTTATTCCTGATATATTTTTCATACAAATGTAATACTTTAATATTATAAGAAGAAAAACAGCTAAAATTCCTGTCGTGACAGAAAAAAAAATTTTTTAAAGTTTTTCTTGAGTTTTCTTGTGCAATTAGTACTCTCTAAAAGTTGATGAAAATGCAATTATTTTAAAGAAAAACGAATAAGTAATATCTTAAAGTGGTATTTTAAGTTTAATTAAGCTTATAATAATTATTTTTTCAGAATTATAAACTTTAAAGTGGTTTTTCTCAGTTTGTGTTTTTCACATCTTAGTGCATTCAAAATGCTACTCCTTCGACAATTATTTACCAATCACTTCAATTTTTTTCCTGCGTGTTAAAAATAAAACATGTAATAAAATTAGGGATCCGTTTTGCTATAAACTGAATACTTTTTTTAAAAAAAAATAAAATGTAAAACATGTTGGCTTTTTCGTTGATTTTTAGCCTGTATATCAACATTTTATTTTTTTTTCTCGAAAACGAATGAAGTTTTTCAAAAATCATCCCTAAAGTTGTTAAGAACATCCATAAGAATATTATAAAAAAATTTCAGGTCAAAAAATTAATTTTTACAAAAGGAGTAGGATTTTAAAATTTTCCCAATTTTCTTCAAAAAATTTTAATTTTTAAAATTGTGTGAATAATATATGAAAATTTTCATCTGGTAACATTTTCTTGAATAGAAACATTGTATAAAATGTTAAAATATAATTTTTAAATGCGTAAATAAAGAAGTTTGCTCAAAGGGTGCCAAGTCCCCTTAACGAAAATCCGGCTTAAAATATTTAGAAAGTAATTATTATTTTATAGTTTAACTAGCCGTTACTCAGTTCCATAAATTTTATAAAGTAATTATACTTCTCTACTTTATTACTCACTATTAATATGGAATCACAGGGCAGTGGGAAATTTTATTACTAACAGAAATAAAAATGTTGATGGTAGGAACAGAAAGGTTGACTACTGATGTTTTATATGCTCTATAACGTTTTTTTTTATTGCGTGTTAAATTTGCTCGTTTTCTTTTCTTTATTTCTTTTTTTTTGTTATTGAATTTCAAAACTGAAATGCTTTAGAATGGATTTCTTGTTTAATTTGAATGCTCTTGTGATAAATTCCGTCTTTCCAAACAAACTTCGCAAACGCATGAATAAACTACTATTGCTGTAATATGTTCGCGGACAACTAGCTTACCATAGATAACCCCAGTAGTTTATGTTATTTGCTGGGACTCTGTAGCTGGAATAGTATTTCGTGCACAAAGATGTACATTTAAGCCTGTCGTGAACAACGACAATATATCAAGCTTTGTTCCCAAGAGCAGAACGGCACATGTCGTTTAGACCTGTGGTATCCAACCACCAGTCCATGGGTCAAATACTACCGGTCCGCACAAGAAACATTACATTATTTCCATTTTATTTACTGTGATTTATTTTTCTTGAATTTAGGCTATTTCTTTAATGAAAATCACTTTATATTCCTTGTTAAATTATTTTATATTCACTTTTTGGTGTAGCTGTATTTTATTCTGAAGGCAAGTTTAAATACAATTAAAATAAAATAATTAAATCAAAACAGTCTAAAACATAAAGTATCAACGTCCTCCCTCTCAGCGGGCCACGGTAAAATTATCCAACGTTGACCGGTCCGCGGCGATAAAAAGGTTGGTAAACACTGGTTTAGACCATGAACGTGTCAAAAGCGCCTTACTTAAAGAAAGCACGGGACTTGTGTATTATCGTAACAAAATCGCGAACGTTCAAGATAACTCGCCAAGTTGGCAACCTCTGTTTCATATGTGTTGTACGTTCTGAATTGGCAATTATGTGCTTCGTTTCATATAATGTCGCCAATAGGCTGCGATAAAACGTAACTACCTTATAAACAGCACCATCAAGAAAAACTCATATAAACAAAATGAAACCAAACTTTTGAACTGGTTATAAATTGTTCGAACGATTTTGTGTTTGTGCTGAAATAATAAATAGAAGAAACAATGCAAAAAAAAAAAGATTTTTTTTTTGGTTACAAAAACAAGTGTAGTTTGCAGTTTTCTTCTAGTTTATTATAAGAATCATACACACACGAATAACACATGGTTAACGTATTCTTACAACGAAGGCGGATTAAGACTCGGTTTTTCTACACACCAGGCAACTTTCTTATTCATTCTAATCCAAGTTAAAATTTCCATTAAAACAAATCGCTTTTCTTTAACCTCTTTTTTCGAACGAAAGATTTATTTGAAGTTGCGTTATGGCATGGACTCCAATTTTAGAACAAACAGAACCCGAAGTAGAATTATGGTTCAAGTACATCCTCAGTGGTGGGTGGCCTCAAAACCTTTGCCAACTTTTTGCTGTTTACTGAAAAATGCGATTGAACGGGTCTCTCTCTTGCCGGAGGAACGTAGCTTCATCTGACAGGCACCCTTGAGGTTCGAAGAAGAACATTTTGGCAAATGATCAGCGAGTAGATGACGGAATTATGGATGGGGGGACGTTGTTACGGAGAACAAATTTTATTCCGTCCCGGTAACATCCATTCAGCTATTTACAGGACACGGTACTTCCGCTGCCACGGGATTACGGTTTCAAAAGAGGTAAGTCTTCACCATTTATTACCAAGTTAAAATGCCATAAGTGATTCAACTACGATAACGTTTTATTATTGTATATAAATAAAAGACCGCTTTTTACAAACAAGAAATGATTGTTTTCTAATATGTATGCAATTGTTCGGTTATATAAGAATATTTATTCAACATTCAATTAAAAAGGAGTTTAAATACGGTTAGTATAATAGAGAATAGAACTTTAGCCTTTGTTGTAAGTAAACGCTCATCCATTTTTCTAGTACAATATATATATATATATATATATATATATATATATATATATATATATATATATATATATATATATATATATATATATATATATATATATATTGCATTTTGCATTGCATTGGGTATTGCATATTTGACATTGACTTTAAATCTATACTGTGAATACTAGTAGGCTATAATTTTATCGTTATATTTTATTAGTATAGTGATTTTATTTATGATATTTAAATTTCTCCTAATATTATTCTTTCTTTTCCCCTGTGGCACTTAGTATAAACAAACTACAGGTGAAGGTTTGCTAGCCCTAAAACTTGCTTAAACCTACAATCTTAGTTCCTAAGGCCAGGAGTTTGTTATTGTACTACTGTGCCTAATATTTCCTATCTTGAATAGTTATACTTAGGTTCTATAGCTATCTGTGTATATATATTTTGGATTTATATATATATATATATATATTGGATATATATATATATATATATATATATTGGATTTATATATATATATATATATTGATTTATATATATATATATATATTGGATTTATATATATATATATATATTGGATTTATATATATATATATATATTGGATTTATATATATATATATATATTGGATTTATATATATATATATATTGGATTTATATATATATATATATATATATTGGATTTATATATATATATATATATATATATATATATATATTGGATTTATATATATATATATATATATATATATATATATATTGATTTATATATATATATATATATATATATATATATATATATGTTTGATTTTAAACGTTATTATTGATTTTTTTTATTTACGTGATTAGAAGAAAAATTTAATTACATAAGGGATTTATTCTTTGAGACCTAGCTCACACAATCTTTCGCGTTTTGGTGGGTTAGATATTTTTATCCTTTTAAGACCCAAAATATTTTTATATTTAAATATTACATTACCCTGGTTATTAACACTATACTGACCCCAATGACACTGGGGAAAATATTTTGCACCCCCTTTCCGGAACGTGATTGTTCCAGAATGAATGTGCGGGCCAGGTCTTAAAGGGTTAAATTAATTGAAACCAAATTCTTTTAATAGAGTAAATATGCTCTTTCTTTCTTTTTTATGCGCTTTTTTTTAGAAAAATATTTACATTTTCTATTCTTTGTAAATTACTAGCTATTTTCTATTTATAGTACGTCACTGTCTCTTTTCTATTTATTGCACGTAATTGTCTCTTTTCCAATATTGTAGCTTATTATGTGCTTTAATTTATTATGAACTATTCTATATTTTCTATTTATTGTACACGATTTGTTCTTCAATTTTAGTCATATATGCATAATTAATTTCTTTAGATTTTTTGCACTATTCCTTAGTTAGATAAATATAATCTCAAAGTAATAATTATCTCATTGTTGAAGTTTACGTGCTCTTAAAATGTAATTTACTTAAAGAAAACCTTTGAGTTCTTTAAGACCTAATGAAATATGAATATTAATGAACATAAAAAAAGAGTACGAAAGCATATAAAGAAAATCTGAAAGCACTGCGAGTGTATATGAATAAAACTATGAACATAACGTGTGATAGTAATATAGTTCCATCACCACATGTTACAAATGCAAAAAAAGAATAAAATAAAAATAATAAACAATATTAATAAGCTTGAAATAAAACCAAAAGACAAAAATATTTACCGCACCAATTACTAAATTAATTAAGTACATCAGACATGAATCGGTCACATTTAACACACATCTTCTTATCTTTATTTAATATGCGTAATAAAACTGGAATGTAAGGTTAGTAAAGAAGTTTTTTTAAAATTTAACTCTCTCTCACTCTCTTTTCTTCTCTCATTTTGATACAGAATTTCATAGCGAGGTATAAAAACTAATTATTAAAATCGGATAATAGTTAACCTCTTTACAAAAAATAGTTTTAACTATTTTATGAGAAAATGTAGGGAAAAAAAGGATACACTTATACCTTTGAATAAACCTCTATTATATGGGTAATTTGCTTTATTTCATTTTAGTGTATTAACCCTCTTTAAGAAAAACACGTCTAGCCAAGTCTACTGAAGTTCAAAAGAATAGTGTTTAATATTGAGATTGTAAAGAAAAAGACGTTATCTTTCCTATCAAGCGATAAGAATAGGTTTAAAATATTAATTGAATTTTGAATTTATCAATAATTGCTTTTTAAAAATTATTGTTGTCATCGAATATATTTATAACTATTTTTATACAAATAGAGCTCTCATTAAAAAATAAATAAATAAAAACTTTCCATGAAGTAAAATTTTTTTCCATTTAAATTAATAAGAGTTTTTAGAGGAAATGTGAACGCAAATTCAATGTAATAATTATTATACCCATCAGCACATACTTTTAATTTAATGTGGTATTTCATATGAAAAAAATATATATATATATATTTCAAAAAGAATTACTTTAAAAAGGGAATATTTGTGTGTATTAATCGAAATAATTTCATCATTTTAGTTCATGCTTCTATTATTATCCATTTTTTGGAAATCAATTTTTAAAAGTCTTCAGTCATTCGTTTTTATTTTATAATCCTTAATGATAAATTATTTGTGAAAAACATCAGTTAGGTTTTTCTCATATGACGGTAGCTGTAATGATAAAACAGATTATAAGCTTATTTAAAAAGTTAATCGTTATTAATAAATATATGTGGATAAAAAACGGTGTTCTTTCTCTTCTTTTTCGTTACTAAAGTATAAAAAAATATTGGGGAATCTACATTATAAAATGCTTTTTTTCCGAATAACATCTTTAAGTACAGTGAAAAACACAAAAATTACACATTATAAAAAAATATGCTATATCACAAGAATTTCAAAAAAGGTTTACATTTTGAAACTTAAATTTCATCAAATAATTATTTTTGATCGAAAAAAATACTGTATTTACAAATTCTTTTTATAGTTAAAAAAACTTAGCGTAAAATCCGGAGTATAACGCGCACTTTGAACACAAAAAATAAATTTGAAATTTATGTGTGCTTGTTATACGCCGGGTATAAAAATGATAGCTTTAAAAATAAAAAAAATAGTTGATCATAGAAAAAAATGAGACTTTTATATAGATCAAAATATTATTTATTTATAAGAAATGACATTCCTCATGAACTTAAAGGTTGGTAGTTGTAAAAATACACTGTTTTTTGCAAAAGACTTGGGATAATATCTTAAATAAATGACTTCAAAACATAAGAGCAATATGCACGTACAATTCAGGTTTCTTCGTAAAAAAGGGAGTGCGCGTTATACGCCGGATTTTACGGTCTTTTTAACTTATTAAAGATGATATTAAAACCTGAAGTGCATTATTTTAATTTTATAAATGATAGTGAAAAATTACAACAATTTATATTTTTAAAGATATTTAATGTTAAATTTTCTTTTCGAATTTACTTTATGTTTTCTTTCGTCTTTATTATTGAAATATTTACTTACAAGTGAATTCAAATATTAATAAAGAATAATTAAATTAAATTAGCTTAAAAATAATCATATGAATTGAAGTACAAAGAATAAAACTAGAAACAATAATATTATATTATGAAGGATGGTTATAATGAAACTTCTTATATAAACAGAATCCTGCAGGTAAGCTAAATGAGCAGATTGTCAACAGGTCTAGTATATGGGATATAAACGAGATAAGCTCCGAGAATTTCAAAAACAGTTTTTGTTCAAAAATATCCATTAGATGGCGCTTCAATCATAAAAACGACTTTTATCTAAAAGATTTCCCAGACAAATTGCATATAAATAAATTGAACATTTATTGATTAGTTTTTGATCCACGTGTCAAAGAACCTAATTAGATAGTTAATCGAAAGTGAAATCAATAACAGCAAGCCTTTGAGGAATGAAAATTTGCAGAAACAGGTAGAGAGATCATTATCAAAATGTCACGAGTGAAAAAAAAATGTTATTTGTGTTCAGGACAGCGTAATGAAAATTGCATAATGCGGTCACCGTCGAATATTAGAAAATTTTAGAAGCGATGGATGGAGTGTGTTCAACATCGTAACATACTGGGATGGATGTGATGGTTTTGTACATGAAAAATAAAGGAATCTTTAAGTCGACCAAACTCCAATACCTCCTACATATACCAGATTCTTTAAATGACTCGTACCAAAATCTTTTTCTGGCCTATAACTTCCTCTTTCTTTCATTTAGGCAAATCCTAATTTTTTCCCCTCTTCCTTTTTGTAGAATCAATGGACGTTTTACGCTTTTCTCGATTTTGTTTGTGCATTTTACTTCTTCTATGTCTTTATCTGAATTGTTCAAATTGTTTACACATTTTATGCACTTCATTTTCTTTGTTACATTTGTTGTTTTTCCGTGCAAAGTGTAACCCGAGGACATTTTTAAATTAATTTTTAGTGCATCTGGTATATATTATAGTAGATATAGAACATTTTGTAAAATAACCTACATTCGTTTTACCTGCAAAATTCTGTTTATATATCTAAGTTTAATTATAATAACTATGTATAAAAATAAATTTTACACATTTTATCATTAAATATCAACAGTTAGTTTTATCTTTTGAAAAATAAGCATTTTAAAAATCCTGGGATTACTTTTTAGGTAGCAGTCCATTTATTTTAAAATATATTAAAGTACAATATATAACTAATTTGAAAAGAAAACATGACGGTTTGAAAATGGTTTTAGGTCTCTCATAAATGCAATTTGAAATAAAACAATATAAGTTTAGTGGTATTAAAATATATAACAAAACAAACCGAATCATAATTGAGATAAGTTAACATTATATAATTAAATCCTAAAAACATATAAGCACTTTTAAACTTTTTATTTTATAACACAAGTTTATTCATACCATAATATTTTTGGAGTATTTTTAATGCTATGTTATATGAAGAAAAATAATTTTTTCAAAGTATGTTTGAAAAATAAATACTTACTTTAAGCATTTCAGAATATATATCTGTAACAAAATTTTCATTTTGAACCGAATCCTGTACCTATTTTGATAGATTCTAATTAAGAATGCGAAATAATTAGTAAGTCACAGAATAATAATATTATTAATCTGGAAGTCGAAATGTAAACTTCAATAGAAACTCTCACTTGAATACATCAGAACTCTTCACATAATTATCTAATTCTGTAAAGGTACTTCTCAAACTCGATTGAGTTTGTAACAATAAATGATTTAGAAATTATTTCATATGGATGTAACTTGAAAGTAACATTTTAAAGTTCATTTAACGATTGATAGAACACCCCAATTCTGTTGGTTATTATGTGTGTTAAATGATATTACTTGCTACTCTTTATGATATTTCAAATAAATTCGAGAATTTATTATTTGATGTAGCATTTTCAGCTCCTACGTGATTTTTATTAAATTTATTGCAAAGTTTCACTCTTAAAATGTTTGTGGTATTGTGGAATCCCCATTTATATATTCATAATGGAGTGAACATTACCCATCATTCTATTCAAGGATTTTCGAAATATTTGTTCGATAATTGCTGTTATTTTCTTCCTCGTCCGCATAATAAGTTTTCAGTTACTAATGACTTGTTTATTAGTTTTAGTTTTCACAATTCTCTAATGACAAAAGATAAGATTAAAAGTCGACTATAAAGTAAATAAATAATTTCAGGGGAGCACCATCCACTCGAAAATCTTAAAATATATATACAGTGTTAAGTATATTATTTCTATTATGAATGTTAAAATTTTTTAGAACACTTTTAAAAAGGCATGTTACAGTTTATATTTGAAATGCGATATTTTAAACAGTTTAAGAAGATACTTAATAAAATAGTTTATATATTTTTATAGAGCCAAATAGATGTTCAATATGAATTTTATCTTGGTTTAATTTGTCTTGATTTATATTATGGTCGTGGTAATCCAGAACTATTTTTATATTCGTTTTAATATTAAAGAGTATAGTTTTGTTTCGGTAACATCAAACAAAAAGTAAAACAAATTGTAAGAGCTTAGGATTAACCTACAAATGTTTTAAGGACGAAAACATTAAAAGAATTACATTACACGATACCATATTTTTAAATTAAATCATTCCATTCATTTTTCTACATTTTCAACAATATGGTCAAGATTTTAACGTAACTTGTTCAAGCTAATCCCGTAAACAGAAGGCATTACCAGCTTCTAATTTTTTAAAAAAATCTGACAGAGCACTTTTGTTTTAGAATCTAAAATCAGAAAATATTTCATATTTTATTCCCAGATTATAAAATTTCAATTGGACATGTATTTTGTAAAGTCAATCACTGTAATCAGTAAAAAATTACATTCATTCATGTAAAAAAAATCCATATGTACCTAGACTCCTTTTTCTATATTTACTGAAAGTTTTGTGCTAAAGTTTTCATTTATTACATGAAAAATGAATTCATGCCAAGATTTTCCATGCAATTTTTCCACTCTTAAAAGAAATAAGGGTTCAGTTTTACATGAACACACACAGAAAATATCTATACTCAAAGCCAGATTTTTAAAAAAATTTCATGTAATTTTTTAATAACAGCTCGAACGCTTAAACTTAAATTCATTACTTAATTACATCTCTAATATTTCCACACCTTTATGTTTTAATCATTTGTATTAGAAATTAATGAAGTTCTAACAAACGATAAAACAGTAAAATACATACAGTACACACAGTAAAATAATATAATAATTTATTACCAGATAAAAAATGAGCTCCTACCTCTAACTGTAATAATAGATAACTATGTTTAAGAACTATAAACTAAACTCAGTGGCGCAACCGCCCAGAAGGGCTAAGGCCTACTGTGTCTATGTTCTCGTGATCTTAGGCGCTGAGGTGCATGAGCAGATGTTCCGACCAGGTGGTCAGTCCGACTCGAAACCCTCCTTGTTTTTTTCCCAAGCAGGCTTGGTTCTCATTTTATCGACCCACTGAAGTAATGAAAGGATATAACTATGCAAATATAAAATAATGCGACTCAAAGAATTGAGAATTGTACATTGTTATACCCCAAACTGATAAGAAAGAAAACTTATCAGGCAAACCCAATAGAAATGTATACGCAATCACATCAAAGCTTTATTTAATAAAGAGTTAAATACGTGTAAGTTGTCCAATAAAAAGAAAGAAGCCTACAAGATGCCTTATGCCCGAGAGGACGTTGGCGGGCATAATTTAAAAAAAAAATGCGTAAGTTGTGAGGACTATAATTTGAAATAAATTAAGTGTCGATTCCTCAACGTAGTTTATCGCAAGCTATTGGCGACATTATATGAAGCAAAGCACGTGATTGCCAATTCAACGCATACGACAAATATGAAATTGGGGTTGTCAACTTGGCAAGTTATCATGGGCGTTGGCGATTGCTGCAATAATACGTAAGTTATCTTTAGTTCCTTCTGTAATATAACGGGTATAATGCATAAAACAGCTGATGCTTTCTTAACGAAACATTGCGCAATCGGATGCTTACTTGGTTAACGAAATATCTGGGTAAATGGAAATGTAAGAATTACCGTAAACGTCACATTACAAAATGTGTGTACAACTTTAACATCCCCAGAAAATCAACGTTAATATTAGTTCAAACCTTGCAAACGTATGCGATAAACGACAGAAGAACGTGCATACTAATGGAACATCAATATAATATAAAATACAGTAAGAGCAGCATCACATTGTCTAGTTAATCAATCATATCATAGAATAAACAATATTTC
The DNA here is from genome assembly GCA_019973935.1 of Trichonephila clavipes. NCBI lineage: Eukaryota > Metazoa > Arthropoda > Arachnida > Araneae > Nephilidae > Trichonephila > Trichonephila clavipes. The sequence goes on from BMAU01021435.1 coordinate 355,594, forward strand.
GCAATATAACGAAACAGGGAGAAAAAACATGCACATCTTGACGTGCCCGAAATATCACGTCATTTTATCATTTTATTTCTGTAATAAGCATCACAACAAAAGAGTAAAAACGCTGATGTAGTTTTAACATCAAGACAAAAACAACTTCAGTTCAGTACACACCGACTCGCAAGATAAGCATATATATATATATATATATATTACACAAATAAAAATAATCAAATTTAAAAAGTATTTTAAGATTAATTTATTGGCATTATTAGGTATTCATTTATATCAATTGATATTACATTACATGTTCATTTTCAGTAGTTGTACGTATATACTGTAATTTTTTCTCATCAAATTATAATAAAAGATGAAAAATAATCATACGTATATTTCGCATGAGTAACAATAACATTCTCAAAACAATGCTTCCACTAAACTGTGTAGAGTATTACATAAATAAGATAAAAATTAGAAACTATTAAGATTAAATTAGAGACTCACAGGAACAATTATGACTGGCCCGTTGTGAGCCGAAACTAGTTAAAAGACTTATTTAATGCTTAAATTACTTAATACTACACACTTCTTAAATATGTTTTTAACCATTTTTTTAAGCACATTATTATGAACACATAGAAACGGTAATAAAAAAAATTAGGTTATTTTTACAAAATAATTATATTTTCAAAACAATTATTGTGCTAAAAACTCTTTTTTAACTCAGTTCTTACAATAAGTACATACGACACAACTTTATTTCAATGAAAACTGTCCAGTTTAAAGATAAAAAGCGATGAAAAGTATTCTTAGAAAAGGAGCCATTACTTTTTATAAACATGCCCTACACTTTTTTCATTTCTTTTTCGTTACAGTGAAAGAAAAGGGTAAAATGTTTCTTTTGGTGTTGCTTTTTTGCAAAGTATTTACTTCTAAAAAGAAACATTTTCACAACGAAAGTTACCAAGTGACTTTTGTTATAATACATTTGTTTCGCTCTTTATCTACATTAAAGACATTTATTTCCTTCTATAAACGACGAGCCATATTTTACTGAATATTTTTCTCGTCTATTTTGTTTGTTTATTCAATGACCAACTATTAAATCAATTTCCTACTCATATGTTAATTTTAATGATTTCTCGAAAGTCTTATGCTCAAATATAACAGTTTATTTTATTAATTTCAAATTTATTGCAATTGAAAATATGCATTGTAAAGCAAAAAGAGATTTCATTCAAAGCAATCCATTCAAACAATTGCGTTCAAATCCGACATATGCTAGGCTGCGGTGGCTCAGTGGTCACGAACAGGAGGCTGGTATTTGTCAAGTCGTGGGTTCGAGTCCTGAGGTCACTGAAGATCATCTATGTAGAAGGGCTGTTTCACGTTAAATTTGTATTGTTTCAGTCCTCACGTTGGCGTGGTGTGAAAGTCAGTGGGGGTATCAGCTAAAGTAGTGATACTCAACTTGCGGCTCACTAAAACTTTTTAAGTGGCCCGGTCATGGTCCATTTCTCTGAGGAATTTACTTATTTAAGAACATTGTATTTTTTAAAAATTTGCTGGGAAGTTCTTCGTCAAGAATTCAAATACATCAATTTTGCTTTTTGTCGTACGGGTACGAATTGATATTCTTTTTCTATTTGGAAAGGTTACGGTTAGTGATAACAAACAACAAAAGAGTAGCGCCAATTTTATGGGTTGAATTCATTTTCATATCTTGCAAGCGAAAAGAATTCGAAAAAAAACAAATCATTTCAAGACGATTTGGAGGTTGACTATTTTGTAGTAAAAACCAAACATGGATCAGTAGTTGTTTGATTTGTCACGAAAGTGCTGTATTTAAAAAATATCAATAAACAAGAATCATTCAATGACACTTTTCCTCGAAGATCTCTTTCAAGAGGTGATAAATAGGAATAATCTTTGAACATTATTGAAATAATCTTTACAACAGTAACAATGTGTTTTGCCAGGGGTAATATCACAGCGGTAACAAAGAGACATCCTATGAAGTTTTTTGTAGTATTGGAAATCATATGAAGCCATTTACTTATGCAGAAATTGTGAAGGAGTGTTTCTTAAATGCACCTAATTGAGTGTCAGTGAGAAAAATAAAAAATATAAAAAAAAGTAAAAAAGCAAAATAGGAGTTATAATATTTTGATGAATTTTCCACATTTTAAATTTCCAATGTTATCTTGGTCTTAATGCATTTCTCTCTTTCCTCCCCCATTTACCCTCATGTTGCGGCCCACGTGAAACAACTAACATATGTATGCGGCCCGTGTGAAGCAGCTGATGTATGTATGCGGCCCAGCAGAAAAACAGATTGATTATCCCTGAGCTAAAGTGTAATCCCCGTCATTGAACTTACGAAGTCCTTTGACGAAAAGCCCTCCTGTATATATGGCGTTAATAAAAACTCGCTCACCCCTCATATACTCAAATTAATAAGCATATATATTTAATTATATTTGAATATGTTACTGTGTATATGTATACTAGATTATTTCTTATTGAATAATAATCCAACATACTAAAGGGTGTTTTTTTAGAGGTATAGAACTTTAAATTGCAATAAAACAACGATGTATTATTCATTGACATGAATTTTTTTTTATTCGAAGGATAATCTTGTGGCATTACATTTTAAATATGATTTCTGGCATAACACTGCCACGGCTGGCTCGTATGTAGTCCAATCTGGACGCCCAATTTTCGATGACTTTTATCAACATTTGTGGCCGTATATCGGTAATAACACGGCGAATGTTGTCTTCCAAATGGTCAAGCGTTTGTGGCTTATCCGCATAGACCAATGACTTTACATAGCACCACAGAAAATAGTCTAGCGGTGTTAAATCACAAGATCTTGGAGGCCAATTCACAGGTCCAAAACGTGAAATTAGGCGGTCACCAAACGTGTCTTTCAATAAATCGATTGTGGCACGAGCTGTGTGACATGTTGCGCCGTCTTGTTGGAACCACAGCTCCTGGACATCATGATTGTTCAAATCAGGAATGAAAAAGTTAGTAATCATGGCTCTATACCGATCGCCATTGACTGTAACGTTGTGGCCTTCATCGTTTTTGAAGGATTCCACCAGCCCATAAAACGCACCAAACAGTCAGTTTTTCTGGATGTAACGGTGTTTTGACATACACTTGTGGATTAGCTTCACTCCAAATGCGGCAGTTTTGTTTGTTGACGTAGCCATTCAACCAGAAGTGCGCTTCATCGCTAAACAAAATTCGCTTATGAAAATCGACCATTATTTTCGAAATAAAATTGCACAATTTGAAAGCGTTGTTCAGGCGTGAGTCTATTCGTGATGAATTGCCAAACCAAACTGAGAATAAATCACTTGACAGCTGTTAAATCGGACGCCATCTTGGAAAGTAATGCCAACTTAAACTTCTATACCTGGAAAAAACACTCTTTATTTTATGATCGAATTCCCATTTTCATCGTTAAATATCATACTGCAGCCCTTCACATAATTCATATGAAGAAAAGATGTACAAAATATCCTAACAAACATTTTTGCAATAATGATTAATAATTTCTACTGATAGAAAAAAACATTTGATTTCTCATTAATTTTTGTTGACTTCTAAGTTATGTTCGGTTCACGCAGTGATTAAGTACATAATATATAAATTAATTTTTCACCTCTGTATATAATGGAATTTTCATAAATAATTCTTATAAGATTGCTTAGAAAAGAATTAAAATCAAAATAGGATTATAACTTAACTGCTTGTTTATTTATTTTAAATAAAAATTATATTATTTTAAACAAAAGTTTTCATAAAATTCTCATTACTCTCTGAAATTATATTTCGAGCCTAATTGAAGTAATAATTAATTTATAGAAAACATTTTTTTTAAATTTTTAATAAACATGAATAAAATAGTAAACTTTCCTTCGAGTTTACTAACCAATACATTGAATAATTTATTGGTTAGTAAATTAATTAATTTTAATTAGTAAATTAATTTTTGTATTAATCATTCTTTAATTCTTTAGAAAACACCTTGAGTATGTTGTTTTCTAATCAATTAAGAGTTTTAGACTATGTAATATATTCTTTTTTCGTTTTAAATCTCATTTAATGAGAAGAATTCTCATTAAAGCAATTTTATTTTTCCCCTCTAAAGAATTTAGATTATTTTGACAAAATTTAAAGTCCTGAAGTAATATGTTATTATAAACCATTTTCTATGGTGTTCAGAAAAAATCTTCTCTCATAACACTTAACATTTTTCTTAGAACTTTTCTATTACTTATAAAAAGAATCTTCTTTTATTAAAACTATTAGCCTTAAAACTATTTCAAATGGGGTTTTTCCAAAGCCATAGAATAAAATCTTAACTATTCCATAAACTTTTAAGCATTTTATATTAGCATTTTTTATTTTTCTGAAATAGAAATTTTCTGGAAAAAAAATCATATATACATTAAATAAAGTTAAAGATAATTTGTAATGCACACATGCCTTAAATTTATGTATTGATTATTTTGTCTTTATCTTTAAGAAGAACGAAATTTTTTCTGCATTTATTTTTACATTAATATTAAGCATACAATCTGAGTATTTTAACGATGAAGCTTCTTTAATTTTTAAAAGCTCTTTTTTTAAACTATTGCTTTTGAGTTTAAAGATTAATGGCTGTTTCATGAATAAAGTGTATTATATATATATGTTAAAAATGCCTTTTTATAAGAATTTTCCTCTGTAGGATCTGCTTCTATATATTATTAACTACATAACTCCATTACAAATTTTTCCTCTATAGAAACAATCATGCCTTTTTCCTTTGTGTACTCCTCAATAGGCTTATGTTCTAACACTAATATTCAAAATACGTTTTCTCCTTTAATAGCATCTAAGTTTTCAATGTTTAGTAAATTAATTAGGGTACATTTATTAACTAATTAAATAAATATTTATTTTGATAAATACTAGACAGGAAATTTTTATACAAAATGTTATGAAACTAATTACAGATTTAAAAAGTCAATGAAAATGCGTCATTACATGCAATTTTTACGAAAGAATAATGAGATTGTGAACGCTAGCATAAAGCATCAGTTCACTCAAATAAATCTTCCATCGTTCTAAATCTATTTTTTGCTTTCCTTCCGCGCGCGCGGTTCTTCTGTTAAAATAAATTTTACTAATAAGCATCACAACAATGTAATGATATGAAATGAAAGAAAACAATAATGTATATCGGTAGCATTAGAAGAAACAGGAGTATACCATGATTTCAAGAATAAATATAATAAACTGAAAGATTAGAATAATATAAAATTTAACGTTATTTAGCGCAAGATTACAAACATTTATACCAGCGTTTCTAAAACCGTGGGTCGCACCCCCCTAGGGGGCGTGAGAAACCTACAAGGGGGGGGGGAGGCGAGGATACCGAAAAGTCAAAAACAAAGGATTTACAAAATTACATATTTACTGAAAGGAAGCAAAACAAAACATACATTAAGACATAATAAAAATAAAAAATACACATTTATACTGATATAATATACTTACAAATGAATCAGTACTGTAGAATGTATTTGATTATTAATCTCACAATACTAAATGAAGAACGAGTTTAATAATTAGATTCACGTAGGCTTGTCATATACAAAATGTAATACTTATCATGATCATTTGTACTGTTTATGATTAAAGTCGTGTTGTGTAGCTTTAACGTCATAGTGCATTATTATTGCTTTCAATACAATGTTATTATATGAAGGGGGCGCGATGAAAATTAAGATTGAAAGTTGGGTCGCAAACATTTAAAGTTTGAGAGAAGTACTGATTTATACAATTATATAAATCTAGTGCATATAATATATTTTAATAATAAACTTTTACATTAAACTATATCCTATTTCACTATAAAGAGAATGAAGTAGAACTAATTATTTAATTTAATTAGTAATATTAGCAATATATCATGTATATTCTATGATTAGATACATCGTAAGCAAATATTTAAAATAACAAGAATAATGTACATTTGAAAAGTAACAGAAAATCTAACTGTACAATTTAAAATTATATTACTGATTAAAATTCATTAAAATTAACTATATATGTAATACTATAAAATGCATAAACCTTCAGGTTTGTTTAAATTTAATTCCAATACGCCTTCTCGAATGAGATTGTATGTCGTATATACAGGTGGTTATCAGAATTACGGAAACACTTGGATTCATAAATAATCCTTAATTAGGATGGTGTAAGACCATCTTTGCCATATAATACAGCTTGAATTCCCTAGAAATCGATTCATACAAGTGCTGAATAGTGTTTAGAGGAATATTCCACCATTCTTCATGGTTATATTGTAAAAGTTCTGGGAGAAATGCCAGTGAAGGATATCGATTTTGTATTGAAAGCTCTAAAATAGACCGTAGCGATTCCATAACATTGAAGTTGGGTGACTGGGGGAGGGGGCAAGGTAGATGTTTACTTCATCTTTGTGTTCATCAAACCATGATTGGATATGTCTCGCTGCATGGATAGGTGCATTATCATCTAGGAAAATTGCATCTCCTGCAGGAAGCAAAGTTTGTATCATAGGAGGGACCTGAACAGCTAACATTTCTCTATACTTCTCCCTAGTGATCCTTCCTTCCAGGTTTACGATTGGTCCAACAAAAAACCAAGACACGGCTGCCCATCTCATGACATATCCACATCCATGTTTGATAGTTGGAAAGAGACAATCACGATCTTACGCTTGAGCAGGTGTACCTGCACCTGTCCTGTTGTAGGAAAAAGTGTAAAATGCGACTCGTCGACCGTCTCCTACTTATCAGTTGAACAAGTTTTGTGAGTTGAACATCACTGTAGACGACGTTTGGCATTAACATCTTTGACAAGTGGATTAGGAATTGCTGCTTTGTCGTAAATGTACTGTTTATGAAGAGGCCCTCTAACTGTAATCATTGACACTGGAGAACTCAGATGCTGACTAAGCTCTGTGGTTACTTTTGCTGCAGTTGTTCGTTTTTCAGACATTACAATCCGTTTCAATACCCGTTGGTCTCTTTCACTGAGCTTCTCTTTTCGTTCAATATTCTGTTTTGTCAAACTGTGACTTTATGCTGTCATGACTTTTGACACCTTATTTCTAGAAACACCTAAAAGTCTGGATGTTTTGGTCACATTTGCTTCAGCTAGAAGGGCTCCTACAATTTGGCCTGTTTAAAAATCTGAAAGGACCTACAATTTAAGCTTTTATAAAAATTCCAAGACTTACAGAACTTTAATAAAGCTATCACATACTACCAGAATATATATATTTCTATTTATAAAAAAACTATTAGAGCTATTATTATATTTTAATGCTTACGAAGCGTATTCAAAATGTCACATTTATTCCCAGGTGTTTCCGTTATTTTGATAACCACCTATATGTACTAGTATTATAATGTCCTTATGCTGTAAGGATTCTTTCTAGATCTAAAATAATTCAACATGATTACACTGTAGAAAAGGAAATATGCTTCATAAAATTGTAGAACCTTGTATAACTGAAATTGAGACTTGAAAAATAAATTTTGAAAGGTACTTAAAAAATGGAAAATAAAACAAGTAACAAAATAATATCATAGTTATATGCCCTTGTTTAAATACATAAAGGAGAAAAGCGACTCATTCACTCATTACAAAAACTCTGGAACTATTAGAGCTACAGATTTGAAATTTGGTCAGCATATTTCTTTTGTTGAGCAGGAATCCCCCAAAACCGGGTTTTGCAGAAATCGACCCCGAAGGGGAGTTACGAGGTGTTAAGAGTCATTATTCCTCGTCTTTGAACTATTAGATCAACAGAATTGAAATTTGGTAAGAATATTTCACTTGCGTTGAGTAGAGAATTTTGCCGAAATCCATTCACAAGGAAGGTTGAGAGTAGCTAAAGGTCATTATAAGTAAATATTTCAGTTTTTCTGCTATTAGATCTACAAACTTAAAATTTGGAACGGGCTTTACAGAAAATGACTCCCCCAAAAAGGGGTTGAGAGGGGTTAAAGGTCGTTACAGATAAGCAATCTCGTTTTTGAACTGTTAGACTTACAGTCTTGAAACCTGGTCAGCATATTTACTGTTTTTAGTAGTTCATTGTTTTTAGTATGGATCTACTAAAAATGGGTTTCGCGGAAATCAATTTGGGGACGGAAGTTAAGCTAACGGAAAAGATAATTATACTTCCGTTCAAGAGATTGAAATACTATCCTGTTAAAATCAAGAAGGTAAGTCGATAAGAAAGTTTTTCAATACAACGAATGCTCTATGCAAGGACTAAGATATCAATAATTTATATAAAAATATATAATCATACAACGTCAAGAAATACCTATAGCGAAGAGCGTGGGTAACAGCTAATAATTATAGATTACTATCAATAGATTAAACATATGTATTTTATTGGGTTGCTCTGAAAGTAATTCCGTTGTGTATGTGTGAAAATGAAAGGCAATTTGTATTTCATGAATAAATATTTTATTATATTATATATTATCCATTCTGGTCCAATACCGTAAAAAGTCTTTTTGACAGCAACATGTTTCCACGCTCTTAAAACTTGTGTTATTTGCAGGCAAAAAACTGATCTAGGTGATTTTTGACCTCCTCATTTGAAGTAAAAGTTTTACGGTTCAAAAAATTGTACAAACCAGAATAAATAATAATCGGAAGGTGCCACACACACACATAGATATGGAGATTATGGTGTGGGTGTGGTAGTATATCTCCTTTTGTGTTACCATACTTGTATGAGGTTTCGCATTACTTTCTGTTGATTAATTCTAGAATTTTTTGAGTAAGTGAATCATTCAGTTTATCCAGTTGATGACAGTATACTTCAAAATTAATCGTTGTGTTACACATATATATATACATACAACACACACACATACATATATATATATATATATATATATATATATATATCCAATATTTCTTTCGTTTGGCATAGTAGCTAATCCATTTCTCGTCTCCAATGATGATGCGCTTCAAAAATGAATCATTTTCTTGACGTTTAAGTAACAAATCGCGGGCGTCAACACAATGACACGCATTTCCTTCCGTGAGAACATAAGGAACACATATGTCGAGTTACCTAGGTCTTTCATTTGACCATGAACATCTAAAATCAATAAATTTAACATCTCAGCAATCTCATAAATTTTATTCGCCAGTTTGCATCAATTAATGCTTTTATTGTGTATTTATCAGTTTCAACTGCCCTTTTTTCCGGACCTTGGTTCATCTTCGACATCAAAATTGCCGAATCGAAATTTTGCAAACTAGTTTTGACACTCTAGCATATTTTCAATATATCTTCTCCAAACACACCGGCTAATTTTTTTTCTTGCTTGGATAACATTTTTACCTTTTCGATAGTCAAAAAGTAAAATATACCTAAAATTCTTCTTTTTACTCTCCATATTTGAAAGGGCACCAACCAAAAGCTACCGCGTAGAATCAATTGAACTTTTCATGAGCAAGCCTTGCTATATGAGTTCTCAACACATATAATGATCACGTGGCTTAAGTGGGAAGTTAAGGTTGAAAAAATACAATTTAATCTTTTTAATCACGGGAAAAAACAAAATTACTTTCCGCGAACAACCCAATTTTTTTTATATACATTATTATTTTATTCTTGTATAATTATCCTCATTTTAGTAATCGGTTATAATTCTTTTAAAATTAACATAAAACACGAGAATAAAAGGAATTCGAATTTTCATGGTGATTATTAATTTCAGAAAATAATCGAAATATTTTGAGATTAAAACATTTACTAGTACCTTTTTACTTCGCACATGTCTTTACTTCTAAATATATAATTTGCCTTCCATCCTCTTTTACACCAACAAACGCTGAGTGAGTTACCTTTCAATTGCATAACTTCTAGATGGGTTTTTTTCAGGCTCTCTGACTGTTATTTTCTCCTGGCACAGGTTCCTTGTTTCAATTCAGTATGCTCATTCACTAAAGGGAAAAAATGCCCGCATCAGCTCATACTTCATCTTACTGTCCTCATGCTCTATTTTTTAACAATATTCAAATATTACTATAGATATAGAGCACTTTTTTTAATCTAAGATGTAAGTTAATATGCTGATTTAGTAGAAAGTTTCATAAATTTTGGGCCCACGAAATAGACAAGTTCAACAAATGAAAAACGGCAATCTAAAACTATTGTTTTTTTAAAAAATAAAATGTAGCGTTTGAGGTAAATTCTACTGCCCTCTTGAGTTGATAAGATAATAGTAAAATGACTTTTGTGTTTAATATTCAAAAGGATTATCTGTGATAATACTAAAAAGTGAAATGCGTGAACTACGTTAAGTGAATTGGAAATTATTAATTCGTTTTTAAAAGGAATCCTTTAAATAAGCTTTAGAGTCTTCTCAATTCATAGAAATATTCGAAAAAATAAAGAAATAATTTAAAATTTTAATAAGAAAAGAGAAAATGGAATTATGTATTCATTTGTATAGTTTGAGAACGCAGGATGTAATCTTCAACCATATTAAAAGACAAACTTTATAAATATGGATAATTATTCATTACAGACTACAAAAAGCATTTTATATGCATTAAAAATAAGGTGGCACCCTTAAAACTTCCTTAATTCTTCTCATTGCAGCTAACGCAAATTGGTATCAATATTAATGGCTGAAAAGAAACGCTAATAAATTAATTAATTAGTTTAATTGACATAGTAAATTACGAATTTGTGAAATACGAATTTTTTTGTTTGCACGTTTTATTTTTTTTTCATCTAACATTAGAATAAATTTCAAAAGTTATAAAATTATATTTGCATAATTCTGAGTTATATGGATTTAAAAAGTAAGTTATGCGTAACTGTTAAATGAATGTCTCAAATATTTGACACGATAAAACAAATTTTCTTCTCAATACTCTTCAAAGTTCGTTACATTAAATCAGGGGCAGCCAACCCCCGGAGCGCCAGCCCCTGTGTGTCACGGTGTAGTTATAACAGTGGCACACGAAGACTTATTGAAAATTTTAAAAATTGGAAAAATAATAAATAAATAATGATTTTTTTTTGTTTTCATAAAATTTTTTTGGAAATGTGTTTGTCTCAAACTAACAAAAAACCGACCATGATTTATTTTAAATATATTTAAGTGAATTGCAACAAAAAATTAACATGATGAGAATATTCTTTATTGCTGTGTGCGCTGGCTTTTTAAAGGAAGTGCGAGATTTCGGAATCTGAGGGAGACTGCTTTGAGATATATGGGGGAAAACATTGAATTCTCTTGAGAGTACTTGCTAACAAGAATGAAGATTGGCTATGGTATTTAATTTTCACACTGATATTATGGGACACTTAAATAATTTAAATTTAAGATTACAGGAAAAAGATTGCATTTTTCCTACTTGAAGTAACATTTCTTCACATTTTCATACTTTTGTTGGAAAAGTTGAAATTGGCACGCATATTTTTTTTAATCAGATAGTGGCCTTCTACCCAAAGAGGTTGCCCCCTCCCCTGCATTAAACGATAGATATTTTTCCCAATACTAAAAACTTAATAAAATTAAGAAAAGTAACGATATTGTGAAAAACATAAAAATGGCATTCTATTATGAAAAAAGTGAAACCGAAATTTTTAAATATTCGGGTTTCTCATCCAATGAAACACCGAAATTCAAACTCTGACGCAAATTCCTCGAATAATTCATAATAAAGGCCTAATATTACAATCAAAAACCCCGGAGTTTAAGGGGTTGAAATAAGTATAATATAGGATACCTATTATTTTTTCCGATTATCTTCAGAAATAGACTTGAATGAAATTTGGAATCTAAGCAATTAAAAAATTTTACATTTAATTCTGCAAAAAAGTGGAATTATTTATTAGGAAAAATTCTTTTTGAAAGTTAATTACATTAATTAAGTTAATCAATTAATCTGTTGTCATAATGATTTCCTTTTCAGATATTGATATTTTGCTCAGATGCGATGAAAACTAGGAAAATCTATACGAGAGATTACAAACTAATAGCATATCATATTATTGATTTTACTTAAGCCGAACATTGAAAAATGATATATTATATGTAATAAATTTTTAATTGAAAAAAATGTCAATCACAGGAATGTGTGTAAAAAAAGAAATTACCACGCACACACATTTCGAAAATTACCTCCTTTTCCCAACAGCTTTTTATTGTGAATTTAAATTTAAAGATAACTCTTTATTATCCTTCAAATAAGGTAATAATTTCATAATCCACCAAACTGAAATTAGTACATAGAAAATATAGTGATTTTTTTAGATAAGCTAAAACAGAAGCTCCAGTTAGTTTCTTTAAAATAATGAGCACTGGGGAACAATTTGTTTTTTAAGATTCATTTAATGCAATTTTTTTAAGATTTTTAAGGTTGTTAAGAAATGTAAATGAGAACGGAGAACCCACACACATTACACTAACAAGATGTACATACAATTAAAATCGCTTAAGAAAATGTGGCTACTTAAAATATTAAACTCTTAAAATAATATGAAAAGGTATAAGATATTAAAAAGCATTAGAATTAAAGTTCAAATTTTAAATCATATTGTAGTTAGTATGTCTATATTTCAATTAAGAGCCTACACCTCGGCAAAAATATTCACAAATAATTTCCGAAGACAGGTAACTGAAAGGTGTTATTTAGGTTTATATTTAAATAATAATAAATATAATTCGGTTGTTGACTTTGTTGTCTTAGAGATAGCGTGTTCGCTTCGTAAACTCAAAGTTGCCGGTTCGACCCCCACTGGAGTCGATAGATTTTCTGGATGTGAAAATCGTAGGGAAACATGTCACATGATTATGTGTCATGTAAAAGATCTCTTCAGTATTAATTTGCCTCTGGTACTCTCGGCAAAATTAAATCACAACAATATTTAGCACCCGACGAGAGCTTGAATTAAATAAATTCAAGTGTCCTAATTTGGTAGCAATAACCGCCACTAGATGGATCCACCACTGAAATGACTCTCGCATTTGGGGACTTGCCGTGTCTGCAAAGTCTCAGTTGTGAATATGCAGTCCATTAAAAAATTTATATTTATACAGTCTAACCTTAAAATAACGAACCTCTATATTGCGAATTTTTCTGTATAGCGAACTTTTTCCGGGAACCTTGAACATTTCACGTTTTTTTTGGTAAAATAACTTCTCAATAGCGAATTGCATTTTCTATATAACGAATTTCTTCTTTTGCGATTCAATTTTTGTTCTCTTTTTTTTTAAAGTATTTCTGAAAAAAATTTCAAGTTATTCTCTCTTTAATACATTTTATGGTGGTCATAAATTTTGAACTGGTTTTATTAGATCCTAACTCGCCGAGAGCAATAGAGTTCTGGATGTTTCATCCAAGAAGTGTAACCTTTAACCCCCATTGCCCAGTTTACTAGAAACATCTTCGATATCCTTTTTCACCCTCAGTGGTGTTGTCCCGTGTCTCCGTGTTCTAATTATAAAATAATGTATGTTTAATATTACTTGTATGCTTTAAATTATAAAATGTCCTTAAAATTCATTAATTTTACTACAAAATTATTTTCTTAATGTTAAAAATACAGTGAATTCTTCGACATTTTTTTTCTTGTTTTCCTTGCAGTTTTTCTTTCTTTTTTGATAGGTAAGATATATAAAATAATCATATGTTAATTTTAAAGAAGGTGTGAATAATTACTTCTTTTAATATTTATTGTTTATGAATTTAAAATTTGTTTTATGTAGTTTATAAAGTATATCAAAAGATGAACCTCTATATAACAAATTTCCATATAAGGAACTTTTTTCCGGGATTTAGCGGCTTCGTTATATAGACGTCCAACAGTATTTATAATTTACTTTGTAAAAAAGAAAATTTTTGAAGTAGAGCGAGGATGCGTAAATAGTGCTTTCACTATGAATCATTCAAATCATTTTCCTTCTGAGATGAAGAATAAATACGAAAAAAATGTTACTATTAAATTTATTTTTAGTGTAAAACTGAATTTTGTAGTAAAAATTCATTTTAAAGTGTAACTTTTTAATGGAAAACTTATTGAAAATTTTCTAACTTTCAAAAATTGGAAGTGAACGAAAATTATCCGTGAAATCTAACACGGCTCCACAATAATACGAAAATAGAACCATAACTAAGGACGTTAACTGAACATGCTTTCTGTAGCACATTTCAGCCTTTTGGGAAGAAAGTGATTGAAGTTCAGATGAATAAATAACTGATAATTTGATGAATTGAAGTGTAAATGATACATAAAAACATTTAACAAAGTATTTTTAATTCATAATTAATTTTTTATTTGTAATTGAAAATACTGCAACATTGCTTAAATGTTATTAATTAAAATTAACATTTCCAAGAAATCTGTTTCATTATCAAACCCATTGTGTCTTATTATTCTATTTATCTTCAAATTTAACAAATTATAAAATATTGAAAAAGCGTCTGGGTATTTTCAGTTATTGAAACATTCAAAGCTAATGAGCTTATTTACAGAGGAGTGTCTTTAAAATAAATGTTAACTATTTAAAAATCTCATAGTTTTATCTATTTAGATAGTAAATTTACAAAAAATATAATCGCTATTGTTCGTTTAATATGATTACTCATGATAAGTAATTATCAAACAAATATTGTAGCGAGTTCTCACGCAAGTTTCCTTTATACTTTGGATTTACTGACGTTGTTTGATACTTGAATCTCGCCTTGTGAAGGAATTTTAATACATGCAAATTGGCATTACTATTTAAATACATGTATTTTTATCAAATGTAGTGAATAGAGGAAAGATAACAGTAGATTATCTGAACTGGATTACTGTAAATTATTAAAAAGTGTTAATGAATGTTAATAAAACCTTAAATGGGGGTTCTGAAATTATTAACCGTCAACCAGCGACATTGATTTTAGAAAAGATCTTGAGTAAACTCATTTGAAGACAATTTTGTACTTTGTAAATTTAGCTGCAGGGAGGCTTAATTTATAAATATGCAATATTGTAAATTATATATTTTATTACGATTTGTTAAAAACCAGTTCCACGAGAGTTAATGCTCTTTTTGTCAAGACTATATAAAACTTCTATTATATTTATTTTTAATTTTGATCCAATGTTGTCTATGAATCCTAATCCTTCACGCAAATTTCATGTTTCATGAAAGGATAAAGAATTGCTTTTCTTGATACTTGATAGGAACTTTTATAATTACATTTCAAAATAGTTTTAAAAAATAAAAATTTTGACATTTTAAGTTTTGAAACAACTTTCATAGTAATTGTTACTAAACTTAAAACGAAATTATAATCTCTCTTTTACCATTCTCTTATATATTATTTTCTGAATTTCATAAAATAATTGACAGTTTAACAAAGACTTTGGACAAACCAAATATAATGCTATTTTGCACCAAAACATACAAGCTACCGTAATACATGGTGACAACAAACAATGGTGAATATTGTTGAGTGGTTTTTATTTAGAAATAATTTATTGATGAAAAATTATGGAAAAATTAATATAATTTGATTTTTCTTAGTAAAATTTACAACTATATGCAAACAACTATTAAACGAACTAAGGATTATGACCCGAATCATACTGTAGAGAATTTAGCGCGTTTCACTGTCTTAGCATAATTAAGACCCTTTTCAAATTTTAGACCAATTATTCCCAAACAATTTCCTATATCGACCATTTTTAAAAGAACAATTTTCTGCATGGACTCTTTTACATTTCTCTCTCTTATAAACGGCTTACAATATAATAATATTAATAATTCCCCAAAAAAACTTATAGAAGCAATCGTTTTTTAGTTGGACGTGTAGAGGATTTCCCCAGATCTTTCTAACAATTGGCACGTGTTGGTATTCAAATAAAAATTGAAGGTGAATATAAAAAAGAAACATAAGATTCGATTTTATCCTGTTATAAAAATCTTAAGCAGTTTTGAGATTTAAACGAAATAATATGCTAGTTCCTAATCAGCAAAAGTAAAACACGTCTGTTTTTTTACACAACACAGTTAAAAGGATTTATCCTTAACGGTCTAAATAATAAAACAATTATGTGATTTAAATTTACAACTGCAAAGAAAAGACCTGATTTTAATACAAATATGTGCAATTAAGTTAAGTCATTCAAATGTAGACTTGTCCTATGAAAAAGCATTTAAAACATGAAAATATAAAGCCTTTTTCGACACGCAAAATAAATAAAATAACTTCAAGTGAAACCGCATCGTGTTTGAAAAATACAAAGAAAAAAAAATATTAAGCCTTAAAAAAGAATTTGAAACAAGATTTGAAGATTTTAAATTAGTGGAAGATATATATATCTATATATATATATATATGTAAGTTTTCTTTTTGTTCGCTTCAATTTATTCAGTAAGTATTAAATCAGTACTTAATGAGATGCAAATTGAAGTAACTGCGTGACTGAAAATTAAAGGCAAAATTGAGTAGAGCTGGTGTACGAGAATTTTACAAATATTAACCTGCGGGTAAGAAAACATTTGAAAATTTGCATATTAGATAATTTTTTTTCTTTATTTGGAAGTACTTACAAGTGTGAATGGTTATTTTTATTTATAAAGAAAATGAATTTCCCAACAGATCTAGAATTATTGATAATCCTTGGGCCAGTTTCGGAAGCAGTCACGACAAATACTAATTCCCCAATGTAGGAAAGAAGGAAAAAAAAAGAGAAGAAATGATAAGTGTCAGGAAAAAAAAACTTTAAAGTTATCATTGTTCTTACTATTTCAACATACTTTTCGAAATAGAGTTTACTTGGTCCATGATGGCATTTGAGTTTGACTCCCTTGTTTTAAGAAAATTTAATACTTTTTAATTGATCTAATCTCTTTTATCAGAGGGAATTTTAAATTAAAACATCTAGCAAGGAACGTTTCTTTTCCGACTTATGCAGCACTAACTATAAACTACTTTCGTTTATAAAGAAATAAACATATAGAGATATTTTTTCTTAGAGTATAATCACAGTAAATTAAAGTAGAACGTCGTTTATCCGAATCAATTGGGACCTCACACCGTTCGGATATGCGATTGTTCGGATAATCGAATGCGATCCATGCAGTATATGAAACCGGACACTGTACAAGTATTGAAAATCATCACATGCGGTACGTCACAGTTTTATCTTTATTGTGGAAAATAATCACTTATATATTTTTCGCTGATCATTGTAGACCTTCGTTATTTCGCAGCAAGGTGTCTGATTCTCTCATGGTTTTCCTTTTCTTGGAGCCATCTTCAGATAAACAACGTTTTACTGTACTTGTAATTAAATTGATATAAGATCTGTGTTCTTACATTTGTAATTCGATGCCAAAAAAGAGTTGCAATTTTAATGTATGAAAAAAATAATAGTATTCTCTTTTTAATGTGTTTCAAATGTGTTTATAAGAATTAAGGAAATTATATATATAGGTGTGTTACACACAAAGGAATATTGTAATAATTTTATAGTATTAAAATTACATGCCATTTAATTACTAACATCATGAAATTATATAACATTTGTTAAAAATGAAATAGCATCATTGTTCAAAATGATATATAAATTCTGCTCATAAACGTGAAGTGTGTGTGCTTTTAATAGCTTTGTGCATTTTCAAGATCTCATTCTTAAACTGAAAATTATCTTTTTTAAGGCGTATACCAATAAAGAAAATTAAGATATTCTTATATATTTTACGAAGTTTTGAGTGTGACACAAAGTAATCTAGTGATACTTTAAAGGAAGTTTACACAGTGCAAAAGGTTAAATTCTAAATGTTTTAAGAAATATATATATATATATATATAATAAATATTATATATATATTATTTATTTATTTACTTTTGATCAAGATCATTGTTTCTTGAACACTCGAAACGAAATATTTCTTTACAGTTATTTTATCTAAAAAAAACGTACGTTATTTACATTTTAAATTTGTTTCAAATCCAATATTGTTTTTCACTTAACAGCATAAACAAAACAAATTATTCATTTAAAATTCAACGAAATATTTTTTTCTACATTTCGAAAGTCATAAAAACTAATGTTGAAAACTTTATAGCAGTTTAACTAGCCTATGACTTTTTTTTCCTTCTAGATCAATGAGTAAAGGAATTCTTCATCGTTTGTTTGAATCTGATAGTCCATCTCCAAGTAACAAAATGGACAGACGAGTATCCTTCCATCACAAGTCTCTAACGAGCAAAATCCTTGATGGAAAATGTGACAACAGTATTGACAACCTCACCGAAATTCCTCGGAGGAAGCCAAAACCTCCTTTGGAACGCCAATTTTCTTGCCAGTCAAGGTCTTCCATGCGGAGGGCTTCTGTAATAGGAAACCGTAAAGGCAGTGCGTCCATCAGAAAACTTTCTACGTACACCATAGCATCGAGAGGCAATTGGGGATCCAAATGGGAATTTCTGCTGTCCTGTGTAGGATTGTCAGTCGGAATAGGAAACGTTTGGAGGTTTCCTTATTTGGCGTATGAACATGGTGGAGGTGTAGTATTATTTCTTCTTTTTATCAATAACGAAGTTCATTTTAAACATATCTACCTCCTTAAAATAGCAACAGCATCTAAACACGTAGATATAACACTTTTATTTACTTTAGTTACTAATAATCTGTATTTTTATCAAAGTAAGGTATAATTTAATATACTTCAGAACTTTTTGTAGAACTTTCCTAAACTTACTAATAATAATAAAAAAATATATAAATAAATCAGAATATGCCATATCCTTTATGAGGAATAGAATTTAGAATTTCTTTTATCGCTCTTTACATTAACTATATACGCTCAAATTTTATAGTTTTAGAAAAATAATAAAAATATTTGAAAGTTGGTTAGAACGTCTTACAATACCTTATAAAAATAATAATATACACTAAGATACACTCAGGAACATTGAAAATAGCGACCCAAGAAGGAAGCCAAGTACAATCGCGAAACTTTGCAAATAAGTACAGCTTAATGTGATATGCAAATGATCCAAATCTTGTGTCATACACGTCGAGGTGGCGTTACAATCAGGAGGAGGGTGCTGTATAAGCCAGAGCAAATTCGAAGATTCATAAACGTGACGATTACCCGCCGATTATAGGAAGACTTTGGTAAGCGAAACATGCCAGGTAAACGTGCTAGAAGACATTTATCACACTTAAGCGAGTTTGAGAGAGGCCTAATCATCGGGATGAAAACTGCAGGCTGGTCGGCGCACCGTGTTGCTGGCCAGGTGGATCGTTCGGAGTGTGCCGTTAGAAATTGTTAGGAGCAGTGGACACGAGACGGTACCCACACGCGGATAACCGGGTCTGGAGCGACCAGGAAGACCACGAGGAGAGAGGATCGAAGGATCGTGCGGAAAGTACTTGTGGACCCCACAGTGACTCGTTCAACGATACGAGCTGACGTAGGCGTAGCAATTGTTCCACAAACAATTTACAGACACCTTGCAGAAACAAATCTTAAATCCAAGTGCCCTTTCCGTGCATTCCCTTTAACACCGGAACATCGGCAACTGCGTCTACAGTGGTGCCAAGCCAGATCAATGTGGAATGTCACAGATTGGCAAAGGGTTGTGTATAGTGATGAATGTGATGAATCCCGGTTTGTTTTGGGGACAGATTATAACCGTGTACGGGTGTGGAGGCGCCCTGGTGAGGGGTACAATTCCCCCCTCACTGTTCTACGTCACACTTCCCGCACAGCTGGTGAAATGGACTGGGGGGGTCGTAGCCTATAATAGACAGTCCACTTTAATTGTGATGCGTGGAACCTTAACGGGTCAACGTTACGTTGATGATATTCTTCGACCCCATGTAGGACTTTTCCTAAATGGTCTCCCAGAAGCAATTTTCCAGCAGGATAATGCTCGTCCACATACAGCAAGAGTTTCTCAAGACTTCCTACGTCATTTTCAGACCCTTCCATGGCTGGCCCGCTCCCCCGATTTGTTCCCTGTAGAGCACGTGTGGGATCAGCTAAAACGGCAGATGCCATCGTGTCACTCTGTACATGATTTAGAGTTGGCTGTTCAAGATTTGTGGGCCCATCTACCTCAGGACAACATAAGGTGTCTAATCAACTCAATGCCGGGCCATGTGGCGGCATGTATTGCAGCTGGAGGTGGTCCAACGCGCTATTGAAGTTGCCCAGTATTTGTGTCGTTGCACACTCTGTATTCGTTTAATTGTCTTGTTTTTGAGATCAAATGAATTTCTCATCTGTGTCATTATGTGTATTAAATTTCATTTCAATCCGATGCTTTCTTCTTGAGTCACTATTTTCAAGGTTCCTGAGTGTATTTAAGGTCTACAACAGATTAAATGCATTCTGAAACTGATGATTAGGGACAAAACAAAAAAGAAAAAAACTTGCACTGAATTATATCTGACTTAGGTGAGGAGGTGTTTGTTGTTCATTATTTATATTATCTTTGCATCCCTTAAAATCCTTAAAGTAATACAAGGAATATAAGGGTTGCCCAGATGAAAGGTGGTCAAATTGAACGAAAAGAACGCCTTTATTGGAAATTTTAAAAAATAACCATGGCCGTGTGTTGTAACGCAGGCCCTTTCGCTTCGACAGCAGGTCTTTGCCATCGCTGTAGAAATATCGTGGTTGATTCTTGAGGTAGTCCTACACAGCTTTCTTTATTTCATCATCCAAAGGGAAGCATAATGCTCTCTTAATTAGCATTAAGATGGGGAAGTCGCAGGGTGATAAATTCAGACTGTATGGTGAGTATTCCAACATTTTTACGGTCGTCTGGATTTCACGGGAAACGTGTGGATGGGCATTGTCATGGAGATCAGATATTGTTTTCTGTCCTTCACGAAAAGTTTTATACTAATTGTTCGTAACCCTTCTACCTAAGCAATGCTAGCACTGGATTACCCTCGATAGAAGTTTACATTAACATCACCTTCCACAATTAAAAACTGTACTACCACGTGTTGTTCCGATATGAACGCATTCATGTATAGCACAACTCTCGATCAATTTCCTCTACCATGAACAGGCTTCACTGTTAAATACCACACATATATGCAGTATACACATCTTACCGCCTATCCTGCCATCTAATCATATTGGGTGGAATTCCTATAGCTACAGTCATTCGGCAGAAATTGCACGTATCCACTTTTCATTTGAGCAACCCTTATATAAAAAGACGAAATCTGCTTTAGAGATTTAAAAGACATAACTAAAACCAGTAGAATGAGAAAAATAAGGAAAATAATATTGCATTCTTTAAGATCTGATCGTTATGGATTTGTATACAAGTTGGCAATGCAAGAGTGCTTTGTGTACTTTAGACAATATGTTGATCACTGCTAGTTATGTTTACTACACTTTTTTATTATCTTGCTCTTCGTATGTCAAATGAAATCTGCGTAAAAGAGAGTGTAAAGTGCAAACACACGCATGAATAATAAAAATACGTATTTTGTTTTATTTTAAGTTCGTTATCAATATTGAGATATGATATATATGTGGGAGTCCGAATAAATCTTCGAATAAAAATCAGACTCTTCAGAAGGCGGGATTTTAGATTGGCGAGGTGGCTTGTCTAGGGGAAAGTATTTAAGGGTGAGTGATGAATTAATTGAATCAAAGTCATTTAAACACAGATACTTCATTTAAGTAAAAAAGAATTTATTTAAAGTTAAAGTGAAATATATACAAAAGGGGATATTTACAAAGAGAAAGACATGCAGGAATTAGGTTAATTAAAAATTGAGTTATACCCCCTTTAAAAGACGGGGAAATAAACCTTTCTCATTCTTGGATGTTAGGACTGGTGGTGCCGCGCAGGGCGCGGAAATGCGCTAAAGACGTGGCGTGTTGAACAAGCAGTGGTTAGTAGGCCTCTACCGAAAAATTATTCAAGCCGGAGCTACGAAAGCTCACTAGATGGCACTGCTTCGGAATGCAGTAATAAATAAAATTGAGATTTATGGTCCTCTGAAAAGGATATGACTCAACCTTTTAACAAAATGTTTCAAAGGGAAAATCCTACAAAATCACCCTCTCCTGACAGAGCTGGTCTCTCAGCTCTTACAAAATGTTGAGAGCTAAAGTACTTTAAATACAAACTAATTTTAGTTACAACTATAAATTTGATGATTATTGGAATGCGGATGCAATAAAGACAAGTAATACGATTCTTAAAGATAATAAAATAAAATATTACAGATGAAAAGATGTATACCTGATATTCACAATTCCGGACCTAAAATAAAGCATATAAAAACAAAATATTCTATGTTGTGATCTACAATTAACTAAACCATAAAAAAAATCCTTCGCATCAATAGAAAGATAAAGAATAATAAGAAAATATAATAAATGTTACAAGTGAATATTAAATGATTAATGGAAACGAGTGTTTGTTACCATAGAACATCTATTAATTTCTCAAGAGGGATATGAGAAAAATTAAAAATAATGACAAATAAAAAAATTCAATTAAGCATAAAAATGTTTCATCAAATCAGCTGAGGTTGTGGTTGAGTTCGGTCCTTCGTGCTGACCAACCTTTTCCACTTCATACCTATCCTTGGAATTAACTTTTGTTACTTTGTAAGGGCCTAAGAACTTTGGTCTTAGTTTCAGTCCAGCTCCAAATTGGGTTCTTTGGATGGCTACTAATCACCTTCTTTGTATAACGAAGCTTTCTTTCTTCTTCTGTTATACGTCTTTCTATTTTCAGACTGCAGGGTTTCGATGTTCTTTTTTGCATCGTTTCTTAAAAATTCGCGTTGTTCTAGTAATTCTTTCGTCATTTCTTCTAGAAGTAAGTCTTTGATTAGGATGTCTTCCTTGTTACGCATTTTGATTCCCACTAATAGTTCTAATGGTGTCCATTTTGTACTGCGACTTATAGTACTATTTAGTATTCTCTGTAATCTGTCGACGTATTTGTACCATTTCGTTGAGTCGTCTAATGATAGTTTGGTGAGAATTGGAATCAAAGTTCGATGAATTCGTTCAACTTGTCCGTTTCCTCGAGGAACACCGGTTGCTATTTGTAGATGTTGAATGTTCTCTTCATCACAGTAGTCGTTGAATAATTTTGAAGTGAACGCTGAACCTGTATCAGAGATAATTCTGATGGGATTACCGAAGGTCTTCTGCTGTTGTTTTAGTTCTTCGAGGGCACTTTCAGCAGACACAGTTTTGACGGGATATAGCCAAGTAAATTTGGTAAATGCGCCTACTACGGTGAAAATGTGTTCATAACTTTTGTTTGTGGAGGGTAAAGGACCAATGAAGTCAACATGGTACGTACTTAAAGGAATGCTTTCCTTAGAAATAAGATTCAAAAACCCTTCCTTTTTGCCAGTTTTCTTATTAGCTAAGATACATGGAACACAATTAACTATTACTTTTCTAACAACGTTGGATAAATTTGGGATAAAAAATTCCTGTTTCACAATTTCTTCTGTTTTTCCTACTGAGAAATGACCATTTTCGTGAATCAATTTAATTAGTTCAGCTTGCATTGCTTTAGGGGTTACAATTGTTTCTCGACCATTCAAGTACTTATAGAGTATACCACTTCGCTCAAAAAATTGTTCTGATTCTTGCTTCTTTAGAAGTGATTTAAATGTTTGGATGTTGTCATCTTCCTCTTGTGCTTTTTTAAGCTTTGAAGTTAATGTATCATTGCATACCATAATTACGGGATATCGGCTAAGAGCATCAACGTGCTTCATATGACTTTCAGCTCTGTGCTCTATTTCATAATCGAATTCTTCTAATTGAAGCGCCCATCTGTCTATGCGAGTAATTAGCTCCTTTTTTGCATAGTCTTCTGAAATGCTAAATAGTCAGTTACTATTTTAAAGTGTTGTCCTAAAAGGTAAACACGAAACTTCTTGAATGCGTTGATAATTGCTAGTACCTCTAATTCGTAGCTGTCATACTTTTCTTCTGCTGTATTTGTCTTTTTCGACATGTAGTAAACGGGATGTCACTTTCCATCTTCTGCTTCTTGTAACAAAATTGCGCCGTACCCTTGTTTACAGGCATCTGTATGCAGTTCTGTTTTTCTTCCATACTTGTAAAGGTGCAAGATTGGGCCTTCGGACATGATTTTCTTCAATTTTTCAAATGCTTCTTTTTGTTGAGTCTCGAAAAAAAAACAGAGGTTTTCTTTTCTTGTTAAATCGCTAAGTGGTTTAGCTATCTTTGAATAATCCTTGATGTACTTGCGGAAATACCCAGTTAAACCAAGAAAACTTTGTACTTGTTTTATTATTGTTGGTTCTGGAAATTTTCGGACAGCTAGTGTCTTCGTGCGAGATGGTTTAATAGTTCCGCTTTCTACAATGTGACCTAGAAATTCAATTTTCTTTTTTAAGAATTGGCACTTTTTGAACTTAATTTCTAATCCGTATTTCTTTGCAACTTCAAAAATAATTTTAAGTTTTTCGAGACCTTCTTGTTCGTTTTTCGCTGGAATGACGAGATCATCTAAATAACTGATTACAATTCCTTTCCGAGTAAGATCTCTAAATATACTTGATACGTAGCGTTGGAAAACTCCTGGACTTGTTCTTAGTCCGAAAGAAACTTTGTTGAATTTAAACTGTCCATCTGGTACGATAAAGGATGTATACTTTCTTCAATCTTCGTCAACATCGACGTGAAAGAAACCATTGCGTAAATCTAATGTAGAATATACCTTTGCTTCTTGCAAAGTGTCTAAAACATCTTCGATGATAGGTAACGGAAATATTTATCTTTCACAAGCTTCTGATTCAATTTTCTTTAGTCAATGCACATTCTCGAAGATCCATCTTTCTTTTTTACCATTACGATTAGACTTGCATATTCTGAAGAACTCGGACGTATAATGCCTTCGTTGAGCTATTCTTCTATGTGTTTGTTTACTTCTTGTCTTTCTGTGAAAGCTAGTCGACGAGGGTGTTGACAGACTGGTTCTTCGTCTTTTAGAATAATTCTCATTGTGACGTCGGTAGATGC
Source organism: Trichonephila clavipes (assembly GCA_019973935.1). Lineage (NCBI taxonomy): Eukaryota > Metazoa > Arthropoda > Arachnida > Araneae > Nephilidae > Trichonephila > Trichonephila clavipes. The sequence goes on from BMAU01021435.1 coordinate 380,691, forward strand.
TGTTTTTTCTGGCTTGTAGTCTTGAATAAACTTTTCAAGTTCCTTCTTGATTTGACTATTTTCAACATGACGTAGGTCTAGTTCTTCTTGAAGATTTTCAGCAGATATTTGCATAAGCTGTGCATGATTCTCATATTTGTTGAATTTAACTCCTTCTTTAGTAAAACTTATCGATGCTTGTTCCAAAAGATCTGAACCAATAACTGCTTCGAATTTTAATTTATCAGTCGGTACAACATGCCAAGTTAATGAGTAATTTTCATCATCTATTTTGAACTTATGCTCAAAAGAACCGATAGTTGTCACTTGTTCTTCACCAATACCTGTGAGAAGCATCTTGTTCTTCGATAATTTTGTTGGATCCATTATTCTTCTGCTCGTGTTTTCTCGAAGCAAACTTACGGTACTACCACTGTCTATGAGCGCCGTGATTTTCACCTTTCCAAAAAATATCTCTTTAGTACGTAAACCTTCCTTAACGATGAGTGTGCAAGTTTCTTTTGGAGGTTCTTTGAATTTCTGCGATTTTGAATAGTTCGTCTGAGCATATATGCTTGGAAGCATTGTGATTTGAGTGTTTCTCGTAATTTTTGTTGTAATACCCTTTCTGCGCGCTGTCTTGATATCTTTGAACAGATTCGTACTTGGTAACAGGGGCTTCGTAATGTTTGTTGTAATTCGTTGACGCTGGAAACTTCTTATATTTCCTGTTATACTGGAATTTTCCTGGTGCTTCATATCTGCGATTCTTTTCTGTGAATCTGAATTCTTGTTTCTTCACAAATGGACTGCTAGATTTTTGTTTCAGAGTCCTTTTAAAGTCTTCGAATTCTTCTAGTTTTTCTGCTAATTGAACAGGGGAGTTCATATTTGCCCATTCATCAAGATAATATTCTTTAAATTCAAAAGGAGTTTTTTGTTTCAATTGATCTGATATGATTAGATCTGATAACTTGTTGAAAGTATCTATCTTCAATCCATCTATCCATCCATTGAAGTAAGTGTTTAACTCATGGTAAAAATCAATCCATGTTCTTTCAGGTGCTTTTTGGTGAGTGACAAATAGTTGTCGAAACTTTTCTGGAGTTAGTTTAAAGCGTTTCAGCAGTAAATCTTTAACGTGTTCGTAAGAGTTAGCTTTATCGTCAGGCTCTCTCGCTGTGATGTGAGATACTTCCGTCGGTATCAAGCCTAACAGATGAGAAACCCAGTTTTCTTGATCAATATTTAATCTCTGCGCTTGACGTTCAAATAATTTTAGATAAAGACTGATGTCTTCTTTCAAATCAAAACGATGTATAAACTTTGAAATTTCTTTGACGAGAAATTTAGTATCACTTTCTTTGGATGTATCAGCACCTAATTGGATTCTTAACTTTTCCAACTCAAATTCATCTTTGCGTTTTTGCTCATCTAACCTCAATTGTTCGAAGCGTAATTTTTCTTCTCGTTCTTCAATGCGTAATTTTTCTTTTTTCTCTTCAATGCGTAATTTTTCTTTTTGCTCTCCAATGCGTAAATTTTCTTCTCTGGCTTTGCGATCCTCAACAATCGTTGAATGTATGTTTTTGGTCAGTTCTTCGTCATAATTTTCACTACCAATAATTAGATCTTTGAGAGTGGCGATGGTCGTAGATTTATCGAATTTTAAACTTAATTCCGTGGCTAAGACAAATAAATCTTCGCGTCGACCTTTGCCAAGATACGCCATTTTAAAATTTAAATTTAATTTTAAATAGTAACCAACGGAATAAACAAAATTGTTACGCGTTCAAACAAAAACAATGATGTTGCTATTGGCAATTCTCGTTTGCATTTACAAAAATTCCCAAGTTAAAATGATATTGCATCAAAATACACTAAATATACATTGAAATATTGAAATTCTATTCATTTAGAAATATTTTAAACCAGTAACGCGTAAAGACAGCAGTGCGAGCTAAAATACGTAATGCTTAATTTAAAGTAGTCAAATCATTAATTTCAACTAAAAACAAAACCTTTTTTTTAAAACCATTTGATATATCAATTCTCATTTCATTATAATAAATGCAAAAAGAATTTGAAAGAAAAAATAAATTAATAAAAATCTCGTTTAGAAACAGTGATTAAATTTATTGTGATATGAAAATTTAATCATTTAAAGTTCTTTGCTGAAAAAAGCAAACAATTAGAAGTTAGTTACTTAAGAAAAATCTCATATATATTTTTTATTACACCAATAAAAATAAAATCTTTTTAGGATCTCTTCAGAACATTCTAAGGATAAACACATGTTTCAATAGAAAGCATAATAATTCTGTCAAAAATGAGCTCAAAATACTTATATATTGAATGATAAAATACACCATTAAAAATAAGATTATACATGATCCTTCATCAATTCTGAAAAACATAGCATATTCTTTCAAAATATATTTCTCGAATACTCATAAAACTAAATTAATTGCCAAACTGCTGCAAGAGAAATGTTACACTATATGAGTCATCGAAACGGAAAATGTTTAGGAATGGGAAGACATTAATCTCTTAGTTCAAGGTCGATGACGTAACTACCAAAGAAATGGAAACTTTTCATACTTGAAATGCAATTCGTTAATAAATGAGATACAAATAAAAAAACTTGAATATTACGTACGACTTTCTTAATATTTTAAAAGATATACTTGTAGAAAATTTTAATTGGTACGATTTCTATACACAAATAGAAAAATAGTATTTAAGAAAAACACACATGATATTTAAAAATATAAATTATTTCATGAAATCGACTACAACAATTTTTTCGTGAGCAAATTGACGGTGGCTCACGTATTCTTTTAGATTTTTTCCTGTTGCAAGGAAAACGAAATAAAAAACAGTACACACCTGATACAGTTGACGACGTGTGATTAATTACTTGAAAACAAACTTCAAAGGCTCCTGGATGTGTTCACTGGACTTGAAATGGAGTTGTTGTACACGGCAGAAAATAACGTGGTTTCAGCGAGCGATCTTGTAAGATCTTGAGTTGTGACTTGTGAGTTGCGACTTCGGGAGTCGTTTTATTCACCTAAATGTTAGTATGTTATGAGAGGCAATCCGCATTATCGATTCAGTCCGCTTGTAAATTAGGCTTGCAGCCAAAAATGGTTTTTTTTAAAGAAGAAAAGAGTTAGAAGGTTATCAACTTATTATTTAGAGAAGATTTTCGAAATCAAAAATCCCAGGCGATCCCCCAATTATTTCTGTGGGAGTCCGAATAAATCTTCGAATAAAAATCAGACTCTTCAGAAGGCGGGATTTTAGATTGGCGAGGTGGCTTGTCTAGGGGAAAGTATTTAAGGGTGAGTGATGAATTAATTGAATCAAAGTCATTTAAACACAGATACTTCATTTAAGTAAAAGAGAATTTATTTAAAGTTAAAGGGAAATATATACAAAAGGGGATATTTACAAAGAGAAAGACATGCAGGAATTAGGTTCATTAAAAGTTGAGTTATACCCCCCTTTAGAAGACGGGGAAATAAACCTTTCTCATTCTTGGATGTTAGGACTGGTGGTGCCGCGCAGGGCGCGGAAATGCGCTAAAGACGTGACATGTTGAACAAGCAGTGGTTAGTAGGCCTCTGCCGAAAAATTATTCAAGCCGGAGCTACGAAAGCTCACTAGATGGCGCTGCTTCAGAATGCAGTAATAAATAAAATTGAGATTTATGGTCCTCTGAAAAGGATATGACTCAACCTTTTAACAAAATGTTTCAAAGGGAAAATCATACATATAGAAGCCAAAAATAAACAATCAGTATGTCCTCTACCGCTTAAAGAGAATAAATAATGATGAGTTAGCTTTTTGCACTTTACTTCTTGTTGTGAAAAATGAAAACAAGAGGTTTTTTTTTTAATTTTAGCTTTCTTAACACGAAAATATTTCTTTCTTCTCTTTCCTTTCTTAATTATTTAATTATTTGACATTTATAGATGGTTAAATTATAGTTTAAAATTAAATAAATATTTAATTAATTAAAAACTGCAAAACTGTAATATTTTTTTTTAAATTTTCGAGAGAAGAAAGAAGATTATCAAATCGTTTGTACACTTATCTCGTTTAAATCAGTTAGTAAGAAAACTGAATGAATCATTTTACTTATGAGATAAATGGTGCTGTTCTACCAGCCGTGTAATAGCCTTGTATCCATAGCAGAATATTAGTAATATAACAATAATGAGACGGGAGAAAGAGAGCAGAATTTTGAAGTACTAAGAGGAATATTGTGTTTTTGTTACGGCGGTTCTATAGTAAAGGTTGTTTGTTTACATGACAGTGTTGATGTGAGTTTCAATATAAGTGTTGAGATCAACAGCAAGCCCATATAGAATAAATGAATTAATGAACAAATAAATGATCTGTATCTCTCCAAATAAAGTATATTTCATTGCGTACCTTTCCTCAAAAAGACAAAGTAAGTTTTTAATGTTCGAATATTAAAGAAATATGTCAAGATGAGTTTAAATTATACATAAAAGAACCTTGATTCATCTGAATTTTACGCGCAATACTTATCAAATGAATTAATTCCATAAAACATAAATATATGTTCTCGAATAGCGCATGTTTATTTTAAATGATGCGAAGAAAATACAAAACAACAACCGAAACTTAAATTGTAGCATGAAAAATATCAAGAAAAGTTAGGGGTAAGAAACAATTTAATCGAGAGATTTAGTTTTATCGGCTTTTAATTGTAAAACAAAATCACTGAGAATACTAGGTAGAAAAAATAAAATCTTAACATTCCATTCGATTTGTTCATATCGGATTTTCAAACGCTTCCGCCATTTTTAATGCCTTTTAGAAAAAATTGCATTCTGCTACTTTAAGTTCAAGTCAGGAAACTCAAATATCCTTTTTATTTCACAGGAAAACATGAACAAACAATAATAATAAAAATAGATTACCCATTTCCATTTCAACCAACATGGTTCCCAGAATAGAAAAAGATAATAGGCGCCATTTTACTTTGTAACTTGCAATGGGGGGAAAATGTCTTCTCCAGTACTTAATACTGTCACGTTTTCTTAGAGCGCGTCATTTTGCGAAAACTCATAAATGAGTTTTTCTTTCCTTTGCCGTTGTGTCTCTTAGGAGGATGCATTCCACAGAAAATGTGTATAAAACAAAAGGTATTCCTGGTAATTCTTCAAGTTTCCATTCATTCCATTTCTTGAATTTCTTTTATAGCTTACTTTACGGATAATAGAATGGAATGAATGCCCATTGACTCTCAAGTAATGGTTTGTTTGCCAAACTATCAGTCCATGTGAAATAGTAAATTATCCGTTCAACTACTGGAATTGTTCTTCGATATATATTAAAGAGGAACAAATGCTGGAATTCGCTGGCTCTGCTCTATCGTGAACAAATATCGAAAATGCAATAGTAACGGGGAAAATATTTAAGATGTTTTCGATAAAAGTTCCAGTATTGAATCGTCGTTTTGTTCGATTAAGAAATCTTTTGATGGAATTAAAGATAAATATTTCACAAAGTTTTACTCTTACTCTTTCACTTTCTTTCCCTCCCTTATTATTATTGTTGTTCTATAAAAACAGAAATAAGTCGTTCAGGATTGTACAGAGTGTTTTTTTCCAGGTATAGAAGTTTAAGTTGGCATTACTTTCCAAGATGGCGACCGATTTAACAGCTGTCAAGTGATTTATTCTCAGTTTGGTTTGGCAATTCATCATGAATAGACTCACGCCTGAACAACGCTTTCAAATTGTGCAATTTTATTTCGAAAATAATGGTCGATTTTCATAAGCGAATTTTGTTTAGCGATGAAGCGCACTTCTGGTTGAATGGCTACGTCAACAAACAAAACTGCCGCATTTGGAGTGAAGCTAATCCACAAGTGTATGTCGAAACACCGTTACATCCAGAAACACTGACTGTTTGGTGCGCTTTATGGGCTGGTGGAATCCTTCTTCAAAAACAATGAAGGCCACAACGTTACAGTCAATGGTGATCGGTATAGAGCCATGATTACTAACTTTTTCATTCCTGAATTGAACAATCATGATGTCCAGGAGCTGTGGTTCCAACAAGACGGTGCAACATGTCACACAGCTCGTGCCACAATCGATTTATTGAAAGACACGTTTGGTGACCGCCTAATTTCACGTTTTGGACCTGTGAATTGGCCTCCAAGATCTTGTGATTTAACACCGCTAGACTATTTTCTGTGGGGCTATGTAAAGTCATTGGTCTATGCGGATAAGCCACAAACGCTTGACCATTTGGAAGACAACATTCACCGTGTTATTGCCGATATACGGCCACAAATGTTGGAAAAAGTCATCGAAAATTTGACGTCCAGATTGGACTACATCCGAGCCAGCCGTGGCAGTCCTATGCCAGAAATCATATTCAAAATGTAATACCACAAGATTATCTTTCGAATAAAAAAAATTCATGTCAATCGAATAATACGTCGTTGTTTTATTGCAATTTAAAGTTCTATACCTCTCAAAAAAACACCCTTTATAAGCTTTATACGCGTTTTCAAGTTTTTCAATAGTATATAATTCTCATATACACACAAACATACATTTCCCTTTTAAAAAATTTCTTTAACTTAACACTACGTATTCGTTAGCGTAATAATTAACATCGTATTCAGAAAAATACACTCATGTCCAAAATTAAGGTCACAAACATAAAACTGTGAAAACTGATTAATATTGTGAGTTATTCATTGCATTGACATGAAGTTTGGCATAGAGTAATATTACAATGTCAGAAAGAATATAGCAAAATAACAATATAGAAAAATTTTTTAATTGTGAGTTACAAAATACAAGTCATATCTAAACGAGTGAAATCATGTATCACAGATAAAGCATTTATCTCCGGAAAAGTCTGTCTAATATGAAGTGTGACCACCGTGAACTATATACAATTCTTTTAAGAAGCTGCCATGCTGTTTATAAGGGTGGCAATAAGTATTTGTGGCAACAAAACCCATTTTTCTAAAAGCGTGACATTTAATTCCTGTGTGGTCCTGGAAAGGGAGTTATGCTGAGAAATACTTTTACAGGACCATCCCAAACATATTTAATAGAATTGTGTTCCGTAGACCTCGCGGGTCAATCCATACGGCGAATATCCACTCCTTCATGAAATTCAGAATGGCATAATTAGAATTGCATAATGGGCTATTGGATTGGATTTTCAAAGAATGATCAATTTTCAAAGACGTTATTTGAGTTGATACCCAATCATATTTAACTTCCACGCTATTTTCTCTATTTTTTTATGAATTAGATATTCAATTCCGTTTTATATTAAACACTTCATATATTTCGACTTCAATTTCATTTAGAAAAATAAGGAAATAAATTCATGATCCACCAATATCAAATTTCTTTGAAGTCCTATCCAACAATTTTAACTACAAAATGATCTGCATTAAACTTAGTACCTAGATATACAGGATGAGATTAATTACAGCATGATCCAGTGGCAAATAAAAAATTTGCATTTTTATCTCGAAAACGGTAGGAGATACATAATTTATGGAAACTATTTTTGGTGTTCCACTTGATCTTCGTCAGCTACAATGCACATCTCAACTCTTTTTTCTTAAATTCGGTGCTGCCCATTTTGTTCTATATCAAAGGACACACTGAAATAGCATGAATTTAATTCGTAATAATGAAAATACGAGTATCTAAGGAGTGATCTCTATATATATATTTGGCAGGGACTATAGTAAAACTGAAGAGTTCCATTGGGTTTTATGTTAAAGCACGTAGTTACGGAGAAATTTTCAAATAATGAGTATTGCGAATTGGTTCTGATTTACGGTGAATATGAGTACAAGAAATTAAAAGCAATGTTGCTGTATCGAGAACATTTTGGGGAGGTTGTTGTAAGCCATTCAAAAGTGACGAATATTATGACAAACCAAACTCGAACAAGTAAGTCTGTTAAAAATAACGCTGCAAGTTCAGTCTGAAAATGTGGTAGAATACTTCTATGTACTTCCGTTATGTATCACGAAACAAATAAGTCAAAAATGTGGCCTCTAAAAAGTAGTTAGAAAATCCTTAACGAAGTAGGAATCATCGCACAGGTGAACACCTTAATAGATCTTTCTGGAAGAAGGACGCTAACAGACGCGTTTGTGACATTTTCAATTTTTTTTCGAGTCAGCAAGAACAGAAATCAACGCTTTTCGAAGACATAAAATGGATGGATGAGGAATTCTTTCTAGCTATGAAATGTACAATCGATGGTACACAGGCACTCAGATTTCTTACCTACGAAACTGTTCGATATTGAATACGCTGGTCCATTGATGTTTAGAGCATGCTTCAATATCAGCTAATAAACTCAACATTCGAAGAAAGAACGTTCAGTAGAGCATATAATACTTAGAATTCTACAAGACATATTTGATTTTGTTCCTACTGCATATCCTTGCTTCAACTCCGAAACGTAAAGTTCCAACATGATGGTGTTTCTACGCACAATACATCAAAAGTTAAGCAGTACCTAGAAGGAACATTTACAGCCTTAAATAAACGATTATGACCGCTACATAGATTAGTTTCCATGCTCACTTAAAGCTATTCTACTGGATATTTTACTGAGAATATATTTGAAGCATCTGGTCTATGTGACCTCTTCGCAGCAGGATGATCTTAAATGACATATTTCTAACTGACGTTTCTGCAAAATGATACCTGATGTGCTACAAAATGTGCAGTGTGAAATCAAAAAGAGAGTCAAGATGTGCATTGTAGTGAAAGAAAACCATACTGAAACTAAAAATAAAGATTTTGGCAGAAAATAAGTTGTTCCTTTTTCTTTCTTACGCTTTTCACGGAGTAAAAGTGTACTGGAAATTTCGAATAAATTATTAATTATTTTACATTCAATTCTATGTATCACTGAGTTCAAAAGTATATTTTTGTACAAAATTGAAGACGCTGTGCAACTTTATATTTAATTCTCTTTCTGTATCATTTGCTTTTCATAGACATGAATTATAACTTCGCTATTTGCCACGATGGCATTTTAACCGATCTCACCCTGTAACACACAAGCATTTTTCTGTACCTCAACACCATGTTTAAAGCAATAAGTATCCCCAATCTCAGTTTCAGGTGAGAGGACATGATTTTGGTGAAATTTATTGAGACATATAAGTTCAAATGATGCTAATTATTTCTCAATGTCTCCTCCAGTTCATTTTTCCAAGAGGATTATCTTATATAAAGCAAGAAGATTCCCTTTAATTCTTAGCTAGTTAATATAATTTTGGAAAATAAATATGCATTCACTAGAAGAGTAGTAAAATACATAGATTGATTCTTCGATGTTTATAAATGTTATGATTATATATATGGAAGCAACGCAAGAGTTATAGGCAACAAAACCTCGTGATTCTGAATTATTCTGATGAAATGTTGAGAACGACAGATGATCTGGCACTCCATTTACTAAGCCAACGTGAGGCCAATTGAGCTTAAACACATTCCATGTGCATCAGTCCCATTACTTAACAAATCGTTTGTGGAAACCCTCGACTGAAACTACACTGGCCTCTAATTTGTGAGGGTGGCCACTCCACTACTACGGCTTTGCAATGAACAGAATAAAACAAAATCAAATAAAGTAAAGTTTTAAAATTAAAAAAGAAACTCGCAATATTAATTTAAATTCCTTTCATAAAATAAAACGCCTAGCTTTAGTTTATATTTTACAACCTGCATAAAACGTATTCGTGGAAAAGATAACCTATTGGCGTAAATGTTATCACTTATATACTAACAAAAAAATTCTAACTCCTCCAACTAGTAAATTGATACAGTATTCGCTTATTTTTAGGAGATATACACTAAAAATAATAGGTGCGTCAATACATTTTAAAGTTCATGATAATTTACCGTGTAAAAAAGCAAATTTAAGTAATATTTATTTTATATTATGATATAAAATATTTCATAATTTATTATATGTATACAATTTTGACAAATTTAATAAATGTATTAAATTTGTGTGTGTAAAAATAACAGATAGCATTGCTCCATACAAAGAAAATGCTCTCTTAGATATACAATAAACAAAATGCATCAGTAAATACAGAATTCTTTTGAATTAAGAGATAAGTATATTAAAATATTAACAAATCTTTATAAATATCCACTGCCGCAAATCAAGAAATAGTAAAAAAATTATTTATTTCTCTGCTTCCTCTCTTTTCAGGTGCATTTCTTATACCATATTTACTCATGCTATTACTGGCGGGAAAGCCTTTATACTTTATGGAGCTTGCATTTGGTCAGTTTGCTGGCTTAGGACCACTTGCTATATGGAATTGTCTTCCTATAGCAAAAGGTACACAAATTATTTTTTTACATTCTTGTTATGAAATAATTTCAGTAATACCGCAAACTTACGCGATAGGTGAGATTGAGTGATAACCACGTTTGTCAGGGTATAATTTCTTATAAAATTCACATAAAATATTAAAGCTGAAACCGGAGACGAAAGAAAATAATAATTTAGAAAAAAAATGCATAATAAAATCTCAGATAACAAAAATACAAAATCGCAAATCGAAGTTATTTTAATGTAAAAAGTTTCATAAAACCTAACACATTCTGACAACTCAGACTTTTTTTTCTCCCGCCAAATTTCCTCATTGCATGTTAATAATTTTTTTATTCCTTGTTTTAATGAAAAAATACGCTCTTCGTTGGGGTCTGTATTTTTTAAACTTTTAACTCTTTTTCAATTAAGGTATCCGACTACGTTCGGAACCATGATTTTTAAAAAGCGCATAAATGGATAATTTTCAAAAATGTGAATTCGTGAATTTTCAAATTTTCGTGATATTTAGTGTCACTTAGATTAGAGAATACATGTATAAAATTGTTTTAAGGACAATATGTTGGTCAAAAATTAACTTAGAATAACTTTTTTTCAAAACGTTCTCCTTTTACAAAAAATGCTTGTATAACAATAATATTTTTCTTCTTTAAAGTAAAGACTTCTCCAGAGAGTCTGAACTAGGATTTTTGAAAAATTCCCATTATTTTCAAAGTTACCACCAATTGAAATAATTATCGGCGTTTTATTCTTGAAATTTCTCTCTTTTATTGTTTTTTAAATATGAATAAAAATCCACTTCTAAGTTACATATTTCAAAAATTCTAGTTGAGCCTCTGTACAGAGGTCTGAGCTATATACATGCAAAATATTATTATAATAGAAGCATTTTTCATTAAAGGAGAATGTTTTGAAAATCGGTCATTCTATGCTCATTTTTTGTCAAAATATGATAAAAAAAATATGATGTCAAAAATGATGTCAAAAAATAATACTTAAATAATTTTTTATTGTAATACTATTCTTAAAAAATTTTTATATACATTTTCTAATCTAAGTAACACTGAATATCATAAATATTATCCATTTACACGCTTTGGCAAAATCACGGTTCCGAAAGTAGTTGGATACCTTAAACTGTCAAATTTCCAACAGTAATTCGATCGTCTGATTGAACTGGGTCTAATAAATCAAGTTTTTGAATGCCTTGTTCTTGCTAAGGCATTTCTATGAACTCATCAATTGTCAGCTCCTGATGTTGGAAATGCAGCAGTTCTTGAACGTCATCACTATCCACTTCTAAATTTATTTGTCTGACAAGATCATGACAACATCTTCAGTTGCATTACCAATTTCATCAGGATCTCACACTGACTATCCATATATGTCCGAACATGTACATAAGAAAACAGGAAACAGTGAGTGATTATTCCGGTTGTGTAGCGCTCAAACAAAAGACGAATCGACCAGATTTGAAAATCGCGCGAGTTCGCGTAAGTTGGGGTAGCTTAAGTCGAGATGTTACTGGATTCATTTTATTTGTTAAGGGGGAAAACATATTAAATTAATTGTACAAATTCCGATAAACTAAAATAGTTCTCGAAAAAATCGGATTTTTTTGATAGAAAGGTCTTAAAAAGAATAATGTAATCATTTCTTAGTAGTGAAAAGATTATTTAAACGAATTATAAAAAATATGTAATAGAGTGTATACTAAAACGTGAGGACTTCTTAAAATTTACTTAAATTTATCAATATTCATACGTTTAATATTGTCAAAAATGTGTATAATGATGTTTGTTATTAAAATAGTAAATTTATTAATGTTGTTGCTACCGATGCCACCTGATCGCAAAGGCTAGATCGAGGCCCACGAAATTCATCATGTCAAAGGGCTAAATGACGCCTGTCGTTAGCCGTAGCTTTGAGCACCATATAGGTGACAGTACGATTTAGCTCGCTTCCACCGCAATTTTGAGGGAGGACACCTGGGAGTGGTCAGGGGTCTCCCACCTCTCTATCCCTTCCACCAACTACACGAGAGGACTTGCGGCTCGACGGCTATTTAGAGTACCCCCATGCCGCAAAGGCACTATACATTTACAAACATCCATGTCTTCTCCTGGATTCAAACCCAGTCCTTACAGCACTGCAGTCAGCGTCGCTAACCACTACACCGGTTGGGCAACAAATTTATTAATTATTATAATTAATGATATAAATAATAATAATAATAATAATAATTGTTTGGATGTGAAAAGCACAAATAATGAATATAGGTACTATAAATAAAAAATAAAATCATAAAACCTTTTGATTTAGAAATACAGAATAAAACCCCAGTTCATGATAATTTTAAAACTTTTTGGAGCAAATTTTTCTATTTTTTTTGTAACATATCAAAACAGATACTAAATTAAAAATAAATATGTCAAATGTTTTTGAAAATCACGTGAGAAAAATGGCAATGCCTCATTTGCTTTTAAAATAGATTTCATATTCGCTTATTTTTAGCAATAGGTACGTGTTAGCTTTTTTAAATTAAAGGTCATTTAATTATGAACAGACTTAAGAACTTATTTTTAAATAAGTCTTATTTAATATTGAATCAAAAGTTTAAAAATAAATTTCATTTCAAAAATAAGAACTTCTATGTGCCAAAATTGTATTACAGAAAATCTCTACAATAAGGTTAGCTTTTAATAAAAGCAAAATTTATGTTAAAAATGTATCCTCCTCACCTGCAATAAATCAACTTATTTTATTTTAAAAATAATTTACCTTCAAATATTCAAACTTAACTTTTATAAAAGATTTATTGCATAATATAATCCCACGAAGTTGACCCTATTTCCACAGCCATCACATTTACTGACAGAAGGATGAAACTACACAATTATAATGCAAAAGTTTGGCATTTCAAAATGAGGTGAAACTGTTACACGATCGCAAAGTAATAATGGAGTTTCAAACTTTTGTTCCTATTCCAGTTTCAGTTATTATCTGAAGAGATTTATTAGTCAAGAACAGAACACTGATGACCACTCTCATTAATTTCATAAAACGATCGAGAAATAATGTCTAATTTATGCTAATTGCGACTACGGAAGAACTGTGATAACTTCCTCACGTAATTGCTATTTCTTTAGAAAAGTACTCGAAGATAAAAATTCAGCTGAAAAATATCGAAATTGGTACGAAATATTTGAAATGTTAATGACATTAATATATTTAATGCTTACTTCCAAATTTGCACCATTACATATAGAAATAATTTACTTTCGAAGAAAAACTTTTTTTTTCCAATTTTTGGTCTTTTAATGAATTTTAAATTTTTCGTAAGAGTAAATTAGATTTAATTAGATAGGAAATATGCGAAACCGTATCATTAAAAATAATTTTTTAAAATTCCACCTGTCCCTTTATGAAAAATGAAAAAGTAAGATTTTTTTAAAAGAAAAATTATATGATCTGATTTATGTTTCCCAGCACTTCTTTTTTTATAATATAATTATGCTCATTTCCCAAGTCTTGTTTGAAGTTTTTTCCCTTAATATCTTAGTTTGTTTTAATACAATAAATTCTTATCGAATTTAAAATTTGGTATTGGCCAAAACATAAACATGAAACAAAATATTTATTATTGACAAAAACAAATATATGAAACATAATATTTATTATTGACAAAAACATAAACATAAATGTTTGAATTCTTATTTATGATTTTAATGAAAATAACAAAGTAAAGACATCTTTGAATATATATATGCATTATATGTATGTATTATATGTATGTATTAAATGTACCTATATATATATGTATGTGTAAGGAATTTCTTTTTTGTATGTAGTCATAACATAAGAAATAACGGGTAAAAAACAAGGAGTTAATTTACTTACGTAATTTAAACATCTGGAGAGACTTTTATGCAGTCTTTCATTAAAAATATAGACCAAAAACAGAAAAGAATCCTCACATGCTCTCAGATTAGGGAAATACACGGGGGAAAATAATGGGAAACTTATGACCCCGTGTTGAATAGGGAGTTATTTTTAGAAATTGTGCAAGTGGTCAAAGGAAAAAGTTCGGTGCCAGACAATCACTAAGTAAGGAATGCTATTAAAAATATTCTTTTTCTAAGAGAGTAGTGAATAAATCTATCAAAATACAGGGTACAGTCTTTTTGACGCGGAACATGCAACGAGACTGGGGGTTTTTGTTTTTTGTAATTAAGATTTAGAAAACTAAAGACGCAACCAAAAAAGTATAATTTTTGATTTTTTTTAAAGTCTGAATTGTGTAATAGTAATCTTAATATTAAATTAAAAAATAATTTTTCGGATTGAAAATTTCTTCCTATGTAAATCAAAAAATTCGAGTAAAAAGAAAACATTTCTGTGATGCTCAAAATAAACCTTAGACAACATAACGCGACGCGTAACGACGCGCGCGCGTAATAACATAGACGCGAGTAATAATAAAAACTGTTCCAAATATCAAACATCATATTATAGAGCACATTTAAGAAGTATTAGAGCTATGCATATACTAACAGACTTACAATAACACAAAAAAGAAAATAGATAAAGTACAGTAACTTAATTATTTTTAAGTTTAAATAAAGTTTGTTGAACAGGTGATAATATAATGCTTATTTTTCCAATCGTATAAAAATATTTTCTGAAATACTAATTTAAAAATGTTCCCTTCTGTACAAAATATACAAACATAAAACCTTGATGAAGCTTATAGATAAATATTATATTAACTAAGGAAAGAGACCATTCTGAATAAACTAAAAATCAAACTAAGCAAAGGAAATTATTTTATTGAACATAAACTTTGATTTCATAATAAGCTAAATACTTATTTTTATTACTTGAATATACGTATTACAATAATGATGAAAAATAGAAAAGATAGCAAAAATAAACATCGTTTTTGCATTTACCATACCCGATTTTTTTTAAAAAGATCCAAAACACATTCTGCAGATCCCAGATTTAAGTTGAATACAGAAATTTTATTTCTGAAATCACTAATGATATAACTTAGGTAACGGGTTTAAAAATTATAAGCCCTTGTTAGTGGATTCAGCTTCCTTGATTGAAGAACATGATTAGTATTAATCCTACACAATGATTCTTTTGAACAAACATCATAAAATTTTTTTAAAATTATGAAATTTTTCAAAAATTTCTCGTACATTAAAAGTTATATAATGGAAGCATATTACAAACGAAAATTCCGGGCCTTTTCTACACAAAATTTGAAATTGTATTAAAAAGTTTATTTTAAGTAAGTTAATTAATTTTACAATTTTTTTTGTACGTTTTTCTATAGATTTTGATAATTGTGATTTTCTGCGTTTGATAATAACTACAGGGTGCGGCAAAAGAAATCCGAACAGACAATTTTTAATATAACTTTATAAAAAATTAAGAAATTAATAAAAAAATAATACACTTTTGTACTAATAAATAAATTTAATTGGTTTCAAAGTGACCACCGTTTGCAGTAATGCAGAGACACAAACGCTTGCAGAAATTTTCAACATTGGGCCTCAAGTCTTTTACCTTTAATATACCCAATTCCCGCAGAAGATAAAAGCCCTCGTGTAGCTGAACAGTGCGACGTTAATATTCAATTCAATCAACCCGCAGAAGATATTGCTTTAGAGAATCCAAAGTTTTGTACGGTTTAGTGCAGACCCTGGACTCCAAAATTGACCCTACACTGCAATCCCTAGGGTTCACGATCCGACGAGTAGGGTGGCCATTCTTTAGATGATATCATGTTTGGAAAATTCTCCTTGCACCACTCTTGTGTCTTTTTGATCTTGTGATCGGGTGCAAATTTTTTTTGAAACGTCCAACTTGTATTTACCAAATGCCTAAGGGCCCACGGAAGTACAACAGCTTCAAGAATATCCTTCTGGTACACTGTATGGGGTTCATTTTAACGCCCTCTTCCACAAAATCCAAAGGTGTTTTGCCACTTGCGCAAATTCCGCCCCAGACCATGACCGACTTCGGATATTGGCGATGTTCAACAATTGCTGAGGTATTTAGAGCATCCACAGACCAGATTCTATCATTTTGGGAGTTATGAACTTGTTGAACCGTAAAGAGCTTCTCTCATCAGTGAAAAGGAATCTCTCCCAGCGCTGACTTGCGGCCCGTCTCAAAAGTTTTCGGTATCTTCGGAGCCGTACGAGTTTTTTTTTAGTGAGAAGCTGAACTTTTCGCAACTTGTAAGGCTTCAGTTCAAGCCCCGTTTTTTGCAATTCGCCTCGCCGATCTGTCACTTATTCCCATGTCACGAGTGGTTTTTCTCATGGAAACCCTCGGATTTCTCTGGACTCGCTTTTCGATTGCCCTACGATTCAAAGTGCGTTTTCGCTCACTTCCTGGATGTAAACCATCATTGTCAAGCTCTTTGAAACGCCAGACTGTACCAGACACTGTTTGCCGAGGTAGTTAAGCAAAGGAATGAATTCACACTATCGTTTCCCTTGCTGAAACAACTATAAAATGGCAGACCTTTCACTCGACATTATCAAAAACACATAAATCAAAGTACAAACTAAGAAATATATTTAAAAATATTTTATTATTAAAGTGGTACGTGAAGAAACATCAAAACACGAATTAAAAGGAAATTCGTTAACTATTCTAGGAGGCAAAAAATTTGTCAAATTTTTTTTGCCGCACCCTGTAGAATTTTATGGAAAGAGCTATTTTAGGTCACTTAATCTTAAACTGTACAATAAAATCAGAGATAAATTTAAGTAATCTTATAAATCAAGCTATCATTTTATTACAAGTGTTTTTTCTAATATGGTTACTAATGTCCGGAGAAAAAAGACAAAATTGTCCAGCAAAAGCATATGTTCTGTTGTACTGAAATTCGATACGTTTCTTAAATTTAGGTATAGGTTACGCAATGGTAACCATTTCCTTAGTGATCTGCATATATTACAATGTAATAGTATGCTACACAGTGTTCTACATAGCATCTACTTTCCAGACAACTGTGCCTTGGGCCACATGTCCAGCGTATCCGCACAATGTCACAAGATGCCATGTCAGAAATCAAGAAGTAAGTAGATTTGACTTTTCAGTGCATGAATATCAAATTTATTTGTTAGTTTCAAAAACATAATGATTTTCTTTTTTTAAAATATAGGAAGCATTTATATCTAAATTGGGGTGGGGGGACTTCAAATTTCCTGATTTAGATGCGTTGATGTCAATGTCAATTACATAGCATTCTTAAGGGTTGTCTCTGTCAAATGCAAAAAAGAAAGGATCAAACTCGCAATGTTTAAACAGAGAATATATATATATATATATATATATATATATATATATATATATATATATATATATTTAGTGTATATGTTAAAATTATATTTATACTTTACTATTATATTGAGAGCGGTTTTTGTTTGTCCTATTATGATATATATTATTCGTTTTTACATAAATGCATGCATCAATATTTCTTTGTAAAAAGCATGTTTCGTATTTCGTCATGTATGCCTTAATACCAAATGAAATTTTGTTTTTCATCTGCGTAAGTTAACGAGATATATATAGTTGTATGGTTGTCTATATTAAGTATACCTGAGGTGTGGAATATTTATTATTCAAACTTATAACTTCAATATTGGAACATTGACTTCAATATTGGATCACTTTTCAGCCTCAGAAAGTATTCTGTGTGAGCTTAGACCTAACTATTCATTTGTAACCGAATCTAATCTCATTGAATAAATAACACTTCATTTTTTCAAATTGAAGAATTATGCAGTATTTTTTAATACTTGGAATTGTTTTTTTTTTTTTTTTGAATAGTTGAACTTATCGTATACTCAAGCGTTTAACGCGCACTTCTAACTCAAAAAGTAAGATCGAAATTTGCGCATGCACGCTACATATACCGGATATAAAAAGGTAATTTTAAAAATTAAAGAAAGATGGACTTATAAAAAATTAGATTACTACATATATCAAAATACCGTCTATTTGAAAGAAATGACATACCTTATGAACATTTAATAATGAATAAATCTTGTCCATTTCTCTCCCTTCTTCTTTTGTGTGTGCTTTTGGATTGTTTTTAGAAGAGTATTCTATTGTTAAAAGCCCGGAAATAATACTTCGAATAAATGACATCAAAAGATAAGAGCACTGTGAATATACATTTCAGATTTCTTTGGGTAAAAAAAAGGTTATTGTTATAAGGTGAATATACCTAACAATTTTTTAAAAATGCAGTTTAAAAGCATAGGTACGTGTAATTCGTCGAATATACGGTAAACGTATTCCTATTTATTGGAATCTTAGCACCCCTTCATATTTATATTACTTCTATTGAAACTACGTAAACTTAAGTATAGATTAAAGAAAATTTCATTAGTATTAAAGATTCACGAGTGAAAGCTGTGGGAACCCCCTGGGTTCTACCCTGGACACCAAGATTGAATTGAGGCAAAGAATTACCAGAAGACATTTTTACAATAACAAATAATATTTATTCACTTGAATCAATTATCAACCTTCTAAATACAAATATGAAGCAATATGTCTACGTCAATGGGATTTAAATTTACTATTAAATTAAATCACGAACTATGATACTAATCAACTATTAAACTCAATATCGAACGGTTTTACCGGAATAAGAGGACCCAGAGATATACGCAATTTGAATTACTAGCAATCATTAAAAATATCCACTAACTCTAATATTTATCTACTCTTATTATCCGATGATTGAAGTTTAAATATCACCTGACTTTTAACACTTCACTCCTTTCCAGTCGGCTCAAACTTTCCGAATATAGATCGTGGCCTAATAGTCAGCCAGAAACTAATCACACAATCAATTTGAATCTTCTTAGCGCTCCGTCTATGTATCTCTTGGCTCAATAGTCTTTTTCGCTAACCTACAACACTCTCCTTATATACTTTGATTTATTTGCATATCCCGTTTTCTCCTTTTAGAGCTGGTTGGAAATATACGCGAATTTACAATCCCCAAAGACGCCCAAGAGTATTAGTGGTAAAATGCCGTACAGATTCGTCACAAAGCAAACAGTCAAAATGTATCGAACCTTATGCATATTTATCGTTAATAACAAATATTTGCTAAATATACAGTAACACAAAAATATTAGAGTTATATTATTTTAGGTAATCTACATAATTCATGAATAAATCTCTATGATTGTTGTCTCTTAATTACTGTAGACGATTCCTCTAGTAGATTAATCATTTAGTATTAAGTTTTGGTTAATCTTATAGATTTAAAAAAGGGAGATATTAGTCAAAATAATCATATTCCATCATTTATAGTTTTTTTAATTTATGATATAAGATCATTTTTCATATTATTTTAAAAAGAAATTTTTTTCATGATGCGTGATAAAAGAACACTTGAGAAATGAATGCACATTTTAATCGTATTTAAAATGTATTATTTCTGTATATATCTAGGAAGTAGAACCCTTTATTTTGGGAGTAAAACTAACTTATGGATAAAAAGGGGTCAAAACATCCAATATATATACTAATTACTTAGTGAAACTTAAATTGTATTTGCTATTCGAGTAATAAAGAAAAAAGTATTCAAGTTCTATAGATGAATAAAAAGTGTGAATCACAATAAAAATTTAATTCATCTAGAAGGTCACAACTTCTGCGTCTATAACATATATTGTGTACAATGTATCTTATGTAAATCACTGCATTTAGATCAAGAGCTAACAACTATTATTTCAGCCACTGATCATCAGAATTATTTAAATATATGTCTCGGTCTATTTCAAACTATTCAAGCTAGTGGCATAACAGAAAATTATTATTCAAACTCGTAATTATAATTCACATAACGGTTGAAATAGATAATTAAATCATGTATATTATTAATATTAATAATAATATACATGTTTATTATAATAATTAATTATTGTTATTAATGTTAATAATAATTAATGTTAACATTAAGTTAGACATTTTTGTTGCAGGCATCAATAATATAAAAATTATATAATTTATACGAAATATGTCTTAAAAAAATTACATACAGTAGAACGTCGCTTATCCGAATCAATTGGGATCAGACACCGTTCGGATACGCGATTGTTCGGATAACCGAAAGCGATCCATGCAGTATATGAAACTGGACATCATTCGAATATTGAAAATCATCACATGTGGGAAACGAGCTTGAAGAAAAAGCAAAATAGGTTCAAAATGTCGCAATTTTACCTTTATCGTGAAAAATAAACACTTATTTTTCGCTGTACCATTGTACACCTTCGTTTTTTCGATGCAAGGTCTTTGATTCTACTGAGCAGCAGTAGTTGAGTAAGACAGAACTCTGATTGTTGTTGGTACCACTCCATAGCTGTCTGTAACACAGAAAACGCGTCAGATGAACCCTTGCTACTTTCATTGTTGTTGTTGTCCTCGTCTTCATCCGTTTCATCATCT
Source organism: Trichonephila clavipes (assembly GCA_019973935.1). Taxonomy (NCBI): domain Eukaryota; kingdom Metazoa; phylum Arthropoda; class Arachnida; order Araneae; family Nephilidae; genus Trichonephila; species Trichonephila clavipes. The sequence goes on from BMAU01021435.1 coordinate 401,571, forward strand.
ACAGGGTTGGATTCTTGCACGGATGTCACAATCTGGCCATCATTTAGCATTTGAAATCCACAGTCTTCTGCATCGCATGCTATCCAAGTTTCTACATCTTCTTCATCAAATTCTTGAAAACCTGGGATCGATTGGACAGACAACGTTGGCAATCTCCTCCCTGAGGTCGTCATTGAAGTCTTTTTCGCCTTCTTAATCTGGCCACAGCTTATTCCATGCATTTTTCAGGCACTGCCTATCGAGCAAGTCACAAGCTTCGGCTAACATGTAGCAGGCGTCCTTCATATTGAGGTCTCACGCGAAACAACTGTTGAGCATTGCATTGTTCGAAAACGTATTCATATGCAGTGGATGCAGTTGACAAAAAAAACTGGTCCGGATATTCAATGCTCCGGATAATAAACGTTCGGATAAACGACGTTCTACTGTATTGAAGACTTCATTTCTGGTATAACGTTCATAATAATAATAGTTCTATAAAATATAATTGCAATAGCAGTTTTTTAACGAATCGGAGGTTTCCTGAAGGGGTAGGAGGGCTAAGCAATGCTAATGTGAAATTAAAGAATTTCATCTTCTAATGTTACAGTATTCCTTGAGATAATTTTAAATATGAATAAGCTTTTTAAAGACATCAAAATAACTTAAATATGTTTAATCAACAAGTTGCTTGCCTTCAAATGAGTATAAAAGCATTTCTATTAATGATGTGTTTTAGTAGAATAAAATTCCAAATTACAAGTGATTTATTACATGTTGCAGCAGAGTGAAATCACAAAGCCATCAATTATAAATCATAATACTTATATTAAGCAGCATGTAAATAAAATAAATTTTTTTAATTAACACAGTAAGGCTTTCTTTTAAAAACAAATTTTAAGCGTAAATGTTACTGAAAAATAAAATATCTTCATGCTAAATATTATAAGTGAATACTGTTTTTGTTAAAAATAATGTGAAATAATCCAATATGATCAGTGAGTAATAATTAAATTTATCGTATTTCAATAAAGTACTAGGTGATGAATCAATTTTGGTTAAGGACAAGAAACAAGTATATACTCGTATAAAGACAGCGATATGTGTGAACATATTTTAATTGCAAAACTTTTTTGTTTTACAATAATTTTTTTGTATAATCTATTAATCATGTATATCAATAAAAACTGCTAGAAGCTTGAAGTAAAGTTATATCAGAATTTTTTTTTTGAACTGAGATGTAACTTTTCAATTTTTCAAATTTCTGCTGATGAAAAATACAGGGTTTTTTCATAAATCCATCCAAGGTTTCATAGCATTGTAGTAAAAAAAAACTTAGTACGAATACAGCAAAAAAAGAACATATTAAAGAGTACAGAAAAAAATCAAGCTGTATTTACATAATTTACAGGTCTTCTTTATGTGAACCTTTGGTCATATGACATATATCAAGGTGATAATCCAGTTCCTGCCATGCACTAGTCAACATAGCACTATTGACGTTATTGGCAGCATGTGTTATTATGTCATGCAGTTCTGCTGCACCAAGCGACAAATGAGGAACGAAAACTAGGGTCGGTTTTATGTAAAAAAAACAAGTTTTCGTATCACACGAATAACAAGTGCTGTCAATAACGTTGATAGCGTTACGTTGAGTAGAGTGTAGCATGAAGTGGATTATCACGTTGATGCATGATGTTGATGCAGTTTGACTAAGAGTTCACATATAAAAAACTTTAAAAATATGTAAATAAAACTAATTATTTCTGCATTTTTTCATATATTATTCTTTTTATTGCTATTTTTTTACTGCGCAGCGCTCTAATTTCATAATATTGTTTAAAAATCTAAATGCGTCGGAAATAGCAAAACATGATTATAGATAAAACTGTTACCATTTATAAAAATACTAATTTTTGCATCACTTCAACTGTGTAGACAAAGGTTCAAGTGTGAAAAGTTATTATTTAATTTAAGCATTTAACCTATTATCAAGTTTGATCTCTAGGGCGAATACAAGACTATTTCATCAGTTGCGTTTTAAAACTATTCAAAAATCAATTTCAAAAGCTTACGAGATGGTATGAAAATGAACCAAGTTCATATTAAAAACAACTTTATTAAATTCTAATGTAGTTTTAAAAGAAATTTTTTTAATTAATTTTAATCAGAAAAGGAACATTAAAAATGTATTAATGAAAATCTTGCTTATTCATAATTTGTGTGCTTGCACTCTGTAATATTTTATAATGCAACATTCGATGGCACTTTACTAATGGTTGGATATCTGTTCAATACCTTAATGTAATATCTTCATATTAATGTGTTTTTTTGTGGAACTTTAAGTAAATATAATTTTTCTCTCTGAAATACTAAGTTTACATTCCTCTTATGTGTTGTTTTTTATAGCTTAGATATATTTCGTTGGAAACTTTTCATAAAAATTCCATTTTATTTTTAGGATAATGTTTCGCATGTAGGATCCAAACTATCAAGTGAAATCTACTGGGAGTAAGTATTTTACCTCTTGTTTTTCATATCCTATTTCCTACAGTTTAATTAACTATAGTGACAATCACTATAAAAGATATTAATAGTGAGAATGAAATGAAGTTCAATCATTGCTAATTGATTGATTAATTGAATATTAACGTCGCACTGTTCAGCTAAACACGAGGGCAAATGATTTGGCGACGGACATTTAGAAATTATTGAACCATGGTCAAATGACGTGGACGACATGAGCTGGCACCCCTTTAACTACCACACCACACCAACGGGAGGACGTTTCAGATTACTCGACAGATTTAACGTGCATCGCTGCCCTACACGGCGGGTCTTGTGGTACTGGCTCGAACCCGTGACAAAGCAATGCATATCGGTCCGATACATTTTGATACCACTCGGCTACCGCGGCCACTCAATCATTTTATTGTTGGATTAACGTCAATTTACAGCATCTTCGACAACTGTTAAAGTAAAAATGAAAAGCTTAGGCAACAAATGATATGCAAACACATTTAGAAATTATTATTACTATTATTTCAAATTATTTTATTTAGATAAATTTTAGCTTTAAATACATTAAAATAACAGGAATGTCGAAAATGATTACAGACAAATGTAGTTCAGAACTGCATTTGTCTGTGATTCCCTTTTCATAACGAAAACAATGCATATCGTCCAACATTTTGATCTATTGTTGAAAGAGACCATGCTGTAGAATTTTATTGTCTTTATTAATTAAACAACCTTTTTTCACAGCATCTTCGACTACTAGTGGCTAGAAGTATTCAAACGATAAATGACTATATTGAGGGAAAGGAATAATCACAAATAATATTTTTCGGCGAATATTTGCTTTATATCATTTCTTCGCTATTTTCAATTCCTACTATTAGCTCACACTCTCGATATATTTATTCATCTTGCTGGAACTAATGTCTAGAAGTATTAAAACGATAAATGACTATATTGAGGGAAAATAATAATCAAATAATCTTTTTGGGCGAATATACACTGGTGTGCAAAAATTAAGGACGAGACGGTTTTTTCAATATAACTTTGTACAAAAGCTTTCCAAACCAACACATTTAATACCGTAAGATCCCCAATATGTAACGACATGTGTAATATGTAAGCAAAACTTACTAAAAGAGAAATCAGAGAGATAAAAAGAAGCTTGATTGAAAAAGTAGCATGGAGCGCAATGCGACTGAAGGCCGAAACATCCCTGTGATGGGTGTCCAGCAAGAAACATCCGGTGTTTAGTAGGGGGTATGATCTCCCCTGACTGCTAGGCAGGTTTCACAGCGTCTGCTCATGCTGAGAATGAGGGTGTCAATGAGTTGTTGAGGCATTGCTGCACATTCGTCTTGCAGCACCAATCGAAGCTCCCGAATCGTTACTGGTGGTAAGGTACGAGCTGCCAAGCGTCTGCCTAGAAAATCCCATACATGCTCGATGGGATTGAGATCCGGAGATCGTGCCGGCCAATTCATACGTTCAATATCCTCACTCTCTAACAGCTGGTCGACAGCTACTGTGCGATGACATGGTGCATTGTCGTCCATGAAAAGGAACTGCAGACCCATAGCGCCCCTAAAAAGACGCACATATGGAAGAAGAATCTCGTTACAATAACAGGTCCCGTTGACTGAACCTGCGTCGAAGATGTGAAGGTCTGTACGACTACCAAGCATGATGCCTCCCCAAACAAGAACACCGCGACCTCCATACCTGTCCCTTTCAATGATGTTCGAGGGATGATTGCGGCTTCCCCGCTCTCTCCAGATGAGTATGCGATGAGAATCGCTACTCAAACTGAATCTGCTCTCATCTGTAAAGAGTACTCGTCCCCATTCATTGTCTCTCCAATTCCGGTGTTCCCGGCACCACAGAGAACGCCTTCTTCGATGGGCAGGCGTTAAAGGTACACACCGTACAGGGCGTCGTGCAAACAGACCACCACCGTGCAGTCTTCTGGCCGCGGTAAAACGCGATATCGGTCGTCCAGTCGCCTGTGTCGTGTGTCTAGCGATTTCTCCCGCTGTCTGCCGCCTGTTTCTTCTGGCCTGTAAGACAATGTACCGCGGTCATCTGCGGGTGTGGTTCCTCGTGGACGACCACTACTGAACCCCCGGATAGCTGTTCCTGCAGTTTGAAATTGTCTCCAAAGTCGTGAAACGATGCTGTGAGCAATTCCGAACTCTGCAGCCACACTTGTCACACTGCGGCCTTCCTCCCACTTCGCAATCATTCGACCTCGGGTAAAAGCATCCAGATGTCGTCTAACAGAATGATTATTCGCCATTTCTCGCTGAGGCAGCAACTCGGTATGATTTTAACTGCTATACGGCGTGCAATCTCTTTGCCAGAAATACTGATCTTACACCGACAACATGCTTTATACTACTCAGACACTCCCCCATTACGTCTACCTGCATATCTGCGCATGTGCTACCGTACATCACCTTACTTAATCTCCTGATTGGTCTTTCTGTCCGGTCTGCCTCTTCGTTCAGCTGATATGCTAATTTTTCGACTTCGTCCTTAATTTTTGCACACCAGTGTATTTGCTTTATACTATTTCTTCGCTATTTTCCAATTCCTACTATTAGCTCACACTCTCTATATATTTATTTATTTATCTTTGTGGAATTTTCAATCATTAATAAAATACATTTTAAAGCGCTCAATTGAGCTGAAATTTTATATACGTGATTATTTTGGATGACAATACAATAATTTAATTATAATTAATAAAAATTAATTGATTAAAGCTAATTATTTAAATAATTACAAATACAGCCCCATTGGCGACTTAGCGACCATTTTGTCGACTTGTGTTAAAACTTGAAAAGGTTTTTTTCACATGTTTTGATGCATTCAGTTGAACTGAAATTTTATATACACGATTGTTTTTGATGACAATACGATACTTTATTGATAATTAATAAAAATTAATTTCCACTTAATGTCGTGATTCTGTCATATGCATATACATATTTATATTAATTGTAACTATTTAATAAAAAGTAGCTAAAATAAAAAATTTTCTTTGTTGATCTAAGTAAGAATAAAAAAAAAAAAATTTTTTTTGTATTACTTATTCATAAGGATTTTTCAAACAGTATTGCACACAGCATGTGAATAAAATGCTCCAAATCATTACAAAAATGTGTGTAATTTCAACTAATTTCTACTTTTGCTGATAATTTCTTTTTTTCAGTTATCATGCGTACTGTAGTAATAATTACTAATACTGTTTATAATTACTAAAATGCACTCACACACACGTATACATATAGGTTTGTATTTCAAGAAGATGTTCAGATATATTCGAGGATATTAGTAGTTTCATATGGTATTTTGTTACGTATTTCAATAATTTTAAATTCTAGTTACAAATTTAAAAGCTCGAACTCAACCTACGTTAATGTAAGAATGGCTATATAGGTTAAGCATCGATTATAACAAAATACCCTGTTGAAATACTTAAATTTTATGTACCTTTAGTATTATTGAATATTTATTAACTGCTTCACTAATCAATTTAGCTGTAGCTCATGAACTTATCTCTGCAGGTTATGCATATATTACCATGTACTTTTCATTCGACGCTCATAAATTTATGTATATTTAATGTTAATAGAAATAGAAAGGTATCGGCTATGTAAATTGAAATCACACTGAATGTAGATGTATTAACTGCTCCATTAAGCTATCAAAAACTCATCAACATTTATTATCTTCCATTTTATTGTTAACCGTTTCACATATAAAATTCTGTAAAAAAAAGATACCCATTTTATTACTTTTAATATATTTTATGGGTTGTTAACTAACTTAATGACTCACAGTACCCTACAAACTTTCCATATAATGTGTTCAAGAAAACAGGAAAATTTCCAGCCTTCAACTTTCTGAAACCTCTTTATAAATACATCCTTTAAAAAATGGGTTTGCAGATAAGAGTTTTGAGTCGAAACGCCTCAAGAACATAACGTGCGTTTTGAGTGAAGAAAATAAAAATGGCATGTTGGGATCTTCCAAAATGAACGGAAGTATTTTTAAACACTCTAGAATCTAACTCAGAAGTGCCAATACTTTTGGCTTATTGCCATCCGAACTATTCAAGTTGGCAGAAGCAGTCGTCAAGTAATTCATATCCAGGTTTTTTTAATATTTCGCTGCCTTTCGTTCCGCAAAAATACTCGCGAAGCCAAGATTTTATCACCTACAGGCTAGAAAAAATGAATATTCAAAAGAAAAACATCTAATAAAATTTCGTAGGAAATCCAAACAAACGCGTGACAACTAGCCAATTTTATGTTGTGCCATTTGCTAAAGTTAGATGTAGTGACATTTCAAAAAGCAATCAAGATGATGAATATATTTTTTAGTATTGGAAAAAACGTCATTTTTTGTTGAAATTTTTGAAGATGAAAATATAAAAAAAGCTTGTATATTACCTTGAAAGTTTATTATATCCACGAAAAAAAAGAATTGTTATTTTTTTATAAATAAAAAAATATCAAGATTTCAATGGAATGAAAGAATTATCTTTATATTTCATCATTGTTTCACATTCCTATTTTAATATAATTCTTTACAAAAATCGTATCGTAATACATATGACGTTTCAAAATATTTTGTGTGTTTTTTATATTTTATATATATATATATATAATCTCTTTTTTCAAATATAATCTTTAGAAAATCTGCAATAGGCATTGAATTTATATTAAGCTACATATCACACATTATCAAAACAAGTTTAATTCCAAATTGCTGGCTGCTGTAGTCTAGTGGTTATGGTAACGAACTCGTGAGCCACCCATCCCGTATAGTGGTTAGTGACGCTGGCAGCAGTGCCTTTGAGCCTGTGTTCGAATCCACGAGATGGCATGGATGTTTGTAAATGTATAGTGCCTTCGCGGCATGCGGATACTGCTAAATAGCCGTCGATCCACAAGTCCTCTAGTGCGGTTGGTGAAAGGGTAGAGAGGTAAAAGCCCCTGACTACTCCCAAGATGTTCTCTCTCACATTTGGGGTGGAATCGAACAAAATCGCACTGTCATCTGTAAAGTGCTCAAAGCTATGGCTAACGACAGGCGTAAATGGTGCCCTTTGCCGCGATGAATTTCGCGGGCCTTAATCTGATGTTACTATCGACCAGGTGGCATAAGAAATAATAACAACACCCCACCGAACTCGTGGTTGTAGTATCGCGGTTTCGAGTCCTAGTTTCATTGAAGACCCGCCGTTTAGAGGAGGTGGATACATAATTAAATCTGTCAAGGCTCAATATGGTGTGGTAGTTAGAAAATAAGGGTGCTAGCATAGGAATCGTTCACTTCATTTAATCGAGGTTCAAAATTGCGAGGTTCCTCGTCCATAGCTCTCCTGTTGCGTTATAGTGAGAAGTTAATGTAACTCTCACTCACTCGATTCTAAATTGGATACACATCAAGACAAAAAACTTGTTTTTTCTTTTTTAAAAAAAAATCTCTTACAATTTCTATTTATTAATTTATAAATATGGTCATATACTCTTTTCCAACCTGATACATGTTATGTGTTTTATAAAAGAAAATCGACAGGTAAAATACCGTAACTTCGAACATACTTTAAAAATATTCAATTTACTTATATATAATAGCACATCCAGAAATAAACATACAGGAATTGTTATTGTGAGAAATATATACACAAAAGGTAGATTTTAATACAACACATGGCAAATAGATTTTGAGATACCATATAAAAGAATTCAGATAAATATTTATTGAAATAGAACAATAATCTAATAACAGAATAATATCAAAGCTTATACTCTTATTTTTTTATTTGTATTACAAAGAAATGTAGCAAAAGTTTTTAAAAAACGAACGAATTTTATACATAATATCCGAAAATAATTAATCAGATTGAAAAAGAATGATTTGATTTATAAAATATATATGCAAACATAATTAGATATACTAGCAAGAAAATATGAGAAATTATGCATTATATTGAAAGTTACTTCCAACAATTTTATAATAAATAACTTCAGTTTTTCAAATCTCTCTTCCCAGCATTGAATGAATAAGTACTTCTTATAAAGAATTAATTTTTTTATTAATTTTTTAAATAACACATTGTATTCTGCTTGCTTTTTTAAAAAAGTCTCACTAATTTGCTATGTGGAAGCTTCAAAATCTTGCAAGTTTATATTTATGAAGAAAAGAACTTTGATGCTAATAAATATGAAAATAGTACGTATAGAAAAGCAAAGTTTTACATGAAAAAAAGTATGTTAAAAGTTTGAATTGATTTATATGGTACGAGTGTCTTTCAAAATTAATCTCATTAATAAGGGTTTGCAGAAAATTAGTTCCCTGTTAAAAATCCTTATACGTAGTTTTTCATTAGATCATTGGAAGATTAATTAATCTTTTAAATCAATCTATTTTAATATCCTGCATCATTCGTTAATTTCCTTTTGTTTTATAATCGTCTTTTATATGAATTAATGAAATTGAACATTTTATATATTGATGGTTTTCTATTAAAAATCACAGCTCTTTCTTTAAGCAAAGTTACAAGAAAATCGAACATGATACGGTTTTAAAAATATCGTTATACTTAAGTTTGTAATAAAACTATCGTGATTTTCTTAAATTTTTCAAAAATAAAATTCTTCTAAATTTAAAATTAAATTAATATATTTACAGATAAGCGATGTTTTACCTCTTAAATTTCATTTACTTCATTTTATGCTCCTCGTTCCATTATAATTAAACGTATTCATGATGTGTAACTGAAAATAAAAAAATATCTGAGAAATTACAAGAAATCTTACGTCACACAGTTCCTCCTTTTATTCTTATGTTTTTAGTACATTTTATTTGTATTTTGCATCGGGTTTCTCATTCAGTCTATGTTTGCGTTGAATTCCGGAAAATATATTTACTCGAATCATCCTTTTCAAAGTTTTTTTTATGGATATAAAACCTCTATCAAGCACGTACAATCAATAAAAAGTAGTTTTTATTACCTTCTCTTTTTACTGAACAAACGTCTTTAAAGATATGAATCAAACCAAAATGTATACATTGTCGCTAACAACCTTACACCTAAGCCAATACGGACAAACAGAAAAAAAATTCATTTTTATTGCAAAAGCATGTTTGAGTTTCTTCTCAAGACTTGACGATTCTTGAATAAATATTACTTAAGTTTTACTGCTGATTTTTCTGGGGAAAAGCCAAAAGAAATATTGTTAAATTCATTTCTTAACTTAACGCTGTTTGTTTAATCAGCAATCATTTCCATAAAATTATTGAAATGGTGAATATTTTTTATGACTTCTTTGTTTCGCACAAAGACGTGTAGTATTTTTATGAGGTTGAAAGAAATCAATACTGTCAAAAACTGTGCAATTAATTTCATGAACTGAGAATCATTTTCCACGAAAAATATTGAGAAGATTTTAAAAAACAATTGGCAAAAGAGTAATATTTTCTGTTTAAAAGATATTTTTACTTTTTTGTGATTAAAAAGTGTTTATATGTTTTTAACATAGTTCTCAGGGTAACTATATTTAATGTAAGCAAATAATTGTAGGAAAATAAATGCTTACACAATGACTTGTGAAACGAGTATCTGCTCGTTACATATTAAACTTCATTTAAATGCAATTTATTCTTCTCCGAAAACAAGTAATATAAAAAAAGAATTTTAAAACAATTCCAACTTATATATATTTATAGGTCAACAAAGAAATTTTTTATTTTAGTTACTCTTTATTAAATAATTACAATTAATATAAATAGGTATTCGAACCCACGAATCGACAATAGTCCGACGCGCTAAAACAGGAAAACGATTCCCTAGTTTTTATATATATGTGGTGTTGACTATGATTTTATTTGTTACTATTTATTCATTCAAAAATAATTAAGTTTAATATAATGAATAAATATTTGAACCCACGAACAGTATTAACATCGACGTGCCATCCAATATAAGTTTAAAAACAATGTATTTTTTTTTTTGTATATGGTGTTTTACTATGATTTTATTTAAAGATTGAAAATTTAAACAAGATATATTATATTATATTATATATATGAATAAATATTTATATTATATATATTATATTATATCCAATACAAGTTTAATTATATTATATTAATTATATTATATTATATTATATTTTATTAAATATTGAAATATTGATATTATATATATAGATATATTATATTATATTATATTATATTATATTATATTATATTATATTATATTATATTATATTATATTATATTATATTATATTATATTATATTATATTATATTATATGTATATAGGGAGAGTGTGACTCACAATAGTTGGAATTGAAAAAGAAGTAAATATATTTAGCTGTTAAATTTAAGAATTAAAAATTTTGTCTAGCAAGTATGAAATAAAGCTCTTAGAGTTAAGTAAAAAAAACGTCAATGCTTTTTTTTTATCTCAGACCAAAAAAAAGTTCAACAATTGTTACACGAAAAGTTGATAATTTTACAATATGCCGAGTATGAAACTACGTCAATGGACTGATCATTGTTCAGCCAAATTTTTATGTATCAAAATTATATACTCTTATAATGTACAAATATAAAGCATCTTATAATATAATTTCAAAATAACAATCAACGAAGTTATTTAATTTTGAAACATTTCATTCAAAATAAACTTTTAGTAAGATTATAGTTTTCAACTATAGTCACGTAAAATATCACGAGTAGCGACAAAAGGAAAATTTGTCTGAATTTTTTACTGTTGAAGAACTTGCATTGATATCAAAAGAAGGTAGTCGGAAACAAAAACATTAGACTGTCTAGACGCTTTAAGTTATGAAAGGTGAAAGGCACTCTAAAGAGCATAAAATGAGACATAATACGAGAATTGAGAATTTTTTTATAAATGGTATCTCATTTTCAATCACATTTCAATAGCTTCTTAGTTTTACCGTTGAATTCTTAATTTTAGGCACGAATTTTGCAATTTACAGAAATGTTATGATATACTATAACATTTAGGCATTTTGAATTGTCTTCTAAATTTCTTAAGAAGTTAATTTATAAACTGAGTAAAAGCTTCATAATATGCCCCTAAAAATTTGTTTGTTTTTATTGAAGGATCGAGTACATATATAAATAATGTTAAACATTTTTTTACAAATAACAGCTGTTTTTAAAAAAAGAAAGCTAACTGGTAACTAAAGCTAACTAAAGGAAAATCAAATGCTGAAAAAGAAGTCTCAAAAAGCTGTTACCTAAGATATTACCTAAAAGAATGCAAGTCTTGCAGGAATAGTATATTTTAAATTATATATACTGTATACACATTCGTGTCGAAAATGAAGTAAATTTGTCCATTATTTTGATTTTCTAAAATTTAATAGGCAGATTTTAACGAAATTTGGTATGAATATATATTTATAACATATAAAGATTCACTATAACATATAATTCAAAAGTAATTTTATGAGCACATATTTATCCGTAAAGCTAACAATTAAGGGAAGTCCAAAATACATTTTATATCGAATTGAAAATGACTGTAATATGGAGTATGGTCCCCTCTCTTCTCTCTCTCCCAACAACAGGTTGCATAAAGTGACAGCACATTAGACAAGAGAAGTCCATGCAACGATTTCCCTCCTGCAGTAAAACAGTTTTTAACTCCAGAATAGTTCCCAGAATAAGATGGTAATATTTAATTGCTCTATTAAGAGTGTCCTAGACATGTTGTATAGGTTAAGGTCAGAAAATCTGGCTAGCAATCCATTCAGCGAATGGTCTCACATTCTAGGTAATTATTGACTAGATTGATCTATGTGGTTGAAAGATTTAGTCCATTAATAGCAACCCAGGTCCAACTGCAGCTTTGAATATAAGGTTGTAAAATTTTCTCCTTATACTATCTGGTATTCAGGAAAACTTTTTCAAACACATGTGCTGAGTGTGTTGCCAGAACAAGAATGCCTGACCAAGGCATTAAACCTCCTTCGCCATAATGATCCTTTTCTCTAGTGAGAGAGAAATGTCGTGCCCCATGCTTTTTCTACGTACAATTACATGAAGATTCCAGGTTGAATCTTTACTCTTCTAAAAAACTATGGCGTTACTCTAAAGTGTGATCCAAGGCGCATATTATCTGCTCCTTGCTAAATACATTCTCCAGTGTTCTGTAGTAAGCGGGACGCAAACAACAGAATTTGTGGAATACATACCTGTCTCATGAAGTCTTTAGACTATATTTTAAATCATGAAACTTGGGTTCCAACTGCAAAATACAGTTCAAATGAGAGCTGTGAATCCGTAGCAGTCTTGTGCCGCCACGCTGGAAGAGCCAAATAAAGGTCCTCATTATTCACTGTGGATTTTGGTCGACCTTGATCAAGTCTTTTTCATGTAGATGCAATGTCCTGAAATAGTTTCCAACAATTGTAGGTTGCACTAGGCGTTGTCTCTGTAGTTACTTGCGCTTGCGATTTGCCTCACTTATGTCTACCGATTATTCTCTTTTTCATTTCATCATCAAATAAATTTGAGGCTACTCACTCATTTTACACATAATACCTAACAAAATTTATCCGACTCTTACGAGAAACAAAGCGAATAATGTGGAGGAATGCGAGCACATAAGTCATAGATATCTCTTCGTGCATTTATATCCCCCTCACAGGCACAGTTCCAAAGGACACGTACTTGTACGCTTTCGTATTGGACTATGAATAATTGCAAAATTCTTTGGTGGTAAAATTAATAATTTATTTCGATAATTTTTTGTTAAAAAAGAATATATTTTGATAATTCTCTCACAATTCTTTGCACGAGTAGAAATAAATAGATATATACTAATGTGCGCACAACTTCATCGACAAAGTCATTTTTAAGCAATAGTCATAAAGTTGTCTAAAGGACTTTTTCCGATAATCACAATGAAAACTCAAATTAGTAGAGAGTTGATACACATAAAAATAACAGAACTAAGACATCAGAGGTAATATCAAGGTATTTAAAACGCATAAAGTCAGCGCGTGCTAGGAAGGACACTTAAAAAGAAAGGAAAACTCATTTCTAGACATTCGTTGCAAATAAAAATGGTTTTTTGGGTGCAATAGGGCAACAAGAAGCCATCATGACACCTTTATATATCATTTACAAATTTGAGAAGCGACGTAGGTTGATGAGTGTTGTAGAAGAGTTTGGAATTATATCACGAGCTTGGGAAACCTTCAAAGGGCACGTACAGCTGTGAGAAAAAGTAGGCAGTAGTCAGCACCAGAAACGAAGCACAAATGATGACAAATATAAATCGGTGTGCAGCAGGAAAGGAAACCAGGCAGCCTACAATATTTTTTAGCAGCTGCGTATGGCAAATGCTGTAAGGAACTTAAAGACCGGAAATCTTATCGATGGCATCAATCCTCTTTACTGATAAAAATCTTGTCATCGAAAAAATTATCCAATGCATAAGTCGATACGGAGAGAGGTAGAGTAATATTTTAACATCAATAACATGAGGTAAAGAAACCGTTGGCTGGTCCTGGCGTTCTTGTATGGAAATACCATATGATGAAAGAGCGCCCCCAGAACTCTGTATTTTTAACAGAATCTCATTTACAGCAGTGTTTCTCAAAGTTGCAATACTTACGACCCAATATTCAATCATTATTTTCATCGCGCCCCCACAATAACAATGTACTGAATTCAATAATACTATACTTTGACGCTAAAACTGCGATACGACTTTAACCTCTTAAGCCCCCCCCGTGTAATAAATCCGCTCTAAGCCAAAGCCTTTATTTCTCCAGACGTATATAACGTCTTTCCGATTAGACGATTTTTCTGTGCACTGCTATCCGTAAATTACCAAGACTTTGGAATGCGACGGACCTTGATAATGTTTGCGAAGGATTGACTTATTCCAGATTATTTTTGCTCCTTTATTCCTCCCCCAATACATCACATACGCGTGCCTACGTGCAAAACGGTTGGCACTGGGAAAATCACGAAACTTATGATCGGCAGTCAAGGTTTAATTATAAACTTATTACAAAAATTATCAAGATAAGTGCTATTTTTTTTTTTTTACAAATTATATATATGACAAACCCATGGGGGCATTGGTATTTAATAAACTTGTTTTTAACTTAGAATTGTTTAATTAATTATAAAATGCATTGCATGCTGTGATATATTTATAAGTGTAATACATCAGTGTAAATGTATATTTTAATTTTTATTATGTCAGAATGTATTTTGTTTGTTAACTTTCAGTAAATTAATAATTTTTTAAATAATCTTTTGTTCTCGTCTTTTCAATCGGCTTGCGCCCCCTTGTAGAGGAAATACTCACGCGCCCCCAAAGGCGCGAACTCTGTATTTTTAAAACACTGCATTTACAGGAAATCACTATAGTGATTCTCCCCAACGTGCATCTGTTCTGAGAGCCAATTTTCCCAAATTTCACTTTTATGAGCCGCAACACACAGCTACACAGGTCCCATGCTTTTCAAGAGTTTGTAAGTAGTGAAAATATCCATAGAATGGGTTGGTAACCATGAACCGCTCATAAAAAATCTCGTTGAAAATACGTAGAATAATGTGGAGATGGTACGATCGTATCCTACGGAAAAAACCAGACAACTGTCACAGATACTAACCGAGACTCTTAGATCAGAAAATGTTGGATAACTGTTAGTGTTGCATATGAATCACGCCGTGCACTAGTTAGAGGAGGTCATACCACGTGCACTAGTTAGAGGAGGTCATACCACTTACGAAGGGGTTTTAATTTTAATTTTTTTTTTTTTTTTGCCAGATACTATTTTGTACCAACATCAATCAATAAAGCGTTTTTCTATTTCATTACAGTCTATATGCATCCAATTCAGTTTTTTTTTCTGAGATGCTGTCTTCAGTTTCTACGTACTAGATTGTGCCCTCTGTAGTATGAATCACTCTCATTATGGGGTTTTTGTGGAGTTACGACGAAATCAGGAACATTGCTTAGTTTCTGCTTACTAGTGTGTGTGTGTGTATAACATCATATCTATTTATCAT
The DNA here is from genome assembly GCA_019973935.1 of Trichonephila clavipes. Lineage (NCBI taxonomy): Eukaryota > Metazoa > Arthropoda > Arachnida > Araneae > Nephilidae > Trichonephila > Trichonephila clavipes. Next base: position 417,156 of record BMAU01021435.1, read on the forward strand.
ATGAAAACTTAATATTTCATTTTTAAATAACTAAATAACTATCATTAGTGTCAAAACTTACCCAAAATTTATATTAGAAATATTTTATCGTAATTACAGGATCGTCTAGCAATTTCAATCATATTTGACTGTGCAATTTTCTTTTCAGAAATTATGTACTTAATTTGTCAGGGGGCATTGAAGAGCCTGGTGGAATCAAATGGGATTTATGTCTTTGTTTACTTTTTAGTTGGATTGTTGTAATTGCATGTCTTTTGCAAGGAATAAAAACTTCTGGAAAGGTTTGTGAGTCTCTTTTTTATTAATGCTTAAATTATATTAATACATCAATAAATATGCTTAAAATGCATTTATTAAGCTAATAAGAATATTTAAGACAAATGCATGCGTGACTGATAAAATATACGAGTATAATGACAAAACTATTTTTAATAATTGTTCTCTCATTATATCTTATTTATTTCAAAATCTTATATCTTATTTATTATAAAGTTTTGTTTAATTTTTAAGTACTTTACTCTCATATCTGAGTAAAGGAAAGTATAATCGTATATCTTACCGTAAATAGTCAAAACTATTTCTACACGCAGTTATTGGCAAAAATGTGAAGTATCTACAAGCATCCGTAATTTAACGTTCTTACTAGTAATAAAAGGTTCTCTTACTACAGACGTAAGAGAGACTTGAAAATGTGAAATGTTCAGTTAAAACTCGTTTTTGTACACGTAAAACAGAATTACATAAAACTTACTTCTAGGTATAGAATAAAACACTATCTATTCGCTTATTTATCTTAACTTTTGCTTATACATTTAAAATTCTGATGTGGTGCATTGATGAGTAATATGAGTAATAACATTGTATGTAGTATTAAACTGACACAATCTGTCTCGGAACCTTAAACAACCCCATTACATATACACACAGCCATTAGATAAGGTTCAATGCCCCCTTAACTGTGTGTGTGGTCAAAGATGACTCAATTAGAAAATATCGATGTTTTGGTGATTTTTTGGACTCTAAGCCTCCTCAAAACACCGCTTACTTATTCCTCACTATTTTAACTTCTTGTTTTAAATTGAATCGCTTTTAAATTTTTAAGTATTGAATAGAAGGTCTAAAGTTTTTTATTCATACACTTTTTTTAAAAATGCATTTGAGCTACGGATACTTAAAGTATAATATATTCCCAAATCATATACTTATGACTCAAATTCATATTTTTAACATCGCATATTTTGTAAAGATCCAATACTGTGTTGATATTACTTCATTACAATATTAAACAATATAAGATCTGACACGAAAAAAAAATATTTAACTAAAAATATATGTCTGCTTATATATATATATAAAGAGAGTGAGAGAGAGAGAGAGAAAGAAAGAGAGAACGAGAGGTTATATATATATAGAGAGAGAGAGACAGAGATTATATATATATATATATATATATATATATATATATATATATATATATATATATATATCCAATATAAAAATGTGTCGTCTTCTATGTAACATATAATGTAGCCTTTTTGCATTCTTAGATTTATTGTACTTAGAATGTATTTAATATTTGAATTTCATTTATAGGTTGTGTATTTTGCAGCTACATTTCCATATATTGTTCTTATTATCCTTCTTATTACTGGTCTTTTACAAGAAGGTGCAATAAATGGCATTCTGTACTTTATATCGCCGAATTGGAAGAAACTTCTTGACATTAAGGTAATATATCATATACATTTATCCATAATGTTTATTACCAAGTGCATTGTTTTGACAAAGTAATTTTAAATTATTGCTTTGCCAAGGTAAATTGTATTTACTATGAAGTTGGGTTTTTTTTCAAAAAATTTATCTAATTTTTAATAGTGACATATATTAAGTAACAAAAGATGTTACGACATTCTTCAATTGAACTGGGCAAAGTGGCTTAAGTAACAAAAGCTGGAGAATGTGACACAAGAATCTGAAGTTCACCGTCGGTTTACTCTAAGACCATAAAGCGGAATAATATCTTATTAAATATATTGAACCTCTAAGTCTTCTGGAGTTCTAGAGTGTGCAAGAAAACTGGAATCAAATACTTAATATAATAGTAACTAAAAAAAATTAGCAATTTTTCTTTTACTAAAAGCCCATTTTACAGCTCTACAGAGAAAGCAAATTCAACTAACCAAGATCTCTACTTGAATCTAATTGCAAGCATCATGTGGTTCAGAACGTTTTAAAAATATACAAAATAAAAGATATTAGATAGATTTGGAAATTTTTACTCCTTTATGCATGTTTAGTAATAATTTTTTTCTTTCATGATAGGAAATTTTTTCCATGGGAGATAACTTTATTTAAAATAATGAATAACTAAACTAAATTTTATTAAATAGTCTTGTTTAATCTATTTGAAAAAATCAAATAAAATTTTATCGGAATAAAAACTTACTAAAATTTATCAATTACAATTATTACTTTTCAGGAAAATAATATTAAACTTATATTGGAAGCCTGCTCTATTTTTTTAAAGATATCGAATACATTTTTTTGAAAAAGCCAAAATTTCCCAGAAATTTAGAAACGAAGTACATTTTTAGCAAATTCAAGAAGATTATTTCAAATTTTAAAAAAATCAATGGCATAATTATTTTTGTTACTACAGAAATGTTTAATTAAAGTCAAACCTTTTTTCATGCGGTCTTTTTGCCCATTTTTTAAAGTGATTTGTAATATATGACATTATTAGAAAACGTTATTAATTTTTATGCGTTTCCCTATTCCCCGCATATAAACAGGTCTGACTGTATTTAATTTACAGGTTTGTGTAATTTAATATAAAATAGAACGGTGGTCGCCAATCGGTGATCTTTGTAACTGCTTCGAAAACATTTTAGCAAGCCATTTTTTTCGTTTTAAATAGAAATAGTTTTTAAATCTGCGAAAGAAAAGAATATATATACATACTCAATTGCTCTATCTTTTTGAAAAATATTCTATGGATATTTCATATAAATAATGAATTACTTGAAACAAGAAAATAAAAGAATTCGTAATATTGTAAATGAGTACTCAGAAATTTGCTTAAGGTATGTGACTACCTTCGGAGCACTTTTTTTGAAATATATAAAATTTCAATTAAATAAACATTTTTTTATTTGAAATGGGACATAAAAGTAAGAATTCCAATACAGTTCTTACAAAGTTAAAAGTAATTTTGGAAATATTGGGAATTTTGAGTGAAATTTTAGTGAAAAATTGCAGTTGCGGTAAAGATTGTATTGAAAATTCTAATTAATATATTCTTATAATATATTATAAATGACATCATTATCTGTGTTGATAGCTATAAAATTTGTAAATACTTCTGAAAGTTTTTGAAATATCTCAATTTTTATGCAAAAACTCAATTTTTTACAAAACACTAATGTTATTTTCTCACAAAAAGTGCAATAAAATAAATAAATATATACACAGAGATTAGATTTTGATTCATAACACAGATATAACTACATAAAACATGTTCTGAAAATTTAGATTTAGTATCTTAACAATATTTTGTGTAGTGAGCGTTATCGTGAATAAAAATATTTAATAACAGTTTCTCGTAAAACACATTTAATAATTTTAACTCAAAATAATTACTTTTCTACTCACTAAACATTTTCAAAACTCCCCATATTTATAGCTTAAGGTCTCTTTAGCTTCATTTTTAGCTAATTTGGACTTTTTTTTGGCTTTTTGTTTTTTTCTGGAGAGTTTTGTTGAGGGTAATGACTGGCGTTTCAATTTTTGAATTATCTCCTTGTCAATTCCCATATAGTTTTTAAGTGTCGTTGGATCAATTCCTATACCTAAATAATTAAATACAGGCAATAGCCCTAAATAACCCGAATTATATAAGATGACAGCCATGTATGAACCCAAAAACAAAGTTTTTTATGAACAAAAATTTCTTTCGGCAAAACAGACCACAATACATTATTAAAGCTTTCATTATTATTTTGAGTCTTGCCATGGAGGCATTTTTTAGTAACTCCTTATCACAGAGTGCTAAATAAGTAGGCTTTATCACTTTAATCACGTAATTTGAAAGGCCTGCTGTTTTGTCCACATATACTTTACCATCGCGTAATGCTTGTTTATATTTGCACCAGCTGTCTTTCCCTGTTGGACGTTGCCCATGCATGGGATTTTGATTGCTAGAGCAGCAGTGAAAGAAGGCAGCTATTACAGCAGATTGCATTTTTTCGAGGCATCCAACATTGCTGCGGATGGCAATCCCATAATAGTTCTGCAGTTTATCGATAAATTTATCAGTTAATTTCCCCTTCCCACCAAGTCCTTTGGTGTTCTTTTTTTAGTTTCCTTAAACGTGAGCCTACTCTTTTTGTATATGTCCTATACATTCAAGTTTTGTGACACTGTTTTCACCATATATATCCTTCACTTGTAAAAAGCCCTTGGAATCACCATCACCATAGTACTCGGTGTATTGCAGGTCTCGTTTGATTAGTGACCTTTCAAAAATTCTAAAAGCTCCAACAGCTTCCATGTTTCCAGAGGATCCTTTATAATTTGAACATACATGCTCACGTTTCACATTCTCAATTCACACATTTTACAATACTGAGTCATTACTTTCAGATCTAAAATTTTTTCCCGTATCAATGGAAATAACTGAAACGCAGCCATTAAGTGACATATGGCCTCTCCACTGCCATGAGCCATCTACCGAAACACCACAAGTTGTACTTTTTTTTAAATTTTGCACTTCTTTAGATGCAGCTTTCATATTTTCTTCAGAACATAACTGTACTGCTTCCAGCAGTTTGAGTTCATGAGCTCTGAAGGTATTTTTAGAAATGCATGGCAAATTTAAAGTGCATAACAACTTCTTACCAGCTGTGAATCCTCTGCCTATCAATCTCAATCCAAATACCAATAAAGTATTGAGAGAGAATTTCTTATTTTCTTTAGGAGTAGAAGTAAAGCCAGTCATGAACCCACAACTGCAAGCCACACACAAATTAGAGCAAATTCCTTCCTTGGAATCTTCTGCCAGTTTCAATCCAGTTGCATAACGTTCCGGACAACACAAGATTGAAATAATTCCCATCAAAGCTTGGAAATTAATAATTCTATTCCCTGTAGAACCATGAAATTCAGGTTCAGGCACATCAAAACTGTCAAAAGTGCTCAATTTCACTTCACTTGCAGACGTACTATTATTACTGTTAAGTGCTAACTTGGTAAACCTATTACCATAAAACTTTCTCTTTCTAGATACTTTCGATCTAGCTTTCGACATTTTGAAATTACTCACAATCAAATAAAACGTTAAAATTAAATGAAAATGAATGAATTAACTGAAAAATTATCAAAAATAAGTAATAAATAAGAAGAAGGCTTTAGAATGAACAATGTAAACAAACTATAAACGATATTATTATTGCCATTCAGTAAAACAAGCTTGAATTAAAAAAAACAGTTGCCATATTAAAAAAATAAGTAACGGATACTTAATAAGTAAGTAAAGGATACGTTGATCTATATTTACCATAAATATTATACATTTATATTGCTTAAAAGTCACGAAAAAGACGTTCAAACTTTTTGTTTACATTTTTATGTCTCTTTAAACACCCATTTCCGGTTTACTAAATAAGCTATAACTAAGCTTCTAAATATCGTAGGAACTAAAATAAAGTATTTGTGGAATCTTAAGCCTATGGGCTATAATATAAAAACATAAAAAAAAATTCGAAAATTTTCTCCAAACCGAGGATTTTGGGGTAGTCACATATCTTAATATAAACTACACTGCTGGACAATTGCTAAGGACGGATAACACTATCATCCATAGCAACCACAAAATGAAAGGAAGCAAAATGTGGAAAATTAGAATAAGTGCAGGATATTAGTAAGAAGAAGTATGAGTATGCAAATTTGTTTTCCACGTCTGTTCATCACGTGATAGCGTTCATAAGAGCTTTACAGGTTTTGACGCGTGTGGACAGTTGTTGTTTCAAGTCAAAGTTTTACAGGAAAGATTTAATAGACGAACTTAAAATTTTTGGCATGTCTTCCCGACATCACATAGATGATTTTATGCGTGGCCGAATTATTGGAAAGATCGAAGAAGGGCGAAAAATAACAGATGTTGCCAGGAGTTTGACAGATCTCCGAAAACCTGTTGCCAGACGTTTGAGGGGAGGAGGACTATACGCACGCAGACCTGTTGTGTGTGTCCCATTGACCAGACAGCACCGTACTGCCCGTTTGCAATGGTGTCGTGAGCATCACAATTGGACTGAACAGGACTGGGTATGCGTACTATTCTCAGATGAGAGTAGGTTCAGTCTGTCATCGGATTGTAGACGCCAACTGATCTGGCGCGAGAGTGGTACTGTTTATCGTCCAGAAAATATCCAGGAAAAGGACCGATATCCAACATGCAGTATCATGGTGTGGGCCGGCATCATGATCAATGGCTGCACGCGCCTACATGTGGTTGCGAATGGGACTATGACGGGCCAACGATACATTGATGAAGTTCTACTTCCTCATGTTCGTCTTTTCCGTGGTGCTGTCGGTGATAAATTTGTTTTTATGGACGACAATGCAACATGTCATCGAACACTCGCTGTTCAGGATTGTCTAGACAGCGAGGGTATTCAACGTTTCGTATTGCCAGCGAGTTCTCCAGATCTAAACCCCATTGGAAATGTGTGTGGGATGCTTTGGGGAGGCAAGTTGCTGGTCGAAAATATCATCCGACAAACAAGAACACCCTCATCCGTGCACTCACAGAGGAATTGGATAAATTGCCTCAACAGCTGCTGGATAATGTTGTGCAAAGTATGGTACGACGTGTGGAATGTTGCATCACACTCCACGGTGGACATATCCCGTATTGATACCTTTCTTTAAGGTGCCTGCTGACTTTTAGATGCATTGTTCTATTTCTCCTTACGCAGATCAAATGAACATTTTTTTTTCTTTCAGATGTTTCACAGCTTTTGTAATTTCCAGAACAATAAATATTCTTTATTCTAATGTCTGAACAGTGTGGCAACTATATTTTATCCTACTAGGCCTCATGTCTCGCTTAATGTTATGCTACATAGCAATTTGTGATCCGTTCTTAGCAATTGTCCAGCAGTGTATATCATTTTTTAAAATTTCACACTCGAAGTTTAAAGCACAAAACTTGTTTTTTATTTCTTTCATTCTTGTTTCGGCAGGTATGGCAAGCGGCTGCTGGACAGATGTTTTTTTCGCTTGGCGTGTCGATGGGAGCGCTAATAATGTACAGTAGTTATAACGATTTTAGAAACGATATATTCAGGTGAGAATCTTTTTTATTTTGAAGAAGTATATTGAAAGTAAGTAAATTACAAGAGTTAAAACAATTCCAACTAGTTTTAATAGGTAATTTTAAAATCATATGTATGTCAATTTTATAAAATAATTAAACCTGTTTTTTAATACTTTTCTTGTATGTTTGCTCTTTGTAATTTGTAAAAATTAACTCTGGAAAATTTGATTAATTATCGACTTTGAAGTAACTGCATATCAATACATTAATTGTTTTCTTTACACAATGAACTTAAAATAAAATATACAGACAATCTACAATTAGAATATCCTCATGTTGAACAAACGCTTCAAAATTTTAAACACGAAGAAATAATTTATCTTCATTTTTCAAAATGTTTACATATCTTGACGAAACTGTAATTGCCTTCAATACAATCTACAATACATTGTCGTTGTCAAACCAATATCTGCTATGTGCAAAATGTATAACTTTCGAGATATTTTTATTTGACAATATTCTGACTGATGCACATTTTTTTAGCAACTAGAGATGCGGGAGAAATGGAAGGAAGACTAGCCATGTTCAAAATCAGTTAATTTATTTGTAACACAATCAGCAACGCAAGTTCAATCAATCCAAACTAAGAAATACATCCAATTAAAACTATATGGAGAGAATTAACAAGGTACGCAAAGTATGAGAAGACTTTAAATACCAGTACACTTACTTCAGGTTCGAATACACTGCCTTCCTAGCTATCTAATCTCTATTCAATCTCTAGTGACAAATCGTCACCTTAATTATTACAATTATCAAATAGAATATATCTGCGTTACACTATAAATTTGATTAATCACTGTTCCGCTCTCTCTCTCTCTCTCTAGCAATCTATCCTCTCTCTCTCTCTCTCTTAACTTGAAACAGTGGACCTAATTTATATTTTCACGTTCTCTTCTTCAGAGGGTGTGTTTTAATAAAATAGTTTTTAAGGACCAAAGATTACCCAAGAGGATTTGTTTATAAGAAGGACGTGGATAGAGACGTTACAAGTTCACCTTAGAGTCATAGTAGTTTTTTACACGAAATTTTGGTTAGTTAACTAGTCATAATAGTCAAAATGTCGAAATCTTTAAAAAGTGCACCTAGAAGTTATTGGTTTGACATCGTCGGCATACTATCCGTAGAAATTGACGTAAAAATTCATCGCACACCTGTAACGATGTTTTTTTTATTTGAATGAAAAGGCACACTTTCTAAAGTATACTGTTTAAATTGGAAGCAAATACTGTAAAGTACCTGTATTGTACGAATCGAATCAAATCAAATCAAAACAGCAAAGGTTTAAGCATAGGAAATATTGTGGATGGCAATATAGTTATTCGACTGTAATGAGACAACATTTTCGGCAAAGATTGTTTCATATGAGATCACGTATTATCCACAAAAACAATGGAAATTTTTTGAGTGAAGTGTTACTTCGTATAATATACAATATCGTTTATGTTTTTGCGCTATAAAAGCTTACAATGACAGTGTTTACCACTAATGTACATATATATCGATCTATTTCCTTTTTTAAAACCAATTGACTACACAACTTTAAATCATTAATTGCTACAAAACTCTTATTTTTTTTAGTTCACTGTTGAGAATGATAATATTATTAAGAAAAATAGGTTTAACACAAAAGTCAATTTGATATCAAACAAACGAATGATAAATGCGAGAAATACCGATTTTTTTCACTGCATATATCTCCGTATATTATAACAATATAGCAATAGTCAAATCTTTGCTTCTTTTCTAAAGCCCATAAAAAACATTTATCACTTATTTTCTAATTCAAAAGCCAAATAAGAAACATACATGCTTAGAAATATGAATAAATATATTTGTGCATTAAAAATTTTGATTTCAAATTATTAACTCTGAGGAATTTCTTTTCTTCATAAAATAATTCTTTATTGACGAAAAAGGTACAATGAACTCATTAAAAAACTATATGCTCTGAACCATCAAAAGTTATTTTTAAAACGAGATATCATAAAAAGATATCTCTGAAAGAATAACAAAGTAACTGACAAAGCAAACTCAAAGAATTTCTTTTGAAATAAAGACACGTAATAATAACGATGCTATTCATATGTTAATGTTCCAAACATCAAATAATTTCTACATGAAACTCAAATTCATGGTAATAAAATCTCACATAAAAATTGTATCATTCTATTCTACTCATCTATCTAAATGTATTCTTTTATATCATTCACCTTTTATATCATTTTTATACAGTACTTTTTCCTCGTTTAGCATTTTTTTTTGTTTAATTTAAAAGATTCAACTCTCTTTTCTACGTTTTTTTGTGTTTCGGAAAATTGCTTTGGGCTTACATAGAGCCAAGAATAAAGCGTAATTAAAATAATTTTATTTTTCTATAAGTTCTGTTAACATATTTTGTAAAATTAGCTGGAAAGCTAATACGTAATAATTTTTTATTCATTATTAATTATCTCTTTTCATACTTTAGGTAGAAAATGGCAGACGGTTTAAAACGAATCTTTCCGTTTTATAAGGATTATAGTATATAAAAAGGTATTTTGTTTCAAGAAGAAATTATTAAAACATTTTTATCATATGATAAACCCAAAATATTCCCTTATTTAAGTTTCCAAAAGGTTACAGATTTGTAATTATTAAAGTTTGTTTTCCTTGTAACCAAAGTAATTTGAAAATCATAAATTTATTCTAATTTTATTTATTCTTCTTTCTAATTTTCTACTTATTTGTTAAAAAAAATTACTTACTGCCAAATAAATTAAAATGTGCTTAAAAAATTTTTGAGTCAAATAATGAATTAATTTTTTCAAGAAACAAAATTCTTTTTCATTTGCACTAAACCAAACTAACACAATAAGCTGGGGTGGGCAAATTGTTTTGGCTCACGGGCCACAATGTGGGAGTGGTGAGTACCAGAGTTCCGCACCTTTTTGAAGAGTAACTTTTTAGCGCTCGAGAGTGAATGAGAAATTTGCCCTAGTTTTACGTAACAGAGAAAAGGCGAACGGAAGTAGTCTCCCTGCCCCCTCCCATCCCCCGAATCGTCACCATGATGACAGGATAGCGAGTTGGGAGGAAAAGGGGGAGCGGGAACACAGCGTGACTTGTGTCATATCCTTGTAAAAGTTGGATGATTGCTCATCTCCGATTGGTCAACTTGCCCACCTTCCTATTGGGGGTCCTTCCCACCCACCCCAGACCCGGGAACATCTATCAACGGTTGTATGGGATGCAGTGACATTACGGTGTAGACCAGGGTTGGCCAACCCAAATGACCTCGCGGGCCACTTCGGAAGAATTTTACGATCCCGCCAGCCGCATATAAAAACATATATCTTTATATTAGATTTGAATCCTTTACAAGCATTTGTTGGAGTAAAAATTTAAAAACAGACGATATATTATTATTGTTTACATTGTTTTTCATGTATACAAACATAGATAGTATAATAATAATAATGCAATGGTCAAATAATGTTTAATTTATTTAATTAGTGAGATATCTGTTTCTCAACTCTTTCACTTAGTTTTTGCAAGTCGATCTCAATGCATGTTTGCGTATCGTAATAGATGTTGCAGATTTTCGTGCATTAAGTTTGAGCACGATTTATGTCTGATAAATTTCAATTTAGGGGGAGATTCGCAGTAACAGAAGCAACGTGATAAAATAATAACAGTTATGGGATTTATTTTTTCACAAAAAAAAACTCTTTAAACAAAAAATATTGTACAAAATAGTCGAATTTGTAAAGTTGTAAAGAATCTAGCGGGCCGCAAAATTACTCAAGGCGGGCCGCGGGTTGGACACCCCTGCTGTAGACAAAATAGCTCTCGCAGTAAAAGCGTGCTTTTTTGAAATATTTTCTTAGATTGTTTGCTACATGGCGATGTTTTCGGCGGCTAATTTGCTTCTTTGACTTTTATTTGCGTTGAATTATTATATTAATTCTAGTCAGAATGCCTAAATCAAATGAACAATGAGGAAAGTGTTTCGTGAAAGAAAGGGAAAAAAACCAGCAGCAGGTCCAGTAGAAAAAGTGACAAGAAAAAAGCAAAAAAAAAAAAAAAAAAAAAAAAAAAACAGAAAATATTGCAAATTTATTAAGTGCTACAGCGAAATAGGAAAAATATTGCAAATTTATTAAGTGCTACAGCGAAATCTCCGTCAAAGTACATGAGAGAATATCGAGCACGGAAAAAAATACTACAAAATACCTCTTAATGCTCAGTTTAAGGCTACACAATACTCTAAAAATTTCATTTTTACCGAAAAAAAATTTTTTTGCATGTTTTGGTGGCCCATATCATTGAGATGCTTGCCACGAAATTTCAGATCTGTTAGCAAATTAGTTTTTAAGATATTTGAAGCTTTATGAGCTATGGTTTTGGTTTCGGCTTCCTTTTAAAGCATTTTTTCACACTTAAGTTGAATTAATTAAAAATATCTTTAAGCTTTTAGTTTGAAATAGTTATTAATTCCAATTTTCACTACTAAAATCATTTCTACTTGATTATGTTTTGAGTTTTTTGAGTTCTCATAATTAATTAATAAAGATTAATTTCATGGCCAATTTTTGCTTTAAAAATCTATATATATAAAGGAGAAAAGCGACTCACTCACTCACTGACTCACTGACTAATCACGATATCTCCGGAACTATTAAACGTATAGACTTGAAATTTGGTAGGTAGGTTCCCTTCATGGAGTAGACGTCAGCTAAGAACGGATTTTGCAAAGTTCGAACCCCAAGGGGCGTTACGGGGGTATAAGGGGCGTTATAGATAATTATTTCCATTGCTAAACTATTAGATGTACAGTCGTGAAACTTGGTACACAGATTTCTTTCATAAAGTAGAGATTCCCTACATAATGATTTTTACAAAAATCGACCTCCAAGGGGCGTTGAAGGCGCTTAAGGGGCGTTATACATAATTATTTCCATTTTTAAACTATTAGACGTACAGTCTTGAAATTAGGTAAGCGGATTCCTTTCATAGAGTACAGATCCGCTGCAAAATGGGTTTTGTGAAAATCGACCCCAAGTGGTGTTGTGGAGAATTAAGGGGCGTTATAGGCAATTAACTCCTTTTTAAACTATTAGACGTAAAATCTTGAAATTCAGTAAGCAGATTCCATTCACTGAGTAGAGATTTGTCATAAGATGGGCTTTTTGTGAAAATCGTTTCCTAAGTGGCGTTGCGGGGGCTTAAGGGGCGTTATAGATAATTATTTCCATTTTTAAACTATTAGACGTACAGTCTTGAAATTTGATAAGCGGATTCCTTTCATAGAGTACAGATCCCCTTCAGAATGGGTTTTGTGAAAATCGACCCCAAGTGGCATTGTGGAGAATTAAGGGGCGTTATAGGCAATTAACTCATTTTTTCAACTATTACACGTAAAATCTTGAAATTGAGTAAGCAGATTCCATTTACTGAGTAGAGATCTGCCATAAGATGGGTTTTGTGAATATCGTTTCCTAAGTGGCATTGCGGGGGCTTAAGGGGCGTTATACATAATTATTTCCAATTTTAAACTATTAGACGTACAGTCTTAAAATTTGGTAAGCGAATTCCTTTCATGGTGTAGAGATCCACTACAAAATAGTTTTGGGGAAATTGATCCCCAAGGGTCACTGAGGGAGATTAAGGGGCGTAATAGATAAATATTTCCGCTTTTCAACTAATAGAACCACCTGCTTGAAAATTAGAAGGTATGTTCCGTTCATGGAATAAAGTTCCTTTTACAAAGATTTTTGTGAAAACGGACCCCCAAAGGAGTGGGGCGTTTTATAGAAAAATTCCTGTTTTTGAATTTAACTCATTTACTTAAAATTTGTTGAGCACTTTTCTTTAGTTGAATAGAGTTCCACTAAGAATGGATTTTACGGAAATCAGCTCCAGGGGGAAGCGGGGAGAGTTATTGGGGCGTATTGATAGACAAAATTCCCGTTTTTGAACTGCTAAGAATATAATAATAAAATTTGGTTTGATAATAATAAAAATGCTTCTAAGAATATTTTGTTGAATTGGAATCCGCTAAGAATCCTGTCAACGAGGTATTGATGATAAAAATTCCGTTTTTGCTCTGTTATATTTAGACTTGAAATTTAGCACGCATGTTTATTTTATGGAGTAGAGATCGACTGAAAGTTGCTTTGATGGAAATCCACTTGATTATTAGGTTAAGTGAGCGAAAAAATCTTTCTACTTCTATTTTAGATATAAATAGAAATTAGATATTATAATTTATGTTCTTTTTATATCAAGGGGCGAGAGTGTAACAGCTATAAATATATTTTTCAATACAATCGAATTCTTATTGCTAGATATCAATAATTAATATATATGTAAACCGTATACATATATACAACATCGTGAAATACCCAGTGAAGCGGGTGGGTAACGGCTAGTAGTTTATATAACTTAAAAGCTTTATCATTATTTTTTTCCTGTAGAGAAAATGCCATGGCAAATGCGTTCTGGGTTTCTGTGAGAAACAATATTTCGAAGAGATGGAATACTACTGAAAATGATATATCTAAAAATCAGTCCTCACCTGATTCTGCAATTAGACTTCCGAATACAAGCATTCTAAATTCAAATGCTGCAGATATCACTGAATATTTCCTTGATGTACCAAACTACATTATACTAAACATATTGTAGTACTATATTTTAGTATTTTAAAGTAGTACGACAAGAGCTAAAACTTCCTAAATTGCCCCAATTTAAAACTGAAAAAAATTAAATTTTATGAGCAAATCTGACTATTTTTAGCTTAAGTTAGTATCATTATTATTTTGTACATAAATGATTCGTGTTTCAAAACTTTTGTGAAATATTAGGTTAAGATAAAGCTGAATAAACTGATGTCTTAACAAATCCTATCAATATTATGCAAAAATACATTTTGAATTAAAAATATTTTTTAAAAAAATTTTCTCAGACTTTTAATTTTGAAGGTATAAGTGTTTTCTAATCCCTAAGGCTTTTTTCCTGTTCAAGATAGAGCCTTGAATTCTTTTGTATATACTCCCCAATGTATGTTCTATAAAAATTAGCATGGATTTAGGGTTGAGATCTATAGTTATTTTTCTAAAAAATGCCAAAGTTGAAATTTTAAAAATTTTCGTGTTTTTTCCAGGTTTTTCTAGAAAAATAATTATTAAAAATCAACAAGGGAATAGATTTTCAAATACATACTAAATATTGTTATTAATAATCTAGAAATCATAAATAACTTAAAATTACTAAAAAAAGTTTAAAAATTGAGTATTTTATAAGAGTTTGAAAAAACTTCAAATATTCCTAATTTTTAAAATTGTAAAATAATGGCTGATCAAACTGACTTTTTGTTTACAGAATCAGCTTAATGATATAATCTAAATATAAAACATCAATTATTTTCACTGTAACTGTCTCGAAAAAAAAAATTTTGAAAAAGGGTACCGTGTAGTCTTAAGATCTGGAATGCTATTGAGTCTCTTCTAATGACTGCACAGATTAATACGGACTTAGTGAACCACACTGTGCCATTAACTACAGAGCCGTCAACAATTCTAGTGCGTGTTGGAACTAATGCATATAAATCAATCATAAATTCTATCTTACGTTACAAAGCCTATGATTCTCATAAAAATGCTCACAAAGATTTTCAAAAGCGATTCATTGATAATCGTTCAATTGATACGGGCGTTCAATTTATGATAGATTATAGTTTAGAGATGATTTGAGAACGTCTGTTGCTGAGCACAAACAATATTTTACAAAATATTTTACCGGGAATTAATTTACAAGACACATTAAAGCATGCTACAATTGCCGACAAAGTTTAAATAGGAAAAGTATACGAAATTTATCAAAATATAATGGTATTGTACACCCAGAAATTCCAGGACATCTTTCTACTTTGGATTTGGTATCAGAAAGACTCATTTCGCCACGAATACCTTTCACGCAAATTAGGCGATTGAGACATGTACTCGGTCTATTTGGAATATTAGGGTAAATAATCAAAGTTCCAACGTCACCAAAGAAGAGTCATTTCTATCGTGTGGCGTTCCACGCACCATTTTTTTTAAATGATTACATTCGTGTTATAAAAACTAATAAACAAAAATTAAGTAGAATAGTGGCAGTTTTATTCCATTTATTTACCATGCTTATTTCATATTGTCAATAACTTCAAGCACATCTAATTTTAAAATCAGTTTAATGAGACAAATGTACCCTGTAGTACTTTTCTGCAGTTTATTTTTAAAATTAGCAGATTGCTTGTGTTTATATTCTCATCACAGCCTGCAAATTTATGTCAGCCAAATTGCGTCTATATTTACTCTTGTTAATGTTCATGCTTGTTTATGTTCAAGAAGAATTTGCTCCCAAATATATGTCATCTAAAATATACAGAACAATTTCCTCGCAAATTTATTCATACATAAAAATTTTCAGCTGACAAAGATTTTTAAAGTCAAAGTCATAGCATTAAATATTTTCTTCACACTGTGATCTGACTCCAAGTCAACGAGTTCAAGCTGTATCTCCTCAGGTGCTGTATTAATATCAGCAGCAATGGGATAACACAGTGTTTCTCAAACTGTGGGGCGCGCCCCCTTGGGGGCGTGATAACCTAACAAGGGGGGAGCGCGAGCATATCAAAAAGTCAAAAATAAAAAATTTTAAAAATTGCGAAGTTACTGAAAGGAACAAAACAAAATACATTCTGACATAATTAAAAAGTAAAATACACTTTTACATTGACATAATATACTTATAAATGCATATGTATTGCATAATATATTTGATAATTAATTTATCAATACTAAGTTAAGAACAAGATTAATAATTACTAGTGACTCCCATGGGCTTATCATACACAAAATTTAATACTTATCTTGATCATTTGTACGGTTTATAATTAAAGTCAAATTGTAGCTTTAGCATGTAGCTTATAGTACGTTCGTTTTGAAATAAATACATTGTTATTGTATGGAGGGTAGCGCGATGAAAATTATGATTGAAAATTGTGTCGCAAGTATTGAAAGTTTGAGAAGCACTGGGATAACAGAACAAATTATATTTAGGCTCAATTTTCTTAAAATTCTGATATCTTGTGATCTCGTCCTCCAAACTCTGCAGATGATCTCTTAGTAGAAACAATTGCAGGTACTTAGTTTTTCTAATAGTGAAAAACACAAGACGAATCTTTGATCCCGAACTGGAAAGAAATCTCAGTTCAAAGCGTATTTTCATGCAATTTTGACAAACCATAAAATTTGTTTGAGGAGAACTAGTTGCCGAACCCTACAATAAGCCAATACAAAAAGGGACGTTTTAAGGCATGGCCCAACTGGGCCCCAGTTCAGGAGTCTCGGTTGAAGGAAGGTGTCGTCTCATTCCCGACTCAGCCTCAATAAGGTCATGATCTGAATAATTTTAATTGCCTGTTGTTATTCCCTTAAATATTCTCCGAAACATTGATAATTGGCCAAAATTGCAAGACTGTACCATAATGTCATGTCCGTCATTCGGGTCTAGGCCTAGGCCTACCACCATACACCAACACTTCTCATTTAATTGATGGGAAGATGGTCGAGTCGGTTTGTGCCTAGGTTCATGTAATTGCTAATCACACATATTTATCTGCTACAGGTTACCATTTGTATGAGTATTTAGCAACATATGTAATTAATTGCACATTGCTATACATTGCTTACTTAAAAGTATCGCAGGCGGTGTCTACATTTTCATAGTCCCGGACTTCAAGAGGACTAAGAGGTCTCAGATGTGTTAAATTTCTCTAGAGGGCTGAAAATATAAACAATTTTCAAACAGGTATAATTTTTTTTTAATTTAAATTAAATAATTTGATTCTTTTACACATTATTTAAAGAGGAATGGGGCTTCAGAAAAGTATAAAATGTTTAAAATATAATAATAATTTTAAAAATTATAAGCTCATGAAAGTTCTGCAATAAGTATTAAGTAATTTTTGCGTTGCGCACGCAGTTTTCTAAAATAGTAGCCTCTGAGGTATGAAACTTTACAGAATTATAAAATGTATCATTCTCTTTAAGCCCTACATCGCTTAAGAATAATATATATTTTGTACTTCAAAATATTTGAAAAATATTGAAATTTTTTAAAAAAATTTTGAAAATGTAATTTTTTTACTTTTAAAAAAACATAATTTATTATTTTACTAATATAGTATTACTACAGTGTAATAAGGATATGTTTAACGTTATAAATCAGCTTATAGCTAGTAATTAAAGCTGCTATTTTAGAAAATAGCATGAGCAACGTAAAACTTAATAAATATTTCTTTTAATAAAGTTTCTTATTTTCATATGCTTATAATTTTTTAAATTATGATTCTATTTTAAACATTTTATACTTTTCTGAAGCCCCATTAATTTATAAATAATGTGTAAAGGATTCGAACTGTTTAAGTTAAATTTAAAAGAATTATACCTGTTTGAAAATTGTTTATATTTTCAGCCCTCTAGAGAAATTTAACACCCCTGAGACTCCTTATATTACTGAACACAATCAATTACAAATCCTAATACATATTATAAACGTGAAAGTTTGTGAGGATGTTTGGGAGTCTTTCACGCAAAAACAACTGAATGCATTTTAATGAAACTTTACAATAATATCGCTTATAAAAATCAGAATAACACATAGCCTATAATTTATAAAGGTATAAAGATATTGTGTGAAGTGTCCAAAATATAACGATAATTGTCAATTAAGTAGGAAAAAATTCTGCCATTTGCAAGCTTTTCTGGCGTGCCACGTCAGCATATATCTAGAAGAAAAACGTTCCCCTCTGTTATGTCTACGCCAAGCACCACTGCGTGCTCGATTCTAATTTTTTGCTTTGTAATCACTATTTTTTTTATTTCAGAATAAAACTTACTTTTATCGCTTCTGGTATTTAAAGTAGATAAGTTAAGTCTTTCACACTACACTAGATCATTTGGACAAATTTACAACTTTGTTTGTGATTAATAATTAATTATAACGCTATAGTTTTAATTGAATAGGCATGTATTGCATTTTTTAAGTATAAAAATAATAACTGACAAATCGCAAGGCCAAACCTTAAAGGTAGCTTACATTTGGGCTCGCCATGTTTTTCCCACGGCCAGCTCTACGTGGCTTGCTCACGGGTTTTTGAATCGCAAAATCTGCATGTTTATGCTGAACGAAAAAAATCGTTTAACATAGTTTATAGGAGTATATTGCGATAGCTACCTATAACTTTTGCATTACCATCAATCATCATATACATCCGTACATCTATCAACACAAAATATAGCATTTATAATACCTATCAGTGAGATCATCCTCAAAAATACTTAGTTTCAGTTTACATACACTACACAACATGGAACAAGGGCCTCTCAAAGTAACTCTGTATGTCTGTTACGCCTTCACGACTAAACCGTAGAACCAATTTTGATGAATTTTGGTATAAAGATAGATAGAGAGAGAGGACCTTGGAGAAGAAAATAAAATCTACTCGAAGGACTAATCCTGCGCACACGAAGTGACGGGCACCAGTTATATAATATATATACATATCTATGTAAATAAACTGTACTCTAATAAACTTAATTTTGTTAAATATATGGGGGTTTTTTAGTATTCTTTAACATGAAATTCTTTTAGCACGAAAAAAAAAATTCATACCCTCTCAGCTTTGTGTTAAACGATTTTCACTACATTTAAATTTTGTATAAACTATTTTAATGATCCGAACTTCAAGATACCTTAATGCTATTTGTTTATCTAAAGAGTAAAAATGGACGTTTGCATGTACCTGTATGTATGACCTCGCTTCACTCCAACACTGTTCAACCGATCGCTATGAAAAATGGCATTTATATGTATTTTTTTATGGAGAAGAGTTTTGTGCTATCTTCTTCGTTGCAGCTCCACACCAGGATTTTCGTGCTACATAATATCGACTTCTGCACAGTTCAATCAATTGCCAAGTTGCCAACTTCATTCTATCGCCAACATTTTGCTATGTTTCCATTGAATCGTCCTTATAATTTAAGGAACGGAGTTGCTTGCGAATATTACAATTTTAACAGAATAACAGAAGAAAGTAATAAAAAGGTATTACATTTCTAGATATTAATTATTTACACTACTTTAAGCGTTCAGTACACACAATTTGTAACAATGTTTTGCTTTTGCTTGGCAGAGATCAGCTTAGGAAGGTGTTTTCGAAAATCGACCCACAGGAGAGTTAAGGGGCGTTATAAATAAAAAAATCATTTTTATCAGTTATTAGATCTACATACTTAAAATTTAACAAACATGTGTTTTTTTCGTTTAATATGCATTTCGCGTAAAATTAACTCAGTAAAAACTTCTTTATCCTTCAATCTGTATTGTTTAATTTTTCAATTCACCCGTGCGAAGAACGGGTATACCAGCTAGTATGATGTAAAGCATGGTCATTTTTAAAACTTTTTTCGTGTCCCAAAAATAAAAAAGTATATACTTTCCAATATATATATATCCTTACTCAAGAAACATCACTACAGATACACGTCAATTCAAAAAAACACAACCTTTTAGTTTATATAAATGTTTATAACTTGTAATTAAGCAACGCTAGAGTTCAAATTTTCCGACAATTTTCCTTTTCACTTCAATTATTTTATGCTAGCCAGTCTAGTAAGTAAAATTTATTCGATCGTTGATAAATTACGCATAAAAATAGAAACAGTTGCTTAATATTAGACAAGTGAGTTATTAGTCTTGTATCGATCTCAGATACAATAATTAATCTTCGTTAAATAAATAAATCAAGTCATGAACCTTTGATTTGTTTAACGAATTGTAATTGAAATTTAATTAAACTGATAAAAGACTTTTAATTAAAAGATTAAAATGGATGCACTCTTTAATGTTTCATTAATTTTCTACGGCAGATTTTACTATTTTGAGAAATTGTTTCAAAGTTTTTTCGATAGCTTAATGATACGAAAATAATAAATGATTATTTGCATAGCTCTTTTTGATGTTTACATTCATCGGACTAACAAAGGTGCTTAACTTTAATGCTTTTCTATGCTTATGTTAGCGACAAGTTATTAAATTCTTCCAGTCATATGTTTACTTAATAATGAATGATTTGACACTCGAGTTCTAATATTTAAAGTAATTAATTTTTGATCGAAAAATATTATTAAATTAATTGGATTATGTTGTAAAACGCGTCAATATATATTATGAGTAAGTCTTAAGATACGGTTATTAGTCACCAGGGGCTATTGTCTTAGCTACCAATAAACTGGTCAGCTAATAACTTTTCAATTTTGTTAATATTACAGCTCACAAAGTATAATAAATTTAGAAATAAAAACATTTTTTCGAATAAAATATTTTTAATGCTTTATTTGACTGAAGTATTTTTCAATAACATAACTTCTTGATAACTAAGACTGTGTGTCATTTGCAAAACTTTCCAATTAATTGCACTGTAGTTCAAAGTCATCAAATAGGATGCCAGTTCAGCAGGCAATTTTGACATCTCATTGCAACTTTTAAATTTAAAATTTTCTTTCATAACATAACTTAAAGGATTTATTCATTTCATCGTACCATTCATAAATCTAAAGATTTAAAAAAACAATATTTTTTTTTGTATTTGAGATACAAAATATAAGTATTTTATGAATGTGACAGTCTTAAAATTGTAAATTATTCAACTATAAACAATATTATAAGAATTATTGGGTTCCTTTTTCTTATGAAAAATATTTAACAAAAAATGTTTTTTTTAAAAAAATCGTCAGTATCAGCTTCCATGATCAAATATAAACAGTGTAATTTATATAATCTGTTGAATTATCATGACAACACAGCTGGCATGACAACACAGCTATAACCATAATTTTATAAGCATTATATATTATTTTCATTTTTCAGATAGATTCAAAATATATAATTTTTTGTCAGTATTTTGATATTAGTATTAAAATTGTATGATAAATTATATTTATGTGTGTAAAATTATTACAGTGTGTTTAAAATTTAGAACCGTATCATCGAACTGCAAATAAATGGAATTGTAAATGAATTTTATGAATAATGCACATTTAAAAATAAAAAAAATAAGTATATGCTGCGTCATTTTGAAATTTTTTCATTCAGTTTTAAAAATTACTGAGTATAATAAAACTTGAACTTTTTGATCATTTTGGTGATTCAGAAAACGCCGAGAAGCACAAACGATCCATCTCTGGCACGATATAATTTATGTGTACACATGTACTCTTCTAGCTACTAGATTATGTACATGTTCATTAATTTCATGCTTTGTGCATTTTTATACAAAAAATACAGCATTTGGAGAGATTTTCGTGCGTTGATAAACACCAGATCTCAATCAGCCTAATGATTCACTCACCTGTGACTTTCGCTGCTCCACCGGAGAGAAACCTCACAAGTACTCTGTATGGTGGTGCCATTTTGCAGTTGTGACATTGATAAATGCTAATTAGTTACAAGTTAAATATGCTGTTTTTTTTAACTTTTCAAGGGCTTTGAGTCCTATTTAATTATCGTATCATTCAATAAAACCTTCTCAAGTGATTTATAACTTGCGTCTAGGGATTACAATACCGGTATACCGGATACCGAATACCGGTATTTTGAGCCATTTGTACAATTTTGTATTACCGGTATTCACAAGTTTGAATACCGTTTTTTCGGTATTTACTAGAAATTTTTAAAATTATCTCCACTATATGTTCAGGGATCGTAAACACAACAAAATAGTATGCGTTATTGTTTTTATGTATCCCTAACGGGCGAAATTAATGAGGCTATAAATAAAAAGTTGCATCGTACAATAAAGAGAAGTGATGAAATATGTGAATCATCCAAAGAGGCGGACCAAAACTATTCTATTGCAGTACTAGCAAAAGTCTTATACCCCATTATCCGAACTCCTGGCTCGGCCAATAATATTGCTTTCATTCATCCTTCAGCCCATATTCCCACCTCCTGATATTTTTCCCGCACTTTCTGATCTCGGTTCTTGCTGCAACCCGATTGGCCACCGTAACTCCGCCCACTTAATGGACGATTGAAATATTGATTTTCTAGCTCTTAAAAGAGCTTTTTATTTCCATTTTATTTAACTTTAAATGTTTTTCACCCATTAAATTTTTATATATTCTAGATCTACTCATATTTAATTTTCATTTAAATTAATACTTTTCTAAAAAGGGCAATGGTATAATTCTGTACAGTCATCTTAAATTCCAGGATAGGAGATTAGAGTCCGACAGGACTAAGAGCTCCAAAAGTCACCCCAACGTATTCAATTGCAGTTTAGAGCGATACTGCATACGCGCAAGATTTAGTCTTATTATCATATCTATAAAAACAAGGTTGAGTTTTAAGAAAGTGCGTAATATTTCCATATTTTTTTAATTGTGGAGTTTTTTATTCACCTTATATTTGCTTATTATACTTTAAGGTTCAAATTATTTTTCAGATTCGTTATATATATATACTCATAAATATAATACCCATAATAAGGAATACGAATAACTTTAAAGAACACTACAAATCAGTTGATTTTTTGTGTTCAGTTTGGTTTCATTATTTAGATGATGAAAAGAACGTGGTGGCACAATGTAAAAAATGTTCAAGAATTATTAAATTGAATGGAGGAAGTACAAGCGGACTCTGTCCACTATTATAATAATTTTTTGTGATGTTTATCTCTAATAAAACTGGCAAATATAAAACAAAGAAACTCTTGTGTTTTCTTTCTTATTCTAAAATTTCTAATACCGGTATTGAAACCGGTATCCCAGTATATTAAGATCTAAAAAATACCGAAAACCGGCATTGAACTTTCGGTCCGGTATTGCAATCCCTACTTACTTAAACAATAATCCGTTAAAATCATATTGATTTACTTCGTTATACTTGTATTGAAACAACAATGGGAAAAAAATTTAACCAAAAATGTTTTTTTAGAGATGCTATGGTGGTTAGTGTACTTGATACCGTGACAAGTATTATATCTGGCATGGTCATCTTTTCCGTCCTTGGAGCAATGGCTCATGATTTAGGGCCTGGAACTAGCGTAGAAGATGTAGTGGCCTCTGGTAAATAACTCCTACTTATTAATCTCGACTGTCTCTCCGACTCCTTTCTTTATATATTTACCAATTCATATCTAAAATTGCAGAAGCAATGTTGCATCCCAGTACAGAACCAGAAGTATTTTTTCAACTTCAGCATTCTACATAATTGAATGCGTGAACAACTTGAAAAACAAAATACTAAGGAATATTTATCAGCATTAGTTTTCACACTTATAATAAATATATATGAAAAATTATGAGCTATATTTTTCTTGGAATGGATTCAAAATTTAAAACAACACTACATTGTACCAAATGAGTGACATTCCAATGAATATATTTGATTTTTTTTTTCATTTTAGTGGAAAGATCTATTATTAGAGTACTTTTTTTAAAGGATAAAAGTTAAAAGAAGTTATGTTTTAAAAAAAGAACTGTAGCCGAGAGAGATAGAGAAACCATTTTCATTGCATATTTGAAATTCTGATTTTGAGAGAAATGCAAATTCTGCCAGCATTTGAAAGAATGGAATTTAAAAATGTTAAAATTAAATTGTGATAAAATTACATAAGCCTTAAAAATTTTTAAACAAATGTTTTACCAAAATAGAGGCAAACAGTTAATGAACTTTTGCAATCTTGTTTCTTTTCATGAATGAATACTTTTATATTTTTGTGACATCTAACACGTATCCAGTTACAAATCAAGCTCTTCTAAAGTAAACTTCGGAAAGCATTCCAAAGACTATTTGATTTCTTTTCGTGTCTTTTTAACTTCATCTATTGATATAACCATCCATTTCATATTTGGTGCAACCAATATATTGTAGTTTTTTTTTCCTCCATAAAAGTTTAATCAAAAATTTTACATTCTCACTAAAAACCTTATAATTGTCCGTATTTTTGCTTTTAAGTTGATAATATATTTTTTTAAAATTTCGGAACTTTTCTACGTTGTGTTTATTAATATGTTATCACACTTATAGTTTAGCATACAACAAAATTTCAAATTAATAAGAAATTGGTTTTTGTGTTGTTTTATGTGTTAATATTACTTATTAATTAAACATTCGATAACATCTTAAAAAATTGATTTTCAAAAAGTAATTTAATAATTACGTGTTTAAAAGCCTATTTCTCTAAGAAAAAACTATTATAAAAAAATACCATAAAACATCTTAAATGCATTAAAATAATTTTTTTTATTTAGTTGTTGAAATTATTCTTTTTCTTGAGATCATAATACGGCTATTCTAAAATTGAGAAAGTAAATAGTGCATTTTATTTATCATAGTAGTGAATATTTATCATATTGATATTTTAATGTTTCGTCCATTTTAAATAATATAGTATATTTATCATATTGATATTCTTTGTTTGATAAGCAAAAGAAAAATGTTAATTTCAAATTTTGGTAATAACTTTAGTAGATACCTCCATTTATAATCGATATTGCAATATGTTATTTTAGAAAAATATAAATTTAATACTTTTCTTGTGATAAATCAATATTTTAAAAAACCAAAATAGGATCCTTTTTAAATTAAGATTTTTTTAAAATAACTAATTTTAAATGTCCTTTTGAAGGATCTTTTGCAAAAAAGGAAGAATACAAATATTAATCCTCAAGTAAATTAAAAACTTTACTTAATAAAATCCACACATAAATTTAGAAATGAGTAAGAAAGTGATGGCAGCATTAAGAATAAAAATAAACGAAAGGAGAAAAAAATATATTTTCATCAAAACATAAAGTACACTACGAGTGATGAGCTTAGAGCTCGAATATAATTAAAAAATCATTCTTTCTTCGAAACACATTGAAGATAGAATGTCATCAAAGCTTCATTAAGAGTACTTCAGGTAATCCCTTACCTTGTGATAAAAGTATCGCTCAAAGTCTCGTTAATAGTAGAAATAAAAAATTGAATTTCTTGGATTACTTGCTAATCCCTCATGTGTTCCATTTCAGGTCCTGGATTAGCATTCATGGCATATCCAGAGGCATTAAGCAGATTACCAGTGCCTCAGCTGTGGTCCATTTTATTCTTCTTCATGCTCTTTATTCTGGGTTTAGACAGCGAGGTAAGGTTTATTCAAAAGTGTAAAAAAAAAAACCTCTTGAATGCCCACCCAAAAATAATTCTGATAAATAATTAGAAATTTGATTAATTTTTCAAAGACTTCTTTTCATCTATAGAAAATTGTGTAAAAATAACAAGTTTCCTTTGAATAAATGTTTCATAATCTTCATCCAGACTGAACAACAAAACAGATGGCTGTTATCCAAAAGCCTGTTGAAGATTTAAATCCCAGAGATATAGAACATGCATTGTTACCAAAGAAAACTCAAAAGAATTTTCTTGTGCATTCTTTTAAGGGGGAGAAAGTATAAAATTGATGCTGCATAGAATTCGAGTTCTATAAATAAATTTTCAGTAGTTAAGTTATTTTAATCTTTTTTCAAGCAAACATTAACCTGGTTAGGAATTCAGTATGTGAGATGTATTTACAGTTAAACTCGAAAATAAATTTAAAATTCGAAAAAGCATTAGTTTTCACAAATTGTTGCTTGTTAAGATTTATTGAAAACTATTATTTTTCAAAAGAAAGGGTAAGGAATTACAATATTTTAGCATAAAATGAATACTTCAAATATAAAAATTATATATTTTAATTATAAAGTTTCATTGTATTAAGAAATTTTACAATTTGTCTTTTCTTTTGACTAAAAGCTAATATGCAAAAACAAAATATATATAACGCTATTCTTCCATAATTATTATTTCCAAATAAATACAGAAAGAAAGAATTCTTATATATAATTTTTTGCAAGTACTCTTCTTTAGATATGGAATACTTTTTAAGCAATTAACCATTTTGCGTCTGATTCATATTCTAACATCTTAATTCTTTACTTAAAATAACTTGTTTTTCTGAACTAGAAAGAGTTTGTTAGTTGCTGTTGTTCTTATAAAACGTACTATACTAATTTTTTAAATAGTTTTCCCGTTTGTCACAAAATTGTCGTTTTAGCTAATGTAATAATTTTAGCATGTTAAATTAATTTATTTCGTATAAAACTAAAATGTTTCATCTTTTACCCTGCAGTTATCCTATATAAAATCCGATCCGTAATCATATATTTCCATCCATTTAGAAAAGGTACATATTTAACACTAAGAAAGAAATTAATCAAGTGAGCTTTTTTTTAACATTTTACTCAAATCTCAGCAATATCCCAAATCAGACAAATGTCCATTTGTACCACTTTACATTTTCTGCAAACTTATATTTCCCTCTAATTTACTTAGAAAATGCTATAGCTAACGCGATTTATTAAGAAAGTGGTAATTACTACTCAGTAACCACCATAATATAGTCGTCTTACAAGTTCATAAGCTAAACTAGCTAATTTTCTTTTGAGTTTTCTTGATTTCGCTGTAGAAAGATAATTATTTTGAGGAAACACTTCAAATGATATTAAGAATATAAATTTAAGATAATTTATAAGTTACTTTCACAAAGTAAGTTTTCGACATGTAGTAATACAGTATTCTATGTTTGTGTATTTTATAATTTTATTACCAAAATATATTATACTTGTTAATTTTTTAACAGTTTGCACTTATGGAAAACGTATTGACGAGTTTTTGTGACGAATATCCTCGGCTGCGAAATCATAAGTCAAAATTCTGCATTGCTCTTGGCATTATTTGTTTTCTTTTAGGTCTTCCTTGCACAACAAGGGTGAGAACTCTTTTTAAATAATCATTATGTTTTATCTTTATTTAATTATTCAAATGATACTGATATTATTTTTTAAAACAATCATCTCAACAAATTCACATATTTATTAGGTTTTAATAAACTTGCGATGATTTTTTTGATGTTTCGAATCCTTAGCTGAGACAGATGTCAATATTTATATCTATCTGAATGTAACTGAAATAGATCTATTAGGTAAACAATATAGCCATCATTGTAAATTGTTACTTAACATCGTTGTAAAAGACGATTTCTATTCATGAGATTAATACAGCAGTTTATTGGGCTGGACCAAAATTGATTTGGTAATAAATCACATTATTGTTATTCTGTATACTTAATAAACAGGAATTTCTTTGTAGATCTCACTGTCCCTGTTTTCTTATCACATTCGAGAGGCGAACCTTAATTTATGCAGATTAAAGTTAATGACAACATCTAATCCATGCAGTTGTGCTCATATTTTCTCTGAAAACGTAAATGCTACGATTATTCAAAATAAAAATCATAAAATTTTTTAAAACTTTTGGATTTCAGTATTATTTGCAGTACATAATTCTTCTTTCAATCCTCTTGAAAAGATATAAACCTTTTAAAATTTGTGAATGTTATCTTTTTCAATTCCTACTATTAGTTCACTTACGTATATATATATAGAAGAGATAGATAGATAGATATAGATATCAGTAGCGCACACAGGAATTTTTTAAGGGGGCTCCGGGATTGAAAGTTAACCATTCTTGTATTGCGCTCTCCTTTTGATTTTGTCTATTTTCGGGAACAAAACACAGTAAAAACTAATTCTTAAATAAATAATTAGCATTAATTAATAAAACTAATCATTAATAAGAAACACTTAATTGAATTTTACGTACTATATACTTAGAATTATAATCAATCGGAAAAATATCAAGGGCTTTGGGGGGGGCCAGACCAAGACCCCCTTGTGTGCGCCACTGATATATATATATATATATATATATATATATATATATATATATATATATATATATATATCTTGTTCAAATTTTCAATCGTTAGTAAAATACTTTCTATTCATCTATTCAATCTTAAAAACATTTTTTTAAACTTGTAGTGGACGGCACTTGATGTTAATACAGTTTTTTCAAATATTAATCCATCAATGAAATTAAAAAATGAATAAATAGTAACAAACAAAAATAATAGTCCAATAGCATACATAGAAAGAAAAATCGCTCGTTGTGTCTCTGTAGGGCAATGGAAAGCGCGCGCGCGTTGGACTTCTAATCTAAAGGCCGTGGGTTCGAAACCCACCTGGGATGGCCTTATTTCTGAGAATGTGATTTCTTTTTGTTACTATACTATTTTATTAGAATAATTACATTTAATTTATGAATAAACCGAAACACAAACAAAAAATAGTCCAACACCATATATAGAAAGGAAAATGGAAAATTGCAAAGGAAAATCGCTTTCTGCTTTGTCACTTAATATTATTATTTTTATAATATGTATATACATATTTATATTAATTGTAACTATTTAATAAAAAAAGTAACAAAATAAAAATAAATTTTTCTTTATTGACCTTATATATATATAAGTAGAAATTGACTTAATTTTTTTTTATATTACTTCTTTGAGTAATGATATTGAATGGTAGATTTTAAAAAAAAACTATAGATTAAAATACAATATCTTCTAGTTGTATTTATAAGCTTTAACAGATAAAACAATTAAAGAAATATGAATTTAAAGAATAAGATTAAATGTAGTAATAAATGTGCAAGATAACTTTCAGACTTTTTAAGAGACGTAACGTAATATTCAATAATTATCTTTAATTAATCCAATAAACATTTTTAACTAGAATTGTAATCTAAATCTCAACACTTAACCTGTTTTCACAACAGCTTTTCTTTCACCGCGTTGTTTTGGATACCTAAAGTTACAAAGTTAGCTCATCTAAAATAAATATGAGGAGCATGAGACGAATGGCGATTCTCTTTCATTTACCTTGTTCAAGAAATGTTTACAAATTCTTTTTTCGTTTTTTAACGGCATTAAAGATATATTCACTTTTGTCCCTGAACAAATCCTTCCTGTTCTTGACAAAATCATGCACTTTTACAGAATTCTATTAAAAATAGTTGCCTCCTTTTTCTCTCAAGGAACCTATTAATTTTCGTCACGTAAGGAGTGCTGAAAATTCGATGTAAATATTTTTGCTACATGCTACTTTTCTTTTGTTTAGCACTTCTTCGAGGCCAAAACTTCTGCGGAAGAAACCTTCGTATGCACTAAAAGAGAGTGAAAATGTCCAGCACTCGGTTTAAATGATGAATTGTTACCTTTCGATTTTTGAATCTTTGTTCACTAAAAATTTAAAAAATCGGTTATCTCTAGTTTTAAAAGCAAATTATTTTCTACCTATATTATATTTTCAAAATCTGAAAGGATTATACATAAGAATGCTTTCAAGATATAAAATGCAATCTAAGAGAAAACAGCTTAAGTAATAAATAAAAACAGAGATAATTAGTGGGGGAGATGGAGAATTAATAATCAATACTAGGTTGATAAGTTTATTAAAAAAGCATTCAAAAATAACACGACTCCTGTGATGGACCTTGTAGTTTTGAATCACAGTCAAATGAGGACGACACTTGGGTAGGCACCCACTCTTCAAACTTCCACAACACACTAATGTGAGGACTCTGAGCAGCGACAAATATTATATAATATGCATACCCCTCGACACAGTGGATGTTTTGTGGCACCTGCACTTGAATCCACGATTCGACATAATGAATATCAAGTTTGCAACAATGATTGTTTAGTTACCACAGCTACATCAAATCTTACATTTAATTTTAATTTTAATAACAAATGTACATACTTTTAATTTTAAAACAAAATTAAGAAGCAAATGCATTACATTTTAATTTTAATAACAAACTCACGCAGTTCATCAAACATTTATACAAATTTTAAGAGGTTTTTCTTTTTGTTTCCCTTAAAGTTTTAAAAGTGTGTGTATTTTAGTTTTTCTTTTGTATCATTAGAGCTTCTATAAGAACATAAAATAATTGAAATTAAAGAAACATTATCATTATGAAAAAGGTATAAGGTAAGATCACACAATGAATAACACTTCACGGTTCACTTTAACAAGCGCTAGAGGTGTGTATAATATTTATATATCAAACTTCGAATACAAAATGGATGGTAATATTTAAAAATAAAAAACTTTCCAAACACACAATGCAAATTAAAACTGCCGATATTTAAACATATTAACATCAAATAAGAGCGTAATGTGTAACTTATTTAAAATCTAATTAAAAATTATATAGTATTACAACTATGTAAAAAAAAGCTTTTATAGTTTCCCATTCTACAATATAACTATCAACAAAGAAATTATTCTATGACTACGAGATAGAAATGAAATGAGTCATATGAATCACTTGTTCCGACCGCAACGACGCACGAATCTATTCACAATTTTAAAATGGTATGGATAGAAGTTCTTGCAATTATGGCTCGTGGCCAGCCTGGGGAATCTGCCTCATCCACATTTCTAGAATGATCGTTCTAGAAAAGATGAGAATCTTTTCTCCAAGGTTTATCTTTCATTAGATCAAGAAGACAAAATTTATACTTCACATATTAACCTGAATTTTGACAATGAAACTTTTATGTGATAAAAAAGAATATTTTCCTGAAGGACTTAAATATAATTTTAACCTTTTTAAAGGTTATTTCGTTCTCCGTTATTTTACGAATAAAAAAGTGCTTTTAAGCGATTATTTTACGTTCTCTCCCCAAGTGTAAGCATGCAACAAATAAAAATTTGAAAATTAAATTATAAAGGAAGCTTTTCCGTATATATAAAGGTGATGAATGAGTGTTTATTAACGTCGCACTTAAAGCAACACGAGATGTTTTGATGACTGGTCTCGTAATTTTAAACCGTGGTTTAATGATGATGACGATACCTCACCCGGCACCTCACTCTCCTAATTTCCACACCATACCAATGTGAGAAATTTGAGCTTCACGTTGAGCTACAACTCCACACACTTGGAGCTCACGTTCATAGTTGAGCAACGACAGATTTTACGTGCATCTCTCAGCCGTTTTACACGGTGGTTCGTTAGTGATATTAAAATCGCTACTGGACAACACAGTCCACGAGGTCATGACCACTTAGTTACCGAGGCCTTAGAATAAAGACGAATTCTCTCGCTAGTATTAATTTTGTGTTTGCTTATGTATACAAATATCCGATGTCATCGTCAGTTGACAATAATTTAAAGTTATAAGCTCCGTCATCAATGGCTTCCATGTCGTTCAACATTAATAAAACCACAAACTATATGCGTCATATGCATTTAAATGTCTTTTTGTAAAGGGTTTTTATACATGGTTTTAATTATTTGTAGTTCGCGAATAAAAAAATGTATGCAACAATTTATTCGCATACACATAAACAGCTTCTCTCAGACTTGCCTTTATACTACAATTAGATTTTTATAAAAAAAAAAAGAATTGATTTCTGTATGATAATCATTTGTATAATCCTATAGTAAAAGAGAACTTTTAGGATTCAAAAAAATGAATATTTTCTAAAAAGGAATTAGAAAATACAGCGAAAAAGTAAGAAGCATATTCATTATATAAAAAGGTAAAATTGTTATAGCGATCATCAATTTTTTTTATAATTCATGATATTTTCAGATATATGAAGCTAATTATTTTCTTTTTATAGTGATGAGTTATACCCAAACGTTTATCGATTATGCAAGATAAAATAGTAATTATAAGCATTTAAAATAATCTACTGAATTTACATGCTATATAATGTAATTTAATAGTATATGTTTAATTTCCAAATTGTACAAGGTCACAGACTCGTGGTAGGTGTATCATGATTTCGAGCCTATTACTGCTGAAGACCCGCTTTGGGGGGGGTCGTACACGTTAAATATGTCGAGGCTCAAACGTCTTCCCGTAATTGAGGTGAGGAAGTTAGAAGAAAGGTATGCCAGCTCAGGTGTCGTCCTCATCGTTTCACCATGGTTCAAAATTACGAGGTCCTTCACCAACGTCCCTCGTGTGGCTTGAGAGTGCGATATAAATATAACTCTCACTATCACTCCAAATAGATGTAAAATGAGTGAGTAAATTACTGAAAGAATTATTGTATTGTTCTATTAAAGACATTTGTGTGTGTGTGTGTGTGTGTGATGTTTTCTTAATTAGTAAAAATATTGTCTACCATCTGAATAACGCACTTTCCCCCAGAATATGGAAGCAGAATCAAATTTTACACAGCTAAAGTGCAACAAATTTAATTTTCTGAAAATTCCCTTTTATTAACGCTAGAAAGACCGAAACTTCGTATATACCTATATTGCCCAAAAGCAGTCAAAACGACGGCATTGTAAACGAATGATTAATGCGTAAAGAAATTTGTTTAAAAAAAACTAACTTTTAATATTTTTTTATATTACTTACAGTCATATAACAAGTTATTAGTAAATATTAACAATAAAAAAATTACATCACTTGGAAAAAAATATATTCTAAAAAATTCTAAGAAATTGTACATTACATATGTAATTGCTTTTCTAATTGAAATTAGAAAGCAGTCAAAATGACTTCCTTGGGCAATCTAGTGTTAAGTATGGAACTTTATATATAAATATATATCGATTGTCATTTTAAATCTACATATGTTGTTCGATAGCATATATTGATTTAAATACCATTATTTAAATATCATGTTGTATACTTCAGTTCTGAATAATAATTTGGAAAATTTATATTCTCAATAAATGAAATACCAGCAAATGTATTTTTTGCTAAAAATTCGAATTATGAATTTAATTTCATACTTTAAAACAAACATTTAATTTAGAGCTTTTTTCCAATTTAGGGAGGACAATATATTCTGGAAATGATGGACAAATATGGTGGTGGTACTGCCGTTGTCTGCGTTGCAGTAGTGGAAAGCATGGCAATTGCATGGATGTATGGTAAAAACAATAAATTGCATATCTTTTGTAATACTTCTGAATATTTTTATGAGCTTTTCTGATGAGACATTGAGACAAAATTACATCTAATTATATATTTCGTTTTATTTAAAGGTGTGGACCGGTTTTGTGAAGATATAAAATTCATGTTGGGAACGAAACCTGGAATTTATTGGAGAATCACGTGGAAAGTAACTGCTCCGGCTATTTTGACTGTAGGTAAAATACTTCTGAGATTAGTCTTGTATATAAGTGTTCTTTTGTGGAGACATAAGCTTAAAATAGTTTGCAGACAAGCTACACCATGTAGGGTTAGGATCTTGTTTATATCTATTTTTTAGGTTGCAATGTGCACTTAAAAATGCTTTTAAACAATTTAATAACCACTTAGAATCAGTAATAGATTCGTAAACTGTTCTCATAAAATTAACTGAATTGCATGAATTATTATTTATTTGTTGTACGCTTAACTCACACAGTTTATTAAGAAGCAATTAGGTTAATTGGTCATAGTTATAAATTCAATGATAATTTTTATTTAAAAAGTTTATGTTTAAAGTTCTACACTTGTATGACAGATAAAAGTTTCAATTTACCATACAAAATGAATTATTGCAAAACTTAATATTTCCAGCTTCAAGCGTTTATATGTTTGTTAGTTCATTCATTGATTTTACGTTTGATTTCTATCTTTAAATGTGGCACAAAACGTCTCATAAAATACGTAGATATATAACATCACATCTGTATAATTCACAAATTTTGTGTACAATGTATTCTGTTAGACTCAATACAATCAACAAAAATACTATACCGTCATATCTAATTATATCTTACCATCATCATTTTCAAATAATTGTTTGAAAAAACTAACCTCAAGAAAAAAATATAAACTATATAAGCTTTAAATCGCGACAAATAAAATTTTTTAATAATAATACAAAGAATAATATGGTTGAAATTCAATAACAATAGATGGAAATTTTCGTAAATTCTAATCATAATTTATGAGATTCCACTTCATGTAAAATATAATGCACTTAATTACATTTATATAAAAAATATTAATATCACTCATATTATACAATTAACTTCCACCGGCGTATATATCCGTCTCGTTGAACCAGTGCGTTAATTGCCGCGGACAGATGTATCCGTCTTTCCAATGTACGATTCTTTGCATTGTGCTGCTGTATTTATAACAAGTTCAACGGCTTTGAAATTCAATTAAACGACATTGACAGTGTTTGCAAAAAAATTATTCATATCGGAGAAAAAATTTACTTATTTTTGTGACTTTTCTTTCCTTCCCCTTCCACCTCCCAATACACTGCATACGCGCGTCTATTCGAAAAACAATGGTACTACTTTCAAATCAAAATTCAAAATTCAAGTTCTCGTTATATAGTTCTGAAATTCTACAAAATAAAGTTCCTGTCAGGTAAATTTTCAATCGAATGGCTTATTTAAATTCTTATTCTACTAAAGTCCCGTCCTGTAGTTCTCATGATAGAGAAGTGTGGATATCAAAATACTAAAATAACACAGCTCGGGCGTCATTTTTTGTCACTTTACTGAGACTCAAAATTTCAAGGTTCGCCATCAATAAATATCGTCCTGCTTTCAATACGAACTTAATAAATGCTTAATCAATCAGCGAATAGAAAATGCAGAACACAGTGATATTGAAATTAATAGATATGTGGATTTTTGAAATTTCTGATGAGAAATTAATGGGAATTAATATAAACACTTTTTTTAACTTTTCAATTCCCTTTTAATTTGCTTTGATGTCACTCTAAAAATGCACTAGATATGATGATCGTCATGAATTTAAATCAAGTCAGATAGCATAGACTGGCATCTTATTTTTTATAGCTTCCCCACTACATGTTTCGGTTTCATTTAATGTGTAGTTATCCGTTTTATGCCACAGGATGAACAAGCGAGCATGCTTACTAAAAGCGGTCTAGAGCATAAAGTTTCAATTTTACTCAGTTTCAAATTAAACTCTAGGCAATTACAGCTCTTAGAGAACTCTTAATTTTTTTTAAAAAAATCTACTTTTTTGGTTTAGAGCCTTTAATGAAAATATTTCTCTTAGTATCAATATTTTATATACACACACACGTATATATATATATATATATATATATACTCTGCTGGACAATTGCTAAGGACGGATAACACTATCATCCATAGCAACCACAAAATGAAAAAGGAAGCAAAATGTGGAAAATTAGAAAAAGTGTGGGATATTAGTAAGAAGAAGTATGAGTATGCAAATTTTTTTTCCACGTCTGTTCATCACGTGATAGCGTTCATAAGAGCTTTAAAGGTTTTGACGCGTGTGGACAGTTGTTGTTTCAAGTCAAAAGTTTTACAGGAAAGATTTAATAGACGAACTTAAAAATTTTTGGCATGTCTTCCCCGACATCACATAGATGATTTTATGCGTGGCCGAATTATTGGAAAGATCGAAGGGCGAAAAATAACAGATGTTGCCAGGGAGTTCGACATCGCTCACAGCGTTGTTTCACGGCTGTGGAAGTCATTTAAAACTACTGGAATGTGTAGTAGACGGCACGGGGGAGGTCGTGTTAGAAGTACGACGCCTGCAGAAGACAGATATATCGTCCTACCAGAAAAAAGGAACAGGCGCACCACAGCTCAGCAGGTAGCAAATCAGTTTCTTTGCTGCCTCAGGAAAGCAGATCTCCCGAAAAACTCTTGCCAGACGTTTGAGGGGAGGAGGACTATACGCACGCAGACCTGTTGTGTGTGCCCCATTGACCAGACAGCACCGTACTGCTCGTTTGCAATGGTGTCGTGAGCATCACATCATTGGACTGAACAGGACTGGGTATGCGTACTATTCTCAGATGAGTAGGTTCAGTCTGTCATCAGATTGTAGACGCCAACTGATCTGGCGCGAGAGTGGTACTGCTTATCGTCCAGAAAATATCAGGAAAAGGACCGATATCCGACATGCAGTATCATGGTGTGGGCCGGCATCATGATCAATGGCCGCACGTGCCTGCATGTGGTTGCGAATGGGACTATGACGGGCCAACGATACATTGATGAAGTTCTACTTCTTCATGTTCGTCTTTTCCGTGGTGCTGTCGGTGATAAATTTGTTTTTATGGACGACAACGCAACATGTCATCGAACACTCGCTGTTCAGGATTGTCTAGACAGCGAGGGTATTCAACGTCTCTTATGGCCAGCGCGTTCTCCAGATCTAAACCCCATTGAAAATGTGTGGAATGCTTTGGGGAGGCAAGTTGCTGGTCGAAACTATCCTCGGAAAAACAAGTACACCCTCATCCGTGCACTCACAGAGGAATGGGATAAATTGCCTCAACAGCTGCTGGATAATGTTGTGCAAAGTATGGTACAACGTGTGGAATGTTGCATCACACTCCACGGTAGACATATCCCGTACTGA
Source organism: Trichonephila clavipes (assembly GCA_019973935.1). Lineage (NCBI taxonomy): Eukaryota > Metazoa > Arthropoda > Arachnida > Araneae > Nephilidae > Trichonephila > Trichonephila clavipes. The sequence continues at coordinate 453,911 of BMAU01021435.1, forward strand.
TACCTTTCTTTAAGGTGCCTGCTGACTTTTAGATGCATTGTTCCATTTCTCCGTACGCAGATCAAATGAACATTTTTTTTTCTTTCAGATGTTTCACAGCTTTTGTACTTTCCAGAACAATAAATATTCTTTATTCTAATGTCTGAACAGTGTGGCAACTATATTTTATCCTACTAGGCCTCATGTCTCGCTTAATGTTATGCTACATAGCAATTTGTGATCCATTCTTAGCAATTGTCCAGCAGTGTATATATATATATATATATATATATATATATATATATATATATATATATATATATATATATATATATATATCCACACAATTCAATTCAACAGTTCTTGGAATGAGTATATAACTTAAAAATTTGCAGTAATTTTAACTGATCTTAATTTGCACAATTAATTAACCATTATTTATAAAATTTAATTTAATTTTCAATACAGTGACTACAAGATAACATTTCTGTGCCATTGCTATCTCTCCCTGTTCTAAAATGGTTTGATTCAAACCAAGTAGTCCTTTGGTTGTCATTACCTCGTGTTTTGTATACAGGTGCACTTAGTAATTGAAAGAAATGGCTTTTATTGAGCAGAGAAATAATAAAAAGTTTTGTGTTCGCTTGGGAAACAGTGCTTCGGAGACTTATGAAACATTAAATCACCTTGTATGGCCGTGATATACTCCCACAAAGATTCATTTGAGTCGTATCGATGTTTTAAAGAAATCAAATCAATTGTCGAATACGATAAACGCACTGGTCGTCCGAAGACTTTCCACACCGTTAAAAACATTGAAATTGCAATCATACATGGGAACTCGCAGCGAACGAACACAGAAGAATCAGATATGGAGTATCCGAGGCCAAATTTTAACGGATAATGTTAAGGATCTCACAATGAGTAAAGTGTTCCACGCATTTTAACTGAAAATCAAAAGATAGTTCGAATTAAAATGAAGGGAGACTTAATTTGGGTCTTTGACAAATATCCTTCTTGAATTGGTAAAGTTGTTATTGGAGACGATAATTGGTACTTTTTGTATGATCGCAATTCAAGAAAGTATCGTTAAATTGGAATCACAACAATCACCATACAAGCAGAAATTACACCAAAATCAGTCAAAACGAAAGGTCATGTTAAAGGTATTTTAAATATTCAGTGCATTAAGCAACTTGAATTCACCCTAAGTACACTCTGTAAACAAAGAAACTCATTTAGACATCTTACGTAGATTGCACGAATCTATCTGTTAGAAGAAACTAATACTGGGGGCTGATCACTCATGGGTGCTATTGCATGACAACCCTTCAACTCACAGATTCTAACGGAACACACACACACAATACATATATATAGTTCTGCAACATCCTCCTCACTCTCCTGATATCTTCCCCTGTTTGTTTCTTAAACTTGAATATCTTTTACTGATTCGTCGGTTGGATAACGCAGACGAAATTATTGATGATGAATCACAACCTGGATTAAAGCAGCATGCATAAAAATGGATTACCCGAATATTTCGATGATCTTGACATGTGATGGCAAAAGTGAGCTGTTGAGAAAGGGAAAGACTTACTTCAAAGAAGAATGTATTCAGCTTCTTAATTGAAAATATTTTTTGAAAGTTATAGACTGAGATTAGAAATTTTTGAATCTTACCTCAAGAGAGTATATATATGAGTGTTACAAATCCTGAAATGCTTCCTCTATATAACACACATATATATATATATATATATATATATATATATATATATGTAATATAGATGGGACCATAGCTAGAATTTGTATCCAGTAGTTATTATCTATAATCTTCCTTTTCCTCCACGTAATTTTATTTTTTCGAGTTTTAGGTATGCTTTCTGATTTTTTTATGACAGGTCTTTTTAATTATTTTCTTTTTGCTACCATTTCCATTTGCATATTATACTTTCGTATTCGTTACTTTTTACTATTAGCATACTGCTAAAATACGCGTAAAATTTTATTAGATATTCAGGTATTGTTTTTTGTTGTTTGCAATTTTTTTGTACTAATTATTATGAATAAATGTCCTGCTGATTGGGAAAGTTTGGATCCTATAAAGCAAGTTCATATTTTTGGTTAAAATTTTCAGAATTTTAACTCGCCAATTCTGTGTAAGATATTTAAAAGTAAACCATTCTTCTTCGGTTTCATGATATTAATATGTGCATATATATATATGCAATACCCTTTTGTTATATATTATGGTAATCTATTTATCTACTTTTCCTTATTCATTTTGTAAAATATTTCAGTATTATTTTTTGTAAAATATTTTTTTAAAAAATCGGAAAACTCAAACACCAAAATATTTTATTTAATAAGAAATTCCTTTCGTTAATTTAGTTTTCCTACACATTTTTCATAGCAGTTTTTTCCAATTTTCGGATTAATAATTAAAAGTAAGCACTATTTCGAATTTTTTGCCCTATTTCCCAGGATGTTTTGCTGAAAATATTTTTTAAAAAATACTGCGTGCTTCATTTAAAAAATGTGTTTACAACGTTCAAAACATGAGCCAGAGTTTACCCGATATTTCCTCGTCAATGTTTCTGACACATACTTTTTTCATCTACCGCATAAAACAGCCATAGTTCAAACTATAAACGTGACGAATAATAATCTCTCCCAGGTAAATTAATTTTACAGATTATATTCACATTTTTTTAAAAAAGAATTCTTCTCAAGTTTCTTTACTTTTATAACCTCAAAGAAGTTCTGAAAGCGATAACGCAAGCTATTTTGGGGTCTTTTTTTCTCGTGGCATTGACAAGACTCATATAAAAGCATTTTTTATTCCTAGCAAAAAATATCTAAGAAGTAGAGAATATTCATCTTTTTATACTTCATTGGTAGTGGAAAATGCCATTTTTCTCTAAGAATAGGAGCCTGGAGAATACTTTAATAGGTCTCTAGATTCTGTGAAATGCATCGAGAGGTTTTTATGCTTTAAATGAAAGTGATTCAACCTTAAACGAGCTCTAAAGTTATTTTTATGGTCTGCTTTTATGGTCCTCAAGGAGACCAGATTTTTTCTTATTAGATACTGAAGCAAAGTATGAGGGGATTTTGTCTAGAAACGCAAGTATACCTTTGCCACTCCTTATATAGTTTTCCTTATTTTACATGCTTGTTAGAGTTTATTTGGAATTTTTATGTGATCGTTTCCTAATATTTAAAGAAGACAATGGCGTGATATTCCATAATTTCCTTAACTTCTTGTGCCCATAAAAGTTTTCAACGTTAAAGTTTTGAACAATTGAAATACTTTTTCGTAACTTTGCAGATAAATCCTTCTAAAATTGACCAGAATTCAAAATAACAAGGTCCATCACCAGGGACTCTAGTATTATATTTGCGACGTTAATAAACGATATCAATCAAATCTTACTAATAATTTGTTGTTGCTGTTGTTGATGTGTGTTTTTTATCCTGGGAACATATGAAATAAAATTGAAGAACAGAAAGCATACAATACAACAGAAGAATATACACATTTATATTAAAGATGATGATCCCAGCATGTTCACGCATGCGCGCCAACGTCATGCTCACAAATGCAAATATTCTTCATTGCCGCGCTGTGCCGGCAGATGAGAACTTTCTGTGGAGCGAGATAGACGAGAAAATTTCTCTTAAATACTCTGATATGAGCATTATAATATAGGACTAAATTCTCGAAGCTCACAATAAAAAAATAATTAAAATTTGCTGCGCTTTTAAATAGCATATACATGTTGTGTGGTTGAATAAAAAAGTAAAAAAAGAAATAAGCGTGGCTGGTCCGTCGTTGAAACAAAAACAAACTAAAAATAAACACAGCATATAACAAAAAGGGGTGCGCTGCTTTCCTTTCTAGACGGGAATCCATTACAGGTGAAAGACCGACTTCTTTCCCGAAGAAGATACAACCATGTCTTACTCGGGATTCGAACTAGAACCCATTCTGTTACAAGCAGAGGATCATAGCCACCATACTGGCTGAGCGGCTTACTAATAATTTAAAATATAAACGTAAATTCATTATTGGAAGAAATGTGGAACGTATGACAATTACCTTTTTCTAGTATTTTTTTTTAATTTCATGCTATTTTTAGTAATTTTTAAACCAAAATTCATAATTGTGCACCCCTTAATCAATTCAATAGCAAGAAAATGCATTTAATAGTTAAGTTGTTTTGTAAAATGAGTTTTAACTTTCTAAATGAAGAAATATAGTTTTTCTCTGATTCACTTTTTTCTTTAAATTACGGGACACCCAAAAGTATACTTCGATAATTTTTTATTATATTGTTTTAAATACTATAACAATTTCGCTTTGTTTTTCTCCCTTCTTCTATTAGTATTAGTTCTTCCATTAGTTAAAGATGTTTAAGATTGACTAAGAACTCTTCAGAGAAAGTCTTTAACATTATTTAATCTGAATTGCCTTTTTTATTGTTAGTCATTTTTTGCACGATTTTCAGATTCTAACAATTCTCAGCAGATAGATAGATTTTTGAATTAATTTTTCATTGATTTTCCCTTGGTTAAAAAGGTAACAGAAGTCCTGATAAATCATTTTCTTTTTATTTAAAATTTGAAAAGTATGATGTTATAATTGTCCTGTTGTTGTTGTGGCTAATGCCACCTGTCTGACGTAGTCAGAACGAGGCCCACGAAATTCATCGTGGCATGGGCAAGAGGTACGCCTGTCGTTGGCCTTGAGCACCATACAGGTGACAGTGCGATTTAAGCTCAGATAATTGTCCTGTAAGCGTCAGAAACAGAAACATTTATAAATGAACTAATAATTGTACACCCATAACTTTATAAAATTTTTAATTGTATAAATGCAGGGATTTGCTGGCATACAACATTCTTTAGTGAACAAAATTAGAATTATATTTCTTACCAAAATAATCCCTTTCGTGAGAACAGCTTTTTCACAAACCGTATTAAAATATACCGAATCATTTTTATGATTTTCAAACTACACTGATTGCCATAAAAATTTGCACACCAAGAAAAAGTCGTCAAAATGAAACGAAATTAACATATGTAAGTACTACTTTAATACAAGTAAGTGATTAGAAAATCAAAGAAAAATGATCCTTTATTACAGAAAAAGTACAAATGAACGGAAGTTTTAGTACTCTGTTGGACCCCCTCTGGAGCAAATACACGATGCGATACGAGCAGGCTTTGAGGCACACAAGTTCCGTATGATGTGCTGAGATATCCCGTTCCAAAGTTGCTAAACGCGCCTCTAGTTCGACCAAATTCGTAGACTTCCTAACTTTCCGTCCCAAATGATCTTAGATATGCTCAATTGGTGACAATTCTGGGGATCATGCAGGCCAGGGAAGTGTGGTAATGTAGCGGAGGCGGTCTTGTGACATCCTTCCTCCGTGTGGCCGAGCATTGCCTTGTTGAAAAATGGCTCCCTGGAGCCGTGCCATGAGTAGCAACACATGTGGATGAAGGATGTCAGGGACGTACCAATAGGCTGCCAATGTGCAATGGATCAATAATGGAGGTGACCGTGCATCGTAAGCAATGGCACTCCATACCATCACACCAGCTGTGAGAGAGGTGTGTCGCTGTAAAGCGAAGGCAGGATTAAGGCATTCACCACGGCCCTCCACACACGAACACTATTGTCATCACTGCTCAAATTGAATCTAGATTCGTCGCTGAAGACGACTTGGTTACATTTCGTTGCAGGCCAATCTCGTCGTGCACGACACCACTCCAAACGGAGGAGTCAGAGGAGGGAGGTCATTGAAAGCTTACGTAATGGGTGCCGCGATACTAAATATCCTTCAGCCAGGTAACTTCCAATGGTTCGGGAAGTTACAGGGGCCCGTAGTGAAAGTGCTACAGGTGTCTGGACGTTAAATGACGTATCTTCTCTCCACTTGCCCCAACAACACCTCACAGTCAAATCAGAACGACCTACTTGACGAGCTTCTCGCCGAGTTGACCACCCAGCCTCCATTATCCCAATGATTCTTCCCCTCTCGAACTCGGACAGCTGATAATATTGTCGGTAACATGTTGCTCATGGCGGCTCAAGGAGAACGAAATTCAACATCCTCTAGTGGCATTACGCACTGCGCAATCACGCTGTATTTCTAATCATTTACATATCTGCCCGGCATGTACCTTCATGCTAAGTTTCGTTACGATTCCGCAATTATTTCTTGGTGTGCGAATACTTATGGCAATGAGTACACTTACAAATTATGGAATACCTTATATTTTTCCTTAACACATTCTCGCTTATCCTTACGAATTGACCATCAAATGCATAGGGTTATTTTGTATTTCCAAAATATCAAGACGTAACCCTATGCATTTGAGAGCTTTCGTTACAAAAATAATTCAAATCAGTTGTTATATATGACAAATTACTTAAAAAGGTACAGATACTTGTATACACTGATTTTTTATACAAGTTGAGACATTAAAAATAAAGAGGCTGCATCTTTATGACATGATACCAATAAGCACACAAATTTTGCAGATTAAAAGTTTTCAGTATTACCATATACAATTTTTGGAACAAAATTTAGTATTTTCAATGAAATACAGCTATCATTAACTTTTAAAACTTCTTTTAAATAGTGTCACTATAAGAGCAGGATACTTATAGTCACACACACACACACAGGATACTTATAGTGTTCAGGGATAATTATATTATACATCAGAGGTTCCCATACTTTTTTGTTTCATAGACCCCCCTGCCATGGTTTTCGGGCTCGGGTAGACCCCTGCTTACTTAATATTGAATTTTTGAACATTTATCAACTTAAATGTCTTTTTGACAGCTGGATCTGCTACTTACTTTAAAAGAATTTAATTTCTAACCGTAGTGAAGTATAGCGTTTAAAATTTAAGCAGCACATTTTAATGAATTAAATTAAATTAATACATAAAATAACTGAACAACAAACAAATTATTTTAAAGAAAAGGAATAATCTGGCGTTTCAATAACAAATTTTCAACATTTAATCTCTCTCTCTCAATCTAACCTGGTTTAACACTAAATCTCTTTTGTTAGTAAGTGTTCAGTTTTCTTTCCCTTCTTTTTGTTTGTTTTTGAGATGGACAAATTCTCACTGAAACTCCTTCTCACTAGGAAAAGCAATTAAAAACTTTTGCATGATATTCCATAGTTTGTGACAAATTACAGGTGTAACGTTTGAAAAAATAACGGTGATATTCTTGGTTAATTAAAATATGGGAATTTATTTACGTCACAACTATTGAAACTTATTTACAAAATGATACATATTAAAGTTATTAAAATTAATTATAGATTGTTGGTCACTATTTTGTGAGAGGAGGATTCGTTGGTCACCGCTCGCGTGCAAGTTCAAAGCATCTCTCCTCATCTTCCGGTCGGGTCGCTAGATTCCTCGGGGGGTCAAACAGGGGTTGCGCTGCACCTGAAGCTGCGTGTGGGCGTCGGATCTACAAAGAAACCGACACCAGATGTTGTTGTTTTCGAGAAGTGACGTTACAGCTCTCGCCCTCTTTTATGGAACTTTTCCGTTGAAAAGTTTAATGGGATGACGATGAGACAACTGACAGATTACCGACATCCTTCATCAAGCACCACTATATTTCAGAGCTGCAATTTTAATTGCTGAAGAAAACGCTCAGAGCTAAAATTTGGAGTCTTTATTTCTAGTGAGTGAGTGTTCTTGCTAGGGAACTTACACAAAATCCATATTACGAAATAGCAATGTAATCAATGTAAGAAAACATATACTATACATTAAATAAAAATACAAACACTCCTATCACAATACCTAGTATCAATTATACTAACAACATGTTATATCAAATGCTAGTGTAGACTTGCTTGCACACTTATGAAATATTCTTCGCCACAATACTTAAATAAAATTCTACTAACGTGCTTATGTGTTGATATGATATGCGAAAATTGTACAACCTTACCGCTTTGAAAGGTTTTATCGTTAACTTAGCTGTCTTTTGTTCTCTTACAGAACCTGTTCCATATGTTTAATATGATGACTCCCAATCTCTGAAAGAATTGCGATATCGTCTGAATGCGGGACAACGAAATCTCTAATGATCGTTGTTAATGTAATTCAGCCATGAGTTTACTAAAGAAATATGGAGCATTGCTTTAATCCGAAACTCTCTTATAGGGAGGTCGGTATGTACCAACTAGTACAGAGGCTGCGTATCGAGGTATTTGCCAATATCCACATTGAATGTGGAAAGTCAAAGACGATAATAAATTTAATAGCCGCCGATACTTTTCCGCGTTCTTCGATATTCTAAGGAGGAAAATATTCCGTTAATGATCGTTTAATTCTATATAATCTACCATATGGACGAGTTTCTTTCCTTCCTCAATAAAATCATAGAGACATGTAATCCGTTCTCCCTACCTCATTGATTCCTATTTCAACATTCGGTTAATTTCGTTTTAAGATTTCATTTGTCAGGTGCGACATTCCGATGAGCTTTAAATCTAACTGGTTATGCGATCGCTAATTAAACATGGGTTGTTTAGCCCGTTTGTGATTAGTTAAATGATTGTTTGAAAACATTTGCGATTATTATTTAATAATTCGCGCAGTCGATCATTGTTTGTCGTGAAGGTGTTTCTGTTCAACTCGCTAGCCTGTGGATTACGTCCTCAAAATCATAAATGAGAGAATTGTTTTCTAAGTATGGGATTTCTAACTCCTGGTCTGCGAGAGTTTTGTTTATGTCATTATGTAATTACGTTACCGTGTTCATGGCCTTTTGTAATAATATGGTTTTAGCATAATTATATGATAGATTTGAGATGTTTCGCGTCTGCCGGGGATTTCGACTAAATAGTTCGTTTTCCGAAATTTTATTTAAAATTGTCCCAGGACCTATCCACTGCACTGCTAATTTATTTTGCTCTGGATGTAGCTAACACTAGGACTAAATCTCCATCCTTAAATTCACATTTGCGTTTTGTCATACCAGTTTTCCTTAACTTGCATTTCCTCCCATTTTATTTATAGTTACATGCTTCTTGACATATTTTAATCCTGTTATTAACTTAAACATATATTCAGTGACGAGATCACCCTCTTCTTCCGGTTCCATCCAATGTTCCATTACTAACGTCTCTGGGATTCACAAAGTTTTCCCTTTCCCGCAACTCTGACGGTGTACTGTACTTTCGTGCGATACAGTTCATGGCAACACCTAAAAAATTGACGGAAGATGTTTGTCCCATTCGGAGCCTGCGCATCTAAACATAAGACTCGTAGAGAGAGTCGTTTCAACGTTCGATGAAATCACTCAACAGGGACCTCTCTGTGGGATGATACGAATATACACGACTAAGTATTCCGAACCTTTCAAAAACTCGGTAGTCAGAGTAGTAATAAAGAAGTACCTGGTCATTGCTCACGGGGAAACCCCATCCGACTAAAGATGTTTAACGGCGCATCTGTGAGCACTAACGGAACGCTAATATAAGACACCGGAATAGCTTCAGGGAATTTTGATGACATGCAAATGGCCGTGATAAGATATCGATTCCCTTTAGATATGATCAGGGGAGGAAGGCCCACATGCAACAATATTTAGCTTAGTAAAAACCTCCTGAATAACGGGGACCAATTTCCAGTGGAGCTTTCTTTTTATCATTGGGCTTCCCAGCCCTCTGACACTGATCGCAAGTTTTCACAAACTGTTCCATATCTCTATAGCAATTCGGCCAGTAAAAATATCGGTTTTAATTTGTCTTTTTGGATTTCACAATTCCCAGGTGTGTGCAGATGTTCCCTCATGACACAATGATTTTAATAGGGTCGCGCAACCCTTCCGGCACTACTATTAACTTCACCACGTTACCTAACTTATCTTCACGATTTTTGACCAATAATTCCTTCTCTAGCGAATAAACCTGATTGATAACCGCCTGCACTTGACTGGCTGCCTGTTCGGCGTATGGATTTAATCTCCTCGCTATTTTTTGAGCATTGATTAAATTTTCTCGCGTAACCCCTAGCAGCGCTAATTCGGAACATATTCCTGGAGTGCAGGTATTAAAATTTCGTCCCTCTGCATCCGAAGAAACAATTATAACCTCATCTTCCTTTTTAGCATCACCACTATCTATTCCCCTTTCTTCTCTAGCCGCTTTGACTTGAGACCTTGTTTGGACAGCATTCAATATTTCGACTGGCAGGAAATTATAGCCCTAAATTTCCTTTTTAATAGCTCGGCCGTTTTTATTTCCAAGCAAATATCGACCGTGTTGATTTAAGTGATTTCCACAAACCGCTGCCTTAGTCTGCACCGTTCCAAAATTTCCGGAAATTTCCACGACCGCCAAAGGTAAACATACTAATTCTGGGCTTAACGGTTGTTTTACCCAAACATTTTCACCAGAGAAGAAGAAGGATTTATGTATTTTATTTACATACTAAATCTATTGTCGCTCCGTATCTCTAAGAATCTATCTCGTGACCATTCACAGAGCCCTTTGTTGTATATGAATTAAGAAAATCCGGGTTTCATTTCCTTTAATATTATTGAGTTTCCGTCGTTTTGTTTTTATTAATTTAGGGCAACCGGCTTATATGTCAGGCATATTGCAATGATAACATCTTTGTATCACGCGTTTTCAAAAGTTCTCTCTCTAGTACTCCCGGAACCAGAAGCTCTAATCTGGGGAAGTTTTCCCAAATCTATTTTCTTTTTCCTTGATCCTGAGTATGTCAAAATTTTTATCATTTCTGTCCCACCTATCCATGGGTTTCGAATTTACCTTTCGGACGTCCTCATAATTATCAAAGAGTTCTGCTATTTGAGTAGCTGATTTAAGGTTTGCCCAATTATCTAAAAAATGATCTTTCATACTAGCATTGGCGCGTTTTTAATTGATCTACCACCATTAGATCTTTAAGATCTTGAAAGGCCTTTATTTCTAAGCCAATCAGCCACTCATCTAGATAATTCGTAATTTCAAAAGTGAAATCCTTCCAGGTGCTATCGGATTTTTTCTGGTGTTGGATAAATTTTTGCCGAAAGACCTCGGACTTAACTTGAATCTTTTAAGTAATAATTTCTTTACATAATCGTAATTTTCGGCTTCATTCCTCCGGTTCGCGAGCAATAAATTGCACGATCTCTAGAAGTAACAAACCCAATAATTGCCCCACCCACTCTTTCTTTTCTATTGACGCCCTTTTAGCCTGGCGTTCAAAATCACTAGATATAAACTAATATCTGACTGCTTAGGATCAGAAATCTGGGGGATCAATTTTTTTTTAAGTTTAATTTTAGAGGTTACAGAACATGCATTTGTAGAATCGTTTGATTCATCGTTTACCTAAATCCGGATTCTATTTTAAACCTTTCTAAATCAAATTTCAGCTGTAATTCTTTCTCTTTTAATGCCTGCTCCTTTACTAACTCCTCCAATCTCTCATTTTCAGCCCTTTCTAACTCTTCCAATCTTTTCCGTTTGTAATGATAGTCTCATACAGATTTTTTAACAAATTCCTCTTCATAACCTTCACTGTTAGTGATTGCAATTTTTATGCTATGAACAGTCATATTTAAAGTGGCATTATTCCTAATTCCTCAGCAAGTTGCAACATGTCTTGCTTTTTCCCTTTGCAAGGAAAGCCATTTTTTAAACAGTATCAAATAAATGTCACGCTAAATTTTACTATTATTGTTACTATTCTCTATTAGCGTAATACAATAAACATGGTCCCATGCATACACAGAAATACACAAAGAAAAACTTAACTCTAAAAATAATCAAAATCATTCAAGAGACTTAAAACACAATAAATCTTAAGCTAAAATTGCACACTTTGGCTTGAAATACAATTACAATTCTCTAGAAACAAAATAACACTGTTCCATGCAGAAAAAACACTAAGTATTTCAAAATTTCTAAAGAACACTTTAACCAAAATTCCTAATACAATATGCAGTTTGCAACTCAAAAATATAACAGTACTCACCCATTTTGAAGTACTCAGCTTGCTGTCAGAAGCAAATTATGTGCACTAGTGGTTTGAACTCTTAAGAATAAGTGTGATCAGTTTGACCAGCCTTGAATTCACTCGTGGTACGGTTTCCGAAAATCGCTTTTCCTTCGGACACTCTCGCCGTTAACACTGTAGATCCAGTTTGATCTTCTATGAGCAGGACGCTCTCTTTCTCCGAAGCTAAATTTAGTGCAGCACGGCTTCCGAAAATCACTTTCCTTCGGACACTCTCGCCGTTAACACTATAGATCCAGTTTGATCTTTGAGCAGGACTCTTTTTCTCCGAAGCTGAATTGAATCGCAGCACGGCTTCCGAAAATCGCTTTCCCTTCGGACACTAGCCGTTAACACTATAGAATCAGTTTGATCTTCTATGAGCAGGACGCTCTCTTTCTCCGAAAACTGAATTGAATCGCAGCACGGCTCTTCCGAAAGATCTCTTTTCTCCTGCGTTGCGGTCCGTCCGTAAAAATCCAAAATTTTCCTCCTCTCACGGGTCCTGAATGCTTCTTTTTGTATCCCAAAGCGCTGCCACCAAAACTCTAAGCTGTAACGTTTGAAAAATAACGGTGATATTCTTGGTTAATTAAAATATAGATTTATTTACGTCACAACTATTGAAACTTATTTAAAATGATACATATTAAAGTTATTAAAATTAATTATAGATTGTTAGAAGTCCACTATTTTGTGAGAGGAGGATTCGTTGGTCACCGCTCGCGTGCAAGTTCAAAGCATCTCTCCTCATCTTCCGGTCGGGTCGCGCAGATTCCTCGGGGGGTCAAACAGGGGTTGCGCTGCACCTGAAGCTGCACGTGTGAGCGTCGGATCTACAAAGAAACCGACACCAGATGTTGTTGTTTTCGAGAAGTGACGTTACACAGGTATGTCTTTTTAAAGCCCAAATTGCTCATATCTGTTTCTAAACTTTATTTTAGGACCTTCGTTAGGGCCTATTCTGTTCAGTTCCTATTGCAATATGACATTTTTTTCAATGTGACTAAATGAATTCGTCTACTGTGGTATCACTATAAAAAAAGAAATCACAAACCTAGTGTCAAAAACTGAGTAAAGTGCATTTAAAAATAGAACGTAGATTAAAATATCCTGATGGGTTGTCCGTGACAAATTGAAAAAATTCGTTATGTCCAATATTATACTTCTTTAGCTTAATTTTGAAAAGAAATGCTGAAATAGTCCTTGTCTTAGTAAAATGTATCCTTTCACCCAGTAACCACAAATAAACCTCACTAAATTTAATGAATAAATCAGTTAAATTGGTAAAATCTGGTTTCCACAAGATTAAATTTTTTTAAAAGATTATAGTCACAACCGGGTTTAATTAGAGCCATTATCATAGATCCCTATTTACACCTCATGGACCCCCAAATTATTTTTTGCTGGCGTGGACCCCTTGCAGGTTGTAATAGACCCCAGGGGCTATATATAGACCACTTTCGGAAACACTGTTATACATCAAAGAAAAGAAGCACTAAGTCATTTCAAAATAGAAAAGAATACTAATACAGTCGAACCTCTGTATTACGAACTTTTTCCTGGAAATTCCTGTTCAACTAATGACCCCAACTGAGATTACGACTCAATATAATAGAATAACGATTACGACTGCAGTGACGGTTTAAAAAAAGAGTGATATTAATATACAGTCGAACCTCTATATAACGAACCCCTATATTGCGAATTTTTCTATATAGCGACCTTTTTCCTGGAACCCTGAACATTTCACGATTTTCTTCGAAAAATAACCTCTCTATTGCGAAGCGCATTTTCTATGTAACGAATTTTTTCTTTTGTGATTCGATTTTTGTTCTTTTTTTAAAAATATTTCTAAAATAATTTCAATAGAGTTCTGGCCATTTCATCCAAGAAGTGCAGCCTTTAAACCTCATTGTTCAGTTCCCTAGAAACATCTTCGATATCCTATTTCACCCTCAATGGAGTTGTCACCGTGTTCTAATAATAAAACAATGTATGTTTAACATTACTTATACACTGGTGTGCAAAAATTAAGGACGAGACGGTTTTTTCAATATAACTTTGTACAAAAGCTTTCCAAATCAACACATTTAATACCGTAAGATCCCCAATACGTAAGGACATGTTAATATGTGCAACACACTAAAAGAGAAATCAGAATGATAAAAAGTAGCTTGATTGACAAAGTAGCATGGAGCGCAATGTATGAAGAAACATCCCTGTGATGGGTGTCCAGCAAGAAACATCCGGTCTTTATTCGGGGGATATGATTCCCTGACTTCTAGAAAGGTTTCACACGTCTGCCCATGCTGAGAATGAGGGTGTCAATGAGTTGTTGAGGCATTGCTGCCCATTCGTCTTGCAGCGCCAATCGAAGCTCCCGAATCGTTACTGGTGGTAAGGTACGAGCTGCCAAGCGTCTGCCTAGAAAATACCATACATGCTCGATGGGATTGAGATCCAGACATTGTGCCGGCCAATCCATACGTTCAATATCCTCACTCTCAAAGAGCTGTTCGGCAGCTACTGTGCGATGACATGGTGCATTGTCGTCCATGAAAAGGAACTGCAGACCCACAGCGCCTCTAAAAGACGCACATATGGAAAAGAATCTCGTTACAATAACGGATCCCGTTGACTGAACCTGCGTCGAAGATGTGAGGGTCTGTACGACTACCAAGCATGATGCCTCCCCAAACGAGAACACCGCGACCTCCATACTGTCCCTTTCAATGATGTTCGAGGGATGATTCGCTTCCCGTCCAGATAGTATGCGATGAGAATCGCTACTCAAACTGAATCTGCTCTCATCTGTAAAGAGTTCGTCCCCATTCATTGTCTCTCCAATTCCGGTGTTCCCTGGCACCACAGAGAACGTTTTCTCCGATGGACAGGCGTTAAAGGTGCACAACGTACAGGGCGTCGTGCAAACAGACCACCACCGTGCATCTTCTGGCCACGGTAAAACGCGATATCGGTCGTCCAGTCGCCTGTGTCGTGTGTCTAGCGATTTCTCCCGCTGTCTGCCGCCTCTTTCTTCTGGCCTGTAAGACAATGTACCGGTCATCTGCGGGTGTGGTTCCTCGTGGACGACCACTATTGAACCCCGGATAGCTGTTCTGTAGTTTGAAATTGTCTCCAAAGTCATTGAAACGATGCTGTGAGCAATTCCGAACTCTGCATCCACATTCTTGTCACACTGCGGTTTCCTCCAACTTCCCAATGATTCGACCTCGGGTAAAAGCATCCAGATGTCGTCTAACAGATTGATTATTCGCCATTTCTCGCTGAGGCAGCAACTCGGTGTGATTTTAACTGCTATACGGCGTGCAATCTCTTTGCCAGAAATACTGATCTTACACCGACAACATGCTTTATACTACTCAGACACTCCCCGATTACGTCTACCTGCATATCTGCGCATGTGCTACCGTACATCACCTTACTTAATCTCCTGATTGGTCTTTGTGTCCGCTCTGCCTCTTCGTTCAGCTGATATGCTAATTTTTCGACTTCGTCCTTAATTTTTGCACACCAGTGTATGTTGTAAACTATGAAATGTCCTTAAAACTCATTAATTTTAGTATAAAATTATTTTCTTAATATTGAAAACACAGTAAATTCTTCTACATTCTTTTTCTTGTTTTCCTAGCAGATTTTACTTTCTTTTTTTTCATTGATGGGTAAGATTAAAATTAGTTTTATCTTGTTTATAAAGTAAATTAAAAGATGAACCTCTATATAACGAATTTTCCTTAAACGAATTTTTCCCCTGGATTTAGCGACGTCGTTATATAGAGGTCCGACTGTACTTCATAAAATGGAATATTTTACAGAACCGCACATTTATTAAATGTGTTGATTTTAAATAAAATATATATCATAATAGAGTAATATTTTCTCAGTGTTAAATGATAACTATATACACACACACAGCATACAAATTAATTATTTAAGTTTATATTTATTACTTTTTTATTCGACAATGAAATAATGGTATATATCCTGATAAAATTTAACTCTGCAATTTGCAGAAAACATTTTCTGTTGAATTTAAAATATATAATTATTTATCTTTTTTTTTCCCAAAACGCGCTCCATATCCATTCATATTTCGATGTTTAACCCTTAACTTTACAATTTTTTAAAATTTCTACGAAAAAATTATATCAGCTAGTTCTCAAGTAATAATAAAAGGGAAAAGTATATATATATATATATATATATATATATATATATATATATATATATATATATATATTATATATATTTTTATATATATATATATATATATATTTATATATTATATATATTATATATATATATATATTATATATATTTTATATAATATATATATATATATTATATTAATTTATATATATATATATATATATATATATATATTTTTATATTATATATATTATATATATATATATATATATATTTATATATTATATATATTATATATGTTATAATATATATATATTATACATTACAATATATATTATATAATATTTATATATTATAAATATATTATATATATTTTATATATATATATATATAATAAATATATATATAATATATATATATAAAAAATTGCTGCTTTAAATTGAATTTCGGTCATTTTTTTTTGTTTGTTGCAGAAGTGCAACATTGCGCAGCAGTGCTGTAAATTACGAAACTTTTTTATATATGATTATTTTATTATTCATCATAAAATTTTTAAATTTCTTACCTGGTAATTTATTTCGTCAATAAACAAGAGGAAGCATAAAATATAATGGATTCTTTTTATAGCCAAAACACAGTTCTTGAAGCATCAGAGATTTTTACAATTGTTGTGATTTCTGGAAAAAAATGTACTTCCATCTAGTGACAAAATTAGCAATGTATTTCGTTGCAGTAATCTTTTTTTTTCTCAGATAAGTGATTTGTTGGTAATTAAAAAAATATTGAGTCTGTTAGATTAAAATAAATCATATGTTGCAGAAATGCAACAGTGCGAAGTTAAGGGTTAATAACTTAACCGTTTCAACTAATTAAATCCAGAAAGTTTATTCATGCAGTTGTAAATATCTTAAAAGCTGATTTTAAAACAAATACTTCACACACATATCGTACGTATAATATTTTAATGTAGAAGTTCGCGAGCGGAGCGACATTTTGTGCAACATTTGAAATAACCTAGCCTGAAAAGCCATTACACGTCAAAAGAAAATGGCTGTAAAACATAGTTCTACGCTAATATCCATGTTTAAAATATTTATGGTTGTGCGTTTTGATACATCCAAAAGCATATTTCGTTTTGAAGATGTTTAAAAGAAAACCAGAAGCAAAAGGTCGTTTGCATACCACAGATACACGTTCCTCTTTTGTTGTTGTGCCTGCTGCACTTACTTTCTTTTTATAATGTATTTTATTTAACGCAGTAAAACGGCTCCATTTGGTTCGTTCCATTAAGCATCGTTCGAACTTTTCTAAATGGTATTATTGTTTTCAAGTTCTTCGTTCAGTACTTTTTAGGTCAGATTATTTTTATTGCAGCCGTAAGAATTCTTTTATGACCATACTTTGCATCATGACCGAGTAAGGCTTTTTCTCATCCCAGATATTTATACACATTAAAAGAATACGTTAGGTTCTTCTCCATACATTTGATTGCAATAGTTAAAAGATTTATAGCCTTTTCATGCTACAGAAATTAGCTTCGATGTATCACATTCATTGCTTTCATAGCACGGATCGAACTTCAAAACAAACGTATGAAGCTCATAAATAAAATGTTTTTAATAATTAGTATACGATTCACGGTGGATAGCGCGCACTTTTAACGCAAAAAATAAAATCGAAACTTACGAGGGCGCTCTGTACACCGGGTATGAAAATGTGATAGCATAAAAAATTAAAAAAGCGATGTGCATTAAAAAAACTTCTACAGAAATCGAAATACTGTTTATTTAAAAGAAATGCCATACATTGTGAACTTAAAGGGCTATTTTTCTACAAATATACCATTTTTTTCAAAATCCTGGGGTAATGCCTCGAATTAATGGCTTTAGAGCATTTTTGCATTGCTAACATGCATTGCAGATTCCTTCGTAAAAAACGGGGTACGCGTTATACGGCGAATATGCCTTAAATTTAAAAAATGCAGCTTGAAATACAGGTGTGCGTTATAGGCCGGATTTTAAGGTAATTATTGATTTTTAAAAAGGAAAAAAAAAGGAATTTCAAGAATGTAGGGGATGAATCTTATTTTTTGCACGCTCTAAAATATTAAATTTTTTTTTTATACATTTTATCTTTATATTTTAGTTAATCACGGTTAGCAGGATTTTAGAAATTTTGACTGCATCACTTTTAATTAATGGATTTTAAAGATCGCTAACAAAAAAAACCTTACTCCCCCCACAGAATGGGTTTTTTTAAAAGTTATCTAATATTGTTCAATCAGTTCTCATTTTCCAAAATTTTTTTGGTTATTTCGTAATTTTTCAGGTTTTTTTGGGTTCTTATTGATTGCTTATAAACGTAATAATTAGAAGCAAGTCAAGAATTCCTGATGAAGGACCTCGCAATTTTTAATCGCGTTTAAGAAATGAGGTTGACACCTGAGCTCTTTCTGTGTGGTTTGTGTGTGTGACATGTGTGGCAACCTCTCTTCCAACTTTTACGCTATACTAAAGTGAGAACTCAGACCTAGATAGATTTAACAGACATTGTCTCCGCTACACAATAGGTCTTAAGTGGAATCCAGACTTGAACCCGCGACTTGATAACGAATAATAGAAGTAATGTCTGATTTATATAGTTAATTTGTCTTTCACTCATATTCTAAAATATTTGCAAAAGAACTTGAAACTTTTTCACACAATGTCTAGAAGATTAGATAATTTTATGTAAAATATTCTTAAGTTTCTTCAAAAGTATGTTTGTGTTAGTTTTTATTAATTTAATGTTTATATTAATATAAAAATATTAATTCTAATAGTAATATTGAACGTTTTATAACACCATTTAATGATTTTCTTTATATACTTTACTGAAGATAACTTCTTTTTCTAAAAAGCTGTCCCAACCTTTGTAAATCAATTTAATTTAATAATTTTCATTATTTTTAAATAATTTAAGAACACTTCGAATTAAAAGGTATTATCTACGTGAGAAAGTTAAAAGAAATGTAAAATATTTACTTTCAAAATTTAGAAATAAAGCGTAAACATGTAGTTGGCAAATATAAATTGAGATCAGTAAGAATTTGATAATATTTCACACGTTGATGTTTCCTCTCTTTTTTTTGCACAATTTTTGGAAGTATATTAGAAAAAAATTAATTAAATTAAAGCAACTTTTGAAATTAAAAGAAATGTATTCAGAAAATACACTTTATATAATTAATAAATGCAATTAAATAAGTTAATTAGTATTTTATATTTTCAACATCCTCTCTTGTTTAAAATAATTAAATACTGGATAGTCAATATTTATTACTGAAATCATCTTGAATAATTGAATAGATTTAAGAACATTAACAGATATATGATGTTAAGAGGACATTTAGAGAGAGAATTAATATTAACTAACTCCTTTATGATTATATTAAGTAATTAAGTTCTGATATTATTCTTTGCAGGAAATAAAAATGCTTAAATGAACAAAATAAATTATTAATTCTGTATGCTTTCGTCTTCGTAATTGCAATAATTCAAATACCTTTTTTACTCCCGAATCCAAGCAAACTCTCTCTAATTTGATGCTTTGTAAAAAGCCACAATAATTAAACTGTTTGTATCCTTCAAATTGATTCTTCTTTTGTCCTCTCTAGTCGTTAAATACATGTGACAATCTTGGCAAGAATATTAATTATCCCAATGGATTAAAGAAATACAGAAGTAAAGATTCGTTAACAAGGCAAATAAGACTAATCTCATTAAAGGATTGTATTTGCACAATGATTAACTGGAAAATGAAATAATTAATGAATAAAATATAAATCTTTGGAATTTCTCTAATCAGACAGAATGCACAAAGAAAACACGTTTAGATGATTGTATAAATAAAAAGTAAATGAGATACAAATTTTAATATTTGATGTCATCGATTTTTATCATTCTATTATAATTTGGTCGGAATTTTTTGCATTAGATTGTTTGACGCAACAATATTTTTACGCTTTTTAGATACGTTTAGTGATTCCTGTAAATATTGATTCATTCGATATATATAAAGCTTCATTTAGTTTAAATATAGAAATAAGTACAATTGTAGTAAAATTTTAACCTTAATCAAATTAAAATATTTCATACATATAAATGAGACACATAATTTTAATCTAAGGAATCTAAGAGAACTCATAAACAAAAGTTTTTGAATACAAATGACAACATTAAAAATGGTTTTTTCTAATATTGCACAAAATATTGCCATTCAAATACAACACAACGAAACAAACTCACAGTCATTATCGTTGAATCATGATATCGAATTCAGCAGCATTCAAGGCAACAAAAGTTCGACAAAAACAAGAAAAAATATATATATATATATATATATATATATATATATATATATTCAACATATCTACCTTCTCTCTCTCTCTCTCATTCCGAGATTCGAATAACATATCTGCAGAATACAGAAGAAAAAACTGTTGCCGGGTACTTGAATGCATAGCCAATGCAGGATGAAAAAAACTGTTGCCAAGTGTATTTGAATGTTGCTACATTAAAACTCACAGATAAAATAAACGCAAATAAAATCATGTAATCATTAAATATATTTACATACATAACTAACTTGAAATATCTTAAATTCAGCTCACAATCAAATATTGTTTTTGTCATTTTATTATCGTTTGGTTACAATTTTTTGCCATAGATTATCTGATACAGCTATATTTTTATGCTTTTTAGATACGTTTTGTGATGTTTGCAAATATTGACATATTTATTATAAAGTTTAATTTAATTTAAATATAGAAATAAGTACAATATTATACTAGTATTAATATTATTGCCATACACGAGTAACACAATATTATCTAATCATGTGTACTGAATGATTATTTTAATAAACATTAAACTTTTTGTAGATTTCATTTATGCTGTTTTATTTGTGTTTTTTATTTCTTGGCAAAGCGCCTGTAATAAACCGTCTTAAGCGTTGATGCAACAGTATTAAATGTAACCTGGCAGCCAAGAGGGAAGATTAATATTGAGCTGTCGTATAAAGACAAATGCCATAATTAATCTCTTTTCAGCTCTATTTTTATTTTCTAAAGATATCTTAGTTTCAACAAACTTCTACCATAAATTGACCTTGGCTTGTTTGGACCATGATTTTTAATTTATGAAAAAGAAGAAAGTAATTGTTTTATGATAGACCCAAAAACTGATAATCTTCACAACGTTACGATAAAAAATTATGGAACTAACTTTTCCTAATTTTAAAAAAACCAAGTTATACTTTACTTGTAATTCATATTCAAAAAGATATCTTTATCATGAATGTTTTCACAAAAATATTCCCGTAATTATAAAAGAATGGTTCAATATTTTCCCAAGGAATATTATTTTTGATTAGAAATATTCACTCACACTTGTGAAATGCTAACATATATATGAATCATTCCCCTAGTAACAAATATTCACCATCTTGAAACACCTACACACTTAAAGTATCAATCTTTCTAGTATCCACTTTCTCCTTCATTTAGATTTCTCAAAAAATGAGGACTTGTTACCGTATCAGCAAATTTTTTTATTCATAATATTGGTAAAAGAAATAGTTGCCTCGCAACATTCGGAAATATTTGCTAAATACTCGCATGTAAATATAATTGAACATTATCAACCTTTAGTTCTTGACGTTAACATGGTGGTTCAAATAAGATATGTTTTGCTTAACATCTTCTAAAAAAAGTTATCTTACGATTTGTTTTCATATAAGTACTGTTTTAATATTTACCATGTTAGAGAAAGCAACTATACCATTACGCCATTACATTGATTCATTTGATTTGTTCAATATTATGTGTTCGTTAATGGGACGTTTGTCATAACGCGTGAATTATAAGTAACTTGCCTTAAAAATCATTGGCGCAGGACATTTATTTGAACTTATGATTTGCGGAGTACACCATGCTTCATAATGCTATTTTTCATATCATTCACATTTCGAATGCATATATTGGTATATTACTGTAAATATTTCAAAGCTGTTAATGCAAAGTTTCTCAAACTGTGGGGTGCATCCCCTTGGAGGGCGTGATAACCCTACGAAGGGGGCGAGTATATCGAAAAGACGAAAATAAAATATTTAGAATAATTATCAATTTACACAGAAAGGAAATGTAAGGAACAGCTGCCTGCACCTGGCAACAGGTCGAACGAGAGACGAGATAGAGAAAAGGATCTGGCAACGACGGGGGAGAAAAAGGTCGGAACGGGAGAGAAGAAGGGGCGGGGCGGTGACGAAAAAAGACGGGGTCATGAAAAGTAGACACGGCTGGACGATGTATGGTAATCCTGTAACATCTGAATATATTCTTGATTTTAAGAAATGTCCCATAGAAGGTATGGAATAAACAGTGGGACCAAATCCTGTCTGCAATTATTTTCTTGTCACAATTCGAACACGGTCGGAAAAGAACTCACGAGTTTACAGGAAACAAAACAAAACACGTTCTGACAAAATAAAAAATACACATTCACACTGATTTAAATTATTTATAAATGCGTCAGAGAAAGTACTGCACAAAGTATTTGATAATTAATTTATCAATACTAAATTAAAAACATGTTTAGTAATTACTAGTGACTCCCACGGGCTTGTGATATATAAAATGCAATAGTTATCTTAATAACTTGTACCGTTTATACTTATTGTAGCTTTAGAGTCAAAGTACATCTTTATTGCATTCAATACATCGTTATTGAAAGAAGGGGGCGATGAAAATTATGACTGAAAATTGGAGCGCAAATATTGAAAGTTTGGGTAGCACTGTGTTAATGTGTATATTAACTTAACAGCTTTCAGATTACTTTATTTATTTCATTAATTATTTCATATTATATTATTCTTTAAAATAAGAGTTTTTGCCATCCTGAATCGTTAGAATTCTAAAATTTATAAAAAAATGGTTTTTCTGTAAACTTGGTGTAATGGATATCTTAAAACTCATTCGTATAGGCAAGATCTGAATTTAGTATTTGTTAAAAGGGATTTTTTTTAAAAAAAGTATATATATCTATGGATGAGAGAATATATTCATGTCAAACACCCATAAAACAATCTTTTCGTATTGGGAAGAGTTTTTGAAAATTTGAAAGCAAATCTAAATGTGTCACAAATAGGTGAGTTTGCCGGCAAAACAATGCTGTGTAGTTCAAGTCTTTGTATTATATTCTTACAAATAAACATGTTTTTTGTAAATTCATTTCCTTAATCATTTACGTACTCATTATGTGTACGAAATGTTTGTAACAATATTACAAGATTTGAAATTTGATATTTTTAATGTTTAATGTACCGTCAAATATAGCGTCTCTAACTTTTGTGTTTTTCGGAACTATTTTCATTCTACTAATATTTTTGTCATATAAAAATTTTATATTTATGTTGCCATAAGTTATTTTACTCTGTCATTTTTCTCACTCGTCTTTTTCACTTGAATTAATTTAATAATTCGGAGATCCTCTCAGTGAGTCGCTTAATCTTTCGATTTTACTGTCTTCTTATTTTTTAGAATTATCTAATTACAGACAAAACAAGAAAATAGATACTTTTCTGTATTTTGTTGTCTAGAAAATGCTCCATATATATGTTCGAAATTATAGAAATGTTAATTAAACATTTACTTCGAAGTAATTAATAACGTTCAGCAATGCATTCCAAAACGTTTTTACTTCATAAGCATTTATTATGATACATTACAATTCTGTTCCATAAAATAAATAAAAAGATCATTCCTAAAAAAAAATACCGGCTGCTACTATCCTTAACTGCACTTGTTTTGGTAATATTAGTAAGGAATTTACATTATATATATATATATATATATATATATATATATATATATATATATATATGTATATATATAAGAAATAGTAGTTAGTTTCATTTACGTTAACTTTCATGCCAATTACTGTATTATTAATTGTTCCTTTATAAAATAACACTTAAGAAATAGTAATATAACTTTTCCGGGAAACTTAAGACAGTACAATCCCGCACACATTTCTTTTCTGAATTCCTAATATATACCTTCTGTTTCCTATATCCCGAGAAATACACGTGGCATTTTAAGTATGGCTATGAATAATTTTCTTTTCCTTTTTTCAATTCCAACTATTAGTTCACTCTCTCCCTATATATATATATATATATATATATATATATATATATATATATATATAACTTGTTCAAATTTTTAATCGTTAATAAAATACTTTCTATTCATCCATTCAACTTCAAATACATTTTTTTAACGCTTGTAGTGGACGACACTTGATTTTTTTACACAGTTTTTTTTCAAACATTAATTCATTAATTATATTTTATATTGAAATTTTAAATTTATTCTGAATTATTTCTGATGAAGAGTTAGTGCTAGCTTCAACAGATGATGTCAGTACGTTTTCCTAATAAAGTAGGAATTGACTTTAAAAAAGATTATATTACTTGTTCAAAATGCACACTATTTTCAAAGTGAATAATATTCTTTTTCTTTTATAGTTCGTTTTTGTGTTCTCATTGGTGGAGCATGAAACTCTCAAGTATGGTAACTACGATTTTCCTGATTGGGCTGATGCAGTAGGTTGGGGCCTTGCGTCTCTTTCGATGCTTCACATCCCTCTCTGGATGGTAATCGCCATTTGGAATCAACCAGGATCAACAATCAAAGAGGTAAAGTCTACAATAAACCTATTTTTCTATTTGCTACTTTATAATAGTTTACTATTCGTTCCTACTTGGAGAATATATGCAATAAATTCTTTGGCCCTCAGGAAAGAAGACAGAGGAAAAAACCGATATAAATTTAAGTTCCCATATATCAAAACTTTTTAATTGATTTATTACTCATCAAAATTATTTTTTTTTACTCGAGGATTCTTTTTTACACTCTAATCATTACTAAAATCATTTGCATTTCTGCATTTGAATCTGTTAGTTTGAAGATTTCTTAATGCTACTGAATACAATATGAACGACCTTAAAGCGTTTGCTACCAAAAAATATTTGAGAATTTTAGACGTACATTAATATACATATAATATTATAGTAAAAATCGAAAAATAATTGCGGGTGAGTCTGTTAATAACAGCAGTTTTTTGTCAACTTGTATGCAATATAATGTTCACTCTGAATTGTATTTTGTTGAAAGTTGAAAATTTCACATTTACAAATATTACAAGTTACTTTTAGAAATCTTAAGTTATCTTTGCTCTAATTTTATTTTTGGTTTTCTGTATAATAATAAGCGTATATGAGAATATATGATATTTAAGCTCTAAGTATTTTGAACCTTTTCTTCAACAAAAAACAATACTATATATTAATTTTGATATCAGAAATATTTGATTATGAAACAGTTTTCCATTGAAATGACTACCAATTTTGATACGTTTCAATCGACGTGAAACGAATCTGAATAGAGTAATTCTAAAAAAAAAAATATTATTTTGGAGATATTGTCACGATACACTGTAAGGTATCCGACTACGTTCGGAAGCGTGATTTTAACCAAGCGCATAAATGGATAATTTTCATGATATTTAGTGTCACTTAGAGTAGAATACATGTATACAATTGTTTTAAGAACATTTTGACAAAAAAAATTATTTAAATGCAATATTTTGGCAAAAAATTGACTTAGAATAATTTTTTTCAAAACGTTCTCCTTTTATAAAAAATGCTTCTATAACAATAATATTTTGCTTCTTTAAAGTAAAGACTTCTTCAGAGAGTCTGAACTAGGATTTTTGAAAAAAAAATTCACATCATTTTCAGAGTTATCACCAATTGAAATAATTATCTGCGTTTTTTTTTCTAAAAAATTCTCCCCTGTGCTGTAGTAAAATATGGATAACTCCACTTCTAAGTTGTATGTTTCAAAAATTCTAGTTCAGCCTCTGTACGGAGGTCTGAGCTTTATACAGGCAAAATATTATTGTAATAGAAGCATTTTTCACAAAAGGAGAATATTTTGAAAATGGATCATTCTATGTTCATTTTTTGTCAAAATATTGTACTTAAATAATTTTTTCTTGTAATAATATTCTTAAAACAATTTAATATACCTTTTCTAATCTAAGTGACACTAAATATCATAAATATTATCCATTTACACGCTTTTGCAAAATCCCGGTTCTGAACGTAGTCGGATACCTTAAAACAAGAAAATTTTATAAACTAATAATTATGGTTTCAATAATAATAATTTTTTAAATGCGTATCTTCCAGTAACATAAAAACATAACATTTTAAAGGAAATATATATACCCTCCCTTATAAACACTTACTAAGATTAAAAAAATTTAATAACTTAATAGGAATTGATGATAGAGAGTCTGACTTACTGAGATTGAATATAAATATTTTTATTGCTAAGGTAATCTTTTTTTCTATAACCTTGCTGATAAAATAGCTTCTAAGGTAAAAGATACTCATTTCAGTGGGTAAAGAAGACTTTTATTTCACTTAAACTACCCTTATGATTGCATTTGCTGAAGCGGAATCGATTACAATCTTTTTCGGTTACCAAGATATGAATAATGGAAACACACTTAGAAGAAAAAATTATTCTACGTCTAGACAGGTCTCAAACAAAAATCATCGTTTCTGAAACACTTAGAGCAATAATATTAACCTTTCGGTCAACCGGAATTAAATCATTTCAAAGATTAGGTAATTTAAGTATGTCGTGAGTGCATAAATAAAACTTTCTATCTCATGGTTCTGTTTAAGGTATCCGAATACCTTAAAATTGTGAACATTGTCAAAAATTGACAAATTTTTTATGAGAGATTTCATTGTATAGGCCCGGGATGGGCATTAAGCCGATCACGATCAACGGGTGGACCGCCAAGACATTTTGGGGTGACCACCTTTACTAAGACCTAAGACGCTCATATTAAAAGACACATATTTATGGAACACTGACGCCAGCTAGACTGGATAATCTGCTTTTCCACAATCGATGTGACAGTGTTGACTTAAGCAAATGATTCGAAAAATATATAAACGACACTTGTACCTTCATTGAAATCAAATGATGACGCTTAACATGTTCCCTGCCATTGTAGAGAAAAGTCACTGCAATGCCATCGGTACAAATGATTTTTCCCCACACTCCAACTGAAGGGGAGAATAAATGTTGATAATCATCTCTTCCCGCGATAGTCCAGGATCGGCTATGCAGACATTATCTCACACCCCTCACTTTCACTGGATTCGGCTCTCTAGTAGATGTCATTTCCAGCGATGGCACGGGAATCAGCAGTGAAAAAATGTAAGTACATATGTCAGTTTCAGATTCATCGGTTCACGTATGCTCTTTGTTCGCTGCATTGAATACGCCCACGCTCCACGGTCTAGCAATCGCTCATAATTGTTCAAGCATTCAACTTGACAATTTTGTGTTACTTGTATTTTTGTAGTAAAAATAGTATCCTATCATGCTTTGAAAGATGGGTACATTGTGGAAAAAAAGTGTTAAGAAAAGAAAACATACAATTTTCATATAGAATAGCCACACTACCGCAACACCTTAAAAATATTAGAAGTAGACCGTACTCTGGAACAATCCGCCCACCCCTGGTATAGACCATCTTATTAGCTTTATAAAAACACCAAGTTTATTATTTTCCATTCATTAGAACAAAAACTACAAGTGTTTTAGTAAAGGCCAGGGATAGTACTTTAAGGAAGATGTAATACTTAAACACACGTTTTTACTCGAAATGTGTGTGTTTTTTAAATGCTCAAAGGGGGGCAGGGATTTCTCAAAAAGTTTTGAAACAGTTAATTGAAATTCGTTCAATAAGCTCTGTATAATAGTAAAAGTGTTTTAATCTTCAGATTTATATATATCAATAAATGTTTTATTACAAAATTTACAGATCCCTTTTATGAATATAATCACTGTTTTTTAAGGAATTTCATATAATAACTAAGATAAAGTGTTCTAGTTTTTGTAAAAATTAAAATGTCTCTTATCCTGAAGGTCATTTCAAAAATGAATAGCAAAACAACACATCAAAATTGAAAATTTGTTCATTAACTTTTTGTACAGAATAGGCCCCATTTACGTAATTTTATGAAAATTGTTACCAACTTTTTTCCATTTTAGTAATAATAATTTCTTTTTCTCCCCTTAATTTTAGCATATTTTTCTTAAAATGTACTAAATAAATCTAAAAACCACACAAAAAATGCTAATATCTCTACTAAATCTATCTAAAAAATGTCCTAAGTAGACGGATACCTGAAATTCCAGTTACTAAGCCAAATGTTCTCTATGCAGTTTAACAATGTTTCATGACTATGATGAAACAGTTGTTCAAACTCTTAACTTTTCATGCGTTAATGTGTGTGTGTGTGTGTGTGTGTGTGTGTGTGTGTGTGTGTGTGTGTGTGTGTGTGTGTGTGTGTGTGTGTGTGTGTGTGTGTGTGTGTGTGTGTGTGTGTGTGTGTGTGTGTGTGTGTGTGTGTGTGTGTGTGTGTGTGTGTGTGTGTGTGTGTGTGTGTGCGTGTGTGTGTGTGTGTGTGTGTGTGTGTGTGTGTGTGTGTGTGTGAAAACTTAAAACTCACTTCAAATCAGTCACAAAGTGTTATTTATATTGATTAATTGATTGTCAATGTCGCACTATAAGGTTGTTTTCGGTTAATGTTAAGGAATAGAACCCGAATTCGGAACATTTTTTCAGTTGTAAAAGAAATGAAAAATTAATATGATATTCTGGCTTCACTATCCTTTAGAGAGCAGCATTTTTTATCATACTTCCCATTTTAAACCAAGTTGATTCATTTCTTTTGGTATAAAATGTATTTCGCATTTTTTTATCCTATACCGTAATGTTAAATGGGCTTTGCCTTCACGTATTAAACAAAAGAAAGTATTCTCGTAATATTTTGAAATTTTTAAAAACACTATATTGTTAACAGAGGTACGAGCTATAATATTGCAAATTTCCATGGAAATTGGGTCATTTTTCTGTCTGAAAATGTGCTTCGCATTCAGTTAGAGCTCTCGTACTTTTATCGAAGGCAGCCTTAAAGCTAAGCTAAGGTGATGTTGGCGCAAGACATTGTAATTTTAAACCACTGTCAAATAACAAAAACGACATCTGGGATGTCGATTACTGTCCGCGCTTTCACACCACGCCAAGTTAGGATTTTAAGCCTCGATAGATTTAATGCAGTGCTTCTCAAACTTTCAATATTTGCGACCCAATATTCAATCTTAATTTTCATCGCCCCCCCCTATACAATAACAATGTATTGAATTCAATATTACTTTATTTTGACACTAAACCTACAATTTGACTTAAACCTTTGAAGTTCTGTCAGCGTATATAACAGCGTATGTCTGTATAGCGTCTCGCTCAGCCAGTGTGTTAATTACCCCGGACGTATATATACGCCTTTCCGAATCACGATCTTTTTTATGAAAATAGTTCCGAATGCTTTGTAATGCAATACGATTACCTGGACAGTGTTTGCAAAGGATTTACTTATTTCAAAGGATGTAATTATTTATTCCTTTACTACACCTCCCTCCCCTCCAATACACCACATTCGCTCGCCTACGTGTTAAACGGTGTTAGTGGGAAATGAACCACGTCATTTATAATCGGCATTGAAATAATTAAGTATAAACTGGACAAATCATCAGGATAAGTGTTATATGCAAAAACTAATTTTATATATGAAGAGTCCATGGGGTTACTGGTAATCATTAAACGTTCTTAACTCAGTATTACTAAATTAACTATAAAATGCATTGAGCAGTACTGATCTATAAATGTATATTGTTAGTTTACTTTCAGAAAATTAATATTTTTTAAATGATCTTTTGCTGTCGACTTTTCAATATGCTCGCGCCCCCCTTGTAAGGTTATGACGCCCCCTAGGGGGCGGGCCCCACAGTTTGAGAAACACTGATTTAATGTGTATCAGCACTCCTATACGGAAGATTTTCGGTAACTTTGAGATTTGAATTTAATAACTCGAGAATACCAGTCACAAATTCGAGACCAAGACCATACGGCCTCATGTTTTTTTAAATAAAAATTTTAAAAATAAACTTTTAAACAGCTGAAAATGCTTTAATTAAACTGGCTTCATTATTTTTCTCTTCTTTTAATGATCACACTGGAATTCTTTCGCAAAAGTTTAAACATACAAGCATGTCTCAACAAAGGATAAGTTTATAGATCAAAATGTAATTATATGTAACTTCAACAAATATGTATAAGAATCCAATTAAAATAACAAATAACTGAATTTTTCTGATTCAATGAATTATAAAAGAATTCAGAAAAAGGTAGAAAATGCCACCTTTTCCACTGATTGTACAAATCAATAAATAATTTAATTTCGAAAAAAAACTTTGTTCCAATTGTTTAAATAAGTAATTTATCTTTTGTAAATTCTCTTATAGATATATTTTATTATATTTATGCATTAGTGTGTGTTCTTTATTATGAATATAAAATCAACTTCATTTAAAGGACAATAAAAACGAAAGTAAAATAGATATCTATAGCATAATGTATGATTGCTCTAAATATTTAATCTAACATTTATACAACTATTTTAATCCTCAGAAGGTATGGTACTTAAAAAAAGGAATAGAATTTAATTTAGCATCTGATTTGAATCTTTGTCTTCAGTCAAAACCATTAAAAAAAGCTGCATTTAATTATCATCACTTAATTTGGAACGTGAATTATTTTACGAATTAAAGAGTCATATTACATTTTTTCTTACATCTGCTATTTCATTCGAAAGCTTCCATTAATTTCAATCTACAACATTTATCTTAATTAAATTCCCAGTTAGTGAGCTTGGGTATTGGAGGAAAAAGAATAAGTTGTGCTTTAATTACGGCTTTCGCTGGGAAAATTAATTATTGTTCCTCAAGGAACTATTTACTTCTTTTATATCAGAATGTGCATTGTCTAATGTTGTTTAACCTTTACACAGCGAGATGGTAATGAAAAAAATACATTCATTACTTTTAAAAAATTCTGTAAAATTAACTATGGTCATATAAAAATTCCACATTTCTTGAAGGCTATCTTACTTTCAGAATAATCTAAGCTTAGTTCATTAAAATTTGTTTTCCCTTTTTTGACTCTTAATCTGCTGCATCAAAATGTATTCTCAATAAAAAGTATTAAATATCTGAACATTATAAATATGAGTTTTCAAATAACATTTTTAAAAATTTTACTTTCTATAGATTTGAATCAAACTTTTAAAATTAAGTAAATACAGTCGGACCTCTATATAACGAAGTCGCTAAATCCCGGAAAAAATTTCGTTACGGGGAAAGTTCGTTATATAGAGGTTCATCTTTTAATATGCTTTATAAACCACAGAAAACAAATTTTAAATTCATAAACAAATTATTAAATTATTAATTATTATCTTACCCATCAAGAAAGAAAGAAAGGAAAACTGCAAGGAAAACGTGAAAAAAGAATGTCGAAGAATTCACTGTATTTTCAATGTTAAGAAAACAATTTTTTTTTCTAAAATTAAAAAAATTTAAGGACAGTTGATTATTTAAAGCATACAAATAATATTAAACATACATTATTTTATAATTGGGACACGGGACAACTTCACTGAGGGTGAAAGAGGATATCGAAGATGTCTGTCGTAAACTGGGTACTGGGGATTAAGGGTTGCACTTCTTGGATGAAACGTCCAGAACTCTATCGTTCTCGGCGAATTACGATCTAGTAAAACCAGTTCATGATTTACGACCACCATAAAATGTGTTAACGAGAGAATAACTTGAAATTTTTTTTCAGAAATACTTTAAAAAAAGGGAGAACAAAAATTGAATCACAAAAGAAAAAGTTCGTTATATAGAAAATGCACTTCGCTATAGAGAAGTTTTTTTACGAAGAAAATCGTGAATTGTTCAAAGTTCCAGGAAAAAGTTCGCAATAAAAATTTGTTAGATAAAGGTTCGTTATATAGAGGTTCGACTGTAATTTTATGGGTTAAATAAACAATAAATCTGAGAACATAACACGGATTTAAAAAATGAAAATAAACAAAAATAATTTTAGTTTCACCAGATAAAGAGCATTTTTCTTTCTTTTTCATATTTAATATAATCGAAATCAAAGTAAACTTACTCAGTGGTACAATAATTGCTTAGCAAAAAATATATCAAGTCATCAAAAAAATTTTTTTTTTTTTTTTAAAGTTAGCTATTGTGACTCTTACAAGGTTTTACCTTTCATGACCAAAATAATTATCAGTAGATTTAAGTATCTACTTTATCTTTAGGAAAGAAATTTTCCTATATTTTACGTATGGATTTAGGTATTTAATGATTTAAATATAAACGTAAGTTATTCATCGATTCAAAAGTGAATAAAAATTATGATAAAGTGCAAAGATGATTTAAACTATAGATCAGTATATATCAGTAGCGCACACAGGAATTTTTCAAGGGGGGAGGGGGTCCATGTTCGAAAGTTCTCCATTCTTGTATTATGCTCCTTTTGATTTTCTCGATTTTCGGGAACAAAACACAGTAAAAAACTAATTATTAAATAAATAATTAGCATTAATTAATAAAATTAATCATCAATAACAAATACTTAATTAAATTTTACGTAATATATAATTAGAAATTTAATCAATCAGAAAAAAATCAAGAGCTTTGGGGGGTCCGGACCCCCTTGTGTGCGCCACTACTATAGATCATATATATATCTATAAATAAATAAATATTATTTATAGATTTATATAGGAATCAAGAATAAGAAACTGCTATATATCATATATATATATCTATAAATAAATCTCTCTCTCTCTCTCAATATTATTTATAGATTTATATAGGAATCAAGAATACAAAATACATAGTTAATTTTGAAAAAGCTGTTTATTATATGCATTGAAAACTCAGAGAAAAAAACTTTAATTTTTTTCTTTCAGTTCTGCTTTATATTTATAAAGTAAACAATAATGAAGACACATCGATGTGAGCCATTTTTGAAAAAAACATTACTTTGATGCTAAATACTTAAGCTCTTTAACTTCCATTTAAAAAAATTTATCTTAAAAAAAACGAATATTTTTAATAAAATATTTACAAAAATGCAGAAATTATTTTAAATAAAATTAATTACACAAAAAGAACGTAAACATACGACAAACGAGAATTAATGTAAGATAAAGTAGAAACACAGTTTTAAAAAAAAATACTTGACAAAAATAGTAACATGATTTTTACAAAAAATACATTTGCACCACTCTCTTGATTACAGTGACAAGTGTACAAATTTATAAGATATTATTGTCAAAGATTGTTAGGTCTCGATAATTTTTAACTCTGTGTATGAAGGTCTCCAAATCCTCCCTTCCCCCAACTCAAAATATGATAAAATAATTCTTAGGCTTCGCCCCACGAATCCACAAAACCTCAACATGTACCTACCTCTAATTTTAGAAGGATCAAGTAAATATTATTGTTATAGACATGTCAATTGCTCTTGCACTAATATAGGTTGTAAGGATTTAAAAATAATGATTGAAACTGGATGAAGCAGAAGAATACAGTAGAATTAAAAAATTTTAAAAAAGGTTTAAAAAGTGAAATAAAAAGAAAATGTGCGAACATTTTCCTTGAAAAACAGCACTAAAAAATGTATCAGGAAAAAAAATACGAGGAATTTCTAAAGGTAAATAATAATAATAATAATAAATTAAAAAACTAGGGTTGTAGAGTAAATAATAAAAAAAAACAATTCGAGCACAAAAGAAAAATAAATATTAAGAAAAAAAGCAACGTACAGTAGTGGAATGTTAAAAAAAATCATGAAATCATTTATTAAAAATAAAGTAGAAATTCCTAATTTGCTACAATAAAAAAAAAGAGTTCAACCTGACAGATTTATTATTATTACTGTACTGTACAAATTTGCACTGTAAGATCCGCAATAAAAAATTCAACCATCCAATTTATTTACTTTTTAAGAAACTTTGCTCACGTCTTTACTACATTTTTCACATTTCACTCTACAGCCGAAATCAATGAAGTCTTAACTATGTTTGCAAAAAAGAAATACGAAGCGTTAGAAAATAAAACCGACTCAAAACTCTAATTTAATAAACCTTTTGGTCACAGTAATAATTAAACGCGGAACCCCCTTATATTATTTTAAAAAGTGATCCTAGTACTCACCTGTAATTTCTGATATATCCATTTTCCTACTGAAACGAATGTTGCAAGAACAACGTCCAACATAGAAATGGCTGATTTTTTTTTTAAAAAAATGGAATTTATAGCTTGAAATTTATAGGGTTACCGCAATAAAAATAAACCAATGAAATAACTATCATATACGTAAAGCCTAAAGCAAACACAGTACCAAACGATAAAATTCAAGGTAACTGTATTGTAACGTTATCGCTCAATTTGGCGAAAATTTAAAATTACAGTCTAGGGTAACTAAATTGTAATTTTCAAATTTGTTAAACTGTAATTCATTTTGTTATCTATATCAAATTTGTACCCGAAGAATATTTATTTCTGATTATAGAACACGGATAATTATTTGATTTAGCAATTATTCGAATAAACAATTACAGAACAGCTGTTTTAAAACTGATATGAAGTTTAAAAATAGAGTATTGGAAAAATTGAGCTGGAAAAGCGGTAAAAGTAATTTAATAAAAAAGATAATGAAAAAGAAATTTCTTACCATTTAAAATCTTTAATACACGAAAACATCGTGCATCGTTGAAACTTGACTCTTACTGTATTATTAAGTGCTTTATATGCTTTTTAAATCTGAAATCCTCTCTAAATGTACATTTATTCAATAGATGGCAGCACAAACACTTCGGTATATAAAAAAGCACTTATGTGTTAAAACATCTAGATAACTGCATTGAATTTGAAAATAATTTATGTAATTTTTTCACTTAGTTGTGAGAAAACATAGCCGAAAATTCTAATAAGAATTTGAACCTTATCATTGTCCAATTCCTAATAACATACGGTTGCGATTAGCTATTTTTATTTGTATTTTGTAGTCAGTGCTGCCATCTTATATTTTCTTGTTGTACTAATCTTTTGTACATGTGCACTGCATTTTTTTCCCTCTCCTTTTTTTTAATATAAAAGTTTGTTTAGAGTTTAATTTAAACATATTGGAACATTCAGCAGAGTAGAGTAAGATTAACAATCCCTAGTGGATTTTGCTACACATAGAAATAAATTATAATTTTTATTATAATATGAATCTAGTAGTATTTACATAAAATATTTTAGTTATAATTATTATCTTTTAGGATTTGAATTTAATTATAAATATCTTTTAAGATCATTTCGATACATTACGTACCACATATGCTTCTCTAAGTGAGTTATTTCATTAGAAAAGAAGATAATATACTATCTTTCTTTCAAATAATATACTATTTTTATCAAATATCCTAAAAAAATTAAGTCCATCATTCTGAGTAGCATTTACCATTAACTTCAGGCTCCTTTTTTAAAACACGAAATATTAAAGACAAATACAAGTATAACTCCTTATAGTATAAAATATGAAATGTTTACGCTTTTAAATTGACCTCATAGTTATTGTGGATCAGCTTCATAAAGATATTTCAATATGATTCAAAATCGTATTAGGTAATGTATGTAAGAAAACGATTATTCTTTCAATTTTACTAATTTACACATCAAAGATATCAGGTCTTTTTACAATAGTAATATTAAAAACATATATTATTGATTGAAAAATATTAAATTTTTAAAAAGAAATTTGTGGAAATATATAAAATAAAGCAGTAGGGTCTGAAATAAAGAAATAAACAGAACTCTACTAGAGAACATACTATGATCAAAATCTGATGTCTGAAGTATCTATAGAAAACTTTATTATGTAAATAATTATAACCCTTTTAATTTGCTTTATCAACAATTCATTCCAAAAATCTAGCCAATAATGGATTCAAAAAGAAAGCAAAATTTTTATCTAGTTTATTTTTTTCTCGTAACTTTTTTCGACGTAACGTATTTATTTCATTGTATATTTTCATAAATATGTTAAATGCCTATTTACAAAATAAGCTATTTAAATCATACGTCCTTTTAAATCATAATTGTATCTTTGTTTAAAAAGTGCATTTGACTCCCTCGACAAGATTATGATTGATTTTCACTTTCATAATACCATTTTTATTTGTGAAATAAAACTACTTTAAGAGAAATGTGCAAATAAATAAATAGAAAATTTAAAGCAACATTAGTTTAACCATTATATTGTAAGAATACAAAATTCTTACATCTAAAAAAATTTTTCGTTGAAAAAGTTTAACTATTTTCTTTTCAAAAATACTTCAAAGAAAACATAGAAAAGCAATATAAGCAATATGAAAACAGAATGTTTAATCGCTACTTCGAAATAAAGAGATTTTATTAATGTGTGTCTAATTCTTCCTAAACAACTACCATATCATTCATGTGTCCATATCCGGCACCATTGCTGTTGCTTACGTCTGTTGTGTACAGTCAAATGCAGTAATTCATTGAACTTAATAAGCGGGATCGAGAGATAACCACGTAAGTCGGGGTATAATCCCGCATTTAAATACAGTCGAACCTCCATATAACGAACCTCTATATTGCGAACTTTTTCCTGGAGCCTTGAACATTTCACGATTTTGTCGTAAAATAACCTCTCTATAGCGAAGTGCATTTTCTATATAACGAACTTTTTTTTGTGATTCAGTTTTTTT
This sequence comes from Trichonephila clavipes, assembly GCA_019973935.1. NCBI lineage: Eukaryota > Metazoa > Arthropoda > Arachnida > Araneae > Nephilidae > Trichonephila > Trichonephila clavipes. Next base: position 490,964 of record BMAU01021435.1, read on the forward strand.
TTCTCCCTATTTTTAAAGTATTTTTGAACATTTCAATTTTTTTCTTTTTAGCACATTTTATGGTGTGGTCATAAATCTTCAACTAAATTTATTAGATCCTAACTCGCCAAGAGTAATAGAGTTCTGGACGTTTCATCCAAGAAGTGCAACCTTTAAACCCCATTGTCCAGTTTACTAGAAACATTTTCGATATCCCCCTTGCACACTTGGTGGAGTTGGCCCATGCCCCCGTGTTCTAGTTATAAAATAATGTGTGTTTAATGTTACTTGTATGCTTTACATTAGAAAATGTCCTTAAAATTCATTAATTTTTATTTAAAATTGTTTTCTTAACATTGAAAATGCAGTGACACTTTCGACATTGTTTTTCTTGTTTTTCTTGTTTTTTTTCTCTTTTTTTTGATGGGTAAGATATACAAAATAAACAATATTAATTTTTAAAAAGGTATGAGAATAATTACTCTTTTTAATGTTTAGTGTTTATGAATTTAAAATTTGTTTTATGTGGTTTATAAAGTACATTAAAAGATGAAGCTCTATATATCGAATTTTCCATATAACGAACTTTTTTCCGGGATTTAGCGACTTCGTTATATAGAGGTCCGACTGTACATACAAATTATATTTAGTTGCAGCAGGAGACGCGAAAGAAAATAATTTAGGAAAAAAATACACAAATACACAAAATCACAAAGCGAAGTTATTTTGAAGCAGAATGTTTTGTAAAATCTAAGAAAGTAATCTGAAGGCTCAAATATATATTTTTTTCTCTCCCGCAAAATTTCTTTGTAGCATGCTAATAATTTTTTTTTATTCCTCGTTTTGTTGAAAACATATGATTCTCGGTGTTTTCTAGAATTTGTAATCCTTTTTCACTTAAATTTAAGCCTTTTGTCAAATTCCGAGCCGCCATTCGATCCTCTGATTGAACTGGGTCTTTAAACTCAATTTCCTCAATGTCTTGTTCTTTCTCATGCATTTCTATGAGCTCCTCAACTGTAAACTCCTGAACTGTGGGAATCCAGCAGTTCTTGAACATCACTATCCACTTCTAAATTTATTTACCTGACGAGATCGACAACTGCTTCAGTCACATTACCAAATCCATTAGGCTCTGATGCTGATCAGGTCTGAGATACGGTGATAGAAAAAAAGAGAGAAAGGGAAACAAGATGAATCGACAAGATTTGAAAATCGCGTAACTCGGGATTTGCGTAAGTCGGTGTGGCGTATAAGTCGAGATATTACTGTATATCTGTAGCAATGGATACCTTGATGCAGAAGATGTTAAACGGTACAGGCTGTCTTGCATTGCTATGCAATAGACACTAATTCTTGCACTTAGATTTTATATGTTGCAATCAGGGAGGTCTTAAGACTTCTTGAGGCCTCGGGCCCCTACTCAAAAGTAGGCCCTGGATCCCTACTCAAACGTAGTTCCCACCTATGACCCTTAAAAGTAGGCAGTACATAGCATACGTTGTCAAATACTCGTACAAACAATTATCCGAAACAAATAAATATGCATGACTTACAATCACACAAACCGGCTCGACCAACTGCCGCCTTTTGATTGAATGAGTAGTGATCGTGTATGGTGGTGGGCCTAGGCCTGTACGTGAATGATGGTCATCACACGTAGCAAGTTGACATATGCTCCAAAATTCCCAGTTTTTCGGGAAAATACAACCGGAAATAACATTTATCCGTAGAAATTATTCGAATTATGATTTTAAGATTGAGTAGAGAACAAGGCGAGAACCTCATAGCGGTCAAGGCCCTGAGCCCGTGCCCAGTCGGCCCATGCCTTATGACGATCCTGATTGCAGAGCAATCCGTCTTCGGGATGCACTCAACATGCCTGTTTTTTAGCTTAGTGATGCGTCGAAGCTTGTGCAATCCTTTTCATCGTTCAATCCGTTACTCCTGCACCCACCGAATCCATATTCTCCTTATTGAGGTTTGATTTCGTCCAAGCTCTTATTCCTCGAAAGGGAATAATTTGCAACCTCTTAAACCCCTTTAAGTTTTCCTATGTAAAACGCAGAAACATGATCGACTAACTTTTATATTCCTTCACGAGACATACTAAAGCTTACCGTGCAAAAATAAACTGAAAAACTTAAATTCAATAATTTAAAATAGTCTTCGCTTCAGTTCGATTACAAAACGCTTATAAAGGGTGTTTTTTTAGAGGTATAGAACTTTAAATTGCAATAAAACAACGATGTATTATTCGATTGACATGAATTTTTTTTATTCGAAAGATAATCTTGTGACATTACATTTTAAATATGATTTCTGGCATAGGACTGCCACGGCTGGCTCAGATGTAGTCCAATCTGGACGTCCAATTTTAGATGACTTTTTCGTTAACATTTGTGGCCAAATATCGGCAATAACACGGCGAATGTTGTGAGGCGCCAAACGGTCAAGCGTTTGTGGCTTATCCGCATAGACCAATTTGACTTTACAAACAGAAATTTTTCTAGCGGTGTTAAATTACTTTGATCTTTAGGCCGATTCACAGGTCCAAAACGTATATAATTAGGCGGTCACCAAACGTGTCTTTCAATAAATCGATTGTGGCACGAAGCTTTGTGATATGCTGCGCCGTCTTGTTGGAACCACAGCTCCTGGACATCATGATTGTTCAGTTCAGGAATGAAAAAGTTAGTAATCATGGCTCTATACCGATCACCATTGACTGTAACGTTGTGGCCTTCATCGTTTTTGAAGAAGGATTCCACCAGCCCATAAAGCGCACCAAACAGTCAGTTTTTCTGGATGTAACGGTGTTTCGACATACACTTGTGGATTAGCTTCATCCAAATGCGGCAGTTTTGTTTGTTGACGTAGCCATTCAACCAGAAGTGCGCTTCATCGCTAAACAAATTCGCTTATGAAAATCGGGAACAACGGCAATCTCGTTTTGGGCCCATTCGACGAATCTACGCCTTGCTTGATCATATTTAAAATGTAATGCCACAAGATTATCTTTCGAATAAAAAAAATTCATTTCAATCGAATAATACATCGTTGTTTTATTGCAATTTAAAGCTCTATACCTCTAAAAAAACACCCTTTAGATGAAATTAATCGAGCGCATGATTTGCCGTTGTATGCATTGGTTGTATTTAGCATGTACAGAGTTTTCTATATGCATGGTGCACACTTCACACTTAACCTTTATCTACCACATTATGATTTACAACAGTTTTTTTCATGCAATACTTTTTTTAATCCCTACATTGAAAATGTTAAGGGATATGCATAAACAAAATATTCAACTATGGGAAATTTAATCCGAAAGAACTAATTAATTAATTAAAGATATTCCACTGTAAAATTAATTATATACACTGTTCACTTAAAATAAACAGTCAAATCGCTTCCTTGGGTCTTCATTAACATACGAAAAAAAAATAACACTTAACTTTTGACATTAACAAGTTTTTCGAAACAAAAAAATGACATTCTTCCCAATCCACTAAAAACGCCGTCAGCTGAAAACGCAATTTCTGCTATAAAACTATTCATCTTCACCGTTAAAATACTTATCATAGAACCCATGCTGCCCTATATCATGGAAGAGTGGCTCTAAAAGAATATTCCTGCTAAGTATCGTCAGAGTATTCGTAAAAATGGTTATTCTACGTAATTTTAAAGTGAGTGGTACTTATAAGTAACATCGGTAGAGATAAAGGGTCAATGAAAAGGTTGCATTTTGGATGGCCAGCAATGTATTTAAAGAATTTTCTATCTTTCAGACTTTAAAATAATTAACACATAATTATTAACCAGATCATTTAAATTAATCCGATGCTTTCCTTGTGTGGCAGTGGTAGCCAAATGGTCATGGTTGCGAATTCGTGGTTGGTATTGTCGAGGCACAAGCTCGAATCTTGAAGACCCACCGAATAGAGGGGCTGATATACGTTAAATAAGACAAGGCTCAAAATCAATGCATTAGCGGGGTGCGGAAGTATAAGAATGAGGCGCCAGTTAACGAGTCGTCCTCGTCACTTGCCACTTAAGAGTTACAGAATAACTTTTGATTACAAAAATAAACTTTTTTACTTATGTAGCTTTCTATTACTTGTTACTTTGTTACTTTATCCGAATTTCTAACAATTCTTAAACTTATAATCTACCCTTTTTAAATGTAAGGTAAATTTTATTAACTTATGTCGGTGCCTTGAATATTTTGTCAATGAATCGCTGAAACGTTAACTTTAAGCACCGTTCCTGGATTAAAAGGGATAATAGCCTTTGTTGTTCCAAATCCCACATAAAGATATTAACTGTCTGTCCGGGATTAAAATTGTATGGACTTTCACTTTGAAGAATAAACATACTTCAAAGAAATTCATTTCTTTTTTAAAAAGGATATAAAAGCCCCAATGATGCCTTGCTTTAAAAGTAAACTGATGAGGAAAAATTAAATTTAAAAGAAAAAACGTGTGATATTAAACTAAGTAGTACATTAAAGTCTGCTGTCCGTTAAAATAAATTAATAACCACATGTGTGATTTTCCACATATCATTTCTATGCTATGCATTTTCCTTTAGTTTTTGATTTGAATTATAGGCGAAGGCCTGGAAATTCGTCCTGATCCCCTTTATCGCACGGGAAATTTGGAAAGTAGACAAAATTTGCAGGTATTTTTGGCTAAAACAAAACAAAAAAAAACATTTTACAAAATTATTTGGATGGGGGAGGAGGCGAAAATTTACAAAATTGGATTCAGCAACCTCCCAAAACATGAATTTAACGTATTTCCAGAACTACCATGAATTTTTCCAGGGGTAAAATCCCCTATTGCTTGAGCTAATATGAATGTGCGTTAAATAAACTTGTGAGACTATGTAAATTTAGCCCTGATAAAATAAATATTATTTAAACAATAAATAAATGTATATAATGTAATAATAATAAATAATGTTTTATGTGTTTCTATTTAAGTGTAGTAATTACACTTGAATAGAAACATATAAAACATTACGTGTACTAAAATTTGTATCACATATTTATAAAAAAAACAATTTATTTTCAGCTTTAGTCAAATTTCACATATTTCACCATTAATGGGTCACGGAAATCAACTAGTTAAAATCGTAAAGTCGTTGTCGAATTGTGGACTCCAATTAAGGGGCTTTTTATGACCCGTAGCCGCAGTAACCTAGTGGTCAAAGTAACGGATTCGTCGCTGGCGTGTCATGAGTTCGAATCTAGGACCGCTGAAGATTCACCGTGCAGAAAGGTCTGATGCACGTAAAAAATGTCGAACCTCAAATTGATTGATTGAATAGTAACGTCGCACTGTTCAGCTACACGAGGGCTTTTGGCGACGGACCACGTAATTTTGAACCATGGTCAAGTGACGTGGACGACACCTGAGCTGGCACCCCCTCTCCTAACTACCCCACCACACCAACGGGAGGACGTTTCAGCTCTCGACAGATTTAACTTGCATCGCTGCCCTACACGGCGCGTCTTTAGTGGTACTGGGATCGAACTCGTGACCAAGCAAGCCACGATCCGATACCTATACCACTCGGCTACCACAGCCCATGTCGAAACTCAAACGTCCACTTGTTAGTGTGGTGTAAAAGTTAGGAGAGAGGGGTGCCAACTCAGGTGTTATCCTCATCACTTGACCAGGGTGCAAAACAACGAGGTCCGTCGCCAAAAGCCCTCGTGCAGCTGAACAGTGCGATGTTAATATTCACTCACTCACTAACGCTTCTGAAGACGTTTAGAGGGACTGATCCAAGCCGAAAATGCCGAGGCTAAGAGTCTTCATGCTGATGTGATGTGAAAATTTGCCGAGTGGGATACCAGCTCAGGTATCGTTCTCGTCATTTAACTGAAGTTTAAAATTAAGAGGTCCGTGGCCAATAATACAAGCGTAGCTTCAAAGTGCGAATTTAATAAAAAAAAATAAAATAAAATCCCGTTGATCATTAATGGACACACTTTCTGTATCTACTGTGAAATTAAGGTTTGAAAATAATTTAGAGATCTGAACAGAGCTTTTAATATAAACTATTGCATGTGTTAAATGCCAAATTCACAGAAAAGAATAGAAAAAAAAAAGCGAATCGTGTACATCGACAAATACTCAAAATCAAATGATGGATCACTACAACACAGCGACTATCCAAAAATAAAATAAAAAATCACTTGACGGATTATTACATCAATAACAACATAACAATAGGGAATAACGTATTTCTACGTCTAAGTCTACTAAGTTTTAAATTTAAAAGACGCACGAATACGTCAATGAGACCAACAAAATTTCGTGTTAAATGGCAGATCAATAAAAGCAGATACAATTGTGTTTCACCCTGTCATTTTAATTTATTTCCACCTGTTTATCTTCCGTAGAATAGTTTAAAAATTAATATGAGCTCAATTTTTTTATTAGATTGCAAAAAAAATAAATAAATAAAAATTTAAGTACTTTTTCACCAAACTTTAATAAAAATCTTATTCTATCATTCATACAGCGAGTCATTACAGGCGGTATTATATCGTTGTAAACTATATAATGACATTAAGGTGTAACGCTAGATCAAATCAGGATATATATTCGCAATAATTTTTCTTCAGAAACACAAACATTTAATAATAATTTAAAACTTAACCATTTTTTTACAAACGGAACAGTGAACAATAAGTAATATAAAAACATTTTTTAAAATTAATTCCTATTTCGTTAGAAAAGCCTACTGGCGCCATCGGTTGCAGATGAATCTAACTTCGTCAGAAATAACGCAGAATAAAATTAAAGTTGAAAATATAATTTATTAATTTGTTAATATTTGAAAAAACTTCAGTTACACATCAAGTGTCATATATATATATATATATAAGAAAAAGAGAGTGAACCAATAGTAGAAATTGAATAAGGGCACTAGAAGCAAACGCGTTTGAGGGATGTGGAGTTTCCTAATAATTAATGCAAGAAAAGAATAGAATATTTCCTAAAATGATTCTTACACACAAGAGATGCAGTGCTTTTAAATACTTTTTTTCGAAAATATGCTTTCACTAATCCTTAAACTTCACTGAAAAGCACAAAAAAAGTTTACAAATTTGAATTTCATTCAAATAAGTAAAATTTCCTATAAATGCTCAATGTAAATAAAAAACAAATAGAATATATTACCAAAACAAAATATCTCAAAAAACATATTATAATTGTTCGACAGTACGAGAATATTTGATGTCGTTAAAATTATTAATCCAAGCCTAATTTAGTATTGTATTCATGATCATATTACGTATTGATGTTTATGATATTATTTAACGGCTCATTACCTAAATTCTTTTCGAAAGACTTCAAATTAATTGAGCTTATTCTCTATTTATTTTTAAATAGATAAATTTGCATTGTTATTTTAAAACGAATCCGGGATGCTTGAAACATCGCAAAAATTTTTTTTTTTTTTTCAAGTTTTTACAATTTTGATGATTTTTAGGAAGACGTGTGTCTGTGTGTATTTCCTACTTAATAAAAAAATGCATTTGGAAATGACATATTATTGTAATCATAAAATTTACTTTACCTTTTTAAAAGTAAAAAAAAATGTTTCGGTATATGTGCTCATTTTTTTTTTTTTTTTTGTAATTCAAAACACGTCTTCCATATTCTTATCTTATAAATGTTAGTGAATCGAAATGAATAAAAAACCCAGTAAAAACTAGAAAAACGATAACTTAAAATGCGCTACATTGAATAAACTTAAGTGAAAACATTTTTCCCTCCATCGTTTTAATCAAAAAACACTTTCGCAACCCCAATTTTAGGTAAATTTTAAGGTAGTTAAAACAAATTCCTTAAAACATAATCTTGTCTTTACCAATATGCACAAATTTTGATTTCAACTTGTTTGTATTGACAAATGCAAAACAGAAATGAAGCAAAATACGAGTACCGTAAAATCCGGCGTATAACGCACACCTATACTTTCAAGTTGCATTAATTTTATTTTTAGGTACATTCGCCGTATAACACGCATCCCTTTTTTACGAAGAAACCTAAAACGTACACACGCAGTGCTCATATATTTTAAAGTCATTTTATTCAAGGTTATGACAATCCCCATGTCGTGTCTTTGTTGTATTGAAATAAAGAAGCCTTTTCACTACTGGAACAAATCTTATTTTTTATTTTCTTACGTTTTACAACACAAGGGGTCACTTAATAAAACAACACACATCTATTAAAGTAGTTATAGAAAATAATCTTAAAGACTAAAAGAAAGGAGACAGGCATTCCCTGACTCCACGTGTACACGCTTTCTCCGGGGGTGATCCCATCAGCAGAGAGGGAAAAACGAGTTCCCGCTTCTCAAAAGAACAAGGGGTGCCCCCTGGCTGTCGCTAAGGGTCAATGGAAGGCAGTGTTTAAATGTAGTTGTTACATTCTCCCCCTACACCGCCGAAAACCGTCTCAGCGAGGGGGTGTACTAACAGACATTATGGCATTCTCTCCCGCAGTTCCTCTAGGAATCAATAGCTGTTTGCAGGGCCTTCCTCTTTTCTTGAGAGGTACTACAGGAGACTGAGTCTCTGTGCCATTCAGAAAGGGTGTTAAAGATTATGTATGGTAGACACCTGAAGGTTCCTCAGGTTTGTCACAACTAGCTACTACAAAGGTAGTAGGAGATCTTTGAAATAACACAATTTATGACCCTTCTCTCCTAGGCATGAGTTTTGCACTCCTGTTCTGACTCGCTTTACTTAATGGGTGAAGTTTTACCCATACCAGATCATTAACTTTATAGTTAGGACTTGGTCTTCGTGATTTATCTGCATATGTGTTTTTGACGATCTTGACTCATCTCAATGTTTTCTTTAATTTGGGACATGTATCCTTCAAAACTCTTTAAATAGGGTGTAAATTCAGGCACAAAAGTATCGTTATGTATGACAAACCGTAGATCAGTATTTACTTGGTCCAAAGTTCGTAGCTCTCTGGCGAAGGTTAGGTATGCTGTCCTGGATCACCGCCGGAGAAAGATGTGTACACGTGAAGTCAGGGAATGCCTGTTTTCCCTCTTTTTAGTCCTTAAGCTACGTTCTGTAACTATAATTGATGTGTGTTGTTTATTTAAGTGACCCCTTGTGTTGTGGAACGTAAGAGCATTAAATAAGATGTATTCCTGTTATACAGCCTTCTTTTTTCAGTACAATGAAGACACGACATGGGTGCATACTTCTAGAACTACAATCCTTTAAATTTGTGTATAGAATGACATTTCTTTTAAATAAACAGTCCTCCGATATACGTGGAAGTCTAATTTTTTTCTGTGCTCGTCTTTTTTTAGTATTATTTTAAGGCTTATACCCGGCGTATAGCGTGCACCCGTAAATTTGGATCTTATTATTTGTGTTTAAAGTGCGCGTTATACGCTGGATTTTACGGTATAATATCAATACTTTTGAAAACAATATCGTAACTATTTTGACAGTTTAAGTTAAGCTATTATTTTCAATATTCATATTTTTTTTTTCATTCTCTTCTTGGGTAAGTACACAAATCTCGCATTAATCCCGTTTAAATGACATAGCTATGGGTGGAAGGGACTTCAAAAAATACTTTACCATGTTTTCGTTCATTGTTTGTAGCCAGTAAGCAAAGCTTTCCGTAGAGTGAATTTTTGGTTTAATAAGTTTATAATAAAAAAAATTACACTCAATTTTGTAACAAGTTGCTCCCTTGTCTCCTATATGAACTTCGCTTAAAAATGTGTTAAAAAATAAAAACTTATTTGCTGTATTATGCTTAATAGTAAGGAGACCAATTTTTTTGCAATGAAAACTTACAATGTAAATATATGAAACATTTTATATTAATTCAGACAAATATACAGTAATAACGCTTACATCCCTTTTAATTATTTACTTACATGAGTATTTTTCCGTTGAATGCATTCTTTTTATCAATATATCATTTTCTAATAGATCGGAAATTTTGGAGCAAGAAATATCCTTCATACTGAATTTTTCACCATTAATGTATGCATCAGCACACACACACACACATTCAATCTTGAATTCTCATTTGTTCAAAAATCATTGCCAATTGAAAAACCTCTTTCAACTGCTGTATTAGTTCTGAGGCACCACAATGGAAATTCAACAAGAATAAATACATGTTCACATGGAATGTGTTTGTGTTGATTAAATATTTCTACCCATTTTTTATTAATTTCATATGTTGATTTTCCCATTGTTCCATTTTAGCAAAATTGAAATATAAAATCAATCTTCTAATTTATTCAAACAGACAATTGTCATCGCTTTTAATATCAGGCATTTCTTTTGATAAAAACTCAACACAATTTTCTATATCTGTCCAATTTACTTGCGATGAAGTCAAAAAACATCATTGAAAACTTATTTCCTGTGATATTTGTTTCAGACCATCCTTTGACATATTCGAAACATGTTTGGTAAAAGTTTTGCCCTTCGTAGGTAAACTTTCAGTTATGCCTGGACTTGATTCTTCTACACTTGACAATTTTCTTTTTATTAATAAAGGAATAAATATTTCTTCAAATCATGAATTTTATTTAAGGACAGAATCTTTTAAAATAAGGATAACTTATGTAACTGAAATACGCTCACCATTAATCTTTTGAATAGTTTTGTAAAAAACAATGCCTGATTATGAACAAAATACATTAATATCTCAGTTAATTCATACTATACCGGCACATGACGCATAACAGTTCGGCCTGACATCACTGAATACAGTGAACAGATTAGTTTTAAAATATTGAAAAGGAGGACAAGTAGGAGAACACTTTTCGAGGAAGGTCAGAACCTATGAAAGAAAGACTGTCCTCCCTAAAGGAGGACGGCTGGTCACCTTATTTTAATACAGTTTTAATTTAATATTGAGAGCATTTTATAAAGTTTCTTAGGATTGACGGAAGAATATTGAATATTCTCTTCGTAACATAGCATAACTCCAACTCTCGATCACTATTTGCATAATTCAGCATTTCTCAAACTGTAGGGCGCGCCCTCTTTGGGGGGGGTGAGCATATTGAAAAGTCGAAAACAAAAGATTATTTTAAAAAATTATTAATTTACTGAAAGTAAACAAACAAAATACATCATGGCGTAATAAAAAAAATACGCGATTTGCTCCCCAATGCCCCCGTTCTACCCGTAGGTGCATGTATGTGATGTATTAGAGAGGGGATAACTAGTAAAGGAATAAATAAAGAAATCTTCTGATAAAAGTAAACACTTCGCAAACAATGTCAAGGTCCGTTTATTGCATTACAAGACCTTTAATACACTGCTGGACAATTGCTAAGGACGGATAACACTATCATCCATAGCAACCACAAAATGAAAGGAAGCAAAATGTGGAAAATTAGAATAAGTGCAGGATATTAGTAAGAAGAAGTATGAGTATGCAAATTTTTTTTCCACGTCTGTTCATCACGTGATAGCGTTCACAAGAGCTTTAAAGGTTTTGACGCGTGTGGACAGTTGTTGTTTCAAGTCAAAGTTTTACAGGAAAGATTTAATAGACGAACTTAAAATTTTTGGCATGTCTTCACGACATCGCATAGAGGATTTTATGCGTGGCCGAATTATTGGAAAGATCGAAGAAGGGCGAAAAATAACAGATGTTGCCAGGGAGTTCGACATCGCTCACAGCATTGTTTCACGGCTGTGGAAGTCATTTAAAACTACTGGAATGTGTAGTAGACGGCACGGGGGAGGTCGTGTTAGAAGTACGACGCCTGCGGAAGACAAATATATCGTCCTATCAGAAAAAGGAACAGGCGCACCACAGCTCAGCAGGTGGCAAATCAGTTTCTTGCTGCCTCAGGAAAGCAGATCTCCCGAAAAACTGTTGCCAGACGTCTGAGGGAAGGAGGACTATACGCACGCAGACCTATTGTGTGTGTCCCATTGACCAGACAGCACCGTACTGCCCGTTTGCAATGGTGTTGTGAGCATCACAATTGGACTGAACAGGACTGGGCATGCGTACTATTCTCAGATGATAGTAGGTTCAGTCTGTCATCGGATTGTAGACGCCAACTGATCTAGCGCGAGAGTGGTACTGCTTATCGTCCAGAAAATATCCAGGAAAAGGACCGATATCCGACATGCAGTATCATGGTGTGGGCCGGCATCATGATCAATGGCCGCACGCGCCTACATGTGGTTGCGAATGGGACTATGACGGGCCAACGATACATTGATGAAGTTCTACTTCCTCATGTTCGTCTTTTCCGTGGTGCTGTCGGTGATAAATTTGTTTTTATGGACGACAACGTCATCGAACACTCGCTGTTCAGGATTGTCTAGACAGCGAGGGTATTCAACGTTTCGTATGGCCAGCGCGTTCTCCAGATCTAAACCCCATTGAAAGTGTGTGTGGGATGCTTTGGGGAGGCAAGTTGCTGGTCGAAACTATCCTCCGACAAACAAGAACACCCTCATCCGTGCACTCACAGAGGAATGGGATAAATTGCCTCAACAGCTGCTGGATAATGTTATGCAAAGTATGGTACGACGTGTGGAATGTTGCATCACACTCCACGGTGGACATATCCCGTACTGATACCTTTCTTTAAGGTGCCTGCTGACTTTTAGATGCATTGTTCCATTTCTCCGTACGCAGATCAAATGAACATTTTTTTTTCTTTCAGATGTTTCACAGCTTTTGTACTTTCCAGAACAATAAATATTCTTTATTCTAATGTCTGAACAGTGTGGCAACTATATTTTATCCTACTAGGCCTCATGTCTCGCTTAATGTTATGCTACATAGCAATTTGTGATCCGTCCTTAGCAATTGTCCAGCAGTGTAATTTTATGGATAACAGTGCCCTTAAAAAACCGTACTTTGGAAAGACGTATATTTACGCCCGGGACATTTAACACAATGGTTGGACGGGACGTATATATACGTCGGTGGCCATTTAGAGGTTAAAGTCATATTGTAGCTTCAGCGTAAAAATATAGTATTGAATTCATTGTATTGTTGTTTGCTCGGAGGGGCGCGATGAAAATTATACTTGAATATTGGGTCGCCAACATTAAAAGTTTGAGAAGCACTGTCATAAGTAATATATTTTCAATTTACAACTTATCCAAAATTAACAGAGCAGCAAAAATTCAATCGATGATGTAAATCTATGCGTAAATAATTTTGTATTTCGAAATTATTTTCATAATAAATAAACTGTTTATTTTCTAAATATCCTATCTACGCAATTTTAATGTAATCAAAATACAAAATAAATAAAGTAGACTGTATTTTTGTTAAATTCAACAGTTAAAGTTAATGTACATAACTTGTGCTACCATATGCCATTAAACGAAAAGGTACCCTATGGCAGTGGCTCTTAAACTGCGGTCCGCGGATCCTCGGAGGAGCCCAGTAACTTTCAAGGGGTCCGCGAAGGTCTCTTATTTAATGTTCTTTTTTGCAGAAGCTGATAGGTCTCGCGGAGAAATTGAAAGATGCGTCACCCTAGACTAGATCACTAAATTGCCTTCAATGAAAAAACTCTACTAGAACATGTATTTCAATCAAGAAAATTAACTCAGTTTTTCTTATTATTTACAACTACATAGCCTTTACTACAACGCATTATTTTCAAAAATATAGTAGAAACACATGCTCAAAGATTGAGAACTGAATTTATAGAACAACTATCGATGACAATAGCATCTATCAAAAGCTTGGGGGCCGCGATGTCAGGCTGATACATGAAGGGATGCCGCGGCTGCGTTCGAAAGTTTAAGAACCTTTGCCCTTTGGTATATGAATATTTTTAAATCTTTCTAAAGCAAGATGATGAAATCTATCCCACATTTACGTCTGTGGTTCAGAATCTACTCCTCAGCCCCGCAATCAAAATCAAGGTCATGACCTCGCCGAGGAGAAACAAGTGCTGATTAATCTGCACCAACTTCAGACTTATATGGTGATAAAATATACTGAAAATATTAACAAATTACTTGTACATATTACCTTTAAATCCAGTGGCGTAACGGAGAATATTGAGGCCCCCTTGCAAACTAAGGTTTAGGGCCCAAAACCCAAATACGTACTTAGCATCTGTCAAGCTTTGGGCCCCTTAGAGTCCCTGCCCCCCCCCCGATGGGGGGGTTGCAGAGGTGATACGTTACGCCACTGTTTAAATCAATACTTTGATAAAGTTTATAATATTATATTCAATCCATATCAAATCCAGATAACTATTTTTAGAATGAGCTCAAATACATATATCAATTCTTTAACTTCTGTAATTCGGAGCAGCAATTACACAATAATGATTCAAAAATCTACAGAGATAAGTTTAGTACAAAGAAAACAAAAAATAAGAAGCATAGAGCGTTGACAAATTGAATTAATAAATTCACAAAGGTTGTGAGAACAATACGTATATATATTGTACACCAAACACAAAACGCATTCCACCACAAAGAAAAGAATCATACCCCCTCGCTCTACAATGCTTATCTTCCAAATAAATAATGCATACATAATTTCTTTCAACAAGCTAATTCGGTCTGCCTTCAATTCTTAATGAATTTGCATATTGTTTACCCATGTAACGTACTTCTGTATCTGAAATCTCTCAACGCAGAAAGACAACGACTTCTATAAATAATAAGATACAAGGAAAATAATCACACAAGTGAAATGCAAGAACGCTTTTCTGAAAAAAATATCTAAGATGTGTAACTTTAAGTAATAGAAGAAAAAAGCTTTATGGGAATCTTATTTAAATTGCGACTAGAATTCTTCACGCCTAGAGAAAATTATTACACACAAGTTTTCTTTCTTTTTTGTAATTTGTGGTCGTCATTAGAATAAGAGAGGAACAAATTTTGAGGGATGAAAGAAATAGCTACTTCAGTGAAGAAAAAAGAAAGTGATGATAAAAATATAAAATATTTGCTTTAAATATTACATTTCATATTAATTGCAAAAAATTACATATTTTTAGAGTATAGTTATTCAGTAATAAAATTTAAATATATTTATTTAAATAAATGAAGTTGAATCTTTAAAAAATCTACTTATTTTTTATACAGATTGAGAATACATCTAAATTATAAATCAATGTATTAAAAATATCTATAAATCAGTTATATTAACTAAGCGGCAAACAGCTTACTGATAAAAGGTATTGATTGAATATAAACGTCACACTGTTCAGCTACACGAGGGCTTTTGGCGACGTACTACGTAATTTTGAACCATGGTCAAGTGACGTAGACGACACCTGAGCTGCCTCTCCTAACTACCACATCACACCAACGGGAGAACGTTTCAGCTCTCGACAGATTTAAAGTGCATCGCTGCCCTACACGGTGGATCTTTAGTGGTACAGGGCTCGAACTCGTGACAAGGCAAGCCACGATCCGATTCCTATATCACTCGGCTACCGCGGCCACCTGATAAAAGGTAAGTGGAGCATCAAGCATCAACAAGTGCGGCCTTCGAAATGAGGGGAATTTTTCAAAAAATTCCTTGTATTTTCATCAATGCCTTTTTTACCTGTGTTTTAATTTATTAACTGAATGTTATTTGATTGTCAGCAAATAGTTAATTATTTTTTTTAATTCTTGCTATCTACGATAATGATGTATATCTGTGTCTTCTCAGTATCATATTTGTATGTATGTAATGCAACTAAAATGCATATTAACAACTACAATTTTAGCCTCTACGTACAATTAGATCTTGATACTTTTAAAAAGGTATATTTAGAAAGGTTTATTTTAATGTATCTGTCTGATGTTTTCCAACGGTCGCAGTAGTCTAGTGGCCATGGTCGCGAAATTGTGACTGGCGTTGTCGGGTAGCGGGTTCGAGTCCTGATTACTGAAGACCCACCATGTACAGGGGCTGATATACGTCATATCTGTCGTGGCGAAGTCCTATCGTTGAACTTACAGTACGTTAAAAAACTTATTCACACTGGGCATTTCTCGAAAGATGTGAAATTAAATTTTCGGTGTTGTTAGTATATTACTAAGTATTTATGCAAGATAATTTTAAAACCTTAAAGGCATGGGTGTCAAACTCGTGGCCCTCAACGAACATTTTTGCGCCCCGACTAATTTATCGGCACTCAATAAAATATAATCTTTGAGAAAAGCAGCTTATGTGTGCAACATGACTAAATCAAGTTTAGATGAAAATTTAGAACTAGCTTCGACTAACGTTTAAGAGCAGGACTCCATACTTGGATCACATTTACAAACAAAAAGATATCTTAGCTTTAATATAAATTCCTTTAATTTTAACGTATATATATATTCATTGCACTACTTCCTTGTAATTTAGATCCGTTCTATAAATACATAGTTAATAACTGCTTTGGTTAGGCTGCACGCCAAGTCAAACGTTTACCCTCAATTAGATTGTAAAAAATGAATATAACGGAATATTTTTATGCAAAAAAAATCCGTTTCTCGATTAGATCAAATGTAATTCCTCTAGTAAAATACGAAGTTCTTTATTCGCGAGAGAAGTTAAAATGCAGCTTTAATAATGGAATATATTCTTATCTGAAAAAAAGCTTTTTCATTCAGATCTTAAGCCCATGTTCTTTAAGCAAACATAGCCAATCACTGGTAAAAGCTACAAATTTTTCTACGATCCTAGCAATATGCTGTAACGTAAATGTTTGAAAGATGGCAATTTTTTAACGTATAAAAGTGAGTTGGATAGCTAAGATTGATTTATATATGCCTGTATTTTATCTTACTCAGTATACACTCAGCACATCTTTTCGTTTTTCATATTTTATTCAACCCTCCGACCGGAACATCCGTCTCTCAGACGAAGATGATTTGCTTTGATGCTTGTAGTTAACGCTGTGGTGTGATTTTTGGGGTGGGCTGTCTTGACATCTTCAGTTGGAATCTACCCAGTGAGAGAGGATCACGTAGTGGTGGTACTTGGCGATTTTTTTCAACTCACCATGTGTACGATTTTTCTTATCTATCACCGTCTATCAGTATCTATATCCCTATAGCTTTTTTCGTTTTTTATTTTTAATTACTTTTACAAGAATATAAATAATTTTTAATCGGTTTTTATAAAAATACTAGTCACAATTCTTGTGATAAAAATATATTAATATAGTGTGCCTCATATAGACTTAAATATTAAAAATTCTGCTCAATTTCATGAGAGATAAGGACATTTAAAGTTCTTAAGATAATAAAATTCAAAAAAAATTGCGTACCTGTCAGTCAGACGGATGTTTCTAAGAGCGGCAAAAAAATATTGATGCTCCGACCAGAGGGTAAATGCAGACTTGAATACCATTCCGCCAAAAACAAAGTCGTTCCGCTTCATCTTTAACCACAAAAAGTACTTAGAATGAAATATTTTTATTTGACAAGGTTTCAAAGGTTTTGACATAGGAGTAAATAAGCATTATGAATATTTTCTATGAGATTATTTTGCAAATTAGGTAGTTAAGATTATTATTTCTTTTTTTTTTTTAGTTTCGTGAATAAGATATTGCGCCACTTATCATTATGGCGTGTATGATGTTCATTAACAAGTGTAAATATTCTCGTTACTAAATAGCTTTTTTTGCATTTTCTTTTGTTTGTACAAATTACTGCTCACTTCAAAAAGATAAAATATTCTTAGAATGTTGAAAAGAGTTTATTTATTGATTGTGATTCTAACTTTCTTTGTTTTCATAATTGCTTGTTTAAAATAATATCAAGATAATTTTAAAACATTAATTATGATTGAGAATTAAACTTATTAAAAAAGATTATTGACCAAGATTAATGTTTTAATATATACCGTCGGAACCCTATTTTTTAAAAATTTCACAATTGAACGAATTTTTTCTTTTCCCAATAAAACTGGAGGGCCAAAAGAACCTATTTAACGAATAATAAACCCTGAATTCACGAATTATTTCATCAGTTGGGAAGCAATTTTTTATTAGTTTATATTAGAATAAAGTTGGATTTTTTTTTTCAAATGACACTTCCCTTTTTGTCCGAAACAGAAAAAGACATTTTCTTGAAAGCAGCATATTTTAATGGGAAATGACGATGGCCATTATTAGACTTCACCGGTAAAGCTGAGTTGTGAGTGTAACCTACCTAGTGTAACTCCTTTCTTTTCTCATCCCGCTCCACAACGCAGGAGTATTTTAAGATTTTTACGATTATGATACATTCGTTGAAGGACTGCCAATCTGTGCAACTGAAGTTGAGGAAAGCGTTGATTAGTCGAAGTCATTGAATAGCGATTCTAATGCAGAAACCGATAATGAAACTCCAATGAAAACTGTTACATTTTCTAATGCTTTACATTGTTTGGAAACTGTGAAAACATACGTCTCCCTTACGCAACAGGATGTAAATGATGTAGTATTTTCTTCTCTGCACAGAGTGGGAAAAAAGAACTCTTTCTAGTCAGAAATCAAAAAAAATTTCAAACTTTTATTAGTATTTTAGAATTTCCTATTAAATGGTGCGTAATAATTCATTAATTGCATTTTTAGCTGTTGAATGAAAAGTGCGTTATTTTTAACTATGATTATTTTCTACGTAGATGGCTAAGTGCCAAAATTTTTTATTTTGTTTGGATTCGGTATAACGAATAACCTCGAATTAACGACTATATATGTTTCTGAGGTCTTTACAAGGTAATAATAAACATATTTATAAATAAACATTGTAAATCCGTGCCTATATTTTGGGTACATTCCAATTTTATGCTTACTTTTAAAATGTTATTATCTTAAAGGCTATGAAAAGAACATTTTAAAGTAGATTGTACTTATTCTGGAAAAATAAGAGCACAAGCAATTAATTTATATGAATGTGTGTGTTTTATTGATAGTACTGTAGTCTTACACATCGTTGAAACACCCGCGTGTTCTCAATAAATTGAACGCAAAGTAAGCTTAAACACATGCATAATAGGCTTTTCTCTCTCCTGTATTTTTTATTAGTTTTTTCTTTTAACTTTTATATTGAATTCCTAAGTATTTTTAATGTGATGTTGGCAAAACCTTTGCGTATTCCTTTAATTTTTTAAAATAATTATCTCTCTCTGATTATATGTGTGCTGCATATCACTATTGGCCACATTACATATTTACACATACTATATATAAATATTATTTTATTTTTTCTAGAAATTTCTACGTGCTATCAAGCCCACTGAAGAATGGGGTCCGAGTGATGATTTGATAAAAGAATATTATAAAGCCCATATGGATGGCCAACAAAGATCGGCCACAAATGGAGATGATGCTTCAGTTAGATATCTAGCTCAAAGCAACAATGAATCTGGAATGCTAGAATATTTATGAGCATTTGTGGTGGTTCATCAAAATTAATATCATCTGACTCTTTACATGCCATACAGAGTGACGAATATTGCTTCCGCAATATATATATTTATATATAGTATAGTTCTAAGTATTTTTATTTCTTCTAATGAAGAAGATTTTTTACATAGAAACAAAAGACAATTTTTATTAGACAAATTTTTCTATAACTGCCGAAAACTTTGATGTCAATGAAACATTTGATTCATTCATAGCGCTTAGAATTGAGTATTAAAAATTGTTTAATATATTTACATGTTTCTGTAAATACATATAATCATAATATATTTTAAATATATAAGAATATCTTGATATTTTAAAATTACACTATATTTGTACTGAATTATAATCATTAAAACAAAATTCAGTCGTTGAAATTATGCTTATTCACTAGTAAAAAATCAGAAACAAGTTCACTTCTTTTGCAAGACATTGCATTTCCTTTTAATGTAACTTGAATATAAAAATTCTCCCGGGGAATTGTGAAAACTCAGAATTTCGATTTTGTTTCGAACATTCATTTCATTTTATGTCACAACACAAACATAAACAGAGATTTAAAAGTGTATTTTTACAAGCCTAAATGGAAAAACATTGATGCGTGCATGTGAAAGATGAAAGTTTACTTTTATCGTACTTGTAATAACGCTTTTGTAAAACTGTACTTTTAGACATTTTTTCTCAGGATACTAAAAATAAAAACCCACAAAGTTTCCAGATTCCAAATCCAAAAAAATTTAGAGTATTGAAATGAAGCAAATAGGAAATATAAAAATATAAATGGTAACAACTACAATTCGAAGCTCTCACAATACAAACTTCGCTTTGGAAGCTTATGTTGAAATACATGAAGAAAACTAATTGAAAAAATTGCATTCATCTTAAAATCAAATCCCTTAAAGTAATTCTTTTAAAAACACTCAAGTATATTTCAAATTTAAAGTTTTAGAAAATTAAGCATATCTAATAGCTCAGAAAGGAAACTACAGATAATTCAAATATTCATTTCACAATCCAATATTGCAAAAAAGTGAGTATAATTGCTTTTTCATGATATAAAAAGCAATTATTCTTAATTGAAGAGTAGAGTAGTAAACGATTTTTATAACTACTTACATAAATTCGACAAAACATACTGAATTAGCTTATCAATTTTTAAAATTATATTTTTAATTCTACTTGATATTGAATACATGCTCATTTTCAAGCTCTTTGTCAGAAATAAATCCGTCAGAAATTTATCCGTTTAGTAACTTCAGCTTATGTTTTCAGTTTGTACTGAAAAAGGAGCAGTATTTTTTATTATAAAAAATAAAATGTACAACCTATTATCAAATTAATTGCTTACATTTGCAATTGATTTGGTTATAGGTTGTAAGCAGAAAGAACATCACTCAAAGTGTGTAGTCTGCAAAAGACTGATATTATTTTGACTTGTTTCGGATGTAAATCTTAAGGCTGTCTTCGGCTAATGTTAAAGAATAGGACTTAAATTCGGAATATTTTTCAGATAAAAATGCACTCAAATATTAATACTATATATTCTGGCTTCACTATCCTGTAGAGAATCACTTATTTTATCATACTACTCATTTTTATCCGAGCTGATAATTTTTTTCTTTTATAAAATGTGTTTCGCATTTTTTCTCCTATACCGTAATGCTAAATGAGCTGTCCTTTACATGTTAAATGGAAAAACGGATTATTTATGAAATATTTTGAAGTTTTAAAAACAATATTTTATAAACAAATGTGTGAATTACAATGTCAGAAATTTTTATAAAAATTGAGGCATTTTTTTCTGTTTGAAATTGTGCTCCGCGTTAAGTTCACACTGTCTCAGATATGGCGAAAACAACCTTAACCAACTACAGAATTTCGGCATCAAACATTAATTTTATATTGATCTCATGCAAGGTTTTAGATCATTTACTTCTATGTCGTTGTTACGAAAAAAAGACATGTCGGATATTCAGGTGTTACAGTGACGAGTTAATTAAAGAACAGTAGGGCTTTGTCACAAATACGAATTTGAAATGTAACGAAGCATAATTTTTTTTTCTTATGTTTCGCTATTTAGCTCTTGCAAATTACATCTGCTTTATTAGCAAAATACTTCTTTTCAGTATGCTGGAAAATGAATATTCATAAATGAGTCAAACTTTTACGTCGGAAGTGTTATATGTACCACACATATGTTAGTGATGCAAGTGTTTCTATTTAATAAAATGCTATTTAATAGAAACTAGCTTATTACTATTTGGAAAAAATTTTCATTTACTGACAACGCAAATGGCAGCTATATAATTATTTGACTATACAAAAAAAAAATCAAATCATTTTGAAATAAGAGGACTGTTCAATAAGTAATAAGACTAAAATTATAAAAAAAATAACAGAATACCTTTAATAGTCATCATTTACATGGAGTTTTTCAAAATAGCTTCCGTGGAACGTAACGCATTTATCCCAAAGTTCTGTCCACTTCTTAAAAACATGTAAAAGTCCGTTTTGTGAGAGCTATTTCAAAACCGCCTCCGCGGCCTTTACACATGCTTTGTTGCTTGCAAAACGTTTGCCTCGTAATGGTTTCTAAAGTTGAGGAAACAGCCAGAAATCGCAGGGACTGAGATCAGGGCTGTATGGAGGGTGTGGTAAAATCTCTACGTTATTCTGCTGCGAAATATCCAGTATACAACGAGTAATATGTGGTCGGGCATTGTCATGGCGAAATAGGAAGCCATTTCAAAGCAATGGACGTTTCCTTTTAACGTTTTGTACCATTGTTCGCAGGACATTCGTGTAGTACGAGTCAATTACGGTAGTACCGGGTTTGACAAACATACACAATTCCTTCATAATAAAAAAAGTTTTAGTCATAACTTTACCAGCCGATTTCACAATTTTTGCTTTCTTGGGAGTAGGTGAAGATGGATGTTTCTATTCACTGCTTTGTTGTTTTATGGTTGGGTCATAGTAATACAACCAAGTTTCGTCTGCTGTGATAAAGCGTTTTAAGATATTGTTGCCTTCTTGTTCCAATCTTTAATCATATCGTATCATATGCTGCATCGTACCGATGCTGATTTTTGCTTCGTCTGGTAGCTGGCTGCGTCTCGTAGGCGCCCACAAACACGCTTTAGTTCGATCACGTGATACTCAAGAATACTTGTCTGTACACACCATTTATCGGTAGCTTTTGTTAATACAGACAACAAACTTTTCTTATGCCACAGAAATTAACATTCCGGTAAGTGGTTTTGCAGAAGTAAAATTAGTCTTATTACTTATTGAACAGCCTACGTATTATAAGAGATCAACGTTCCATTTTTTCTTTAAGAAATGTTTAAGGAGGTATAGACGTGCCATCAAATAATTTTGACTTGTGATTATTGAGAAAATAATAAAAACTGAATACTAACAACTTAAAATTCTTTAATTACAACGAAAAAATACATTGTGCACAGTATAGTAGTAATTTTTTTTTATTTATACGTGTAATTGAAATTAAAGTAACATTATTGTGAACTCTGTTGTGATAGATCAGATGACAAATAACATGTATTAGGATAGTAAGATGTTACTTTTACCAGAATGCAAGCTGAAATGAAGCCATCTTCCAAACGGTTTCTAAATGAATCTTCAATATTATTCATCTCTGAAAATAATGACTCATAGGTATAAGTAGATGAAAATATGGTTAAAATAGCATGAGCCAGTTTTCTTAAACAGTTAAATGTATCTAGAATAGAATTCCATGTTTCCAAAATTTCATTACAAGCATTTTTACTTATATTGCGAATCCATATTGACCCAGACTGGAAATCAATCAGAGTTTCTCTTCAATTTTTTCAATTTACAACCAATAGAATTGGGATAAATCCAGTTTATTAAAAGAAGTCACATCAAGGTACAGAAAAAAATTTGAGCGTTTCCGATAATTCTTTGAACTGAGAAAATCTCGCTGAAAACTGCGATCCCTCACTCACGTTTCTCGTAATGCTTCATATTGAACTTAGTTATTTTGAATTAAAATGCAAACCATTTTGATCGGTGGCGTGCCCAAAATATTGTGTCGCGTGCCATCGTGCCACTGGTTCGCCATCCCTGTTATATATAATAATACGAGCACAACACCCAAACACGCTAAACTTTACATTTTGTTAAAATTATATTGATAAAATTTCTCAGTCAATAAAAAGGAATTATTAAGAATACTGCTATATATCAAAAAATAGTTGAATACTGATGAACTTAATTAAACTAATAAAAAAGCTAAATTCTCTCTTCTGGAGAGATTTATTCAAATTACCGTATTTTATCCTATTGCTACTGCTGTGAAAAAATACGTTCCATTAAAAGATATTTATACTTTTGAAATTGCCTGAATATATTTATATTGTTAAATTTGTTTGTTTATTGGGGCATTCAGAGGTAGAGGAAGAAAAAAATTGAAAACTATCACGACTAATGTTTTCTAAAAAAATAGAGTTCTCAGCCCCTTTTCAAAACTCCTACTTTAACTATTTTAACTTTACCAAGAAGTGTAATAAAGGAGCAAAGATATATAAATACAAGAAAACTACTTAAATTTTAATGACATACATTAAAAAATAATTATGATGCTAGTTTTGTTCCTTATTTTAAAATCCTTGTTCGTTTCAGTTTGTGAAAACACTTTTTTCGGATTATAATTTAAAACCTATAGTAAAAGCTAGAAATATATATATATATATATATATATATTAGTATGTGTAAGAGGGTAATAAATGTCGTGCATCCTACATTGTGATTAGCGACGCTGACTGCTGTGCCGTAGGGCCTGAGTTCGAATTCCAGAGAAGGCATGGATGTTTGTAAATGGAAAGAGACTTTACGACATAGGGGTACTCTAAATAGCAGTCGAGCCGCAAGTCCTCGCGTGAGTTTGGTGGAAGGGAAAGAGAGGTGGGAGGCTCCTTACCTCCCCAGGAGGTTCTCCCTTAAAATTGGGGTGGAACCGAGCTAAATCGTATTGTCACTTGCATGGTGCTCTAGGCTACGGGCCATGATAGACGTACATCCCCCTGGCCATGATGAATTTCGTGGGCCTTGATCTGATGTAGTCGAGATCAGATGGCATAAGACAACAGAGGAAAATAAGGACTAAAGTATTTACCTTTCAACATGGCTAGTACTAATATATGTCTATGTCTCACAAATTTTCCATTACCTCAGATCCATCTTCTTAAAATTTAATAATTTGTAACTTTCGTAAAGTTACAGCAAGCAATTTGTGATTAGAGCGGATGTAAAACAACTTCCCCAATAGTATTTTATTTACCAATGTCAAAATCAAATTAAGCTACAACAAACTTTCGTAACCATTCGGAAACAGAATAGTTTAAATACGAGCCTAAAATCGTACATTCCGCATTTTTTAGGATTTCGATTTGTATAATTCTAGCGATTTACTTTCATAAAATGGCCTCCATCGACAAAAATGAGAAATATTTTTTAACTCAAAAGACTTCCTTTTTGTGAAAATAGGGTTTTCGAAAACCGCATTCACAAATATACAAAATTCTTTAATTGTTATGACTTTTTAAGCTGCTGACGTACTTACAGGAACCTTAGCACTTAACATAAAAATAATTTAGTTCAAATTCAATTTTTACTCATTAGTAAAGTCGTTATAACCAAACTCACAAAGGGAAATCTATTTTATCAACTCTTTAATAGCTGTACATGCTTGTGTTTTTACAGTGTTAGTCCAAAGTTGATTATAATTTGTTAAGAGAATTTTTATTGTTTTAATGTAAAATCTTTCCTTAATTATTTGTCTGAAGTTTTTATACTTGTGTTAACAGATATAGGTCAATATCAATTCAAACTTATTAGTAGAATTGTTTTTATTATTCTCAGGATATTAAGAAAATTAGAAATATAACCATTCACAGTTGGAACTATGGCGTCCAAAATTAAAGTTATAAATTCTGATATAGCTGGAGAATTATTAGATTTATTAGAACACAATATGACATTGAGGTACTTTACTATGGGGAAAAGCATGTAGCTAATCAAAAATACGGATAAGAAATCGACTGTCAGTTAAAATACGTTATATTGAATAAAATGGGATGTATTATATATCTTGAGAAGGATGCATCTAATATGAAGAAAGACCAATGCACATTGCAAAACAAATCTCGCAATGAGCCGTGATACCGTTAATGAAAGTATCAAGATACAGCTTGGGACAATAAATCACATTCTTCCAAAAGCGTAGCTTTTAACTCCTAAATGGTCCTGGGAGAAAATGACGTTTTTGTCCATAGTTTTTCTTAGATCAATCTAAACATGTTCTATAGCAGGTTTGTCTAGCCCATGGGTGGTCACGTTAAATTGTTCAGCCCACAGGATAATTTTTTATATTAATTGAAACTTTTATTTCTAATTGTCCGCATACAAAAGAATTAAATAAAAATTTACATGTGCCATTATTATAATACGAGATTGTAAACTCCAGCTCAATATTTGATATCTATGAATGCCAAATGTTACTGAAAAAATAGGTTTTGTGTTAGACAGCCATGATGATTGGTTGTTAGATCTACATTTCTTTCAGAAAAAAAAAAGACTTGCTTTGACAAAATAATTAAATAATTTCGTAAGTATTTGTAATTTAATCAAAGCTTTTAATAAAAAATTATTGTTAATTAAGAGCTAACTCTTAGAAATAATAATGCTTAGCAGATTTTTCTCTGTTACATAATTTCCCTAGAAGTCAACCTTAGAAATTTTCGAAAATACTAAGCAAATAAGAAACTTATAACTGCATTTGATAGCAGTTTCTCAAAATTAGCAAAATATTTAAATATTCGAAATATTTCTTAAAATTTAAATAAATAATATTTAAATAAAGTTTAAATATTAGAAATATTTTCATGCTCGTTCCATGCTGATATGAATAGCTTTCTTGAAAATCTGAAAATGGATTTATTTGAGTTACAGGGTAACAATGAACAATCAGGATTTGCGTCCACATCAAAAATTAAACTTTGCTGTACCTACAATACTTCCAAGAGACATATTCCAACTTAGGATGTTTTGCACAATGACTTGTAAGTGCTTTCAAATTCACATACATTTGTGCAGCATTTTTTTTCCGAAAATGAAATTTACTAAATGATTATCACGTACTTCATTAAATAATGCCAAATTAGAAAATCAGTTAAGATATGCGATATTGAACTTAATCATATATTTTATCCTATTTATCATATTAATCATTATATTTAATCTCAGTTTAATAGTATTTTACTCATATTTTATTTGTATTACACTATTTTGAAGACATATATATCTAATTTGCGGTCTTCTGTACTGTAAAGAGTCATTAAAAGTGTCCCGTGTAACTATTTGAGTGGTTAGGTTTGTTCTGTAGGATTGTATATGACTTTGCGCGCTAGTTCATTCGGCGAATATTTTTGCGATAAAATCATCTACAATATGAGTTCTATGGGGCTCGAAATATCGTCCATAACAAGGAAATCCAAGTCTGCTCTGAAACACCTCACATAAGCTTCAAGATCCTCATTCCTATAGTGCTGTGCGGTCACACGACCCGCATCAAAGACGTGCAAAGGTGTACGATTACCCTATATAATACCACCCTTGATAAGAATTCTTCTGCTATCAAATCAGTCAATAGTTCACACATTAGAGGGATGGTAGCGAGATCCACGTTCTCTGTCTAGATAAAAACTTAACGAGAATCACTCTGTGTGGAAATTTTTGACGCATGAGTGGAAACAATAACCTTAATTTTTGGTATGTCGAAGAATGGTGTGTTTGGCTCACAACAAACAAGCTCTCTTATTGGAATGTGCCCAAATACAATAGATACACACTACTGGAAATTCTTTTTCCAAAGAAAACTTTAAGGCCAATAGAAAGCTTCGTAGCGATTGTCTAACTATGCCGTCGTGTATTTAATGTCAAGTAAAGATCATGTGCAACAGTCGCCATTCTTGGGAAGTCTTGGCCGACCCTTTCAGTGATAGAACCATTTGTTTGGAATTGGTTTCACAACATGGATACCACTTCTGATGCCACTTGTAACCAACGAGCTATCTCCACTTGAGACAACCCAAATTCAGGACTGTCAACGACTCTCCTTCTCATCGAATAATTTACATTATACGTCATTTTCGCTACAAATATTCAAATTTGTGAGCTTTAAGCAATTTTTTCGACACTGCAAGCAAACCTCTTAGGTCCTTGTCAAACTCCACGTTGTGCTTTAAAACCAATGCTTAACACCCTATACTCCAAAACTCGCAGCTAATATTGTACTACCTGTTCTTCAACATGTATAATTTACGAAATTTAACAATTTAGAATTAGAATGAAAAACTGGTTTGTGACCCTAATTTTGGTGTATAATACCTATTTAACAATGCATTAAACCTGTTAAAGCTTCCTTTAAAGAATTGAGTTAGGCAATTTGAGTGAACATGATGAAGAAAATCATTATAAAAGTCGTACACAATCCTTTCATTTTATCCGAAGTATATTCTTTTACTCGGTTGGAAATTTTCCTTTGTTTGAGATACTTTTATTCATTGATCTGTCCTATTCTTTGTCGGTCTTACGTCATTTTTAGAGAAGTTTATTTACACTTGTATGAGTATTATGAACTCTGACATACCATTCTCTCACTGAAGCTTTTTTTTTCTTTTTCAAAATGGTAATTTTTGTGTTTAAATATGTTTGTGATCTTATATATATATATCTATCCTTTTCAACTGGAATTCCAAATTTTTTACAGCTGTGGAATAATGGAAAAAATTAACATATGTGTATTTCTTTCATTTATTGTTATTTCTTCATACGAATGTAGCTTTAAATTATGAACTTATTTTTCTCCTACATGTGTTTTCTTTTCTCTTTTTTTTTTGATAGTTCGTCTATCATTTTTTTTTTGTTGAAATGAAACAAATTTTTGTTTAAAAAAGATTTAAAAAACGAAATTCAGATTATTAATGAATAAATAGCAGCTTCATTAAAAAATTATTTTCATGGATCTCAATCCTTTTGCTTTATCATCAAAGAATATTTTGTATATATGTTGTATATGACAGAGAGAGTTTCTCATACAATTTTCCATATGAGCTTCAGTATCCAAAAATTATCACTTAATTAAAAACTCTATAACTGTATATCACTAATTAGTAATTAAGAATTCCAAAAAAAGATTAATACAAAACATTGTTCCGATGAGGGGATTTGGAAAATTTCATTTTGCTAATTATATGTATAATTTTCATATGCACTCAGAAATGATTCCTTTTTTTAATAAAAGGATATTTCCTCTTTTCTTTAAACTTGGATTTAATATCATTAGATTATATATGATTTTTTGAATAAAAACGGAGGTACTTTCCGTTATGCCGGCGCAAGTCAGCAAAAGTTATACAACCAATACCAAACGGAATATACCAACTAGTAATTTTTTGCCATCACATTTTCAAAACAAGGCGTGGTCTATTCTTATCAGTAACATCTTTTTATTGCACATCAAAAATATATGAAAAACCAATGAGAACTGACATTTATAACTTTTTTTTACGTGTATATTGTGTGTTCTCACCAATAACGCCTTGGCGAAATTTGCGCCGGTGAAACGAAAAAGTACCAAAACGGAATTCCTTGTCTTGTCCGTCGGGTTTTTCTTTAAATCCTCGATTTTTAAAATTATACAAAATAGAAATTATATAAATAAAAAGAAATTAATGGGAAATACATATACAGTAGAACGTCGTTTATCCGAATGTTTATTATCCGGAGCGTCAAATATCAGAACCAGTTTTTTTTTTGTCAACTACATGTACTGTATATGAATACGTTTTCGAACATTGCAATGCTCAACCGTTGCTTCGCGTGAGGCCAAAAAAGACGGGAAAACCCAAGGTCAGGGATATTTGGGGAATTTCAATTGTGTGATTTGGTAAACATCTGCGTGGAATATTAGGTCAGTTTGTTTTCAAGTGAGGGATACGTGCTCTTTTATTGAGTTGTGAACCGCTATGGCTTCGAATTCAAAGCTGAAGCGCAACGTCTTGAACATAGAGACAAAACTTGAAATATTGAACCGTCTTGCGAAGGGAGAAAGTGGAGCGTCCCTAGCACAGTATTATATATAATGTTGGAAAGTCAACAATTTCTGACATAAATAAAGCCTTTAAACCATTCTATATTTTTCATCAAAAGATGGCTCGAAGAAAAGGAAAACCATGAGGGAGGCAAATGATGTTGTTCTTGATCGTGCACTCTACTTGTGGTTTTTACAAAGAAGGAGCAAAGAGGATCCGATATTGGACCCTAAGTTGTGCGAAAAAAGGAGAAATCAGAGATATTGCAGCGAAAAAACGGTGTACAATGGTAGTGAAAAAAAAGGAAATTTTTTTCACAATAAAGGTAAAATTACGATATTTTGCACATATTTTGCTTTTTCTTCAAGCATGTTTCCCGCATGGGATGATTTTCAACATTCGTATAATGTCCGGTTTTATATACTACATGGATTGCATTCGGATTTCGGTTATCCGAACAATCGCGTATCCGAACGGTGTCCCGTCCCAATTTATTCGGATAAATGACGTTCTACTGTATTGGGAAAATGGTAGTGTTAGCAAATGACTATGTATTGAAATAAATTGAGTAATTGTTATGTAATATGAAATTAAAAGGAAAACGCGTTCTTAATTCAACACAAATAAAATAAAATGAATAGACGTTAGAAGAAATATTTATATTAGTAAAATGCATGAATACATAAAAGGTTGTGAAAAGGGAAAACATCAAACATATTCCTACTACTCACAAAGAAGAAAAGGAGGAAAGCAAAATAGTAACTTGTCTTCAATCATTGACTTGTCTTTTACAATTTTCTAATTTTCTATTTTTCTTTCGCAAATATCATGCGACATAGCCTTATACTCCCTAACAATTAAGAAAAAAAATTTTGAAATTGAATTCTTTTCTTGCAGATGTTGTCATAAGTAATGTCTGAAATACACTGCTGGACAATTGCTAAGGACGGATAACACTATCATCCATAGCAACCACAAAATGAAAGGAAGCAAAATGTGGAAAATTAGAATAAGTGCGGGATATTAGTAAGAAGAAGTATGAGTATGCAAATTTTTTTTCCACGTCTGTTCATCACGTGATAGCGTTCATAAGGGCTTTAAAGGTTTTGACGCGTGTGGACAGTTGTTGTTTCAAGTCAAAGTTTTACATGAAAGATTTAATAGACGAACTTAAAATTTTTGGCATGTCTTCCCGACATCACATAGATGATTTTATGCGTGACCGAATTATTGGAAAGATCGAAGGGCGAAAAATAACAGATGTTGCCAGGGAGTTCGACATCGCTCACAGCGTTGTTTCACGGCTGTGGAAGTAATTTAAAACTACTTGAATGTGTAGTAGACGGCACGGGGGAGGTCGTGTTAGAAGTACGACGCCTGCAGAAGACAGATATATCGTCCTACCAGCAAAAAGGAACAGGCGCACCATAGCTCAGCAGGTAGCAAATCAGTTTCTTGCTGCCTCAGGAAAGCAGATCTCCCGAAAAACTGTTGCCAGACGTTTGAGGGGAGGAGGACTATACGCACGCAGACCTGTTGTGTGTGTCCCATTGACCAGACAGCACCGTACTGCCCGTTTGCAATGGTGTCGTGAGCATCACAATTGGACTGTGAACAGGACTGGGCATGCGTACTATTCTCAGATGAGAGTAGGTTCAGTCTGTCATCGGATTGTAGACGCCAACTGATCTGGCGCGAGTGTGGTACTGCTTATCGTCCAAAAAATATCCAGGAAAAGGACCGATATCCGACATGCAGTATCATGGTGTGGGCCGGCATCATGATCAATGGCCGCACGCGCCTACATGTGGTTGCGAATGGGACTATGACGGGCCAACGATACATTGATGAAGTTCTACTTCCTCATGTTCGTCTTTTCCGTGGTGCTGTCGGTGATAAATTTGTTTTTATGGACGACAACGCAACATGTCATCGAACACTCGCTGTTCAGGATTGTCTAGACAGCGAGGGTATTCAACGTCTCATATGGCCAGCGCTTTCTCCTGATCTAAACCCCATTGAAAATGTGTGGAATGCTTTGGGGAGGCAAGTTGCTGGTCGAAACTATCATCCGACAAACAAGAACACCCTCATCCGTGCACTCACAGAGGAATGGGATAAATTGCCTCAACAGCTGCTGGATAATGTTGTGCAAAGTATGGTACGACGTGTGGAATGTTGCATCACACTCCACGGTGGACATATCCCGTACTGATACCTTTCTTTAAGGTGCCTGCTGACTTTTAGATGCATTGTTCCATTTCTCCGTACGCAGATCAAATGAACATTTTTTTTCTTTCAGATGTTTCACAGCTTTTGTACTTTCCAGAACAATAAATATTCTTTATTCTAATGTCTGAACAGTGTGGAAACTATATTTTATCCTACTAGGCCTCATGTCTCGCTTAATGTTATGCTACATAGCAATTTGTGATCCGTCCTTAGCAATTGTCCAGCAGTGTACAATTGTTGAACAAGCAATTGCCTTGCATCGACGCAAATTAATAAATATTCAACAAATTTCAGGTAAATTGAAATTACAGTTGAACCTCCATATAAAGAACCTCTATGTTACGAATTTTTCTATATAGCGAACTTTTTCCTGGAATCAAGAACATTTCACGATTTTCTTCATAAAATAACTTCCCTATAGCAAAGTGCATTTTCTATCTAACGAACTTTTTTTTTTTGCAACTCAATTTTTTCCTCCCTATTTTTAAAGTATTTCTGGACATTTCAAGTTATTCTCTATCAACACATTTTATGATGGTCATAAATCTTGAACTGGTTTTATTAGGTGCCTAATTCACCGTGAGCAGTAGAATTCTGGGAGTTTCATCCAAGAAGTACAACCTTTAACCCTCATTGTGCACTTCACTAGAAACATCTTTGATATTCTCTTTCACCCTTAGTGGAGTTCTAGTTGTAAAATAATGTTTTTGTAAAATTACTTGTATGCCTTAAATTATAGAAAATGTGATTAAATTTCATTAGTTTAATATAGAATTTTCTAAATATTGAAAATATATATATATATATATATATATATATATATATACAATGTATTACTCGACATTCTTTTTTTCTTCTTTTCCTTGCATTTTTTTCAATGGGTAAGATTTATAAAATAGATATTAATTTATAAAAAGCTGTGAATAATTACTTTTTTTAGTATATAGTGTGTATGAATTTAAAATTTGTTTTATGTGGCTTATAAAGAAGATTGAAAGATGAATCTCTATATAACGAATTTTCCATATAACGAATTTTTTCTCGGGAATTAGCGACTTCGTTATGTGGAGGTCCGACTGTATATAACTTCACGAAATATATAAATATGAAAAGGCTACGAAGAACACATTTGATACCAATTTTACCATTTAAATGATTATAGAATAAAAAATGCAATAATCTTTCTTTTAAGTGGTGTAGAATTTTTATCTCCATGAAACTATTAAGAACAGAAGGAATTTTTTTATATAGGCCTGAAAGAAGTTAGTTTTCAACGATATATGTTCACTTTACTTTTTCAAAAAACAAAACTTTAGAAACAAGATTTAGAATTCATCATTTTTATGGAACTCGCTTAGAATATTTAATTAGTTATGTTGTTGATTTTTTACGATAAAAAATTAATAAATAAATAAATTCTCAGAATTATAAATATCGGTATTTCTAGTGTTAAAGCTTAACTGCTAATACTTATGTTTAGATGGATCAGTAAAACATATTTTTTTTAAAAAAATGGACTTTATTCTGAACAACCAAACTTGTGCCTTAAAACTTTTAACAGGGATTATTAGATTTATATTAAAAACATAAAATTTATAAAAGCGCCATTCATTTGCTCAGCGAGCCCGAATTTGCTCAAAATTAACTAACAAAAAGATTTTTTTCTAATTTTTAAATTTTCTGTGACGAGGATTTTATGAATTTTGAAATAATGAACACTTTATACTGTCAATATATTTCTTTTGTAAAAAAATTTGACACGTGTATAGAACTATTTTAAAAATGTCATTGAATTATAATTTTATTTTGAAATAAAATATATTGCTTTGGATTTTTACCATGAAATAGGATATTTCAAAAAACTTACCATTCACAGGAGTTCCTGTTCTAATGAGTATAAAAACCTTTATAAATATTCAGTTGAGTTATTCGCTTTCGCAAATCCGGCAGTAGTTCACCGAAATAACGAAAAACGGAATATTGAGACATTACAAAGCCTTTTGTTTCCCGTCAAAGTGAGTACAATTCCTTTCATTTTATGTGAACAATCTTTACATCAAAACAGATTGGATGACAGATATTTCATTGGTAAGCTATCATCCCGAAAATACCAAATAAATATCAAATCGGGTATATTTTTCAAAAAGTATATGAATAAAAAATTTTCAAAATCTTGGATTTTATTACTTTTTAATAAAAATTCGATGTAATTTACGTTTATAATATTTAAAGTAAATTACGCAGAATGCGGAAAAGTACTTGAAATAGAGTATGTTAAATATTATAATACATCACGCACACACACATTAAAATGATAGTGCTCCGTACAAATAAGAACTTATTAGAAATTATTATAAACTCTTAAAAGTGTTTTCAGTTAAATTAGCATTTTTAAAAAATAAATGATAAATATTAATTTTTTAACGCGTTTTTATTAGCTTCACCTACATGTAACGGAGTCTTTGAACTCGATTCTTACCCACTTTAAAAGGCCAGATTAATTCGAAATTTTGCACACTTGTCAAGGACCGATCATAATACAATAATTTCATAATTTCGTTCCATTGTCCTGATCAGGATCATCAGGATTAACTATTTCCAGACTTGGCGACCAATTCCAGCCCCTATTTCCAGATTTACGGACTAAAAGTTTAAGTTAGAACCCCAAAGCGAAAACGCTCATGGTTATATAAATACAACAAACAAAATAAATGATAATATTCTAATAATAATAAGACTAAAATACTTAATTAAAAAAAACGCTTTTATTGTAGATCGAGCTAAAAAACGAAAAATAAATGAAAGTTTAAAAAAACTAAAAAGCACGCTTTTATGGTTTTTTAATCAAACTGAAAAGTAAAAAATATATATAATTCTTAATATAAGAATTATTTTTTTTCAGTTCAATTAAAACTATAAGAGCGTGTTTTATAGTTTTTTCAAACTATAATTTATTTGGTGTTTATGTTAATCTTGGACATCAAAAAAGTATTATGTCATATCTCTGTACAAATTATGTTAATTTAGATCTGTCTTATCAAATATAAGTATATAATTGGAACTAGTCCAATTTTTTTCCCTAAAGAAATGCATTATTTTGATGCTTTCTTTTTAAAAGCAGTATCAAGGGAAAAATTATTAGTCTAGTGTTTGAGTTTTTATTGCAGAAAAGTACAAAATGATCATAAGTGTAATAAATTATCTTCAGTATTATATACACTGGCCTCAAAAAGTTTGTCCCGGGTTTTTGTGTCTAATTTACAAATGAATGAATTGCATTTCGACTATTCATTAAACATTTATTGAATGAATAATAAAACGATTTATAATTCAAAAAACAGCTGCGGAAAAGTCCAAGAAAACAGCACATCACTGTGGCAAAAAAAAACAAAAAAGCTATAAAATGTGTCCAAAAACGTTACGAATTATATAAAGAACAATAAAAAGTGCTTTTGCAAAAACTATGTCCATGTTACTTTGTGTTGAATAATACTATAAAAAAAATTACTTTTATGAACAGATTTTTGGACACTTTCGAGATGCTTAGCTCCCTCTGTGCCCATTATTTTTACTAAAGAATGTAAAACTGAACAGAGAGCCCATTGTTCTCTTGTCGGTTTTTTCTCAAAAACTGGTCTTCTTGATATAAAAATATCTAAGTAAATTCCTCGTTATACATTCTAGATATTAACTATTAAAATAACATTCATCCAACTTTTCACTATTATTATTAGAAACTTTTTACATAAGTTGATATTTGCATATTTTTTTGACCTCTAAATCTATTTAAATTTATCATTCATGTAAAATGCTGCCATTTTTTATGGGGCTGAAAAACTGTTGTACCTTAACTTTTTGAGGCCAGTGTGTTGTTTTTTGTGTGTGTGTGTGTGTGTGTGTGTGTGTGTGTGTGTGTGTGTGTGTGTGTGTGTGTGTGTGTGTGTGTGTGTGTGTGTGTGTGTGTGTGTGTGTGTGTGTGTGTGTGTGTGTGTGTGTGTGTGTGTGTGTGTGTGTGATTTTTTTCATTATGATTTTTGCAACACTAAAATGATCTTAAACGTGAAACTAGTCAGATAATTTATATAAGTTGTATACAATATAACACAGAAGAATTATTTAATTATTAATTATTATTATTAGTTTAAATATTAATTAACACAGAGTATGTTTTGCTAAAGCCATTATTAATAGGAAATCTATTTCCAACACAGATAACGACATCTATCTTCTAAACAATCATTCAAATTTAAAATGGATGCAATTCTAATCTTGATTGATTGATTTAAATTTACGTCACACTTTGAAGCATGCTAGGACTATTGGCGGTGGGTCTCATAATTTTGAACCACCGTCAAGTGATGAGGATTTCAATCTTGACTATATTTTGTTTATTTTAATTTGTACCATTTTTATTAAAAAGCGATTAAAACTGCAATAAAACTTATATATTTTTTTCATATATTTGACAAGTAAATTGACAAATAATAATAAAATTAAAAGGTTGTTTTTCAGATTTCTTGAAGTACGATTTTATCATATTCTGAAGGATAAACGATATTTTTCTTTCATTATTCCCATGTACTTTTTTTCATTGAAATAATTTATATTTTTTACTCCTTAATAATTCTTTTTGAAAAATAAATCTAGAATGATTTTCCTTTAATATCTAAAAATTTGAGAATTTTTAATACTTTTTAAATAACTTTTAAGGTTTTTTTAAAACCGGCAAAATATGTAACTAATTCATATTACATTTAGTTCTATACAGTAATTTTTAGAATAGATTACTTTCTCTAAATGCTTTCTCTAATGTATGAGAATGTATTTAGAAAATTATGATCATCACATTTAACCTCGTGCATTAATATATCTTTAGATGCGAAAAAATGTTTCCTCTACTATTCTAACACCTTCAAAGTTTACATTTATTCAGTTTTATCAAGATACTTATGCAAAGATTTGAATTAATGGCTATTCGATGGGAATGTAATGGGAAAGGATTTTAAACGAAAAAAGAGTGATCAGTTTCGAGTTCTTTCATTAAACACATCAATAAATGATTTCTTTTACACTTTTTCACCAGTGCGTTCTTTCATTAAACACAGCAATAAATGATTTCTTTTACACTTTTTCACCAGCAGTGCAACATTCCCTTCATTCGAATCATTAACTTTGGCATTTAGTGCTTCCTTACGACATGTATATGCTCTTTTTCTCTCTCTTTTCTTGCCGCTCACTGTTCTCTTTCACTTCCAGTACCAACATTATCTAAAACGGTTCTCTTTTACGACAAGAGAGACTTAAAACACATCGGGAAACTCAATCTTTCAAATTTTTTTCGCTTAAGGTATCCGAACACGTTGAAAATGACGAAATTAGATCAAGACAGATATTTTTGTTTTCTCTTTTATCGAATATAGCCATCTTTTGGCTTTACAAAACATTTTTTTACTCTACCTAGAGGCCAAGCTACAATCAATTTTATTAAGTTAGAAAAACCGGAAGTGGGTCTTTGATCTACCAGAAGTGGGCATTTAAATTACTCGAAATCTATCATGACGAGTCTGATTACTCAAAATATTACAAATGTATTTCTATAAAACTTTTTGAACCTGATGTTTATGCTACTTTCTAGAGAATGTACAAAAATATTGCTTATTGTATAAATATTTTTTGAGTTAGGGCTTGTTATTTAAATAATGGTCTCATAAAGAATGTGATTTTTCTTATAATGTTTACTCAATCAACTCTAAAATTTTAAAATTTTAATAAAACATTAAAATTTTAGTACATTCTCTAAATAAATGCATCTAGATTGTTGTGGTAATACTTTTACTAATATAAGTTTATTACTTTTTTCTTTAATTTCTTTGAAGTTTTACAAAAATGTTGCTAAAATTTCACTTATAATTGTGATTTCTGTGAAATTTAGGCAATTTATTTTAAATATTGTTAGTTAAATATTAGTATTTATTGGTATTGAGTCCTAAAAAAGCCTTTATAATGTTTAAATATGTTATTTTGTTAAAAAGTGCTCCGAACGTGTTCGGATACCTTAATTAGTACCCAGATGCTAAGACTTGATTCATTACTAGAGATTGCAATACCGGTATACCGGGATACCGAATACTGGTATTTTGAACCTTGTGCACAATTTTCTAATACCGGTATTCACAAGTTTAAATACCGTTTTTTCGGTATTTACTAGAAATTTTGTAAATTGCCTCCACTACATGTTCAGAGATCGTCAACAAGCAAAATATTATACGTTTTTGTTTTTATATTTCTCTAACGGGCGAAATTAATTAGACTGTGAATATAAAGTTGCATCGTACAATCAAGAAAAGAGAAAAAAATATGTGAATCATCCGAGGCAGGCCAAAACTATCCTATTACAGCTCAGAGTGATGCTGCCCACACGCAGGATTCGTAGTCTAATATTCTTATCTATGAAAAAAGGTTGTAAAGGGTGTTTTTTTCAGAGGTATAGAACTTTAAATTGCAATAAAACAACGATGTATTATTCGATTGACATGAATTTTTTTTATTCGAAAAATAATCTTGTGGCATTACATTTTAAGTATGATTTCTAGCATATGACTGCCACGGCTGGCTCGGATGTAGTCCAATCTGGACGTCCAATTTTCGATGACTTTTTCCAACATTTGTGGCCGTATATCGGCAATAACACGGCGAATGTTGTCTTCCAAATGGTCAAACGTTTGTGGCTTATCCGCAGAGACCAATGACTTTACATAGCCCCACAAAAAATAGTCTAGCGATGTTAAATCACAAGATCTTGGAGGCCAATTCACAAGGCCAAAACGTGAAATTAGGCGGTCACCAAACGTGTCTTTCAATAAATCGATTGTGGCACGAGCTGTGGGACATGTTGCGCCGTCTTGTTGGAACCACAGCTCCTGGACATCATGATTGTTCAATTCAGGAATGAAAAAGTTAGTAATCATGGCTCTATACCGATCACCATTGACTGTAACGTTGTGGTCTTCATCGTTTTTGAAGAATTACGGACCAATGATTCCACCAGCCCATAAAACGCACCAAACAGTCGGTTTTTCTGGATGTAACGGTGTTTCGACATACACTTGTGGATTAGCTTCACTCCAAATGCGGCAGTTTTATTTGTTGACGTAGCCATTCAACCAGAAGTGCGCTTCATCGCTAAACAAAATTCGCTTATGAAAATCGGGAACAACGGCAATCTCGTTTTGGGCCCATTCGACGAATCTACGCCTTGCTTGATGATCGTTTTGATGAATTGCCAAACCAAACTGAGAATAAATCACTTGACAGCTGTTAAATCGGTCGCCATCTTGGAAAGTAATGCCAACTTAAACTCCTATATCTGGAAAAAAAAACACTCTTTACTTAGAAAAAGTATTTAGCGCATTGATAACAGTACCGCAAACTAGCGTAGATGCCGAAAAAGCGTTTTCGATAGCTGGGAATTTTTGCACTAAATTACGTTCCAGGCTTAATGGCAGTACAATTGATGGACAGTGTTTTTTAAGATCACGTTTCAAAAATTTGTGACATTACCAAAATTGTAGTAGACTGAATAGTGGTTTAAATAAATATGACGTTCCTTTACTTTTTTGTGATTCTTTACCTACGGTTACAATTTATAAGTTACAAATTATTTTTGGGGATATTTACACTCTCTAATAAAACTGTCAAATAAAACAAAGAAACACCTGTGTTTTCTTCCTTCTAAAATTTCTACTAGCGGTATTAAAACCGGTATCCCGGTATTAAGTTTTAAAAAATACCAAATACCGGTATTGAACTTTTGGTCCAATATTGCAATCCCTATTCATAACCAAGCCTTTTGATATACCTGAGCAAGTGCCTGACGAATTTTAATTCTATTTAAAAACGGTAAATTTACAATTACTAAAAACCAACGTATGTTCACGTCATACCGCGTAGCACTTCACTTTTTAATATTAGAAGACATTCCTGACCTTGGCTTATTTATTTTACAAGAAACTTACACCAGACCCAAATTCCATGAACTTCCTTTGACAGTGGCGTAACGGAAAATAATTGGGCCCCCCCGCAAGGTCAGATCTTGGGCCCCAAGCCGGATATATATATATATATATATATATACAAAGAATTGCAAAACCATACCATAATGTACCTTTATACATCACGTAAAAATATTTAAATATTAAACTTCTAACTGAATATAATATCAACCTGTGTCTGAGTAAACAAAGTAAATAACGTTTAACATTAGAGAGTATTTAAAAAATGGAAAATCTAACAACAGTCGACTGATAACCTGGTAACTTAAATAAAAACGATACACTAAGAAAAACACAAACACTGCAAAATAATATTTTCGATTTCAGATCCCCATGATAGAAAAAAGGTATCACTTACCAAATTCTTCGTTTATAAATCCCGGGATGAGCTTGACTTTCAGTTCGATAAAATTCTAGCATAAATTGTAAAAAAGTCAAAGACACAACTATTGTTACTAATAAGAAAGCATGGACACAAAAAAAGAATGTGCTCGCAGTACCACTCAGGTTGAACTACAAAAGTAACTAGTTCGTTGGTTGTTCGCGACACACACTACTAGCTAATATACAGCACTACACTCAAGAAGTAAATCACAAAAAAAAGCGATTGACGTCTCACATTTTTCTTAGCAAAGTCGGTTATTAATTCATACAATTCAATTTTTCTTGCTTCTTGATGTTCAGTACTTGTCAAAGACAAATAGGAGAGCCTCTCTTCTAATATCGTACAACGTAGATAATTTTTTTATTAATTTTAATTTAAAAAATGATCTTTCCGCCATTGCAGAAATAACTGGAAGAGTCAAAAACAATAAAACTGCAATGCATACATCTGGTAAACTTGGCGCAGCAAACTTATTTTGAATCATCAAAAAATTACCTAAATCTTTTATTGAATTCAGCTTAATTAAATCTTCACTAAAAACTGCTTTTAGAGACATAATTTGATTTGGAAATTCACTAGATAGGTCGAGGCTATATACTTTTTGAAGATTACTCCTTCCTTTGGAATCTTTTTGGAAATTACCTTCTGGTTGGTATAGGCCCAATTTTAAAATTTCCCCCCTTAAATCTGCATTTATGGGCGTACCTACATAATGCGCAAAATCATTTCTAATCAATTTTGTTTCTTCGTTTTCATTTTCCGACTCCTTTTCTTTAGATAGAGTATCCTTATTAGTTGAAGTGTCCGAAACTGTGTTTTTTTCTTGTGGATTAATTTTCACTTCCAGGATTTGTTCATCAAGTTCTTTGGCATTACTACTAGTAGCACTTGCACAAGATGATGAACTTGCGGATATTAAAATGTTATCCAATTTTGCATATTTGCTATTAATATTATACTCCTTTTCCTTTCGAATTTTTCGTTTTTGTGAACCACTCAAAGTTTTTTTAACTAATTTTAGGGCCGCGTTTCGTCTTGTCTTATTAACAAAATAACAGTATAAGAACCAGAAGAATTAATTCCGTTTACAAAAAACAGTTATAATATTACAAGAGAGAAGTGAGATCAAAATGTTTTAGCAGCGAAGGTACACTCCCTCTATTGAAGTGCATTGAATATAAAAAAAATAAATGTTCTAAAAAAACACAATTTTGTGAAACATTTCTCAGCATGCTTTATTTGATTGAATACTCATAAATCTACGGAAATTTCTGTGGGCATATGGGTTTCTAAATCATAAATCTAGACCATATAATCATTTAAAATGCTCTCTATGCGTTTTCAAGTATCGCAATACTATTTTTCATGAGAAAAGCATTACACATGTACGTTATTTAGGAGTTCGCTAAATGAAAATGAAATACATGTGGGGGGGAGGGAGCTAAAGACGCCAATAAGTTACTTTGCTACTTCAGTAAAAAAAAGTAACTCTTTTTTTTTCTCCCTACCGCTAACATTTTATTTTTTATTTTACAAATGCCAGGCCATTGACCATCAGGTCATTAGGCAACGGGCTCTCCAATACCTTTTTACAATGCAGTTAAGAACATTCAGTGCAGAGCACTCGTCCAAATGAGCGGCAGTCATGTCTTGTCCCGTGTCACACAAAACGCAGATAGGTGAAGTCACTAATATGTCACTAAGTGTGCAATAATATGCTTATGTGGATAAGGAACTTCATTTCTCAGCGTTTTTCGGCCGTTCGTTTTGGAAATGCTATTTCCAGTTTTAAACAAAGTGAAACTGGCCTGCCCCAAGGCACTGTGATTAGTCCTATTTTATTCAACATCTTTATTAATGATCTCCCTGATCTCTTGGCATCTGATGGACTGACCAATACGGCTCTATTTGCAGATGACCTTGCCATCTGGTGCAGCGCACCAAAGAGGGATCAGTCCAAACTAAATACCATCCTAAATCTAACCCTTGAAAGATTACACCTTTGGTGTATTGAAAATAATATGACTCTAAACCTAAAGAAGACTACTTGTCAGTTCTTCACTTTAAATAGACAACCATTCAGTCCCCAATTGGTTTATAACGGTATGCCTGTTCAACAGAGTGATGTTTCAATTTATTTGGGTTGCGATCTTGATAACAAATTGAAATGGACTAAACATGCTGAGCTTGTTGTTTCTAAGGCAAGAAAGCGACTCTCCATTCTTAAAAGATTGACCAGAGTTAAATGGGGATGCAATAGGGATACCTTAAATACAACTTACAAGACATATATTCAACCAGTTCTAAATTATTGCAATGAGGTGCTGATCTCTGCCTCAGAGAACGTTAGAAAACTTCTTGACACTTTCCATAACCAAGCCCTTCGCATGATCACTGGCGGAGTTAAAACTACTCCAGTACTTGTCATGCAGTTACTTTGCGACCTTCAGCCATTCACTAATATAATTGAGAAGAATGCTGCTATTCTCTTCAATAGACTTATTAGACTCCCAAATAATTCATTCTGGCGGGACTATGATTCCGATGGAGGACGTAATCTTAAGACTCAAAAGGGCTTTATTCAATGTGTGTTCGTGAGAACATTCAATATAAAGTCATTAATGATGTGCCCTTTGAATTACTGTCTTTTGCTGACCCACTCGACTACGCAATACTCGACATCAGATTGGACCTTGTTCTGAATGTGAGAAAACGTGATCTAAGTCCAACTGCTCTTCACGCTATAGCTTTGGAAACTATCAATACCCGCTTCCCACCGGAGGAGTGGCTTCACATTTACACAGATGGCCCTACCGCTAACATGAAGTATACTAAAAAA
Organism: Trichonephila clavipes; assembly: GCA_019973935.1. Lineage (NCBI taxonomy): Eukaryota > Metazoa > Arthropoda > Arachnida > Araneae > Nephilidae > Trichonephila > Trichonephila clavipes. Next base: position 533,996 of record BMAU01021435.1, read on the forward strand.
AGTATCTCTTTCGTCACGGGGATTACAGCAAATTAAAATGTTTTTTTGATTTGGTTATTGGTTCTAAGATATCTAATAAGCGATCAAAGTTTTGATTTCGAATGATGTTAGATCGCCAATTTGAAAATCGTTTAAAAATTGGATTAAAAAAATGTAAAGCTAATTTTGTGAAATTCTACGTTAATGGCGTCTGTCTAGCTTTGGGCCCCCTAGAAGCCTTGGGCCCGAGGGGGTGTACGTTACGCCACTGTCCTTTGATACGTTTCAGTAGCCTCTTCCAACATCACTCTTTTTTTCCCCAGCTTACATCGCGTAACTGTTGTTTTGATACTCATGAAACATGCAATGTCACAAATTCTTTATCTCTGGAATGTCAATGATACAAAGGTGTTTATCGTACATTTCCGTGTATAAAACATAGAATTTTTAAAACTTTTTTAAATGGCTTGTTCACATGAACCCGTTAATCTCGGAAAAAAGGTAGTTAAGAAAAAACTTCATTCTTAAAACATTTTCCGTTAGCCATGACTAAATGATTTTAATCTTTTTTTTTGTCTTTCTGTGTGTTTCGAATGGAACTTTTATACTAAAAGAAGAAAAGTTAGTCACATAAATCCTTCAGAATTTGAGTTTCCAAATAGCTCGTAGAATTAACATTTTACCATTGGAAAATCTGAATTCTTATGATCATCATGGGGTGAGCTTTGAAATTGTGAGCAATTGCGTGCCATATAAGAATTTCTTTTCCTGCTCTTATTTTAAACAAAAATATGGCGCAGAAACCCGAACTAGCTCTGATATTGCACAAAGTAACAAATGAATAAAAACTTGTGTTAGCTTCTGACTGGCTTATCAAATATAAAAGTAAGGTTGTTGGTGTTTTGTATAACGGCAGTTTGATTGAAAAATATTCAACCCATTTTACACACTAGGCAATATTTTCGCTTTCACGGCAACACGTAAGAAAACAACAGGAACTTCTTGCTTCCGTTCAGTTTAACTTCTATACTGGCTTCAAATTTTGGGTAAAATTTTGTAGAAAAAAACGCACTCTTAGCTTTTACACGGATTGGCTTTTATTCGGAAATATGCAGTAAATATAGAAGCATAATGACAAACAATAAATATTCCTTAAATAATTGGGAGTCTTCTACCAGTCCTCCTAGTTTGTTTTTATGGAGATCGAACGGCATGGATCTGGACTATAACCCAGAGTGCCCACAAAATTCAGTATAAAAGCGACAAAACGTATCCTTACTCATAGTATTACACTAATAATAATGAGAGTTATAAAGCATTTTTTTCTAAACATTTCAGAGCATGCTACAGCTTTTCTTTCTGGGTATCTATTTTTAAAATACAGTCGGATCTCTATATAACGAAGTCGCTAAATCCCGAAAAAAAGTTCGTTATATGGAAAATTCGCTATATAAAAGTTAATCTTTCAATATACTTTAGGAACCACATAAAGCACATTTTAAATTCAAAAACACTATATGTTATTATAAAAAGAAATTATTATTCACATTTTGTAAATTAATATCTCTCTATTTATTTTATATATCTTACTCATCAAAAAAAATTTTAATGAATTTTAAGGACATTTTCTTATTTAAAGCCTACATACATTTTTACATAATAAACATATATTTTTTTTATAACTTGTAACTTTAAGCATACATTAGCAAATGTAACCTTTAATTACTGTAAAATCTATTCATTTTGTTTGAATTTTCTGTTTGAAAAAATGTTTTATTTCATAATACGCCTCATATCTTTGCAATGCCCCGAACACCCCTTCAGGCGTATTTCCTTCACACTGTAAGCCACTTTAAATTATTTCAAGTAATTTTAACATATCATCATACGAAAATTCAGAAATACTTTAAAAATAGGAAGAACAAAAAATTGTGAATCACAAGAAAAAAAGTTCATTATATAGAAAATGCACTTCGCTATAGGGTGGTTATTTTATGAAGAAAATCGTGAAATGTTCTTGGTTCCAGGAAAAAATTCGCTAAATATAAAAATTCCCATTATAGAGGTTCGTAGACTGTATTTTATTCGTCGTCGCACGATTGGTACAATTTCAGTTCATTGAAAGTGCATGACATTATTTTCGTGATTATTTCGAACTGATCTATTATGTAATGAATTAATTTTAGTCAAAAAAAGTCAATTTCCTGCTTTCTGTTTCGTTACATCTTCAATGAAAACATGCAGACCAAGGGTGCCAAATTCACTGGCTAACGTAGGCCAAACAAACAAGGTTTAGCTTCAGGTGGGCTGGAAAAAAATCAATATTCATAGAAAATTAGTTTATTTTGAATAATACAGAGTGTTTTTTTCCAGGTATAGAAGTTTAAGTTGGCATTACTTTCCAAGATGGCGACCGATTTAACAGCTGTCAAGTGATTTATTCTCAGTTTGGTTTGGCAATTCATCAAAACGATCATCAAGCAAGGCGTAGATTCGTCGAATGGGCCCAAAACGAGATTGCCGTTGTTCCCGATTTTCATAAGCGAATTTTGTTTAGCGATGAAGTGCACTTCTGGTTGAATGGCTACGTCAACAAATAAAACTGCCGCATTTGGAGTGAAGCTAATCCACAAGTGTATGTCGAAACACCGTTACATCCAGAAAAACTGACTGTTTGGTGCGTTTTATGGGCTGGTGGAATCATTGGTCCGTAATTCTTCAAAAACGATGAAGGCCACAACGTTACAGTCAATGGTGATCGGTATAGAGCCATGATTACTAACTTTTTCATTCCTGAATTGAACAATCATGATGTCCAGGAGCTGTGGTTCCAACAAGACGGCGCAACATGTCACACAGCTCGTGCCTCAATCGATTTATTGAAAGACACGTTTGGTGACCGCCTAATTTACCGTTTTGGACCTGTGAATTGGCCTCCAAGATCTTGTGATTTAACACCGCTAGACTATTTTTGTGGGGCTATGTAAAGTCATTGGTCTATGCGGATAAGCCACAATCGCTTGACCATTTTTAAGACAACATTCGCCGTGTTATTGCCGATATACGGCCACAAATGTTGGAAAAAGTCATCGAAAATTGGACGTCCAGATTGGACTACATCCGAGCCAGCCGTGGCAGTCCTATGCCAGACATCATATTTAAAAGGTAATGCCACAAGATTATCTTTCGAATAAAAAAAATTCATGTCAATCGAATAATACATCGTTGTTTTATTGCAATTTAAAGTTCTATACCTCTCAAAAAAACACCCTTTATATTATAATGAACATATATAAAGGAACAAAAAAAATTAATGTTTACGTCCGGACACTTGGCTTCTCATCTCCTGCTATCTTTCTTATTTTGAAGGAAATTTTCTTATTTTATTTTATGTTATTGTGTGCTGACATATTGGCAAGGCAGCAAAAATGTTCGTTGTGGGCTGCGAGTTTGACACCCTTGATGCAGGCTATCTTGATACACAAATATGAACAACTGTTGCATTTTTACTCAATATTGTTTCCCTACTTTCCTTTAATTTTCTGTTCTATATTTATTCATTTCCTTTTTAATGTATTTAATTATATTGGATTAGGGGGAAAGTTCTGTCTTATTTTAAAAAGGCATGTGATTTTTCTTGTAAATAAAAAAAAACATCTGGTTAGTGAGTCATTCTGATTTTTTGTTTTTGTTTTTTCAGCTGCTGTTTTATATAAAAGAAGTCCTTTTTTACCGTTCATCATTTACTTGTGATATTTAAAGTTAAAAAAAAATGTTAGTAGATAAAGTGCATTTACGACACTGCATTTTGTATGAATTCCAAAAAGGAAGCAACGCATCGGTTGCATGTAAAAATTTATGTGTAGTATTTGGAAAAGATATTGTAAGTGTTCGTACTTGTCAAACATGGTTTAGCAAATTTCGTTTCAGGAATCTGAGCCTCCAAGAAAGTGATCGATCTGGACGACCATTCAGAGATCCATAATGATGTTTTGCGATCCATGTTGGAAAATAATCCACATTTAACAAGTCGAGAAATTGCAGAAGAGTTTGTCATTCATCATACAACTATTGGAGATCAAATTAAATCTCTTGAGTTTGTGTTAAAACAAAGAGTTTGGGGTCCACATGAATTAACGGAAAAGAATTTGTGATCGTGTAAGAATATGTTCATCACATCTGATTAGACACAATGTGGAGCCGTTTTTGGACAAGCTGATTACTGAAGATGAAAAGTGGATTCTTTACGAGAATATTAATAGAAAAAAAAATCTTACTGCAAACCAGGAACATCATCATCAACAGTTCCAAAACCAAGTATCCATCAACGAAAAGTACTGCTTTGTTTGTGGAGGGACTGGAAAGGTACAGTGTACTACGAGTTGCTGAAACAGGGGAAAACCATCAACGCGGATCTGTACTACAATCAGCTGGATAAATTGAATGCAGTTTTTTTGAGACTAGATAGACTCCTTGTGTGCCGACAAATATAACACAAGGCTTACAAGCGTAAGTCAATACACAAGACAATGGAGATTACATGTAGAAGTATAAAGGCACAAATGGGAACCAAAAGGAGGGGGGAATACAGAACAACAAATTAAGAATTAAATACAAGAATGCTCACATGCAGACGGAGAAAATCAATAATAAAATTATACAATGAGGAAGATAAGAAAACATGAAAACAGAAAAAAAATGTTCAAAAAGCAAAAGAATAAAGCATACATACATACACATACAAATATATATACACACATATACACATGTATATTCACGTACAGAAAATTTTAACAAACACACACAAAATTTAGAATCTAATTAATACAGGAAAAAATGCTATTAATGAATGCACAAAAAAATGTAAAAGATGAATTTCCATCAACAAAAGCAGATAAAGGAGGAGGCCACACTATATTGTTCTTTTGCAGGCAATTCATGAGTGTACATCTTTCCGAAGAGAAATTAGTACAAGCAAGAATCAGATGCTTGGAATTTTGGATTGTGTCACTGGAGCATGAACACTGATCAGTAGGCGACAAATTGAAGCGCTTTAAATATGCTTTAAAGTTCCCATGCCCAGTTAGAAACTGGGTAAGTTTAAAATTAGGGTGAAAGTGCTTAGCCTTTAAACGGCTCTGAATAGAAGGAAAAAATTCCTTGGTGAGTTGCGCATTATTTGAAATTTGATACAAGTTATTCCACTCGGAAATAATCTTTTCTTTAAAAACTTTCTTATGATATGATTTTGGAATGCTCATAGGAACCAGATCGCTTAATTTTGTCGCTTCTTTTGCAAGCCAGTCAGCACGTTCATTGCCATAGATTCCCGTATGACCTCGAACAAAAGAAAAGTAAACTTGTACTCCTCTGCTTCGAAGAAAATCGAGATTAATATGCGTTTTAACTATTAGTTTATTTTGGGAATAAATGTTATTTAAGGCACACAAAGATGATAGGGAATCGCTGCAAATTAAGAAATTCGATGAGAGGATTTCGTTATTGCAGATCCAAGAGACTGTTTGAGCTATGCAAAGTAATTCAGCTTGAAACACACTACACTCATCTCTTATTCTAAATTGGCGAGTTCCAATTTCAATAAAATCTTGGAAGATAACAAATGCAAGGCCAACCTTAGTGTTGATTTTGCTGCCATCTGTAAAGCAGACAACTGGAAAGTTGTTTTCAATATTTTTACGGTAATTAACCAAGCTAAGGGGAAATCGTTCAGAAGGATGAGGGAGCTCAGAAACTCTCAGGGAACCATCTAGACACTTATTGGTACAGTTCTTCGTTGCAATCTTGAATTCATTATTTCTGATAATAAAGATGTCAATAGGTAGAAATAGGTTATTTTGGCGTCCAAAAGTTTAAGATTATAATTAGTTCTTAACTCCTGATATTTACTCTTATAAATTTCTTTTAAAGTGACATTTTTACATCTCTGGAATCTCCGTCTTGCAGCATTAACGTGTTTTCTCATGCAACCAATTTCTGTTGTCCACCAAGGAACTCTGTGCATTCCCCGCTTTTTAATCGGAATGGACATTTTGCAAGAATTAAGAATAATAGAAATTAGTTCCTTTGCGAGATCATGTAGAGATTCTGGATTTTGGCAGGGGAGACAATGAGATCACTAATACTGGACAGTAAAAATTTAGATGAGTCTTAAAAGAGTTTCCAGTTCGCTTTTTTCAGATTAAAGATACAACTGTCACCATCATTTGTTGGAGAAATGAAATCTAGAGCAATATCAAATTCAATCGCTTTGTGGTCGGAGAGAGAATCATAATCAGGCAAATGCCAACAAGAAACGTCTTCCAGTAAATCCGTTCCAACTGCAGTTACATCAATGTAACTAGATCCTCGAGAGCCGCAAAATGTAGGACCGCAATCTTCATTTATGACAAAGAGGTTATGGGCACTAAAATAAATTCAATGAGCTTGGTGCCTCTAGAGTCGGAAAAGGGACTGAACCACGTTTCAGATTTACTATTGGCGTCCATAGACCATACCAGTCTGTTAATGGGCATGCTGGAAAAAATTTGGTTAGTTTTTTGTAAATCAAAATCAATATTCTTGGAGGGTTCGAAATAATAAGATACAAACAAATAGGATACTCTATTAATGTTCAAACGCATTGTCACCAGATTGTAATCAAGGTAATTTTGATCCAGAAAAGTTGAAATATTTCTATTTCTGACAATAATGGCTGCTTCAATCATGTCAAAAGAATGACTGTAGAAAACTCTGTAAGACGATGGAAAACCAGGAAGATATCCCTTGTATGAATGAGGTTCTTGTACCATCGCGACATCAATATTTCTGGCTTCCATATTCAAAATAAGCTGCTGCGTAGCACTTTTCGATTTATGCAAATTAAGTTGCAAAATACGTAAATGCGGTTGAGAGAAAAAACTATTCATAAGTTGTCTGGGATGAAATAAGTTTCTCCATAAATTGATGGCATTTGCAGCAGCTAGAATAAGGTTTGTGATTTACATTAACCTTTTTATTAGGATCTCTTGTTTTCTTATTAAACCTGATACAGTTTACGCAAACCTGAGTAGAGAGATTGCATTCACTACTCTTGTGTTCTCCAGCACACTTGAAACAGCACAAGCCATTTAGACAATCAGCAGCCTTATGGTGATAACCAAGGCACTTAAAACAGCGGTTAATGACTATGAAGTCTTGGATTTTACAAACGTTCCAGTTTGCTCTCAGGAACTTCAAATTCAGGCACAAATTTCGACAGTTTGGATTCATTTCTAAAACCAAATGCCGGGAGTTTTCGAATTTTTTAAGAGTGAAACGAATTTTTGTTTCCTCCCATAACTGTACTTTCTCTTCCAATTCCGGATTTTGATCTTTCAAAAGTTGGAGAACATCATGGTCACTAATTTCATTTGGAAGATTTTTCAAAAGCACATTTGGGTTTCTCTTCTTCGGAGAAGACACTTTAAGAGTATTTGTCTTTTCTTTTATTGCTGTTAAAAATCTGTCTTTATCCTCCTTAGAGATACATTGTACCAGCACACGGTTATTATTAATAGTCCTCATCTTTTTTACCCCTACTTGAATTTTTCTCGGATTTAACTCCGTTCTGATAATTTGCCGCACCTCCTCAGATGTAAAATTACTTTCATTGGCACAGACAATAACGTTATTCAAAGAATGACTCGCATTTTCAAAGATAGATGGCGCCACGATACTAGCATAGGATGGTTTTGCAAACGACGCCGAGGCAACATCACTATTTTTTAAATCAGCATATCCATTCACAGATTTTGAAATATACGATTTCAACTTACCCAAAGCAGTTCTTGTATCTTCACGCAACTTTTTGCTTGGATTTCCAGCACAGTTTAACACGTTTCCAAGTTTTCGAAGCAATCCTCAAGCGATCGAAATGACGCGTCAACATCGATGGCCGCCATGTTGGCTCCAAATTGAATGCAGTTATCAAAGAAAAAAGGACACCATTAGCGTCCAGAAAAGGAATAGTGTTCCACCACGATAATGCTCGACCGCATACTGCAATGGTCACCTAACAAAAACTGAATGTGTAAGGATGGGAAGTCCTTGGTCACTCAACGTATTCACCTGACATTGTACCATCTGATTATTACCTGTTCAGATCTCTGCAAAATTATATAATGTAAAAAAATCCAAATCTGTTGAAAGTGTTTCTGTGGCAGTTGCTGACTATTTTAACTCCAAGGACGAAAACTTCTACAAAACAGGAATTCGCAGGTTACCTGAAAGATGGCAACAAGTTGTAACAAATAATGGAGCATATATAATTGATTAATATTAAACACATATTTTTATAAATGAATTCAAATATTTTCTTTAAAATACGACAGAACGTTCCCTCCAACCCGATATTTATTATGACCTTTTAGTGTAGAGGTAAGAGATCCTTTTTTTTTCGGTCTTTATCTTTTGAATGAATTCAAATACTATATAACAAAGATGTTTTCCTTTTTGTGTTAACTTTTTTAAGTACTTTAATTCATTATTGAAAATTTCTAATTTAATAACCAGTCCCGGTTAAAATTCAGCTTCTAAATAAAGAATATCTACTCTAATGTTATTAAACTTATGATTTTTTAGGCTTTTTTTATATTCATGTGTTCCAGTTTTAATATAAGTTACTTACCTGTTCTACTAGTTAATTCAAAAAATCTGTGTAAAATAAAACAATTTTGTAATTGAGATTTCAAAAGTTACTTCAATTTCGAATTTAGTTTTGTTACTGTTTTTCTCTATAAAAGTTGTAGCTACTTCAATAATTAATAAAAAATGGAGCGATTTACTGTGATGCAAGTGAGCTTCATCTTAAAATAAAAATAAATCTTAACCATTTTCCTTAATTTTATTTCATATATTTATAAATATATATTTGAGGGTTTTCCCCTAATTTTTAATATCGTGTTAGATTAAAAAGTATTTGTTTTCAAAACTGTTGAAATATAGATTAAAAGATAAGCAATAAATTTAAATAGTCCAAATAAATTTTTTAAATTTTACGGTTTCTTAATCAATTTAATTATTAATTTAATTAATGTAGTTTGCAGTCACCATACATTTAAATACAGTTTTAGTACAAACATTTGTTTGTTTATAAATTTAATTCTAAAAGTCGCTGTTTTAAAAAGTCATCGTCCCATTTTCCGTTAGCAATATTTATAAATTTTATTTAAAACTGTGTTGAAACTTTCTTAGCTTGCAATCATTCCATTTTTGAATAATGAAACATCCCTGATCTTTATACTTATACAGTAATAGATATAGTCCTTTATATTTATAATTATTTTAAGACGTAAAAAATTCTTAGCTTTCTGAACTTTTATGAAATGAATATTTCTATTTTTAAAAAAGATTGAATTCAACCCAAAGGATGATATGAATCAGAGATAAAATGTCATGTTTTGGCATGTAGACTTAACTAAGATGAATTAGAGATCTAACACATCAAAAGACTTAAGGACAGAGAGCATGTTTATAATTACCTCCAACATTGAAATTCTAACGCATTTCCTTTAGGTATTACTAAACTTTCGTAAGAACAGTATAAATAAATTACATTTTAAAAAAACTAAAAAACACCCTTTTATAGTTATAACTTAATCTTTGTGTCACCAAAACTGGAATTAGTCACCAAATCTGGGAACGGGATCTGGAATTAGTTGCCAGATGCGTAATGGGATTTAAAAATGGAAAATCGGTAGTCCTAATGATCCTGATCAGGACATAGGAACAAAATTATTGATTTATTATCTTGTCATCGGTTCTGGGCAAGTGAGCAAAATTTCGAATTAATCTGACCTTTTAAAGTGGGTAAAAATTGATTTCAAAGATTCAGTTACTTGCAAGTGAAGCTTATAAAAAGGTGTTAATAACAAAAACTTGCAAAACTTTAAAAATTAGGAACTTATATTCTTTAAAAAAATAGTTATTTTTTTATCTATTTGTGCAGTGTATCAACAGATCGGGAATTAAAGAACATATAAAATGTAGTAAATTCCACTAAATCAAGTAAAATACATTTAATATGATCAATATGTTCTAAAGTTTTTGTAAAAGCATTTCATATATATAAAATTATAAACAAATTGATTAAGCATTAAATTTTAAAATGTTTCAGTATATTGATGCAGATTCATATAAAAATTTCCAAGATGATTCTCTTCAATATCCTAATTCATATTGTTAAGGTAAGTGACTCTCATCTCTGGCTTATCATGATTCGAGCTTGGTGTCGCTCGGGACCCAATGTGCAGAAGGGGCTTATCTTAGGGTGTGAGATTTTAGTTTGTAATGTGTGTGTATGAGGTGTGAGATTTTAGTTTGTAATGTATGAGGTGTGAGATTTTAGTTTGTAATGTATGAGGTGTGAGATTTTAGTTTGTAATGTATGAGGTGTGAGATTTTAGTTTGTAATGAATAAGGTTTGAGTAGAAATTTGTAAATAAAGTTATTTGTTATTTAAGATAGGTAGATTTAATTGTGGATATATAGCGTAATCAGTACACATATAATGCGTCTTTTGAGGGATTGCTTTCAAGTTTTTCTGTCAGATATTTTGCTAAATTCTGCAGTTATCGGATATATAATTTTTAGTTATGCGTTTTATCACGACACCATTGTAAAACTAAAACTTCTTTCAAACAATTTTGAGAATTTTGTTTTCTTAGACCAATGTAGCTAGAAATGTTTTATATATAAAACACAAATATAACTTGCAATTCAATCTCATTTTTACAATTTGCTTAAAAAGAAAATGAACTATACTTTCCTTTTTGGAAGCTGCACAATATAAGTCTATATACAGTACAATTTTTAAAAATATCTTTAAGACAAATTAATGTTGAACAAAATTTCATAACTTTTTAACTTATGAAAAAATTCCGAAAAAAGAATTAATAAAATTGAAATAGATAACCAAATTAGCTATCATTTCTAATGATTTGAAATATTTAATTTGCTTACAATGAAGGCATTTCTTTTTTTAATAAAAATTAGTATTATCTCAATAGTCAAGAGGTAGCGCACTGTTCAGAGAAGAAACGTGTTCGGCTGATGAAGAAACTATAGTTTAAAAAAACTAAAAAACACGCTTTTATAGTTCATCGAACTAAAAGGTAAAAAAATAATTCTTAATGTAAGAATAAAATGATTTACGAGACAATTTATGTCATTGGGATAAAAACATGGGGTGCTCTTATCAGTTGTTATAATTTCTTACTAGTTCTATTCCGAAATGCTGAGTTAGTGTAAAAATTTATTACAAAGCACACACACCCCACGCTTTTACCCTAATGACATTCATTTTCTCGCAAATCATTTTATTCTTGTATTAAGAATTTTTTTTTTTACTTTTTAGTTCGATTAACCTGAAAAGCGTGTTTTTCAGTTTTTTTTATATAAACCACAACTTATTTTTTAATTCGATCTACAATAAAAGCTTATATTTTTAATTTTTTAAGCTATCATTTATTCATACGTTTTTTAAAAATTTTTGGTCGAAAAAGTTTGCCCATCCCTGAGTTAGAACAAATTTTTTTCACATGCACGAGTCCTTTTTTTATTTCCATTTTCAAAAAAACTGGACAATTGTTTATATAATGGTAAGAAATTGTGCTGACGCACCTTTTCGTTTTTAAGGTTGATACTTAATCTTTAGTCACCAAATCTGAAAATGGGATCTGGAATTAGTCGACGAAACTGGAAATGGTATAATGAATTAGTCACCAAATCTGGAAATGGTATAATGAATTAGTCACCAAATCTGGAAATGGTATAACGAATTAATCACCAAATCTGGAAATGGTATAATGAATTAGTCACCAAATCTGGAAATCGTTATTCCTGATGGAACAGGACATCCTCGGGAGGGAATATTGATCGATTCCAATTGATCCTCAGGACAATGGAATAAAATTATAAAAGTATTGTACTGTCATCGCGACCCTTGACAAGTGTGCGAAATTTTGAATTTATATGAACTTTTAAAGTGGGTAAAAATCGAGTTCAAAATTCCGTTACATACTAAAAGTGAAGCTTATAAAAGCGTGGTAAAAAATACAGCTTCCTTTCGAGAATCAAAACAAAACTAATAAATCTAAGAAAAACTGCAATATATTTTTTGTTCTGTGTTAGTTGTGTGTGACGTATTTCTTGTTGAATAAAATTCAAAGAATACCAAACTAAACTACTACATACATACTTTTTATGCTCTTAAAAGATACATGTTGAAGATTATGAATATTTTTAAATAAATATATGTTACATAATAACTAAGCAGAACTGACATCATTCGCAAACTGAGCAACCACAGCTATTTAACTAGTAATAATTTTATTATAGTTTAAAATTCTTATTTTAATCTATCTAAATCTGTATATGTATTAGGATTTGGGAATATGTATATATGTATATGCGTGTGTGTGTGTGTGTGGGGGGCATATAAGTAACGTTTCGAAGGAAGCGTGGAGACTTTTCGGAAAGCAGCTTTTTATTCATTTATGAAGACAACGTTCAACAATATCTCAGGGAGGTGAACCTGTGCCTAATTTGGAAATGATTATCATATTATTTTGATAACTGCTAAATTCCCATCTTTTAGTTTTCGTTTCGAATGGAGAGTAAAGCATGAGAAAGAACAGCCTAAGACCATAAAAGAAAATGAAATCGGATTAGAATTTGAAGGTTGGGTGATCTTTTCTAAGAAAGTATTAGTTGTTCAATTTTATACGCGAATGTGTACGGTGGGAAAATAAATATTGAATGAACAGCAGAAAAAATTTTGCTGAAGTTATAATTTAACTATACCTACACAAACACAAACAAAATATTATTTGCATGTATTAAAATTAGAAGATTTAAAAGACGCAGTCCGTGTGTTGATTAAACTTTCGTAATTAATGCCAGTAAGATGCAATGCTCCAAAATATAACATGACGTGGCTTTCTTGATTTTTTTTTTAATTTTTGAAAAATTTAATGTTTTTTTTTCAAGTATTTACACTTTTATTGTTTCATATTTTAAAAAAATTGCTTTCCAGTGTATCTGGAGATCACCTTTGATTAGTGTAGCTGATTAAAATACGGCTTCGTTTGTTTCTCTTTCATTCTATATTCTGTAGTGTGGCGGATGAGTGATGGGAGTGAAATCATTATCTTTTCTGAGACAGGGTGAAATCTGGCATCGTTGTTTACTGACGAAATGTGTAAGTGACGTCACCGTGAGAAAAGCACGGCGGTAATTTTTAGTCCACTTGTGCAGAAAGCCAGCGCCGGTAGCTACGAATGGTTTTTTTTTAAGTTTCATAAATTCTTATCGAATTAATCTCTGCATTATATCGCATGCGAATTAAAAGAATCTAGTTGAAGCAGGTATGTTTAAATTTTATTTCTGCAGTTCTAATATTATGTGTGCTTTCTAAAGTAGTGTGTACAAATAAATGCCTTGCATACGATACTTGTCACATTGAGAAAAGACAACACATCGTGTAGATTCTCTTGCATGCGTATTTTTAATGTATTTTGGAAACTTAAAAATGAGTCAGACAAAACAATTCATTATATAAAGTTAATATAAACCAGTTTTTAATTTTCTAGATCTGCAAAATATTTAATGTCCTTTTTTTTCCCCTTGGCAACAATATCCAAGGTTTTTATAAATATAATTTAATTTTGGTCTTCGAAATTAAGTTTTTGCAAGTTGTGTGGATTTTAATTTTGAATATTTACTTTTAAAGTAATATTAAAAGTGTGTTAAATATCCTACTTAATTAAAATAATTTGTTTTATACAATAATCTTGATAAAATTGTATTAGTTTGATAATTTGAGTCTTAGGAAAAAGACACCAGAAAATAAAAATTTCAAATCTTGTTTTTTTAAAAAAAGAGAGAGAAATGCTTTTATATCTCAGTTTTCTTGTGTAGAATGATTAAGTTTATAGAATAAATTAACTTAATGTAATTAAATCTCAACTAAGCAGGTTTTATTTATCGATTTTCAAGCATTCTTTTCACTAAATATGTCATAAAAAGCAAAGTGTTAAATTTTTATAAAAGTATATATTTAATATAAAACAGTCGTGCATTCCAAATGTTTGCTTTTCATGTTCTAAGTGTTTCAAATTTGTAATAATAAATCTTTATTTTCAACAAGAAATCAATGTGTTAAGTAAAAATTCTTGGTTTTGCTTTTATACGATTTATCAGCTTATGTGAATGTTTTCCAATTTTTCCATTTTGCTTTCTGTGTTTTGTATCAAAACATCAACTAAAAATATCAACTACTTTTCGTCTCTTAAAAATTAAATGACTATCGAAACAACGCTTTTTTAAAAAAAATTAATGCATATACGGATTTAACTGATTTATTTTGAAGGTACGATAAGTGGTTATATATCCGAATTGCATTGGAAAAAGGATGTCTTTTTTTCACTCATTTTTGTTTATATTTGTTTAGTTGCAAAGATAAATGTTTGTAAATTTTATGTATATTTATCATGTGTAAGTGTACGAATCGCTATTTTCAGAATCTAATTGGAACTTTTCATCTAACATTATTTAAAAAGACGGCAGAAATAAATTTCACTTCAGATTAAATGATTTTGTAGATCCGACATAACATTAGAAATTTGCAATTCATTTAACACTCTTGCTAATTTCTGATTTGTGTGGTATCTATTTAAATATTGCTAATGCAGAAAATGGATCGACTGCTAAATCCAATGAGGGCAATTTGAGTGCAGTATATTTTTTCATTTTCTTTTTATAATGGAACATTGGAAGATACAATTATTTTACTAGGACTTTTTTGAATTAGAATTCCATTTTAAACAATTATCTAATTTCATTTATTTTAAGATTTTATTAAAATTGTTTACGTAACTATTTGTGAAGATCCAAAATCGACCTTTTGACAGACTTGAAATGAAAATAATCTTCTCGTAGGGTTTTATATGTATAAATTTCCAATAGAATTTCATTATAAATTCAAAATATCATTTATGTTAGAAAACTCTATTTGTTGTTGTCCTTCAGGATGTAAATAATATTTTACATCAAGTTAAACATAGTTAAAATACATCGATAAAAATGTCTTGCCTTCATTATAATAGTAATATCCAGTTACCAATTTATGAATCGGCGACCTTAGTAGACGTAAAAATCGCACATACTGAATACGCATATTGAACGTACTGCAATGTGGTAATAATGGAATCAATTACTTTTTATAAATAAATACAAAAGGCTTTTAATTTGATATTACAGCAGTTATATATATATATATATATATATATATATATATATATATATATATATATATATATATATACACTCAAAATTTCCTTACTTAATTTCTGGTCAATAAAACAAAGACGGTACGTAAAACATCAAGCTAAATTATGTCCTTTGAATAAAGCTGACTCGGTATCTGATCTAATTTTGCTTTTGAGGAGAATGACCGGAGTAATTGGCTGAGAAATCAAAGAAATCGTAAAGTACTCTACTTCATTGAGGTAGATGTAGAATTTTATTCAATCGTATCTTTTCAAACACTGTTTCTAACTAATAATTGAATTTATTGAATCTTAATTTGATTTATTAGTTTTCATGGAACCTTAAAATGTAATAGTTCGAGTCTCGTTTCATTATTTCGAAATTGAACGTAATTCTCATTTATTTTCTGTAGAATTGTTTTCTTTTAAATTGCAGGATTCTCTTGCATATTTATAACAATGGTTTTGGCTTCAATGAAACAGTACGATATTTTAGTAAATCAAATTTATAATGTATGTGGGTTCGGGATTTGACCTTCATTGTGTAGTCAGTGTGACGCATTTTGAATTTATTAAAACGTCAAGACTACATTTTGGAGTAAAGGGCAGTTCGATAGTGAAGAGCCAGCTCACGTCACGTGTCCTTGTGACTTCAATCTAGATCAAAATTACGAGATTAATCATCAATAACCCCCCGATGAGATGTTGATAAAAGCTACTCATCAATGAAATACTCAATTCGGATATGTTATGAAATGATCCCTATTGATAATCTTTGTGATGAGATTATTTTGCAAATGATAATTTCATTTTATGTGATTCTTCTACGGATTAATGTGAGATCGTAACGTAGGGGAAGTATATTCCAAAACAGACTTACTAAGAATGGATAATACAGTATTTTGATTTAAATTTTGCACATGCATCTTATTTTAAAATTTCACTAATTCACATGTTACAAACATAAAATTATTAAAAATAATACCCGCGAGTTCAACAGATTGTGTGCATGATTACAATCGCTTAAAACGTATTGATATAAAAATTTATATAAATTTTTTTTTTTTAATTTCAGATTTTTTTTTCTTTCGATAAATTTTATTAATCTTAACATTTTAAAGAAAGGCAAACAAATATTTTTAAAATCCTGAAACTAATTCAAGAACCATTTAGCCTTTATAATATTGTCACTTGATAGACGGAAATTATGGTATAAAAATTATCGAGACGATAGGATATTTTTCGTTGTGTACCATGATACCTTTTGATTTCTATTTGATCATTCAAAAAAAAATTAAAACAATGATTAGGAAATATCCCAAGAATATAATTCAGTGAGGAAGGAGCTCCAGGCAGTACTTGTAATCATTAAAGATTAACGCAAAACTTACTTACACTTAATTTAATTGAAATAATATTTGTACAATTTTAAAAAAAATTCAAATTTTGATTCCGAATTGAAATTGAATCTAAATTTCTGCAGTAATATAAACTATGAGTTACATATGAAATCCAAATCATAGAGCCGTGGTTATTGTGAACAATTACACACACACGTTATTTATACTGGATTCTTAGTTCAGCAAATTGTTACATAATTTATATTAATAATTAATGTTAAAGTTTTTCCGTCAGAATCCATTGTTGTTGCATTGCACTTTGAAAACAGTTACATTTTATCCAATTTACCTTCAAATATTTGCATTGTGAATATTTAAATTTCATGGTTTTTCAAAACGTAGTACATGTAATATATAAATCCCTACCTCGTAAAATGTCATGTTTTTACATAAAAAGTTTATGATAAATATCAAAATATAGTGTACCTTTTAATAGTTCTTGTACTCGGTTTTAGGATGTGCGTAAACAAATGTGAGTATAACTTTTATGATAGAAATAATATGCACACAAAGGACAGAGAAATTTACAGCATTATATTGCATTGTTTTGTTTATCGGAATGCTATTTGAATAATAAGCGTGAAAAGTAAATCTTCAGAATGTATTGGGGCTGTGTTTAAGTAATGTGTTGGATTCAATGTATTCATTTATTCCGCCAAGAGTAGCATTTTTTTGTGCATTTAAGGCAACGAAATTTTTCTTTGTCTACTTAGTAATAATACTTCAGCGTGAAGTGCCTTATAAAACTATATTCTGTTCACTTGCATAAGCATTAGTTCTCGAAAATAAATTAGACTACGCCACAGATTTCGGGGTTTTCTCGTGGAACCAAATCCAGTTATTTTTAAAATGGTTCAAAGTGTAATAAAGTTGCTCCTAACCTAAATTAAGCCTAAGTGATATAAATTAATGTTTGGTGAAATTTATTGAACTCATCAATCCAAATACGTTTTCAGAAAGCTTCATCAAAGACACTAATGTAATTCAAAATGTTGTCAATGCAGTGGTGTAATGGAGAATATTAGGGTACCTCCCCCATCCGCAAAGTAAGATCTTGGGCTCCAAGCCAGATCTTACGCCAGATCTTACGCCCCAAGCCAGATTTTACAAAGAATACGTACTTTGCATCAGTCAGCCTTTGGGCCACCTAGAACCCTGCCCCATCCCCGCAATGCGGGTCACCCCCGTATTCGGTACGTCACTGTCAATTGCATTCGGTCAAAGTATAAAATTATAAGGCCCTTCACCAAATGGTATACCTAAACATAAGGCCGGAGTAGACAAGTGGTCATGGTCGCGAACTCGTGGCTGACGTAGTCGAATCGCGGATGCAAGTCCATTTGGTACCCTTGAATATCTATCGTGTAAAGGGGCTGATGTACATTAAATCTATTATTTCTAATGGGGCTGTGGATTGGTGTTTTATGAATGCATACATACGGCCGTGGGTAGCCTAGTGGTTAGAGCATCGGACTCCAGACCGGAAGGCCTGGGTTCGATGCCACCAAACACCCTCCGAGTACACACGGAGTACGTGCTCGTTAAATCAGTGGGTCCGTAGTCTTGTGGGCTTAATCACGAGAGCAGGGACTGGAGAATATTTCCCTCCCCTTCAGTCTACATGCAGAAATTGTGGAGGTGGAGATAGAGGTCGTGTTGCCATGTATCGTCCCTTCGGGGAATTTCGCCGAGCTAAATTGTACTGTCACCTGTATGGTGCTCAAGGCCAACGACAGGCGTACCTCTTGCCCATGCCTCGATCTGACTACGTCAGACAGGTGGCATTAGAAAACAACAACAACGAATGCATACATAGTACATTCCCCTGGAACTGGTATCTCTTTAGTGTGGCACCTTTTAGGTGGTGTACTAATCACCGCAAGTAATTTTGACAGGAGTGGATCGAGACAGCGCTGATACATCCAGATAGTTTTCAAATGTAATGCTAGCGCCATCTGTTACGCAATATGGAAACTAAAATAATTGAATAACCTTACTATTATTGTATCGCTGTATTAGTCGAATGATTTTTGCTGAAATTCTTATTGCATTTTACTTACATTTTGGTTAATTTTTACTTTTGGTTTCTTGGGGGATTTTTTGTTGCTTTATTTAGTTAATTGTTTTATTATATTGTTATTTTAATTAGTCAATTTGTTTTTTAATTTTCATTAATCAATTTTTTCATACTTATTGTTTTCTTAAATGAAGGCTGAAATGAATGTGCATAGCAGAGACTTAATCTGCTCATTTTGTGATCAAGTCTTCAGTCGCCGTTCTGTTTGAAAAGTCATTTAAAAAATGGAGGAGCATTATAATAAAAGAATTAAAATGATGGAATCCTCGACTATAACTATAAAAAAGATTGAAAAACAACCTGGATATTTCTCTACACGAAGAAAAAGATACACTGCCGGTACATTCAAAAATCCAACTACTGAAGAAGTAAACAATATTAAAGAAGGATTACTGTTAAATTCACAAAAAATTGCATCCATCAATACAGATTTTGACCATACTTATATAGTAATCAAAATAAATAGTTCCTAACTGGAGGTTCCTGCTTTCAGTTCAGTTAAAAAATAGGATTAATTTTTTTTATTTTGGGGATTCTTTATTCTTTCAAGCCATTCACATTTAACTACTGGTATAAATATACAATTAAAATAAGATATCCTGGTGATTATATTTGATCTCAACATATTGTAATGTGTGTGTTGGAAAAAAATAGCTTAAATGTTGTATTAATATATTAATACATATACATATAGATGTATTAATAAAATATTGAGAAAGTTATACTTTAAAAAAAACTACCTGATAAGTTGACATATTATACTTAATTCTTTTGGGAAAAAAAGAATAGAATTTAAACCTAGGTGAATTAATTTACATGTTTTTTTCAATTAAGGTTATATTTTTAAAATTTTACGGTTTAATTTTTCTTCATGCATAGCAAAAGTGTAGATATTTTAATGAAATTTACATTATTCAATGTATTTGACTTTTTCAGTCATATTTCTTTTAAACAATAAATTATTTTTCATCAACTAAATTAATTGCAAATTAAATTGAGGTTTGATAAATCATGAAAATATAACATTTTGGAATAAATATAAATAATATTTTGGAATAAATGTAAATTATATTTTGGGGAATAGGTGGCGCTAGCATTGCATTAAAAAAATACCTGGGTGCATTAGTGCTGTCTCGATCCACTCCTATTTTGACTCCCAGTTTCCTCCCCAGAGGTAGGCACCTGAGTTCTGACGATGCGAAACCGTGATAGAAATTTAATTTTGCCGAGAGAACCCAAGCCAAACTGGCAATCTAGGGATTTTTTACATGCCTCATAAATACAGCATGGACGCTGTCGATTTTTTGCATCATGAAAATCTATCGACTTTGGCCGGAGTCGAACCTGCAAATTTGGGCATACAAAGCCGGAACCAAAACAACTACCCCACCCAGCCAAGACATTAAATCTATTGAGGTTCAAAACCCTCGCGTTGGCGTGGGGTGCCAGCTCAGGTGTCGTCTTCGTTTTCTTGACAAAGATTCGAAATCACGAGGTCTGCTCCATAATTTTCGTGTTGCTTCAAAAATCAAATCTCGGAAGATAAAGGTGAATTTTGATTCTGAATCGCTATTAATAAGCCAATAATACCTTTCTAGTGTTGTTGCAATCGAGCGAAATCAACCAAAATATATCACTAGAATCTCGCAACTAAAGCAGTTAGGTTTCAATATGCAATGCAATGGTTGTTATTCTCAAGGGCTGGATAAGATATATATTTGCTGAATGACAGTTTTTAATTAATAGTTAATATTCATATGCAGAAATAGCAGAGACGTAAAGGAGAATATTAGGACCCACTGCAAAGTCTGGTTTGGGGCTGCAAGCCGAACTTGGCGTCAATCAGGCTTAGGGCTCCCTAGAATCCTGCCCCCCTTCCTCGAGGTTCGAGGTTGGCGATGGTATACATTACGCCACTGAAGAATAGAAATTAAAATACTTTATTTAACTTTATACATTACAGTACATTAATACATATACTTTGTTGTTATTCATTATTATTCATACAGAAACGGTGAAAAATACTTTTTTTATATCCAAACTTGATTCTGTAACATTGCATTAATTTGAGATTACTTGCTATAAGTCACATAGGCTTCTAACTAAAAGAGTATAATTAGCCTCCATTTAATCTCAAAATTGCCACAAGTGTGAATGAAAAACTTTTGAAAAAACTTTGAGTGCATATAAAATTCATTATAGAATTGTATTTATTTAAAATTCAAACCTTTTTATGGTAAAATATTTCTTACCCAAACAGCTGTAATCTTTATTTTTATTTTAAGTTTAAAAAAATGCATATCGTTATATTCTATGCTGCATTTCCCCTGATTTCAAAAACATGTTACTCGCTGTGCATATCACAATAAGCCGTTAATCATGCACCGCCGTTGACCCGTTTGTGTTCAAGCGACTAATTTATGAAACCCTCTAACATTGTAGACAGTGCTCTTACCCATTCTTTTTAAGGTGATGCATCCTTAACTAAATATTTTTCGTACTAGTCACTCTTTATTGTATAGTGATTGATGAAAGAATCTGTTGAATTGTAATGAATTCAAATTCCTAACCACCTCGCTTCAACCCATTGTTATGTTTTTTAAAAGGCTTTGGAAAAAGAAATTTTTATTAAATACTAATTAAGTGAATCTCTTTAAAAAAATTAACATCGTTGTTTAGAGCTATTTTAAATGTTACAATATAAAATCTTGTGGTAGTTCGTATTAAGATCGCAAGATTCGTAATTGTCGGTTTTGAATTCGAATCAATGGATTCTGCTAGCCAATTCGATTTAATTTGTCACAAAGTCATAACATAAAATCAGACCTGGATTTTTCTCAGGACCAGTTTATACCGTGGTTTATGGTCAAAGAGAGCAATTAGAGTAAGAAATAAACAAACATTTACACGAAAAAATTTCATTTTTGACTACAGTCCATATTTTATATTTATTTCAAATATATGCATTTCTCAACTATTTGGGCCACTAAAAACCTGCAGTTTAGAGGGTTCGATGCATATTAAATCTGTCGAGATTCAGTCCTAACAATAACGTCTCGTGGAAGTTGGGAGATAAGGTTACCAATTCAGGAATCGTTCTCGTCATTTGACCATGGCTTAAAGTTGCGTGGTCTGTTGCCATTAGGTGTTGGATTGCATCGAAGTGTGACGTTAGTATATAAACGAAGTGAACAACAAAACTTAAATTTTTTAAAAATAAATCAACCCTCTGTCAGTAAATTAACAAGATATTATAAACTTTGATAGTTTACAGAATTATTCATTGGATTTATAGGACGTAAAACTGGTTCTTCCTAACTTCGGATGTAATATTTTTTGCATTCGTTTTCTTCATTATCTCCATGTTTTGAGGCTACGAGATCCATTGACATTTGTAATTCTTGAATAATTTTGATTCTAATAAATTACCCACATTCTTTTCCTAAGACTAATCGATCGTTTTCTTCACAAACTCGTTAAATATTGTTCGGGTATAAATACCGGGAAAATATTTACTATTGCCCTATACGTAGTGCATATCGGTCCTCAATTAACCTGAAAAAAAAATGACTCAGAATGATTACGAGATATTCATTATTTCGAGCGATTTAAATGAAAATACTGTGGCAGTCTCCACCAAAGAACCGACTGCCTTTTAGGGAACTAATGACTTCCCAACGGTCACGTAGTTTCACGTGGGAAAGTACCCAAGACAGGAGAATATCGATGCTTACACCAATCTTCGGCATCAAATTCTACCTCATGAGGGGCAAACAAGGCCCAATGACCTAATGGTAATCCCTGCTACGTCCAAACAGAAATTATTATGCATCATGTCTTTTTGAAGGCGAGGCATATTCCACCTTTAAAGAAACACGAAAAGGAAAACCCCCACACACCTAGACACTCCAGCACGCTTCA
This sequence comes from Trichonephila clavipes, assembly GCA_019973935.1. Taxonomy (NCBI): domain Eukaryota; kingdom Metazoa; phylum Arthropoda; class Arachnida; order Araneae; family Nephilidae; genus Trichonephila; species Trichonephila clavipes. The sequence goes on from BMAU01021435.1 coordinate 556,678, forward strand.
AAAGACTCCTAGACTCTTCCAGACTATAATACTGGCTTCCAGATTTGCTTGTAAGCTCTAGAACATAGGTTCTCATCGTGGGCGATAACACCCCCTTGTGGGCTTTCTAGGCTTTTAGGGGACAGTAAAAGACCCAGAGTAAGTTAGGGTTTGAGATGGCATGGAGGAGCATGGGCAGATTAATCAAATATAAAGACTAAAAAACACGCTGGTTATGTACTAACAAAAGTAAATTTTAATACTGGTTACCTTATGTTGATTGTATGTATTTAAAATTGTGTATTCGTGGTAATAGCTATTTCAGATTTGCAAGTAAAAGAAAAAAATTAAGGGCTTTAAAAAAAATATTCGATTAGCAATAAAATATTTTAAAGATTTAATCCTTATTTTCACCATGTATTATGTACGCTCTTAATTCTCTGGAGTGGGAGGGGCGGTATCGAAATATTCCCTAGAAAAGAGGGCACCAGTTCAAAAAAGATGGGAACATATGCTCTAGAACAGGGGTACTCAACCTTTGTTCCTGTTGGGCCACATACATTTGTCAGATACTTCACGCGGGGGCCGCATACATATGTTAGTCATTTCACGGGAGCCGCATACATATGTTAGTCATTTCACGCGGGCCGCAACATGAGGATAAATGGAGGGGGAGGGAGAAATGCTTGAAGACCAAGATAACATTGAAAATTTAAAATGGGGAATGTGAATCAAAAAATTATAACTCCTGTTTTGCTTTTTTAATTTTTATATATTTTTATTTTTGTCACTAACAGTAAATTAGAAGCATTTAAGAATGACTCCTTCACAATGTCTGCATCAGTAAACGGTCTCATATGATTACCAATAATATAACGAACTTCATAGGATGGTCTTTGTTACCACAGTGATATTACCACTGACAAAACACTTTCTTGCTGCTACAAAGACTATTCAAGGAAGCCTATTTATCATCTCTTGAAAGAAATCTTCGAAAAGTGCAATTGAATGATTCCTGTTTATTGGTATTTTTTTTTAAATACAGCACTTTCGTGACAAATCAAACAATTACTGATCCATGTTTGTTTTCACTACAAAATACTCAACCTCCCAATCATCTTGAAACGATCTATTTTCTTCGAGTATTTTTCGCTTGCGAGATATGAAAGATAGTTAAAAATTAGTTCCACCCATAAAATTGTCGATATCCTTAATCGATGTTGACTGTTATTCCTAATCGTAGCCGTTCCAATCAGAAAAAGAATATCAATTCGTACCCGTGCGAGACCAACAGCAAAAAGCAAAATTGATATGTCTGATTTCTTGACAAAGAATTTCCCACCAAATTTTTAATACAATGTTCTTAAATAAGTAAATTTCTTAGGGCAGTGGCCCATGACCGGTTCTCTTGAAAAGACTCGGTGGGCTCCATGCGGGCCGCAGGGTTGAATATAGCTGCTCTAGAACGTACGATGACATCTCAAATCTCCAGATAACGAGTTTCACAGTGCCCCACAACACAAGAGCGCCGGAGAAATACTACAACACGCAATGAGAATGTAAAGCAGGTTTAATAACGCTATATGTCAGACACAATCTTATGTTTTGGAACTGTCTTAAATGTAGCGCAAGTAAAGTACATGCACACTTTATGGTATTTTAAATTGTTTTTGAAGGAAATTTTTTTATATAATTCCATAGAATCAATTCCGTCAATCGAATAAAAGGAATCAAATTACTGTCCTGAAACTTTGTGATTACAATTGTGTGAAGGATTACGTTAAATTTCAAGAATATCAATTTACAATTTTAATCGATAAGTATTTTCCTTTTAATACTGAACCAGAGTTGCGAAATAGTGCTAAAAATGATTTTATAATTTTAACTCATTTTCAAAAGCCGAAGCACAACACTAAAACTCGGAGGATAATTTTGAATTCCTTTATTGGAATGAATAACGTAGATTCATTTTATTAGTTTACCCTAATATTTCTAAATATTTGAAAGTGAGTGTTGAGCTCTCAACCCTTTAGATTTTCGAAATTGCTTTCCTATCAAACACTACAGCTGTACACAAATATAAGATAATTAAAAATTTGTATTGTATCTTGTCATTTTTACTCCGAAGTAAAGTTCAATTCCATGCATGTGCTTTGAAGCGGTTTATGAAAGTCACTGTCAATATTAACAGTTAAGCGAATAATGTACATTCTGTCAGGGTTCTGCAACTTTGTAGCTGGTTTGGCACGCCACAACCTACTAATGATTCAGCTTGTTACTCAGCAGGACGTTTTTGAAACAAATAGATTTCCGTGACAATGCATGCAGAATTAAAGAACAGAGGTCAATAATTTAGATATAGTTTTATTAATATTAATTTTGCATCATTTAAATATATTTCTTAAAAATAAACGGCATCAAATATAACCATTTCTTTAAAAATAAAAAAAAATTATTGTACATATATTATGTAATTTAAAACATTTATTAAAATAAGAAATAAACAACATAAGCATTTCCCTTCATTAGTTAAATAAAAATAAATTAAAAGTGTTTAATGCGAGTCTATTGCATCGCTCTACTTTCATATCGCAAAATTAGGAGAATAATTTGTGACTTTTCATTTGACTCTCTATTCTGAGTATTGTTATTAAGGAATTTCTTAACGGACTCGAAATATTTTTCACATGAGGAAAGAATTTTTACTTAGATATCTTTAACCAAATGCGGAAAGCAGAGTACATATGCAATTTTCTCTCTTCAAACAATTAAATCTCTCCAATAATGACATTCAATAATTTACAAAGTAGTTGTAAATTTATCTTTAGAGCTATCTTTCAGATTTTTTTTCTTTATTCCGTTAATGTCCATAATTCTACAGTTGTTTGCCAAAGAAGGTCCATTACAATTTATCAACTTAACATCCACTAAGAGTAGTGCAGAGGGCTACTGGAAATTGTACCGCGTGCCGCAGATTGCCGGACCCTGTTTTATGTTACACAACAGGAATATGACATTTAAAGCTTCTCAAAAATGTTTCCGAATTTAAATATAAATAATATAGAATTTAATGCTAATGCAATAATGCTAAAACATCAAAGTTACAAAATCAAGTTAATTTCCTTAAAGATTTATGGAATGTGCGATTTACGGGAACATTTAAGTAGTGAAGTTTGTCTTGTAACTAACTAAATTCAAATGAAAATTTTGGGAATTTGTAAAATTTATTGTTAGATTTAATATTAGTAGTAAAAAAGCATTTTTCGGAAGTATTTTGAAATCACATTTTTGGAATTTATTCCATCAATATTTATTTTTATCACGTATGGTTTTCTGATGTTCGAAAATATTTTTATATTTCGAGGTTCTGGCATCAGCAGTAATCCATTTTCTATCACTGAAGTTTGATATCTAACCAAAGATAATTTCTGTTCATTATAAGTCTTGTGACGTCATGCCCCCTTTAAATTCGTAACAAGGCAGCGTGAGGGATCACACAGCTAATTGCCCAAACCTTTTTATTCTACATTAACTAAATCAAACAAGATATTCATTATTGATTTGTCATAGTTAACAAATTTTCGTCATTCAAGATATATATGATGTATTTTTAATTAAAATATATGTACAAAAAAATGTTTCTAAATCTTTTAAGTTTTCGTTTCGATTCTTTAAAATTAAAAACGTATCTATTCTGACGAGCATGAGAATACAATTGCTGTCATGTGGCCTAGTTTTTAAATCATGTTTGCTTTTTTTATTACAATATAAATTTCTTGGATCAATAATCATATTGTAAAAAATGAATGTACCAATGGGATAACGTTGAGGAAATCGCCAATGTGTTAAAATTATCTTTAAAAAATTCTTGCTTAATGTTTATTATGGCAATGTATTTTAGTTTGTTTCTACACATTGCTTCCTTTGTTTCCAATCATTAGTTTGTTACAATTGTAAAACTGCATTGTAATCAATGTGCAACAAACATTAATTTCTGGGAAAACACGAACAACATTTAAATATTTATAAAAAAGGAATGAGTCTAAATTACATAAAAGATTCCTTGTTTTTCATTTCGTTATTGTAATAAATGATTAATTTTCTAAGAACAGGATTGCATTGCTGTATTTAAAACTGAAAATAAGAGGGTAAGATGAAAAGTTCTCGACCTGACAATGAAAGAAAGCGTTTTTCAGTGAAAAATAATTTTATATTTCTACATAAGTTCCCTTGACTTCAACATACTTTATCCAGCGTTTCTCCAACATCGGAATTCCCCCCTTCCCGGAAGTGAGAATCTGGATGGCTGTGAAAATATTAATTTTGGCCCTCTCAACTTCATTGGATGCGAGGAACTTCCCGAAAACAAATTTCAAAACAAAAAAAACAAGTTTGGGAACTGATGGAAATCGGAGGGTACCAAATTTATTCCATGTCTCTTACTCAATTGCTTTAATTAAAATTATATATTCTCTTCCATATCTTTTTAAGGCCGCGGTAGCCAAGTGGTATAGGTATCGGATCGTGGCTGGCTTTGTCACGAGTTCGAGCCCAGTACCACTAAAGACCCGCCGTGTAGGGCAGCGATGCACGTTAAATCTGTCGAGAGCTAAAACGTCCTCCCGTTGGTGTGGTAGTTAGGAGAGGGGGTGCCAGCTCACAGGTGTCGTCCACGTCACTTGACCATGGTTCAAAATTACGTGGTCCGTTGCCAAAAGCCCTCGTGTAGCTGAACAGTGCGACGTTAATATTCAATCAATCAATCCATCCAGCTTCCTCATGAAAATTGAGCCAACTTTAGATAGGATGACTATATACATTGCTAACCTCAATTCTCAGCTAGTCTTTCACCTGAAGAATAAAACTTTATTACATTTATTTTTGTAATATTTGTTAGAATTATACAATTCCTGGTGAATCTTTAAAAATTCTCAACTTTGTATATGCAACATTTTAAATGAATGGGTCTTATAAATTGTATTATTCAATGAATTTTCGAACTTTTAAATGTTTAATATCGGGTGACGTCAAATTCATTAACAAGTAGCTCTCCAATAAATTTATCCATCTTTGCACTATTAATATGCAGATTATTGTAAAGATTATGGATTTCTTTTTAATGAAGCTGATATATAAAAGCACATAAAATTCTTTAATACTACTTCTTTTAAATTGTTGAAAATGACTCTTGAAAAAAAAGATAAATGCAATTCAGTTTTATGTAACTATAAATACGTCTTAATTTTATGTAGATTATCAACATAGCTAAAATATTATAAGTGCTCACAAAACTGATTGGATTTATTTTATATTAATTTGAAGAAGAGCACCACTGATGAGGTGGTGGTAAGAGCGGATTATTGATGTAAAGGCTGCGTTAGGATGAAATAATGCTCGTTATACTGAAGGCTTGAAAGGTCCAAGGGTAGGTAGAGTAGGGTTGAGAGTCCAAGTGAATCTGATATTCAGAGAGCGTCTTGAAGAAGGTGGGTTTTACCTTTTAGTGTCTCTTTAAAGGAAGAAAACATCATGCCTTCAAAAGCGAAACGTGACGCAGAATCATTTCTGTTTGGACGTAGATGGGATTCGTATTCGGCCATTGGTTCTGGTTACCCCTCGTGCGGTGGATTTGAAGTCGTAGATTGACGTAGGAGGTGTGCCAGTCACTTTTCTTTCGGCTGGATGAAGGGAGGTCAAAGGTTGACTTGCCTTAGAACATAAGCGTTGGATTTTCCTCTCCTGGATACTTTCCTACGAGAAACGTAACCGTTGGGAAGTAATTAGTTCCCTAACCAAAAATGGGTAATTTGGTGGAGGCTGCCCCAAATTTTATATCATCTTGACATTTGTACACATTATAGAGCATGAATCAGTCTTTTGAAATCGCGAAACGTTCTTTTGATTCTTTATTTTTCGAAACATCATTTTTGAACGATTTTAAATTTCATTTTTCGATTCATTTTAGAATGGAAAAATGGTTTTTTTTATCATTCAAAAATAGATCGGGAGAACATTTGACAATCGACCTGTTTTTTTAAAAAATTTTATCACAATTTCCTTGCAATTTTTCTCTAAGATTAACAGGTGGGACTGTCACAATACCTGGTTAGTTATTAAATTTGTTGAATTAAATTACATTTTTCGTACTATATTAAATCTTGCAACATTTATTATTAAATATTTAAACATGAGAAAATTTCAAAATCCTTTTGGACTGCAGATGGTATAATTTAAAAGATATCGTGAGGTTTTATCTTGACAATAACTGAAGGCTTCTGTAGAAGTTTTAAAATATTCTCGTGCTGATGTTATATGAAAATTTGAAGAATATGGCAGTGGCGTAACGTACACCCCCACAACTCCCACATTACGGGGGGAGGGGGGCTCCAGGGACTGTAGGAGGCCCAAAGCTTGACTGACATTAAGCACGTATTGGGGCTTGGGGGCCTTAGCTCTGAGTTTTCAGGGGAGGCCTAATATTCTCTGTTACGCCACTGGAATATGGCTTTATATTTGAAAGGCTTATGAAGAATGCCAATGCTTGCCGGTCCACACTTAACTCTACAGTCACTATTCTTTTATCATATAAATTGGAACATTCCCGAAATCACACGAGTGTATTAAAATAATGGACGGCACTTACCTACTACCGCAACCATGCCAACTTTCAAAATAACTCGCCAAATTGACACCCTCTTTCGCACGTGTCATGGGCTCTGAACTGGCACCTATGTGCATCGTTTTATGTTTCACCGTTTGCCGCCATTCTAAGCCTAACCATTCGTTGTATGGCAAACTCGAACACTTTAGTGCAAATCTGGAATTTATGGAATTCTTAAAAAATAAAATGAAATAGTAAATTTTACGTATTATGTAGTAAAATGATATAAAATTAATAATAAGAGAATTACATAATTTTTTGCTTTTATTTATTTAATTTTTTTCACAGCATTTTTTGATTATTTGCTCCATATTCCTGTCAGCGTATTGCGTCCTTAGAATTCGGGCCGTTTTATTGTCGCTAATTTGGTTTCTACAATACGTAATAGCCTATTGAACTTCTGGATTACCTTGGCGTGACTTAGCCAAAATTGGCTCTTGCGTTGTCATCACCAACATTCACTCATTCTGGATTACTTTAATTTAATAAAAAAAAAAAAATTCTGAGGAAAGTCAAATGATCTGATTTTTAGTGAATAAATATTTAATTAAAAACTATATATATCCTTAAAAAGTAGATGAAAATTAAAAGTTAAAATTTATTTTTCAAAAATAATTTTTGAATTACAAATAAACTTTAACATTTGTGTTGAATAATTTTTTTTTTTTCATTTTGATCAAGAGATAGAAAACTCCGTCTGTTCGATTTGAGTAACTAATGTTTTTTTTTTTAAAAAAAAGTACATCGTACATATAACTTTTGAATATGATAAAAATATATTCTATTTTTAAATTTATAAATTTGGGAACACACTTCCTGCTAAACATGTCAGCAGAGTTTAAAAGATGCTTATTTTTCAAGTATATTTAGCGACGGAAGAGAAATTATTTATGTACATCGTTTCATCGTTGATTCTGGGATACAGATTACTGCTGTAAATATAAAATATTTCCAAGCTTTAACTAAAGTAGATGCATACAATCCATACATATATATAACAATTTATAGATAAAAGTATCGTTTTAATAAGCAACATTTTTCTAATGAATATCTTGTTTAAAACTATTTTTAATGCGAAATTTTAGCAACTAATTCCTTTGATGCTTTCACATAACATACATACGAAGAGAAAAAGTGTAAGTCCTATTTTTTCCATATTGTAGCAGGAATAGAAAAATACCTTGTGTGTGTGTTTCGGAATATGAGGACATTTGTATCCGGTACTTATTTTGACTAAGTAAGACATATTTTCTTCATCCGAATCTTAATTCATGATCAGTTCTGAATGGATCGTAAAATTATACATAAGGTTCTTTTTATATAAAATTTTAAAACGGTTATAGGTTTTGTTAAATTACAAAATATTTTGCGAAAAATATTTTTTGAAATAAATCTATATTGCAATATACGTAACGGCAATTAAAATAAAAATTCAACAATGTTTTAATTAATGCTCTAAAACATAAATCGAAATTTTGAAAATATTTTATTTAATATCAAGCTCATTTTGTAAAATATTGGGTTTTTTTTTTATTATTCCTTTGGTTTTTCCCCGTAACTTTAGATTCTTATTTTATACATACATTTTCATATTTTCTTAATGTGTTTAAAATATACTATTTCTAAATAAAATTGAGAGTTGTACATAACAGAAATGCGTAAATTATGAACCAATATATGTTTAATTGTACTTGATAAATCTTTTTAATCGATACGGATTTCTAAGTAACTTTAGTGAAACCAAACCAGCTTTCCAAAGCTGTTATTCTAGTTATGTTTTGTGAGAAGGATTTCCTTTCCTATCAGTTCTTACAGAAAGCTCCGTTCTCTCCCGTAATTTTGACCGATGTTCAAATTTACGAGTTTCATCGCCAATCTTGTTGTTTTATAGTGTGAAATTAATGAACTCATTCACTCTCGCATTATGGCTACTTTCTTGGTAGTTTTTTGCCATATATTCGGTAAAAATTAAAACTATTAAAATGAGTAACAGCTACATTTGGTAATAGAATTAGATGAGTAGATTGCTAGACATTCATTTGACGCCTTTGATGCCCAAGTTTCAACAGTTACCGCTTCTAGAAGGATACTTGGGTTCCTATCACTTCTGGGAGCCAAATTTAGCAAAGTGTAGAGAGCTCTGAGATCAGTGCAGGAATTAGATCACTGTATTATTCACTGATAAGCACATATCGTATTTACTGATCACTTATCGGCTTATCTACACTCCTTGGTGGAAACCAGAGACCCACTATATGCCTTGCAACATTCGAGAAAGACTGGTATGGTGGTGATTTGATATTTCGGAAGGCATGTTGGATGAGCACATATACCAACATATCTTTGGCAAATGCTCTGTGACTGCTGTAAGATACAGGAATGAAATCTTGGTACCATATGTATTTTAAGGGTTAAAATTGTGGTCTTGGTTTCTTAATTTTTACGGAGGATAATCTTAGTCCACATAAAGCTCACCTGACCAAAGAATTTCTAGAATGTATGGCTTATTCAAGAGGTAGATTCCAGATCTTAACTCTGCAAAGTATATTTGGGATGCTTCAAGAAAGGCAATTGTAACTAGCCTTCTCTTCCCTTTCCAGATCTGGAAAGGCTTTAAACTAGACTAGGAAACAGCTTTGCTTGAGAAGTTGTATAGACTGCCATAGACTCACAAATTGACTCGTTTCCAGCATGAATTCACATTGTGAAACCTATAATTGTAAATATTGACCTTTTTGTTTTGAATCATGCAGTACCAATGTAAGGAACTTCAAATGAACAACCCCCTTAGGAGGCTCACCTTCTTTAGGCGAGTACGGGTGTCACAATCCCGAGGTGCCCTAGTGATCTTTTCCTTTTCCCAAGAGGTTTACTTGTCTTTGGTAAACACGGTTGTCACGACCCCGGGGTCCCTAGTGATCCTTCTCTATTTTTCAACTCTTTCTTGTCATTCAACTTTTCACGTCTAGACTACAGACTTTTTCGAATATACCTGTATATAAGTATTAATTTTGTTTTTATTAGATAACTCAATATTCGTTATTAATTACATATTTTTGTATTCATTTTGTGTTGCGTTTAATCTTTAATTTTTTCGATTATTTATTTCGATATTCGTATTTTATTGTTTTCTTACTAACACCGTTGGTTTTCCGACCCACATGTTTGCCGTATGCGGCGTCCCGTAAGGAGGAAAATGGTGTCCTGGGGATACCTTTGCGTTCCCTTTGGCCCACGCTTCGCTGTAAATGGGTGGTAGGAGTGAGCCCGCTCCTGTCAATCGGCTGGTGATACCTCTCTTCGGTGTCCCCGGAGAGACATTGCTGTAGGGTTAGTGCTGCGATAGGGGTGGCGGGTTTACCCATTGGATCCTCGTCCTGATGCTGTAGCTTTATATTCTGAGTGTACTCCAGGCGTTTGGCGCAAACTATGCAACACTTCCTCGTCAAACTAGAGAAATGGTTGACAGATTGGAGAATAGCTATAAATGTAGAAAAAACACAAGCCATTGTTTTCAGAAAATGGGGCGTCATTGACCCCCAAACTGAGCTCACTCTTTTCGATGACAACATTCAGTGGGTCCCGGTCGTTCGTTACTTAGGCTTATATATCGATCGTCGACTAACTTACAAGAATCATATTGACTATCTTTCAGACAAATTCTGGGGTAGAATAGCGTTAGCTATCTCCCTTATCGGGAGAAGCTCTCCTCTCTCTCCCTGGAAAATAAAGTTATCCTGTACAAACAAATTTTGCGTCCAACAATAACGTATGGGCCCCCCGTTTGGGGGGCCGCGGCCCCGACCCACACAAAACGCATTCAAATTATTCAAAACAAAATTCTTAGAATTATTGCTAACGCACCTTGGTACGTTAGAAATAGTGTCATACATCACGACTTACACATGGAGCCGATAGATAATTACATCACTAGAACTTCTAGAAATGTTTTTACTTCTATACAAAATCACGACAACCCAGTAATTAAAGCACAAACACTACTCACGTATCCTCACTCTAAAATAAATTTTGCTTACAAAACGACAAAATGGAATCTGCCCTTAAAGCCGCCGTAATTACAACAAAAATACTTAATTGCTACACTTAAACAACATTTAAATGCATTTGCCTACATCAGAAATGGGATCAGTGAATAAGCTGGCTCCTGCTTCAATTTCAACAACTGTTCCGGCTGCAAGTTTTGTCTTGCAGTCTCCATTCATTTTCCATCCTAGCTGCAAAAAAAATCCCGCAGCATTCTCCATTCCGACTGCGTTTTTGGTGCTCCTCGAACGCGTTTTTGGGCTGTTAAGCCCCCCCTTCCTTGCGCTCCTCCATTCCTGCCCTCGTGACGTACTTTTGTTTCGTTTTCGTTAGGCCGCTTCTTCCTCCATCCTCCCCCTGCATGGGAGTGTATTCAGATATTTATCCTCCTTGATACTTTCTCTCCGCGAATTTGGGTATAAGCGATTCATTTCGCTGGCACCCGTTAAATCTAATTTTCGTTCGTTTCGTTTCGCGTTTGGCGCAGCTTAGTCAAAATTGGAGTTTGCGCCATTAAAAGACACAATCAATCACTCACTCAAATGAACAACTCAAGTCTTTAAACTCATAAATTTGGAAGCCAGGATGTTGTTCAAGTAGATTCTTTGCATAATTTTTAGCAGCTTTGTTGCCATCTTGCTAGTTGCAACTTTCATTTTTTTTTTCTTAATTCTTTACTACTTTACGGGAAGTATATTTTTGATTCGGACACTTGCGAGATGAATGCAAGAAAATTTATTTCTGTATTCTTGACGTTTTGCTGTGTATGATAGGTGTATTAAAATCGTATGTTTTTGATAGAGGAAAATCGTAAAAGAAAGGAGTGTTTTCATGCATAAAATAGATCAGACGGTGAATCGGTCTTATGGTTATTGTTAAAAAAAATTTCAGTTTCAACTTTCTCATAAGGTATTTCAATCGTGAAAGAAGCAAAATCATTTCTGTGAAAATAGAACTGTTGAATGGCTCAATTCCAGAGGTTGCGAATCCCTTTTGTGAAATGTTCTATTCCCCATCTTACCCGCTTCATCAGTTTACCTGATGCTCCCCTAATTTTCTCAATGTTTAATAATTCTGGAGGTGAGTTTTCTCATTTGATTGATTAACTCAAACTCAATAATTAAACTCAATGTTATTATATAAAACATTCGGACTAAATGAAAGTCATCCAGAATATATAGTTTTTTGGCTACCTTTAATTAGAATAGAAGTTTCGTATGAATGATGTAATGCGCGCGCGCGCGCTCAATTGTCTTTTTATATGTACACAGTGACGTATGAAGAGGTTCAAATACCTCCCATTCACCCAGATATTTTGAATAGTCAGTATTAAGCGACGCTTTCACTTACGTGTTTTTATTATGCAAACTCTTCAAATAAAAGTAGTCTATATAAGCCACTGGGTGGCCGCGTTAGCCTAATGGTCAAGCTCACGGACTCGTGGCTGGCTGGTCATGAGTTCAAGACTAGTACCGCTGAAAACCCGTCATGTAGAGGGGGCAGCTGCACTTTAAATCTGTCGAGACTCAAATGTCTTACCATTGGTGAGGTGTGCAAATTAAGAAAGGGGTTACTAGTTCGGGTGTAGGGATGACGATCTGATATCGAAAAATCGATTTTTTAAATCGATATGTAGCACGGAATCGATATTACATCCTAGAAAATCAACATTCGATTTTTTTCTATTTTGGTAAAAACCATAAAATTATTTACAATTAGTTGAATGTACTATTTTAAAACCCGTAATATTACGGTGTTGGTGGTTAAAGGGTTAATTATTTAAAAAAATGGCGAGATGCCTGTGTGATTAGTTTCCTTTGCCTCTCTTTAATAAATAAAAAAAAAGTTACGTTTGTAATCTTTGATTTTTTTTTGTATTTGTTGATATTGCGTCATTTGCTTATGCCTAGATTGACCGACTGTCGTAATGTACTGTGATTAGCGAAATAAATATTTATTTTTATGTAGTGTTTGATACGGAATAATAAGTATTGAGGGTTATTTTTTACTCTGATGCTATTGTTTTGAGTTTGTTCTGTTAGTTGCTATTGTTAAATTTAACCGTGTATGTAAGTCATTTAAATTAGTTTACATACGAATAATTCCTAATGAGCATTGAAATAATTATGTGGGATTCTTATAAGAATACTGATGTGAATGTGGAATACTGATAAGAGGGTCGTTTATTATGGTATCTATCTTGTTTTTCATAAAATGGATTTATATTTACATTGTAAATGCAGACTTGAGAAAAAAATAGTTTTTAGAAATCGATCTTTTGGACTTAGTTTTGTGTGTGTGTGTGAATTGATTTATTAGGTTACGACTCTAATCGATTTAAAAATCGATCTTTTTCGGAAAGAATCACCATCCCTACTCGGGTTTTGTCCTCATGACTGACCAAAAAATACGCAAATTACGCGATCCGTCGCCAATAGCCCTTTTACAGCTTTAGAGTGCATATACACATTTTAATCTTGTTCATGTAAAAAAATATTCTGCTTTTCAATTCTGAAATTTTTCCCCCCACAATTTCGAATTTTAGTAGCATTCCGTTTTTGTTTAGTATTCCCACGTTGACACTAGAAAAATACGAAACGCTGCTTCGTTGCTCTTGAATTTTTATTGCATTTTTAACTTTATCGTTTACTTTTCTAATTTCCATCAGATATTTATGGAATTATGTTTTATTTATTAGGATAATCAATGCAGTACTTAAAGTGCAAATATGTTATTCAAATCGAAATATTTTTATTTCTAGCAGCAACATTTGATGCTCTTCATTCGCTGAAGAGAAAGCATTCTGCGCAAGCGCGCAAGGAGTAAGAACAAATTAGGATCAATAAAATAAAAGGCAGAAAAACAGAAACATAATCAGAATGTCAGACTGCAGAATCGAAATATATCATCTTAAAAAAATAAATTTTACATTTAAAAACATATTTGCATTATTAATGTAACTGCAAATATAATTGGAAAGCAAACTTTTTAATGTCTTCCAGTTTGGCATTTTATTTTTAAGGTCTAAACTTGTATGCAATTATTCCAAGTTAAGTGGCGTAACGTAACAATCCCTTGGGAGATCCAGCTTGGGGCTCAAAACTGACTTTTGCAGGAGAGCCTTGGTATCCTCCGCTACGACACTGTCCTAGTCATATTTGAGCACACAATTTTTGGGAGTTTTCACAATTTTTTTGACCTTGCTCTACTCGCTTAAGTTTATCATTCGAGGAATTTTGTCATGCTTTTTTTTTCTTTTAATTCGAGTAAAAATTTTACCAGAATTTTAATTTCCAACTCCTGCAGCTCTCTACTTTCTTTCCCCATCACTGAATACAAATTTCTAAAATAGTACCTGCTGCCATCTATTGTACAACCTTATAACTAATTCTAGTAAACCAGAAACAAGCAAGTTTGGAAATATTTTGTAAATTTACTTGCACGTAGTACAGCACTGTGTAATATCTATTTGAATTGCACATGTTAATAAATTAAAAGTATTATAGCATTTGTAAAATTTAATTAATTTTATTAATGTTTACTACGATTTGAAGATATTATTCTTCGATATAGTTCGAACTTTCGTTTAATAAGTGAATTTCGCAGCAACATTGCAACTCGCATAATTCAGCTTTAATTAGATTTGATTCAGAGTAGTATATATTGCTTTTCAAATTGGATTCATTGAGATAAATTAATGTTGATTTCCTTTTAATTATACATTTTAAAATGTTTGCTCTGTTATAAAAAAACACATTAAGGTATCCGAACACGTTCGGAGCACTTTTTAACAAAATAACATTTAAACATTATAAAGGCTTTTTAGGACTCAATACCAATAAATACTAATATTTAACTAACAATATTTAAAATAAATTTCCTCACTTTCACAGAAATCAGTTATAAGTGAAATTTTAGCAACATTTTTGTAAAACTTCAAAGCAATTAAAGAAAAAAAGTAATAAACTTATATTAGTAAAAGTATTACCACAACAATCTAGATGCATTTATCTAGAGCATGTACTAAAATTTTAATGTTTTATTAAAATTTGAAAATTTTAGAGTTGCTTGAGTAAACATTATAAGAAAAAACACATTCTTTATGAGACCATTATTTAAATAACAAGCCCTAACTAAAAAAATTCATACAATAAGCATTATTTTAGTACATTCTCTAGAAAGTAGCATAAATATCAGGTTCAAAAAGTTTTATAGAAATACATTTGTAATATTTTGAGTAATCAGATTCGTCACGATAGATTTCGAGTAATTTAAATGCCCACTTCCGGTTTTTCTAGCTTAATAAAATTGATTGTAGTTTGGCCTCTAGGTAGAGTAGAAAAAAAAACAAAATATGTTTTGTAAAGCCAAAAGATGGCTCTGTTCAATAAAAGAAAAAACAAATATCTGTCTTGACCGAATTTCGTCATTTTCAACGTGTTCGGATACCTTAATTAATTTTATTAGATATTCGATATTGATTCCTCTTTTATACTTATTTTCAGATTAGATTACGGATATGGCATTTAAAAGCGGGTAATATTTACTAACAAAGTATTCAGTTTTTTTTATCTCTAACAAAATTGAATAATTTAATTTGAAGATTAACTTTTAAACGCGCGCGCGCGCGGGGTTCAAAACCAACGAATTCAAAAATCTAATTTTTGTTTATCATTCAATGCATGTATATAAATCTATTGCGTTTTCTCTTTTAAAATTAATATAATTAATGCCCTTTGAATAAAAATAATGTTCTTAGCATTCACTTATAATTTGAGAAATTTTCAATGGTATCAAGGGAGCCGAGTAGTTATGGTTGCAAACTAGTGGCTGGCGTGCTTTTTGTTGGGAAATGGAATAGATTTTAGTCGCTTCTAAGGCATTATGGAAATTTTATTACAATTTGGATAATTTTTTAATAAGATTCTGGTAAATCGCAAGTTTTTAATTTAAAAATTGTAGGGATAAAATCTATTCAACTATATGAATACGAGTATTAAAGTGACAATGAAAAGATACTTCCTTATGGTTGAATAAAAAGTACTTTAAATATTTCTTCATCTTGTGTATCATCATTACTGCATAATTGTCAAAATACGTAGTGTAAATACAAATGATGAATGATTTTCGTGGATGAAATAAACAATTGTCTAGATCAGGGGTACTCAACCTTTTTTTCTGTTGGACCGCATACATATGTCAGCTATTTCATGCGGGCCTCAAACAAATGTCAGCTATTTCACGGGGCCACAACATATGTTAGCAATTTTAAGCGGGCCGCATCATGAGGATAAAAGGGGGGGTGGAAAACGGATCAAAGTATTTTAACTCCTGGTTTTCTTTTTTAAATTACTATTTTTTTATATATTTTTTATTTTTGTCACTAGTACTGAATTAGAAGCATTTAATAAACACTCCTTCGCAATTTCTGCATCAGTACGTGGCTTCATATGATCACCAATAATATAATAAACTTCATAAGATATCTTTGTTATCCACTGTGACATTACCACTGACAAAACACTTTGTTGCTGTTGCAAAGACTATTCGAAAAAGCCTACTTATCTCGAAAGAAATCTTCGAGAAGTGTCATTGAATGATTCCTGTTTATTGGTATTTTTTAAATGCAGCACTTTCGTGTCAAATCAAGCAATTACTGATCCATGTTAGTTTTACACCACAAAATAGTCAACCTTCTAATCGTCTTGAAACGATCTATTTTCTTCGAATATTTTTCGCTTGCAAGATCTGAAAGATAATTTTGTCTGTTATCACTAACCGTAACCGTTACAAATAAAGAATATCAATTCGCACTCGTGTGACATCGACAACAAAAAGCAAAATTGATATATTTGATTTCTTGACACCAAATTTTTAATACATTGTTCTTAAATAAGTGAACTTTTCAGAGCAATGGGCACTGACCGGGTCACTTAAAAAGGCTCGGTGGGGCGCAG
The DNA here is from genome assembly GCA_019973935.1 of Trichonephila clavipes. Lineage (NCBI taxonomy): Eukaryota > Metazoa > Arthropoda > Arachnida > Araneae > Nephilidae > Trichonephila > Trichonephila clavipes. The sequence continues at coordinate 573,319 of BMAU01021435.1, forward strand.
GTTAAGTATCACTGGTCTAGATGATTGATTTTAATTTTACAGTGTAACTACATGTACTGAGTTTGAAAATAAAATGCATCTACATTCTCATTCAATAATTAAAGAAATAGATCAAATTAAGAAATTACATGATGCAACTCAATTTCTTAGTTTATTTCATTCATGCTTGGTTAAATTTTTTATTTCGTTTACTTAAAATATAATATTTAGTTCTCATTATGTGGTTGTTATTCACATAATTTTCTGTCTTATGTTGATCGATTATTTTAACACAACTTCATAAAACATTTTTCATGAGTAATTAAATACTAAATAAATAAGTAGCTTCAATTGTATTGAAATTATTAAAGTTTGAAGTTATGCAAAGAGTTCCCTTTTATTGTGAGGAGAATGAAATAAAAGAAATTTTAATATCCTGTTATTAAAATTAAAAACATTAACATACCCGTGAAACTCAGTGAAAAAAATACCTTCGAATTGAATTTTTAAACTTTGTTTTCTGATAGAAAAACTGTTTTACGTGAAATGGTTATTCGGCAAAATTTAAAAAAACCTTTATTGCAATTTGAGATAATTACACCATATATTTGACGTATTTGTACATGGCACTTTATTCATGCTTAAATACTATTTAAAAAAAAACTTGTATGTTTGTGAGTTTAACCTATTTTTAAATTTAAATGTAGAATCTTAACTTAAAAAACTTATTTCACTTTTCATCAAGCTAATTCCTTTGAAATAGGTCGGGTCAATAAGTCGATGTCATCTTCCATGAGACAAGTTAGAAAGGAATACTTATATATGAGCATTTGATCATCTGTGTAGTAAAAAGCACAAGGGCGTAGCTACCGCCATATTAGCCGTACCAATGATACCGGGCCCCAAGCTTCAGGGGGGCCCCAAAATGTGTCAGCAAAAAAAACGTAAAATCTTAAAGCGATCCCAGAAAAACCGCCAAGAAATTTTGATACAGGGCCCACTCAGAACTACCTACGCCAGAGAAAAAGCATCACATATTTGAGTTATAAAGGGTGTTTTTTTAGAGGTATAGATAGAACTTTAAATTGCAATAAAACAACGATGTATTATTCGATTGACATGAATTTTTTTTATTCGAAAGATAATCTTGTGGCATTACATTTTAAATATGATTTCTGGCATAGGACTGCCACGGCTGGCTCGGATGTAGTCCAATCTGGACGTCCAATTTTCGATGACTTTTTCCAACATTTGTGGCCGTATATCGGCAATAACACGGCGAATGTTGTCTTCCAAATGGTCAAGCGTTTGTGGCTTATCCGCATAGACCAATGACTTTACATAGCCCCACAGAAAATAGTCTAGCGGTGTTAAATCACAAGATCTTGGAGGCCAATTCACAGGTCCAAAACGTGAAATTAGGCGGTCACCAAACGTGTCTTTCAATAAATCGATTGTGGCACGAGCTGTGTGACATATTGCGCCGTCTTGTTGGAACCACAGCTCCTGGACATCATGATTGTTCAATTCAGGAATGAAAAAGTAATCATGGCTCTATACAGATCACCATTGACTGTAACGTTGTGGCCTTCATCGTTTTTGAAGAAGTGATTCCACCAGCCCATAAAGCGCACCAAACAGTCAGTTTTTCTGGATGTAACGGTGTTTCGACATACACTTGTGGATTAGCTGCACTCCAAATGCGGCAGTTTTGTTTGTTGACGTAGCCATTCAACGAGAAGTGCGCTTCATCGCTAAACAAAATTCGCTTATGAAAATCGGGAACAACGGCAATCTCGTTTGGGGCCCATTCGACGAATCTACGCCTTGCTTGATGATCGTTTTGATGAATTGCCAAACCAAACTGAGAATAAATCACTTGACAGCTGTTAAATCGGTCGCCATCTTGGAAAGTAATGCCAACTTAAACTTCTATACCTGGAAAAAAACTCTTTATATATAATTATGTGATAATCTTATATTCTAAATTATAATTTCAATAAAAAAAATTGATAGCTAATGTTTTTTGCACACAAAAAAAATTTTCATTAATCTTTCCTAATAATTCCTAACTCAAATAGAGATATGTAATCAATCTAAAATTTCAGCCCAAACTACGAAATATCGCGTAGCCGGCAGTTTTGGTACAAACGCTTACTACGAGATACCTCGTAGTTGGCACTGAATGGATTAAAGAAATTTTCTGCTTTTTTTCCCATTTCATTCCTTATTATAAATTGCCCTTGAAAATATTCTGAAAGAAAAAGGAAGAGTAGTCCTATTATTTTTTTATCACGTTTACTCCATACTTTGATGTGTTTCCTATTAATTTGAAATGTTATCTTTTAGTAAATTCTTTAATAATTCATTGGATAGAAAGTATATACTTACTGTTCGTGCATAAAAAATATTTCTACTGAATATTTTTCTTTCCATTTTGAAATCTACAATACAATCATATTATTCTTGAAATAATGTCCAAAAATCCTTCACCGTGCATGTACATGCATTAAAATAAATTAAGATTAGTTCTAGAAGTGTTAAATGAGAACTTCCTATATAAAGTAGAAGGAAAAATTTTGTTTTTATATCATTGACGTCAACCTTTTCTAAGTGACCATGAAACTACTTAAACTTGTCACTCCAGAAAAACTACCTTATACTTTCGAGTCACAGTATGAATAATGCCATATAAAAATGAAGAATGACCTGTGCTGTTTGAAATTATGCTGCTATGCTACTTTACCACTACCTTGAGTAGAATTTTAAATTAAGTAATTTTTTTTTGTATAAAATTAGTTTATATCAGTTATTGCCTCACCCTCCCCCCTGTATGTATCAGCCTGACATCGTGCCGCCGCTCCCCAAGATTTTGAATGCCCCTCCTGAATCTCAACATATGGCTGAGTGTTTGAAAGTTAATTAAATAATTCAAAGATTCTCTCTACTACTCATACAGACTTTTTAACGATTCATTTTGCTTAAGAAAAAGTGAACATCTCATTTTAAAATATTACGTTGTATGTATGGCTATATAATAAAACATTCTTGATTAATATTCTTAATCGAAATACATGCTCTAGTAGAGTTTTTTTTCATTGGGAGCAATTAAGTGATTTAGTCTAGAATGGCATACTTTTCAATTTTTTCACGAGGACTTTTAGAATTTGTAAAAGAGAGGAAATAACATTAAATGAAAGACCTTCGCGGACTTCCTAGAAAAATGCTGTGAACCTCCCCCCGGGGGGACCACGGACCAGTTTAAGAGCCGCAGTTTCTATTAAAGAAGAGCTCCGAAAGGGAGAAAATTTAGGAACTTTTTAAATCTATATAAGGGTGAAAATTATCTCGCTGATCACGAGATCCAGAACTACTAGACCTACAAACTTGGAATTTCGCATGTACGTTTCTTTTATTGAGAAAAGATCCCTTAAGAATGGGTTTTGCGGAAATTGAATCCCGAGGAGCGTTAAGAAAATGTTGTAGGACTTTGTTGTAGGACATAAAAGGACTTTAGACTACACATTTTTAAAATTTAGTGAGAATGTTTCTTTTTTGCGAAAATCAACTCAAAGGGGAGGGGGTGCAAGAACGTTATATGTAAAAAAAATTTCTTTTTTTGTATTTACCTGATTCTATAGATATCAAAAAATAAATGACATCCAAACATTGTTATTCTAAGTGTGCGGAAACGTCTTACAAAAAACTTACTTACTTCACTTTAATGTGCAGATGATTTAGGTAATTTGCAGATTATACCTACGTAATTTCAGAAATGAAGCAATTTTCCGCACTTTAACGGATCATAGATAATGTGCAGATTAACTGAGTTTTGAACTTTTTAGCGGAAACGGAGGAATTTACAAGAAATGATGATTAAGAGTAATAAAACATGTAGACATGAACCATCAGTTCACAAAAGATAGAGCAATAATACAAGTTAAGTAAGACAATTTTAATAAATAATTCAGATTTCATAAAATAAACTGCCTTTTTGTCTATTTTGAGAGTAAATGGTTTTTTTCCATCATGAATTTTAGGATCCAATAAAGATACCTGGAAGACACCGATAAAGTTCGTTTTCTCAATGTCTCGTGATATTTGACCTGGTTTTGTAAAAGAAAATACACGTTTCGTTTTTAGAATACAGGAAGCAAAAAAAGGAATGCAATTCTAAATTAATGAAATCTAAAATCCGAATTATTTTAAGTTGTTTGAATTTTTCAAGAATATCGAAATACATTGGTTCAAATTATAATACTTAAAAAATAAAAAAAGGCTTTCAAAATAGAAGTTTCGTTTTAAAAAAATGTTAGAAAAAAATAAGCGCATCTCGAAAGTATTTCGAATTTGAAGACCAGTGTCCTTGAAAGCAAATAACTTATCGATAGAAATATTAAGTCTTCATCTGTTTTCGATTTTTTCCCCGTTTCGCTTCCGAATTGACAGATTCTACAACAAAGAAACCATATTGGCGATAAAAAGATAATAAAGCAGGAAAACTAAAAGTACGTAGTGCAAAACATTCTTTTTGGCAAGTCGCGTTGTAACAAGACTGCAAAAACCAAATCAGTTTTTCAAGGTCAACTTTCATACAATTCTTAAGGCTGTCTTCGGTTAATGTTAAAGAATAGGACCCGAATTTGTAACATTTTTTTTCGGACATAAAAGAAATGAAAAATTAATGATATTCTGGCTTCACACTACCCTTTAGTGAGCAGCATTTTTTATCATACTTCCCATTTTTAACAGAGTTGATTTATTTTTTCTGGTATAAAATGTGTTTCGCATTTTTTTATCCTACACCGTAATGTTAAGTGGGCTTTGCCTTCACGTATTAAAACGAAAAATAAAATATTCATTTAATATTTTGACATTTTAAAAAACACTATTAACAGAGGTACGAGTTATAATATTGCAAATTTCCATGGAAATTAGGTCATTTTTCTGTCTGAAAATGTGCTTCGCGTTTAATTAGAGCTGTCGTACTTTTACCGAAAACAGCCTTAAAGGTTTAGGTTACTAGCATTTCTTAAAAGCGTCTTTTCTATAAATACATATTTCCTGAAGAAAATACTACTTTACCGCTTGTTTCATGAAAGGCGGTATAAGAAGTAATTAAATCCTAGGATTTAATAATCGCTAGGATTATTTGGTGTTGGAAAAACAGTTCTTTCTCACATTTTCTTATTTCATGAAATATTCATAAATCTTTTCCCCTTAACCAGTTAACTGTGATTGACGAGTATACTCGTCTTGGAGAAGTTGCAGGATTTTGTGTATTGACGAGTTCACTCGTGATGCGTAAAAAGTAGCGACAATTTACTTAATATGTAGTTTTTGAGAAAAACCATATTCCAATTTCAAGATGCTTAGAATATTTTCAGGCCGGGCCGAAGTAAACCAAATATGAAAAACTTCAGATAAACTCATGGGTCCCTGTACGCAATGGTTGAAACAACAAATAAATTAGTTTTCTATATGCAATGATAATGTTTTTAAGGTGTTTGTCTAAAAAAGGTAAAGGCAAAAGTTTAAAAGTTGATTTTTATCAGTTTAAAATTCTTACTTTCATAAATATTTTTCTTGTGTTTTTCAAGTAATATGAATGTAATATGCTTGTTAACCAAATAAATAAGTTTTAGTAATAAAATTGGCAATTTTGTAAAATGCACCCATCTTTTTTATCCAACATATTAACAGCGCAACTTATTGTGATTGACGAGTACACTCGTCAGAGCTCGATTTCTGTGACACGCATAATTGCGCTCTCTCAAACTGGCGCACCACAGTTAACTTATTAAAGATCACATTTTTGGATCTTTTAAGAGATTATCGTATTTTTACCATTTCATACCTTTTAATCACTTAAATATTTATTTCATTCATTATACAGGCTTAAAACTGCAGATTTAATCTATTAGCAGATACTTTTTTTAAAAAAATGTGGTATTTGGATTCTGCATTAGACAAGTGACCAAAATTACGGAAGTAATTAGAAAAATGCATTTTTGATGATTCGTAACACATTCTGCTTTGAGTAATACTTTAAAATTATTCATAAATAGAAAAATATTTAACAATAAACATTTAAAATAAATATTTGAAATTGCAATAAGTATTAAATATCCGAACTCGTTGAAATGACAAAATTCGGTCAAAACACATGCTTTTTGTTTATTTTATTGAATTCAGCTATCTTTTGGCTTTACTAAACATACTTTTTTATTTTATAAAATCAATTTTATAAAGTTAGAGAAATCGGAAATGGGTCTTTAATCTACCAGAAGTTGACATCACGGTGAGTCTAACTCAAAATATTATGGATGTGTATTTCTAAAAAAAAATTAAGCCTGATAGTACATTTTCTAGAAAATATAAATAAAATATTTCTTATTGCATAAATGTTTTTTGAGATATGACCTGTTTAGGATAATGGTCTCGTAAAGAACGTCACATATCTTATAATTATTACTCCATCCGCTCTAAAAATTTTAAATTTTAATAAAACATTAAATTTTAGTATCCTCTAGATCAGAGGTGGCCAACCTTTATGGGAAGAGTGCCACTCTGTTTGATTAAAAAAAATAATTATGCGTGTCACTTCCAACTTTTCCAACAAATATGGAAAAGTGAAAAATGTTACTTGTAAGCTTATTATGGTATTTTTGCGCAAATAGCACATTTTTTAATGCAAGTCTAAGTAGTCGAAATTTAAAAATATGATAAATAAGACGAAAGTACAAACGTAGGTATTTTTTAACTTTTAAAAAGTTCAATCAATTAGGTTATGTATAAAATAAAAATGAGTAACTTAAGTCATTTAATTCAAAATAATTATTAAACGCTCAGTTTCTACTTAATGTGGCTTTTGAATTACTTTTTTTACCAAGTCATCCATATTAGGATTCGCTCTTACAGGTGCTAACAAAATTAGGTTATTATAGGTGCACATTAACCAGTTTTGAGCGATATTTTATTATGTTCATAGCAGAAAATATTTACTCACAGATTTTGATCCGAATTTTGAGGTTTTTTGTCTGAGACAACCCCACATCAGAAAAATTATTAGAAATGGTTAGTTATATTATCTTTTCAAATTTTTAACATTTTTCTATAAGTCCCCGCGTGCCACAGGTACAGATCCATCGTGGCACGCGTACCGTGGATTGGCCACTCCTGAAGTTTATTATTTTTCTCTAATTGCTTTGAAATTTTTAAAAATAATTGCTAAAATTTCCCTTATGATTTTTGTGAAATTGATAAATTTTTTAAGAACATTGTTAAATATTAGTATTTATTGGTATTCATCCCTAAAATGTCATTATGTTTTTAGTGTGTGCTATTTTTAAAGTGCTCCGAACGTGCTTGGATACCTCAAAGAGCAAGACAAATTTTCATCTTAATTGATGCTTATTCGGATAACTTTTAGCCTTAATTACGACCTTACAGTGCCTTCTCAAGGACTGAACACCATTTTTAATCAACAGATGTTAATAATATAAAACAAAGGTTGAATCATTGCTTCTTTTAAGTGAATGTGATAGTTTGGTTGATTCTCACTGGTAATCCTTTGATCGCCACAGAAAGTTTTCAATTAGTTAAGATCCGAACTAGATTCCCAATACAAATTCAGTAGTAAAAAATAATTACCTTGAAACTACTGTGGGTTAAATAATAGGAAATTAATTTCAGCTTTTTAGTGTGAAGTTTTTCTGGACTAAAAAATTAACTTTAATCAAGTATCTTTCATTCTATTCAAGTACCTGTTGCCATTTTCTTTATAACTTCATGAATCCATATTCACCGAGTTTATGGTCCTTATCAGCAAAAGACTCGACAAAATATGGTTTGGGATTATTATTATTAAAATTTTTACCATTTAAAAAGTTTTGTAAAATTCAAAATAGAATAGTGAAAGGTCGGGGCTATAAGGAGGATGCGACATCACTTCCCAAAAAAGTTCCAATTTCGTACATCTTGATAAAGATTATGTAAAGAGATGCATCAAGTTTTGACCTTTATCTGTTTCGATTGTTATTGTAGCCGATCAATTTTTCATTCCCGACCTTGCACCATCCAATTATCATTTATATTGAAGTTTACGAAACTTTTTAAATGGTAAAAATTTCAGTAATAATGATGCCCTCAAATCATACTTGGTTGAGTTTTTTGCTAATAAGGACCAGAAGCTCTTTGAGCTCGGAATCATGCAGTTCCCAGAAAAATGGAACGGGTAATCAAACAGAATGGAAGATATTTGACTGATTAAAGTTTATTTTTAGTATAGCAAAATTTTACACCAAAAAACCGAAATTACTTTCTTGCCAACCCAATGTTTCTTGTTCACGGTAATAACATTACTTAGAACTTAATCTTTTGGGGGAAAATTACGTAATTTTCAGCTGGATTTTAAGTGCTTCAAATATATTTTTGGAGATTTGCAATAATACAAATTTTAATAAATATCATCAGATTCTAGAACACAAACGACTGGGTTTTCATAGTGAAATAGGGATGGAAACGTTTATTCAGATTTTTCATTTACACATTACTAAAAACTTATATTTTTGTTCCTATGAACTATCTTGTTAATAAAAACCCATAAATTTTAACTTTTATCTGAGAAATCAGTGTATTGTTGTAGAATTTTTTAATTTAAATTAAATTTGTCTGAAATATGTATTAGGCAGTCCTTGCACTTCTCGTATTGAATTTAGTTTCGTCTTATATATTTTCGTCTTTTAATATTCTTTAACTATTCTACAACTTCATTTGTGGATCTGTTTTTTTGGCAGTGACTTAATCTTACACACATCTTGATAAATTTTAAAACACAACCTTTAATTTTTCTTTTAATTTGTTCATAACTAAACGTATCCTTTCTTAATACATAAAATTTATACTGGCTTCTGGGTAATCCATCAACCCCCCTTTTGAGCCATTCCTTTATTATTTTTTTCAAACCCACTAAATGAATTCTTCTCTTTTAGTGTGAATACACACGGTAGCCTAGTATAGTCATGGTCCCGCACACTTGGCTGGAGTGTCATGAATTCAAGCCCAGTGTCACTGAAGACCAGCCGGAAAGAAGGGTTGATGCTCGTTAAATTTATCGAGGCTCAAAAATTTCCCATTGGCGTGGCGTGATAATTTGAAAAGGGATATGCCAACTCAGATGCCGTCCTGGTCATTTCACCGCGGTTCAAAATTAAGATCTTGCGCTAATACCTTTCATGTTGCTGTTGTGTAACGGCGTTAATAAAACTCTCACTCCCCCTCCCTCTCCCTTCTGACCCAGCCTTAACAATTTTCAATTCTTTGACGTAGACTGACAACGGTCTATGTTAGTCCAATGGTTAAGGCCGGAAACTACATATACGATTTGAATAATAGCTGTTTAAATATTTATTCAAGCAGCTTCGGTACTGTATAATGGAGTGATATTGCACGTTAAAATCAATTTGGTATCAAATCATAATATGGATTTAGTCAAGTAGGATAATAGTTGAAATGCTCTTTAATTCTAAGGTTGATAGTTAATAAACCTTGTCTCTAGATTAACATGAATTCAAACACAAATATATGAGCTTCTGTAATATAAAACATTACAAACATCCATGTAGAGGGATCGCTGTTTTTTAACTATCAAGTCTAAGGTGTGGAAGTTCGGCGATGTAGTGCCGGCTGTGAAGTGTCATCCTCCGTCGCTTAACCGTGGCTCAAAATTAAGAGGTTCGTCACCAATAGTATTTGTTTTGTCCAGAGGGTGAAATCTGTCAAACTCTTCAATGGTTAAATTTTCCGTTTTAAGTCTCAAAGTTAACTTTTTACAATTCTGAATTGGCAACTGGAATATTCTGTGAAATTAAGGATTGGCATTCTACATCTAAAGATTTAGAATAACAAGCAATTGTATCCGTCTAATCTTCAATAAATATTTCAATTAATACATAGTTTACTTTTAAGAGTCGGATTTTAAAATAACCTATTAATAAGATTCAGCAAACGAAATAAAAAAATGAATGCATACAATGAGAACGTAAATTTCTATTGTTCAACGCTTAATCATGGTCGTATAAGCGATCGTTAGGCTCCGTTAATTTTGAAGATAAAGGTTTCTTGCATAATAAGATTTGAAAATCTATCAAATATTTATATTTTTTTATCTATCTTATCCTGTTTATAAAAGCTTAAAGATATTTGTGATATTACAAACTGAAATTTCATCTTTAAGTATCAAATTTTAACTTAAGCTTTCTGAGGTAAAATATGTTACTTAAGAATTATCATTATAAAATAAAATGTTTTGTCTATTCTTTGGCATAGAATAATTCAAACCATTAAGCCCTCTATCATTAATTTTCATCTGCAAAAATGCTTTTAGTATTACTTTCCTGAAACTTATTTTAAGAGGTTTTGCCATTTATACGTTACAATGGAAAGGAAATCTACATCTTTATGATCTTTCTCAGAACTACATACAACTTGAATTAAATTGCAAATAAATTATATAATTGCATATTGTCCTTCAAATATCTTGTATGACATGTTTTTAATTTTCAGAATGACGGAAAATTCATCTGGAGATGGAAAAGTACGCGAGGGCTACGAGACTCCTCTTCCAGAGCGAAAAGAAAAGGATGTTTTCAAGTCTCCTACCTCTTCAATCTCCACTGAGAGTGGAATTGACATGATGTACTATTCGTTTCGATCAACGGGACGAAATACCGGCCGAAGAAAGCCTATCATTCCTGTAGTGGAAGACGAAACAAACCACGATACTTCTTCAGATAGCGTTTTTCCAGAAACGACAGGAACTAAACAAGAAGCAAAGTAAGAATCTTTTTCTACTAAATTAATCCTATTTTTATTGAGTTATCAATTCTTTCAAATGCCGCTGGAGCTGAAAAATTTCATCAAATATTGAAACTGAATTTTTGTGTAAATTTCGCAAATAAAAACCTATTAAATCTTGAATTATATCCATCTTTTTTGGTGGTGGCCGTGGCAGCCTAGTAGTCAAGGTAACGGAATCACGGCAGGCATGTCAGGAGCTCGAGTCTAGGGCCACTGAAGACCCGCCGTGTAGAGGAGTGATGCACGTTAAATATTTAGAGAGCTCAAACTTCCTGCTGTTGGTGTAGTAGATAGGAGGGGGGTGCCAGCTCAGGTGTCGTCCTAGTCACTTGACCATGGTTCAAAACTACGAGGTCCATCGCCAAAAGCCCCCGTGTAGCTGAACAGTGTGACGTTAATATTCACTTCGCTAACGCCGCGATAGCCTGGTGGTCATGGTCACCGACTCATGGATGACGTGTCTTGAGTTCGAATCTTAGTGCCACTGAAAACCCGCCGTGTAGAGGAGCTGATTCACGTTAAATCTGGTGGCCGAGTGGTATAGGTATCGGATTGGACCTTGCGTTGTCACGAGTTCGAGCCCAGTACCACTAAAGACCCGCCGTGTAGGGCAGCCATGCTCGTTAAATCTGTCGAGAGCTGAAATATCCTCTTGTTGATGTGGTGTGGTAGTTAGGAGAGGGGGTAGCAGCTCAGGTGTCGTCCACGTCACTTGACCATGGCTCAAAATTACGTGGTCCGTCACCAAAAGCCCTCGTGTAGATGAACAGCGCGAAGTTAATATTCAATCAATCACGTTAAATCTATCGAAGCTCCAAGTCCTCCCGTTGATATGGTGTAAAATTTCGGACGGGGGTGCTAGCTCAGGTGTCTTTCTCGTCACTTGCACATGGTTCAAAATTACGAGGTTCATCGCCAATAGCCCTCGTGTTGCCTTATAGAGCTACGTTGATCATTCAATCACTTTTTTCTTACAAATCTTTTCTTTCTGCAAAATCCTGATCTTATTTAAACAAACTCTTGTTTTACACCCAAACTATGTATAGTATTCATACGCTAAGACAATTATTAAATAATATTCATAATAGTTTTCATACAGTTTTGTGGTGCAATTACTAAAAGCATGTGTGTTGATAAAAAAAATTAATTTGCTTAGATTGGAACTAGTGAGAAAAATATCAACATTTTCTTAATAATTTGTCTTCCTTTATTTATTTATTTTTTTTTTTTGGCATTCACAGCAATTTCACGAGAGAATTCAAAATACTTGAAATATCTCATGCACATTTAAGGTATTTCATTGTTTGAAAAATATTGCGTAAGAACTGGTTTTTCAATTCTTTCGATTCATTTTGACATTTTTCTTTGATTTATCAAAGTTTTAATTGAAAATCGTTTACATTTTATTCAGTCGAGATGATTTTGTAAAATATGTTAATTCATTATTCATATATTTGATTTATATGTATTTCAAAAAAAATTTCGTTACGTATGTGCTTAGGAATTGATGTAAATAAACATTCTTGTTCATTATTTTTTCAATTATGGTTTTATTGACAAACATGTCTATTGTCCTTTTTTACGAGGAAAAACATTCACATTTATGCATAAAACATGAAAACCATTTATTGTTTACCGCCAGTTCATTGTCAAATATTTACGGATTCTTTCAATTGCCTATTGATTCAATTCATCGATCTCTTACATAAGAATGGAGTTTTGCTGTGAAAGCTTGCGAAATATGAGATTGGATTGACTTTTTTTTTTATCACAAATGGGAATTTTGTATAAAAGATTGGATAAGCAGACTTTAGCATCAGTGAAATTTATTTTGAAAAATTTTAGACTGACATAAATATAAAATTATAATATTTAAATTTTCACCGTTTACTGAATTTAGTTTAAATTTCAGATGTAAACCAGTATTTTATTTTGAAAACATTTATTACTTCTAACTTAAAGAATAAATTAAAATTTTTGTGCTTTTTCAGTGAAAAACAAATAAAGTTGGTTTTTACTATTGTAAATAATTCGCAAGAGAAAACGCTTTTTCTTGTCAATTATGCTTCACATTTTTAAACTCTGTATTTTTCGGTTTGAATATTTTATTTCATGCCACGTACTTTAAACTAACAAATGCAAATTTCAAACAAATGTTCACAAATATTTCGTGTCCAAAACATTTTATATTATTTTCGTAAAGAGACGCGTTTCAAAATTGCTTTATAAAAAATTAACCATACAGAATAGTATAAATTGAAACAAATGCTCAATGTTTAAGAACTTGAAAGTCTATAAAAGTTTTGCTGATTGAACAAACTTCGTTAGCAATTTCTTTAATTTTAGGAAAAATAAATCGAAAGCTTAGATTATTTTCTGAATTCCTATGAATGGCAGCCGCACTTAGTACTCGATTTCATAAATATGAATTTCTCAATTTCAGAAATTGTTTCTGCTTATATTTTCCCCTTACAATATAGATTACGAGGTCCGTCGTCAAAAGCGCTCGTGTAGCTGAACAGTGTGACGTTAATATTCATTCACTCACTCCCTTATAGTATGATTTGCCTCGTTGAATTTTACTACATCTTCAAGACTTTCTTTTTTATATATAATTTCGTAATTTAGACTTCCTTTGCTACTTTGCTTTTATGAAACTATTTATGTAATATCCTAATGATGGGCAGACATTCATAGCATTTAACCATGTTCCGCTTTCACTAAGACACTAGGCAATAAATAAGTTGTAAATTTATATTTTCATGCTTATTTGAGTTCATTCTCTTGTGTGGAGATTTTTAAAAAGGTCACTTAATTTTTTTAAAAAAACATTTGCAAGGTTGACATGCTTGTTCAATTACAACTGTACAATTCATTTAACTGTATGAAGCGCTGAATACTCCAATCGTAATTCGAAACAGCAATGAATAAAAATCATTTTAGCATAGAATGATTACCGACATTTATTGAGCAATTTGATTTATAATTCTTTCATCGCTGACCTTAAACACCTACTCGAAATATCTTTAATTCTAACGATGACAGTTGAGTAATAATTCAATCGATAACAATGTAGCATGGTAATCGGATATTCATTGTCCATTTGGTTGGTTGGCATCTAATCCTTTTAACAAATCATCGTGTCCATTTTCTGTTGGAACCACTGCGAAACTGATGTAATAGTTGTCGCTGTGCGTTCATCTTGATCCTCATCATACATCTCTAATGGCTCTTTTTACGACGGAATCGAAATATACTCTCTCTCCTTCAACAGAAGATTTGACAACTGGGAATATCTCCGATGTTCCTGTATCTGAAGTAAAACAGTAAGTAAATAATTGCTAGTTTTATGCAGTTTATATATTTATCTTTTCATCGGAATAAAATGTATAAATCTATATTTGTTGAACTGTTAGCTGTTGGAGGATATTTATGATAAATTATTTTAAATGTTTCAGATTTTCCTTTTGTTCTTAAATAAGTATTGCTTATTATCAAGTCTTGTATTCTGGCCTCCCCTTATAACCGGCGTATCCCGCGCATTTTTAGCATAAAAAAATAAGATAATATATACTGGGGCCGTTATACGCCGGGTATAAAAATGAGAGCTTTAAAAATAGAAAGATAAACACAAAAAAATTAGGCTTCTACGTTTATCAAAATACTGCTTATTTAAGTATCCGACTACTTGCGACAGCTATTTTTTTTTAAAAAAATGGAGGTATGAATTTTTTTTTGTGGTTTTTAAATTTATTTAGTACGTTTTAAGAGAAAAAAGCTAAAATTAAAAATAAATTACTACTAAAATGGAAAAAATGGGTAAAAATTGACAAAAAATACCTAAGCGGGGCCCGCTCTGTACAAATAGTAAATGAACAAATTCTCAATTTTTCAATTTAGATGTATTACTTTTGCTATTCCTTTTTGAAATGACCTTCAGGGTAAGAGTTTTAATTTTTACAAAAACTAGAGCACTTTATCTTGGTTATTATAAGAAATTGCTAAAAAAAAATAGTGACTATATTCACATAAAGAACTGTACATTTTGTAATAAAGCATTGATTGATAAATCTGAAGGTTAAAACACTTCTGCTGTTATACAGAACACAAACGAAAAATTTCAGCAAATTATTTTAAAAACTTTTTGAGCAATCACCGTTCCCGTTTGAGCTTTTCGAAAAAAAAAACATTTCAAGTAAAACGTATTTTAAAGTTTGACATCTTATGTAAAGTTATGGCATCTGCTTTTACTAAAACACTTGGAGTTTTTGTTCTATTGAATGGAAAATAAAAAAAAACTTGGTATTTTTATAAAGCTAATAATTTGGCATGTAAAATAAAATCATTAAAAAATGTGTCAGTTAAAAATCAAGATTTTAGGGTACTCGGATACCTTAAAAGCAATGGCATGCCTTATGAACTTACAGTTGTAGTTCTAGAAGTATACTATGTTTTCAAAAGCCTGGGATAATACTTCGAGTAAATGATTTCAAAACATAATAGGATTGCATACTTACATTTTAGGTTTCTACATAAAATAGGTCATGCGCGTTATACGGCGAATATACCTAAAACTTAAAGCATGCAGCTTGAAAGTATAGGTGAGCGTTATACACCGGATGTTATAGTACATGCAACAAGGACATATAAAAAGGTTGCAGTGAATAGAACTTAAGATGCTTAATCTACTTGGTAAGTCTTTGGATTTATTCTTCGCATTTCGTAATTATATATTGTAAATATTATACTTCTTGCATGTTAGCACTTGAAAAACTAACCGTAATCACACACACACACACACACACAAATCGTGTACGATCATATTGCGAATGCATTAAACCTCTATTTTGAAATTATTTGCAAGATAATTTACTATCGGTAACTATTGTTTTAACAATGGAATTCCTACAGATAGGAAATCCTAAACTGATTAAAAAAAAATTCCGATTTTTAAAGTTCTTGGAGTTTTTAATTTTTTAAGTTACTTTTTAAGGTCCAAAGCGCGAGTATAATTTTCTAAAATATATCTAAATGTATCTCTGTGTTGCCCCTGAATTTTATTTGGAGCTTCCCAACAGCAATTGAACCAATTATTGCCTTCTTTGATCATGCTAGCGTATGTTAGGTAAAGCATCTACATACATTTAGAATCACCGATTTTCGTTATCGTGTTTTATTTACGAAAAATCTGAATATTATTATTATCAGATTAATATTTAATAAATTTTATTATTTAATAAAATGTTACATTTTACTCACTAATTCGTCAATGAAAGCTGTCCTTTAAGTATAAAGCTATCTAGTAAAAATTCTAATTTCTCAAGGGAATATTATAAATGTATAAAACGTAAGAGATAAAATTTATAATAAAATTTATAAATATTTAAATATAAAATTTATATAAATATTTAAATATAAAATTTATATAAATATTTAAATATAAAATTTATATAAATATTTAAATATAAAATTTATATAAATATTTAAATATAAAATTTATATAAATATTTTAAATATAAAATTTATATAAATATTTAAATATAAAATTTATATAAATATTTAAATATAAAATTTATATAAATATTTAAATATAAAATTTATATAAATATTTAAATATAAAATTTATATAAATATTTAAATATAAAATTTATATAAAATATATAAATATTCAACCTTAATATTAAAATGTATATGCGATTTGAAATCGATTCTCGTGTATTTTAACATATTTTAAGCAGTATCACGAGGTTGATAAGGACCTACCAAACAGTATGAAACGCGTATGTGTAGCTGTTAGTCAATCATACATCCTATCAGACATGTTTTTCTGACTGACAGGGTGTCGGACAGCTGCTGTGCTGAATAAGTGAGCACTTTCCTTATTTAGGGTGCAGCTTATGCCCATTTTTGTTTTTCGGTATATTGGTCAAACATCGGATATTTTAGCCAGGTTTTGTTTTATTTGCTTTGTTAGTTTTTTTATTGCAAAAAAACCATTTATCTCTTTAATTGTTTTCACCAGTGTGGTAGCCGTTTATGCACTATGCACGATGGTGCACCAGCATGTTTTTCGGTCGCCGTGCATAACTCCTCCATGCTACATATTCCGAGAGTTGGATTGGACGAGGCAGACCTATTGTTTGTCTTCCATGCTCCCCAGACCTCAATCATTGGATTTCTTCTTCTGTGTCCACCTGAAATCGCCTGTGTATGAGACACCGGTGGCTACAGCAAAGTATCTCGCTGCACAAATCGTCGTCACTTCTGCTGACATGCCCAGCACATAGGATTTGTTTGGCCGCGTCTAACAACCCGGTGTCGGCTGATCTACGACCTACGCGGCCACAACTTCGAACCATTTCTGAGACATAAACTTGACGTCGCATTTCTGACGACATGCTGTGATACATTGCTCGCATTGTATACGTCTAGCGTCGTTATGCCTAATAAATGTACTTGCCACATTTTCATTCCACTCGTTATTCGACCCTTCATAACTGTTTTTGCGAATTACTCCAACTAAACGTGGTTTGCGACCCCATGTTCTATGGTAATTTGTCATCCCCATGCTGCTTACTATCACCCATATGAATTTCTGTCGATTTCTGCAACACCCTGTATAATCAATATGCCATGTCACATAATCAGGTGTAGCCGCGGAAGCAGAGTGTCAAGGTATCGGATCGTGGTTGGCCTTGTCACGAGTTCGAGCCCAGTACCACTAAAGACCCGCCGTGTAGGGCAGCGATGCACGTTAAATCTGTCGAGAGCTGAAACGTCCTTCCGTTGGTTTGGTGTGGTAGTTAGGAGAGGGGGTTCCAGCTCAGGTGTCGTCCACGTCACTTGACCATGGTTCAAAATTACGTGGTCCGTCGCCAAAAGCACTCGTGTAGCTGAACAGTGCGACGTTAATATTCACTCACTCACATAATCAAGTTCAAAATTATGAAGTTCTTCGACAATAGCTCTCAAGTAGCTTCAAAAGTGTCACTTACGTAAAAAAAAATGGAGAATATCTGCGCACATGTTCATATTATAAGGAAGTTAATTTTAACCTTTAGAATATTTTTAACATGGGACGCATAAAGAGAACATTAACGCTTACAAGACCATAAGGTATCGAAGAGTAAACATTACTATGCAACTATTTTTATTTGTTTAGAAGCAAGATAAATAAAAATCATAAAAATACAAAATAAGTAATTTTTTTTTTGAATCAATGCGTGCAATATGGAACAACGTGTAGCTTTATCAGGCATTTGTTTTCATTTGTTCAAGTGCGCCTTATTGTTGCACAGTGCCGATTTAAGCTCATTTGGAGTTCTGGGTGCAGATCTACAGGCCCCTTGGCACTGGCGTATCGAAATTTATAACCAGAAAATCTGGTAAGTTGAGCTTATCCGGGGCCTTCCAGACCCTGGTCCCCTTACTTACTGAAAAAGATTAAACACAGTACATGACACAAACTGAAATAAGTAATAAAATATTCGCGCGTTGGCTGTATTCTTATCACTGGCGCCAATTGATTTGATATTTTTTCCCTAAACATTCCCGTTTACGTAAATATGTCCATCATACGTTCAATTTTGACATGCTATATAACAAGATATATATATATATATATATAAATTTAAGTCAATTCCTACTTAGGTCAACAAAGAAAATTTTATTTTAGTTAAATTTAATTAATGAATTGAGAGATATTTGAAAAAAACTGTATGAACAAGTGCCATTTACTGCAAGTTCAAAACAATATATTTGAAGCCAAGAAAAAATTCGTTAGAAAAACTTACCAGCGCCATCTATTAGTACTAAATGTAACTTCGCTTGAAATAACGCAGAATGTATTTAAAATTTAATTAATGAATTAATATTTGAAAAAACTGTATTAATATTGTCATCCACTACAAGTTTAAAAAAAATGTATTCGAACTTCACAGTGGATGAATAAAAAGTATTTTATAAATGCGATTGAAAATTCAAACAAGAAATTATATATAAATTAGTCTTATTATCTACAAAAAACAAGAGATAAACATCCATCTCATTCACATTCGAAAAACACATAGACAGTAGGAGAATTATATAATGAAGGGCACTTGAGCAACCGAGATAAAAAAATTATAAAATGGTTGCTGCAGTATAATACACATTGCTGACTTAGGACAATTAATATATATATATATATATACTAGCTGACCCGGCCATATAATATGTTGATTTAATATTCTGAGCTATTCAATGCAGTCAAATTTATTTTGCACTTACAATTTCGTAAAGTTGAATTTAAGCATAAATCAAAATAATTTTTTTTTAATTTTGCATTTTATTTCTTATATTTGAGTATAGTATAATGCATGAATTATTTACGAAGTTGTTAGCAACAACATATGAAGATTTAATTTAATAAATGAGGCTATTATATATATATATAGCGTTGATTTTTAGCAACTTGTAATATTTTCATCATTCTTAATTATAACAATAAATAATTTTTACATAATTAATCGCTAATCGGTGTAAAATATTTTTTGGTAACTTGTCTTTTGCTTACGCAAATAGATTCGGTGGTTTCCCCGCTCGTAAGCATACAACATATATGTGCCCATGCGATAAACATGGATTCCATCAAGTCCAAGCCCCAAATTGATATTATTTGGTTTTGAGATTTTTTTATGGTCATAGCGAAAGCCTAACGAATTGGAAATTGAAGTCTTTTGAATGGTACTACAGGTTTTGGCGGTATCAATGGAATACGTGGCAACAGAACGATTTCTCCTTTAAACTTTACAATCAAAATGGATGCTTCCAAGAAGTTTCCCGGTCATTCATTTGATGACGAAACGTCTACCGTTATATAATCTAGGTGTATTTAAAGTTATGTAGTAGAATAACCAGTGAACCAATCTTTAACCGAAGATTGTGAGATAGCATTCCTAATGTATCCAGGGAATTCAAAAATATAAATTTTGTTTTCATCAACAATAGCGTCGATTGATTTAAAAGGCATTGGATCACCTGGTAGCTCCTGTGTATCTGGAAGGTTATTTCGTCAATATCAACATTATTTTTCTACACAAGTAACAGGATTACACACAGCCAGTCATTACCTAGATAATTATACAGTATATCCGGGAAAGACACTCTCAATCGGTTCCTTTTTTTGTCTCAAAAGCGGTACAGAAATTGCCTGGCAATTTGATACATTTTGTATTTTGATGCAGTTGTACTTCACTGTTTCCAATATCCAGCAGTTGGTTTGAAAATATTTGAGCTGATTATCTTGCAATTGAACTCATGTGTTTGTGGTCAATCGAAGTGCGCCATAAAAACGATTGCTTTAAACTTACGTTTATATCGTGAGCAAAAATAAAGCAAGTAAGGACTTGAAATGTCTGTCGGAAATCACCATACAGTAATAGGACAGCACCACCGAATATTTCTCGTTGCCGTTTAAATCTTACAAAGTTCTATGTAAAGGTTCGGGTGAGTGTTTAGGGGCCATGGTACACTCATTGCAGATTATGAGTGAACTCCTTTGCAATACCGTAGCCATTCCGCTCTTTTTTTTAATATCACACATTGCGTCAGATTATATTTAATGGCAGCTGGAATGTTGAATAGGCATTTGTGCACCATTTAATAAAATAACAGCAATGGCTGAAGATGCAATTGCCAGTGCAAATTTCTGTTGGTCGTATTTTCGTATGGCTGCGCCTGAAAGTTTAGTAGCTATAGTGAATAAAAAATACGAACGCAGGACACGAACACAAAGTGATCTGATCTCATTCCAGCAGAATCCAGAAAAATTAAGGAAGTTTCTGAAATCCCAATCCTGATTCACGCTTCCCATCCCAAGATGTACCTAGTGCCCTTTTAGGAGTCCCTGGTCCTGCAAGCTTCGTCCCTCAAGGGACGGGCAGTACTACCGTCCGGCATTATCCGGCAAAGTTACTGAAGTTTCTAAGGTCCGATTTCAGATTCTTGCTCTCCACCCAGAAAAACACCGGGTGCGCACTTTGCGCACTCCAAGAACTTTAAAGTAAGCCCCTGGTTCGTTTAAAATACTGGCGTCTGGCATTATTTAACACGGGAATTTCTCGAATTGGATTAAATATTTGGATCAGCCGTCTCAAAATACGTCAGAGACCCACTTTTTGCGTCCGTATGTTTGCAAGCTAGACTGACACCTGTGTCCGCGCATATTACGGTCGTCCGTCATTATTTGATAAAGTTACCGGAACTCCTAAAATCCGATTTCAGATTTTCCGATCCGATCCGAAACACACTTGGAACTGAATTAGGTGCCCTAGCGCTTGCAAATTCAGCCGCTAGGGGGAAGGAAAATTCGTAAGTGGTACTCGAATGCAAAGCCTTTCAACCTAATTTCTGCAATATCCTGCAAATTTATGAGAGTTTCTGAAATGATTTCATATTCTCGTTTCCCACCCCTAGACGCAACTAGGGACTATTTTTGGCTCCCCTGAGCCTGCAAATTTAGTTGTTGGAAAGCGGCGTTAGGGTCGTCCGGCCTTATCCGGCAAAGTTACGAAAATTTCTAATATCCAATTTCGGATTCTCGTTCACCATCTCGAAAATGATTAGAAAAGTACTTTTCCCGCGTCAAGACTTTTGAGGAAAGCTTCTGTCACCGTTGGCGTTATAGACAGTCGTCCAGAATTATCCGGTAAATTTGCGACAATTTCTCATATCGGATACCAGATTAAAACTACCCCTTTCAAACTACACCAGGAATCAAGTTTTCGCGTTCCAAGGATTTAAAGGTAAGCCCCCGCCAGGGTCTTTCTAATATACTGTATCTACTGAACTATCCGGCAAAGTTGTGATAATTTCTCATATCGCGGGTATCAGATTCAGATTTCCCGTCTCAAAATACGCAAGGGATCAAGTTTTCGCACTCCAAGGCTTTGAAGATAAGCCCTTGGCAGGGTTTGTCTAAAAACGGTCGTCCGGCATTATCCGGTAAAGTTTCGACAATTTCTTATATCGGATATCAGATTCAGATTTCCCGTTTCCAAATATGCCAGGAACCAAGATTTCACGCTCCAGGGCTTTTAAGGTAAATCCCTGCCAGGAAGTGTCTAACATACGGTCATTCGGTATTGTCCGGCAAAGTTACGGATATTTTGGGGATTTAATTCAAAATTCAGATTCCACACCAAAAGTCACCAGGCACTGACTTTTCGTGCACCTTGGTCCACAAAATCAGCTTCCGCAGGCACACAAGCATTTCGACATTTTGTGAATGTTCCCGTTTTCCAGGATTCTATGCTTTTCCGAATTCTATGCTGCAATTAAAAATGACGCCAAAAATTGAGATAAAAACTATCCTATATTTTAAGTTGGACGAAATGACACAATATTCAAAATCATGTCAGGATCGGTTGAGTAGTTTCGGACTTAATCGCGGACAAACACTGTGACACGTAATTTTTATATATAAAGATATATATATACTCGTATATATAGTGAGAGTGAACTAATAGTAGGATTTGAAAAATAGATAAGATTATAATTATACGACAATCACCAATTTTAAAACATTTAGGACTAACATTGCGAAAACGCAACATTAAATTCTAAACTTCTTTCAGCATTGTTCTGGTTATTTTTCAGTTACACCAAAATTTTATTTTTCATACTTTAGTTGTTTATAAATTAGTTTTATTTACAATTAGTAAGATTTTCACGCCTAGATCAAAGGATTTTATTTTCATATTATGAAGAAATAGAATTGAAACTTGCGGTCTTTAATGAATTAAAATGGGGAAATGTTTCTCATGGACGTGTGAAAGGGTAAACGCCGACGTGTGTAGATTTATATCACTTATAAAGAAAACTGTAATTTTAAATATTCAAGGGAAAACTTTTGAAAATTTATTTCGGGCATCAGTAGTGTTACAACATCTGATGTCGTCCGGCATGAATTCGTTCTAAAATAACAAAAAAGGTATTACAAGATTCTATTTATAAAACACTCTGTCCTTTTTGGTGCATTCATCCATTCTGTTCCAAGAACAGAAAACTGTTTTGATCGAAATTAGTATAACAATGTCATATTCCTCAGAAAAAAATGAGGTAAAAGCATTTAAAACAATTTGTCTTTTTTTTTCTTTTGTTGTATTGTTTTACAGAGTCAAGGTTGTCATCTTTCTGTTGCAACACAGATGTATTGAATAGTTTGTCCATGTGGTGTGGCCCTCCTTGAATCGCGAATTCTTTTTCTCGCATATGCAGTTTTGTTAAATTTATTATTATAGCTGCATAAGATATTTTAATCTAAATTTTTTTTTAAATGGCTTCCTTTAAGTTTATAAGAAATTCTTCAGAATTGTATAAAATATCTTGCTTTTTCTCGGAAAATATGCATTCAGCACTGATTACCGGCTCAAAAACAAATCGGGGAACCTGTCTTTAAAAGTATACATTTCTTAGAAAGAAGTTCGAGAGAATTACTTCAATTTTCATTTGACTTAAGGCTACACGGCACCCTTTTCCAAAAAAAATTTTTGGAGACAGTTACAGTAAAAATAATTGATGTTTTATATTTAGATTATATTATTAAGCTGATTCTGTAAGCAAAAAGTCAGTTTGGCCAGCCATTATTTTACAATTTTAAAAAATTAGGAATTTTTTATGTTTTTTCAAACTCTTATAAAATACTCAATTTTTAAAAGATTTTTTAGTAATTTTAAGTTATTTATGATTTTCAGATTATTACAAACGATATTTAGTATGGATTTGAAAATCTATTCCCTTGTTGATTTTTAATTATTTTTCTAGAAAAGCCTGGAAAAAACACGAAAATTTTTAAAATATCAACTTTAACATTTTTTAGAAAAATAAGTAGAGTTCTCAGCCCTAAATCCATACTAACTTTTATAGAACATGCATTTGGGAGTATATACAAAAAAATTCAAGGCTCTATCTTGAACAGGAAAAAGCCTTAGGGATTAGAAAACACTTATACCTTCAAAATTAAAAGTCTGAGAAAAACGCATTTAAAGTTTTTAAAGTCATAAAACAAACACTTAATGCCCGTAAAACTCTAATTTTTTAATATGTTATTTTCCAAAGTATGTTCTACATTAAAATATTATTTTTATTAAATATGACTGAAAATTATATTTTTAATTCAAAATATATTTTTGCATAATATTGATAGCATTTGTTAAGACGTCAGTTTATATTCAGCTTTATCTTAACCTAATATTTCACAAAAGTTTTAAAACACGAAGCATTTATGTACAAAATAATAATGATACTAACTTAAGCTAAAAATAGTCAGGTTTGCTCATAAAATTTAATTTTTTTCAGTTTTAAATTGGGGCAGTTTAGGAAGTTTTAGCTCTTGTCGTACGACTTTAAAATACTAAAATATAGTACTACAATATGTTTAGTATATTGTAGTTTGGTACAGCAAGGAAATATTCAGTTATGTCTGCAGCATTTGAATTCAGAATACTTGTATTCGGAAGTCTAATTGCAGAATCAGCTGAGGACTAATTTTTAGATACATGATTTTCAGTAGTATTCCATCTCTTCGAAATATTGTTTCTCACAGAAACCCAGAACGCATTTCCCATGGCATTTTCTCTACAGGAAAAATTAATGATAAAGCTTTTAAGTTATATAAACCATTTTTAAAGCAAAAATTGGCCATGAAATTAATCTTTATTAATTAATTATAAGAACTCAAAACATAATCAAGCAGAAATGAATTTAGTAATGATAATTGGAATTAATAACCATTTCAAATTAAAAGCTCAAAAATGTTTTTAATTAATTCAACTTAAGTGTGAAAAAATGCTTTAAAAGGAAACCGAAACCAAAACCATAGCTCATAAAACTTCAAATATCTTAAAAACTAATTTTCTAGCAGATCTGAAATTTCGTGCCAAGCATCTCAATGATATGGGCCACCAAAACATGCAAAAAAAAATTTCGGTAAAAATGAAATTTTTAGGGTAATGTGTAGCCTTAAAATGCAGAATAAGTATTTCAATCTTCAATCTTCGGTTGCATCCGTAAATTATTTGAATCTTTTTTATTTCTCGAATAATCTTGAGCTTTTCTTTAAATCTATCATAGTTACATTAATAAGAACGAATTATTCTCAACTTTGAAATATTTTTCATTTATAAGCAAGATGATCTACCTGTAAATTTAAGCCTTGAGTTTTTCCATCTTGATATGTTTTACATGTAAGAGAACCCAATCATTTACACTAGTTTTTTACTTGTTACACCTCATAAGTGATCAAATAGATTATTTTTCAATTTTCCCATTAAAAATTGAATTAGTACTAATACAGAATGAAAAAATTTGTTGGCAGCAAACATAGTAATACAATTTTTTGAAGTATCTTTAAACGTCTTGTATCAACTTCCTCGATCTTAATTGTATCATCTCAATCAATACATCACTTGTTTTCCAGTTTTATTACCGCTTGGGCGATTAGGAAAAAAGCAGTAACAATAAAATACTTTAAATAATATATTCTCTATTTTATTAATAGTAATAAGGACATATGTTTTTCTTCAATACTTCTGCTTTATTAGTCTGACATTATTTGACTATTTGGATCAAAAAAGAATTTTTGAAGACGAAAAGCTTGAAAGATATCGTTTTTGTTACAATACATCTAACATTTATATTTAATGTTACGGTATAGTAGACTAAAAAGTACAAAATTTATTTATTAATGACAGAATTAGAAACTCGGTTAGCTTATTCTTGCTGATGCCGTAAGCTATCAGTGACCCCTTGCATCACAGTAGTTGTATGAGGCCCATTTAAGGATAACTGAACTTTTTTAAGATTTGTGACTGCAATTTTCTACTAAAAAAGAACAGAGGCCATGCAAAGGGTGTTGATTGTTGCATTCATTTATTATATTTCTCTCTGGGGAAAAGTTTACTTTTTTGTATAGCCAAAAGGCATTTAGTTTCCCTTCGCTTTACTATTTCATTTTAGAGATTATGTATAATACTTAATTGCGTTTGAATAGATCCATACATAAATGTCAATGTTCGAGTAAACCTTTGTATGCGACTTCATTGGTTTTATTTTCTCCAAACAAAGACAACAATATTTATTAGCATAGATATATACTTCCCTCTTTTATTAAATTTTAATTTAAATAAACTCATTAATTTCTGATACATAATTTCATTTAATTTGAAGAAAGCTTTAAGAAATTTGACCTTTGTGCTATGAATAGAAAATTGTAGAGCTGTCACGCGAATTTCATAAAAAAAAAATATTTATATACCGTATATTTCCGAATGAAGGTCTACCCGAGAATAAGAGATTGCGTATTTTCTTCAAAACTTTACCTTAAATTTTGAAACTCGTATATGAGCCGAATTAAAAAGTGTAATTTTCAATCATGTTGCCATGCGGATGGAAATGTTACCAAGCTGGTAAAACGGGTGGAATATCTTCCTATCAAATTACTGTGTAAAATGAAATGCCAGACGCCAACAGCCCGCAGTAGTTTTATTTCAGGTAACCCTAGTAAAAACTAACATGTTTTTTTCTAATCATTACATATCTTGTTCACTACACACTACTTGAATCAGATTTGCTTTTTGCACAATTTTTTTGTTTGAAAAATGATTCAAAAGAGAAGCTCTGGTACTAATAGTTTCAAAGTGCTGGTTCAGTAATACGAATGAATGAATGTGAATTTTAGGAGCCTATAGCTCCCCTAAAATTCACATTCATTCATTAGAATGGACTTAGGACGGACGGAAAGTTGGTACTGACACTGACTTTAAAAAAATCTTTTTGTATAAAAGTTTTATTCAGAACATCCAAAAGGTTAAAAGATTATGTCTTGCGCTTGGCTAACGAAATATGTTGAAAAATCCGTTTTTTTCTGAACTACATTTTTTTAGATTAGCAGATCCGTATATATTTCAACTTCAATCCTCTTACTTAAACTTTTTAAAAAATATTCCAGAAATTCTCGGCTTCTACACGGAAATATACGGTATCTTTTAATGCTGAAATGCAATCATTCCTTGCATTAAGCAACTTAAGTCATTATTTAATTCCATCATTTTTAATAAGTTTTTGAATAGGTTCAAGGTGGAAATCATTTACACCAATTTTGTGTTTAGAAATGCATTAATGATGGAATGACATGACGATGAAAACATCTAACGCCTATGAAAGTTGAAGGTCATCTTACTGAATGTGTTAATTATGTTTTAAAGTGGTGTTACAAATGCATTTGAAATTGTAGTTCATGAACCTTTTGAATGTAAAAAAAGAAATCTTACTGAAGTATAAAATAAAGACTAGTATTTTAAGGTCAAAACTAAACAATTTTGTTGAATACGTACAAACACTAAGTTTCCAATAGGTTGCGATTCTGTGTCGATGTCAAAGATCTTAAGGTCCTTACAAAAGATGGATCGAAAATTGTTTTCGGAATTTCAAAACCTACCTATACGGAAAAGATGTTCTTCGGTATATAGATCAAGGGGAAAATTTTATGTTAAATACTACCACAAGAGGAAGGAAGCTTAGGTATTTGAAATTTTTTTTCATGGTAGAGTCAAATTTTGGTTAAAATAAAACAGACAGCACTTTTAGACATTTATATTGGTGAGAGGATACGTACTAAATAGTTATTAAGTATTAAATTAAAACAAACTACTGTCGAAATTACTGAGCTAGAGAGACGAAATAAATTATAGTTTTAAAAAACTAAACACGCTTTTATAGTGAATCGAGCTTAAAAGTAAAAAAATCTTAATATAAGAATAAAATGAATAACGAGAAAATTTGTGTCCTTAGGGTAAAAGCGTAAGGTGCTATATTGTTATAATTTCTTACTAGTACTATTCCAAATTGATGAGTTAGTGTAAAAATATAAGACAAAGCACACCACGCTTTTACCCCAATGACATTAATTTTCTCGTTAATCTTATTCTTATATTAAAATTATTTTCTTACTTTTTAGTTCGATTCTCTATAAGTGTTTTTTAGTTTCTTAAACCATAATTTATTCAGGTTTTTTTTTTTTTTGTTCGATCTACAATAAAAGTGTTGTTTTTTTAGTTTTTTTTAAATTTTAATTCTTTGTTGAATTTTTATCCTTGAGTTCGATATTTGGAGCCGGAATTATGTGGTTGCTGGAATTGGTCATGCTCTTCAATGGATATTAATAAACGGGTTTGAAAGGTATTTATTCTCTCCGTTTACGGGACCTCGGATGAGTCCCATATCGTTATATTTCAAAGATTTCGTCTCTAAAGATAAAGGTCAATATGATAAAAGTGTGTTAATAAGAAATATTAAAAGTCAAGCGTATTATCAGCTTTTAAACGTATTGCTATAATGTTAATTCGTATCATCACTTCAAAACGCATTGCTTTATAAAAATATTTAGCAGTTGGAACATAATTTTTTTTTCACATCACGAGTCTTTTTTTTTTTTATTTCCATTTTCAGAAAACCTAGACAATGGTTTATACTATGGTAAGAAATTGCTGACGCACCCACCCTGCCCTTTCTCGCATAAACAGCGCTTTTTTTTGTTTTATTTGTTTTAACCACAAGCGCATTCGCTCTTAGGGTTGCACCATAGTCTTTTAGTTACCAAATCTGGAAATGGGTTATGCAATAAATTGCCAAATCTGGAAGTGGTGCACTCGCCAAATCTGGAAATAGTTATTAATAGTTATCCTGATCAAGACAATGGAACAAAATTATGAAATTATTGTATTGTCATCAGTCCTTGACAAGTGTGCAAAATCTTGAATTAATCTGACCTTTTAAAGTGGACAAAAATCGAGTTCAAAGTTTCCGTTACACACATGTTAAACTTATAAAATCATATTAAAAATGCTTGGATCTCGAAATGATTCGACGGTGCCGATAGAGTTAAGAAATATGTTGCAATGTACATTGTAATACTCGGTTCTCATCAAAATATCGCTTTTTTGGTTATTGTATAGTAATCATCTCTCTCTAATTCTTTTTCCACTTTTTCGAAAATTCAACCTTTTATATAACATTAAATTTTGAAATTATTTTTCAATAATATTTCTTTAACCTTAGAACAATGCTCCCCAACCTTTGTATCGCTGCGGACCGGTCAACATGTGATAATTTTGTCGCGCCCGCTGAGGGGGATACGTTGATTGTTTATATTTTAAATTGTATTTAAACACGCCTTCACACAAAATAAAATACAGTTAAACAAGAAAAAACACGCATTTTATGTCATTTAACATCGAATATAAAGGGATTTCCATAAAAGTTACACAAACTCGAGGGAAGTACACCACAGTTTATTAAATAGAAAAAAATTTAATGTTCCTTTAATGCCCTGGCACTATTTGATCCACCGACCGGTACCGGTCCGCGGTCCGAAGTTTAAGGATCACTGCCTTAGAACATCTTTTCAGCAAAGATAGGTTCCCGATTTATTATAATTTTTTCTTTATTACACTGTGATCCAACTATTCCTTAGTAAAAATAGATATAAATTAAGTCATTAAACACAATTCTTAATTTTCATGAATTTTTCTAAACAAGCATCTTGTATTTGTTTTTGGATTTCCAAAACGATTTTTAAAGTGATAAAACTCCCCTGAAACTTGCTTATTGACACAAAAAAATAAGATAGAATCTAGATCTGGAATTCTGATATTTGTTACAGCACTTTCGCCTACAGCAGGTATTTAGGAAATCATTCAAAACAATGTGAGAACGAATCTGACAGCACATTTTGTTAAAAAAAAAATCTGTCTGGTGCCATGATATTGCATCGAAGTTGATTATCCTTTTGCTTCTGTCGCCACCAATTCCAGAGCAAGTAGGCTGTCTGCTCTGTTTTGTGAAGGAAAAAAAGCTGGTTCCGGACATGAACCCTAGCTGTATTCTGTGAACTGTTTAAGGAGAATATTTGTATTCATGAAAAATACACGATTGTTATTCATATAATAACAATTGTACGGTTAAAAGTTGCTAATGGCGGATGTGGGATGCCCTTTGATTCTTTCGTAAACATATTACATAATCGGAATATAATAATCATAATCTTTATAAAATTTATGAAGTTACAATCATTTAGAATTATTAAACCTTTTCAACTCATTTCATTTCCAAGATTCCGCATTTATAAACCAAATTTGTTCGATGTGTTTCCTCTGATCTTGCATAAGTGTGTTCTTCTCGATTGTTTTCAGTGGAAAACAAATCATTTTGCTTACTGACCTTATTCTGAAAACTACTTTTAATTTTAATCAATTTATTGGAAATTAATTTAAAGCGTTCCTATTTATTTTTTATCCAATACTGTAACTTCTTATTCCGGAACATTAGTTTAATATTTAATTTATTTGGCAAAAGAGTTTTATTTACAAACATAGCTCTGCTTTTCTTAAATTCTATTTTTGTTCTGCACTTCAGTTATTAAACTTTCTATGAAAATGCCTGAATTTTCTGAAAGTTTCATCGCTTAGTGTAATTTTAATTTATGCTTGTCTATCAAACGAAGGTGGATAAAAAAAATTAAAATAGAAAATATATATGGAAAAGGGAGAAAAATTTTCATAGATAAAATTTCAGCTTAAAAATTTCAAAAGTTGATAGATTTACATGCTCAATTAAATAAAAACTTATTTATCATTTCATAATCCTTTTTATGTATTTTTGTAGCTAAAATTGTCTACTTTTTACAGTTTAAAATTAAAACGGCATTTTTTTTCCTTTAATATTGAATTACTAATGTTTATTTCGCATACGTTAACCTTATAGCTTGAAAGACGCGTAGGAATCTTTGAGAGCGTCTGTTCTAACAAAATAACAAGGTGTTCAAACGTATGACTAAAGATGACGCGTTTACGAGATAAAGAAACATCGGGCTATTTTTCGTTTTATTTGCTAAGATTCTGGTATTTTAATGATTTAGATTCTTAAAACTCCTTTTCTATCTATTATGCATCGAGTTGGTGACAAAATTAAAGTTTTCTCTAATGCAAAGAGTAAAAAGTCCTTGAGCGAAAGTGACCCCTTTTCAAGTTTCCTTCTTATAAATATAACAAAAAAATAGCGAATACTCAAGTTACTGTCATTTACATAAATAGACTTAGTAATAATAGACGTTTTATTTGGGACTTTCAGATAAATTAATTTAGGAACTTTTTAGATAATTATTCTTGTGAAACTAATTATAAAAGAAGGATCATTACCTTTATCCCATGTGGAATACTTCATATTTAAATACATCCGAGGCATTTTTAATCAAAATATTTAATGTTCCAGACTACCTTTTCAGTAAAAATAAGCTATACCCACATTCATCTTTAATACTTTGAATTAATTATAGATAATTAAGTTACGATACTACGATACTTTTTGTATTGTAATTTTTATTATATCGATCTAGCTTGACTTTACTGAGCATGTAGTTGGCTGGTTGTTAGAGTAGTGAATTCGTATTTTAGGGCACAGCAGGCTTGTAAATATTTTACACTTCCGAAGACCCTCGTATGGAGGAGGTGATGCAAGCTAAATTTTTCGGGATATAAAGCTGTCCCTTAGGCGTGAGGGTAGATAATGAGCTACTAGCTCAAGTGTCATCTCTTGCTCGTGTTTCGAAATGAGGCTCATCGTCAACAGTCCTCGTATTGCTTTTAGTGCGACATTAACCCAAACCACCTATCTAAACTGAACATCTCTACAAGCCGGTGCGGTTATTGCATATTTTTCCCAATGTAGTGATGCAATTGCTGGATGCTGTGATCTTTAGAGGATTGTGAAGCATAATACCTGTGAATGAACACTGTCAAAGAATGAACCCATCATAAATTCGATTTGAGGTTCAAATTAAGAATGGGAATTATTTCATGTAGTATTAAGAGACATTCCAAAAGGGTATGATATAATGTAAAAAACCCTTTAAAGTAATTTGTTGCGGGATATACTTTTCCTACAATAAGCTCTCACAGTATGTTATGTATATACAGTCGAACCTCTATATTACGTCTATATTGCGAATTTTTCTACATAGCAAACTTTTTCCTTGAACAAAGAACATTTCGCAATAACCTTCCAATAGCGAAGTTCATTTTCTATATAACGAACCTTTTTTTTCTTGTGATTCAATTTTTTTTCTCCCTATTTTAAAGTATTTCTTGACATTTCTTCTCTTTTAACACGGTTTATGGTGGTCATAAATCTTGAACTAGTTTTATTAGGCGCCTAACTCGCTAAGAGCAATACAATTCTGGATGTTGCAACCTTTAACCCCCAGTCCAGTTCACTAGAAACAGCTTTGATTGCATCAAAGCACATTTTCAAACAAAAGAACTCGAACAAAATTAACAGATTTTATGAGTAATTAAATTTAAGGACGCGAGTGGTAATGTATGTTTGGAATTTCTAGTTATAAAATGTAAGTTTAAAATTGTTTGTGTACTCTAAATCAGAAAATTTCCTTAAAATTTGTTTATTTTAATGTGAAATTAATTTTTTAATTTTGAAAATACACTGTATTTCTTTGACACACTTTTTTTTTCTTGTTTTCCTTTCAGTTTTTTTTATGGGTAAGATAGATAGAAAATAAACATATATTAATTTACAAAAAGGTGTGAATAGTTACTTTTTTTTCAAAGTATTGTATTTATGAATTTAAAACCTCTATATAACGAATTTTCCATATAGCGAACTTTTTTCGGGATTTAGCGACTTCGTTATATAGAGATCAGACTGTGTTAGTTGTGGAATATGCGTCAAGAATTTAGCTTAAGTTTTGCTTTTTTTAAAAAAAAAAACTTAGAAATTTTAAATCGCTTTCTATGGATAGAGTACGACAAGAGAACCGGCATTTGAAAACAGTTCAGATGATAGACAAGTAATTCAAATAAATCCTGATAAATTATCTGTTAAACTTCATCAAATTCAGTTAAAACTTGATACGTGGTGCTGTTCTGCATCTCCTAGCTCAGTCTGAAATAAGTCAATTTTGAATCAAAAATTGGTCTCGCTTGGAATGCGAAATCGGAAGATTTGAATACTATCGCCATCCATAAAGATTACATACATCGACGATTTTTTTTTTCTCAGTCACGCATCACGAATTAGGAAATCTACTTCATGCTTCGCAAGGCTATTGCGTGCATAACTTAATCTGTTAAAGATTCTAAAAACATGTTCACCTGGTTGAAAGAAAACGAAGATGTTAACGAAATTTTTTCTCTTTTTACTATCAAGACAAGTGCGAAATAAGTAATAAACTGTTCAATGGGCGGCAACGATTTACAAGTGTATTTAATGTAATACTTTTTAAATAAAATCTGAATTTTAAATTGCTTCTCAAAAAGTGATTTGCAATTTAGATGTAAAATTGACAAGAAAATTATAGTTCTTATGAAGTATATTTGCTGTGGATATATATACTCTTGAAACTAAAAATATTTAGAGAGGTGATTATAAACGCTGAAACATTTTTACGAAATTGAATATTTGCCTATATATGTAAAATAAGGGTATCCTTTGGCATTGTTACTTAATGTACCCTCCACATATACTAAATATTCAGGTTTTTAAATATTTTTATTAAAAATATATGAAATATTTATGCTTTATATATGCAATATGTACTGTTATACCTACCATAAAAAAAAATTTTTTTTTAATTTCTCTTCCAGTGTATTTTTTTTTCTTTTGAAAGCCATTCAACCTTTAACATATTTGGCTGAAAACAAAATATTTAAATTGCAGAAATTTTAATTTAACGTTTAATTAGTAGAATCTGATATGAAAAATGTAACGAAATTACATTAGAGCCCACGCGTAGTTATAATAAAAATATATTCACACTGAGTAAGAAGAAAAGTTTCATTAAAAAAAAATAAGTATCTATGTGTTTTACATAAACTTTTTCCAACATCTCGAGGTTAGAGGTCCACTGAAACTTTGCCGTGTAATGGGACTGATGCACGTTAAATTTGTCGATGGTGAAAGTCATTACGTTGACGTGGTGTGCATGTTTGGAGAGTTAAGTGCCAGCTCAAGTGTTTTCCTCGTCACTTGACCCCGGTTTAAAATTACGAAGTCCGACGCCAATAACCCTCTTATTTTGACTGAATATCCAGTATTTCATCAACAACATATCACTCCCCCCAACACCACCACCACCACCCTTCATCCATTGTTAGCATATCTGACCTAGTAGAACACCCTCACCGCAAATTTACTTGCTTGTTTTGCTTTTATTAATAATTGTTTTTTATAACATATCTAAGATTTTATTTCTCACTAATTACTTTGTGTTTTTACCAAGTATTCTGTATTTTTAAGCTTTATTATTTCAATGTTTGGAAAAGCATTGCAGGAACTTGCTCTTGCGCCTAAAAAAGTCTAATCAACCTGTATTAAAGTAATTCACAACGTAACCGGATATGTTTGAAAATTAAACTTTATTATGTTGCAATTTTTAATCCTAGCATCATTCTATTTTAATGTAATTTTAAATTAAAATTATGAAAAAATTACCAGAATTATTACTCAAGTTTTGCGTGGCAGTTGTACTGAATAAAAATATATATATTCATTGGAGTATACGAGATTATTACATTGGATTATATGAGAATTTTTTTCTGAATATTTAAAGTTCAATAAGACAGAATAAACCTTATTTGTTGTTTTTAAGCTACTTTAATTACGTAAAATATTTTTAGAACCCATAAAAATTAAACTGGTGTTTTTCAAACCAGATTATACAAGGATATTTAAACTAATGCTTTTGCACAATTACCTCCTGAAACAATAAATAAGCAGAAGACTCTTCTGATAACAGATCTAACATTATTTTGTAAAATAGCTTTTTTTTAATGCAGCTTCAGTACATTGTACAGTCAATATGTTCCAAGAAAGCATTTTTAAAAAGACTGTCTTTTCATAGAAAATTCTCAGACTCTCTCTCGAAACCATGCATGATTTTTCATGGTAAAAAAAACACGCGATAAAAAAATCCTAAAATATTAATCTGAAGAATGGTATAGTTTCAGAAACTACACATTTCATCAAAAATTGTTTGCTTAAATCGCTACTTGAACCACTTTACAAATGCCCCTTCTTTCACAATAATAAAATTAATCTTCAAATATGCCGTGTCTGGAGTAGTTGAGTGGTTAAAATCCTTAACTCGTAACCGGAGTGTCACGGGTTCAAGTCTTGGTGCTACTGAAAACCTGCCGTGTAGAGATGGCAAATATAGGTTAAATATATCAAGGCTCAACGACCTCCTCCCATTGGTGTGGTAGTTAGGATAGGGCAGGGATGGCAAACCTTTATGGGTCAACGTGCCATTTTTCCTAAAGAAATGGTTAATGAGGTATAGACGTGCCGTCAAATAACTTTGACTTGTGATTTTGGGGGAAATAATAAAACTAAATACTAACAACTCTAAACACTTATTTATTTCGAAAAAAATACATTTTGCCCTTTATAGTAGTAAATATTTTAGTTAAACGTGTAATTCAAATTAAAGTAAGATTAGCGTGATTTCTGCTGATGATGATTAGATGAAAAATAACTTATATTGTGTTTGTAAGATGTTACTTTTAGTAAAATGCAAAATTATTAATGCTCTTCATCTTTGAAAATAATGACTCGCAGGCGTGGGTAGATGAAAATATGGTTAAAATAGCATGACCCGGCTTCAAGCAGTTAAATGTATATGCAATCGAATTTCATGTTTTCAAAATTTCATTATTAGCATTTTTACTTATATTGCTTGTTAATCTTTCTGTTTCAATCAATTTCAACGTTCTCCTTTTTTCAACAAATTTTTGAATCCATATATCCTGCAAATCAATCAGTTGCAATTCAAAATTTTCAATTTGCAACCGATCGAATTGGGACAAGTTCAGCTTATTAAATGAAATCACATCAGTGTACATAAAAAAAAAACTTGAGCGTTTCCTATAATTTTTTGAACTGAGAAAATCTCACTGAAAATTACGACTGGCCACTCGCGTTTGTTAGTAATACTTCATATTGAACTTTGTTATTTTTGAATTAAAATGTAAACCGTTTTGATCGGTGGCGTGCCCAAAATATTTTGTCGCGTGCCAGTGGTTCGTCATCCCTGGGATAGGAGGTGCAAGCTCACGTGTGGTCTTCGTCACTTGACCCACAAGGTCTGTCGTTAATAGTCCTCGTGTTGCTTTATAATGTGACATTAACCCCTTAACAGCCGATTAAAAGTAACACGATTCGCTCCCCAGTGCCACTGTTTATAAGTAGGCGTGCCTATGCGATATATTAAAGGGGAAAGGAAAAGCACAAATAAGCAAATTTTCTCCGAAATTAGTAAATCCCTTCGCAAACACTGTGAGGACCATAGCCTTCGGAATAGTTTCTCATAGCAGCGCAAAGAAAAGAATCGCACTTTGGTAGAACGTATATATACGACCAGGGAGCTCAACGCACCAGTTGAGCAAGACGGATATACACGCCAGTGGCACTCAAGGTAATAAACTACCACTCATTCGTTTTGAAATGTCATAACAAAGATAAATTTATCTAAAATTCGTACTGAATTGAAGTAAAACTCATACAAAAATTAAGCAATTTATTATTCCATTGATGTGTTACAGTAATTAATATATATAATCAAGACTTTTTACACAGATAGTGATATAATCAAATTGTGAAGAATTTTATGACATGGCGAGGCTGACATGTTTTATCTCTATCTTTTTTTCTTAATTTGCCTTTCATATTGAGCCAAACGATTTTTCCTCTTAAATTTTTCCATAGACAGCAAATTTAGCGGAACTTATTTTCTGAGGTTGCCAAATATAAATGTACTATTGGAGAATAATCGTAGTAGATTGCTTTGTGTAATTAAGGCAAGAAAAATAAATTCTATCGTTTATTGAGCAAAGTATATCGTTTTACGTTTTAAAAAAATTAGTATTTATTTTCAGAAGTTTTTTTGTTAAAGTTTAATTTTCAAAACTACAAATGAAAAGTATATATAATTAAGAAATATATCATCTTGGTAGCTAAAATAGTTTTTTGGGGATTTTGCATAGAACTATTTTGTGTGTTTATTGATGTTGATTTTTAAAGAAAACTGCGTAAAGAGATATAGTTGAGCATTATCTTATAAAAATTTGTTCTCGGAATATATACTTTACAAGAATTTAAAATCACAATTATTCGAGAGAAAGAAATGTAATTTTTGTGAAAAATAGAATATTTTAATCCCAAGTTTTTCTGATTAATTCGTACTTCAAATGAATTTAAATAACTTCATAAAATACGAAATAGTATTTCTACGTCTTGAATTAAACTCTACTGCAACAATGATAAACGTTTCCTTGAATTATGAAATTAAATCGCTCATCCAAAAACCGATTTCCCACAAAATACTGAAATTTGATAAGTTTCAATAAAACCCAAAGCATATAAACCTTGAATTAGAATTTCGTAATGGTAGCAATAAATAAAGACAAAATAAAAATAATATGATTTCTCTGGAGATTTCTCCCTCTGTTGATTCCACTGAGCGAAACATCAGTGAATAAATTAGGCAGGCAAGGTCACTAAGTTTACTAAATCAGTGATCGATAACTTTCCCGTAGTATTAAACTTCACCTTCCTATTTCAACTTCCTAAAAGCTGTATTGACAGGACTTAATATCGCGTATGATTGGCGTTGCTCGGTCACGTGGTGCTTCTGGCTTATCCCGTTTACTGAAATCTGTCGTTGATATTGGCCGGTCAGTCTAGTTTTCTTTTTAATGTCCTCTCGTTTTCTCTACTTGTTGCCGCATTCGCATCACATCGACGACAGGATGACAGCGAATCATCGCGAATCACCGGTGAAAAAGAAGTTACCATGTCCGTGTAAGCATGCTTCTGTTTCATGAGTTTTTGTTTATTTTCGACTTTCGGCGATTGACTAGAAGTTGATTGTGTTATTTTCTTTTTTTGTGTGTGTGGGCTGTTTAATAAATGACTTTTGCTGATATCGAACTGTGATAAACGATCTTGCGATGGAATAATTTATCAAACGTTCTATTTAATATGCGATCAATCTTTCCTGAAGTTGTAACTGTTTTTCTGTGGAATAGATTCGAAATCGAGACAAAATGTGTAATTAAGGGTTTTGATGCATCATATCTATGATTTACACTTTTTTTTCCCTTAAATGTTTAGGACTGGCATATTTAAGGGTCATTTTTTGATTGTAGATTTATTTTTAAAGCATCAAAGAAAAATATCATGAATTAACTTATTTCGCAGCAAACGAGCTGTTCTCTCCCCCACCCCTTTCTTTTTGGTGTTTCTAGATTTTGTAATATTTGAAACTTGATTTTTTTCTAAAAAAAAAATAATTCCCATTGTCAAATTTTCATTGCGAAAGGAATATGTTTAATTCATGAATTACCTGAAAGATTTTTTAAAATCTGAACAATATGCTTTTTTTAAATTTTCTAATCCCTCTGCTTTTAGTATACTGAAGTCATATTTTTAAATTACATAAATTTTCTGTAATTAAATAATTTAATGTACAAAAATCTCTCTTCTCAAATTAAATGGGAGCAATAAAATCTATACTTTTTAAAGAGAAAAAATAATTTTTTTTATGAAAAATTTTATTGCATTTATCCATATAAAATGTTTTTTTCACTATCTATGTTCCTTTTTCTCCTAAATTTTAAATCATTAAGTTCTCTCTCTTCTTTTAAAATAAAACTAATTATTTATCGAAAATGGTTAAATGTCTACCTTGGGTGATTTTGATGAATAATTGACGATATTTTTGAATAATTGAATATTTTTTGTTCCTGTATATTTTACTACTAAGTGTATTAAAATTGGTTATCCAATTTTTAAATTTAAATCGAACATTTTTTAGAATAAAACCACATCCTTAAAAATCTCGGAAAATGTTTTTAACAATGAGGATAGTTAGTCTGAATCCTTATTTTTCAAAGTAATCGCTTAGTAGTTATTTATATGTATTTAGAATAATTTGACTGTTTCTCACTGAATTATTTACACTTAAATCTTTTTAATTTGTTCCGATCTGTGCGCATTTAAGTTCTATCATCTCAAAGACAGTTATTTACTAACTAGTAAATATTTTCTTAAAAGTACGATACATTTTTTTTGAAATATTTTATAACTTTCAGAGTAAAAAAAAGCAATGGTGTTGCTTAAGATTCTTTTTTTAAAAAAATTAAGCTTCAATAAAATGGGAAAATCTTGTTTAAAATGTTTAAATGTTTAAAAAGCTGTTCAAAAATAGTTTCTCCTCTGAAAGTTATTTACAATAAAAGCAAGTGATATGCAAAACATGTAAAATATTTATTCTATATGATAGATTATTATTAAAAATTTGAAAATGGATAAAAAGATAGAGGTTGCAGTATTTATAAACATAGTAGACCGATGGCTGCTTTGTGGGGTTGGAACCAGTTTTGTGACTAGTCAACCTTCCCCTTCTATTTTTAGTACTGAATAAAATCCTAAGAAATATGTGTACTGAATGCATTATTAATAAAAAAAATTACGTATCTGGAAAAAACAGAAAATTCTTAGATCACTGTTTGAGTTAAAGAACAATAAACAGGTATTGCCAGATTGAGTGATCTAAATAAAAGTTTAAAGCTCGGGGGAAAAAAGGCCAATTAGAAGAAAATTTAATTCTAAAAGATTATCACCATATTCATACACTTTTATTAAGTAAAATTTAAATTATATTAAGAATATACTTTAATATTTTTCTATGCATTGATAGTTATATATGTGTATCCAATAATGTTTATAAACATCATATGTGGCCGCGGTAGCCGAGTGGTATAGGTATCGGACCGTGGCTTGCTTTGTCACGGGTTCGAGCCCAGTATCACTAAAGACCCGCCGTGTAGGGCAGCGATGCACGTTAAATCTGTCGAGAGCTGAAACGTCCTCCCGTTGGTGTGGTAGTTAGGAGAGGGGGGTGCCAGCTCAGGTGTCGTCCACGTCACTTGACCATGGTTCAAAATTACGTGGTCCGTCGCCAAAAGCCCTCGTGTAGCTGAACAGTGCGACGTTAATATTCAATCAATCAATCTATAAACATCATATTATCGACATCTCTAATTTGATAAGGAAGATCGCTTGAAGAGAATTTTCAGATAACTTAGAATAAGCATTTACTAATAATAGCTCCCTATTTATTAAGAATGAATAAATTTTCGATTACAATTTAGGAATTCTTATATAAAAAAATAAATTTTATGAAATTCATTTGTCGATTTTATTCTAACCAGTAATTAATGAGTATCCTTTAATTTTTCTTATTTACATCAAACTAAATCTAATTAAATATATATTACAAAAAGGGAGTTAAATCTTCAAATTAAATCTTGAATATGATGCAATTGTTTCTGTATATTAATATGTGCACATTGACATTCCAATATGTGGTACTGAAGTTAAACTACTCTCTCTTCACAAACCTTAGAGTATTTTAAATTATCTTTTTAACTGTAGTTTAATACATATTTTAACCCATTTCCGTTTCTTTTAAAGTAATATATCTCAGTAAATTTTTAGGATCAAAATTTATTTTATATGCTAATTTTTATAATTCAATTGAAGAATTATAGAAAGTATCTCAGTTACAGGTTGTTTTATGAATTTGTAAATATACGTGAAATTTAAGTATTACCCACAACCATTAAACTATCATCAAAAACATTTTAGAGCTACAACTGGAAACTTATAGATCATTAAAACCCAGCCTGCTCATCATTTCGTATGTTAAATTTCAAACTAAATTTTATATCTTAAATTCAGGGTCGCAATGCGTTCTGAGATACCTAAGTGCCCATGACTTGTAGCTTGTGGCCAGCATTCTTTGAATTTGACCTTGAGCTCTATTCCTGGTGCTCAAAAAGACCAGAGTACATCTGCTGAATCGTTTGAAGCTCGAAGTCCTCACGGTGGCTCACTGTAGAAGTTTGAAAAGAGTGGGATGACAATTGAGGTGTCATCCTCTTCTCTTGAGAATTGCTTACAATTGTGAGGTATGTCGC
Organism: Trichonephila clavipes; assembly: GCA_019973935.1. NCBI lineage: Eukaryota > Metazoa > Arthropoda > Arachnida > Araneae > Nephilidae > Trichonephila > Trichonephila clavipes. The sequence goes on from BMAU01021435.1 coordinate 614,247, forward strand.
CAATAGCTTGTGTTGAGCATATAAGCTTGCAAATATTAACATAATTTAACTACAGACTGAAAAGTGCATGTAAAATGGATCTCAAACCATTCCATTTGCTGAAATATCAACAGATACTCGTATAATTAAATATCACTATAAACACACACACACACACAAGTAATATAAAAAAAAATTTAAGACAATTCCTACTTAGATCAACAAAGAAACATTTTATTTTAGCTACTTTTTATTAAATATTTACAATTAATATAAATATGTATGTACATAGGACAGAATCGCAATATTAAGTGGTAATTAATTTTTATTAATTATCATTAAAGTATCGTAATGTCATCCAAAACAATCGTGTGTATAAAATTTCAGTTTAACTGAATGTTTTAAAACGTGAGAAAGAAACCTTTTCAAGTTTTGACACAAGTCGCCAAAAATGATGACAACGTAGCTGTATTTCTAATTCTTTAAATAATTAGTTTTAATTTATTAATTATTATTAATTATAATTAAAAATTATTGTACTGTCATCCAAAATAATCATATATTAAATTTCAGCTCAATTGAGAACTTTAAAATGTATTTTATTAACGATTGAAAATTCCACCAAGATAAATAGAGTGTGAGCAATAGTAGGAATTGAAAAAGGGGTTTTAGCTACAAGCTGTATACAAAATTCAAGTAAACTTTTTTCTGTAATGTATGGTACACTACTTTTTTATGTCAAATATTGTCTTCGATTCTAAATTTAAATATTTGGAGTTTTTTTAGAAACTTTTAACAATTCCAAAACTATTTGTAATTTTTCTGAGCATTGAAACTAAAAGTAGTTATTTAAATGAATCTAAATATTCCTTTTGGAGCAGTTAACACCTTAAAAAAATTAAGTTGTTTTGATTCTGACTTTCTTTGTTTCCACGTGGGAAATATACTGATAGGATTTCAAAAGAGCACTCACTATGCTATCGTAATACAAAATGTCGAAATCGTTTTAAGAATTCCATTCAAAAGTTTATTTTTAATGCAATCATTTATTGCTTCAATTCGAAATTCATTTATTTTTATTTTTAATATTTAATGCAGTTTTCAGAATTTTTTTTATATTTTAAATAAGGATTTAATGAATCAAACTGTTCTCTAGAATTTAATAATAGCTATGTATTTGATTTGCTTTCCAAATTATTCAGGATTTTTTTTTATTTATGAATTTTATTTCTCGTAATTTGTATGAATTAAATATTTCTAGAATTTGGGGAAATGTGTTTCATTTCTTGAGTGTCCAGCGTGATAGCCAATAGCTGAGTGGTCATGGTCGCGAACTTGCGGTCGGTGGTGTTGAGTCTATGTGCCATTGAAGACCCTCCCTATGGCGGTCTGATACATATTAAATTTGTCTAAGCTCAGAGTCCTCATACTAGCTTTTGTGGTGTTCAGAATTACGAGGTCCGTCGACAATAGCCCTCATGTTGCTTTACAGCGTGATGGAAGTTAAAGTAAAATCTCACATTGGTGTGATGTGGTTGTTTGGTGAGAGGAGGTACCAGCTCATTTGTTCTCCTCGTCACTTGACCATGGCTCAAAGTTATAAGATCGGTCTTAAATAACCGATGTGTTGCTTTCCAGTGCTTGGTGACCTCAAGGCCAAGGTAACGGACTCGTAGCTGGCGTGTCATGAGTTCGAGCCTAGTACCACTGAAGACCCGCCGTGTAGGGGAGCGATGCACGTTAAATCTGTGGAGAGGTCAGACGTCTTCCCGTTGGTGTGGTGGGGTGGAACAGTTAGGAGAGGGGGTGCCGGCTCAGGTGTCGTCCTCGTCACTTGACCATGGTTCAAAATTACGAGGTCCGTCGCCAAAAGCCCTCGTGAAGCCGGTCAGTGCGACGTTAACATTCACTCACTAATTCATTCATTTATTCGCCCCGTTTAACTTCGAAAACTACGTTGATAAGCAATCGTGTCCCAGTTCTGAATCCACTGATAACTCATCAATGTAGTGAGCTGATGCACAGCTGTTAATGCCAATCTGTTGTGCTCAAAGTCCTCATATTTGCGTAGTGTGGAAATTTGGAGAGAGGGTTGCCAGTTCAATTGTCATTCTCTTCATTAGAATGTGTTTCCAAATCACATGAGGTCGTTGCCAATACCTCTCCTACCTTTATTTTGTGGTGTCAAAAAACAATCATTAAATCAATCGTGGATGCGTTTACAAAAGATAACCCAATACAGCGTTTCTTTTTACTTTACATTCCCTTTAGCAAGCTGTCACCATTTTTTTAAAACTATTTATAAAAAATGTTCCTTTATTTATTAAAATTTTAAAAATATTTAAATTGTATACAAATCTCGTAATTCCATTACTTTTTTTTCATTTTAACAATTTCTGTAGTTTTAATATTGTAGGAATTATTTTATTTAGAGGTAGTTTTGTTATGAGATGGACGTTCTTTTTCTATCTGCAATTCTCAAACAAACAATTGGAAAAGAATTCTGTGATGTATCTATTTTTTCTTGAAGAATGCCATACGTATATAAACTAGTATTTCAGGATATTTTAAAATACAAATTATATTTAATATTAAAACGATTCTTTTCAGAATAACGAGTCGAAGGTGACTTTTCCTAAAAACTCATTTATCATACCCGGATGTTATTCCTCATACAATAAATGTATGTTTCAGTTGCTTCAAGGGCATAAGTCATTTCTCCGTGTATTTAACATAATATTAATCTTTTTTGCCGGGTGATCCTCATTTCTCACTAAAAACATTGCGTCATAGTCTCAAAAAATAAGTTTCTTGTTAAATACACATTTTATTTACATTTTGAATGATCACCATGCAATTCAATTTTAATTTGTTAGTTACCAATAAAATTGGTTTACTCATTTAAATACTTTTACAATTTTTTTAAGTTCAAAGCGTGTTAAATTGTTTCCATCGGTGTAATAGTTCTAAAATTTATTTTTGATGCTTTATTAAATATTTTTTAAAAAGGGTCGTTAGTGTGTGTATGTTTTGAGTTATTTACTTTTGTGCCTTTTGGAATAAATTGTGTTCTAAATGTTAAATTTAAATTTCAAAGAAAAGTCTGCGCTGTGAAGATTGTAAAATCCAGCTTATCTCTAATCCCCAAATTTTTTAATTGGAAACGGCAGAATAACGACGCTTATCTGTGATGCAAAAAACATATTAGTAACATATTATGATTCATGTTTTCAATGATCCATTTCTTTCTTACTAATAGTTTATCCAGTTTGGTTGGCTTCAAGGATGTAACTTTCCCGCTAGGTTTTAATTTTGCAATATATTAAAGTTAAATTTTTTTATTAAGAAAGAATCAACTATCTGCGTTTACAGGATCATATTAGTTTTCATATCAATCATTTTTTTTTAACTAAAATGCTTTTAAAGCTAGATTTTATAAATCTTCTACAAATTAATAGACTTGTCAAAGTACTTAAAATAAAGGTTAATCTACGCAAGATATAAATTAGATGTTGCTTTTAATTTATGAAATATAAAAAAATGCCTAAATCATGGACGTGGGTAAGAGACAAACTATATAGCTTTACGAATAATTCTTTAAAAAAAATTTAAAACTACAATTACGTAATGAATTTAATAGTTCTGTAACGTTTGAAAGAATAACGGTAGCGTATTCTTGGTTAATTTAAATATGGAATTTATTTACGTCACAACTATTGAATATTATTTACAGAATGATACATTACAGTTATTAAAGTTAATTATAGATTGTTAGTCCACTATTTTGTGAGAGGAGGATTCGTTGGCCACCGCTCACGTGTAAGTTCAAAGCATCTCTCCTCTCATCTTCTGGTCGACGGGGTTATATTCCTCGGGGGTCAAAAAGGGGTTGCGCTGCAGCTGCAAGATGCACGTGTGGGTGTCGGGTCCAACAAAGATGCCGAGCGATGTTGATGTTCGGAGGAGCGACGTCACAGTTCATTCATCTTTGAGTTGTGGTTAATTTGATTTTAAATGTTTACTTATCTAGAATTGAATAAGAAAGGGCCTCAAATAATGAGAAAATTAAAGCTTCAATCTCCTAAACGTAATCTAGCAAAAGAAGTAGTTTTTGTGATTTTTAATAAGCTATTTATATACAGTGAAAATCGCTTAACAAGAAAATGCAGGGGTCATGTTATGGGATTTTTTTTCATGTGAAAGGACATTGCAAAAAACCCTTCATATATCTAAAATTTAAGTTTATGAGAGTTTGTTGTTTACACAGATATGTATATATTTAATAAAACAAAAACATTCACAAAAACTTTAAAAAAAATTAATTTTTTTGGAAAACGGAACATTTATTGAGTTTTGGGGGGGGACTGATGTTTTTCTGTGCATTGTTTTTTAGTATCAAATTGTCAACTAACTGTTCGATACTGTCCAGTTTGTTATTCATTTCACCGTAGGAATGGGCGTCTAAATAACTGCGCGTACTTTTCACGACGTTCCTCATTTCGGATGAGGTAGAAAAAAAAAGAGATGCATTATTCATTTCATTTTCATCGGTGGAATCTGCATCAATGATATTTTTCGACCTTTGAACAAACTCCAAAATATCATTGTCTGTCATAATTGGGGCTGTACACACATTAACATCGACTGCAGTGAATTATTCCGATAATACAATAGGCAACCAGTCCAATCCGGCTGGTGTTATCCGTTTTCTGTTAATTCCCAGAAAGGAAACATTTTCATATCAAGCGATTTTAGTTTCGTGTTAAGGTATCCGACTACGTTCGGAACTGTGATTTTATAAAAGGCGCATAAATGGATAATTTTCATGGTACTTAGTATCACTTAAATTAGAATACATGTATACAATTGTTTTAGGACAGTTTGGCAAAAAAAAATTAAATAAATACAATATTTCGGCAAAAAATTAACTTAGAATAATCCTAATAGAATCTTGGAATATCTTAGAATAAACTGTTCTCTCCTTTTGTGAAAAATGCTTCTATTATAATAATACTTTGCTTGTAATATAGATCATACCTCTGTACAAAGGCTCAACTATGATTTTGGAAAAATTCACGTTATTTTCAGAGTTACAGCCATTTGAAATAATTATCGGCGTTTTTTTTTTTCTTAAAATTTCTCCTCTCTGTTGTCGTAAAACATGGATAAACCCACTTCTAAGTTATATATTTAAAAAATTCTAGTTGAGCCTCTGTACAGAGGTCTGAGCTATATTCACAGGCAAAATATTATAATAAAAGCATTTTTCCACAAGAGAAGAATATTTTGAAAATGGGTCATTCTATGTTCATTTTTTGTCAAAATATTGTACTTAAATAATTTTTTATTGTAATACTATTCTTAAAACAATTTTACATAAATTTTCTAATCTAAGTGACACTAAATATCATAAATATTATCCATTTATACGCTTTTGCAAAATCACGGTTCCGAACGTCGTCTGATACCGTAAGGGGAATGCATGAAAATGCATAGTAATTTGTCGGGAGCGTAGTATTATTTCGTGTTAATCAATATTTCGTCTTAAGCATTTCCGCGTTAAACGCATGCACTGAAAATGATTTTATTTCATTTGCAAAATTGAGTTTCAACATTCAGTTATTTGGATGTCCAGTTTGATAACTTAACGTTTTTTAATTTATTTTTAGTACAGTCTTACTTTTTTCTGAATTTTTTTTTTTTTTAAAAATGTGCGTTATTTGAAAGTCATAGAATTAAATTTCAAATAATACTTAAATCCAAAAATTGTTAAGATAACTATAGATTTCATGCTTTTTATTAGGTTTTATAAAAATATGGAATTTTCTCACGTAAGTTACCGAGACAGTGGTTTAAAATATCACGCGTGTGAGACAAAGGAGCATTTTCGGTTTCCATGTACCCTGTGACAGTCCGTTCACTCAGTAACGGGTATCTAACTTTTCATCAAATAAGGTCAGCCTCGAGCACCAAATATAAATAGGACAATTGAAGCGTGAAGCTTGGAACTACACAAGAAGCACCCATTCACTAAGATGTTTAGTTTCCAAAATTCTGAGTATTTTACAGAAAAAGAAAAGAGCCGGAACTAATGACATTTGTGATATTTTTTGTAAGCGGAATTTGCTTTCCACAAATGTTTCGATACCTGTTGCGAATGTGGTACAAACCAGATTGCTCCCATTTTTATTATTGCTGAATTCGTTTCTAGTGACGAGATGTTACGTTATCCAGTTCTTTCGTATATATATAGAGTTAAATTTAGATTGGAAATTTGATTTTTTTTCTTGTTTTTCAGTGATGGTCTCATTCGAGTAGAAATCTGAACATATATTAAACATAATGCATAAAAATTACATACAATTTTCAATGCGTAGATATTGCGTTTTAATATTGAGCTGGATATGCTTATTTTTTCCTAATGAAACTAGTCTAATTCAATTCCTACTATTAGTCCACTCTCTCCCTATATATATGTGTGTGTACACATATATATAGGGCAGTAGCGCACACAGGAATTTTTCAGGGGGGTCTGGAGTCGAAAGTTCACCATTCTTGTATCATGCTCCTTTTGATTTTGTCGATTTTCGAGACAACAAAACACAGTAAAAAACTAATTATTGAATAATTAATTAGCATTAATAACAAATACTTAATTAAATTTTGCGTACTATGTACTTAGAATTATAATCAATCGGAAAAAATCAAGGGCTTTGGGGGGGTCCGGACCCCTAGGACCTCCCCCCCTTGTGTGCGCCGCTGATATAGGGTCATCTCTCGCATTGTTACATCTCGTTACATTTTTTTAAACTTGTAGTGGAAGACACTTGATGTTCATACAGTTTTTTCAAATACTAATTCTTTAACTAAATTTTAAAAAATGTATGAATAGTAACAAATAGTCCAACAGCATATATAGAAAGAGAAATCGTTCGCTGTGTCCCTGTAGCGCAATGGATAGCGCGTTGGACTTCTAAATCCCACCCTAGAATGGTCTAATTTCCGAGAGTGATTTCTTTTTTACTGCACTATTTTATTAGAATAATTAAATTTAATGAATGAATAAATAGTAACAAAAACAGTTCAACACAATTTACAGAAAGGAAAATGGAAAATTGCAAGGGAAATCGCTTTCTATTTTGTCACTTATATGGCGATTCTGTCATTTGTATATACATACTTATATTAATTGTAACTATTTAATAAAATTAAGGTAAATAAAATTTTTCTTTGTTGACCTAAGTAAGAATTGACTTAATTTTTTTTTATATTGCTTGTTTTTACAGTGTTCTTGGAATAGAATTGTGCTTACAAAGACTGCGGATTCAAAACAGTCACTTAAAGAGTCGAATCTAACGCGAACATCATTCGCCATTTGACCCATGATCCATATATGTCTGTTTGATAATTTCTGGAACAAAATAACTAAAGCTTAAACCATATACATTTTTGAAAAGTTTTTGCCTTGATATGCCTAATTTTTTAAAAAAATTAACTTGATCATCTAGAAAGAGTAAGAGATTTTGCGATGTTTTATTTTCGAAATAATTATGCTGATTTTTTAAAAAGTATTATATTTGAATAATATTTCATTGCTTTTACTACAATTACTGAATGAATTGAAAAACTATACTTAAAAAGGCATTTTTTTGAATAAGGAATTTATTATATATTTTATCTTGATGACTGAACGTTGCAACCAAATAGCGGGGAATGGATTCTAATTTTGTCTCTTGAAATCTTTTTTTAAAAATTTCTGTACATTTTTAATTCTGTTTCTATGTCGTGGTATGACCGTAGCCGGATGAGCCTGAGCTCTGGTGCCACTGAAGACTCACCATATAGAGGGGCTAACGTACGTTAAATCTGTCGGAGTGTCGTTGGGATGACTGTTGGAGCTCTTAGTCCTTCCGGACTCTAATCTCCTATCCTGGAATTTTAAGATACTGTACAGAATTATACCATTGCCCTTTTTAGAAAAATATTAATTTGAATGAAAATTTAATATGAGTAGTTCTGTAATATTTAAAAATTAACTGGGTGAAAAAACATTTAAATTAAAATAAAAGAGATTAAAAAAGCTCTTTTAAGAGCTAGAAAATCAAAGTTGATGCGTCCATTAAGTGGGCGGAGTTATATTGGCCAATCGGGTTGCAGCAAGAACAGAGATCAGAAAGTGCGGGAAAAAATATCAGGGGGTGGGGTTTGGGGCTGGAGTGATAGAAAGCGATTTTATTGGCCGAGCCAGGAGTTCGGGTAATGGGGTATAAGACTTGGCTAGAAAAAGATCAAAGTGCTCCACACTAAATGCCCCAAATTCCCCCAGCCGAAAAAAGGAACCCCTTTCGGAGACCCCAAGAAAAAGCGAAATTTCGCCTCTAAATGGATTAAAGAGGGAATTTCCTTCGCTAACGTTGTTAGCGGCGAAGTCCCCAATCAGATTCCTATCGATGACAAAAAAGAAGATTCCCCCCATGGATTCCTTAGTCAAGATAGTAACAATACCTCAGACTTAACTCAAGTATTAGAACTCTTCCAAATAATTTCTAATTTAGTCAAGAAAAATCCCAAAATCCTAGATCTACTCACTAAATTTAAAAAGCTAACTCAGATGAAGAAAAACCTGCCTTCTCGCAGAAGCAATTATGGATAAAGTTTAAACTTTATCATTTTAATTTTTATTCATTATAATCAACCTAAAATTTTTCCCTTATTACTTTTATTTTAAATTTAATTTACTCTTCCATATTTAACTTTTAATTCTTTTTAAAATATCAAGTTCATGCAATCAATTCCAAGAGCTCACTTCCATTCTATCTCAAAGCCACACCACAGAAACTGGTTTCAGCCAATCACATTGGATCTCTCTCGAAGTCACGCCCACCCCTCCAACAAAGTTCCAACACAACGAACATCGCAATTCCAGATAGAGGGCAGAAGACTGCTGGCGCAGTCTAGATACCTCAGACTTAATAATCACCGTTAATCAAAGTGCTCCTCCCTGGTGTGTGTTGCTTTGTTGAGTGACGTCATCACTCTCACTAGACGTCGTGGGAAAGCCAAAGAATTAAGAAATCTCCTTTTGATCATCTTAGTCATTCAATCAAATTTTCAGTTCCATCTGAATACTATTATGGGTTACTTTGGTATGATAGTTTTAAAATAATAAAGTAATATTTGAAATATTAGTCCGTGTGTAAAAAACAAATAATACTGGAACAGTCATCTTATTAATTTTCTCATTCTTTTATATCTTGCTATAAATGAGAATCTCAAATCTCTTAACATGACAAATAAGCACAAAAACAACTTTCATCGCAATTGTTAAAAGAATTTATTTGATGCATATTTCAATATCTTTGTGAATTAATTTACTTATTCAGTGTATAAAAAGTTAACATTTATATGAATTGCATCGAACCTTATAATCTTGCTTCTAACTTTATTTACAGATTATGTGGACTGCGTACCACAAACAAATACAATTTCTGTATTTGAAGAAATCCATTACAAATTGAATTTATTTTTTATACAGAAAAAATGGGTACAATATTATATGAATGTTGGAATTCTTTAACTAATTCTCTGAATTTTTATTTTAATTAATGTAACATTCTTTTTTTTCAGATTTATACTCTATCGAAATAGTTTTATGGTAGATTAACTCTTCAAAAATAGTTATACCGTAAATATGAGTCTAAAAAAATTCAATGCAAGTGGTTGAATATTTGTAAATGAACTCTGTAATTTATATATATCTAAAATTAGAATCGGTATCATGTTATAACTATTCAGACTTTAATTTTAAAAGATTTTTTACAGAAATGAAACTGAAATTAAATTTCTCGTATTTCGCAGAATAGAATTCTTTCAATAAAACTGAATTTACATGTTTTTACAGCTTGTGATGAAGCCGACATCCTTCAGATGATAATTGTAGTCAAATGCTCAAAACATAAAGCAGTTCCCTCCGGATTTAGGTTAGTTTTCTCATTTGTAATGTAGCTTTGCATCCTTTGCTGAATTCTCTTGGTTCGTAGCTTGGCAAGTAAACATGTGATATGCGTATGTTAAAGATTTATGAATCAAATTTCGTGACTTGGTCACACGATGATCTATTAAGAAACATTTACTCAGCAGTCTGTATAATAAAATTTTATTTCTAAATCACGAAATGGAGGAAGGTGAGCATTATTACACGATTGATTTAAATGTTAATGGGATGATTGCATTTACCACATTTCTACTTAATGACTAGGTTTATTTCTCAAAACTGATCATTCGTGCTTCATCTATTCTATTTTGTAACTTTTTAGTGTTCTTTGTACTTGCCAAGTTATGCACTTTAAGAAATCTTTACAGCTTGCCCTTTTCCGCTGCATTTGTTACTTTTTTTCGCTCTCGCTTCCTTGTTTGCCATTTTTGCATTATTTGCTTACTTTTTTTGCTATAACTTGCATTATCTGAAATACTTTTTTTTAATTAAACTATGGATTTTGTTTTCTTTACAATTCTTTTCATTGAAAAATTGATGGAAGTCTTGTTTGTATATTTACTTGAAGTACAACAGGCTAGGACTTCGTTGGCTAATACATTTTAGAATCCTCCAAATACATTTGCATTTAAATGACATGCATAATCTTACAGGCTTCAGATTACATAACTTAAAGTCAACTGATCAATCAAAAATTGGATTCAATTTATTTATTTTACAAATGCCGTTCATTAGAGTAAGATATTATTTCACGTGCTCTCGAATACTTAACAATGTCCTCAAGTAGAAAGTGCAACACTATTGTTCAAAAAAATTCCAGATCATAGGCTGGTCGAAGTCTCGCAACAGTTTGGGAAATGCATCACTCCAATTCTGTTGATACTGTTATGCATACAGTCATGTCCAGTCAGACTTCTAACGAGACTCGCCGCTGTCTTGGTAAGTCTGGGGACAAATCTTTCCTTTCTTGAAACCTCCATCTCTCATTCATAGCGCGTTAGATCATATCTTGTTTAAATATATTCTTAAAAATCGGATTACAAATTTAATCGAATAAAAAAGAGGTCTTTTGATGCGTTGCTCTATCAAAGTTTCCTTCTTTGCCAGTGCTTCAGTTTTATCGTTGCCCAACATTCCGCAATGGGCGGCAATCTATAGAAAAGAAATTTGTGTAAGTGTCTTGAGCGAAAATCTTCAATCCAAGATTCTATTCAAACTATTTTGATCATTTTGAAGTGCTTGTAAAGAGTACTTTTTTGAATATGTCTTCACAAAAGAGTGGCCGTGAATCGACAGTTATTGAATAGACACAATAGTTTCGACTTTACTATGAAAGACGGAAGTAAAAGAGCCCATTGGAAAGTGAACACAAACGCTTGCTAAGGATACCAGCGGCAGCATCACGCGTTCCAACATGGAGCCACGCATCCATTCATTTGAAGATAGCGAACTCCAATAGCTTCCATTTCAATTAATCTAAGAAGTGAATCACACTTATTTCGTTTTAAACAACTCTATGGATAAGATCAAGGTTTTTATACAAAGTTTGAACGACAAGATGGAAGAGGTAAAATTTTATTGTCCCGGGGCTTAACTCCAAAGCATTTGATTCTCTCCGAGAAGTCTGAACAAAGCCAATTTATGTTAAAGTTTCTAGAAAATGCATTATTATAGTTTTTCAAAAATCACTTGTCGGTCAAGTGAACAAACTTCTGGTATAACAGACCGCTTTTGTTACAAAACCATGAACAAGCTCTGGACCGATCAAAACCTGCATTGCAAGAATACGAGTAGATCTTATATGGTCATTTATAGAATCCAATTTATCATACGAAGACATATGCATAAGGAAACTATTAAATTCAACAAGATCAAGATTTTTACGTGGCTTGGAAGTTTAAAAAAGGGTTAAGGCTAAGTCCTCTGAATACAATATTGAGAATTGACGCCAAAACTTGTCGGGAATTTTAAAGTGACGTTCATAACCTGTTTTCTATAACCTTTAGAGAAATCATCGTTGAGAGAAGGCACAGAGTTGTGTGGAAAGAATCGACTCATTCATGAGGAAGACACTGTTTGAAAAATTTATTACTGAAACAGTTAAAGACGAAGTAATAAATATTTTAATTGTTCTTGTGTTCACTTTCATTCTGAATCCAATGCTGTACTTTGTTTTATAGTCAGATTCAGTACCTTATTACGGCTGCTCAGTATGTACGTAATGAAGCGGAGTTCCCTATCGAATATGCAACTATTAAAATTAATGCTTTCCCTTTTTCATATTTTAATTATCTTGGTTGAGTAGACGAATAAATAAAAAACGATATCGACTGAATTTGAGCCACCAATGTATTAGTGTGTGTCATCGTATGTTCCATTCAAGCGGAACGGCAATAATTAAAAATACGAAGTATTTAAATAAATCTGTGTCAAACTGACATTTTGTATCGTGGGAAATTTTAATCTATTCGTAAAGTTAAACTAATGGGTATCTTGATTTATCACATCCAGCAGTATAATCATCAGGCCTTTCATTTTTAAAAAAAATTGCCAAAACAATGTTTTAAAAATTAATTCTGAATTTCTAAAAATCGTAAAAAAAAAACTAGAAAGGGTTCATTTTACTGAAAAAAAAACATTCTAAAATATATTCTATAAAATCTGGCGTATAAGTTATACGCGCGTTATACGGTATAACGCGCGGCCGTGTAAAAGTGTACGTTTATGTCAGATTTTACGGTATAATCAATTTTCTATTTTAATCGGGCGAAATTTGCATTTTTACAAGTATACAGTAAAGTTTGCTATTTTTGTCAAATTTCGTATAGTTCCGTCATTATTTCACAACAGTTTTGTGTGTTTTGGGGAAACGAATTATTTTTAGAAGTGAAATTCCATTAAGAAAATATGTGAACAGTTGTTTCGCAGTGATTTTTATCCGCTATAAATCTTTTTAAATATTGTTGGTACGATGACAGGCGCTGCTTTATTAACTCGATTTATGAACACTCATCTTAGAAATAAATTGAGTTCTTACCTTCAACTTTATTTTTGATTTTACCGCTTAATTTTATGAGCATTCTTGAATAAATACTGTGATTAGCATTTTTAGTGGGAATACTATTATCTGATTTATCTAGAATGTGCTCATCGTGCAAAGTGCTTTTTTATTGTATTTTTCTATCCTTTCTTTTGAAAATTGTATGGCCGCGGTAGCCGAGTGGTATAGGTATCGTACTGTGGCTTGCTTTGTCACAGGTTCGAGCCCAGTACCACTAAAGACCCGCCGTGTAGGGCAGCGATGAACGTTAAATCTGTCGAGAGCTGAAACGTCCTCCCGTTGGTGTGGTAGTTAGAAGAGGGGGGTGCCAGCTCTGGTGTCGTCCACGTCACTTGACCATGATTCAAAATTACGTGGTCCGTCGCCAAAAGCCCTCGTGTAGCTGAACAGTGCGACGTTAATATTCAATCAATCAATCAATTGAAAATTGTATAATTCCGAAAACGCTCGTTTTTTAAAACAAAAAATTGAACTTGTATGTATTGTAACTTAATTGGTTTGATTGCACAAACCATTCAATATGCAAATGTTTTATTGGTAGTATTATAAATATTTATCTATAATCACATCCCAATCATTTATACTTTGTACAAAAATACATATAATACTTAAACAAATGCAAATGTTTCAATTAATAAGCAATTTTATATTCACAATATTTAATATTAGCTTAAATTAAGACCTTGTATGGTTTTTGCATGCATTAATTTTGTATAAAATGTACTTTCAATGTAGTTTTGAATATTTATAAGAATTACAAGTAAGGTTTATAATTTACGAAAAAGCTCATATGTCATTCTCTTCACTTGACCATGGTTTAAAATTACGAATTCCACGCCAATAGCACTCTTGTTGCGTTTTATACTTCGACGTTAATAAACACTCAAAAAGTTGAGCTGTAATTTAGCTACCTAGATAATTAAATTTCTTAGTTGTATATCTTGCTATAAAAATCTGATGCATTTTAAAATTTATTTTTTATTACCTTTTAAAAATCAAAATATAGTAGATTTTTGAAGCGTCTCGAATAGTATGTCGAGAACATGTCGCATTTTCTTAGAATCTTTCATATAATTTTTTTTAGATAATGCGGTTTTTTTTCTCCCATAAAGTTCAATACATCCTTAGAAGATTATATTTAGAGAGAGAAAATATACTGTGTAATTAAACGAAATTTTCATTCCGTACAGTTGCAGAAATACCCAGAAAAACAGCTAATCTGCGTTACGCGGTTAGAATGATTATTAAATTATTTTCAAGATTTTTTTTTTTTTTTGTATTCTTAAGATGTATTATGTTGATATTTCCTTACCACAAATGATACGGTTATCATTAGTATCCTACATTGTTATTTATACATTACATTATGTTTAACGAGGTATATGTATGAAGCCATCTTTATTCGTATGAATTCTATGTCCGTTTTCTAATATGTCGGTTTCCAAATGCAATCAACCACTTCTGCAATTTTATTTTTTGATGATCTTTAAGGATTATTTACTGTGATTTGAATTTTATATAATTACTTGCGACATTACTCGCCCACTTCGCTGAGTATTTCATAATGCATGACTGTATATATAAAATTATTGATATCCAAGTCTTAGCTTTAAGATTCCAAATCTATTCAAAAATATTTTTGTATGCCTCGTCTCTTAATCTATAAAGAACAGGAACTTGAATTTCTAAAAGGGAATATATTTCTTTTACGAGTACCCTAAAATCCACTTTGAGAGTCGATTTCCTCAAAACCCGTTCATAGCGTATCTCTACTCAACAAAAGAAACATGTTTGCCAAATTTCCAGTGTGTGTGTCTTACAGTTCAAAACGGGAGTCTTTTATAAAGAACCGAGAATCCCCCTTGGTATTCAATTTCAGCAAAATCCTTAAACGTTGCCAAATCGAAAGATGTCACCGATTACAGTTATCGTTTTCCAAGCATGACCGGGAACGGTTTTCCATTATTAACTACATATCTCGCATTCTGTGATTTTTCCATACACACACGAATTCTTCTTTAAGCAAAGAGGTTTAAGAAGTTTACGCAATAAATTTGAAATACAAATTTTTGTCCAAAATGTGCTTACTGCTCTTTTAAAACATCAGTTAAGCTCCCTACAAAATTTAAGAGCTGTACGATCAACGGTGGAGATTTGTATACATCCCTAACAAATTTACAAAAATTCAAATTTATATATAAAATAACTATTAGCACAATTGTTAATTTTTATTTTAAATTAAACTCTTATTACTACGCCTAAATTATTCATAATTATTTCAATATTATAAATTTTGGTATAATGGATTAGATTCCTGTTACAAACTTGTGAGATCTATATAAATAAGTAATATAAATAACAAATTTTAAGTAAATTCCTACTTGGGTCAACAGAGGAATTGTATTTACTTTATATTAAATAATTACGATTAATATGAATATGTATGTACATTGTGTAAGATCGTCTTGTAGTTGAATTAATCAGCTCTAATTAATCGGATTTACCGTTTTTATTTTTTTCCTTCAAAACACATCACTATATTTACACTTTCATTTACAATTAAAAATCGCATCGGGAACTACAAGCAGCTTCCTCCATTTTACGTTCGAGACCACCTTCCTCTTCTCTCCTTCCCGCTCAAAGGCCAAAACAGTTCACAGCAGCGCTCTCTTTCTAGTCTATCGTGTGCTGTGTCAAGCCTCCTAGTGTACTATGTGCCACACCGTTACAACATATATATGACAGAATGACAATATTAAGTGGCAAAATAGAAAACTATTGTCCTAGCAATTTTCAATTTTCCTTTCTATACATGGTGTTGGACTATTTTTGTTTGTTACTCATTCATTGATTAAATTTAATTATTATTATTAGTTATTCATTGATTAAATTTAATTATTATTATTAGTTATTCATTGATTAAATTTAATAATTCCAATAAAATGGTGTAGTAAAAAGAAATCATTCTCATAAATTGGGCCATTCCAGGTGGAATTCGAACCCACGACCTTTGGATTAGAAGTCCGAAGTGTGTGCTATCCATTGCGCTGCAGGGACACAATGAGCGATTTTCCTTTTTATACATGGTGTTGGACTATTTTTGTTTGTTACTCTTTATTCATTAATTAAATAGAATTAATATTTGAAGAAACTGTATTAACATCAAGTGTCATCCACTACAAGTTTAAAAAAATGTATCTGAACTTGAGTCGATGAATAAAAAGTATTTCATTAACGATTGAAAATTTGAACTAAATATATATATATATATATATATATATATATATATGTACTAGCTGGTACACCCGTTCTTCGCACGGGTGAACTGAAAAATTAAGCAACACAGATTGAAGGATAAAGAAGTTTTTAATGAGTTAATTTGCAATTCACGTAAAATCAAACAAAAAAAAAACTTTTTGCATATCTCAGCAAAACAAAAAAAAAAAGAAAAACACCTTTGCTAAATTTTAAGTAATGGGATCTAATAGCTGATAAAAAAGGATTTCTTTTGTTATTTATAATTCCCCGTAACACTCTTGAGGGTTGATTTTTGAAAATACCTCCCTAAGCTGATCTCTTCTCAGCAAAAGTAACACATTGTTAAACGTTTTGTGTAATGAACGGTTAAAATAGTGTAAATAATTTATATCTGAAAGTGTAATACATTAATATTACTTTCTGTTGCATTTATTTTATGATAAAATTGTAATATTCGCAAGCCTTAAATTATGATGGCGATTCAATGAAAAACATAGCGAAATGTTAACGATAGAGTCAAGTTGGTAAATGTCTAGCTACTTTCATAGTTCGAGCTTTAATAGAGCTTTGTAAGACCCGCCGTGTAGAGGAGTGATGTACGTTAGTACTTTATCCACCTCGTTATGATTTACTGCAGTTTTTTCTGTACAATATTTTTTTTGGATCACTACATTGAAAATTAAGGGGATATGCATAAACAAAATACTCCACTTTGGGAAATTTAACCCGTTAGAGCTAATAAATTAAAGATATTCCACTGTAAAATTAATTATATACACCGTTCACTTAAAATAAGTAGTCAAATCGTTTTCTAAGGTCTTCATTAACATACAAAAACATAAGACACTTAAATTTTGACAAACTATTCTTCAGGGACAAAAATAATAATCCTTTGCAATCCGCTGAAAACGCAATATCTGCTACAAAACTATTCGCCTTCCCCGCTAAAATACTCATCATAGAACCCGTGCTTCCATATATCTTGGAAGAGTGGATTTCAAAGAATATTCCTGCTAAGTTGGTGTGGTGTGGCAGTTAAGAGAAGGGGGTGCCATCTCATTTGGCGTCCACGTCACTGGACCATGGTTCAAAATTACGTGGTCCGTTGCCAAATGCCCTCGTGTAGCTGAACAGTGTGACGTTAATATTCACTCATTCCCTCACTCCAAAAAATACAGTACAGTAGTTATAATTATTTTTATACTTAAAAATGCAATATCTGCCTATTCAATTAAAATTATAGCGATATAATTAACTACTAACCACAAAAAAATTTTGAAAATTTTGTCCAAATGATGTACAGTCGACCCTCCTATCAGTGGCGGCGTTAGGCGTCGGCGTCGGCGACCGCCGACAGCCTCGCGCTTGAGAGGGGCTCGCAAAGTTTTTAATTTAAAATTTAGTTACTCATTTTTATTTATTTTCATACTGTTGCGCGAGTAAAGAGAGTGATTAGTACTTTACGGGCATTATCTAGAATCGTCTGGCAACACTATGGAAACTAAACAACTTAGCAACATCGTAGATGGTTAGTTTACTCCATTTTTCAAGATAAAGTTTATTGCTTTCCATGTAGACTTTTTTCACATTTGTAGCCACAGGTGGTAAAAGAAGGATGTTGTGACTGTTCATGTCTTTGCAATATCCGACTCAATCTTTTCAAAGTCAAGGACACATGGAATGCATGATTAAATGGATGGAATTCTATAAAGGAATCAAACACGGAAAAACAATAGATAAGGATAACGAGAGATTGATTAAGGAATCGCAAAAGTACTGGTATAATTTGTTTGAAAGAATGATTGATATAATAAACTACTTAGCCTCACACAATTTATCATTTAGAGCTCATCGAGAATCCTTTAAATTGAACGATAGCAGACACAGTGGCAATTTTATAGATTTATTTAAGTTATCGAAATATGATCTGACCCTACGAGAGCACATGCAATGTATTAATGAAAATCAACTTGCTCAACATTATCTGAGCCACGACATCCAAAATGAATTAATTGCATTAATGTCTAAATCAGTTATTGAAGAAATTATACACAGAGTTAAACAAGCAAAATACCACGCCTTGCTCGATTGTACCAGGGATGTCAGCCGCGTTGAACAAATGTCAATTATAAGATTTTGCAATTTCTCAACTGGAGCGATAGAGGAACATTTTGTTGGGTTTATTGCCTTCGCAGAAACAATGGGAGAATATATAACAAATTCAATATTACAAGAACTGGAAAGAAATGGTCTAGGTATCCAAAACTGTCGAGGACAGGGATATGATAATGGTGCCAATAGGGTCGGTATTAATAAAGGTGTCAGAACAAGAATACTCAATATAAATCCAAGAGCATTCTTCACGCCGTGCGCATGCCATAGTTGGAATTTGCTTTTGATTGATGCAGCTAACTCTTCTGCAACAGCCAAAACGTTTTTTGGCTTCATCAATAAAATCTATGTGCTGTTTTTAAAGTCAAGTAAGCGTTGGGATATTGTAAAAACTAAACTAAAATTGACATTAAAACCTCTGTCTGAAACACGGTGGGAAAGTAGAATCGGAACAGTAAAAGCAGTATTTTTGCAATTTGATGTTATCGAATGCGTGAATGAGCTGAAAAATAAAAGTGATGATTCTGAAACTCTAAGCGATTGTGACGCAGTCTTGAATGAAATGTTCAATTTTGAGTTTATTGTTGCGATACACGTATGGTACGAGGTTTTATTACGTGTGAACAATATAAGCAAACTATGGCAATCGGTTCAAGTCAACTTGAAAGTCGCTATTGATACTTTACGGTCATTTTGCAGCTGGATTCAAGAATTCCGTAATACAGGATTTGACAATAGTGTTGCACAAGCTCAATTGTTTGTACAGAAAAGTACTTTCGAAATTGAGTCTCAATTTAAAGAAAAAAGAACAGCCAGGAAAAAACGAATGTTCGGTTATGAACATATTGATGAACCTATTCAATCTTTTGAAATGCAGTACAGAGTTAACTTTTTTAAAACAATGATTGATGCTATTATAGTCGACACCGAATGCCGATTTAAAGCGCTCAATGAATATTTTGAGCAATTTGGTTTTATTTATGATATCAGTTATTTAAATTCTATATCAAAAGAAGACATTCTCAAGTGTAATGATTTAGGTACAATACTTCGGGAAGGCGAAAACAGCGACATACAACCTTTCGAACTATATGAAGAACTCCAAATTTTAAAAACGAATTCACTAGACTATCAATGACGCGAAACAGCTCATTCAGTACATTTTAGAAAATAATTTGGAAGAAATATATCCAAATGTTTATATAACAATTAGAATCATGCTCACAGTTCCCGTCAGTACAACTTCCGCTGAGAGAAGCTTCTCAAAGTTAAAATTGATTAAGACCTACTTGAGAAGCACGATGAGTCAAGAGAGACTATCTGCGTTATCAGTTCTATCAATTGAAGCTGAAATAGCGGCTAGTGTTAGCTATGGCATAATCCTGAAAAAGTGCAGTGAGGCTAAAACCGAAAAATTCGTCTGTTTTAATTTCTATTTGTGTAATTCTTGTCATCATTTGATTAGCAATAAATCTCGTTTACTCATACATTAGTTTAACTATAATTCGGCTTATGTAATTTAACGTTTTCTTGACTGGGAAAAAAGGAGGCCTCGCGAACCCTAACTTCGCCGACGTCCACGCGTGGTCTAGCGCCGCCACTGCCTCTTATAACGCGGTACTCTCAGAACGCGGTTTCTATATAACGCGGAGCTGAAATTGCGACAGCCCTCCTATAACGCGGTGCTCTTACAGCGCGGTTTCCGTTTAACAATGTTCCATCAGTTCTTTCCGATAGGTATAACGTATATTAGTGTTAGTTTTTTGTTTCTTTTCCCGCAGGATCTCTGCTCAGAAAAAGTAACACATTGTTTCAAATTTTGTGTAATGAACGCTTAAAATAGTGTAAATAATTTACATCTGGAAGTGTAATACATTAATATTACTTTCTATTGTATTTATTTTATGTTAAAATCTTGCTACCACTTCTCCCTACGAAATTTAGTTTTATTATGAAATAAAAAAAAGTAGTGATTATACTGATCGTGGAATAAATTAAAAGCGGAGCGCGCACTGAGGCATGGCGTAGACAAAGCAAAATGATTAAGGAATCGCGCCAAAAAGCGCTTGGCGCGTTGCACTCCTATATTAAATCAGTAACGCCGGTGGAGTTTATCTCGTCTTTTGTATTTATTGGTCACCATATAACGCAGTACGAATGATGTGATTTGTACTAATTCTGAGTTTCTTATAGCGCGGTTTCCATACAACGCGGTAGACAGTTTCCATAGAACGCGCTACGAATTAGTCTGGTTTGTACCTTTAAATCAGAGTTTCTTATAGCGCGGTTTCCATATAACGCGGTACGCACTCACCGCGTTATAGGAAGGTTGACTGTAGTGTGAAAGAGAAAGTTTATTTACTTTACGTACCAAAAGCGATAAATGCATTCATTGTGAAAAAAGATGAATTTCTTACTACCAAAGGTGCATAATAAAATCATAATAAAGACATTCAAATAAAGAGATTTTTAACAACCTCTCCCCCTCAGGGGGCTCACCTTCTTTAGGTGAGTACGGGTTTCACGCTCCCGAGGTGCCCTAGTGATCTTTTCCTTCTCCCTAGGTGTTTACTGTCTTTGGTAAACACGGGCTTCACGAACCCGGGGAACCCTAGTGATCCTTCTCTATTTTCGGCCCTCTTTCTTGCCATTCCAATTTCCCTTTTCTTCTTTTCACGTCTAGACCACAGACCTACATTAGACAATGAACTTTATTCGAACTTTGTTCTTTTTTTTCTAGTAAAAAAAAAATCTAAATTTTTTTTTACTATAGTATTATGGTTTACATTTTATATTATGTTCTTTTAATTTTATTTTCTTATATTTCTTTCAATATTTTGATTTTGTTGCTTCTTTTATTTTCGATTATTGATTTTTTTTATGTTCAACTTATTACCTTTATTTTTCTGCCACGAAGTCCTGTGGCAGACCAGGACTGAGTGGAATGAAGTTGTGTCTGATGGTTTTTCACTTTTGGTATGATGACACAACGGACTACTCCCTGGGAAAACTGGCATTTGGAGCGGGGTTTTGAACTTCTGAGGATCTTTGGACTGGTGAGGTGGAGTCTTGGAGGAAGCGGCCATGTAGAGGGTACCGGAGAAAAGCTGAGTTTTGCGTCTCAGGCCGCCAGATAGTACAGGAGCCCGGGACAGCCTAACCAGCATGTCCTGGCTGCTCTATCAGCTGGTGTATAATCTCGCCTGTCTTGTAGCTCCAGGTGGTGCCTGGATGGGGTCCTGCATTACAGAGCGGGGGGCTCTCCCGAGGCCACTACTGGTTGCTGAATCTGGGACTAGCCCTGCCAAACTGATCCTCTGAAAATCACAAGGGATTCTCCTCCTCCTTTCTAAAAAAACTCAAAACAAATCCAAATAAGGAAAAAACTCAAAACGCATCTACTAAAACCCCCATTCCACCCTACCCAACTCATGATGCTCGGCCCATGGATTCTGTGAATTCATGTCCGGGATTACCCAACCTTCTTATTGACAACGTTGCTAAATGTTCAAGCTTTTTAATTTTATCATTACCAAACTGTGAAATGGCACGAAAATCTCCTTTTGCTATCCACAAAGCGATAATAGGAATAGGTGGAGAACCGAAATCTATTAAAAAACTGCGATCTGGTGACTTACTAATCGAGACTACATCTGCGTTACAAAGTAAATCTTTTTTGTTGGCTAAAACCTTTTTAGATTTTCTGTTAACCGTAAATCCTCATAAATCATTGAATTCATGTCGAGGTGTCATCTCCGAACCAGATCTTTTGTCTTCCTCTGAAGCAGAAATCTTGGAAGGACTTTCTGACCAGGGTGTTACCCAGGTCAGAAGAATTTCAGTAAAAAAGATTCATCCCTTTTTCCCACTAAAAATTTAATTCTAACCTTCAATAGCCCTAAATTACCATCAAACATTAAAGCTGGATACTTAAATTGCAAAGTACGTCCATATATACCGAATCCTCTGCGCTGTTTTAAGTGCCAGAGGTTCGGACACTCACAAACTTCCTGCCGCGGTCAACTTACTTGCTCTAGATGTGCATCTGTTGGACATGCTTCCACAGATTGCAGTCTAGAGCCTAAATGTATTAATTGCTTACAGCCTCATCCATCAGACTCCAAATTATGCCCTAAATGGAAAATAGAGAAACAAATACAAGAAATAAAAACAACTCAAAATATTTCTTACCCAGAAGCACGTAAATTAATAGTCCCACAGTTACCTCAGACCTACGCTCAGGCTACCAGATCCTCTACTTTAAATAATTCTACCCAAACAGATAAAAATATAACTAAAATAAACTGTCCACCTTTAAAATTACTTGCACCACTATCATCCAAACAAAGAACAATTATTCCTACTGCTATTAACACATCCTCTGCCCAAACGCAACTCTTGCCTTCCATTTCTTCAAAAAAATCTACTATATCGAATCTCCAGCCACCAACTCCCATGTCTAAGACAAAAGGGAAAATTAAAGAACAACCATCTCAATTACATCGTCCCCGAAAAGATAACAAAACAATAACTTATTAAGTATAAAACCTACACCAAATTTAAAGAAAAATCCTGCCAAAAACACAACCTTAAAAACTGCGAGGGAACAAGATTCCCCCAATGATTCAACTCCCGTCTCCAAAAGATCCCGGAGACGTAAAACTTCTAAAACCTCGGATGCCATGGACACAGACGCTAATCCTTCGGACTCGGATTGCGTCATAGGTCTGGCATCTGAGGAAGATGAGAGCCTTTTAGAGGCTGATTTTAAAAAAATGACAGATAATCCCTTGAAAGGGCCCATTCCACCAATTTCGCCCCAAAAATAACTTCCCTGGTTTCTTGGAACTGTCGTGGCTATAGAACGCATACAGATGACGTAAAAGACATCATACGTCAGTACCATCCACTATGCGTAGCACTTCAAGACTTTCTTGAAGTCTTGTCACACAACAAAGATACGTCGGTATGGTTGTGTGCGGAAAGACACGGAGGGACCCTCTGTGTCCGGAGGTGTATGTATTTTTACATCCCTCGATTTTCCATCTAGTGCTCTGCCACTCCATACCTCGTTGCAGGCTGTAGCCGTGAGAATCCACTCCACGAGCCTAATCACAGACCATCTTTACTTACCACCAAATACTGTTATCCGCCAACATGACTTGAACAACCTGGTTGTGATCAGTTGCCAGCACCCTTAATCATACTTGGTGACTTCAATGGACATAGCACTCTGTGGGATAGTGCGAAGACGAACCCTCGTGGCAGACAGATTGAACAGGTGCTTTCTGATCACTGTCTCTGTCTGCTTAATCACGAGGAACCAACGTACTTTCACGAACCCACACGATCCTTTCACACAATAGATTTGGCCATCTGCTCACCATCACTCTTATCTCATTTAAATTTGTCTGTTGAAAAGAACCTCTATAATAGTGACCACTTCCCTGTTATCCTTTCTCACGATTCTGATCCGGGTGGAAAAACCTTCCCACCTACGTATTCTTATCGTCGTGCAGACTGGGCCCTTTTCACACAGTTGGCTGTGATAACTGATGCAATGGTCAAGGCAGAAAGTATTGATACTACTGTACAATAAGTCACCAATGTTTTGATTGCTGCTGCTGATTTATCAATACCAAAGAGTTCAAGTCATTCATTCAAACATTACAAACCTTGGTGGAATGCTGATTGTCAAACAGCGTATAAGAACCAGCGGAAGTTATGGGGAATCTTTCGCAGATATCCCACTACGGAGAATCTCTTGGCGTTCAAAAAGGCAAAAGCAAATGCTCGCAGAGTAAGGCGTCGGAGTCGGAGGCAATCCTGGATCCGATATGTGTCCTCACTCACTTCGTCAACGTCCAGTAAATAATTATGGAAAAAGGTTAAGGCTGCTAACGGGATATATCGGGAATTTTCCTTCCCTATTTTACAAACCTCGAACTCTGTCTTTTCTTCCCCAGAAGAAATTGCTAACATTCTGGGTGAAACTTTTCAGAGTGTATCCAGTGCAGCTTCTTATAATTCTCGTTTTCTCGAAATTAAGAGGCGTGCAGAACCGTACCCCGATAAACTTTTCTACTCGCTCCTTTTTTCCATATAACTGTAACTTTACGATGACTGAATTAAAAAAGCACTCATACAAGCGAGCACAATACAAGCCCTGGAACGGATGGAATCACATACACGATGCTTCGTCATCTACATCCAAACTCTCTGGCCAACATTCTTTTTTTTTTATTCAACAGAGTTTGAAGGAGCATTGCTTTCCCTCCAGCTGGAGGGAAGCCATTGTAATTCCAATCCTTAAGCCGGGCAAGGTGGCAACAGATCCTCTGAGTTACCGTCCCATTGCTCTGACGAGCTGCTTCTGTAAGACCTTTGAACGTATAATAAATACTCGTTTAGTATATGTTTTAGAGAAAGAAAAGTGTATTTCTCCTCTGCAGAGTGGATTCCGCAAAGGCCGATCCACTCTTGATAACCTTGTTTTTTAGAATCCCAAATCAGGGATGCCTTTGTTAGGAGAAACCACTTGGTTTCCCTTTTCTTTGATATAGAAAAGGCATACGACCGAACTTGGCGTTATGGGATTCTCCGTAATATGTATGATTTTGGCCTAAGGGGAAATCTTCCTATTTTTATTTTTAACTTTTTAGCTGTTCGTTATTTTAATGTACGCATTGGTCACTCATCTTCTCATAAATTCATTCAAGATCAAGGTGTTCCTCAGGGTAGCGTTTTGAGAGTTACCCATTTTAATATTCATATGAGTAACATACTTCATCAACTTCCACCTTCAGTACGAGGAATGCTTTATGTTGACGATCTGCAGGTCTCTTGTCAAGGTTCAGATATGCGACTAATTGAGCGACAGCTGCAAACAACTGTCAATCGATTAGTTCAGTGGTGCGATCAGAATGGACACACGATATCTCCATCCAAGAGCAGCTGTGTCCATTTTTGCAGGAAACGTAATCTTCACCCTGATCCTTCTATTCATATAGGACATATTCAAATACCTGTCGTCAGTGCGGTGCGCTTCCTCGGAGTAATCTTTGACTGCAAATTGACTTTCCTTCCGCATGTCCTTTACTTGCGGAAGAGGTGTGAACGATCCCTCAACATCTTAAAGGTACTATCAAACACTTTATGGGGAGCGGATAGAGTCTCGTTACTCCGAGTGTACCACGCACTAATACTTTCACGTTTGGACTATGGTTGTGCAGTGTACGGTTCTGCTCGTGCATCTGTCTTAAAACGATTGGACACAATACATCATTCTGCTCTAAGAATCTGCTCTGGTGCCTTCAGAACTTCGCCTGTTACCAGCTTGTATGTGGTATGCCACCAACCACCTTTAGAACTAAGGCGGAGGCAATTATGTGCCAATTATTTTATTCGTGCTATGTCTGTTCCTTCTCACCCATTAAAACCCTTTGCTCTTGCCATTGGTCTCAACCGACTCTATGAGGCCCGTTCATTTAACATCAAACCTTTTTCGGAAAGAGCAAAGGCTGTTCTAAATGACGCTCACTTAAATAACATAAATATCCAGGAAAATAATATCCTTGCTTTTCCACCCTGGGACATCCAAATTTTTAACTATCACAACCCCTTTTCGGGCTATGACAAAGCAGGCACTGCTGCTGTTATTTATCAGCAACTCTTTTCTTTTCATCGCAATAGGTATTCTAAGTACATACCCGTCTACACGGACGGGTCAAAGACTGCAGCACATGTTGGGTGTGGTGTTGTTTTTAATAATACCATTTTAAGTTTTAGTTTACATAATTCCATGTCTGTCTTTAGTGCAGAATTAACAGCCATTCTTGTCGCACTTCAGCATATAATAGTTTCTAACCACCGTCATTTTTGTGTGTACACTGACAGCATGAGTGCTCTATTACACTTTCAACAGAGCATAGACACCCCACTGTGATAGAAATACTTCTTCTTCTGCGAAAACTCGAAAGGAAGGGTTTTGATATAATTTTTTCCTGGGTACCTGGACACGTGGGTATACTTGGTAATGAACAGGCTGATACCGCTGCACGATCCATGTCTGATCACATGCAGCGGCCTGTCTGTTACCAGGATTTAAAAACTTTTGCACAGAACTATATCCATCGTGTATGGCAAGAGACTTGGGATCAACAGGTCCTCAACAAACTGCATAGCATTCACCCTTTTACTTCTCATTGGGCGGCACTACCAGTGCGAAGACATGACGTCCACTTGACTCGACTTCGCATTGGTCGCACTCGTTTCACGCACAGGCACCTTCTGTTGGGTGAAAATGCCCCAGAATGTCCCTTGTGTAAAGTCCCATATTCAGTCTATCATATTTTAATAAATTGTCCCGTTTTTAACCGTCATCGCGTCACCTTCTTTCATACATCTGTTTTAACCTTGTCTGACTTGGTGGGGGAATCCCCCCACCAGGACCTTTTTGCCTTCCTTTTAAGGGTTGAATTTTTGCATTTGATTTGATTTGTATGTTTGTATTTTTAATATATTTTATGTATGTATGCATGCATGCATGCGTGTACATATACTTTTAAACATATATATTTTTAAAATTATACGGCTTTTATTTTCACAAATGTTTGGCGCAGCTTGGCCATATTTGGCCCTTGCGCCACTAAACCCCACATTCACTTCACTTCACAACCTCTCCTTTCAAAACTTAGTTTTATTCTGAAATAAAAAAAATTAGGGATTATGCTGATAACAGGAATTAATTAGAAGCGAGAGAGCGCCTTGTGTAGCCAAAACAAAAAGGGTTTGTTCACAAACAAAAGATAGATATATGCTGCCGTGGACTTTTTTTTTGCAGCGCATGCCAGTGTTGCTTGCAGATGGCAGAATTTTTTCGTACTTAATTGACAAATATCGTTATATTTTGGGCACTTCACACAATATCTTTATAAATTATAGCCTATGTGTTATTCTGATGTATAAGCTATATTACTATAAAGTTTAATTAAAATCCATTCAGTTGCTTTTGAGTGAAAGACGGCCAAACATCCTCACAAACTTTCACATTTATAATATATATCTAGATATATATAATCATTGGCATTACTATTTGTTCTGTGCCCTGTTCAAGCATAAAATTGTGATGCTTGTTGTACACAAAATTAGAATGGTTTGCGTGGTTTCAGAAGTATCACGTGATTGTGAATAAAGTTTTGTATTTGCTAAAGGTCTCATACACGGAATGATAAAACTTTAGAGTTGTCATGAAATTACTAGGTACAAATATAAGGTCTCTTATTAAATGTCATGAGTGGGGAAAACTTAATTTTAAATTTTATTTATTAAATGTAGTTAAAATTATCTAATCATTTCGTTATTTTTACTTTAAGTCTTTCTAAACAATTGTTTGGAAATATCAGTTAATTCATTCTCTGATAAATTTAAGAATAAAAAATACTGTCATTTAATTTATAAGCCAGAAAATTTTAATATTTTCACGTTCATTAAAATTTGAAATTTTTCTTGTATAAAATGGAAGTACATACGTAAATTCTATCTTCCCTTGTTTAAAATGATTGAACTAATATTTATTTTCGGCGTTATATACATATATCAAACTTGGTTAATTATAACACTCATTAGTGACGCGATAAAGCTTGTATTTTTGGCCTTGACAAAGACCTTAAACTGTCTGTCTGCATTAATACGCACATTAATGTTTATTCTCAAGGTGAGGAAATTTGCGCATTTTCCATTTTTCATTTCATTTTTAAATCAGTGGCAAAAGTCGACTTAAGACGAAGATGCGTCTTTTTTATAATGATTAATTGAATTGTTTATAAATTAAAATAGTTTTTATTCATATTTGGCGATGCTTGATAAATGGATCTTCAATTGTCACGAACTCATTAGATATGCGCAGTTTAAATAGTTTATGGTTTTACCATTGCTTTCTTTTAAAAATATATTGTGAAATTATTTGGTATTTCAGAAATCTTTAGTATAATTTTTCTGGTTGTTTTTTAAAAAAAATTACTTTAAAATTAGAATAATTTTTAATGAGTAGTATATCATCTGATAAACAAATGTTTATATAACAAATGGGAGAAAAAGCGCTTACAATCCAAAAAAAATTCAAATGTATTGAATTCATTTTATTAGTAGATATACCATATTTATTCTATTCTAAGCCGCACTCTGAATTCTCAGCCAGTTGAGAAAAATGAAAAATAGTATAAAATGGTTTATCGATATCCAATTTTTTTTTTTTGCGAAATTAAAATGTAAAATGGGAACTGATAAGAAGCGAATAATTAGTTGCTTTAGCGATATTATAAACTTTTTAAATACATATATGAGAACCTATAATTGCTTTCATTGTCCAATCCAACGATTTTTTTTCTGCCCTTCGATTCAAAGCCACACCTGATTTTCAATAGAATTAAGATTGGAAAAAAGTGCGGCTTTCTGATTCGAATAAATACACGGTACAGACGCACACACACACTCTACATCGTGAGGTAAGCACTCCTCATATCCAATGGTACATAGCTGTTCTTGCATCCGCAAACGATAATTTTAATTGAATCTCAATTTAGAAGTTCTGCATCGAAGTTACGATGCTCAACACTCTTCAGGATTTGCTTCTTAATTTAGACTTGTTAATTTCTAAATTCAGACATGTTGTTAATGTTGTACATTTAAGTTTGCAATAGCCGAGTAATCATGACTGCGAATTTTGCTCGTTGGTGTTCATTTGAGATACGGATTCGAGTTTCTGTTTTCAAGGACCACCCCACTCATGGAATAAGGAATGCTGCATTTTAAATAGAACCTAACTTCAGGGCCCTCATAAGACATGATTTGAAATCAGGATATGGAAATATCACTTGTTTTGACCTAATCATCTTACCTATATACTATTATCAGAATACATTTGTAAACTTTGCCATGACCTAACTATTTAGGCGTAGTCGGGGCTGACTCGAAAGAAAGGTTGTTGGCTCTCCCAAAATTTTTATTTTAACCTTATACCACTCACAAACTAGTAATTATGCTTTTTTTTGCGTAAATACTTATCAGACATCGTTCCTTCCGCCCAACTTTGTGACGAAATATACTCTTTTAAAATACATGAATAGAATCTTCAATCGTTTTATATTTTTTGCATATTACTTCCGAAGATTATTTTTCTCGTTTTAATAAGATGGCTAATTTTTGAATTATTTTTTTCTTCGATAACAGACTACAATAACAAGAACAGTTAACAAAACTACCATATAAGAAGAACAGTTTATAGAGTGGATTTAAATAACTTCAGTTTGTCACTTGAAATTTTTTATTTTCGAATAAAATTTACTTGCGATATCTTCAAGGCTTTTATCCACTGTTTCTTACAGACTGATCTTTAATGAATGACAAGCAGCCTCAAAGTATTTCATAGTAAATAGAGCATGAAAAACATTTTTAATTAACCAAAAAATAATTGTGCTGTAAATTAAAAGACAGCATGTCAAATTATGTACTCATACGGGTATTAAAGAAAGACTTTAATTATTGCAGCGCTGCCTGGATAGCAGAGTGATCATGGTCATGAATTCATAGCCGACGCTGTTTCCATCGAGTTGTAAGCTCGAACCCTGACGTAACTAAAGATTCGCCGTTGATTTTAAGTAAATAAAGGTATCCGTGTTGACTGGTTTCACTATCCTGTTACTACAGTTTCTAGAACTTTAGCTTATTTCTTTCTAACTACATCAAAGTACACTCACTGCTAAAAGTTAAGCATGGAGAGAAAAATATTGATTTCAGGAAACTATATATATAATCCAAGTTTGAGAATTTGATTCGTTGTAAAGGTAGATGAAAACACACATGCAAATAGGTTATTTAAGCAGTCGTATGAGAAGTCGTCATTGTGTAAAAGATTAGAGGAGTTGTATGTAAAAACAGTTCTTGGAACTTTTGTATAATTAGTTTGTAAGAAAGGTGTGTGAGATGAAACAGCGGCGAATATGAAGCAGACCAATCAGTCAGATGTTTTCTTCTCTTTGGTGTTTATCATTCCGTTATTTCACGATTATGGGAACCATTTCAAATAAGCAATACAGTTGTTCAAAGAAATGACCAGTCATCCAAGTGTTACGACTCCTGCGAGATATCAATATATTGTTGTAGTCAAACGGAATCAAAGAGATACTTCCGCACATGAGGCATTTATGCTTACTGTGTCCGTTGGTAAGATGAAATCTACCATTAGTATGAAGGCTACATATGAATGAACTGTACCACTAGTTTGTGTTTCCTTACCCAACTAATCTAGAAGATAACGAACTATTAAAGTAGTTTCAGCAGTTCGTGAATGACAATCGTGAAAGGGTCTGGAGAAAATAAAATACTCACAATCGGCCCACACGTTACATTATACGTTAGGAGGTGGTCGAATCATAGTGTGGGAAAGGATCCTGTTGGAATATCGCACCGATCTAGACATTGGCATGTGACAACTGTCCAATATCGGAATGAAGTTCAAGAACCTTCTGTAAAATAATACACTGCACTAGTTGGTTTTGCTTTCGTTTAAATGTATAATGCGCGTCCTCGTAGAATTGATATCGTCAACGACTACCTAGAGTGTGAGGAGTTGAAAGTATGGATTGACCTACCTCAATTCCATGCGAAGTCTCTGGATGCTCTTGGTCGTGCTGTATCCCCACGTTCTCATAAAATTGCAAACTACTCTACAAGAGGAATGGAAATTATTCGGCTTTGGGTTTGTTGATCGCGTCATGGCTGTTAACTTTGTATGACCATGAGGGATGGCCACACATACCTCATTAATAATGGTTTTGTTTTTGGTTGTAGACATTTTAATGACTTCATCTTTATAGCTTATGAGGATTTATTTCTTTCATCTTTATGCGTAATTTTTTTCGCTTCATGCATGACCATATTTGCTACTTTCTACGTGTATTTGTCGATTTTTTCGCACTTTACGGCTTCGTGCTTAACTTTTGGTACTAAGCTTATTTCGAGCATAGTAGATGGGTGAGTAGGCAATTAAAGAATTTAGAATTTTTAAGGAGTCATGATGATGTACACACTTTTCCAAATTTCATTTTAATGCCTAGATTTGTATTTCCGAAAATAAAATTTTATGTCATTAATTTTAAGCTGATTCATCTTTATTATTTATACATTAGGAGAGTTCTTGAAAAGATCTTTGTTATTTTGTAGATCTAATTTTAAATGGGTGTAGAATCTTCATCTAGTCCAATTAGTTTGATTTCGCATCTCAGCTAGTCGGTGAAATTTTCTTGGAAGCAGAAGATGGTAAACATTTATTCTTATATAAATTACTCAACATGGATTTTGATCATATAAATCGGAATCTATGGAACCCAATTATGTGGGGATTTTTTTATCTCTTTTGATAAATATCCATAAATTTAAACCATATAACGATGTTCTACGTAGATGACAGCATTGACCTTCTGACCAAAATCCCTTTGTGCAATAAACGAATCAGAGCAATTTGATCTTGTATCACATCACATGGACTAAAATGATTGGAGCAAGCATTTATGATACTCGGCTTTCAAAAACATCTTGGGGTTGCAAGATTTCACTTAATTTATGATGTTTGGGTCCTGTTGAGTATTTTTATGTATCCAAGCTGAATATTTTGGTGTTGTTGGAAAAACTTTATTAAAACTAGCGTAAATCGATATTGTGTAAATCCATCTTTACATTTTTTTTACTTGTTTTCAAATAGTATTTTTAAAAAACTGATTGAAAGCGCATTTATAACAAACTGAAATCTTTTAAGGTATTCGACTACGTTCGGAACCGTGATTTTGCAAAAGCGCATAAATGGATAATTTTCATGGTATTTAGTGTCACTTAGATTAGAATATATGTATAAAATTGTTTTAAGAACATTTTGAAAAAAAAAAATTTATTTAACTACAATATTTTGGCAAAAAACTTAGAATAATCTTTTTTCCAAATGTTCTCCTTTAGTGAAAAATGCTTCTATTATAATAATACTTTGCATGTATATAGCTCAGACTCCTCTACAGAGGCTGAACTAGAATTTTTGAAATATGTTACTTAGAAGTGGGTTTATTCATATTTTACGACAACAGAGGGGAGAAATTTTAAAAAAAAACGCCAATAGTTATTTCAATTGGTGGTAACCCTGAAAATGTGAATTTTTCAAAAAATTCTAATTGAACCGCTGTAGAGAGGTGCGAGCTATATACAGTCAAAATATTATTACAATAGAATCATTTTTCATAAAAGGAGAACATTTGGAAAAAAGATTATTCTAAGTTAATTTTTTGCCAAAATATTATATTTGACAAAAAAAAATTTATTTAATGTCCTCAAAACAATTTTATGCATATATTCTAATCTGAGTGACACTAAATATCATGAAAATTATCCATTTATGCACTTTTTTTTTAAATCACGGTTCCGAACGTAGTTGGATACCTTAAATCCAATAAGTGTTTTAAAAAATTTATACAAACGGGCCAATTTGTTTTGATTTATTGACACTTTTAGTAAATTACACAAAATTGAAAGAATATATTCCTGTAATGAAAAATACTCATGATATTCAAAAAAAGAAAGGCTTCAATTTGTTATTATATCATTGACATCAAACGATTCTTTTTTTATTTTTTTCCTTTTAGTTTTTAGAAAATGTTCTACGAAGTGGCACTGTTGCATTATGCAGAGATCTAAGAAAAACGCCACTTCTAACTATATACCAAATAATTATGAATATTTGTATACATTTTGAATCCACCGGTTCATAATGTAGCCGTTTGATGGCAAGCCTGTGGTCGGTGTTGTGTGGTTTTCTCGAGTCCTGATGTCACTGAAGATCCACTGTGTAAAGGGGATATTGCAAATTAATTTGACGTGGCTCAAAACCATCATATTGGAATAATTTGGAAGTTTACAGAGTGGGGGTAATAAAGATATCGTTCTCGTCCCTTGACCGAGGTTCAAAATTACTAGGTCCATAACTAATAGCCCCCGTGCAACTTCGAAATGCTATGTTGGTAAAAAAAAGTTAAATCATTCAGTAAATATTTCTTTTTGATTTGTAAACAGAATTTTGTGATGAAAAAGAATATCTTTATCGTTAAAGGAAACAATAAATAGCAAGATTTTATGCTTTTTAAGAATTTAGAATATTGAAGAATCGGATGTTTTTTTTAAATAGAAAAGAAAAAGTTTAATGGTTTGGATTTTAGAAATTCTTTATTCAAAGAAAATTAGAGTGGCTCTTTTTATTCGTTTGAAATCGTTATTTTTCATTCTTGTATTTGATTTAATGTGTAAAGGAGTTTTTTTCTCACTGCTGCTAATTTTGAAATTTTAACAATAAACGCACAACTGTGTGATTTCCGTAAAATTTCTCGCTATGCACTATTTGCATGTATCTTGCTTCTGTAATATTCCTATTAAAAATTTGATTTTTGAATTGAAACTTCTTAGCGCTCGAGAGTGAATGAGAAATTTGCCCAGTTTTGCGTAACAGTGAAAAAGCGAACGGAAGTAGTCTCCCCACCTCCTTCCCATCCCCGAATCGTCACCATGATTACAGGATAGCGAGTTGGGAGGAAAAGGGAGAGCGGGAACACAACGTGTCTTGCGTCATATCCGTGTAAAAGCTGGATGATTGCTCACCTCAGATTGGTCAACTTGCCCTCCTTCCTATTGGGGGTCCTTTCTCCCTAGATCCGGGAACATCTATCAACGATTGTATGAGATGCAGTGACATTACGGTGTAGACAAAATAGCTCTCGCAGTAAAAGCGTGGTTTTTTGAAATATTTTCTTAGAGTGTTTGCTACATGGCGATGTTTTCGGCGGCTAATTTGCTTTTTTGACTTTTATTTGCGTTGAATTATTATATTAATTCTAGTCAGAATACCTAAATCAAATGCACAAAGAGGAAAAGTATTTCGTGAAAGAAAGAAAAAAGAAAAACTAGCAGCAAGTCCAGCCGAAAAAGTGACAAGAAAAAAGCAAAAAAAACCAGAAAAATATTGCAAATTTATTAAGTGCTACTGCGGAATCTCCATCCGAGTACATAAGGGAATATCGAGCACGGAAAAGCACTGCAAAATACACTCTTAATGCTCAGTTTAAGGTATGGGAATGCTATTGACTCTTTTAATGGCTGCACAGATTAATACGGACTTGTGAACCATCCTGTGCCATTAACTACAGAGCCCTCAACAATTCTAGTGCGTGTTGGAACTGATGCATATAAATCAATAATAAATTCTATCTTACGTTACAAAAATTACGATTCCCATAAAAATGCTCACAAAGATTTTCAAAAGCGATTCATTGATAATCGTTCAACTCATGATAGATTATGGTTTAGAGATGATTTGAGAACGTCTGTTGCTGAGCACAAAAAATATTTTAAAAAATATTTTACAAAATATTTTACCGGGAATTTTAATTTAAAAGACACATTAAAGCATGCTACAATTGCCGACAAAGTTTAAATAGGAAAAGTATACGAAATTTATCAAAATAGAATGGTATTGTATACCCAGAAATTCCAGGACATCTTTCTACTTTGTATTTGGTATCAGACAGACTCATTTCTCCACGAATACCTATCACGCAAATTAGGCGTTTGAGACATGTGCTCGATCAATTTGGAATATTAGGGTAAATAATCAATGTTCCAACGTCGCCAAAGAAGTTTCACTTCTATCGCGTGGCGTTCCACGCACCATTTTTAAGTTTAAATGTTTCCTTTTCAATTCCTACTATTATAGTTCACTCTCTCCCTATATTTATTTATATATCTTGTTCAAATTTTCAATCGTTAATAAAATACTTTTTATTCATCTACTGAAGTTCAAATACATTTTTTAAACTTGTAGCGGATGGCACTTAATGTCAATATAGTTTTTCAAATATTAATTCATTAATTTAAATTTATTCTGCGTTATTTCTGACAAAGTTACAACTAGCACCAATGGATGGCGTCAGTAAGTTTTCCTAACGATTTTTTTTTTTGGCTTCAAATATATTTTTGAACTTGTAGTAAATGACACTTGGTACTAATACAGTTTTTTCAAATATTAATTCGTTAAATTTAATTAAAATAAAATGTTTCTTTGTTGAACTAAGTAGGAATTGATTTAAAGAAATATTTTTTATTACTTATATTTTTCTTGCTATATTCAAACTTAGAAAAACGTAGATGCAACATAACAAGTTTTCTGAGTATTAATTTATCTAGTACACGCAATTTTATACAATGAATACAAATTTTATGTACTTTATACCATTTTACATAAGGGTATAAAATACAGTAAATATTTTTAAAAAAATGTTTGTCAAAATAAATCGAAATAAATATCATGATTTTTTTAAAAATTCGATGAGATTTTGTTTTTTAAATTTCAACATACTATATTTTTAATTTTTTACTTTTTGTTACAGATGCATATTTCTGTAAAAAAAATTATGTACAAAACAATTGATTTTCTTTACAACTTAGAATTTTTGGGGGGTTTTAAAAACTTGATTTTATTTATTGTTGATGACAAGAATGTTGCTTTCTGTGAAACTATTTTCGAACTCATTGAAGTATAACGTTTTAGAACTTTTGATTTTGACAACATCAAATACATTTTCACATTTTAAGTAGATTGTTAAAAAAAGATAGTTTTAACAGTTTGCTCAGGTTTTTATTCATCGCAACTATTAAACATTACTTCAACTTTTGTTTTCAAATCTGTATAGTGTTTGGAATTCCAAACAATATCTATAGTTTCGTTTATTTTATTTCTCTATGAATATTGGCAACTTTTTATAGTATGTCTTTTAAAAGTTTTAATTTTAATTTAAAATGAACACTTTAAAACGTGCTCTAAATATTTTTTAAGAAATCTTATGAAGATGCAAATCTTTATCAGAGTTAATTGAAAGCTGATTTGGGGCGAAAATGAAAATAATAAATCTAGACATCGACCAGACAAGTGGGAGCCATTTATTAAACAATAGAGTTGAAAAGCATTATAACGTTTTGTATCAAGGTTATTTGATTTTTTCATTCAGAAGATAATGTTCATTTTATTAGAATTCGAATTGAAAAAAATTAAAACTGTCACTCAATTTAAAATTTTTTAATCTTAACATGTTTTTCTTTTTTATCGTCTGTTACTTTTTATAGAGTTGGAATAGAGTTTAATTGTTAAATTCATATTTATGGATCTTCAATTTTTCTGAGATAAGGTAAATATATTTTTTTCTGTTCGAAGTTATTCATATTAACTTTAATTTTGAACTACTTAAAAAAATATATTTTTATTTGCTTGTACATTTTTGTTCTCATTAGGATTATGCAAAAAAGCGTTATTTATTTTCATCATTGTATCTTGAATCTGGATTTTTTCTTATGGCATTTTCTTTAAGAAATCTATTACATTCTACTGTGTTACTTTTATACTAAATATCGTATTATCGTATTTAGTATCAAACCATAGCTCTGCTTAGAAGAAATTTGGAATGTTTTATTATATGTAAAATATCAAGCGAAATTCTTTCACAATGATATCTGTAAGATTGCCTAATGAAAACCAAAATCCTCTTTAAAAACTAATTAAGTCATGCAAATCAATAACGCGTTGTTACTATTCCGTTTCTGTTTTGAAATTGGCATAACTCTCTTGGAAAAAGTCAGTCATCTGTGTCTTAACACATTTTATAATTGCCATTTCCTCCATCATATCTATCGCGAATAGAAGCATAAAATGTGTACATGCACGAGTTTTGCAGCGATGTAGTTTCCAGGAAGAGTAAGTAGCTTGCCCTAACTCAAATTTCAACGAATCCCTTTATAGAGTGCGAGTATGACCTGTCTGTTAACTATTTTCGATTGTTCTTAATGCCCCTAGACTAAAGGGGAGACGTCTCACTGTCTGGATTCATGAACCAAAAGAAAGTCTACGGGAAACGAAACGATGTCGCTGGAAATAATGACCCGGAATTTACCGTTGAAATAACCCCCAATCACATGACAGCTTCCTTATCTCTGGTCAAGACGGTTCATTGTTCTCTTTCATCATTGAAAATGTATCTAAAGTACCTGCGTCTTTCTCTAGGGGACGATAGTAAACTAAGAAGAAACCGTGAGCTGTAAGTTGAGATTTTTTTTTATCTTCATCTCCTAATTTTTTTTAATCGAGTGGCGAGAAAAGGTTTTTGTGATCTGAAGCAAAATATTTCAATGGGTTTTTTTAGCTGTATTTAGAAATTTATTTTCAAACTTTTTTTAGGAATGAGCTGTCGAATCATTTAACTCTTCAGAATCCGAATGTTCATGAGTAAAGAATTTTTATTTTCTGTAGTGTTTTTCCCCCTCTATAAAGCTTTCAAGTTCTTAGATTCAGAATTTCTTTTTCAGTTTACTATATTTTTCTTGATTTATGACCCCTAACATCAAGGTCATTGTCCTGTTTGAATAATTGTGTAATAAAATAAATTCAGTTAGGTCTTAAGGCTTAGAGTTTGGATGGGGGATGAAGAATGCATTTAAAATATTTTTTTAAATGAATAGTCTGTAAAAAATAAGTTTTAAATGAAAATAACAATTTATACCTTTTTATACCAATACTTATCAATTTATACCTTTTAGACTTTTTTTACTATAACATAACTATTTATATAATTCAATGTAAATTTCTAAAAATTAATTCCATTATGTACTTCTATTACCTGCCTTCTATTTTGCCTTCGAATAGCATCCGTTTAAATTTTCGAATCAGTGATATATTTCTAAACATTTTTTCGTTTCACTTAAATTTTTTTAATATTTAAAATATGTATAGTATCATTTGTATGTATTCTTTTTCACTAACATTTTTTTTACATTTTCTTAGTTCGGGATGTTTAAATTCGGAAATAAAATACCTGGACAGATCGTTAAAAAAATTAGCTTGGTCCTTAAAGTAAAAAATTTGAATTGCGCTTAGTAGAGGCATCTCTTTTAGCTGTTGAAACTGAATTATTCAGTTGATGCAGTACTCATTTATTGTAATTAATAGTAGTCGTGTAGCTTGTTTGCCTTAATAATGGACCTCGGATGTTTCGAATTAAACGCATGTCGTGTTTTATAATGCGTTATTCTTGCTTTGATTTTAGACTTTTCCCTACAAAAATCTGATTTTCCCTACTCTACAGCTTTAAATAAGCGGCAGTTTTTGAAAATTGTAGTAACATAAAAGGTAGATTTGAAAATCAACTAAATTGGGCAGATTCATAATAATACATCTAAATCCTATTTTAGGCCTAATATGCTATGAATATTAAATTCAATGTACATGATAAATTTATGAGTTTTTTTAAATTTAAATTGTTTTTACTTTCTGCATGTTCGCGAAATCTTTGCTTTACATATAGAGCAATTAAAATAATTATTCGATTATATTATACAAACTGCCTTGTCTTGTTTATTCCAAATCATTTAAGCGTGTGAAAAGTACAGTGTTAAATTCCCACCAAATCATTCCGATTAACTTAAATTTTTTTCTCAAGGTGTCCGAACACGTTGAAAATGACCAAATTCGGTCAAGACAGATATTTTTGTTTTCTATTTTATTGAATAGAGCTATCTTTTGGCTTTACAAAACATATTTTGTTTTGTTTCCACTTTACCTAGAGGCCAAGCTACAATAAATTTTATTAAGTTAGAAAAACCGGAAGCGGGTCTTTGATCTACCAGAAGTGGGCATTTAATTGTTTGAAATCTATCATGGAAAGTCTGATTACTCAAAATAGTACACATGTATTTCTATAAAACTTTTTGAACCTGATATTTATGCTATTTTCTAGAGAATGTACTAAAATATTTCTTATTGTATGAATATTTTTTGAGTTAGGGCTTGTTATTTAAATAATGGTCTCATAAAGAATATGATTTTCTTATGTTTACTCAATCAGAGCTCTAAAATTTTTAAATTTTAATAAAACGTTAAAATTTTAGTACATTCTCTAGATAAATGCATCTAGATTGTTTCGGTAATACTTTTATTAATAAAAGTTTGTTACTTGTTTTCTCTAATTGCTTTGAAGTCTTACAAAAATATTGCTAAAAGTTCACTTATAATTGTCATTTATGTGAAATTTAGGCAATTTATTTTAAATATTGTTGGTTAAATATTAGTATTTTTTGGTAATGAGTCCTAAAAAGGCCTTAATGTTTAAATATGTTATTTTGTCAAAAGGTACTCCAAAAGTGTTCGGATGTCTTAAACACAAAAATTCTTATTTTGGTTGACAGGATTCATACATTCCTAATCAAAATCCGAGTATTTTCTATATTCAGATTTTGAGTAGGAATGAATTGAACATTGACAATGAAGGGTAATTTTTTAAATATTCATACTTTATTTTTTCAAGTAATTCGTTGCAATTGTTTTTTACTTTTGTATATATCTAATCTCTTTGTGTATGAGATTTTTGAAAATAGTCGTGACAAAGAGTGAAGGGGAAAACGCTATTTTGCATCAATTATGTATGCGTACATTTCGAAAAAAGCGACTGAATAATCTCCACTTTCTCTCAGTTATATGGATTTGCAATGGGTATAATAGAAATGTTATATTCACGTGATAAAATGAAGGGAAGCGCTAGTTCATAAAACTGCTTGAGCTGGTGGTTTTAAGGAGACAGTCGCTGGTGCCAGACAAGTAAAGCACTAAGACGCGTGTAAGCTATCAAAATATTCTTTTTAAGATTAGGAAATCTGTCGAAACACGCGTTTTTAATACTTCTAACACGGGAAATAAAACTGGTCTTTAAAAAGAATTCTATTCGTAATTAAGATTTGTCGGAAAGTATTAGAATTTAAACTGATAGATTGTTTATAAATGTACAAAATTTGTCAGTATGTCATTCTTCTGAAGGAGAAATCCGTTAGTGTTTTATCCTGTTATAATATTCAAATCTGTTGTTGTTGTTACCAATGCCACCTGATTGGCATTGGTAATTATTTTGATATAATCACTTTCTTATGGCTCACACATGAAAAAATCAATAGTAGCTATTCAAATAAAGAGAGATTTAAAACAACCTCTCCCTTCAAAACTTCGTTTTATTCTGAAATAAAAAAATAAGGATTACATTGATCACAGGAATTAGAAGCGAGCGCCTTGCGTAGACAAAACAAAAAATTTCTTCATAAATAAAAGATAGATAATAATGTCGTGCGCTTTTTTTGCAGTGCACGCCATAATTGTTTGCAGAAGGCAGAATTTTTTCCTACTTAGTTGACAAATATCGTTATATTTTGGACACTTCACTCAATATCTTTATAAATTACAGCCTGTGTGTTATTCTGATGTATAAGCTATATTACTGTAAAGTTTCATTAAAATCCATTCAGTTTTGCGTGAAAGACGACCACAAACATCCAAACAAACTTTCACATTTATAATATATATGTTACCGTCAAAGTATGAAATGCCGGCATTCTATACAATTCCTAGGCATTGTATATAATGCCTGACGTTTTTAGGCAAAGTATTAAATATATTTATTTCATACTTTTCCTAGGCATTGTATAGAATGCCTAAGCTGTTTAGGTAAAGTATGAAATAAGGTCAAGATAAGGTTACTATGTCAATGACGTACATTTTTAAACAATACAAATGTTATTCTGACAAAATAATGAGAGTGCCATTAAAAAATTATTCAAAATACGTTAAGGGAAAATAAAGTTGTATCAAACAAAATTTATGTCTTTATTAAGAAAAACAAAAAATTTTTTTTCATATAAAAAAATAAGAACTTAAAATTAACCAACTTGTTTCAACATGGTATGCTTGAATGTCTTTTGAATTACATTTCATTACGTTTTTCACGCAAAAACCATTCTTATTATGGTACTTTGTTTTACACATACATTTGATGAATCCTTCACCGCTCCCATTGGAATGAGCAATTGCTACTGACGGAAGAAAAATTTCAATTATCAGGAATATTTTTAATTCTAAGCAAGTTCTTAGGGTACAAATTAAATTCTGATTTCCTATATACTTGCTTTAAAATTCCTTCAGAAATTTCAAGTCAATAGAAACATTTTTCCACTTGTTACAAGTGCTAATATATTGGCATTCAGAAGAAAATCATAAATTTTACAACAATGCCTTTTTTAAATAATTTTTCTGTTTTTTTTCTGAGAATTCAATATCATAACGTGTAGAATTCAATATCATCATAACGTGTAACGTTTTTGCATTTGGTTGAAAGTTCTTTCAGAATTCTATCACGTCCTCCGTGTCCAATAGCCAAATTAGCAGCTTCATGAAGTACGTAAAATAATTCAGAATCCCCGACGAAATACTGTATAGAAGTGCTTCCCAACCTTTTTATCCCCGTGGACCGGTCAACGTTTGATAATTTTACTGCTGTCACTGAGGGTGGGATGTTTATATTTTAAATCGTTTTGATTTAATAATTTAATTGTACACTGCTGGCCACCGTAAATACAACACCAAGAAAGACAAGAGATAGCACAACAAAATTTATTTTGTACATAACATGTTGACTAAGTATCAAATGACTAAATTTATTGACTTCTGTGAAGTGTGGTTCCTGCCAGAATCAGTAGCCAGAGTAGTGGCAGCGGTGATCTCCAACAATGGCGGTCATTGTTGGAGATCACTGCCGATCACCTCAGCATTGATTCAAAAAGACTTTGGATGTGTTCCTAGGGTACTGCAGACCAAGCAGCTTCCATACGTAGCCAAAGTTGATCTGGTGTGGCAGCTGGGGGTGTAATCTGGGTCAATTATTGAGCAAGCATGGACCACATGTTTTCTATCGGCGAAATATCCGGAGAGCGAGCCGGCCAGGGAAGCAATTCAATCTGGGGATTGACGAAGAACCTATGGACAATGCATGCCACGTGTGGTTACGCATTATCCTTTTGAAATATGGCTGTGGCCAAGACCTGAAGGTAAGGAAGGACAACTGGCTCCAACACCTCGGAGATGTAGCGCTGACTGTTTAAAGTACCGGCAATGCGTACTAGAGGAGTGCGAGAGTAATGTCCAACACCGCTCCATACCATAATACCCAGTGCAGGACCAATGTGGCGATGCAGTTGTTCAGCATCCTCTCTCCAAGGTGTCTCCAGACTCAAATCCGACCATCGTGGTGTTGCAGACAGATGCGTGACTCGTCAGTAAAAACAACTTCATTCCATTCTGCCACCCACATCCTTCTTTCATCGCGCCATTGGCGGCGAAGACGTCTGTGGTTCTGCGTCAAGGGTAGACCAAGCAATGGACGTCTTGTGGACCGACCACTCTGCTGTAAACGGCGTCGAATGGTACGTGCAGACACTGAATGATGCGTTACAGGCTCAATGTGTTGTGCTACGGTTTGTGATGTGACTGAGCAATCCGTCAATGCCATGCACACAATTTGCCTGTCCTCACGTGAAGTGGTGCACTGAGGTGGATGCGATGGACCATTTCAGTCCTTTGTACCCTCCTGAATCCAACGGTCACATATCCGCATTACAGTTGTTTGGTATCATTCAACACGACTACCGAATTTCCTGAAATATAATCCACAATCTCAGTAGGCCACTATCATTCCTCTGTCGAACTCAGATACTTGATCAAAAGCTGATAGCTGTTTTCTACGAGATATAACGGATCATTCTTTGAAAAACCCACAAGAAAAACACAATTGCCGAACTTGAAATCGTCGAAATCTCCAAGCCTTAAATAGCGCTTTGAGGGGGCGCCACAGGCGCGCGTGATGTGTGTCTGCGTAGAAATTCTAATCATTTGCATATCTCACCTCCGCTAATACATGTTGTAAATTTTATTTGCATGCTTCCTTTAGAGTGTTGCATTTACAGTGGCCAGTAGTGTATTTAAACATGATTTCAGAATAAAATTCATTTACTCCAAAAATGAATATAAAATGATTTTACATGAAATATAAAATGATTTCCATGGATAGTCAAACAAACATTAGAGAAACACACTCCAGTAAATAAAATGGAGATAATTTATACACTTTGAGTGGCCCGATACCATTTGATCTACGGACCGGTGGTTGGGAACAATTCTGTATAATACTGAAGCCTTCTTCATTTAACAGGTTACATGAATTTACTTTTATTTTCACCAAACACATCATAGCTATTAAGCAATCAATAGACCCTGGGTTCCTTTTTAGCAGTCATTTTGGCCTTTTGTACATACCTTATTAACTTTTAGCAATTTCAGTTGAAAAAAAAAATACTTTTTTTAGCAGCTTTAACACGAATTTTTTCGCAGCTCGACGTCGAATGGTTGCTTCATGCCTATGAACCAGGGGTCGGCAACCTTTTAGCTGTGGCGTGTCAAAAACCAATCAACCAATTATGATTCAGCGTGCCACACAGTAGGATATTTTTGAAACAATTCGATTCCCGCGATAATGTATGAAGAGTAAGAGAATAGAGTTCAATAATATAGATTTACAGCTTTATCGCACATTATTTTGCATCAATTAAAACTTTTTAAACATAAAAATAAACAGATAAAGTATAACTATTTCTTCAAAAAAATAAAAACCTCGAAATTGTACATATATTATGTTTTTTAAACATATTAAAATATGAAATAGATAAAACGTAAAATATAATTATTTCCCTTCATTACAGTTAAATAAAGATATAAATAAAAATGTTAATGAACCTAGTGCTGCTTCACTTTCATATTGCAAAAAATGTGGTGTAATATGTGGCTTTCACTTTGACATGATTTTGAGCACTCAGTTGTTAAACAATTTTTTGCGGACTCGAAATATTTTTCATATGAGGAAAGCTATTTTACTTACATATGTAGAACTAAAAGCAGAAAATCAGAATACTTGCAATTTTCTTTCTTCAAACAATTAAACATCTTCAGCTATGATATTCAATAATTTACAAAAAAGCTATAAATTTACCTATCGTTTTTTTAATTATAGTTCAAATTTTTTCATAATTCTTTAATTGTCCATAATTCTGGAGATGTTTGTTAAATAAGGTCTATTACAAATTAAGTTCCATCTATTCAAAAATTGACAAATTTGTTAAGTGCTGAGTGCCAATGATAATTGCACCGTGTGCCTTATGTTGCCGACCCCTGCTATAGACCATGACTCCAATTCCAACACTACTGCTTGCTTATCGATTTTCACGCAGCACAGGAAAAAACCAATTTTTTG
This sequence comes from Trichonephila clavipes, assembly GCA_019973935.1. Lineage (NCBI taxonomy): Eukaryota > Metazoa > Arthropoda > Arachnida > Araneae > Nephilidae > Trichonephila > Trichonephila clavipes. Next base: position 658,900 of record BMAU01021435.1, read on the forward strand.
TTGAACAAGTTTAAGTAAAATTGAGTATTTTGACACTCCCGTACAAATCACAATGGGCAACTTACAAATTCTGAGCTTGAAGCACGAGTTAAAAGTCTCGTGCCTTGTCACACAATATTCAAAACGAATTGGAGATGTATTACATACTTTGCCGGTTTCTCATTAGGCATTCTATAGAATGCCTAGGCAATGTGTGAAATAAGAATCATTTCATACATTGCCAGCTAGTTTTAGGCATTCTATACAATGCCTAGGCATTCTATAGAATGCCGGATTTCATACTTTGCTGGTAACATATATAAAGATTCCTGTTGTGCAATACATATAGGGTTTTTATTATTGAAAGCCTTTTGTGGATTTGAATGTTATCTTTTATAATAGTGCTGTTGAAAATTTATATGCTTCAGAAGTATTTATACTACTGTAAAGTTTGTTACAGCAGTTTGACTTTTTTTTTTTTTTTACTCGATGTCTTTAAGTTTCTATGAATTATCTTGCATAACTTCCTACAGATGTAGGAACTTCCTTAAAGTTCAACAGAGATTCTCAAAAAATCATACTTAAAGTCTTAATCGTTCTTCTATTCGACACATTTTTTGCTCTCAACTTGAATGGAATAGTAAGTTTCTATTTGAAGTGAGTGGAATATATTAAATGTAACAAAGTTGTTGTGTGCAAGTTGAAACTATTAACTTTAAACCTGAAACTAGATTTAACTCGTTCTTATCAAAATCGGTGACTGTAGTCATAGAATTTCAATATCTACTTCAAGTTTCTCTTTTTTTCTTATTCTAATTGATGAGGTCTCCACTCTCTCAACTAAATTGTGAAATATTGTGTAGAAAAATTAACATTCTATTACCTACCGACACAAATTTTAAAAAATGAATGTGGAGTCGCTGGAAGGAATATAATTGATGAAATAGAAAATAGATTGAAAGTAACCTTATATATTAAGGTGCAATCCACAAAACTACATAATTGTAGACTCATTGCTCGTATTAATTCCACCACACGCACAATTCTACTTTGTCTTCTATTTTGATTTTCTTAACGTTGAAGTGTGAGAATCATCTATATATTTGTTTTCCTTAAGCTTTAAGGAAAGAGAATCAAACGTGAAAGAAAAATGGAAAATAAAAATCTTATAAGAATAAAGTGTGCCTGGTTCTACACTTCAGTTTAAATTTTTTCATTGAAATCATTCGGAGTAATATCAGCATCTTCTCCTGTGGACTTGAACTTTGTCGCGCACTGTGATGCTACTAGATTTGGAAAAAGACATTAAGGCTATGTTTGCCATATGCACAAGGGCCGTGAACTTAATGCGAAGCACATTTTCGGACTGAAATTTTTCTAAAAATTTGTGACATTGTAACTCATGCATTTGTTTATAATATGTCTTTAAATTTTCAAAATATTTCATAAATAATTAGTTTTTTTCTTTTAACATGTAAAGGAATAGCTCGTTTAACGTTATGGTACAGGAGAAAAAATGCGAAACACATTTTATGAAAGAAAATATGTCAACTCGGGTAAAAATTAGTATAAAATAAGTGATTTTATACAGCAGTGCTCCTTAACCTTTTTATCGCTGTGGACCGGTCAACGTTTGATAATTTTACCGCGGCCCGCTGAGGGTGGGACACGTTGATTGTTTATAAATTTTAGATTGTTTTCATTTAACAATTTTAATTTAGTTACATTTAAATATGCCTTAAGAATAAAATATAGTTTCACACACACTCACCAAAAATGAATAAGTGTTTTAACGTGGAATATAAAGGGATTTCTGTGAAAAGTTGTTCAAATCCAAGAGAAATGCACCACTTTAAATAAAATGTCAATAGTTGAATGTTCTTTATGCAGCCCGGCACCATTTGATCCACGGACCGGGGGTTGCGGAACACTGCTCTACAGGATAGTGAAGCCAGAATATATATATATATATATATATATATATATATATATATATATATATATATATATATATAATAACGTTTGAGTACTTTTATATCTGTAAAAATACTCCGGATTTGGGTTCTATTCTTTAACTTTAGCCGAAAACAGCCTTAAAGCGTCAACGTCTGGCCGCGATTGAGAGCTCTGAAGATCTTCGATAGTAACCTATTGAGCACAATTCTTGTGAAATTCTAAAACATTCACTTCTTACGTCCACCATTGAAGATGATAGCAGCAACCAGATTAATAGACCGAAGTCCACGAATTACGAATTCGAAATTCATTTCCTTGATGACTGATAGAATAGCAGTTGTTGCCTGTTAAATTCATCTGGACTTATAAAAAATTTGTCAAGTTGAAATGTTAACTTAGATCTCATTTTATCGCATAATGGCGTTTTAAAATTATGAATCCCGTTACTAGTGATCTAATACTAAGATTTAGAGGCTCGGTGGCTTAGAAGCCTAAAAAAAGCTTGGAAGCTAGCCGCTTCGAAACCGAAGGTTGCAGGTTCGATCCCGGCTGGAATCGAAAGATTTTCTGGATGCAAAAATCGTAGGCCGCATATCATGATATATAAATTTGGATCTGGTACTTTCGGTAAAATAAAATCACGGCAATATTTCGCGGCCAATATTCAGTCCACTGGAAGAAAAAAATAAGAGCAACATTAATTCGAATAAAACTATCACCAATGATCTGAATCGTTTCAGAGTCACATTACCTCGTTCACGTTTTAAACACCCATGAGTGCATGTTTTAGTAGGTATTGTTAAAATTGTTCTTATTGCCAATACTTTTTTTTTGCTTTGAGATAAGAATCTAAGTTATTGTTGGAATTGAACTCTAAAAAAAAAGCCGAGGTTTTTTCTCTTTTTTTTTTGAATGCAATATCTCGATGGAACTTTCGGTAAATAATCCTAGATCAATCACCAATACCTCAATGCATTTCTTAATCCAACTAAATTATGTTGCACTGGCCCTGAAATTGTTATCTGTCAAGTTTGCTTTATTAAAACGCGGAAGAATTCTACAGGAAATGACACGTAATATGCATTAGTTTGAAATCTCGTTTCGTTATGCATTGATGGCTTATTTTTATTAAACTTGTCACTTGCCAAAACAGGCATATAACTTATGCGGCGACACTTTTGCATGTTTTCTGCGCAGAATTAACCCACTCCTATTGTTTGCTAGAACAAGTCTATAAAACCATTCAGCCATTTTATTTCATGACGGGAATAGAATTCGAAGGAATTTGCTTATGAGCAACTTTTTCAAATTTACTGAGCCGTTACAAATTAGAAAACACATTCGTTGCGCTACTATCAGTTTGGGAAAACTTCTTTTTGGAATGGGAAATCACAACAACCTTGCGTGTTTTTACACGTGGATTTGCAAAATTGACTTTCGAAATGCTGTTTGCTGAACTTTTAATTGCTTATGATTTAGTTTCTGAATGGTGTTCAGTTGAACTGTCAGAATGATTTTGAAAGGGAAACTGCTAACTATATAGAAGCAAAATATTCGAAATGTTTGTTTTGTAAAACCACTGCTTCATGTTAAAAAAATTTATTTAAAATAAACAGTTTTAATGATTCTTAATTTTTTATTTGAATATGTTTATAATCCATTCTTTTATTATTTTAGAGGATACGTTGGTTGCATCACAATATGAAGTTTTTTTAAAAAATTATTACGGCTCGAAAAAGTCTTTTAAAATATTCATTTGATATTTTTCATCAAATTATCTTGTGTTGTGTAATATTAAAACTTTTTAAAGTTCTTGAACCATTAAGCTCTTGAAGTACTACCAACACTCCAATAACCTGCTCACGGATATTTCATTTTTTATAATATTTAATCATAAATGTATTTTTTTTATTTAAATCAAGTCTAAAGTAAGCACATTTTTAATTTCTTGCATGGCTCGTAATTGCGTTCCTTATTAAAGTGGCCATGAAGTAGTTGAAATTTAAATTACATTCCCTACCACTTCAATTCATTTTTAATACAAAAAGTTAAATTTATAACTTCTATTTATCAGTTTTATTGATACATTCATGAATTAAATATAAAGAGATCAAACTATTTATATAATCATTCGATAAAAAAAAATCGTTCCTTCAAATTATTTTCTTTTAATTTTTATGTATAATGGAACATTAATCAACTAAACTAAAATAATTCATATATGATATAAAATTGAATGAATATTAAAGATCGTATATGTGCATTAACGTTGACTAATAAATGCATAAAAATAGTATGAAGCAAGTATTATAAAAGTTGAGTTTCTTACATTGATGATTCATTTGGCTCGTTACAGCTAAATTATTTTAGACACTTTTGTTCAGATTAATATAGAAAAACTAACGGCACTTGTTTTCAATACATGTGTTAGGGGGGAAAAGTTAATAGTTGAAAAGTGGAAACAGTGGCTATCAAAATTATGAAATATTTTGTGTATTTAAAAGTATTTAATTTTTAATACAGAAGATCAAATTCCTTCTAGTACGCATTTCCACAGTTCAGCTACTATGCATATAAAAATACTGTTGCGTAGGATATTGTAAACAATAGTTCATTTTGCGACATCTGTAATGCATTGTGAAAGTAACAATTTGCCCTTCATCCACAAATGTTTTGAGGTTGTATCATTTTTAATGGCTCTGGTGAAATTTTTTATTGCGGCATTAGAATTACTAGACCTTAAATTTGACTTTGAAACGGCATTTGCGATTAACGCTTGAACCTTTTACCAATAGGTTACAAAATATAGTAAAAGCTGTTTACAACTGTAACATGTGGGTGTCTAAATTACTTCATGCACGCTTGAATGTCATTCAACATCGGCCATTGATATTCTCATCATAAACATTGTAGATCACCTCTGAGATTGCTATGAATCTAAAAAATGTATTTTAGATGATTGCATGATGTATTTCCCTTTCGAACTCATACATTTTGAATTTTCTCTCCATCGAATTAGTTTGAATAACTATTTTTGTACTCGAGTTATTTTCAAAGGGTTGCAAATTGTATCAATGTCACATTTAATTTCTGATATCGTGACATTTCACTGGACATTAACCACTTGAATTATGCGAACCCACAATATTGGAAAGCAAGCTATTCTCTTGGTATACACGGGCCTTCAAAAGCTGAAGTTGAATATTTCTCTTAGGTCGTTCTTCAATAAAATCCTTGATAGAGTGAATAAAAAGAACGTTTTATGAACGATAATGTTATTTTAATACCGTAAACTGAAAGTTTTATACCTGTCGCAATATTTTTAAAAGAAATATACTTGACTTTTTAAGGACGTTTATGCTTTTCTTTACAAATACTTCTGAAATTTTGAAGATTTAAAAAAAATTGTTTTATCACTCTAACTTTTGGCTTTAAAACAATGCTGATATGTCACTTACACGTTTTTTTACCTGTTTAAAATGATGGGCCGTAGGGTGGATGAAAATGGGTCTTTTATAAGCTGATAGTGCTGGACTGTTTGTCTCACTCAGTAGACTTTGGAATCAGTTTGAATTGGAAAATATAGTTTAAAAAATGTTTTTTTTTTCATTTCGCCTATGTTTTATAACAACTCTCGATAATTATCTTCAAGCTGTTTTCACTCGAAAAAAAGATTCATTACTGTGCCTCAACTTATTGCAGCCTATTTTGTGACATTTGGCTAGCGAATTTCTGCTACTACGGTTCAAAGAAATATCACGGTTTGTATGCACGTAAATTAATTGAATGTGTTTTGTTTTCTCGATTACAGAAGGCCGCATGAAATTGGGCTGGAGAACATATCGATTGGCCAAGGGATGAATGACAGTCTGTACTTGCAGATGAGTCTAAATTCCCTTTAAACCAGTGGTTCTTAAACTTTGCATCACCTCGGACTCCTTTTAAGTACCAGATTGACATCTTGAACCCCCAAGATTTTGAACACCCCCTGACCTAATAGTCCTGATTGAAATACGTGTTTTAATGGAGTGTTTTCATCAAGGGCCATTTAGTGATTTAATCTAGGATGGCAATCTTTCAATTTTTCCGAGAAGCCTTTCAGAGTTTGTAAAAGAGGAAAATCTTAACGAAACTCAATGGAACCCTAGAAAGGCACTGCGGACCCCCCAGGGGTCCGCGAACCACAGTTTAAGAACCGCTGCTTTAGGCAGTAATTTTCGTCGTGTTCAGATCGAAAGGGAGCTAAAGTTAGTCACTATGAATTCGACATTGTTGAAAGGCGCGCTTATAGTGGAGGTGGAGTTATGGTGAAAGTCAGAATCTCTTTGGAAAGCCATACACTTGCTTGAGTTTAAAGGAGAAATCGAAAATGGTTAGATATCGAGAGAAAATCCTTGACTAATATGTGAAACTCTATGCTACTTCAATTGCTGAAAAGTTTATGATGGATTGTAATGGTTCGTGCTACAAGCATATCTACGCTAAGATGCTTGTAGAAGATATTTTCTTGAACATTATGCGAATGTAGTGAGACCATCTCGTGCGCCTGTCTGAAATCTGAGGAAGGATCTTAGAGACCACTTCGATAGAGCAGTTGCAGTTCTAAATTTTTCCCCGGGAACAAAGATGAGCTGCAACAAGGTTTGTAATGTGTATAATTACTCACATCGGTGCATGTGTCTTATAACTTAATAATACAAATGAAAACCCGAACCCTGTCATCTACTATAGCTTGAGGACAGCATATTTCTTATTAAATTTCAAATTTTGTACAAATTTCATTATTTTTGTCAAAAAATAAAATTAAGATTTTTGTAAATTACGATTATTAACATCTTAATATACACTTAAAAATGTACGAAGTTTAAGACTTAATTTAAAAAAAGAAAAAAAATTTAACTACATTGTTTCTAAAGTTATTTCCAAAAAATAAACACCTTTGATCCTTGTCTTCTAGAACCGTGTGTATAAGTAAACAGCTGGTTTGTGTAATATATACTCAGGTGATCAAAAATCAAGGATACTTGTTGTGCGATTGGCTGACTTAGCTAAAAATAATCAGTAGAACCTTTAAATTGAATAATAAAGTAATGTGGTGAAAAAATGAAGCTTAATGCAAATTTAAAATATTTTTACTTAGATTAGTAAAACGAAAAAGAATAAGAAAGGGGCTATACGAATCTGATCAATTGAAAAAACAACTATAAATATAATATGTAGATTCTTTTTGCTTCTAAATACACATAGTTGTACAAGCTTAAAATTTTATATGCCTAATTCTTGGGTAAAAGATTGGATTTTATTCGCATTACTATTATAGTATCATAATAAATAGGATAATTTTTAAGGAATTGATTTAGAACTTCTTATAAGAGAAAATTTATGTTATATATATTTTGGGGGGCTCAAATTGTGATTATTTAGTATAATTCTACAAAAATATTATCAAAGGTTTATTCAGACTATAACTCAGAAAACTTTAATTGCATTTATTCTAAAAATGTATTTTGGGCAAAATAGTTTCACCTCGGCAAATGTAACAACTTCGTAAAAATTGTTCATTTGTACGAGTAAATTTTTTTGTAAAGGATATTAGAAAGTGAAAGAGGAACTTGCACCATATATACACTATGATCCATGCACACCTATCCTTAAGTTGTAGTACTATTCCTTGTTAGATTTCTTATCAAAGAAGTTGTAAGACTTCAAAAATGTGCCTGTCATCTTCATTCTGAATTCCAGATGGATAAAGATTTAAAGGTTCAGTGACAACCATACAGATTTAGGAAAGTGATTTCACGATTCAGATATATTCAATAAATATTTAATGTATTAAATGCTACAAGAATGGAAATAAATATTTTTAAAGATTAACGATTATTAAAGATTGGTTATTGATTACCATAGTTGGCAATTGCATCGAGAAATAAATTACCACATGCATCCGCACTTGGGTAATATTTTTTGCATTGAATGTCATCCAGAGTTATATGAAAAATATTGTGCAAAATAATTATAGAATTCCTTCATGCTTGAAAAATAACTCGTTGCTGACTCATCAATATTTTCATTTTATGAATCCAGTTCAAATGAAAGTGAGATCCGAATAACGCCGCCCTTGAGAAATAAATATATCGCCTACTTCAACATAATGGAGAGATACAGTTCACAAAATTCTCAAGTTTGTTAATACATGACGGAAAATGTCTGTGCCATGTGCAGTGTTTTATAGTGTAAGATCGTCTTGTAGTTGAATTAATCAGCTCTAATTAACCGGATTTACCGTTTTTATTATTTCCTTCAAAACACATCACTATATTAATAATTTCATTTACAATTAAAAGTCGCATCGGGAACTACAGGCAGCTTCGTCCATTTTACGTTTGAGACCACAACCTTCTTTTTCTTTCCTTCCCGCTCAAAAGCCAAAACAGTTCACAGCAGCGCCCTCTTTCTAGTCTATCGTGTGCTATGTGCCAAGCCTCCTATGTGCCACGGCGTTACAATAGATTTGAAGAGACTAAGGTGTTCTTTCACGTGTCATTCCTTATCGCTTGACCGCAGCTCAAAATTATGAGTTCCATCGTCAATACCCCTTTTCTCTCGTTTGTTCGACGCTGATAAACAAAACTCGAGATTGTGTCCCAGAAATAAATTTTAAAATTGTGATAAGGGGAAAACTTGAATCACGTTTATGGGACCGCATCAAACCAGTAGTTAAGGTCACCAACTTCATAGCCGGTGACATTCGGGTTGAATCATGAATTCTTGTCTTGTACCCATCGTACAAAACAATAACTATTACTAGCTAAATTTATTTTGGGTTCACACACAAAGCTCTGACGTGACATGATCAAGTTCAAAAGTATGAAGTACTGATTCACTTGTGTATTTATTCATTATGGCTCATTCTTGTGAATTCCGACACGAAAAGTTGATGTGGTGTAGAAATTTAGAGTGAAGTATCAAATTTCATTTGTGTACGTCAAGTGACCAAGGTTCAAAATTATGAGATCCATTCACAATACCTTATTGTTTCTGAGCGCGAGGTTAATAAACAATCGGTCAACTGATATACTTTTGTAGTTTATAGCACAACTTTAATTTAAGGCTGTCTTCGGTAAACTACGAGAGCTCTAACTAAACGCAAAGCACATTTTCAGACAGAAAAAAAATGACCCAATTTCCATGGAAATTAGCAATATTATTACTCGTACCTCTGTTAACAATATAGTGTTTTTAAAAATTCAGAATATTCCGTGAATACTTTCTTTTTTTGTTTTAATACTAGAAGGGAAAGCCCATTTAACATTAAGGTATTGGATAAAAAATGCGAAACACATTTTATACAAAGAAAAATGAATCAACTTGGTTAAAAATTGGAAGTATGATAAAAAATGCTGCTCTTTCTCTAAAGGATAGTGAAGTCAGAATATCATTAATTTGTCATTTCTTTTATATCTGAAAAATGTTCCAAATTCGGGTCTTATTCTTTAACATTAACCGAAAACAGCCTTAAACCAACCACTGGATTGATCACATCAGTCTAAAAAAAATCAAGACACATGTTAGTATGTCAAATCTGTCTGAAATCTATTACAAGAACACTCTTCATGCTTTCAAAGGTATTAATATCGAAAATACTCGAATTTAATCTAAGTATTTTTGAATATTAGTTTTTAAACAGTTCCATTATAACTATCATTGTTCTGTTTTGACAAAAATTATTTACAAGTTTTATGAATTTGCTAAAGTTTCTTTGAAACGCATTTTTATTTTAATCTGTCGCTCTTTCTACTTATAATTTCTGCGAAAGCTTATGAACTAACCCCGACTTAATCCATTGGCATGTAATGTGTGAGAAAATTCATTTCCTGTGTCAATGTTGACGTCTTTGACGTCTCCGAGACATTAATAACTATTTCTGGCAGAATTGTGTGTCGATTCTTTTTTTTTGTTTTAAATGCTCAAGACACTCCCCTTCTCTATGTTATGTGGAAAACTGCATTCCCGGGGAAAATGAAAAATGCATCAAGTTCTATTTTATAATTGTAAAGGGTGTTTTTTAGAGGTATAGAACTTTAAATTGCAATAAAACAACGATTATTCGATTGACATGAATTTTTTTTATTCGAAAGATAATCTTGTGGCATTACATTTTAAATAGGATCAAGCAAGGCGTAGATTCGTCGAATGGGCCCAAACCGAGATTGCCGTTGTTCCCTATTTTCATAAGCGAATTTTGTTTAGCGATGAAGCGCACTTCTGGTTGAATGGCTACGTCAACAAACAAAACTGCCGCATTTGGAGTGCAGCTAATCCACAAGTGTATGTCGAAACACCGTTACATCCAGAAAAACTGTTTGGTGCGCTTTATGGGCTGGTGGAATCCTTCTTCAAAAACGATGAAGGCCACAACGTTACAGTCAATGGTGATCGGTTTAGAGCCATGATTACTTTTTTCATTCCTGAATTGAACAATCATGATGTCCAGGAGCTGTGGTTCCAACAAGACGGCGCAACATGTCACACAGCTCGTGTCACAATCGATTTATTGAAAGACACGTTTGGTGACCGCCTAATTTCACGTTTTGGACCTGTGAATTGGCCTCCAAGATCTTGTGATTTAACAACGCTAGACTATTTTCTGTAGGGCTATGTAAAGTCATTGGTCTATGCGGATAAGCCACAAACGCTTGACCATTTGGAAGACAACATTCGCCGTGTTATTGCCGATATACGGCCACAAATGTTGGAAAAAGTCATCGAAAATTGGACGTCCGGATTGGACTACATCCGAGCCAGCCGTGGCAGTCCTATGCCAGAAATCATTTAAAATGTAATGCCACAAGATTATTTTTCGAATAAAAAAAAATTCATGTCAATCGAATAATACATCGTTGTTTTATTGCAATTTAAAGTTCTCTAAAGTTCAAATGCCTCTAAAAAACACACCCTTTATATCAAAAGATTAAAAAATTATTACGAAAAAACGAATTGTTTTACAATTCAGTAGCTGTTTATGGTAAACATAATAAATGGTTGAAAATTTTTCATCTCCCACTAAATTTTAATATCTGATTTATTTAAACTATGAATTTGATTTCAGGAATTAAAATGTATTCATTGTGATATAAGTTTTGAGTGGCATACACTATGTTAATTTACTGTTATAAAACAATGTTAGAATTTCGAAATTTTTTTCAAATCTCTTTAATTATATGAACTGTTTTAAAAAAAAGATATATTGGTGTAGTTGGTATTGTCAGATCTTAGGAGTAAGAGTAGTAAAAATTCGATATACAAGTTTGTTAACGACTATCGTATTCGATTATATATGTACATCAATTTTAGATTACATAGCAGAACTTGAAAGTCTTGAGATTGGATGAAAAAGAAAGATTAAATTCTTCGATTTCTTGTGGGTTTTGTTTAAAACCTTGATATTTTACTAGAAATTTAGTCGAAGTAAATCAAAAAGGACTCTAGAAAGCAAAAACACGTTTAAAAGAAAGAAGCTACTTTCAAATCACTATGAACACAGTATTTTTTTAATATGGAGGGTATTTTAGTTATATGGCAAAACTAAATATTTTTAAGGAATTTAAAATTGTGTGTGACTCCCTTTGCGAATAAAATTAGTTTAGTCTTATATGTACAATTAAATTTTTCTGGATTGTTATACTTTTTACCAGCAAATGTATTTAAGGTACCTGACTTGTGCAAAAGCTTCAATTTTGATGAAAATAACATCACTGTATTTCTTTATAAGTGCAAAATTTTTGAAAAATTTTCATTTTGTGCACTTTTTGATCCCTTATTGTGTTATAAATTGAAATTATTCAAAAATAACTCATTGCATAAAATTGTCGGAGCTTTTTATTATTTTATGCATTAGAATTTATTATACTGTGTTTACCGTAATGTGGGGAAAATGCCTAATTTTAACTCAAAATTGTCCATTTTATTAAAAAAAAAATTGGAAGAATTTTTTCTTTATTTTTATAAGTTTTCACTTGTCTTTGAACTTTTTTGTTAAATTATAAGTTTTCAGCAATATTTCAAAAAATGTTCCCGTAACTAGTCAGGCACCTAGTTTAAAAAAAAATAAAAGCAGATTTAAGAGATTTTTTTGTGTATTTGCATAGTATTTTTGTCGTCAAGGTACGTTAAAAATTATGAATGTTAACTTCCAATTTGGCACTTTTCGTCGTCGAAATTTTTGTTTTGTTCAAATATATTCTCAGCCTTTAAGAATATGTTGTATTTTCAATAAGGTAATAGTTATTTCTAAAGCATCCGTGGTAAATGTGTAATTTTTTTTAATTCCATATCACTGAATTTTGGCTTTTCGAAAGTATAATTCATGTATTTAAAAGTTGAAATAATGTAGCCAATGAGAGATGTTTTGACAGTTCTACAAATAACGTCAACACTAACAAGAAGCTCTTGGTATTTTCAAAAATGGTTGACGCTGACTAAACTGCAAAGAAGAACGACAAATTAACGACTCTTCTTATTCTCAAGAACTGTTTGAACTTGTTATTTGAAGTTTTTAACGTTAAATCGGAAGGCAGGACTTCCACACTCCCACTTGTAGAGATAGATTTTTATTCTCGAATCTGCTCTAGATTTTGCTTTCTTTTTTGTGGTATTAAAAGAAACGTCGGCTCCCTCAATATGCGAAGGTGTTCTCCCCGCTTATGTCTCTCTTACTACAGTTGAATTATTCCGGGCTGTTTGCCAAGAACGACTTCAAATTACTTCAGCTGTCGTACTTCATATTCTTCCACATGATTTCAACCTACGCAATAGAGAGGTATATCAGTGAACTATACCGTATGAAGAATTCTTTATGGTAAACAACAAATCAAACAGGTTCCCCTAACTTGTTTACTTTTGTCAATTCGTTCTTTTACACGAGTAAATTAGAAATGCTGTAAATGCCATGCTAACTTGATTACCAACATGAATTTAGTTTTTGTTTACTCTTTTAATATGGGATTCTTTAAAAAATTCTGGCTTAATTTTTAAAAAAAAATTTTAACTGTTGGTAAAAATGGAATTTAAAAAAAACCAATTAAAATTTTTAATGCATTCGGAGTTGCTCCTGTGTTCATATAAAAGTATAAGCAAATCCTGTCGTTCTCAAAAAAAAAAAAAATTTAAATTCTATAAAGTAAATACTTTGAAATCATCTTAAGCTCCACTGATATTTTTTGTTCTAAATGCTTAATTTCATTTCAAAATACCTTTGTCTTTGTTGAACATTTTCACTTTTTTTCATCTGTACTAATTTTTTCTCCACAAATTTGAAAGAATTCGTATCAAACTCTGGCATTAAATGAGTAATATTCAGATACATTTCATATATTAACAAATGAATTATTTAAGTTCTATACTTAGAGTTGGATTTTTTATCCGCTTTAGCAGATAAGTCATGATCGTAGACTTGTGGCCGTCAATATTTCTATCGAGTCCGGGATAAAAGTACTAATGCCACACAAAAGATCAGCTGTGTGAAGAAACTGATGCCCGTTAATTATACGATGCTCTATATATACTTACATTGGCGTGGTGTAGAAGTATAGGAAGTGAGTGTCGGCTCAGATGTCAGAATTATATTCAAAATAGAGGTTTCTGCCACAATTTTGAAACTCGGTCGAAGTGAAATGAACAAATGGGTCCTCCTGCTTTAAAGTGTGACTTCCACCTAACAAAGCAACCAAACAAGGCTAGATTAAAGCATTAATGACTTCTTGCCAATAATGCAAATTGTAAAACGTCTTTTTCATGGTTTGATGTATAATTAAATTACAGTATTGATTCTGCTGGATGCTTTGAATTTTCATAGAAAGAAATTTGAATGTCGAAAAAATAAGAAACATGAGAACTGAAGGCTTGACGTTGCAGGGCTTTGGCGAAAGCGATAATTTTCATTTCTCCCCATGAGCACAAAGTGCAAATACAGTCTTGTCGATAACGCATCCGACAAATATTACTGACATGGGTTTTTCTGAGATTATTTGAAATTAAAATATTCATTGCAACATCCTGCTATTCAAATATGTTCTAAATTTTTAGAAAAATAATCACAAGATTTATTTCGAAACGCTGGATTCTCAAAGCTTTAATTCGAAAAGTTATCAAGAGGATCGACAAACCTTGATCTAATTTTTTCCTTTACTTACTCTGGATCAAAATTTTGTTCGAACGGCTCAGGTTTCACACAATTTCGATGACGTCTTAAATGCAACCTCTATATTCTCAATTCCATTTCCATTTTGTCCTTGAAACAATTGAAAGTACTCTTATGCTTAAACAATTTTTGTTCGTGGGTGGGTCAAAAGTATGATTGCGGGAACGGGGAACATTTCTTGGAACTGCCTTAGTAAAAAGAATGAGTGAAATTTGAAACACATATTTCAAAATATTAAATATTGAAATAAGTTTATTATTCAAATCCTGTGAATAAAAAAAGCTACAATTTAGATGATGTGTTCAAAATGGAAAACATTTCTAAAAAAATTGTTGATTGCAATTGATTGTACAGTTTTATTTAAAGTCGACACTTAAAATTTTCTGTTTAAATTCTGCAATGATGCAAAAATTATAAGAGAACTTTTTCAATGTGTGTTCGAAAAATTGCAAAGCTTAAGATTTCGATTTTTGACGACAAAACAGTTCATAATTTATTTCAAATTCTCTCTTAATGGAAAAAATTCATTCGATCATATTTATTTTCAAATATCTCTTCATATAAAAACTGAATATTTACAAAATGTTCGCATAGAAACTGTATTTTTCGTGAAAAAATATCAGTTTGTTTTCAAAATTTGTCGAAGAATTTGTATTTTTTTTAAATCATTTTTCAATTTAGCTTATTTAAGTCATAAATTAATTTTTTTAAAAAAATTAACGTATTTTATTATTTTAAAACTATTTATGAATTCTTTGTGTGAGTGTTAAGAGATAGGCTGGCTGAAAGTGTAAAAAATGTAAGTTCGACCTGCTAGACTTTAACCCTATCTCCATAAATTATAAAGCTTCATTATTTTTCTTTCTGAAGGAATGCCATCACGGGGCATAAAATAAATTTTATTGGTAACCTGCCCTTGAGTAGAAAAAATCAAAGGTCGTCTTCATTCATTGTAAAACTTCTCCTAATTGGACTACACAACCTTTCCCACGACATGTCTTCCAAATTCATTTTTGATTGATCGCGTGATCAACAGATGGCACCACGACTGTTACCCGAAAAAAGTAAAGAAATAAAAGGCAAATTTAAGATGCCGGATGGAAATGGTTCCCAGAATAATACATACCCGTCGACAGGAACAGTCCCATTTCCGCGTCAGTTGGAAAAAAATCCTTTTGGGAAAAAACATGCTCACGTGTAGCTAATGCTTAAGGACAATTTATACGATGCTATTGTTTTCTTATTGCGTTCAATGGCCGCTTTCTTCACATCAAGGAGGCGAATTGGTACCCATTTACGTGCACGCGAACAGTAAGTACGATTTTGCATATCAAATTTTGTATACATGTGACAGAATTTTCAACCATTGACAAAAAGTGTGATAACTATGTTGATTCGAATTTTCTTCTTTTTGTTCATATTTTTCAATTTCATTGTTCATTTTATGCAGCCTTGTGAGATATTTCACCATGGAACATGACCTATTTTTCGAATATAGGACTTAGCATTTATTCTTATTCCCCTTCCTGAAAAATAAATCAAAGACAAGTTCATAGGAATTTTAATTTATTTTGAATGGATGGATTTTCCTGTTTATATACTTGCTTAATTTGATTACACTATTAATCGAAGAATTTTCATCAAAGTTGTTGCTGCATTGCATGTTAAAATCTAGTGTTGTGCTTGTTGACTCTTTAAAATTAAAATAAATTACATTTTTAATTATATTCTACCAACAGTTAATATACAAAACACTTAAAATTGATGAATGTTTTCATTTCGAAAAAATGCACGATTTCCAGAATTTTATCTCTTTTGAACTGCTTTACTAAAAAAAAATATTTACACCGTTACGTATTCCAAAATGACGCTTTAGAGTAGTTGTATAAACAATCATTTATTTAAAGCACATTGAATCGCTTCCATGAACTCTTTTGAGATCCGACGATTTTAAAACGTGTCTAAGTACCCTATGCCAGGTAAACACACGCGGGAGAAATTTACGCGACGAATGACTAACATTTCCGTAAAAAAATGGAACACGTAATTGCTTACCTCATAATTTAGAATTCTAAAAAGCATATGACATGAATTTTTCTTAGTTTTAATATTTTTTACTGTTAAGGACTAAATTGTACGTATTTGAAAAAAAAAAATATTCCCAAGTCTGGCATCAATTTCTTGTACGAAACAAATGTGTGTCGATCTTCGAATTTTTATACATAGAAATCATTTATTCTAAATTTCAGATGCTGTTTTTAAATATCATCAAATGTATTTCATAACTTTTTACAAATTTTGAGTAATGTTAAGTTCAATAACTTGGATAAATGGTAGAAGAAAGATTTTATTTTTCCACACACATAAATTATTTTTCTGACAGCAGGCTGTCTTAAATATATATTATGTTGACAATTTTCTTATTGAAAGAGTTGAGATGTGTGTGAAAATTTGATTTTAAATTGAATATTTTGAAAACATTCATTTCAAAAATACTAGTACTTTTATTTTTAATTCATATATAAATTTCACGCGTGTGAAGTTTACTTGTACCGAATATTTAATCCTCTCAATAGTATAACTATTTGAATAACTATTAAATGTCCCAATTCCATCAAGAATTTAAAACTTTATAACCTGCAACACAAAACTAAAAACTTTCAACCAGTTTTAATTGTGAAATTGTGTCAAATACGTATGATTTAATCAGAGTTCGTTGAATAAAATTGTTGAATTTTTTAATTGGTCATTTAACGCTAAGAAATATCTTGAATTCACAACTGGATGTAAAATTCCGTAACTTGAACTAGATTCCCTCAACTTCGAAGCAGAAAAAAAAATGAAATATTTTCCCACTTCACTGCAGATCATTTTACTATTTAATTATCCCGTGTTTTATTATATCGTCTTTTTTTTTTTTTTTTTTTTTGTGGAGACAAAAGTGAAAACCATTCTTTGTTTGATGTGTAATGATTTCTAACTGAATACACAAACTGTTTTATTGGTCCTTTTCAATTATGAAAATATATGTGGTGACCTTTTTATTTTTAAAATTATATCACAAGAAACATATTCGAATTCGAATATCTTTAAAATACAAGAAAAACGTTTATAATTAATTGTTGGAGTTCTGAGATGTAGTTACGAAAATTAACCTTGAAGTGTGAAGTGATGTGCTTTTCAAGTCGTATGTAAATTGCCAATGATCTATTAAGGAAATGAGTTGTATTTGCTTTTAGCAAGACTGCAGGAAATTATCATCGGACACATGCCGCTGCAAAATCGTATATTAAGAGGAAAATTAAGAAATGACGGAAGTTACAACACGCGTGCGCGACGCTTAAATAAAAATGTTTTAGATATGCGTATCCATTTTGATATTTGGAACAAATTAAGGCATTTTTCCTTTGCTTTGTCACAGTTTGTAATGTAATACAATGTAATTATCTTTAAATTTTTGCTTTCAAAAATTTGATACTACAGTCTGAAAGCATTATCTATAGAATTGTTACTTATAACTTTGATCTTTTTATTTTTGATCTCAAGCAGGCTTTTTTAATTGTTTTGACTAAAATGCCGATAAGAACCAAGAAAAAGATTAACGCGAAAACCGTGGCTTTTTTCCCCTTTTTTTGGAAAAACTATTTCTATCGTTCAAATATTTTTTTTTATTTGAAGTCTTAGCTTTAATTGCTACTCCCGTTTGTGAACTAGTTTATGTGAGCTGAATTTGCTCTAGTTAAATTATGAGGATTCTACATTATATGTATATAAAATAATAATTCAAGATTAATGCTTCAGATGTGATAAAAGTAATGTGCATATTAGTTAAAAATGTATAAAGCATTTTAAAGTTTCGAATACTGAAAATGTTGAGGTAATCGAAGAATCGGTCATGAACTTGTTGCGGAAGATGAAGTGAAGTTATATGGATTTAAGGCGCTGTCTTCGCCATATGTACGAGAGCATGAACTGAACGCAAAACATATTTTCAGACACAAAAATGTCAATTTCCTTGAAAATTTACATTATTGCCTTTCACTCAACTGTTTATAATGCATCGTCCTTAACATATCAAAATATTCCGTAGATGTTTAATTTTTGCATTTAACATGCAAAGGAATTCCTCATTTATTATTACGATATAGGAGAAAAAAGTGTGAAACTCATATTTTATGCCAGAGAAAAATCAATCAACTCCTATAAAAATGAATAGTATGATAAAATATGATCTTCACAAGATAAGCGAAACCAGGATATAATATTGATGTTGAATGATCTTGTATCTGAAAAAATATGGCAGATTTGGGGCCTATTCTGTAACACTAACCGAAGACTGCCTTAAATCGTGATTCATCTAAAGATCCCTTTTTCGATATATTGAGAGCAGAGCTTAAATGGAATTAAGGTATCCGACTACGTTCGGAATCCTGACTTTGCAAAAGCGTATAAATGGATAATATTTGATATTTAGTGTCAGATTAGAAAATGTATATAAAATTGTTTTAAGAATAGTATTACAATAAAAAATTATTTAAGTACAATATTTTGACAAAAACTGAATATAGAATGACCCATTTTCAAAATATTCTCCCTTTGTGAAAAATGCTTCTATTATAATAATATTTTGCCTGTATATAGCTCAGACCTCTGTACAGAGGCTCAACTGGAATTTTTGAAAGATATAACTTAGAAGTGGGTTTATCCATGTTTTACGACAACAGAGGAGAGAAATTGTAAGAAAAAAACGCCGATAATTATTTCAATGGGTTGTAACTCTGAAAATGTGAATTTTTCAAAAATCATAGTTGAGCCTCTGTACAGAAGTCTGAGCTATATACAGGCAAAATATTATTATAATAGAAGCATTTTTCACAAAAGGAGAGCATTTTGAAAGGTTATTCTAAGTTAATTTTTGCCAAAATACTCTATTTAAATAAATTTTTTTTGCCATGATGTCCTTAAAACAATTTTATACATGCAATCTAAGTGACTCTAAATATCATGAAAATTATCCATGTATGTGCTTTTTTAAAATCCTGGTTCTGAATGTAGTCGGATACCTTAAGTCTCCAATTTCTCCCGTAATGTCGCGTGGAAGTTAGGAAAGACGGGTACCATTTCTAATTTAGTCTTTACGTTTGGTCATATAAGTTCTGTTACTAACAGCCCTTGTATAGTTTATAGTGGGGTATTAATTCAAATCAACAATCAAATACAGGAAATTTGTAAGGTATTTATTTTCCTCTCCATTGGAGTAAGAAAATCGAACTAAGTTTCAAGGTCCTCTTAAAATCAGATGTGGAAGTTCAAGGAAGTTTTGTACCAGCTCGGATGAGGTCCTCATCTAATTGCGGCTCAGAATTAGGAAGTTTGACGGTATTATCTCTCTTTGTGTATACTATTATATTAATTCAAACAAAGTAGACATTTAATTCAGTGACATTTCATTATAGTATGAAATTAAAAATTGTCAAATCGTCGGGCAATTCATAATGGATTTCGTTTTTAAATGTATTAAGAGTAAATTAATCTAAAACACTTGCCTAGTATTGGAATTGAAATGTGAATTTCAATTTCAGAGTATTCAATATATTTTCAAATTAAATAAGATTTAAGTATACTAAAAATTATGAAATACAATTTAGATTACCTTTAAAAATTCGCGCAAAATTGTAAGAACCCCGTCGAATACAAACACACTTTTACAATAAATGGAAAACAGCTCCGACATAATATCAGTGTATTTTAGATATTTAACGTGAGTACTAATACGCTTTTAATGTATCTGTGTATTCCAATAGAATTTTCTTTCAATCTGTTTATTTGTAATTTTCTCTGCTTAATATACATATAAGATATATATTCGAAAGTATATATATGTATATCATTATATGGAGCATAACTTCAATATTTTTAAATTTCAAATTTTTTTTAATTAAAGAGCATTTTTATTATTTGAATTAAGCTAATTTTTACTTGAATCGTATAAATTTGTCAAGGAATAAAAGACTTTCAAACAGTTGAGTTCTTTTTGATACTTCATAGTAAAATTCTGCCTAATATTTCATGAAAAATGATGGAACATTTAATCTTGTAAAAGGCTTAATTCTCAGTCAACTTAATCATCTTTATGAATTTTTTGATCTTGAATGGAACAACAAATACAAATGAAGAGTTTTTATTTAACCTGCTAATTGTAATAAAATTGTTGACAAATGAAAGATTTAAAATTAAGTATAACCTTTCATATACTAGAAATACAAATGTTAATATCTAAATTTAAAATTTATAACTATTAAATTCTTAGAAGTATATATTCATGTTTCTAAATAATCTCGAATTTTGACTTGTCAATATTGATTTAAATTTAAAAATAGCATAGATCATAAAAACTGATCTGGTATATCAATATTTTTCTAAGGCACTGAAATGTATAAGTATTAGTTTTTATTGCATTTTTTATAAAATATTATAAATGCTTATTTCATCGATTATATAATTAAGTTTTGATTTGAGTTACTATTACTATCTAAATTACTTTTTACTGACAAAAATAAGGATTATCTAAGCAATTAAGGACATCATTTAAGGATCAATAGCAATTACTAGGCCACATAAAATTCTTTAATTTTTATCTTATAATTGTCTCTAATTTGAGTTTTAGCTTTTGTAAATATTACTTCTGTAGTGATTTGAAGTACTTATTTCTCGTACAGGCATCATTAAAAAGCAATTTTTTCGTGGAAATATGTTTTAAATAGATACCTGTAGATAAAGGGAACTCGGTGTCTTGGTAAATATGTTCAATTTTCGTTCATAAAAGTTGTCTTATGAACTCAAATGTAAATGTCTTACCACTCTAAGTGTTAGTATTTATTTAAAACTCTTTCAGTATTTTAATACTTTAAAAAAAATTTGTAATGTTTGAGTGACAAACATTCCTAGAAAATTTTGGGGGGTTTTCCCCTTACATTCTCGCCAAAATTCATTTACCAATGTTTCGTTTCATTACACATATGAAATTTTATTACTAATGTCTACATTCAATTTTTGCTTTTTCGAAGGATTCTTTCAGATTAATTTGAGACTAAATCCTACAAAAAAAATTTATATATTGTGTTCAAAACAGTTTACAATGAATGCATTTTTTTTAATAAGTGATTGCAATCAGTTAAAAGATCAAAAATATTTTTAGAATCGATTGATGAAGATTGGAACTTCTATTTCCATTTCTGATTAAAATTTACCTGTAAATTTAAATGAAGCAACAATAAAAGGATTTTTTTGTAAGTTTTTCATATTTGTGCTTTATGGATTTCTTTTTTTAACGGTACAGTTTTAAATATTGTTTTCAACGGTTGAATGCATCTAGACTCTAAAAGAATTTTCTTTCTGCTAGTAAGCTCTGGTTTCAGTCAAATATTTTCTGTTTTAATTTTTTTGAGCAGAGATATGATTTATTTCAAATAGCCGAAGAAAAATTATAGCTTACGAAATTTACATCAATGAAAATTATTTCCTTGTGACTTTTGCGAAAAATTAAACTATAAGATTACTTACTTAAATTACCAGAGAAAAAAATGAAGAGAGAAGGAAAATCATAAAATTTGCTTTTTTTTATTTAGTTATTCCTTGACATATAAGATTTTACATTTATCATTGGTTCTTTCAGAAAATATTTTTGATCAAAATAATTCTAAATCACTCATTAAAATGCATTGCTGGAACTGAAATGTTTGTGCTTATTTTATTGAGTTTTTTTTTTTTCGTTTCAAAGAATTATTTCATTTTGCTTTCATTCATTTCTAGACACAATATATATGTATACAGTCGGACCTCTATATAACGAAGTCGCTAAATCCAGGAAGAAAGTTCGTTATATGGAAAATGTTATATAGAGGTTCATATTTTAATATACTTTATAATCCACACAAAATAAATTTTAAATTCATAAACACAATATATTCTAAAAGTAAATATTCACACCTTTATTAAAATTAATATATGTTTATTTTATGTGTCTTATCCATCGAAAAAAAGAAACTGTAAGGAAAACAAGAAAAAAGAATGTCTAAGAATTCACTGTATTTTCAATATTTAGAAAATAATTTTATACTAAAATTAATGAATTTTAAGGACATCTTCTAATTTAAAGCATTCAAATAATATTAAACATTATTTTATAATTAAAACACGCGGGGATATGGGACAACTCCACTGAGGGTGGAAGAGGATATCGAAGATCTTTCTAGTGAACTGGGCAATGGGGGTTAAAGGTGGTACTTCTTGGATGAAACGTCCAGAACTCAATTGCTCTCGGTCAGTTAGGATCTAATAAAACCAGTTCTAGATTTGACCACCATAAAATGTGTTAAAGAGAGAATAACTTGAATTTTTTTCAGAAATACTTTAAAAAAGGGGTGAACAAAAATTGAATCACAAAAGAAAAAGTTCGTCGTATAGAAAATTCACTTCGCTATAGAGAGGTTAATTTACGAAGAAATTCGTGAAATGTTCAAGGTTCCAGGAAAAAGGTCGCTATATAGAAAATTCACACTATAGAGGTTTGAGTGTATATTAATATCATTCTTATTTTAAACCGTCACTGCTGTTGTAATCGTTATTGTATTATATTGAGTTGTGATCTCAGTTGGGGTTATCAATTGTACAAATGGGAAAAATCGTTGTAAATACGGATATTGAAAAAAAATTCAGATTCCTTATTAAATGGTTGTCAGGGCTGTTAGAATAAATTATTCAACTTTATTTAAATTAATATAACTTAACCCTCCCTTTAGAATGCAACTGTAGAACTTGAGCTTGAAGAAAGAAGCAAAATGGTCTTGAAAAAAGAACCTAAACTTCAAATATAAAACAAGAATTGAATAGTCCTTGTACCTGCTTAGAATTAATGATAGTGAGAAATTGTTATTTTTTTAATGATGAGCGTCTTTTTTTTTATTTAAATGTAAATCTGAATTTCATCCTCTAGAATAATCACTCATTTTTCCGCTTATTACCACAACCACTCTTTATCTTTTTTCTATGTTCACCAATAAATGAAAGTCTAAGGATAAAACGTTCACCGACATTGACTGGGATACAAGTTGCACTGTGAGTTGTAACTATTTCTTAGAATACATTATGATTAGTGTTGCCATATTTCTGAATAAATAATTAAAATCAAGGTTTCTTTCAGAATATATTTGTGTCTAAATAGCTAAATAGCTCGTTTCTGTGTGTGTGTGTTTTTTTTTCAAAACTACCAAAATTTGAAAGCCATGGCATTTAAAATGACTTGTATTGCTTTTAAGTCAAAATAAATGGTACCTTTTTAAAGTAATTACCACTTCTGAGAACAGAGTAATTGTATTTCAATAGTTTATTTTGCGTCTTGAAATAATTATCTGGATACAATAGATTTATCTATTTTAAACATTAATTCTAAAGGTAATATTGTGATATATTTTCCTTTACAAAACAGCACACATTAAGTATTTTACTTGAATTTCATTAATCTATTGTTATGGTCGGAACAATGAGTTTAAAAAGCGCATAAATGGATAATTTTCATGATATTTAGTGTCACTTAGATAAGAATACATGTATAAAATTGTTTTAAGCACATTTTGATAAAAAAATTATTTAAATGCAATATTTCGGCAAAAAATTAACTTAGAATAACCTTTTTTCAAAATGTTCTCCTTCTGTGAAAAATACTTCTATTATAACAATATTTTGCCGGTATATAACTTAGACCTCTGTACAAGTATGATTTTTGAAAAATTCATATTATTTTCAGAGTTACAACAATTTGAAATAATTATCGCGCGGCGTTTTTTTCTTAAAATTTCTCCCCTCTGCTGTCGTAAAACATGGATACACCCACTTCTAAGTTATGTATTTCAAAAATTCTAGTTGAGCCTCTGTACAGAAGTCTGAGCAGGCAAAATATTATAATAGAAGCACTTTTCACAAAAGGAGAATATTTTGAAAATGGGTCATTCTATGTTTATTTTTTGTCAAAATATTGTACTTAAATAATTTCTTACTGTAATACTATTCTTAAAGCAATTTTATATACATTTTCTAATCTAAGTGACACTAAATATCAAAAATATTATCCATTTATACGCTTTTACAAAGTCACGGTTTCGAACGTAGTCGGATACCTTAAAGTGATATTTTATTTTGAACTTCTATCTATACCGAACCTCTAAGTTATCTGATTAAAAATAAATGAATTTGTTGCACCACTCTATTATAATTAGGGATACAAAGCGGAGCATTTAGTTCTGTCGGATTTTAATCTCCATTCATGGCTTTTAAGATGTCTATGAAAGTTGTTTTCATTGCCAAGTGCTATATTCTTAAATAAAAAAATTTAATTTATTGACTATTTAATTAAAATAATTACGTTAAAATTTAATTATTAGGAGCATGATAAAAATGATCAGGATGGTGGCCGGTGTAAACTGAGCTAATTCGAATTTTTCTCCTGTCCGGGAATTGATAAGTTGAGTGAGGATATTAAAAAAATACTTTTTTTTTTCGAATGTTTGCAAATTTGCGAAAAGATTCGAGAATGGGAAATTTACTTAAATATATAGTACCGTAGAATGGCGAAATTAAAAGTGGTTAGATATAAGAACTCAGGGTCACACAATTATAATTTGCTTCTGTCTATGAGAATTTGAGGGATGTATTTATCTGTACTTGTAATACATAATTTATTGAATTGTTTCGTTCAAAAAAATTGGATGGATTGACACACACACACAAAGGTAGTTCAATGATTAGAATTTCTCATAAATATTGAGAATCTGTATTAAAGTAAGATTTTATGCTCTTTCTAAATTATTCAAAGGCGTTTGTTTTTCTGTGGGCTTCCAAACAGAGGTGGTATAGGTCGAGACTAGTCTGAGAATCATAGTATCGATAAGCAGTTATGTCTGCTTAATACACATCTTCGCGAAATTAATGGAAACAATTTATGGGCAGTATCATTAAATTTCTTTTTATTGTGTGTAATGAGTTCAAAAGTGAGTTTATCTAAAATCGCATCAAAATATTTGGGGTGTTGAAACCAGAGAATTGTATTTTTTAGAGAAATATCCGGGCTTTATCGCATGCTGCAAAGAAATTTGCCTCCTTTTAGAAGCATTTAATAATTTCTAGTCGGAGAACCAGTTCTCTTGGCGGGTGAAATATCTGCTAATCATGTGAAATGCAAAAATGTTCTTTATGTTCCCTTTTTTTTCTCGTTACATGGCGTACCAACGAAACGAATACGACGGATTACTATCTCGAAATTTAAAATTGTAATACTCTGCGTTTGAAAAAAATTTTTCAAGACATTGAATTGTGAACGATCAACTTCATGGTTCACTGCTAATGGAGTTTCTTTAAATTCGAATTTCCAAACTGATCAGCATAGACGAATTTGATGAAGATCCATCGTTTGTGATAAACAAAATTCCAATACGGAACAGTAATTCTTATGAATAAATTTTTCATTAAAGAATTAAT
Organism: Trichonephila clavipes; assembly: GCA_019973935.1. Taxonomy (NCBI): domain Eukaryota; kingdom Metazoa; phylum Arthropoda; class Arachnida; order Araneae; family Nephilidae; genus Trichonephila; species Trichonephila clavipes. Next base: position 684,566 of record BMAU01021435.1, read on the forward strand.
ATCGTCTTAATACTTATTTTATGCTTATATTTGTATTATTCTAGTATCGACTAGAATATAATATCAGAAAAAAGCGAAGAATTCATGACATTTGAATAATTTTAATAGCATGTTAAACAACTTATAAGTAGAAAATATTTTCCATAGGCCTAGCAAAACAAAGTGTTTTTTAGTGCTAGTCTTTTGCTTCAATTGTATATTGTTGTGGCATTCAGAAATTTATATTTACTTTAGTTTGCATTATGGAAATATAAATCATAACTGAAATTCCCTTCAATGTTAAAGGTTTACTCTGAAACGTAATGTTAGTAATTGGTTATGTAATCAAGTCATTGACCAAGAAATAGAATTCTAACATACTTTGAAAATATTTTCCGATATTTTCATCTCAAAGTATTTGAGGTGACATACACACACAACATTTTTTAAATTCAAATAAAAATGAATGCTGCAACTGTGTTGAATACTTTTTAAAGTATCAATACAAACATATTGGGCATTTTTAAACATTTGCAGCTTATATAATTTTATATATAATTTTATTATATAATTTATTTTTTAATTTTGAAGAAGCAATGGAAGTTTTTTTTGTATGGAATCGGTGCAAAAAAGGATTATACATAACTGTTATTTCTGAAGGTTCATTTAATTCCTTTATATAATTTCTGGAGAATCGCACGCTAAAATAAATATTTTCTATTTAATGTGTAATTTTGTGAGCAATCGTTTGGCCTACATTATGTTTCATTCACGTAAATTATAATTACATATATTGACTTTAAAATGCCTGAGTTAATTAAGTAAAAAATAACGAAATATCCTCCATTAATTCAACATTTCTTTGTCCCGAAATTCGAAACAAGTTATTAAATTATTCTTGTATCTGAATTAAATTACAAAATATTACTTTCTAAATAAGGAGATGTTGAAACAAAAAAATGAGTCCTTTTAATATTTTTTTTATTTATCCTACACTCAAAATTTTGGAAAAATATTAAACTTCCAGAGTTGGATAAAAAAAAATTTTAGATTTAAAAAAAAAAATTTTTTAAAAAATACCGAACTCAATTAATTTGTTCTTGATTCAAAATTCTATTTATTTTTGTCCTTGACATTTTGAATTGAGTCGTTAAAAGGAAATATTCTTTCGTAAAATTGATATATAAAGAAAAGCAAGGATACTTTATTTTCAGTTGTCAAAGTAATCTAAAACTCGTGATTTTTTTTTCACTGCACAACTAGGGATACGATTAAAATTTTTTATTCCTATCAAGCAAAATAAGATTAGCTAAGCCCATTTTTAATTTAAGAATGTCAATTTAAAAAATATATAAATCACAAAATTAACAGTCGTTGAAAAGTACGCAATCCCTCTTCAAAAAATGAGAAATAATCTATTAAGTATATTTGTATTGCTATACGAACTTGTGTTTCTACAGCCAAAACTATTTTTTATGAGTTTAGTTTTATGTTTGTTGCCTTTTAGGTTCAAGATCTTTCTATTTTTAAATAGTACAAGTACACAATTAGAATATATAATAAAATTTAATTATAAATAAGTACATAAGTATTGAATCATAAAGAGATTGTAGTGTTAGGGAAATTGCATGTTTTAAATAAGTAATTACGTATTTATAATGTTTAACAATTAGAATTGTTTCGGTTTTTATTCTGAACCCAAAAGATATTTTTTCATTTTTTAATTCAATTTGCGGTACAGAAGAAAAGAATTGTTTTATTAATTTTTTTTGTTTGTTATCTTAATTTATTTTTAACATATAGGGCGTTATTTATAGTTCTAAGCAATTGAATCATAAGTTTTTTTTCTCATGCTCAAATTCATTTCAAGAAGTTTTATCAGTGGTTATGAAAGCACAATAGAGTAATAATTTTTAAATTATTTTTGTCTTAGAACAAAAATAACCTGTATCTCTTTTAATAAAGGTTGAATATGAAACTGTTTTCTGAGAAGACAATAATAGGAGTATAAAACTGTGTGTTATACACACATTTAGTTTTTTTAAGTTATTTACTTTTTCATGTTATATAATTTTAATTTTCGTTTATAAATTTCAAATAACTTATTTTAAAAATATTGTTATCGAAAGGGGTCAAGTATTACACATGTACTCGTTAATTTTTCAAATTTATTTATTAACTAATAAACTAACTCGTAATTGTATTTAAAGTTTGCACTTCATGGATGTTTGATCTTTGAGGTTCGTGGATAATTTTGAATTTCGTGTAAAATAACACTAATATCCAATATGAAAATCAACCAATTTTTGTGAAATAAGTTTTTCTTTTTTTATTTATAGTCTTTAAAAATCACTTTTGTAAAAAATTTTTAATTTGCTTTTTTAGTATGTTTTAAATTCGTTGTACATTATGTGAATATTAGTTTATAAAAAACAGTGTTTCGAAAGGTTTCTCAGAAATGTAAGAATGTCAAAGGTGGTTTTCGAAGTATTTCAAAGTTACATGATGCGAAAACCAAAGGTATTCTTTTTTATAAGATTTTTGTAAAAAGGAAATGGGATTTACAAAAAACTTATTTAAAAAAATCTCTGTATAAAATTTGAAAAAAAAAATCAATTTAACTATTTTGAATGGTTTATACTCGAATTAAAATAGTTGAAGCTGAGAATGTGAATGCCGATATTTGTTGCTGTCAAAAAGAACGTTTGTTATCTAGCATAAGTGTGAAGCAATTTTTATTTTCCCCCATACTGCTTCGATGGACAAACTTTCCAGATTACTGATGCATGTTTCCGAATTGTTTAGACTGAAAGACAAATAAGTAAATAACCTCGTAATGAGTAAAAGTAGAATGACAAGCTTCGTTTTGGTTCGAAGGCGATTAATGCTGCTTTTTATATTATATGAAGGGCTGTCATTCTCAGTCTAATTCTTGTCTGGTCAAAATGGTGTAATCTTTATTGCTGCTATTCCATTCCCCCTTCCCCGTCTGAGTAACAATTTATTTAAATTCCAGCTTAACTAGATTTGTGATATTTACATTAAGACGCATCTTTCTTGGCTAATGTTTTACATGAAATTTAGTAATGTTCTGTAAGTATAATACTAGAGAGAGAATCTGTGTGTGTGGAATTCAAATTTTTTTGGCGTTCTAAATCCTCTAGTATTTAATTGAAACTAGTTTAACAAATCATAATTTTTTTTCGAACTGAAGAATTATGTACTGCCCAATATTATATATGTGTGTTTAAATTCGTCACATAAAAATTAAATATTTTAGATATTTTCATTTGTGAAGAAGTATCGTAATGTTTTTACTATTACTTATAAATCATACTTTTATTAGCGGCATCATGCACATTTGAGCATATATGAAGTTTTAAAGACTATCTCAAGAATAAAAACTGCAAAATTTAGGTCCTAAGTGATAAAAGAAACTCGTTCTCTCTTTATTAAACTTTAATGGTGTTTACTTTTGTTTATTTTCAGGACTCCCTGGGAAGCAGTTTATGCTTTTCGGCAGGGCCGCAAACTCGTGAAGCCAACATTCCAGGGGAGAGTATATAACTTTTTAGAGAGACCTAAAGAATGGAAATCCGTTGTTTATCACAGTGCTATGTAAGTATGACTAATCCCTTTCAGAATTAAAATGCTTTTAAAAAAAATTTAGAGGTAGCAATTACTTTAAAACTTATTTCTATCAATCAATCTTGATTTTCGAAGTAGTTTACAGGAAATATAAACAAATAAGCGTATATTAGGGGCTTTGAAATGCACCAGAGTAGTCTAGGAAAACAATGCATACATTTTCCATCGAAAATATCGAATGCCTTCAAGCAAAATGATTGCACGCGTTGTGCTCAATGCTTCACTAACGTGGAATTGAGAAAATTAACATCTGGCATAAATTTAGCAAAGCCTTTATGAATTTTAGTTCAATTTCCAATCTCCTTCCCTAGAAAAAAATCATTAAATTTACTAGTGTAGTATTTTCATCGAAATTTTAAAAAATATATAAGGTAAAAATGTGTAAATTACTCGTCAGAATCAAATGCAATATGTTCAATTGAACAAAATTTTTAATCTGTGTGTACAAATGCGTTATGTATTAATTTTATTTTGATTAAATCTTTTTCGTCTCCGAGAGTTAAAAAAGGCCGCGGTAGCTTAGTGGTCAAGATAACGAATTCGTGACTGGCGTGTCATGAGTTCGAGCCTAGTACAACTGAAGACCCGCGATGCATGCTAAACCTGTCGGAGAACTCAAACGTCCTCCCGTCAGTGTGGTGTGGTAGTTAGGAGAGGGGATGCCTGCTCGAGTATCGTCCACTTTACTTAACCATGGCTCATAATTTCGAGGCGAGTCTCCAAAAGCGTTCGAGTAGCTGAACAGTGCGACGTAAATATTAACTCACTCACTCAAGGGATAAAAAAAAAAACATAAAATTATAAGTAATTTTTAGTTATAAATGTTAAGTTTCATTAACTTGTAGAACTCTAGAATTTAATAAAATACACGAAATCGTTCTATAAGTTTATTAGATGAATGACGATACGTAGCAAAAAAATCTATTGTAATTTCGCCCAAAATTACTTGCTTTAAATTTTCAATATTTATGGCCATTGTAGCCGAGTGGCTGTGATTGACGAGTCGTGGGTTCGAGTTCCAGTTCCATTGAAGATTCACCGTGTAAAGGAGTTAATGCTCGTTAAATCTGTCGAGGCTCGCGTTGGAGTGGAGTTAAAGTTTAGGTAGTCGGATAGCAGCTCAAATGTTGTCCTCGTCTCTTGTGAATGAGGTTTAAAATTACGAGTTCTGTCGAAAATAGTCCTCGTTTTGTTTTAAAGTGCCATGTTAATAAAAAATAGAATTACTTATTCAATATTCATACTTTACTATAATTAACTCTTGATAAGTTAAAGAACTTAATTGAAATGTAATAATTTAACGACTCATTGTTAAAGGAGGTTATAATCCTAGTGCTCTTATAAAATGCCACACCAGTTAACATTCACTTACATTAAAGGAAATAAGAAAAACTCATTCTTCAAAAGGGGATAATTCAGCTGTCAAAAAAGTGAATTTAGTTTTTTGCAATATAAGTAAAAAAAATGACGAATCTTCGAAACGCGCGCGCGGGGACTTTAAATTATAAGTATTTCAACAGACTATTTATAAAAAGTATTAAGTTTCTTATGCATGGAGACCAAAATGCATTCTAACGAAGCATTCCGAAATAGTTCGAAAATTTCATAATACAGTAAAATGCAACAAATGCAGTCTTTTGCAATTGGCGTTTGATGAGCATTGAAGTCGTCAATCAATTGGTTAAAGTTTGCTTATCTTTCGAGCAATGTAAGTATGTCTAATGTGTACACATTGCGAATTATTGCAGACTGGCCTCTTTTCCGGTTGATTTGATTTAAACATCTCTAATAAAGATGGCGTAATCTTGCATACATACTGATTGTATGCACAAGAATATATAAAGTTTATTTGAATGACAATCCTTGAAATTTGCTATCAGTGCCGGTTTATACATTGGGCGCTTGGAGCAGACGCCCAGGGGCCCGTATAAGCTGGATTTAACTAGATTTTCTGGTTATAAATTTCTATCCACCGCTGCCAAAGGGGTCTGTAGATCTTCTGCGCTCAGGGCCCGAAATGAGCTTAAATTGGCATTGCTTGCTATTGTGTCTAACAGCGAACTTTTGCCTAGAAATAGTCTTCACTTTTTAAAAATGCCTAATAAAATAAAAGTTATATCGATGGAAAAGCATAATACATATATATTAAAAGTAATTTTGATAATTTTAAAAGTTAAAGTGAAACAAAAAATTATACCCGAGCATAGTTTTAATATAATCCAGCGTAGAATGTAGGGCTGATATGTAATATATTAATTCCCAGATTCTTATTCTGTACATTTATCTGTAATGACTTGTTGAAGAATAGATGTTTCAAAGTGAATTCTCGGATATGTCTGAAATTTTACAATTTATCTCTGAAACTCAATTGGTCAGATTATATACTATTTAGTACTTTAAGACTAACAATTTAGGAACTATTTTGTTGACTGTGAAATTTGCAGTCTTAATTTTTTTAATAATTCTAACAGGGTTTATTTTTAGAACATATACATTTTCACTTTCTGTTGGCTGTCTTTATTGATAAAGTTGAATATAAATAAAAGGATCTTGTGCTTTTAAAATTCAACAATTTTATGTTTCATACAAAATATAATGCATTTGATGTAAAGTTTTGTTCTAAATCACATACAGTGTTTAGTGCACAGTACAGTGTTATGTACTTAATTTTTTTTTTTTGTTCTTGTTCTTCCCATAGATACACTTCTATTTTAGGATCTTTACTGCTAAGCGTGTTAACCACGGTAGCTGAGCATAAGGCTACATATTCAAGAGTTGTATATATTGTGGTGAGTGCATATTTTCTTTATAGTATAACGTTAATGTATTGTTCGGTTTTCTTTTTTTCCTGATGTTTTTTAAAGAGAAATTACCTAAAAATAAACAAAGATTTATTCATATAATACTTATTAAACGATGTTATCTGAAAATATTCAATTCATAAGTTAATTTGTTGTCATTCATATTATACTAAAGCATGAACTCCGTTACTTTTGGTCCCAGAATCTAATTGTTTTTCAATCCGTGGTGTACACAAGGGGTGTGTAGAGGTTTCAATACCCTTCCCCCTACTCAGATCAACAGATTTTTAATTTTTACCTTAACTCTACGCTTTCGCTTATGCGTATTTCAGAATATAGCCCCCCAGAAGATATGAATGAGTATGCTACTGATTGCAATTACATAATTAGATCCCGATATTTCAAAATTGCAGGGAAGACCTGTTCTCACCATCGAAGGGGCCATCTTTAAATAAGTACGTAATTTGCGACTCCGAAATACTTGGGAGTCATCTTTCCTCCCCTCCCAAGGCCGCGGTAGAAGAGTGGTATAGGTATCGGATCGTGGCTTGCCTTGTCACGAGTTCGAGCCCAGTACCACTAAAAACCCGCCGTGTAGGGCAGCGATGTACGTTAAATCTGTCGAGAGCTGAAACGTCCTCCCTTTGGTGTGGTGTGGTAGTTAGGAGAAGGGGTGCCCGCTCAGGTGTCGTCCACGTCACTTGACCATGGTTCAAAATTACGTGGTTCGTCGCCAAAAGCCCTCGTGTAGCTGAACAGTGCGACGTTAATATTCAATCAATCAATCCTCCCCTCCCAAAGGATTTGCTGCTTTTGGTAAACACCACTGACGCGTCCTCGAAATATCGTAGCGATTTTTCCCTATTTTCGATTTTCCTGTTTGTCAATCACTGGTCACCTTTTTCTATCTGCATTTACCTTTTGTCTAGATCACAGATGAGCATTTGTTACATTCATTTACATTATGTACTTGGTTACTAGTATATTAGATTGTTTGGTGCAACCTGTGTGTGTGTGACCAAGTCACTGTTTGTTGTGTTTATAATGTTAACCAGTCAGTCACTTAAAATTTGACTATGATTAAAATCTTTTAAGTTTATTTTATTCTATGCATTAATGCTATGATTAAATTATTAGGAGATAGTACTGAGCATTTGCTTAGTTATTTTATTTTGGGAAGTCGCTACAAAAAAAAATAATTGATAAGTGAACTCATCGTATAATTACATTGGCGGATGTTAAACTCTTTGGTTTCATAGTTAAAAATTATTATGAAGGCTTCAACCACACAGATAGAAATATTCACACCTATTTGCCGATTCCAGTAACAAAGTTATCAGGGTTACGAGTTTCATGGTTAAATTGATTTACGTTTCTCGAGTATAATTAAAAACCAATCTTAAAAAATAATAGGATATGCTTCCTGTTAAATGGAACCTAGTCTCCAGTTTCTTATGCTGTAAAATCAAAAAGCCTATTCAACAACTTCGTTCACCTAACAGTAAGTCACATAATAAGGCTTCAGTAAATCCTTGTGTAGCTTTCGATTTTGTTATTCAAATCGTACTAAATTGGAACTCAAAGTATATGCATTCTTTTTCTTCTTTTAATTAAGAAATTGAATCATCCCGTTCTTGAATGGTCATCATTTTTAAAATAGTCTTTAATTTAGCTTGATGCATTTTTTTTTGTATTTATGCTTCAGTTATTTATGCAATGAAAGTTTCGTTTTCATATTTACAGGAAATTATGTTAGTATCTGTTTTCACCATCGAATATATAGCTCGCCTTTGGTCAGCTGGCTGTAGAAGCAAATACTTAGGAATATGGGGGCGCCTAAGATTCGTCACCAAACCAATTTGTATTATAGGTAAGGGTAATTTATTATATCCACCTTTTTGTGTTAATTTTAGTTAGTTTACATACTTATTAATGTATTTATACTTTAAATATATCTTTCTATTATTTTTACTTGCTCATTTTACAAAAATAGGGCTTTTTAAGGTATCCGACTACATTCGGAACAGTGATTTTGCAAAAGCGTATAAATGGATAATATTTATATTTAGTGTCACTTAGATTAGAAAGTGTATATAAAATATTGGTTTAAGAATATTATTACAATAAAAAATTATTTAAGTACAATATTTTGACAAAAAATGCACATAGAATGACCCATTTTCAAATTCTCTTTTAGTGAAAAAAGCTTCTATTATAATGATATTTTGCCTGTTTATAGCTCAGACAGAGGCTCAACTAGAATTTTTGAAATATATAACTTAGAAGTGGGTTTATCCCTGTTTTACGACAACAGAGGGGAGAAATTTTGAGAAAAAAACGCCTATAATTATTTCAGTTGGGGGTAACTCTGAAAATGTTAATTTTTCAAAAATCCTATTCAGACACTCTGGAGAAGTCTTTACTTTATATACGCGTAATATTATTTTAGAAGCATTTTTATAAAAGGGAAACATTTTGAAAAGGATTATTCTAAGTTAATTTTTTGCCAAAATATTGTATTAAAATTTTTTTTGTCAATGTCCTTAAAACAATTTTATACAAAAACCCTAATCTACGTGACACTAAATATCATGAAAATTATCCATTTATGCGCTTTTTTAAAATCACGGTTCCAAACGTAATCGGATACCTTAAATTCCAAAGACTCAATGTTTATCAACTGAAATAATATCCCTCGTAGATAAAACCTTGAAATGCAACATAAAAAGCATTATGAATTTTTAAATATATCGTTTCAATCATCTGCTTAATTTGAAGAGGGAAGTGCCAACTCAACTACAGTCCTCGTCACGTGACCGAAGTTCAAAATTATGAGGGATGTTTCCAATACCCCTCGTGTTGCTTCAAACTGCGACGTCAAACAATGAATCACGCTTGACTGTCTTATCTTAAAAATTATAGTAAAGGGATAATTGAACATTTTTTAGTGTATGTGTGTTTACTTGAAGATTTATCATTGGAATTCTATTTTTCTTGGTCTAGTATAAACCATTTCATCTTGTTTGCTACAGGCAAAATTTAAATGTCATTGTGCACATTTATTACTGGTAAATATTGATAGAATCTCATTTTCTTTTTCATTCATGCACGCGTACATCGTTGATCCAGTCTGATCGCTCATATATATAAACTATATCGTTCATCAAATCTCGGATTTATTTCCTAAGGATGCATCTTTCATGGTTGACAGTTAGCAAATTATTTAAGCTATTTTTTAAAAGGCTCATTGTATATACCCGAGGAGCAAGGGATTGCCTCCGGCCAACACTATAATGCTTTTTAGAACCTAAATGATCTTGGAGTTGAATGCGATATTAGTAATCGTCATTTGTAAGTTGTGTCGTATGTTCGAGACTGTATTTTATCGCCAAATAACTGGTTAATTGATCTGGGCTGTAAAATTCTATTGTGATGTACTGTAGAAGTAAATTAACTTGGATATCTCGACTTGGTCTTCTGATTGAGATTCTGAATTATAGGATTATATCAATAACCCTTTTGTAATTTTAGGTTGACCTTATTTTATACCAATCAATAGATAATCAATGTGATCAATAGGTAATCAATAGGTAATCAACAATCAGTAATACAATTCTAAAAAATTTTTTTAATTTTCATTTTACTCTCGAACTTAAAGTGTTATCTTCAATAAAAATGATTTTAAAGTTAATTTTTTTCCTTTATCGTTTTATCATTGAGTAGATTACGAAACCTACTTCTTCCTTTAATAAATGATTAAAAAATGAGGTAAAAAGACATTTTTATACAAATTAGTGTTTTGAAATTTTTAACGCGTTTATTAAAAAAAATTCTGTGTACCAATTCGTAAATTACATGAAAACGGGCAAAGATGAGTACGTTTTTCAGTTTAGTGCTTTTTTTAATATTTCAATAGGTGCTATGGAATATTTCAAAGAGTGCATTACTTTTTTCCTCCATCCCGAAGGTATTCTCTAAATTTTACCGAAAACTAGTTTGAACAAGTTATAAATATTTGATTTGAATATTAAATGAATTTCGGATGAATGGTATATTCTAAAGCAGGGGTGGGCAACTAGCAGCCCACGGGCCACATGCGACTGGCTAAGAGTTTTTATGCGGCCCACCAAGATAGTCAGAAAATCCGCTTTGAACCGAGATTTCTTTCCCGTACGCGATCAGTTTTTTTTCAGTAATAGAAAACTAAGAACATGTAAATGTTTCTAAGAGATCATCTGTAGAGTCTGGAGGACGAGATCACAAGATATCAGGATTTTAAGAAAATCGATACTGAATTCAATTTGCTCTGCTATCCCATTGCTGCTGATATTGATACAGCACCCGAGGAGCTGCAGTTTGAACTTATTGACCTAAACTCGAATCACCGTGTGAAGAAAATATTTAATGCTATGACATCGACTTTTACAATTTTTTATCAGCTGAAAGATTTCAATGTATGAATAAATTTGCGGGAAAATTGTTCTTTACATATTAGTAGATATACGTTTGTATGGGCAAAGTTTTTCTTGCATGAGGATCCACAAGAGCAAATATAGACGCAAGTTGGCTGACATAAATTTGCAGGCTGTGATAAGAATTTAAACAAGTAATCTCCTAATTTTAAAAATAAACTGCAGAAAAGTACGACAGGGTACTGTAACGTCGTGAGTAGCTAACCATCAATAAATATTCGGTTAGCTATTGAAATTATGATTAGCTAAAAAATTGTCACAGCCTAATATGAAAATAAAAGGACTGTTTATTTGCTAAACAATTTGTTAGTGAAGCAATAGATTACAGTTCATGCGCCAAGTCTAGTCTGTCTATCTCCTATTCTTAACGCCCTCGGAGTTCATCGTCTTTCCTTCCTTTCCACTCCAACCTCCTTAGCGCTCTCCTCTCGTTTTCTCCATCCAGGGCTCTCTCAGTACGTTCCCAAAACAGGGCTCTCCCTCCAGTTCTCTTGATCCAGGGCAGGGCTCCTCTCCCTAGTCTCCTGAAAAAACCCCTTTTAAACAACAGGGGTGGGTCCACAACACGCCCCTCGTCCCTTCTTATTGGCAGGTCACAAAAGTCTCTCTCGGCCTCCCTCGTCCTATTTGCGCATAACACACCAATACACACCCGGGCCGTCTGGCCCAAAGCGCCATAATTCCTTGTCCAACATCTGGACACACTTGTCCATCACGCCTGTTTCTATTATCCCATTCTCTCAACACCAGAAAAGACGACATGATTCTTTGAATACAGGCTTCGCCTATTGTCTATGGGCGCCGGTTCGCTTTTCACCATTATGATGGCCAGTATGGGTGTCGGCACTCCTTCCCGAGCTCAAACAATAAACAATGGCCCCATGGCCACGTGCACTGGTCATTTAACAGCTGATGAAGCTATAAAATTTAGTGAGAATTGATGGGTGTGAGTTCACAACAATCGAAAACGTCGTACTTGTCATTTAACAGCTGGTGAAGCTATAAAACTTATCGTGAATCGAAGGATGGGGGTTCACAATAATCGATGACGTCACAGTACATTTGTCTCATTAAACTGATTTTAAAATTAGATGTGGTTGCCGTCATTGACCATAAGAAATTAGCGCGGTAAATAAATTGAATAAAACTGCCACTATTCTATTTAATTTATATTTATTATTTTTTATAAGGAATGTAATCATTTAAAAGGTTCGGATCTCCGGTCCCCCAATGGGGCTCGCGAGCCAAAACAAGTTGCCCATCGTTGTTCAAAAGTAATGAAAGTATTAAATCAAATTGTTATCTTAACGAACTTCTCATGAGTTTACCTTCAGGTGAATGTTATTTATGTCTCCTCTGTACGTAGTTAATCCCCCTTCTCTCCCGTTGCCTGAATGGCGCATCCCCGGAAATATCCTAACGGTGTTTCATTATTTTCAGCCCCCTACCCTTGTCAACTAACTCGTGCCTTTTTTTATCTGCCTTCTCTACCTACCTTACATCTACATTTGTAACAACTACTTACATGGTACGACATGTTTTTTGCACAATATCTATTATAAATTAATCAGAATATCTATTATAAAGTTGCCTAGCGTGAAAATCGCGGATTTCTTTAAGGATTGATACAGTCTTGAATCTGAGACAATTTACAGAAAACTTCACGCTTTCTGCTAAATGTAAATTTTTATATTACATTTTATTGCGTATGTTATCGCAAAATAGTATTGCTATGCTAATATTTTTTTCTGCAAAAATAAGTGTATTAAATTTATTTTATTTAAGTACTTGTAGGGATGAATTTGTTTTTCAATAAAGTTAAGAACAAAATGCAAAAAAGGGTAACGTTATAAGGGGGTAATCGGATGGCTGACAAGATTTATTGCCAAATTTGTGAGGTTTAATAAGATATTGAAATTCGGCAGAAATTTTGGAATATTGTATTTACTCCAAGAATTTAGATTTGCTTTATTTTTGATAATTAAAGCTGCATTATTTTCTTACAGATCTGATCATTATTGTCTCTAGTTTTCTTGTGATAATTTTTGGATCTGATGGAAAAGCGTTTGGTGTAAAAGCCATAAGGTAAAAAAAATTTGTTTTTCATTGTAGTATTCTTAGTGATAAAGTCATTTACAATATACTGCAATAGCTATTTGTTTTTTAGTAGTGAAATATTCAATAGAAATAAAAGGATTTTTTGTATGGCAAGTGGGCAGTGTATATTTAATACAGATGTATCTTTTAAGAAATACAATGCAATGTGTAGATTTTTAAGGTAATATTTTTTAATTTATACTTCACTGTTTTTATTTATAAATTTCCTTATTTCAAATAAAAATATTTGGTATAAAATTTTATATCAGTTAATTCAATAAAATTAATATTTTTAGTTGGGCTTAAAATCGACGAAAACTTAGATCCTTAAATAAACATAGATATTGTTGGAAAAAATATACACGTTAAAGACCCACATTTCGTTAGAACAAGATTAAAGTTTGATTTATTTTGCATAATTTAAAAATAATAATTTGTTTGCATCCTGATTCTTTTATTAGGGGTGTGAGATTTCTTCAAATCCTTCGTATGCTCCATGTTGATAGAGAAGGTGGATGTTGGAGACTTCTAGGATCAGTAATAATGGAACACAGGCAGGTGCGATTGCTGTTTATGAAATATAATCAATGAAATATAAGTGACCATGCGTCATGATTGCGTGGTCACGATCGATAAGGGGTCCTGATCGCGAACTCAGGCGCGAAGCAGGAATTCCTTAAGACTTTTTCATGCCCGGGATCCAGAGAAATCCTTTGAGGCCCTGGGGTGGCCGCGGTAGCCGAGTGGTATAGGTATCGGACCGTGGCTTGCATTGTCACGGGTTCGAGCCCAGTACCACTAAAGACCCGCCGTGTAGGGCAGCGATGCACGTTAAATCTGTCGAGAGCTGAAACGTCCTCCCGTTGGTGTGGTGTGGTAGTTAGGAGAGGGGGGTGCCAGCTCAGGTGTCGTCCACGTCACTTGACCATGGTTCAAAATTACGTGGTCCGTCGCCAAAAGCCCTCGTGTAGCTAAACAGTGCGACGTTAATATTCAATCAATCAATCAATTGAGGCCCTGGGCTGCTATAGGAAAGTAGGCCCTACCTGCGATTTTTAGAAATACAGTATATAGCATGCATCGTCAAATATTCGTAACATGTGCCCGACTCGCAATCTCACAAACCTAGGCACAAACCAGGTTCCACTGATAGCCGCATTTCCACTAAATGAGTTGAATCATTGCTTATGATTTTAGGCCTAAGCCTAGACATGGATAAGAGTCTTGCATAATACAATCTTGCCAATTTTGCCAGTTGACCTGCAGTTTGAAAGTCTGTTTTTTTTTGTAGAATATGTACGAGGGAATAATATTGGACCATTTAAGTTATCTAGATCCTGGTCTTATTAAGACTGTGTCGAGGATGAAACGAGGCCCTGGCCCCGGGCCTTGTTGCTCATGCCTTAAGGAGCTCCTGCTCATGAGCCAGCAGTATTTCTGGCGGTTCATGAGCTCGAATTCTAATGTCGTTAAAGACCCAGCTCTGATGCATGTTCAATCGGTTGAGGTTCAAAGATCTCACTTTGGCGTGGTGTAGAAGTTTGGAAAGCGAAGTACCAGTTCAAATGTAATATGATGCTAATAAATAATTAATCAAAAATATAAATTAAACTTTTAAAATGGATTTGATACAGTGGAATTTTTTGAAATTTTTTTTATTTGAAGAAAATTTAAGTTTCCTTCTCTTTCTGGTTAAATTGCTCATGTTTTGAATAAAATAATTAAATTGATTTTTTAAAGCGAACTTTAAAAGTAAAGCTTCGTTCACCTCGTTATATTTTTCTTAAGGTATCCGACTACTTGCGACAACTTTTTTTTTTGAAAAAATGGAGATACGGGGATTTTTTTGTGATTTTTAGATTTATTTAGTATGTTTTAAGGAAAGAATTCTAAAATTGAAAACAGAAAAAAAATTCATAGCTATTAAAATGGGAAAAAACCGGTGAAAAAAAATTACATAAACGGGGCCCGCTCTGTACAAAAATTTTATGAACAAATTCTCACTCTTTCAATTTTGATGTGTTTCTTTGATATTCATGTTTGAAATGACCTTCAGGATAAGATATTTTAATTTTTACAAAAACTAGAGCACTTTATCTTAGTGACTATATGAAATTCCTTAAAAAACAGCAATTATATTCACATAAAGGACTGTAAATTTTGAAATAAAACAGTGGTTGATAAACCTGAAGATCAAAATACTTCTATGGTATACAAAACCTACACACAAAAAAATTCAAAGCTTTTTCAAAACTTTTTGAGCAATCGCTGTCCCCATTTGAGTTTTTCGAAAAACACATTTCGAGTAAAACGCATTTTAAAGTTTGACATCTTGTGTAAAGTTATGACATCTGCTTTTACTTAAAGATGTGTAGTTTTTTGTTCTAATGAATGGAAAATAAAAAACTTAGTATTTTTATTAAGCTAATAAGATGGCCTATAAAATCACGACAAATTTTTGTCCATTTTGAAAATCATGATTTTAGGGTAGTCGGATACCCTAACAAATAGATTGAAAAATTTAAATATTTCAAATATTTAATTTGAATTCTAAAGTTTTCTTTATTATGATACTAGTAATATGTAGTTAATATGTAAATCTATCCATCTAAAATATCTTAACAGAATAAATTACTATAAAATTATGTATATTTTGTTTTACGTATAAATTATTTGGTTCAGAAAGTAGAAAACTGCATGTTAATAATTGTGGAACTAGTTATAAAATCGTAAATTTTGAGAAAAACTTCTTAACGAAAGCATTTTATGTTAGTTTTCAGTTTGGAAGAGAAATATTGATGTAAGCTAATATAAGTTAAATTATTTATTTTAAACAACTAGTATTAATTTGAATTTGTTTCAGGAAATGTTCACTGCATTGTACATAGGATTTCTTGGCCTAGTGTTCTCATCCTATTTCATGTTCCTTGTTGAAAAAGATGTCATTATTGATAACATGCCGTCAACAGCATTTGCTACATATGCTGATGCCCTGTGGTGGGGTGTGGTAAATATCGTTTATTGTGTTTTTAGTCGGTTATCTAACATCAGATAGGCAAAGCCATATGTAATGGTTCTGTTACTCTAATTTGTGAAAACAGTTCTCCCTTGAGAAACAAATTTGTTAATAAAACATCCATTTTATCATTGTTTTAGGTAACCATGATGACGATTGGTTATGGTGACAAAGTTCCTTTAACATGGACAGGTCGACTTTTAGCCTGCATATCAGCCCTTTTTACAGTATCATTCTTTGCTCTCCCTGCTGTTAGTATTCCTCCTTTACGTAATCTGAGCTATTGATCCTCAATTGTTTATTAATAATTAAAATTTTAGACTATTCATCTTTCAATCTTTGTTGATTTTGTATAAGCTTATGTTTTGAGTAGTTTAAGTATTTAAGATTAAATGTGTGTTTGTATTTAAATGCTTAAATTTTAAAAAAATTGTAAGCATATTGGTTTTTATGTGAATGTTCGTTACATATATATTTCTAATAAATTTTGTAATCATGAAGATTTATAGGTGTAATATAAAAATCTAATATTTTATGGATGCAAAATGCATTAGTAAAGTATAATGTAGTTATATTCTTTAAAAAAACTATTAATAATTTAATAAACTTAGAACTAAGTGTTATGTAATATTGTTTAGCTATAATTACCTATTAGTTCACTTTTTTCATTTTATTTAAGAGGACTTAGTACCTTTAAACCTTCAAAATATCGATTCTTCGAAAATATTTTTTAAAAATAGTTTGAACTGTTTTTGGAGCATTTTAAAAACCAACCGCGTCAAAATCCGATAACTATTACGTTCTGTACAGGAAAAAATGTAAATGCCTAAAAGGACTTGGCTCTGTAAATGATCTAATTTACTTTTAGCTTTGCCGTTGTTAAAACTTTGAAATGATGTAAACGAGATTAACCTAAATTTTCTAACAAAATGTATGAAGGATAAATGCATTATTGTTTTGAATACTTGCAAACTAAGGTAATTTTTTTATTTAGTATATTTGAAACATTTTTAGCATATAGTGTTTTTATGCTATAAAATAAATCTTAAATAAATTACTTATTGCATTCAAATGAATGTAATAAAAATTTCAAATATTTATCAGCAGATTTGTTGTTCTCTATAAAACTTTAACAAACTCTTTTTCTTTTAAAATTATCTCTGATATAAATTTTCATTTTAAAACTTTTTATAGGGCATCCTTGGATCGGGTTTTGCATTAAAGGTCCAGCAACAGCAGAGACAAAAGCATTTTAGTCGTCAAATTCCAGTTGCTGCAACTCTTATACAAGTAATTTGAATTTTAAGAATATGTAAAAGAAAAGTTGAAATTTATAAAGATTATTTATAATTTTTACTAGCTGGTATACCCGCTTTCGTTTGAATTAATTTTTTCAATAAAATTCAAGAATCATGTTAGCTAGCAATCCAGTTAGCAATTTTAATATTTATCATTAAAGTAACGATCTAAAACTCCAATAAGTTGGACCATGACGCAAAGTGCGCGAGAGTTACTTGAAGCGAAGCGCTAATCTTCTGTTGGGAAAAGAAACTAAAGCTCGATCACTGTAGATGTAAGTAAATACAGGGTGATTCATAAAGAGGTATACAATTTCCAGATGCTGTAAAATAGTAACAATCAAAGACAAGTACCATTTCAGCGAACTTTAAGGTAGCTGTACTATTAAAGTTTGTGTTTCGTCCCTTACGAAGTTATGTAAGTAATAGCTTGCGTGTCATGGGACTAGTCAGTCAAAAAGGCAACGTTTGCAGTGGAAAAGGCATTTTGTATTCTTTAATTTAGCGAAGTTTCATGGTAGCCCCTTTCTTGAATGTTAGCTCTTTTTGGTTGATGCCACAATTGCAGGACGACATTGATAACTTCATTCTCCAATTGGATGGTGCACCACCACACTGGTCGGCCAACGTGCGAAATTACCTCGATGAGCATCTCCCTCACCAGTGGATTGGACGGGTCGCAGACAACATGCCACTTACCCAATGACCACCCAGAAGTCCTGACTTAACACTTTCTGATTTCTTCCTGTAGAATTTAAAAAAGGACAAGATATTCGTCCTTCCATCTTCCTGTTGATCTAGCGTATCACAACCACTATCGATAGATTTTATTCAGATATCTTAATGCATGATTGGGCGGAAAGGGATTGCCGGCTCAATGTGTGTCGTGCGACTAAGGCTTCACTCACAGAACATTTGTGGTGTTCTTGTTGTTTCTAATGCCACCTGTCTCACGTAGTCAGATCGAGACCAACGAAATTCATCGTGGCAAGGGGCGAGATGTACAACTGTCGTTGGCCTTTAGCACCATACAGGTGACAGTATGATTTAGCTCGGAGAAAATCCCGAAGGGACGATAGATGGCAACACCATCGATTTCCACCTCCACAATTTAAGCATGGAACTGAAGGAGAAGGAAATATTATCCAGTCCCCTGTACTCGTGATTCGGCCCACAAGACTTTCGGACCCAATGATTTAACGATCACGTACTCCATGTCTACTCGGAGGGTATTTGGGGACATCGGGCATTGAACCCAGACCTTCCGGTCTGGAGTCCGATGCTCTAACCACTAGGCTACCCATGGCCCTACAGAACATTTGTGACTGTCTCTAACAAAACTTTAAATAATCACATAGAATTCTGTAACAAGGAACATATGTCTTAAATTGTTCCTGATTTATAGAGCATTGAAACTGTATACATTATGAGTCACCCTGTATTGTATGAAACTCATTAACTGATGTTTTCCTCTTTTTAAGTGGGAGAAATGTTTATTTCGTATATTGTAAGAATACAGTGTTTGAATCTATAAATTTCGGAATACAACGATTTTTGAAATAATTCGATATTGGTTTGTGTCAATACTGTTTTTAAAAATTTGACAATTGATTCATTAGTTAAAAGCTCAAACAAAGTTAATCTTCTGGAAGAAAAACTTGAATCTTGGCTTAAAGTAGTTTTCAACAGTAAATTTTAAAAGCTGGCGAATTTCCGAACAATCGCATCGAAGTGCACTCCTTCATCTGATCTAGAATTCGTATCGTTACAAAAAGTTTCTCTACCGAAAGAATATTGTAGCCGGAAAAATGATTTATCGATAATGAGAAAATGTTCTTTCAATAACAGTAAGTAAATAACTCAATGACCGTGGTCACCAACTTTGGGGCGAAAAAGATACCCCTAAACAAATCTAGTGGAGTTTAGGAGGATTTTTTTGACGAGATAACATTAGAAGCTCCTGGAAGATTCTTGTCGGCCTATAATAAAGACGATGCAGCAAAACTTAAGAGTTAAACATTTGACAGCGACTGTGCGTTTCGTCTTGCTCAAGAGAAATTGTGGTTATACATTTGAATTGCTATGCTCTGTACTTCTGATTTTTAGATTTTGTGCTATTGTGAATTTATATTGGTGTGTTGTTTCCTGTTGAAGAAAATCTACTATATTTAATAGAATTCCAGAATAGATCTAGATTTGATCTGAAAGAACCTGCTTGTTATTTCCTAAGACTTCTACATTTAAAAGCTATTTAAACATTCAATAATATCAAATTGTATACGTCTGCCCCTTTCCGTCTTTCGTACGCTGTCCAAAGAAACATGCGTTCATAATGTTCTCATTAATAAAAATGACACTTTAGTTATTAAAATTTTAAAATGAATTTCATATCTGATACAGCTCTAAGTATATTAGAATTCATTTGAAGTAGTTTGTTTGATCGATCATTACTAGTATCGAACTTTGAGTTACACAATAGCAACGGTAGCCGCTTAGTCATAGTCGCGAACTCGGGGTCGGCGAATTCTAGTTTGGATTCAAAACCTAGAGCCTCTTAAAACCCGCATTAATTCCATTGAAGCTTAGGTCCTCCCGTTATTGTGGTGTGGAAGTTAAGTGAGAGAGTGTCAGCTTGGATGTCGCCCTCTACACTTATTCGTGGCTCAAATTACAAGGGGTTTGCCGCCAATAGCTCTCGTGTTGCTTCACAATGCGATTTAATTTAAAATCAAATTGAGATATGCAAGGGATATTGGCGACGAATCCCTTACTTTTGAACTTCGATCAAGTGACGAGAATGACACCCAAGCCCCACTCCAAACTTTCTCACTTTGCCATGGAAGTCTAATGGTCATGGCCACGAGCTTGTGATCGGAGTGTCATGAGTTCGAGTCTTAATGCCATTGATACACTTAAAATTTATCGATGTTCAAAGTCCTTCTATTGGTGTGGTCTTGTGTTGCTTGGAGAATAGACTACCAGCTCGGTGGTTGTCCTCATCACTGGACCGATATTCGAAATTGTGAACTCGGTCGCCAATAGCTCTCGTGTTGCTTTGAAATACGATGTTAATAAAAAAAAATCAAATCACATTTTGATTTCAAACTTCCAAACTATGACATATTTAATGAACATCCAACTCCTTCAAGCGACGAGTCTTTTGTGGCACTAGGTCTCGAACTCGTAATTTTCACGAAAATGCCGTTATTAAATAGTATGCGATCGCATATAAATACAACTTGATTCAAAACTAAAACGGTAAGATAACTATTTTTTTAAAGAATCATTCAGCACTGGGACGTTTGGGAAATTTAATGGGTAATGAGTCAAGAAATTAAATAATTGATTTAACTAAGTCCACATCTATTAAATACAATATTTACATTTAAATAGAAGTTATTCATACTATTGATTACTTCAATACTACAAAGTATGTCCTTTGTGAAGGAGGAAATAAACACAACCGTTTTTCTGGGTGTTTCAAAGTAGACTCCTCTGTCTTGAGGTGAGGGGGCGGTTCCTCTCTTATATCTCTTATTTCAATCAGTGTTTCTGGCTCGTGGGTGAAGTGGTGTTTTTCGCACGGCCATTGGTTGTCGGGGCGATGTCAGATAAGACTCCTTAACACTTTCAGGGTGATCGTGTGCCATATGAACGGTGTTATGCTATCCACATAAAGAAGCGAATTTTGCAACTACCTGGCTCGAAATTATTACAACACCTTTTCTCAAAGCAATTTAAATAATATTTCTTAATATTACAATATACATGAGGGAAATTCATTGTTTAAACTTTGCATTTGCAGAAATTCAATGTAGGTATTAAATTTAACATTTTTATAAATCTATTCTGCATCCAAGTTTAATGGAAAAAATACTTAATAGTTGCATTTTTTCCATCTTACATTATTTTATTTTCTGTTTGTTGTGTTTTATTATGTATGTGAAAATTATCACTGTTTTTGAGCACATCAATATATTTTAATTCTAATTACTTATCAAACTTTTTTTAAACAAATCTTTTTAGACATTGTGGCGTTGCTATGCTGCAGATAAAAACTATTCTTCCGTGGCTACCTGGAAAATTCATATGAAAAATCCATCTAATTCCTCAAATAAGGTAAAGTGTAGAGGTGGAAAATCTGATTATATATTATAAGCATTGATTTTGTTTAATTCAGTCAAATGTGTTTTAAAAAGTTTTCTTTGAAAACTGCAAATACAATTCATTCACTATACTCTTGCCAAACATTATGGAAAAAAAGTAAAAGCTTGTTGCCTTTTTATCGATATTCTTCGTCCAGCTAATTTTTTTAAAAAATAACTTTAAATGACTTTAAATTTATATACTCTGAAGTATATTTTATTCCTTTGTACGTCTTTAATCTCGGTATTTTCTTATTTCAGTACAATAAGACAATTGCAGCTCTTCGAAGAAGGAAACCAAAATACAGAAACGATACTGAAAAGAGTGATCAAAACGATAATAAATCATATGGTGAAATTGCTGTTACTTTGGAAGCTCCAAGAACTGGTATGTTAATTTTAACTGTTAAATATTAAAATTTTTAATGATATATATAATTAAACTCGGTGGCGCAACAGCCCATGGCGGACCGAGGTTAGGGGTGGCGATCTGAGATCGATTTCTCGAGTTAAAAAATCGATTTTTTTAATTCGATATGTAGCAACTGAATAGATATTTCATCCTAGAAAATCGGCATTCGATTTTTTTTCCGTTTTGGCAAAAACCACAAAGTTGGTAAAAAATCATAAAAAGCGAAGAGAACACTATTTATCGCAGGCAATTGTGCACATGAAGTATGATCCTATACTTTATTATCAAGAGCACAAGTGTTCTATTTATCATGTTCCCTCAATAGCCATGATCTATGAGTATCGTGGGATCATCTGTTCCTTGGGAGCGCTTTTTTTCGATTGCCGGCAACATCGTAAGCGATGAGCGGGAACCACTTGGATCCCAGTAGACTTGAGACTATTGTTTTTAAAAAGTTTATATATATATATATTACTAAGCATTGGGAACTCTAAGATACATTATCTATTTTCTAAACTTTTTAATGTAACAAATACACATCTAGAAAATAAATGTCTTCTTTTATACCTAATACTTTTATGTGGTAATAAAAATAATTGTAATTCTTGAATTCCCTGAAAGGAAAAAAATCTCCTGATTTTACTGATAAAAGATCGTTTATTGTGGTATTTCTCTGGTTTTTCATAAAATGGATTTGTATTTACATTGTAAACGCAGACTTGAAAAAAATCGATTTTTTAAATCGATCTTTTACACCTCGATTTTTTTGTGAATCGATTCATCAGGTTACGATTCGAATCGATTTAAAAATTGATCTTTTTCGGAAAGAATCGTCATCCCTAGCTGAGGTCTGCTATGTCTATCTTAGTTTTCGTAACATTGGGCACTGAAGTGTATGAGCCGCGATGTTCTGGTCAGATAGACAGTCTGACATGAAACCCCCAGTGTTCAGTTTCCAAGCAAGCTTTGTACTCGTTTATCGACCCGCTGCATGTATAAAAGGCTACGTGCACCTAATCCAGCCCGGGATCTGAACCTTGAACCTTGGACCTGTGGTGTGGAAGCGTGATACACTACCACTCGGCTAATAAGCGTCATATATATATGCATATACTTCATTTAAAATTTTAATGCACAGGGTGTTCCAAATGTATCTGGATGCTTTTAAATAAAGAAAATATCAGTTATTTTTAAAATTGCTTTGAATGTAAACATCTTTTGATGCACTTGACTTGAAATATATATAGAGAGACGACTTAAAATATATATGCATCTTTAAAATGCATCCAGCCTTTGAGATTTCTATGAAGCACTATATAATCAACAATCCGAATGTCCGCTGTAACTAAACTTTTTAGTTCATTGGTAACACGAATTAAAGATTGGTAAACAAGGTTTTTCATGTAACCTCATTAAAAAAGTTCAAAAATGTTATGTCTAGAAATCTTTGAGGTACCTCGGAGTGGTTATGGTCATGAACTCGTGGCCGAAATGGCCCTAAAGTGACCCTAAGTGCCACTAAAGGGACTGATGTACATTTAATCTATAGAGGCTCAAAGTCCTCCTGTTAGCATGGTGTGGTAGCTTGGAGAGGGTGTGCCAGCTTAGGTACGACTTAATCGAAGCTCAAAATTATGAGGTCCGTCACGCATAGCTCTCATGGTTTTTTCATAATGCGATCGATGTTAATAAACGCTTACTCGCTGGAGACCTTTGACCTGATTTTAGTTTCGACAATACTTGACTCTCATCAAATCTTTTGTCATTCAAAAACTGAGAATTGGAGGGGGACTGTTCAGCGCATGGACGTTGTCCATGCGCTGAAGATTTAAATTCTATAACCCACGCTACAATGTTAGCTTATTCTAGCGGTGAAGTCATTTTGAAATGAGAATGTTGAAAGATATTTAGATAGAGACATATCAAGTTTATAATTCAAAAAATTTTAATTTGATTTCCTTATGGAATATAAAAAAAATGCAAGTGCATATCATCATTCGTTTTTTTATTTATTCCCGATAATATAAAGATGCATTTCAGGCACCTTCTATTTGTACAAAGGGAATGTTGATTGTATTGGTCTAATTTAAAATGTGTTCAATGAATGCTTTGTGGTCGCGGTAGCTGAGTGGTGTAAGTATCGGATCGTGGCTTGCCTTTTCACGAGTTCAAGCCCTGTACCACTAAAGACCCGCCGTGTAGGGCAGCGATGCACGTTAAATCTGTCGAGAGCTGAAATGTCCTCCCGTTGGTGTGGTAGTTAGGAGAGGGGGTGCCAGCTCACACAGGTGTCGTCCACGTCACTTGACCATGGTTCAAAATTACGTGGTCCGTCGCCAAAAGCCCTCGTGTAGCTGAACAGTGCGACGTTAATATTCAATCAATCAATGAATGCTTTTCTGCATGAAATTTAGTTTAAGCTAGTAAAAAGTTAATATTTTAAGCATTGTTTTAAAAACTAAATCATGTAGCTTATTAATTTTTTCTAAAATATTTTACGTTTATTTAATTTTTTTTAAGATTTGAATTTACATGCCCAAAATGGTGATATTTTTAATTTACATAAAATTGCGGTTTTTATAGGTCTACATCAGTCTAGAAGTGTTCCAGATATGATGATCTCTATGCATGATGATCTAATGAAGAAAGATGGTGAATATTTCTTCATCAATACTTTTTACCCTACTTTAAAGCATTAACTTTCAATTAGTTAGTTTAAAAACTGTTTCACTGTAATATAAATACATTGATCATTATAGAATTTTAATTGTGACTTGTGTTCTGCGAGTTCAATATCTAATCTACCTAAACTTTAAAGGTTGGTCTTGAAGAATATTGCAAATATTAATTTTCTTTTACAGTCGAATCTCCGATTTAAATAATTCATCGGAAGCGAACATTTTATTCATTAATTCATGGTTATTCGTAACACCGGGGTTCAAAATATTTTTTAAAAAAGTTACGTTTACCTTTTGAGAATTCTATAATCAACTACACAAAAATAAACTACATTTTTTATTCTGCAGCTATAAAAATACTATAAGCGAATTATTACACACCAGTTAATTGAAAATTTTAAAATATTAACTTATAGATGTTTGAAAATATTTTTGATTCTTGATTGGAAAGAGTTCTTTTATCATTCTAATGCAGAGGGAAAAAACATTACGTCCCCTGTATCCAGCTGGATGAAGTATATTTACAGTTTCCAAACAATGTGAAACATTAGAACATTTAACAGTTCTGATACTTCATTATCAATTTCTGTATCAAAATCGCTACACATTCGTTTCCAACAGTCTGCCATGCTTCACAAATGTTTAAGCAAAATTTTCTTCTAAAACGTTTAATGAACTCTGCTTCTTTCATGAAAGAACAAAGGGTAAAATCCTTTAAAATATCCCTTGAGTTGTGGAGTGGGATGAGATGAAGGAATTTCGTGTCCTATTCAAAACTCATGCGGTAGGTTGCATTCATGACTCATCTACATGAATAAAGTCTAATAATGGGCTGCACCCTGCGTTGTCAAATTTGCTACTAACATGAAGTCTTTCTGTTCTGGGCAAAAAAAAAAATGTCATTTGAAATGAAATCCAATTCACACAACACATTATAATCACAATTTATAAAAAAAATTGTTGATTAATTCTTTAATTCGAAGTTCATTATTCGTTAAATAGGGTTTTTCTTCCTTCATATTAATCGGGGAAAAGAAAAAATTTTGTTAATTCACGAAATTCGTTAAATAAGGGCTCGTTAAATCGAGGTTCGACTATATTTGATGGAAAGATGGTTGTGAGTGTTCATTATTTTTTTTTATCTTTCGTAAGATATAAATAAACAGTTACATTTTTTTCAGTCAGTTCATTTAAACTATGCCACTTCTGTTAATATACTATCTACATTGTTCTTAGTTATGTTTTAATGCTATCATTTTTTGTTTCCTATTCATTTCCTCTAAAAGTGAATAAAAATTTTACTTAATTAGTGATTTAATATACTTAAATATCCAATAAAAGATTATAGTTGTATGTTTGGAATAATGTAAAATCATATTTGTATATTTTTTTTGTAGTTTCATCGACTAAATTTCAAAATATAATGAATGGTAATGAAGACTACCAAAATGACAGCATTTGCGAGGATGGTATTTATGGGAATTCAACGTGTTATACACAGTAAGAATTTTCTACTTTAATGCCTTCATTATTAAATTTAAAAGAATAAAGACATTGCATTTTATTTTTATTTAAGTAAAGCGCTCTTCCTTCGTGTTGGTGAACTTTTAAAATAAAACTCAACAATCCAGAAAGCAAATAAAAGATTATAAAAATCTCAAAACCCCTTAGAAGAATAAACTGTTTAAAGCATATGTAGCCCATGACATTGAGTGACTAATTTTGTACTAGAACCCTGTGCAGCAGATTATTGATAAACTTTAGTGGGAAAAATGGTTAAAAAGCTGAAAACTTATTCACTAATTATGTAATTAAGTGTGTATTAAATTCGGAAATTGATATTTTTCCTTGTTCTTCTAAAAAAGAACAGGGCTGCGGTAGCCCAGTGGTTAAGGTATCCAACCATGGCAGGCATGTCATGAGTTCGATCCCAGTACCACTAAAGACCCGCCGTGTAGGGCAGCGATGCACGTTAAATCTGTCGAGAGCTGAAATGTCCTCCCGTTGGTGTGGTGTGGTAGTTAGGAGAGGGGGGTGCCAGCTCAGGTGTCGTCCACGTCACTTGACCATGGTTCAAAATTACGTGGTCCGTCGCCAAAAGCCCTCGTGTAGCTGAACAGTGCGACGTTAATATTAACTCAACTCAACTCTAAAAAAAGAACGGAAAAATCGATAGTGTTATTGCGTACAGTGTCTTAAGATTGTCATTTGAATCGATTCAAATTATTTCAAAGAAAAAATTGGAATTGATACTTTTCAGCTCTAATTTCAACGTGAAGATTAATTTTGATTTGATCATTCTAGAAATAAAATTTCCTAGGAAATTTCTTATTTTATAATATGTGAAGTGGTAACATAATGAGATGAAATTTCGATGAGTGATTAACTTGAATCAATAATTTTAGGTGATACAATCGTCGATTTCTCTAGATTATAACCAAATAATTGCATTCCTTTAAGGAAATGCTTACAAAACTTTTATAATACATTTGGGTGATTTATTTTTTTTAAAAAGTCTATATGAATAATTATATTGTAGAGAGTAATTTCAGAAAACATGTGATTAAATGTTTTATTGCAATTGCGAAATGAATTATTTATTACTTAGCTTTAATTATTACTCGGTAGGGACGTCTTAAGCCTTCTTCAGACTTTGGGGCCCCTACACAAAAGTAGGCCCTAGGCCCCACCTATGACCCTTAAAAGTAGACGAATTCTCAAATACTTGTAGGAACAATAACACGAAAGGCTGTGGGTAGCCTAGTCGTTAGAGCACTGGATTCCGGACTGTAAGGCCTGGGTTCGATGCCCGTACCGCCAACCTCAGAGTACACACGGAGTACGTGCTCGTTAAATCAGTGGATCTGAAAGGCTTGTGGGCTGAATCACGAATGCAGGGAACTGGAGAAAATTCCCCTCCACTTCAGTTCCATGTCTAAATTGTGGAGATAGATGGTGGCGCCATCTATCGTAGTGTTCTATCGTCCCTTTGGGAATTTCACCGAGCTAAATCGTATTGTCACCTGTATGGTGCGAAAGTACGACGACAGGCGTACATTTAGCCCATTGCTACGATGAATTTCGTGGGCCTCGATCTGACTATGTCAGAAAGGGGGCATGAGCAGCAGCAACAACAACAAAACCCGAAACAAAAAAAAAAAAAAGGAAGGCCTTACAGTAGCTCAAACTGGCTCGACCGACTGCAGTCTTTTGATTGAATGTGTAATGAATGGTATATGGTGGTAGGCCTAGGCCTGTGCATGGATGACAGTCATCACAAGTAACCAGTTGACATATTGTACGAAATTACCAGTTTTTCGGAGAATACAACGGGAAATAACATTTGACTGTAGAAATTTTACGAATCAAGGTCTTATTAAGGCTGAGAACGAGACGAGGCCCCCATTGTGATCAAGGCCCGGGCCCAGGTGGCCTATGCCTTAAGACGTCTCTGGCCATACGATTTATAAATTCTTAAATCCATTGTTATAATGTAATTTGATGGCTCGGTGGCTTAGAGGTAGCGTGCCGCTTCGTAAGCCCAAATTTGCGGATTCGATCCCAGCTGGAGTCGATAGATTTTCTGGATGCAAAAATCGTAGGCACGCATGTTATATTATATGGCCTGCAAAAGATCCCGTCTCAGCAAAATTAAATCATGGCAATATTTAGCATCAAACGAGAGCTTGAGAAATTAATTGAAGCATCTAAATTTGTGGTAGGGAGAACCGCCACTAGACGGTGCCATCACTGAAATTGCTCTCCCATTTGGGGACTTGCTGTGTCTACAAAGGCTTAGTAGCTAATATGTAGCCCAATAAAAAATGCAATTTCTCTTAAAAGAATCTGGAAGTTTCTGTATCATGGTTTTTGATTATTTCTAAGAAGCCTCGTTTCATTCTTCCTTTTATTTTAATGTAATTTTTAATTTTAAATTATGATTGTGAAAATGTATTTTAATCTGAAATTCATAGAGAAATTTTGATTTCTAACATAGGAAAAAATGGCTATAAATTTCATTTACTTGCAGGTTATCAGAAACTCACAAGAATGCTATCCGAGCCATTAGAAAAATAAAATATTTTGTCGCCAAAAGAAAATTCCAGGTAAAATTTCATGCAGTAGTTATTCATCAGTTTTAAATTTGATTTTAACTCATTAATATTATACGTTATGTTTAGGATTCTTTCGCAAAGCCAGTTAAAGTAAATTTACATAATTTTACAATTTTATTTTACAGGTAACGGGTATACCCGTTCATCACACTAGTGAATTGAAAAAGAATTGCAATTGAAAAAAATATTAAAGTTCTAATTGATATTTTGAATAATTTTAAGTGCATTGCAAATTAGATGTACATAGAAAGAACTGTTCAGCAAATCAAATAACAAAGTCAAATAAAGATAGCTGATTTACCCACTATTTCCTAGGTTCATCTGACAGTCATTATATTCGTATTACTTGAGTCAAATATACTACCTCTGACAATAAAGTTAGGTGAATGAAGTCAGAACGACTGATCTGGTAACACTGGCGAAACAAAACGCTGCACATACGTAGTGGCAGGTATTGATCATCTGCCCTCACCATTGTTCAGTTAAGACTTGTTTTACAAAGGGCTTGTTTATTGCGTTGGTTCTTAACTGAGAACAGGAAAATGAACGAACAAAAGATCAATTTGAAGTTTTGTTTTAAACTTGACAAGACACCAAAAGAAACTTATGCGATGTTGGTATGTGTTTATGAAGATCGTGTACTGTCCATGAAGTGTGTGTATGAGAAGACAGGGAAAGTGTTTCTGACAACTTCCATGGCGGAAGGCGGGGGACCACAGTCAATGAAGAAAATATTGAGAAAGTGAAGAAATTAATCAAAAAAGATCGTCGATTAACTGTACGCATGATAGCAGATGAACTCACGATTAACCGTAAATCCGTGAGACAAATCGTTACCCAGAATTTAGGGATGAGGAAAACGTGTTGTCTTGTGCCGCATCACTTGACTGACGATTAGAAGCAAGCGCGTTTACAGGCTCGCAGGATTTTCTCAAGTACGACCCTGAAACGAAACGGCAAAGCATGAAATAACTTTCTCCTGCATCACTTCGTCGAAAAAAGGACAAAGCAGAAAAATCAATCATCAAAGCAGTGCCCATCGTCTTTTTTATAGTCAAGAAATTATCCACAAGGAATTTTCGCCTGAGGGAATGTCGATGAATGCTGCAAGATACATTGAAATTTTGACCCATTTCAAGAAACGTCTACGCAGGGTACAACACCAGTACGCAAACCTAGGTTATGGTTTTTTTGTTCACGACAATGCTCACCCTCACACAGCCAATATCGTCAAAAAGTTCCTGGTAAAAAAAGGGGGTGAAAATCGAAGGTCCACCATGCTCGTCAGATCTCAATCCTCCAGACTTCGTATTCCTACCACTCAAACTCACTTTGAAAGGAAAGAAATATGACGATATTCCTGACATCCAACGAAACGTAACTAGGATTTTGAACTCCATCCCAAAAGAATACTTCTTGCAAAGTTTCCATGACATGTATAGCAGATTCTCAACAAATTATGGAAGGTGACAATTCCAAAGAACTGTAAGGTAGCTTTCGTTAATATTTCAGCTACGTTAATGTTACAAGTCTATTCACCGAACTTTATTGTCAGAAGTTGTATAAATATCTTATACGCCACTTTGAGGAACGATTTCTTTAACTCGTTCTAAGCGGATCACTACTCGACAAAGGAAACATAGCTACCGAATTTCAAGTATAAGGGTCAGATAATTCTGGAGATCTCATTATGAGTGAGACTGTGGCTCTTTATCTATATTTATGTGGATAGAAAATCTTTCACGCCCTTGTAACCCCTTCTTGAGTGTCGATTTCCGCAAAACTTTCTTGGAGGATATTTACTCAACAAAAGAAACATATCTGCTAAATTTCAAATGTGTAGGTTTAATAGTTACGATCTCGTGAAGAATGAGTTTCTTTTCTCATCTCCATATATACACAAACGAAGTTATCCGGAAAATAAAGACCTTTTGGTTATAAAAAAATGAAAAAGAACTATTTATTGCGGGGGGGGGACAATTTTGTCACACATACCTTGAAGTTTCTTTCACTTATTCACATAAGCATTTCCTATACTTTAGCATATTTCAAAAGCTTCAGAATTCCCTTGTTCTGCCGCCAGTTATCAAGCCTTGTGTTCACAGCATTCAAACAAAAGATCGATATTCCGGCCCTTACTCTTACCGTCTTTCCCTAAGCTGAGGAAAAGATGGTAAAATCTTCTCGGTGGTAAACGTTTTGGAAGTGATGAAAAGTTGGGGAATGCAATGACCACCTGGCTTTTTAATGCACTGGCAGTTGAAGGGTATAACATGGGAATTATGAAATTTGTGAAAAAATGTTTAAATGTTTAGAATTGTTATGGAGAGAAATGGAAGCTTCAAGATATGTAATAGTACTGTTTTTACAATATTGTTATTCACTTTTTGCAAATAATCTGTCTTTTCTGGATCTCTCATTGACAGATAATTAGTTTGTCCTTTAGTTAATGTTTATTTAATAAAGTTTGGAAAAGTATCAAAAAAGCTTATGTATGTTTTATTCATGAAGTTATTTAAAATTATATTTGAAGTATTTCATATTTGTATAATTATTCTGTAACTTCTTTCCCTTGCTGCTTCCTTCGATGTGTGAGTATTCATTTACAACATACTTTTACATTATTTTGTGATTATAAAAATATATCATTTAACATAAAAAAATTTCATTGATTATTTAAAATGTAAAATTTTTCAAATTGTACTTTATATCGAACTTTTTAATATTAGTTTTAAGACTCCATTTACTGTAATATGCCTTTTTTTAAAAAAAATTTTTAGAATTTTGAAAATATTAAATTGTCGTTTCTTAAAATCGAAAACACTATTCAGGTGTTTTAAATTTTGCATGTTTGTAATTTTTATAACTTTACATTAAATGTGTGTGTAGAGAAATGTAAAGTCTATATTTTAATTGAATCTCAAGTTCAGCTAAGAGGTATTTGAATAGCCCTGTTTATTAACTTTATAATCAATGATATTAAAGTTGGGCCACATCTTTAAAACCAAATTTTACTAGTTCCTTAAAATATTAACAATAGCTGCATGTTAAACAGAACTACGAGTCCCAAGGCCTTTACATGATGTAAGCGTGAAAGATAGGGAAGTGAGATGTGCATGACTTAGTGATATAGAGGGTTCTTCCATAATTGGCCACAATCGATATAGGCAACTTCTATAGATCGTTCCGACCGATACAGTAGAGATGCCTTACTAAGCACCTTTGTAAATGTGAAGTGGAAAAGTTCACACACTATATAAATGCCAGTCGGGGCACTGAAAACATTTAAGGACGTGATGGAGTAGTGGGAATTCAGCACAATATCTGGCTTAGGCAGGCGGCTGCAACAGTTTCCAACGTCAACAAAGCATGGGTTGCGAGCACAAGTGAGCTTAGATTGTTTGCCAAGTTTTGTAGCGGCAATATGGAGATTTCTCATAAATATGGAGCCTGTTTTACAGAGTGATGTAATGTGGACCATTTACGGCAGAAAGTTGAAGCCCGATCAACGTCAACGGCACGAGAGCTAGAATCCGAACTTTCTATAGCACTACAGTTAATTTCCCGACATTTGGCGGCAATAGGCATGGTGAAAGTGCTCGAAACATGGGTACCACATGCCTTAACGGAGGATTCAACGCTTACGGCACGTGGAGACCTGTAAATCTCCACAGGAGCTCGATGTCATTTTTGCATCGTATCCTGACTGTAGTTGAAAAGGGGATGTATGGCAAGCGCAAAGCACAGTAGTTGCATACAAGCAAACCTGCAAAACAGATCCACAAAAAAATTCTCGCCTCCGTTTGGTGAAACGCCAAGACTGATCAATTATGAATTCATCCTGCAAAGCTGGACCATTAATACGGACGTATACCATCGTCAATGGAATGAATGCCACAGGAAACTTCGCCTGAAACAATCAGCACTAGTTGATACGTTAGTTCCCATACTCCTGCACGATGGAGTTCGACCCATGTTACAGTTGATAGCTGGCAAAAGATCCTGGATTTGGTGTATGAGATTGTTTCACCCACCTTATTCTCCAGATCTGTTTTCGACTGATTATCACATGTTTCGTCAGTTGGACAGGTGTGTGAGAAGCAAACTATTCCAGAACCAGGAAGTTTTGCTTCAAGGGATTTTTGATGTCTTTGACCAATGTGACGCAGACTTCTGCCACCCTGTGGCATTATTTCGCTCAAAACTCATTGAGCGAAGTGTATTTATACCAATGGCAGCTACTTTGCTGAGTAAAATCCCTGACTGCATTCATTCATTTATTTTAATTTATTGCTTAAGATGACATTTTTGCCATATATTTTTTTTTGCAATAAAGTATTACTTTTCGTCGGCTGGGTGGCGTAGACGCTTTATCGCTGACCTTGAACGCCCAAAATTGTGGTTTCGACACTAGCCCAAGTCGGTGGATTTTCGATGCAGAAAATCGACAGCGGTCATGTCACATGATTATGCGGCATGTAAAATACCCCTTGAGTGCCTGTTTGGCTTGGGGGCTCTGGGCAAAATTAAAAAATTCTACGTATGGTTTCGCATCACCAGAGCTCAGGTGCCTTCCTCTGGGGAGGAAACTGAGTTTCAAAATTACCTGCGGTGATTGTTATCTGCCTATATGGTGCTGAGCTAGAAAAAGATACCAGATCCCGATAAATGTACTAGGTCTGCAATGGTAAGACACCAATCCGCAGCCCATTAGAAATTTTAAAAGTATTCTTTTTTTATTAATTTCGCTATCTTGACATTAAAATTGTAATTGATCTTTTTAAGAGAATTTTTTTAATAACATGATTTAACTTAAACAATTAAAAAGCATTGTATTCAGCTTGTAATAAAATTAGATTCCAAAAAAATTTTCATGAAAATTCAAATTACGGAGGAAGAGTTTAATCTCCATTAGCTCTTTTAAGTTAAGCTGAATAAAAGATAAAAAGAATGACAGTGGGAGGAAATACTTTCACCTTAAGTTGGACCAGGAACATATTAGCAAATTTAAACATTTTTTTTTATTATGATGCAATCTTTATTAGAATGAATCGGATGCATTTTTCTTATTTGAAGATATTTATTAGTATCATTTCTTATCTAGCAAGCTCGCAAACCATATGATGTAGGTGATGTTATAGAACAATATTCTCAAGGACAAATTAGTATGAATGTCAGACTTAAGGAGCTTCATAGAAGGTAAATTGCATTTATTTGTAATTTTATTCATATTAACCCCTCTTTGTTATAAAATTCTAATTATTGTTTCCTTTTTTAGATTAGATCAAATGTTAGGAAAATCTGGAACCCAATTATGTGGCAAAAATGGCAAACCTGTTACACTTGGAGAGAAACTTCATCAAATGGATCAACAGGTAATTTTAAAGTTCGTTACTTAAAAAGCATTTTTATAAATGACTATTAGGAATGATTTCTGGGAATTTCGCAAAAATTTCACTTGATTTGCGCGATTTAATTGATTAGAAAAAGCTCTTTTGAATTTTTTAAAATTTAAGCATGAATTTGTTTTTGTGCAATTTTTGGTAAATGTTAAAAGTCTAGAATGTATTCTCGCTTGCGAGTACGTAGACCAACATGTCCAAGATGCCTGTACATGATTTACCTTGGAAACTGTCGTACCCATAGCTGCAGTTAGCTAACGATACCGGGTGGATGCAGTGCTCCATCCACTTTTGGCAGTCACTGCTTAATACCACTCTTCATTAGGCATTGTAATTCTGGGGCGCCCTATTCTGTAATGTCTGCTGACATTACCGCCATCTTGGAATTGTCCTAAGCATCATCTTTAATCTTTGCCTACGATTTCAAGTTTCTCAGATACTTCCATCTGAGTACGCTTACATTCCAGGCGGCTGATAATTCTACCACATAAAAAATCGTCAACATGTGTTATCACTATTCGGTTATGGCACTGAGCAGCTTACTGAACGCTTGTGAACAATTTTTCTACACTTTGCCATTATTCCATATATACACTTCTCTAAAATTCTCGTCACTGTGGCGTACTTTCGGCATCATCTGGTGGCTTCCTGCAATTTGTATATTATTCTTAAAAAGAAGTGTGTGATGATTCTACTAGGGAAATTTTTACTCTACAACAGGGATCGGCAACCTTTTACCTGTGACATGCCGAACCAATCAACCAATAGGATTCAGCGTGCCACACAGTAGCCTATTTTTGAAACAATTAGATTCCTGCAGTAATGCAGGCAAAGTTAAGAGAATAAAGGTCACTAATATAGATATTAACACTTTTATTATATATTAATTTTGCATCATTTAAAGATATTTCTTAACATAAAAATAAACAGCATAACATCTCTTTCTTCAACAAAAATAAAGTGGCCGCGGTAGCCGAGTGGTATAGGTATCGGATCGTGGCTTGCTTTGTCACGGGTTCGAGCCCAGTACCACTAAAGACCCGCCGTGTAGGGCAGCGATGCACGTTAAATCTGTCGAGAGCTGAAACGTCCTCCCGTTGGTGTGGTGTGGTAGTTAGGAGAGGGGGGTGCCAGCTCAGGTGTCGTCCACGTCACTTGACCATGGTTCAAAATTACGTGGTCCGTCGCCAAAAGCCCTCGTGTAGCTGAACAGTGCGACGTTAATATTCAATCAATCAATCAATCAACAAAAATAAAAAAAATTAAAATTGTACATATATTAAGTATTTCCCTTCACTATAGTTAAATAAAAGTTTTAATGGGAACTTAGTGCTTGTGCACCGCTCTACTTTGATATTGCAAAATCAGGGGTATAACTTGTGACTTTCAATTTGATACGATTCTGAGCATTCAATTGTAAAACATTTTCTTGGCAGACTCGAAATATTTGTCATACGAGGAAAGATTATTTACTTGGATATGTAGAACCAAAAGTGGAAAGCAGAATACATGCAATTTTCCCTCTTCAAACAATTAAATTTCTCCAGCAATGACATTCAATAATTTACAACAAAGCTGTAAATTTATCTTTTGGAGTTATGTTTTAGAATAATTCCATGAATGTCCATAATTCTGAAGATGTTTGTTGAATTAGGTGCATTTCAAATTTATCAACTTACATCCAACTCAAAAAGTGACAAATTTGTATAGTGTTGAGTACCACTAAGAATTGTACTGTGTGCCATAGGTTGCCGACCCCAGCTCTACAGTTTGATTTCCATACAATTCTGAATTATCTTTTATGGGCATGAGTGTATAACAACTTTTTGGGTAGACATGTTACATCTCATTCTTTACATAATGCAGAAATTTTAAATTACATTTTATTTGAATTCCTGTTAAACAATTTAAGATTATTTGGAGTTTAAAAAATATATATATTAATGGTATGGGAAAGCTCTAACACATAATTCATTAATATTTCACTGCATAATACAATTAGCTTCTGTATAAATTTTTGTATTAAATCACTTTTTAATAACATTGTTAAATATAATTACTAATCTTCTAACATGTACAATACTTTTCAGATTCAAATGATGGATAGAAAAATTGATAATATCAGCTATGCTATACATACAGTTGTCAGAGAACTTCAAAAAACTCCAAGAATAGAAATGCAACCAAGTTCCTGCAGCTAGCCTTCCAGTCCACTTAATGAATTTTATCTGCCATGTTTGACATTGACATAATATTCAGATTTCAAAGCAAGTGAGAAAGAATTCACTTATCAAATATCTTCAATTATTCCATATTCTTATGAATGAATATGCATGATTTTGACTAGATCTCTCGTTGCAGCATTTCAAATGTACAAATATTTTTTATTCCTTTTGGTATGAAATGCATTTTAAAATTTAATGCGTCGTTTGCATTCAATTTTATTTTCTAAACGTTTTGACTTTATTAAAGAAACTGATTCACTGTGATAAAATGCCATATTTTATAATTTGGTTTTGTGAATTTGTTATTTTTATTCCTGTAATTCAATTACTTGTATATATTCTTCTGTAAATTTGCAATTATGTTATCACTTAAGGTGAAGCAATTTGTAAATAGTTTAATTTCTGTAAATATGTACAAGTTTTAGAATGTCATTTGATTGTGTGTTATCATTGTAAAATTTTTCATGGAAATAAAGTCTTTCACTATATAGATTATACATTTATTAATTCTCCAGTCTTTAAGGAACTTTTTAAATTACTCTTTACTTCAACTATCAATTTTTAACAAATTTTATAAAATTAGAATTTATGGTGTATACCTACTTTTTTGACCAAAAACTATTTAAAATTTTCTTTATTTGTAATAAATTTTATAAGAAGAATGAAAGGTAATATACAAGTTAAAGATTTTAAAATCCATAAACTATTTCAAATGTTATTAAAATGAATATCCCAGGATTAATCAAAGATTAACAAAAAAATAATTCATAGTCTTAAAATTATTCATACTTTTTGGAAAACTTATTTAGATATGTTGTTGATTGTGAACTTTCAAAAAGCAGTATAATTTTACTATACATATTTTTTCAATAAACATGTAAATTATATGAAGCATTTCCTCTGCAGTAGATGTGAAATATCATAAGGTCTAAGTTTTTTGGTCTTATTCAGTCTTGTTAAAAATTAGTCTTATCCAAGAAATGGATGTTATTACATTTAATATTTAGTTTAATTCATCTTAAGCTAAAAATCCTTCAAAATTGACCTTTGATCTCTTAAAGTGACTAAAATTTATTTTGAAGGTCAAATAAACAATTGAGTCAGAATATGAAAAGCTACAGTTAAATTATTCATTCTTTGATCTAGATCATTTTTAGTAAATTAATCAAAATGAGCACTTGAATACTTTCTCAAAAGAATTCCTTCATTTTAGTATGAATTCATAAATATATAAATGAATAAAAGTTTAGCTGAATATATACCATTCTAGCTCACATTTGTTAAATATGTAGCAGCCAAATAACACCATTAAAATATGCTGGAGCATTTAAAAAAATTTTAACATATGTAAAGCAAGACAAAATATTCAATGAAATTGAGATTAACAGTTATCTCTTCATCACAAACTAAATTTGTATGTGAGCTTTTATTTATAAAATTTATATTAAATTTATTGCTATCTGCAGGTCATGGGAGCAAAATGATCGTGATCGAGCATTCGAATTGAGCTATACTTCTGCGAGGGTTACAGTATGTTAATTTTTTTATCCTATGCCCACCTTTGTCATCTCTGCCATTAGTCCACCAGCAGCCCAATAAAATGATGACGAAGCAAAAAAGAATTAAAATTTGCCTCCATAGGGTTATCTACAAAAAACTTTAAAACAGTAGGGCAGTGTCTAAAGTGGTCACCATCCATTTCACCCTGGTGGCACAGAATGCTTTACTCCAATATGATGTAATTGCCTCTGCAAATAGTCATGTCCAGTAAGTAAATGAAAACATGCAACTCCAACAAATTGAGGCAGGGAACTGGGGGTATGTTAATTAGAATTATGCACCATAATAAGTGGATTTTTGAGGCCTAAATAAAGCACTGCTTTACTTGATCAAAAATAAAAATATCTGTTAATAGCATTCACACACACAAGCAATTGGGTTGGTTTGGTTTGTATTAATCATTCAAAAATTTTGATTTCTCTTAAGACAATATGAATGCATTCTCTACACCCATGACAAACTTTCTAATATGAACTTGACTGATTCATGAACTGAAAAAATTTCAACCTTATTCATATACTTTACAGTAAAAGTATATCTGAACAAATCTCTCAAAATCGGCAACTGCAACTCGGTAAGAAGTAATGCAAGAATGAATTTTTTGAATTCACACAACATGGTCTTCTCTGGACTGGAACCTTTACACAAGATTCGAATAAAATGGAATTGTTCAAAAATGACTACTTATTACTTCCTCCTCCATCCAAGAAATCCATACATTTTGAAAACATTCTCATTAAACACATTAGAGAATAACTGTCTTTCAAAGTTAAGTACTGCATAATTTTGAAACCTTGCATACAGCTAGATCTTAAATGAGGATAAATTGTCACATCTTGAATTTATTTTTTGATACCTATATGCAGTTAATACAGTTGTACTGGTATATTCATACATACCGTATGAAACTCACTATAATATTGAGAAAAATTTGCGATGGAAGGTACGAATAAGTCTTGCAGAAATATAAAAACCATTTGAATTATTAAAAGTAAAATACAGACTTTGTTTCAAATGAGCATCTCTTTTTGGGTACTTGATGATATTACTGGTAAAATTTATCACTTTAACCGGTATTAGTTTTGAAAAAATTAAACTTTCAAGACTAGTTCAATTTTGTACAGTAACTCTCATACGTCATAAAACTTATGGTAGAAGTAACCATTTGGCTTGTATAATAGAAAACATTAACAGAAGGTTTAATAGTGTTGCTTGTTATACAATCTTATGTAACAGTATCATAATCCACAGATATGTGAAAATCACTTTAAAAAAAAACACTGTTTTAGGGCTTTGTCTAAAATGAGGTATTAAATGAATCAAAATGTTTAGTTACATAAATACAGTTCAAATTTATTCAAATAAAAGATCAGAATTTTTTTTATATAAAGCAATCATTTTATTTCAATACATTAGAGCATCATAGAAGAATAACAATATACCTTAATTTTATATACATTTACAAAGTATTGGCTAAAAACATTGCATGGGAAGCTCATAATATGTTAATAAAAACAGTTAACAATAAAAATAAAATATCTGAAGCAAATGTGAACGAAGAGTTAATGATACTTGTTACTGAGAAGATTAAGTAAAATAATTCAACTTAAATGTTTATATTTAGCAAATAGATTGTATAATACACGCAAAGTCGACTTCAGATCTAAATTCACAATATCTGTAAGAGAAAAGAGAAATTTAGAATAAAATTACTTTTAAACAATATTAAAGTAAAATAATTCTAAAAATTACCTTCAGGTCTGGCTTTTGGCTTTGATAGACCAGCATCCATCATAAGCTCAAATGAAAAGGCAACATTGTGAACTTTCTGGTCAAAGGTTGTTGGGGTTAAATTGAATGAATACAAAGGCACAAAATATCCTTCGAGTAAACCCATGAGTAAAGTAAGATATAATCCATCGTGAAACTAGAAAATTTAATAACATTGACACTCATTTTTTATGTAGTTATTCTAAAATCCATAACAATACAGGTATTTACCCATGCTATCTCATATTTAATTGACCAAACTCTCAAAAAGGTATATAATAGCTGATGCTTTTTAGCAAGAGGATCATGAATCCTAATTTTAATTCAGCAAAACGTTAATGCGGAATAATAGTTATATATAGGAATTACTTCTTAAAAAATGGGAATGTTTGAATTAATAGTGTACACATTTTTACCAATACTTTATTGTAGTGTACAGTATTGGCAATACAACTAATACTTTACTGTACTGTTAATTTTTGGTAAAATATAGTACAATATTGTATCATACTTTAAAGCTACATAATTTAACTTATTCAGTCCAAAGTTCCATAACACATTTTAATCTTGATCAATTTAGTTTTACATGCAGTAGTTCCCATTAGTCTAAATAATCAAATAATGAAGAAAAAGATTTTTTCACGTGAATTAAATTAGACAATTATAATTTTATTAATATATTTATTATAATTTTGAGATTTTACAGTTATAAATTTTTATTATATAAAAAGCATAGGAGAACTTTGACTGGAAAGTTTTGTAGACATGTAAAATTAAAATACAAAATATCATTTTCAAAATTAAGAATTCAGGAAAAAATCTTATATAAATTATTTTAATTGTGTGATACTATGCACATTTATTAAATATATACTTGGATTGTAAAAAGTATATGCTAATATCATAATTTATTTCTGTATAAAACTGGTTTATCTATTCAATAAATATATACATGACAGATAGTTTCTTGAAAATACTACATTGTACAAAATTGCATAAGAAAAACCAATTTAAAAAAAACTATAGGCTTTGGTTCTAAAAAGAAAAATTGCTTTTAATGATATATATTTAAAAAATCGAAAGTTTATAACTACATCTAAATAAAAACATTTTATAACAAACCTAAAATTCAGTATCATAAAAAAAATGAAAAGATCATGTGATTTCAAATCTAATTAAAATATGTTAAGCTAAACAAATTTATTCCCAATTGTCACTTATTATAGTTGCTCTAGTATGAGCAACATTTTTCACAAGAACAAATTATTAGAATATAATTGAATTTTTTATCTTTTCTTTTAATTGTTTAATCATATCTAAATTAAAATGCTTAACTTGTTATGAGTCAACAATATCAGCTGTCAATTTTTAATTCAATCTAAAATTTCTATCTTTGTTTGCAGGGATATAAATTTCATTTTAGGGACAGACCTTTCTTTTTATTCAGTATTGTTATAGCTAAAAAAAATTTTTTAATCAATTTGTATTATATTCATTTATATATACGAACATGAAAAACTGCAAAAAATAATTTAACCTCACTACATTGTTTACAGCTATCCCCACACTGACATAAGCAAAATAATGAAAAATATTTTCTGGTTTTCAGTATCAAAGAGAAGTACCCCTCATGACAAAAATGAGAAAACATTTTCTTTTGATATAATCCTCATGGATATTATAAAAATAATTTTACAACAATGAATGCTAAATTGAAGCCAAGTGGGTGAGTGGTAGCATATCACACTTCCACACCACAAGGTTCAGATCCCCAGCTGGGCAAGGTCGATTCAACCGTTCATCCCTTCAGTGGGTCGATAAACGAGTACCAAGCTTGCTTGGGAACTAAAGACTGGGGGTTTCATGTCAGACTGACCACCTGATCGGGACATCTACTCATGCACCTCAGTGCCCAAGGTTACAAAAACTGAGACTGACACAGTAGGCATTGGCCCTCATGGGCTGTTACACCTCAGAGTTTAGTTTAGAGTGCAAAATTAGCGCAGAGACAATATACCTATCAAATATAATTCATTTCTTATTAACATTGCATTTGAGTTTTTTTTTCCCCTTTTACCTCAAAGCTACTCAAGGGTTGTCAGTGATAGACCACATAATTTTGAACCCCAGACAGGTGACAAAAATGACATCTGAGCTGACACTCCAAACATCTGCATCAAGCTAACATGACAACTTTGGGCCTCAACAGATTTAACATGTATCAGCTCCTTTACATGGCAAGTCTTCAGTGGCACGATTCACAAGCCCATGACTTAACAAAAATGTCAGCCATGAGTAATTATGTCCATTAGGCTCTACTACAATCATCATTGCATCACATCTTAATTACAGTGGTTAAACACTTTGAAAGTAATTCAGGGTAAAAAAAAATTACACCTTAAAATTTGGATTCAATTTTTGTGCAGCATTTAAAAATATGAAACTTGTATTTTAATACAAAAACATGAAATAGAAACACGATTTTTCAATTACGAAAAAATTTTTATGTATTTCACTTTAAATTAATTTTGCTTTTAAATATAAAGGATCAGTGTATAATTATTTGATCCTAAACACATATTTGAATGAGACATTAATTATTAAAAGTTTTTTTTTTTATTCTTTAAAACATAGTGTATGGAGATTCATCCTATGTAAAAATACGCGATTGCCGTATTTACTTGAATCTAAGCTGCACTTTTTTCAAATATTTAAGCTACTAAAAGTTGGGTGCGGCTTAGAATTGAATGAACAAAAAATGTGTTGGATGGGGCAATTAGAGCAATTACAAGTTCTAAACTATTTTACACTACTTTTCATTTTCCACAAAGACTTCTTGAGAATTTGGAGTGTGGCTTAGATACGAGTAAATATGGTATTTTACACTGAAATGCCAAAAGTCGCAAAATGCAAACATTCAGATGGTGGTAGAATTATGTAAGAAATATGAAAATAAGCAGTACATATATTGTCAAGGTTTTCACATGTACTTAGGGATTTATGTGATAGGTTTTCTGACATGATTAGGGTCACATGTGTGATTATGGTCCAACATGATTTAATAGTCTTTGAA
This sequence comes from Trichonephila clavipes, assembly GCA_019973935.1. Classification (NCBI taxonomy): domain Eukaryota; kingdom Metazoa; phylum Arthropoda; class Arachnida; order Araneae; family Nephilidae; genus Trichonephila; species Trichonephila clavipes. The sequence goes on from BMAU01021435.1 coordinate 727,257, forward strand.
TGTGAAATGTGACACAGAACAAGATACCTGAGGGATTCAATTTATGAAATTGTTACAGAATTAAACATTCTTCATGTACATGGTCAAGAATTTGCAGAGAATGTGTAATTTCAGTTATAGTAATATTATAATAAATGGCATGATAGCTTATCATGTTTATTTAATGATTAAGAGTTGTAATGCATAGTTATCAATGTTACCAGACATGCAATATTGGATAAGATAGCAATATTCAATGTTGACTAAACAATAAATGTGGAAGTAAGGACAATACTGTGAAATTAAATGTTAATGGAATATAGCACCCGAAAACCAACTCAAGCATTGTTACTATCAACATGCCATCAGCTGAAACACCTCAAATGGGCTCATGAACATATTGTTTAGACCCTAGATGAGTGGAAAAAAAAATGTTGCTTAGTCCAGATAAATCCTGATTTCATTTGGTAAGGTTTGCATGTAATGGAGACCCCAAGAAGTCATGAAAAACAACTGTTCAAAAAACGAACAAGGCATTGTGCTAGGTAGCAGAGGCTCTATAATAATATTAGGTTGGGGAAAAAGAAATCCATTATTTTTTCGGTAGATGGCTGTGGCATCGATATCTTGTGAAGTATTAATCAAACAATTTCAAATTTATGCTCATTGTCAAGACGACATTTCACACTAAAAAAATTATTTTGCATTTTTGTTTGGTCCATTCAGTTGTGAGTTACAGGGTGTTAAAAATGGAAGTCACAAAGAGAAAATTCGATTCTTTTTACAGTTTTTTGATAAAGGCGAAAATGCAAGCCAGGTAACTAAAATTGTGGATGGTGTTTATCGTGCCAATACTGTAACAGCTAATTACATGTAATTTTGGTTTCGTCAATTCCACTCAGGTATTTTTGATGTTAAAGATGCACCTCGCACAGGCAGGCCCGTCGTGGAAAATGCGGATGAAATCACAAAAATAATTGAAGTTGACCGGCATGTTAGTAGTCGTAGCATCACACTCAGGAGCTAAAGATATACTTATAAACAGTTTTAAGCCATTTGCATAAAGTTGGATTCAAAAAGAAGCTCAATGTTTGGGTGCCACACATATTAACACCCCAAAACATGCTGGATGGAATTTCCATTGGCAAAGCCTTGGCCGAACGGAATGAAATCGACCCATTTCTTAAACAGATGGTGATTGGGGATGAGAAATGGGTCCCATACTACAATATTGTGTGAAAACGATCATGGTCAAAGTGCGGCGAAGCAGCTTAAATGGTGGTCAAACCAGGACTAATGGCCAGGAAGGTTCTACTGTGTATTTGGTGGGACTGGAAAGGAATCATTTATTAGGAATTGCTTCCGCATGGCCAAACACTAAATTCAGATCTCTACTGTGAACAACTGGAACGTTTGAAGCTAGTGATTGACCAGAATTGGCCAACAGAAGAGGTGTTGTGTTCCATCAGGACAATGCCAGGCCACATACTTCTGCAGTAACTCGCCAGAACCTATGGGAGCATGGTTGGGAAGTTTTAATGCATCCCACCAAATCTGATTACCACCTTTTTCTTGCATTGCAAAACTTCCTGAGCGATAAGAAATTGGGATCAAGAGAAGATTGTGAAAATCGATTACTAGATGTTTTCACCAATAAGGGCTAAGACTTCTATGAGAGAGGCATTATGGAGCTATCTTTAAAATGACAACAAATTATACAAGAAAATGTTGCATATTTGACCCAAATCAGACAATCAAAAGCATGTTAAATAAAGTCTTGATTTTCATGCAAAAATAATGGATTACTTTTTCCCCCAATATAATATGTGCTGTTTTTAAAAGGCATGAATTAGATGCTCTAGTCAAATGAAAACAATTGGCTAGAAATGATATTGTTTAACTACTTGGAGACAATTTGCAGCCATTTATGTATTTTCCTGCAAATTAATTAAGTAACACAGAATGCCAAACATTAATCTCATTGAAAATACATGAGTTTACAAGACATGATCAATAGATGAATTCGTGCACAAAATATTCTGCAACTGCAATACTTCCACAATTATGGGCAATTGCAGAGGCAGTGTGGATGCATAATTCTTTGGGGGGAACTTACAAATATTTGTTGAATCACTGACAAGTCTAGCTACTGTACTTTGCAAGGAAAAAGAGATCCCACATGATATAAGATCTCATGACTTTTGACATTTCAGAACACAAAATGATCCTTGCTATCAATTTTGTTATTTTATAATGACATCAATACCATTTAAATCCTCTTTTTAATATAATAAATTAAAATAAAAAGAATACCTGTGTTTCTAGGTCAGTGACTTCAAGGTTTATTTTATTTAGATGCTTATTGACAAAGCTCACCAGTGACTGTAAAAACACAAATATAATAATTAACATTAATATATTTTATAACATATAACTAGTATATTTTCAAATCTTTCAAAATGTTTTATATCATTCAAAAATCAAATAGTATAAATAAACATATTTTCAATAAAATAAGAGCCAGTTGAAATCAATTATGTTTGCATTTCTGTATTGATTGAAAACAGCACAAAATTTTTTTAATGATTATGAAACACACAGAGCTACTCATAAATAGTTTTAAAATACAAATTAGTATATTTAAAGTTAAAAGAATAAAAATTAAACAGAGGAAAAACATGTTTCTAAGATTACTTTGAGGGTTTAGAATCAATCAACCAAACTGATATAAAATAAAGTTTTAGGAAATATTACTGAAAATAATATAACAAACCTTTTTCACCAACTGTAACTGCTGTGGAGCATGGTCAAACAATGTATCAAATGCATCCCTTTCTAAAAAAATAAACATTTGATGAAAAATAGTTAACTATGTATTTGTACAATCTTTATATATTTAAAAAATGATTTAAAAAAACGAAAAATGTATACTTACCCACTCGCATTCCAAGATCACTAAAAAAGGAGATGTTTTACATAAGTGATAATTTTTAAGTATTTCATTGTTAAATAGTTTTTACATGTTCTGAATTAATAGTCTGCATAAAAAAAATTACAGCAGAATTATTTTAAGCATTTTTTTCAGAATTTTAACTAAAAAATAATAATAAATTTTAAATAAAATTTCACTGTGCTTTAAATGGATCAATAATTTTAAATGCATTAGTTTGAAACAATATAATTTTCCAAGTTATAAAAAACAGGCAAAATGCAGAAAAACAAATGAATTTACTAAGGAGTTGATGAAAAATATAAAATTTTAAAATGAATATTTTTTAGGCAAATAATATTGCTTCATTGCTTAGTTTTCAAAAATAATCCTTTGATAGAATCAAAGTACGAAAAATTCATATTCATCTATTGAATTAAAAATATTTTTTTTAAATGAACATTAGAGATTTTTAAAATTCTTTTAGAATACAAAATATCAAGTCAATGTTTTAAAAAAAAACTTATGACTCAGAATTGCATACTCACTCATATGTAGAAGTAAGTTCTTCAGCTACAGTTCTAGTATGCAACATTCCATCCCTTTTCTAAGAAATAACAAACAAAAAAATATCATAACTCTTTAATCTTTCTACATTAAATTAAATGAAGTGCATTAAAAAAAATACATTAACTTAAATTGCTTTTTCCCTGTATATTTGTATTAATCTAATAATACATCAAGAGAATGCATATGTTTACCATGAACTTCGAACTTAAAGACTATATCCACAGACTTATCCACACAACTAATTGATCCGCTTACGAGGGGACAATTCTATTATTTTTATTAGTCTTCCAAATATCATGCACAACATTGTAGAAAATACAGAAAGATTAAGGATAAATAGTTATTTATTGTGTCAATTTTATTGAATGAACAAATCATGTAAAACTATTTAAAATAAGTCTCATGAAAAAATATCATTTATTATATACACAAAGAACAAATTATAAATATCATATATGTATATATATAAAGAATAAAAAATTGTATATATATATGCACATTCAAATGTATTTTTAAAATATGACATTTAAATTTATTTTTGATGACATTTATATATATATATATATATATATATATATATATATATATATATATATATATATATATATATATATATATATATATTATAAGCTAAAACATTTATAAAAATTAGGAAATAAATGTAGAATTATGTATCTCCAGAATTATGAAAAAAGAAAGAGGAGAAATTTTGTTTTACTATCAGGAGAGTAGAAAAAAGATGATTATGCACCTGAACAACAACAACATTGACAATGACATTTTCTGGGAGACGAACTGGAGCTCTGAAGTGTCGAGCCAAAGAAACGAGCAAATGAAGAATAGCAACAACATTTTTTGCATGAATACCTATATGCAAAAATTAAAAGAATTTTTTTAAAACATTTTACTGGATGAATTATTAATTTAAATATAAAAAATTAACCTGTATTTTTTCAACAAATATTATTAAGTAACATTATTCAAGAAATCTATTATATCTGTTTCTTAAGTTAACAAATTATGCCCATTTTATCATTAGTTTTATATACATTTCCTTTCATATTCAATAAAATTTTCATTTTTACAAGATAAGCTCCTATATACTTCAATTTATAAGCTCAGCACTTTTTTAAAATGAATTCTGAACATGGATAAAAATGATACTTATAAAAAGACAAATTTTATTTCATTACACAATAAATACTTTTACTAGAACACACAATACAATTAAAATACAAAACTATAAATTTAATTTTGTCTTTGTATGATATATATAAGGATATTACTATACATACTTTCTACATTCCATTTAGCTTGTTGATTCCAGTTAGAAACACCCAAAACACTATTAGCAGCTTCAAGAACACGCTTAAGTTTCAACTTTTGTCCTTCTTCAGACTGAGTTACTTCAACAACATCAATTTTTACATCCATCAATTTTTCTGTGATAAATAAAAATGTTGCACAATTTTTATTCAAATACTTTTCATAAAAAATGAAATCTGCTGAAAATATATAGCACGATAATAGCATTTAACACTTTAATTGGCTAAATAACAATATTTAATTTTCATATGCCATCCATCTGGTACATTGGTTAGTGATGCTGACAATTGTGCAGTTGGGCTTGGGTTTGAATTCAGGGAAAAGCATGGATGTTTGTAAATGTATAGTGACTTTGTGGCATAGGGGTACTCGTAAGTAGCTGTAGAGCTATAAGTCCTCTCCTGAGGTTGGTGGAAGGGTAGAGAGGTATGGGCTCCTGACCCTTCCTGTGGTTATTCTCCCTCAAAATTGGAGCAGAACTGAGCCAAATTACACTGTCACCTGTATGGTGCTCAAAGCTACGGCTAATGGCAGGCATAAGCCTAGCTCCTTGCTGTGATGAATTTCATGGGCCTTGATCTGATGTTACTATTGATTAGGTGGCATAAGTAACAAAAATTTTAAAAATGCATTCAAACAATTATATGTCTTAACTTTCAATAAACCAGATAGCTTGATGCAAGGAGCATTTCTTAAATAAGTAACATTTTACATGAACAAAACTAGTGGAATTATAAATAAAAAGAATGATTCAGAAGTGAAAAAACTACTTTTAGTAATCAAAACATTTCTTCAAAAGGTGGAATTTCTCTTAGTCTTTTACAAAGTCATCGTCCAAATAGTTAAATATTTACTATGCTGATTTTTTGAAAGAATAATAATTATTACATGCTTCAATAACATAATAGAAACACCCAACTCTATTAAAGATAAAAAATACAAAATATTTAAACAATGCAGACTTGCAACAAAAATATATTCATAGCTAAAAATTACATTGAAAAAAATCATATAAAAACTACATACATTCAGAGCTTAACATGATATTATTACATATTTAATCATCCTCACAAACAAAAAATTCAATTACTAAGAACATTTAGCAACAAACATAAAAAATTTAACTATACTGATAAATTTCAAAGATATTTTTAAAACAAACTCACCTAATAATTTTTGTAAAACTTGCCCATCATACAAATCTTCTTCAATATCTTTCACAATAATTCGGTAACTAGCTAACTCATCATTAATCCAATCTATTAAAACATTAATTAATTCTTTTAACTTAGGATCATCATAAGAAGCTGGTTCTATCATGGATCTTTCTTCAAATTCATCTGTGGAAAAAAATATTTTTATGTACACATACACACCAACATACTCTAATTTTAATATTAAAATGTTCTTTTTTGAAACCTTTTCTTTTTAAAGAAGTTTTAAAAATTTCTTCAAAATCTTGCATTACAAATGTTTATTTGAATATGCATTTTCTTCAACTTACCCAAAATATAGTCTTGAGGCAACAAATCTGGAGGGGCAGGACTACCAGGTGAATCAATAGCATTTTTACCTTCAGCAGTTAATTCATTAACTACAACAATAAATAATAATTAGTTAAACAGAATTGCACTTCAAAGAGTAAAACTTCATGAAAATCATAACATTAATTCAAAACTTCTATTATCAAATATTCCACGAATTTTAATATTTATGTAACAAATTAAATTTCTTATTTTCAAACAGATTTTCCGATTATAATTAATATGTAGGAACTTTAAAATAACATGTGTATTAGTATATAACAGGCACTTCCATATAAGGCAACGAGATGGAAGCTTCAGGCCACTCCTACACAGAAAAGTATTAAAGTGTTTTTATTATTGTAAATCAAGAATTAATTTACCCTCTTTTATTTTCTTCCTTCGTCCAAGAGTTCCTAAGTATTCTAAAAAGGACTCATCTTTTTTAGCTTGTGGGGTGACAGGTCGGGGAGATTTAGGTCTCGGGAGCGCCATTGATGAAATCGCAGTCCTCACACACACAGAAGAGAATCTGAAGTAAACAAACTTTTCTACTTGAAGTAAAAAGGCGTGGCTTAAAATGGAAACGGAAACTTCAGGCGGAAATGAGTAATTTTAAGAAATGAGAAATTCAAAATACATACAAAGTCAAACATCGATTTTCAGATTTCAGAAATGGCTTTTTTGATGTTTTATATAGACAATTGGGATGAGAAAATAAAAAAGCTTTAAAAAAATTTCATTTTACAAGACTCTTGAAAGAAAATTGTGCTAAGAAAAGAAATTCTTATTTGTTTTTATCAAATATTTTATGCTAACTTTTCTCATGCGTTGTTTAGTACGAAAAGTTCCATAATTTTAGCTAGAATTGTGGATATTTGTAACAAGCCTTGCAATTTTTGCATAGATAAAAAAAATACTATTGTGAAATTCAGGGGTGGTCAATTGTTTCGGCTAAAGGGCATATTGTAAAAGCAGAGGATACCGAAGGCCGCACCTTCTTAAAATGATTGCATTCATTAGTTAACTTTGCATCTCAGAAAAAATATAAATTGTACCATAAAAGTCAATAAATATATTAAATAAAACAGTGGCAGTTTTATTTCATTTATTTATTTTGATAGTTTCATATATATAGCTACAAAAAAAACACTTAATTTATGAATCAATTTAATGAGACACATGTACCATATCCCACTTTTTTACAACTTTTTTTAAAATCAAAATCGAGAATATTTGTGGAAAATTTCATCAGAGTTTGCAAGTTAATATCATTAAACGTGCATTTTTATTTACTCTTGATGATCTTCATGCAAGAAAAATTTACTCACAAATTATGTTGAGCAAAATATAGAGAACATTTGATATCTCTATTAGATTTTTTTAACTGACTTGGTAGGCGGCGAGATAAAAACTCTTTGCGGGCATCTCTCTTTCTCTCTCTCTCTCTCTGTATATATTTGCCCATCTCTACAGATATTCATACTGAACACATGTAAATTTTTGCACCATCCTATGTCAAAGTTCTGAGATCTACTGTTTTTTACTTCTATTTTTACATCAGTCTTTGAAGGAATAGATTCTTTAATTCCTAACCTTCTAATAACAAAATGAAACGGATTTGCGTAGTATTAGAAGAAACACTAAAGTTATTTGTGATACAGGGAATTTTAAACCTTGATCAAAGGATGAGAACTGAAGTTAGCCATGGTCAAATGAACAGCTCAAAACTCCAGTCCTCACAAATACACCAAGTAAAGTGAGCTCAAACCCCAACGTATTTCAATTCTCTACATGACGGCTTTTGAAAGAATTTAAGACCCGAACCTGCATTCCAAAGATTACGAATATGGTTCTATCAATTAAGCTTCTGAGATCCAAATACGTTACCGAATCTCAGTTATATGAGTTGCCAAAGTCAAAATTGATGTAGGAAGTTATGAAAGATACAAAAGTGAAAGTTCCACATTATACTTAGATTTTGCAAAGGTATTTTAAACACTGAATATCTGTGTTAAGGTATGCACCTTCACATCACAACATTATAAATTTTTAAATTATATGATTTATTAAAGTTATATTTGAGAGGAATTGAGTTTCAAAAGTTAATCAAAAGGGCCAGGTCTTTATAATTTGTGTTTGGCACGCTGAAAGCAACCCAAGTTACATGCTGACTAGAAAGGATCCAGAGCTACGGTTCTAATTCATATTTAGATTTATGATGGATGTTCTTTGTTAAATAAAAAAAATATTGCATGTCTTGATATTGATTTTTAGACTCAATATTCATTTCTTTAGTTTGGATTAAAAAACCATTGAAAAGTATTTAGCAATAAGCAGCTTCTGGCAGTTCCAAGATCAAGCTAGAGAAATGGAGTTAAAAGCATTTTATTTTTATTAGATCTTTTATGCACGTGATACTCTCTCTCTCTCTCTCTCTGTGCATAAAGTTATCTAATAATAAGTGATATGTCACGTAAAATACGTGATATATGATTGTGAGAGACTTGTAAAAATTGGAATAATGTTACATAACTTATAATAGTAAGTAATATAAACACAGAGATGCGAAGGAAATGCTCTTAATCTTGTAAATTTGAATGACTAAAATGTTCAAAGATCTGATAGTTTGTAATATTCCAAATAAAGTTCATAAAAGGAATTTTTTAAAAAACTTCTGTATAAAAATGTAATTTAATTGAAAATATTTCATATGTAGATTCTTTGTGTGTTTTACATTATATATATATATGTCATGATATTAAAGACAGAATCAGATTAAAGTTTAAAAAGAAAGGTGTTTATTCCATCGTGTCTACATCAGTTCTGACGCTAAAGGCAGAGAGTAAAAAAGCACGCCATGGTGGGGGTTTCACGTGGAAAACATCTGGTGAGTGTCGCTGCTTTGAAGATGGTGTTTGCAAGTTAATGCTGACATATGTTGACTATTAAATCTAACGACCTAGAATTAGACATGTTTATTGGCTAGGCCATATGTTCGGAAGAAATAAATGGGCGATTAGTTTGATACTTGGATATGAGAACGTAGAAAGATGAAAGATGTAGTCAAGTGCTAGATAGGGAATTTAATTTTTAATCTACTTTAATTATCCTTACATATATATATATAACATTTACTAAATAAATGTTCTGTGAAAAATATTAAAATTTATATATATACTAGCGATCCCGACAGACGTTGTCCTGTACACACGTCTTAAATCCAAAAATTACAAACTTTTTTTAATAAGTTGTAGCAATCCGGACCGTTATGATGAAATTTTTTATAAAGAAAGTTATTACAATACCTGACATCATCACATGTACATTACCCCAATTCGACCTATCGATTGCATGCGAGTATGTCTTTACTATGAACTAAGTTGAATATAGAACTTATTCTGAACAGAAACTTAAACTTGTTTTGATTAAAGGGTAAAAAGATAAAACTCGAGCTATTTTCGTAATAGGTATATTTTTTTAATACACAAAAAATAAATTTATCATAATGCCTTTGAATGTACAATGTTTTTGGTTAATCCTTGAGGGGTATAAACAAACAAATGCGATGGTTTGCCAAACCTCGGACATGCAACATATAATTGGTCGTGTGAAAAGCAAGGGCTTTCTAAATCTAAGCCAGAAAGTGTCATTGTTTGACATTGTAACTTATTAATGGTCATAGCAAATACCAAGCGAATTAGAAATTGCAAATATTTGAATGGGCAAGTGAGTCTGAAAGAATCATTGGGATCTGTGGTAGAAGTGCAACTTCACCTTGAAGTTTGCCGCTCAAAATAGTGGCCTCAAGAATATTGCTCATGATTTTTTATAAGCAATCGAGCGCCCTTACACGGTCCAAATTGTGAATCTAAATCATTTTCGAATCCACTTGAACCCACACAAAAAATATCACACAAATCGGTCGAACAATTATACAAGGTGATCAGAATTAAAACACCCCTACTCTGAGCTCTCTATACGTCGAACTACTCAGTGTAGAAGCTCCAAAATTGTTGAACATACTATTCAAGACATGAAGACATGGGGAAACGGATTACGCGAAAAAAAATAGTTCCAGAAACACCCATAGATGGCGCTGTACACCAGATAATCTGAAAAAAGGAAAGAATTATCACAAAAAACAAAAACAAAACACATGCAATATGTGATTTTCCTTTTTGATTTCTATTGCTGATATGAAAAAAAAGAAGATAAAAAAAGTGAAGAAACTTAAACTGTCATTGTAATTGAAATTTCACCCTGTAAGCACAAAAATTTGCATAAACCCTTGGTTTGCAGCTTGTTCTTGGCATAAAAAGGGATGAAACTGGGAAAATGTCATTCTTATCATTGATGGCTGTCACGCTGCCAGAACGCGCTTTCCTTTTGAAGCTGTTTTATGAAAGCAAAGGAAATGCTGCAGCTGCACTTCGGGAGTTTCGTCGACTTAAAAATTTACGCAAAGGACCATTACTTCCACAAGCTCTAAAGAGAATGATCGCTCGATTCGAGAAAACTGGACATCTTGGTGTTCAGCCGGATCGAGGACGCAAATCGACACGTTCAAATGTCATTGAAGATGTTGCCACCGCTATTGTTGATCAATCAATGGATAATGTCATAGGCTGTAGTAGTGCCCGTGAAGTATCACGACACTTGGGTGTTCCCTACAGCACAGTGTGGAATGTACTGAGAAAAGTGGTGCATTTTTTCCCGTACAAAATTCGTCACAATCCGCAGTTGATGGCCAACGACAGGGAGAAGCGATTGACCTTCGCATTGACATTCCTGGCTAGAGTTGAAGTGGATACATCATGGCCTGGAAAATTCTATGGAGTGACGAAGCACATTTCCATCTAAGTGGAACAGTCAATACCCATAACTGTCGCATTTGGGACACGGAAAACCCTCGCACCTTCCACGAGATTCCACTTCACTCACCGAAAGTTAGTCTGGTGTGGATTCACAGCCACATTCATTCTTGGACCTTTCTTTTTCGAAGAGACTACTCGCAATGGCCCTGTAATCTGCACCGTGACGGCCAGGAGGTACAAAAACATGCTTGAAAATTTTGTTGCACCCCAAATGCTACAACACCAATGGCTTGATTCAGTTACCTTAATGCAAGATGGAGAGCCTCCACACATTGGACTCTGTGCGCTGCAGTTTTTTCGGCAACATTTTACTAATGATAGAGTGATTAGTCATGCGTTTCCGACAGCATGACCACCTCGTTCTCCAGATCTTAATCCCTGTGACTTTTGACTGTGGGGATATATAAAAAATCTTGTTTATCGAGGACGTCTGATGACCTTGGCAGATTTGAAGGACAGTATCACTCTGCATATGAGAAGCATCTCTGTCGACCAATTACGATCAGCAGTTGAACAAACTCTCCACAGACTGCAGATTTTACATCTTGAAGAAGGGAACCATATTGAGCAGCATTCCCTGCATCGATAAGATATGAATGTTTGGTGCGATCGAATAAAATGTGTTACAAATGTGTATTTTGTGCCTTTTTAGTATATTCTATTATACAGCACCATCTATCGGTGTTTCTGGAACTAATTTTTTTTTCGCTCAATCCTTTTCCCCATGTCTTGAATAGTATGTTCAACAATTTTGGAGCCTCTCTACACTGAGTAGTTCGATGTATAGAGAGCTCAGAGTAGGGGTGTTTTAATTCTGATCACCTTGTATATATAAAGATATATGCCGTATCGTGGCGAAATGAATAATCTTTCCTATTCAATAATTATTTTTGGTCTGATTTTGATAGAAAAATTAGATTGCAATTTTAAAAACGGTGAAAATATCGGAAAATTCTCTCCTCTTCTTTCCTTTTTTCTTGCCGCACATTAGCAGAATAAATAGCCCACACAGGGGTAAAACAATTATGCGTTTTAAGGTTTTTAATTACTATCTTTTTAACTAATTGCGATATTGAACCGAATTATGAATCTAAATTATTCTAGAATCCACTTGGACCCACACAAAAAATGCCGTCGAAATCGGTTCAGCCGTTTAGGAAGAGTTCAGTCACATACACACGCACAAAAGAATTACATATATAAAGATTATTTGAAAAGATATTAATTAAAAATTCTAAACAGCATGATTTCTCTGCATTTTTGTAACAATAAAGACCCGGTTTGGCTAGTTTGGCTGAGAATCTATTTTCGACGCCAACTTGCGTCATTTTTATAACAATAACGTTGTTACAACAATGTAGGTGAATATTGAGTTGAATATTTTTGTGATTTTAATTAATATCTTTTTAACTAATCGCGATATCGTACCGAATTGTGAATCTAAACCATTCTCGAATCCACTTGAACCCACACAAAAAAATTTCATCAAAATCGGTCCACCCGTTTAGGAGGAGATTGCGTTTGTGATATTCTTTCCGTTTAGAAATCATGCATCAAAATTAATTACATAATATTGAAAAATGCAAGTCTATTTGTTAGAGGTTTTATCTGTTTTTTCCCCTTCTTATTCTTTTCTTCTTAATTCTTTTATTGTATAAAACTTAATTAAACATAAAAATCAGTAATAAAATAATATTTCAAACAAAATAACATGAATTTTATACGATATATAATATTGCAATACATATTTTTATTCCAATTCTTTTTTAATTTGTTTTTCTTCTTCCAAGTGATTGAAAATGGGATGTAAAACCATTTTCTCACAAATTTTTCCTAGAAATATTATATCGCCATCAAAATTGTTTGTAAGTGGAATCGATACAACTTCTGAAAGACTTTCGAATGGTCCTTTTTCTATGGCTATGTCGATAGATCCAAATACAAATTTCATTCGACCAGATTTCATTATCTGCAGTTTACCTACATGACCTTCGGGTACATCTTTAAAGCTTGATCCTAAGATCACGTCCTATAAATTAAAATGATAGTTAACATTGCATGAAAAACCAGTTCAGAGAGGAAGTTACGATTAAAACTTTTTTTTTATTGTTTCCAAAGCTTTGAAATATTTTTAACTTTCTCCAAAACTTCAAAATCTAATTATAACAGAAAAGTGCCGTAAAAAGAAAAAAAAATTCATGAGTTCTAGTAAGATATTACTTATTAAAAAAATACAAGTAAAAACGCGAAGTATCTAAGAACATCCGTATTTTTCGTTTTTACTAAAAACAATGGGTTTCCACTACGAGGTTTAAGAAATACACAAAATAAAATTTTATTTCGGATATTTACTGCACCTTACAGTTAGAACCCATTCTTACTACACATACAACAGTAAATAATCGAATTACATAAAATTGTCCTTTATATGTTGAATAAAATACCGTCTGTCTGTCAGACAGACGGTATATCTGTGTGATAACATGTCCCTCAGACAGTTTGTCTGATAGTATGCCTCTCATTTTGTCTAAATTTTTGCTTACAATCTAGCACTTTGATGTAGTGTAAATATGATTCGTATCTCATAATATAAGTCAATTTTATGTAATTTAATTAATGACTATTATAAATGAAATAAGAACAGGTTCTAACTGAAAGTTGCAATAAATAATCAAAATAAGATTTTATTTCAATATTTTCTCTCTCTCCCTTATGATTCTTTACACACATTTTTAAGACTTAATAAAACATTACACTGAGAGAGTAAGAGTTATATTAACATCACATTATAAAACTGTACGAGGGTTTTGTCGACGGATATCGTAATTTTGAACCACGGTCAACTGACGAGGACGATATCCGTCCTAACTTCCACAACAACAATGACATTTGAGCCTCAGCAAATTTAACGTGCAGCGGCCATGTCTGCACGAGGGGTCTTCAGCAGCACTAGGCTCAAACTCATGACACTCCAACCACCAGTCTATGACCTTGATTACTAGGCAACATTACACCAGACTGATATTATATGATTATGCGCATTCACTAAAATTTAGAATCTTATTTTAAAAATACATTTTTCCTTCAAAAAATTATTTGTCTATTAAATAAAAAGGACATGCACAAGTATTTATTTAAAAAATATAATTATATTTTAAATAATAGAAGTAGGCTTTTATTTTTTTAATTTCTGTCAAATAAAACTTGTGTATTTTTGTTTGTCACAAATCGAGATCAATATTTTATCTGCATACTTACTTGAGAATTTCGATCTTTTTCGTTATGTTCGGCTGAATGGTTCTCTTTCTTTATTGATTCATTCAAACCATCTAGGGATTTTTCGAAAGGTAGTTTTGAAGGAAATTCGAACAGTAAAAAGCCATCGTCCGCTATTTTAATACAATTAATGCATCAATAGTGCAATGTTTAATTTTTATGACTAACACAAAAATATGGTGTGCTAATTTAAAAATATATTGATCATTACACATAAACAGTTTTAATAGAATTTTTTTTAAATGAAACAAACATAAAAAAAACCCTTAAAAACGTAAAGTTTTATAGTATATATCCACATAACAAGGTATATACATCGTTTTAAGCATGTTTATTTATTCAGTTTTTGTTTAACAATTTTATCAAAGAGAATTTTCACTTACAGGAGCTAAGTTAGAGTTCGTTACTTTTTAGGATATAAATTTACTAACTAAAAAATACTAAAAGTACATTAACTTGAAGAACGTTAATATACATACATTACCACAGGATGAAATCCCAATACCTAGAATAAATTAGCTTAGAGGAACGAAATTTAGTTAAATCAACTGTCTTGGTAACCCATTTATTCGGAGTTTCAAGGTCACAGATTAAAGTACGCGGAGAACTATTTCAAAGGTGAAATGGCGGTACATTAAGAACCTCTGTAATTGTGCCGATTTTGAACACAAATCTGCAAACGTGCTTGTATTTGTGCCGAATCCCATTTTGTTGTAAGGAATTCTATGCATGTTACACTTGATCCTTCAAATCAGTGACGGTTAGTGCTGGTTGTGGATGAAACTGGATTAGGCGACCAATCTTGTTTCATATGTGCTCAATGGGAGATAGATCAGGTAATTTGGCAAGTCAAGGCACTGTAGAAAACACGTTGAGTAACATTCAACAAGTATGAGAACATGCATTATCCTGTTCGAAAACACCCGTAGAATACTGCTCACTTATGGCAGTGCAAACAGTTCGATCACCAGTCTGGCGTATGCATATGTACTTGTAAAGCTCAAGCAGCTTAATGCATTTGCGTATGCATTAGGTTACTTAAGATAACGACAAGGAAATGGCTTATAAGAAATTGTCCCAAATCATAACTCTCGTAGAAAGTCCAACGTGACTATGCCACAGATATCTTGACCCCAAGAGCTTATCTGAACTTCTTACCAGCATATGGCTATTATGATACAAGACAGAAACTGCTCTCATCTGAGAACACAATGGATCGTCACTCCGTTCTCCAATAAGCTTTATTTCGACACCACTGAGCTCTCAGATGGCAATGATTCGGTGTTAATAGTATGAATGCTAGAGAGCGTCTGACTTGGAATTGTCACTCAAGTAACTGATTTGTTACGATTCGTGGTATCCCTTTGGTGCCAACATAAGCTTTAATTTCTACTGCAGATGCAGTACGATGTGCCACAGCCGTATGGCGAATACAGTGGTCTTCTCGATCATTCGAGATCTAAATGCAGCCGGATTTCAGTCTTCTTGAGACAATGCCATCAATAGTCATGTAGAGTGAATAACATCCCTGCAAAGTCCTCCTAGAATGTCGGGGGGTGAAAGTCTAACTTCTCGTAACCCTGTTACATGTCTTGTTCAAGCTCAGTAAGCTGTTCATATTGCATTCTCCATTTCTTCAAATGCCTTTTTTAATCAAATCTAGCTCACAACGACCAGTCGAAGATAAATAGTGTTCAGAAATTTTGCATCAAATATTTAAAGCAGGTATTATTCGCATATTCATAGTGACAAAGCCAGCATCATTGAATTGAATTATAAATTCGAGATATCTCTTCAATGAATTCGATGATTTTGTCTCCAAATTGATAGACTAATTCATGATAAAATTTGTCATGACTTTCCGAAGAGAAGTTGATATTTACAATAATGCAGTCAAATAAATTTTATTTGAAAATTCAAAGTGCATTGCTCATGTAAGATAAAAAATACGGTTGCTGTAATTTTTTAAGGAGCAATCTAAATAGTAGAAGGAAAAAGTTGACTTTAAAACGGAACCTAGATCTTTGAAACATTTACATCTCTCAATTTATGTATCCTAGATATTGTTAAATTGCATCCAATACATTGCTTTAGGATTAAAAGACATTTTAGAGCTATTTTACCATTTTTTCTTAAGTTTATAGCAGACTCTAAATATTTTTAAAATCTATTTTTAGCAGTTTGTAGAATTCATGAAAACATGTCCTCTTGAATCCTCGAAGTTAATTTTAATTAAATTTTTTCCTGTCAATCAATCCCATTGCATAATTTTTGAAGGTATACTTTTATCTATTGCTGCAAAATGAAAAGAAATGATAGCTAAATGTTGAGCTTCACTATCAGTTTATGAATATGAAGAGTGTATTATAAATCTTTCAGATCCTTTCTAGTAGTTTTTATGTCATTACCTTGGGTCTTTTTAAAATAATTTATATTAATATGTATTGTTACGATTTTTTTTGTATCAAATAGTGTAAATAATTTGTATTTGGATGTGGAATGCCTTTATCTTACTCTAAATTAGATTTAATTTACGTTAAAGTTGTAATATTCACAAGTAAATGCCGTCCCTTACGGTATAATGGTGATTCAATGGGAACTTGGCGAAACCTTGGCGATAGAGCCAAGTTGGCGTCATTTTTGACGAGTTTGGAACCCTCCGGTTTATTCTACAAATTAGTAGAGAAACCACTAATTTCAAGACCTATGACGCAAGCGTGTTTTTCTCGAATCATCCGTGGAAGACATAATGGACTTTTTCCCTACTTAGACTTTGTTTCCAAGTTCCTCATAGCCCCGCCCTCTCTCCACGTACCAACGACGAATCAGGCTGTTCCCTCTCCACCAAGGACTGCTACTCCATCAGGCACCAGTATTAACTATAACTCTCTCTAATTTTAACTTTCCTCATTTTGTGCAAGATTTCATCTCCATTAAATTACTTCGACTTAAACTCATATTCTTTTGAATCGGTTTTGCGTGGTAGTTTAATTCCATGTCAATTATTTTTCTTTTTCCACATCTTTTGTGAATCATCTTTTATTTTACTCATCTTCCAGCAAATGGCATCACATTATGGACACTTTCTGTGTCAACGCCTTCTCTTTTCGTTCGCTGTTCAGCGACACTCCCACCTGTCATCACTACACGATTCAGCAGTGTTTGTCCTTCCTCTTTATTTTAACATCATGTACCACGACCACCACGGCATTAATTGCTTTTACTCTCCATTTTATCTTTTTTATCTTCCAAATTCTGTGTCTACTTTCTGATTTCGTTCCACAAAAGAAAGGACGAATTAGAGAAGAGCACAGATTTCTGCCACCTCCCTCCGGGATGATGCCTCATTAAATATCTTCCATACTTGCCAATTGAATTATTTCTCGCTTTCTCATTGGTAGTATGTCCTCAGCTACAG
This sequence comes from Trichonephila clavipes, assembly GCA_019973935.1. Taxonomy (NCBI): domain Eukaryota; kingdom Metazoa; phylum Arthropoda; class Arachnida; order Araneae; family Nephilidae; genus Trichonephila; species Trichonephila clavipes. The sequence goes on from BMAU01021435.1 coordinate 745,155, forward strand.
GTGAGAAGCTTTCTTTTAGAACGGCTCTGAGCTGTTGTTAATAATTTTGATAGTATCCTTTAAATTTTATGGAACTTTCAATTAATTATTCTCTTTTTTCTTATTAATTATGATGAGAGGGTAATACCGTTTTTTGGTAAGGTACCTCGTATTTTGAAGCCGTGTGCCGTGGGTAACAACTATGACATAGGATGGAGGCTCGCTTCGCGAGTCGTATGCCCAGCGACAGCGAAAGTGAGTCAGTCTGGTTTTGACTAGGGATCGGTTAGAATTGCTCTGATTGTTGAAGAGATTAGTGATTACTTCGGCTGTTGAACGAGTGATTGTTTGTGAATAATCTTTTACAACTCCGATAATTGTGTCTGAGTCCTATTGAAGGTGTGAAAACCTTCTGAGATTTATTTTGTGAATATTGCTGCTGAATCCTGTACTTAAAGGATTGGATTTTCTACAATAAATTCTCATCGTTCTTAAAAGAACAATCTTGTTCTTTGCTACTGATCTGCACAAAATCCTCGAACCCGTGATCAACGTATCAATATTTATATATATAAGTGTGTATGATTAGTTGTGATCCATTTATAAACAAATATCAGCTTTTTATTGGTATTTATTGAAAAGCAAAATATATAAATAGTCAAAAAATAGTTAGGCGTAACTTTTTTTGTGTAAAAAATATGTTTTCTTTAATTGTTCATTTACAAGTTTAGAGAAACTTTTGTCGCGGTGGTCAAAACTACATTTCAATTCAATAATTCAGGGGAGGAGGGAATAAGTAAAAATCAAAAATCACGCAAACCATTTAAATAAAATTGGAAAGGAATTTTGACCTGAATTAAAATAATAGAATAAGGTCTTAATTTGTTTTTAAGAAAATCTATACCTATCGGAAGTTTCATATCTTGAAAATGGGGATTTAGTTTAGCTTTAGACGTATTTTGCTTTTCCGTATATTTGAACCCTCTATCGTCTGAGCAGGACCATTTATTCACGTCCTCAAGTTCGTCAACCGGTTCCTCTATATTGAGAAAAAATGAATAAAGAAAAGAAACATATTTATAAAATTATAAAAATACACTTTACTGAGCTCCTTTAAATAAAATACCACGAAAGAAATAATTTCTCTTTTTTTTTTACTCAAAATATCACAGATTATTTTTCCTAATTAAAATATTTAGTTATTGCGTGCTGTAATTGCTGCGCTTAGAATAAAATACGTCTATAAAATATGTGTACACCGACTTATTATATTAATCGTTTAATGTTAAAGAATAGGACCCGAATTTGGAACATTTTTTCAGATATAAGAGAAATGAAACATTAATATGATATTCTATCTACCCTATCCTTTAAAGAGCAGCATTTTTTATCATACTTCCCATTTTTTACAGAGTTGATTCATTTTTTCTGGTATAAAATGTGTTTCGCGTTTTTTCTCCTATATCGTAATGTTAAATGGGCTATGCCTTCACGTATTAAAACGAAAAATAAAGTATTCATTTAATATTTTGACATTTTTAAAAACACTATATTGTTAACAGAGGTATGAGTTATAATATTGCAAATTTCCTTGGAAATTGAGGCATTTTTTTCTGTCTGAAAATGTGCTTCGCGTTTAGTTCAAGCTCTCGTACTTTACCGAAGACAGCCTTAAAGTAAATATGATAAGCGCATTATTTAAGTAAGCTCTAGTTTAGGGATAGCGATAAATAATTTACATTAATTTTGCTCTTTTGAATTAAAATAGATAAGTCGAATTTTTTATTTAATTTTAATTTAAAACATGTTTTGTGGATATATCGGGAAAATAAGTAACGATTCCCTCCTCCTTGTTTTTATTTGCTTTCTGTATAAAACATTTTGTCTTTAAATTAAAAGGAACTAAAATGTTTGACAAATTGAATTAAGATTTATGTAAAAAATGCAACGCAATATTAATATATTGCAATTAATATGCTAGCAATAATTTGAAACAAGGACACTAAATATGCAACCAAGACAAATAGATTTTTATAACAATTATAAAACCCTTTTTTTATCAAAACATTTGAAATGCACCTTTCATTTATTTTCGTTTTCAGATGCAGGGGGGAAGGGAAAGATGAGTTTGTGTTAATTTCGAAAGATGTTCTAGTTAATAATCCACAAATGGTCTCTCTATCAAAGAAATGAAAGAAACTTGAGTTTTGTCTAAGTTTACCAAATAATGAAATTATAACAATAATAAACTCATCTTACATCTTCGTTCCTGATTCATTACAAAATTATTGCGTGATTGAAATTCATGTCTGAATTATATATATTACTAAAATTATAAGCTAATGTGTCCAGGTAAGATCTCTTCAGAAAAATTCAGTTTTTGCTTCAACATTTCTTGAGCATACTATGCAAGGTGTGACACACAAAAAAAGTAAGACTTAGTGTGTAGCTTGAAAAGACTGTTTTGGTGACGTCATCCCACGTACCTGCTTTATGCACGTGACCAGTTTCGCCTTAACTTATCACGCCAATTGTGAAAACTGCGACATTGAGTGAACACGTGCAATTGTATTCTGCTGGGAAAATGTCGAATCAACATCAAGTTTCTAGTGAAACTTAAGAAATCAGCCACGAAAACATTTCAAAAATTAACCTAGGCTTAAGTAGATGAAGCTTTGTCTCGTGCATATGTGTTTGAAGGGAATAAGCGGTTTTCAGGGGAAGGAACACAATGGAAGATTATAAACGGGCTGGACTCTCAAGGTCAGTGATTACAGGCCAAAGCCTCACCGAAATTCGTGATATAAGTGAGCACTAACTCACATCAAGGGTCAGACTGTTAATCAACACTACTACATTGAAGTACTTGCAAGACTTCGTGAAAAAATTAGGGAAGAAAAGGCCAGAATTGGGTTAGTGATGGATGGCTGTTGCACGAAGACAATGCACCCGCTCACACGGCCTTAACTTCCAAGCAGTTTCTGACCAGCAAAAACATTTCTGTGATGGAGCAATCTCCTTATTCACTTGATTTGTCCCCATGCGACTTTTTTTTAAATTTCCTACAGTTAAATCTTGCTTAAAGTTAACCCATTTTACCTCAGCTGAAAACGAAGAATCTCTTGAAGGGCTTTCCAAACACCTCGTCCCAGAACTGTTACCCACAATGGCAGCACCGAACGCAGAAGTGTGTGAATGCTGAAGGGAGCTACTTTGAAGGGATAATGTCACGGAGAACTGATTCTGTAAGTACAATGATTTATTGAACGGCTCGTTTTTTCTGTGTCACACCTCGTTCACGTGCTCTATGTTATGAGCGCAACTATCAGATGCCTCACATATATTTTTTGACTCTCCTTAATAACTATAAAAATAACCTTCCCTTGTGTATACTTCCTCGCCCTCCAAGAAACTATTTAATATTTAATAGTGAACACAATTTAACGTTAGATGATAATAAAGTTTTGAAAAAAAATAGTTATTAAAATGCTTGATTTTTTAAAATTTTTTGCGCTTGAATAATTTTAAATCTAAAAAAAGACTTAGAATTAACATATTTTAATATATATATATATATATATATATATATATATATATATATATATATATATATATATATATATATATATATATATATATATATATATATATACATCTGTTTTTTAGTTGAAAATAAATAGGTTCACTTTTTAAAAAAAAATTACACAAAATCGATTTTTTTAAAATTTTAGTACATAAATTCCTACAATAATCTTATTATTAGTTTAACTTATTTTTGTCTCACAGAGGGTCTAATGGGGAGAAATTCATAACACTCAAATGATCAATACCATATTTAAATTGGTATTTCATTTCCCTGGCTTTCGCATCATACAAGGACTTGGATACCAATTACTCCCCGTTATTCAGCAGGACATTCACTTCATAGATTCAGTACAGGAGCAATTCTAGATAGATCTGTTAATCTGTTTCAATTTTCAATAAATTTTTGCTCACACATATAAGTAAGTAATTGAAATATAAATGAAATGTGTATTATACTTTTGATTATCGGTTTATTTTCATCATTATCCAAAACAGGTCTCTTAATTTCAAGTTTGCACTCCATTTTTAAAGGCGGCATTCGAACTGGTTTCAAGTCGTTTCCATTATCTGTATATCCCTAGGGGGGGGAAAAGAGAAAATTCTCATTGGTCCATAGTTAGTTCCACAAATATATCCAGCGTACAATACTTGGTGTTGAACATACAAGACAAAAAAAGGCCATAAAATTGTTCCAATTCCAGGGGGTATTTGAATCTCACCAAGTAATGCAAATAATATGAAATCCGTAGCTCTCAGGCACATAATGAGTAGGATGTAAGAGAAGAAACCTGCAGAATGGGCAACATATGTGCCGTTATTACTACCACAGAGAAATCATTGCGAATTTTCTCTCTCAAATAACGCATCTAATCGTAAAGAATGTCAGGAAACCGCCAACAGAAGTGGTTTCAACAGACAGATGATGTTATGAAAGGTATGCCAATGGACTGAAAAGAGCACAGGGAAATCTATGCGCCAAACTTTAGTTGGAAGCCTCCCATACGTGTCCACTACGTAGCGCTTGTTTCAAAAAGGGTTAGAATGAAAAAATAGGGCGAGTTCGAAGGGTTCTGGAGCGACATGAAGACAAGTGGATCGATACATCCAACCAACAAGCGGTGGTAAACTAGCAACTAGATGTTTCTTACAACATTTTGCACCTGCCATCACCCTGCACAAGTATTGCACCTATATACTGAACAGGTCCTATTTCACTACATTTATGTAATGCTCGCATCATGGTTTGGAGCGCCATTGTATACAACAGCAAGTCAACTCTGGCTCGTATTCAGGGCACCATGATGGTCCAATAATGCGTGAATGACGTGCTACGGCCCCAGTAATAATCTTCTCCCTTCAGTGTTCTTTAACAGCAGGACTATGCCCAACCACACACTGCACAGAACAGTCAATAGGCTCTGCAAAATGTACAGATGTTTTACTGGCCATCATCAATCCTTGATCTCTCACCAATCGGATACGTCAGTGGTGTACTTGGATCTCACTTGCATGCTCTGCCTCAGCCATATTCAGAAGATTAAAAATGGTAAATAGTTGACAGGAAAGAAGAGGCATCCCTCAGAAAGTCGCCCATACCCTCACTGAATCTGTTTCTAAACGTTGCTTTGCGTATTCCCGTCCACGATAGTCATATATCCTAATGAGCTGACGCTGGTATTACTCTGTGTTACGAGTACAATTTTAAAACAATCATGTATTATTTGTTGCTGTGTCTCTCTTTGTGTTTGCCAAGTTTTTCCTAACTTTCTGACTACCCTTCTTGGTATTCAAAGTCATTAAAATACATTGGTGCTCAAAATTATGAGAAATTTCATTTTGGGTTGATTATCTTCAGAATAATAAAGCTGCTTTTGAATATGTGTATAGGTTGATGTTATAAAAACAAAATACAACCTAGTATATGTAGTACATACATGATCCTGTAAACGATTCATTAACACATTCAGTGCTAAGTTACAATTTTAACATCTCGATGCGTATCTTGAATATATAATACTTTATGACTCAGGATGCAATGTATTATGATAACATTTTGTATAAGGGCCATACATATACCCATGAATAAAGCTAATTTATTGCCTAGAAATCTGGAAAAGTTGATCTGTATAATTTGTTTATTTTATTCAACTTTTGTTCGTATAATATGAAAATATTACAATTAGCTATATGAGACCACAGCCGAAGGTTAAAATAGTTTTGTCTGATAATAAAATAATTTATATATACCCCTTATTTAAAAACATGGACCCCTTATTTAGAAACAAAGAAGAAGAATACAGATATGAAATAATATCACTGAATTTTTGCAATACAGTATGACCCCGCTTAACGCTGTTTCGGTTTAACGCCCTTTTATTTGAATTGTGGGATTCCCCAAAATTGCACGCAGCGTTAGGCTTCCCGATATCCGAAATAGTTTATCTGTGTTTCTTCTTTCTTGCGGTGTTATACGAACGTATTTCTTAACGTCTCATTTGTTGACGTTATTGTAAGCATAAATTTATATAATATAACGATTGTTATTGTGACAAATATTATGATTTTTCATTTTTATCATGGGTGATAATAAAAAACATGAAAATAAAGCAATAAAAAGCATTTCACTAGAAACTAAAATGCAAGCGATTAGAAGATTAGATACTGGAGAATGTCAATCTCAAATTGGTGCTGCATTGAATTTGGCAACTTCAACAATAAGAACCATTCTTAAGAATAAAGAAAAAATACTGTCATCGGCAACTGCAACTATTACAAGCTCTGCAACTAAAACCCGTTCTAGAAATAATACAATTGAGGAAATGGAAAAATGACTTCCTAAAGAGTGTTTTTTTTTCAGGTATAGAAGTTAAAGTTGGCATTACTTCCCAAGATGGCGACCGATTTGACAGCTGTCAAGTGATTTATTCTCAGTTTGGTTTGACAATTTATCAAAACGATCATCAAGCAAGGCGTAGATTCGTCGAATGGGCCCAAAACGAGATTGCCGTTCCCGATTTTCATAAGCGAATTTTGTTTAGCGATGAAGCGCACTTCTGGTTGAATGGCTACGTCAACAAACAAAACTGCCGCATTTGGAGTGCAGCTAATCCACAAGTGTATGTCGAAACACCGTTACATCCAGAAAAACTGACGGTTTGGTGCGCTTTATGGACTGGTGGAATCACTTCTTCAAAAACGATGAAGGCCACAACGTTACAGTCAATGGTGATCGGTATAGAGCCATGATTACTAACTTTTTCATTCCTGAATTGAACAATCATGATGTCCAGGAGCTGTGGTTTCAACAAGACGGCGCAATATGTCACATAGCTCGTGCCACAATCGATTTATTGAAAGACACGTTTGGTGACTGCCTAATTTCCCGTTTTGGACCTGTGAATTGGCCTCCAAGATCTTGTGATTTAGCACCGCTAGACTATTTTCTGTGGGGCTATGTAAAGTCATTGGTCTATGCGGATAAGCCACAAACGCTTGACCATTTGGAAGACAACATTTGCCTTGTTATTGCCGATATACGGCCACAAATGTTGGAAAAAGTCATCGAAAATTGGACGTCCAGATTGGACTACATCCGAGCCAGCCGTGGCAGTCCTATGCCAGAAATCATATTTAAAATGTAATGCCACAAGATTATCTTTCGAATAAAAAAAATTCATGTCAATCGAATAATACATCGTTGTTTTATTGCAATTTAAAGTTCTATACCTCTAAAAAAAACACCCTTTATATGGATTGACGACGAAATTGAACGCAATATGCCACTAAGCCTACCTACTTTCTTGATAAAAAGGCAGAAAATTGGAAATACAGAAGAGACTGAATGATCTGAAATGTAAACATACTAACTTAGAATTTTCTCTCTCTCTCTCTCTCGTTTATTTTTTATATGTCTATTCGTTTATTATGTTTTTATATTTGTATGAAAAAATTTTTTGTTTTAATAGTTATAAAAAACATAATTAATAAATTTAATGGTATAAAATACCTGACCAATTTTCTACCTATTTTCCCCTAACCCCATTATTTACATGATGAGATAACCTCGTTTAACGCTGTTTCATATTACGCTCTACTTTGATGGACCGTATACTCCGCGTTAAGCGGGGCCGTACTGTATAAAGAATTAATGCAAATAGCATATAAAGTGATACGAGTAAATAAATATTTTATTAACAACAAGAATAAATAAATTTCAATAGCAGCAATATTTCCCCCCTGTTTGATGGAAGGATGTTTTATAAAAAAGGATTAACTGAGAAAGATTTACTTTAAAGTATATATTAAATTATAACACTATATTCATTTTCTTTAGTTCTGCGATGAGATATCATTCATTCAGAATTCCAAACATCAATAAATATTGTTTAACTAATATTATCATCTATAATTTTTTTTTCTTTTTTGTGCGAGAAGGTCGTATTTTGAGTTCAGTAAGCGTAATTTGCGGGAACGTTTGATTTGCTTCTTAAATTTGAAAAATGGGTCGCCGAGGCACGTCGATTGCTTATAGAAGTATATGGTAAAGCTGCTTTGAGTGAAAGCAGATGTGCGTGGTTACAAAAGCTTAAGAACGGTGAGCTTGAAGTCGAAGGCAAAGAACGTAGTGGAAAATTATGGGAAGATTCATGCCAAACAGATTAAGAGAACTTGTACTTACATTACGAGTGACTCAACAAGCAATTTCACATCGCCTAAAATCGCTGGCAATGATTCAAAAGCAAGGAAGTTGGGTTCCACATGAGCTGAAGCCAAGAAATGTTTGTTAAAAGTTGATTTTGCACATGTGAAAAGCTGCTTGCTGGGCATTAAAAGATTTTTTTAGTATCAAATAGTCTCTGGAGGGGGGGGGATTATACAATAGCCCAAAGAAAAAAAAATTCTGGAGACCACGTGTGGTCATGTTTCTACAGCCGAATATCCATGAAAAAAATCTCATATTGTATATTTGGAGAATGAGCTTTGAGTTATGTATCATGGGTTGCTCAATTCAGTTGATGAGATTCAAGCGAGTATTCAAGGGAAAACACGTCTACTACAACTCCAGTACGACAAAATTATTTCTTTACATGATAATGCTGGTCAAAACCTACTTGGAAACACTTAGTTGTAAAGCCCTACCCTATCCACCGTATTCACCAAACATTTCCCCTCCCTATTATCACTTACTTCGATTGATGGCACATGACCTGTCTGAGCAGTACTTATCATATAAAGTTACCTAAAATTGTGTCGATTCTTGGATAGTTTCAGTGCTCTCCCGACGCGGTATTCGTATACTGTCGGAAAGATGAAAAAGTAGTATCTAAGTAAAGTACAATACTTTGACTAAAACGTAGTGTACCATTCTTTCATAATAAATGTCTAATTTTTGATAAAAACGGAGAAAACTTATTCGTACTCCTTATAATAAATTCAATCGAAGCCCAGTGGCTGAAGTGGTTAGTGCATCACGCTTCCACACCACAGGTCCAAGGCTCAAAACCTGGGCTGGGCAAGGTTGACTCAGCCTTCCATCCCTCCAATGGGTGGATAAATGAGTACCAAGCTTGCTTGGGAACTTAACACTGGGGGTTTCGCGTCAGACTGACCACCAGACCGGAACATCTGCTCATACATCTCAGGGCCCAAGGTCGCGCATACTGAGTTGGGCGCAATAGGCCTTGGCCCCAATGGGCTGTCGCGCCAGTGAGTTAAGTTATAATTCGATCAATTAAGATTAAATTCAATCAACACATTGCGTATTAACATAAAATGTTCAAACACTCACTTCTTTCTCATCATAGCTTTCAAGTAACTCATCAATTTTAATAGCTTCATATTTTATTTCTGATTCTACTTTTATTCTCGATGAAGATGTTCTGGGCGTTCTTCCAAAATGGGATTCCACTGGCTCTGGAAAAATTTTGTAGTATATATTGTTATTTATTTTTACTATTATTTATATAATACTGTTATCGTATAAATGAAGCCCTTATACATTTTTTTTCAGATATTTCAGAAGTTTCTTCTTCATTATATCAAAATGAAGAATTTAAAACTCATCGTCAACATTTAATACCCTACAAAACAAATGTTTCACCTTAGTTTTCTAATAATGATACAATGATGGTGATTAGATTGTTAGACGGTTCTAAGTAGTGCGACTGGAATGAATTGATTACGCTATTCGAGTAAAGAAAAATATATATTGTGTAATAAATTCCTGTTCTCGTAATTTATGCTTATTGTTCCATACATAAAAACTAATTTTTGAAACCAGGAAATATATTAGCTGAATCAATAATTATTGATTCAACTAATTATAATTAATTTTTCTCTTTGATGATTTGTTGTAAAGCAAATTAAGTCGTGACTGTTTAGCCGAAATGATGATTGCTACTTTTTCTTTAGTAATGCAAGTCAATATTATCAATAATTTTTAGCCCTCTAATCAAAATAAAGATAATGAAATTAATTTTTAAATCAGAGGAAATAAACGTCTGAGAACACATTTTTAGTAATATAAGCAATTGCAAAATAATTTTTTTTAACAAAATAAAAATTAAATTAAAAAAATTACATTTTTCTAACTGAAATGTAAGATAAAATTTAGTAAAGCAATTTATGAATTACGATAAACCTTTTTTAATTTTTAAAGCTGGTCCTTGTTCGAGAAAGGATCCTTCTGTTTGGAGATAGACTCTCGAATTTCCGCTTCTTCTATTAAACGAACTTTGAGAATTCTTTACCTGTGCGTTTTCGAACGATGGAGACTCATTGCAATCCCTATAAGTACAAAAAACAAAAACTGAAAATTAAACTGAATGATTTAATTTGATATGTTTATTATATTTAATTAAATTAATATGATAGGTAACTTGCAAAAATCTATCAGTATTCAAAATTAAAAGAATTTTCATTTGTAGAATTTTTCGAAGTATATATTATACACTCTATAACAAAAAGAACAACGCACAAGGAAGGAGTTGCCTGATTGTAATGAAATTTGGTATGCAAAGACATATGTACCGAACATGCAAATGATTAAAATTTGGTGTCCAATGAAAATGAATAGCGGGAGCTACAATGCATCAGAACTGCGCATTCAGCAGGTGTCTATAAGAAGCAATTCTCAATCTGATGGTCGAAAGTTTTGTTGCATTGCGATTTAGGATACCTTTCACCGACTGAAAAATGTCTCGCCGCAGGATTCGAGCTCTTACGAGCAACTGTCAGAGTTTCAATGAGGTCGTATCATTGGAATGAAAGAGGCAGGTTTTCAGCAAATCGGAGAATCGCTCGTCATATGGGTCGAAGCGATGCGGCCATTAGAAGATACAGGCAAGAAAGGGTGGATAATAGCAGATTTTAGCGTCATGATGGTAGAGGTCGACCTAGGGCCACAGCAGATCGGGAGGTCAGATTGGTTGTCAGATCAGCTGTCACAGCGCCTGATTCATTCTAAGCAACCATCAGACGTGTGACACGCACACGAGTGTCTATCATGACTATTTACAGACGGCTGTTAAAGCGAAATTTACGTTCGTAACGACCACTACATTAAGGGCCAATCCCGCCTACACACTGTCGAGCCAGATTACAGCGGTGTTTAGCTCGATCAGGTTGAAATCATGCTGACTGGGGGCATATAGTGTTTAGCGACAAATCCCTCTTCCAACTGTGTCCTGACAATCATCGAAGACGTGTCTGGAGACGCCTAGTGCAGTGTGCCGATCCTGCTTTCACTACTGCACGCCACACAAGCCTTCAATCAGAAGTTATGGTCTAAGGTGCCATTTCTTTTCACAGCCGGACCCCTTTGGGCGTGATTAGAAGCACACTTACAGCACAGCGGTACGTCGACGACATTCTGAGAACTGTTTTGCTACCGTACCTCTTGCACACAGAGAGAGAGAGTACTCTGGTCTTATTTTCAGCAAGATAATGCCAGACCACATACGGCACGTGTTACTATGAACTGTCTTAAAGCTTGTCAAACACTTCCTTGGCGAGCCAGATTGCCAATCTCTCCAATGGAGCATGTCTGGATATGATAAGAAGGCGACTACATGTGCCATGGAATGTTGATGGCCTGACCAGAAAATTGGTGCCAATTTGGCAAGAAATACCTCAGAAGACCATAAGGGTAATTTATCACTCTATACCACATCGTGTGGCAACTTGCATCCAGGCCAAAAAAGGATGAACACCTTATTAAGCTCGTTGCTTTGAAAACTATGCAACTCTGAAATTAAATCATTCAATTTTTCTGAAATTTTATATATAATTTTCTATTCTCTACTAAATCTTTCTACCCATCAATTTTTGTCTCTGTCGGACAACTTGTTCTTGGTGCGTCGTTTTTTTTTTGTTATAGAGTGTATATATAGTCGAACCTCTATATAACGAAGTCACTAAGTTCCACCCCTGCCCGCCAAAAAAAAAGTTCGTTACAGTCGTCGAACCTCTATATTGCGAATTTTTCTACATAGCGAACTTTTTCCTGGAACCAAGAACATTTCACGATTTTCCTCGTAAAATCTCTCAATAGCGAAGTGCATTTTCTGTACAACGAACTTTTTCTCACGTGATTCAAATTTTTTTCTCCCTAATTTCAAATTATTCTCTCTTTTAACACATTTTATGGTTGTCATAAATCTTGATCTGGTTTTATTAAGTGCTTAAATCGCTGAGAGTAATGGAATTCTGGGCGTTTCATCCAAGTGCTACCTTTAACCCTCATTGTCGTTCACTGGAAACAGCTTCGATATCCCCTTTCACCCTCAGTGGAGTTGTGTCGTGTCCCCGTGTCCTTTAATTACGAGTAGTCTATTCATTTGTAGTGTTGATCAGCCGTACTGGTAACTTCATTTCAAGTAGCTCGAAAATGTCAAAACGAAATTCTTTTAATTTAGGACACTCTTATGAATCAGTAATTAAGGATATTTTCAAACTAATATAGATCACACTGAATCATTTATAACCAAATAAACCTGCATTCTAGAAATTCACAATAAGTGTATTAAAAATACTTACAACGATTGTTTGTTTTTTATTCGTCTTTGTGGTATCTTTGGTTCGATAACTTTTTTGTTGGAAGCTGTCATCGTAACATCTCTTATTCGAATTGGAGGTAATCTGTGAAAACCACATAACAAAATGAACTGTTAGAATCACGTTTGGATAAAAAGAACAGAAAATATGTAAGGTATCTTAACGTTTGAATTATTACTAAGAAATAACTAAGCTATCTATATAAAATGTATTCTTCACGTTAATTGTGATTCCTATGTACATAATGTTTATAAATTACAATTAGTAATGTTGGTTTGTTTTTGGTTTCAGGTAAACGTAGATTGAAATAATCCTCAGTATAGAGAAGATGCAAGATTAAAGTTCAATTAAGTAACTTTATTTGAAAGATTATAGTGCCGCGGCAAATCAATGATTGTTCATCGAAATAATATCCCATCACATACATCTTACAACACTGTTGTGAAGAGGAAAAGGAAGTTTCAAACTGGTGACATACACACACGTGCCTAATAGGTGATCACTCGTAGATGATGCTTTGAACAAAGTACACTGCTGGCCACACAAAATGCAACACTCTGAAGGAAGCATGCAAACCATGTGAAATTTACATCATGTGTTGGCAGCGATGAAATATGCAAATCATTAGCATAATAGCGCAGACACACATCACGGGTGACCGTAGCATCACTCGCAAGCGCCGTATAAGGGAAGAACAGATTGGTGATTTGAAGTACGGCAATTGTTTTTTCGTGCATATTGTTTGCGAAGTTGCTTACCATGCCTCGTGGAAGACATTGATTGTCTTTTGTCCAAGTTTCTGAATTCTATCGAGGAGAGAAATAGTAGCCTATAGGGATTGCAGATTATCTTTCAGAGAAATCGATCAACGTGTTGGACGAAACCAAGCAACTGTGATGCGGATATGTCATCGCTGGATACAGGAAGAAACAATGGACTGACGGGGCCGATCGAACCCCCTTGTTGCTCCACTGGCTGTAATGATAGCCGGATTGTGCGCATGGCTGTGATGGATCACGTAGCCACATCACGATCCATAGCACAACAGGTTCAGTCTGTTACGCATCATTTGATGTCCGTTCGTACCATTCGACGCCGTTTACAGTATAGTGGAATGACCACAAGGTACCCATTGCTTCATTTACCCTTGACTGGAAATCACAGGCGTTTACGTCACCAATGGTGCGATGAATGGTGGACATGGACAATGGAATGGAGCATTATGTTTACTGACGAATCCGCTTCTGCTGCAACATCACGATGGTCAGATTCTAGTTTGGAGACACAATGGTGAGAGACTACTGAACTGTTGCCACTGGTCTTGCACACGGTATCATGGTTTGGGGTGGGGTATTGGATTCCACTGCAGCACCTCTCTAGTACGCATTGTCGGTACACAGAACAGCCAGCGCTATATCTCTGAGTTATTGAGCCCGTGGTCCTCGCATACATTCAGTGCTTGCCACCAGCCATATTCCAACAGGATAATGAGTGACCACACATGGCACGCAATGTTCAAGAGTTCTTCTTTACCCATCAGATGGAATTGCTTCCTTGGCCCGCTTGTTCTCCCGATCTATCGCCAATCGAAAACACGCGGTCTGTGTTTGCAATACGACTGGCCCGGTATACACCACCAGCTCCTACACTAGATCAACTTTGGCAATATATGGAAGCAGGATGGACTGATGTACCCCAAGGATACATCCAAAGCCTCTTTGATTCTACGCCGAGGCTTGTGGCAGCGGTTATAGCCAACAATGGCGGCTACACTAACTACTCCTTTTGTCATCATTCACACATCACAAAAGGCTATAATTTTAATCGTTTGATCATTGTACAACATGTTATCTACCAAATAAATTTAGCTGTGATATCTGGGGTCCTTCTTGGTGGTGCATTTTGTGTGGCCAGCAGTGTACAATATTCACTATTTGAGCGTAAAGTAATAATCGAAATAATCATCAATGAGAGACTGATCTTAGTTATGGAAATTCATTGAAGACTATTTGCGAAGAGCTGCTCGTGCCAAAGTACCAGCACGCTGGATTCTATTATTGCCGCTGCTTTTCTGAACAATTTATCAGGAGAGATGTTGAACCTTTTGGAGCGAATCTTGGTACTGTGAATGAATCTTGGATTGATCAATATTATTCAGTTTCTGGACATTAGTCAAGTAATAATTATTATTATCACTTGACAAGGAGTGGAAGCACAGCTACTTATTCCCTCCCTAAGATGGCTAAGGTGCATAAATCTGCAGGGAAAGTCATACTATCTGCATTTTGAGTATATCGTAGAATCATCTAAGCAGATTACCTGGAGAAGAGTCAGAGTTGAATGAATAAATTGGGCGATCAAGAAATGGTGCGGTATGATCATGAAAGGCATCCATCTTATGACAATGCATCTGTTTCTCCTCTCGAGGTGCATTAGGGGAATCAAAATGATGTGGCTTTGATATTTTTTCACAACCACCCTATTCTTCCGATCTTGACACAATCAACTTCTTACTCCTCAATACAGAAGCCACTATTGGGAAGGAGTTTTGGCAACACAAGTTACATCATTTAAGGAGTGAAAAAATGGTTCTCGGCGCAATAAATGAATTCACAATAAAGGCCTTTAAAAACCAATAAATGCATTGAGAAATGCATAACCCTGGATTGGTGACTATACAGAGAAGCTTTAAAAATAATAAATAAAAATTAAGTATCTATCTCGTTAATTTTTCATAGTGATTAAAATCTTACGATACCCTCTCTTATATCTTTGCGATTATGTTAATGTTTCAATCGATTTTTTATATAAAGGCTTTTTTTCTGAATGCAATTTAATGAGTATCTGAAAAAAGGTCCTTTATTATAAACTTAAAATTTTATAATGTGAAAAAACAATATTACTTAATTATGGTGTCGTTAGGTCTTAATGCAATAGATGGGCCCTTCTGATCTTATTTTGCTCATTATATTAACCTTCACTAAAAGCATTAAAATATATATTATAAGAAACTCAACTTTTTAAAATTTTTATTATAATGTTTTAATTTTATAATTATGGTTGACAAACTCGTATATTATGAAATTGCAACTCGAAATAATAGATAAAAGGAAGGCAAGAGTTCTAAAAATATTTGAACTAATCATAAACCAAGTCATATGAAGCAAATCCTTTTTTCCTTCTTCATAATTGGTAGCGAAAACTGGCAAAATAGTTGAAGAGGAATTTCATTGTCACGAGACTTGAATATCATCGAATATGAAGAAAATCTGCATGAATGTAACGAAAGGACTGCATATTGTGCATAACGTGTGTTGATAAGTCCTTCCGTTTGCAAGCTGTGTATAAAAAAAATCCCTTTTCATCTCTTTCACCTCAAACTGTTCAAGAATATTGTTATTTTTGTATAGGGAAGCTAATCAAACTTTCTAAAGGAATGACGTGATTCTAAGTAAAGTTTTTAGAAATCCTCTGAACACCAATGAAATTTTATATATATAAGAAAACTATATTTCTCTTACACAATCCACCAAATGAAACATACCCTACGATTTATCAATGAGATGCTCAAGGAGTGACATATAACCTTGCCGAAAAGGAGAAGTTTCTTATTTCTTCCCTCTTTCCAAATTCGAAATACTGACTAATCTAGTTACATATAAAAAAATCAATTTGCAAACCAAAGAATATTAATACTATTTTGTCCAATATCTCGATGTATTTTTAATAGTATTAATGCATCAGATGTACGATTTCAGATATTTAATAAATATTTAAAAACACTTTCAAAAACCAGAAAAATAATCGGAATCCAGAGAAGAGAAAACATTGATTTTTTTACACTCTTTCAAAATGTATTTTATACTATGTTATTATAAGACATAATTATGATTTAAGGAGAAAAGTAAAAATGTCCACAGGTTTAACATTATGCTTAGTTGCAGCAGATCGACCAAAATCTAAATGATTCTCAAAAATAAATTTAAATTGTCATTAAAAAACAAAATCTTAAGTATCTTTAATATGATAAAAAAATCTTTTGAAGGTATACAGTCACTCTCAAAAAAGTATTGGAATACTTGGCAGGCATCACTATAAAGTCATTTATAAAAATATTTATCACATTAAAACAAAAAACAAAATGAATTAACAAATATTTCAACATTTGGTGTACAGTATATAAGGAAAATTTTATTAGTATTATAGAATTATAATTTGATTTAGCTTTTCCAATATAATTCAAAGGCACACTGGAGTCAATAAAGTATTGGGATACTTTTGAAATGAGAAATTTGACAAATATACAGCGCATCAATATAATTTAATTTCACATCACTTTTCTTAGACTATAAGTTTAAACATAAACGTTTCTCAACAGATAAGATTATTTATAGAAAAAATGGCGAGAAACAAAGAAATATCGATTGGTGTGCGAAATCTCGTAATAAGTCATTGGAAAGAGGGGAAATCATTTCTATATATAGCAAAAATCTTGAAAAATTGAGTAAGTCTACTGTTTTTAACATCATTGGCATGTTCAATAAAACAATAAGTGTTGAAAACAAGCAAAAATCAGAGCGTCGAAGGATATTTAATGAACGTGAAGAGAAGTGGATTGTGAGACAAGTGCACATTAATCCAAGAACTAGTGCAGTAAAAATGACTTTGCAATGTAAAAGTAGGTTCGGAAAATTTAGTAAATCCTGAAACTGTCAGAATTTTTTTAAGAAAACATAACTATCACGGCAGAATACCTAAAAAAGTCCCTACATCATCAAAAAAAAAAAAAAAAGCAAATAGACAAGATAGGTTGGCATTTGCTAAAATGTATGTAAGGCAGCCAACATAATATTGGGAAAATGAAATTTTTGTTGATGAAAGCAAATGTAACATTTTCGAATCGGATGGCAAGCAAAAAGTTTGGCGGAAATCAAATACAGCAGTGCATGTCAAAAATTTACGGTCTACTGTCAGATATGGAGGGGGTAACCATATTGTCTGGGGCTGCATGACAAGTTCTGGTGTCGGGCACTTAAATTTCATTGATGGTATAATGAATAAATGTGTCTATCTTGAGATTCTCAAGCGAAATTAAAATCAAAGTGCGCGCAAGCTAGAAATCCCAGGACATTTTAAATTGTACCAAGATAATGACCCTAAACATACTGCAGATATTTACATGTTATGGGTCACCTACCACTGTCCTAGTGTTAGTAAGAGTCCTGCACAAAGTCCAGACCTTAATCCCATTGAACATGTGTGGGATTATTTGCAGCAAAAACTATATGAGCGAAAATTTCTAAAAAGCAGGATTTAAGAAAATATTTGGTCAAAAGAGAGAGAGAGAGAGAGAGAGTGGACCAAATTCGATAGATCGTTTTGCAAAAAATTGATCCAATCCACGCCAAATAGACTTCGAGAGGTCATAAAAAGCAAGGGCGACCCAACAAGATATTAATTTCTCAGTTTGAATTGTTTTTCTTAATTTATTGGGAAATGTCCCGATACTTTTTTGAGCACGTTTTCTTAACTCGATTTCTTTTATTTTCATTAATGTATGAGTTTTGTTCAAATTATTATTACTTGTATTTACCAAAATAGCATTTCTTTCTTCTTTTTTTTGTTTCATTTGTATGTTTAAGTAAAATATTACGATAAAAATCTATGAATTGGTAGTGTGTCCCAATACTTTTCTGAGTTACTGTATATATTTAAGAGAGTTTTCATCGATAATAAGCTATCATAGTTTTATTTAATGATAAAGAGATAAAAACGTGGCAAAAAAACACCTTAAAATATCAATTCAAGATCCTTGTAGATATATGTGTTAATTATTCGATCATTGTCAAAATTGTTTTCAGTAATAGTCGATTGTAAAACAAACTGGAACTTTGAACAAAATATCATGTAGGACAAGAAACTGCCTCCTACATCGGAAGGACACCGGTGTGCGTAGGTACTGGCAGCAATATTAGCCAATTGATTGATTGAATATTAACGTCACACTGTTCAGCTACACGAGGGCTTTTGGTGACGAACCACGTCATTTTGAACCATGGTCAAGTAACGTGGGCGACACCTGAGCTGGCACCCTCCTCTCCTAACTACCACACCAACGGGAGGATGTTTGAGCTCTCGACATCACTCCCCTACACGGCGGGTCTTTAGTGGTACTGGGCTCAAATTCGTGACAAGGAAAGCCACGATCCGATACCTATGCTACCGCGGCTATGCAATATTAGCCAAAGTACAGGAGTGTGAGTCAAGATCATAATGATTGTGCAAAAAGTCCTCACTGACTCACTGGCATCAATGTTCACCATCCAATGCACAACATACTCTTTAATTCACCTTGGTTCCTTCCACAATCTGACAGCGCATAGCTGAGTGGCGATGAAACCCACTTTATTCTTAGAACAGAAGATTATCTTTTTCGTGTATAGAGGTGAAAGGGCCAGTGCTCCCAAAAAGTTTTTGTTTCACAGAACACATATTACTATTACCCTGATATGATGATTTTGAGTGCTATCTCTAACTGAGATAGATGGCCTCTGACCCTTCTGTGGACAACTTTAACTGTTCAACGATACTTTGATGACATCCTGAGGTCATTTTCCGATAATATAACTCCATGCCCTATACGGCTAGCTCCCTTTTGGATTTCCTTATAGTTGATTTTCTTCATTGGCTAACAAGGTCACCAAAATTTTCATCAGTCGTATATGCACCAAATTTGGGTATTCCAGATGTCACAGATCTGGGTCAACAATTGTTTTGATTGCCTAACAGAATGTACTGCATGAAGAGATTATCACTCATTAATCGACTTATGCAAACATGCATAGCTTCCGGGTCACCAACTATTGATTTTAACATTCGATGTGAGATTGCTAACTGTTAACAGTCCAAGGGCCTCAAATTTTTAATAAGTTTGTATGAGTTGAAGTTTGTTTAATTGCCATTTTCTCCATAGTGCATCGATTTTTCATTTTTATGTGTGTATATTTTTTTCATATGTGTGTGTTTGTGAGATGAAAAGAAAAAAAGCTAGACGAATCTGTAGTGGTATCTTCTTAAGCCAGTAACAGTCTCCGGACAGGGGTAAACATTTTTGTCTAGTTGTATGTTGTGTGCTTACGAATCCATAAGTCGAGGGTTCTGTCCTCCGGATATGTGCCACTTCATTGGTGACCTTGACACTGAGTTAACAAAAACTCAACCTTCGCACAGTTGTTGCGCCATCTACCCGCAAAAAAACAACCAAAGTCGTCAGACCCACTTGAGGCAGCAACCAAAGTCGTCAGACTCGCTTGACGCAATAGCTCCAATTAGCAGTAACAACTCACAGTACACACGCTCACCATAACAAATATCTCATTCGTTCGCCTATCCACTGACTCACTGGTGGGGAATATTGTAGCGGTATCTTCTTAAGCCAGTAACAGCCTCCGGACAGGGGGATCATTTTTGTCTACTATGTTACGTGCTTACGAATCCATAGGTCGCGGGTTCTGTCCTCCGGATATGCGCCACTTCAAAACAAAATATTTATGTCTATCAATGCTTAACAGTAGTTATAAGTTGCACCCCATCGTTTTGTTGATTTTTTTCTTTAATTTTTCACCGATAAGACTTAGTTGCTCAAATTATCGTCATTTCTCCTCCCCCCTTCCTTTTCAATAGCAATATATTGTACTGGATTAATAGCTTTAATACAAAATATTCGGATATTGACAAAAGCCTAAATAAACTTCTAACATACGACCTTTTTTGGTATATATATACATATGAAAATCTCTGAGAATATATATATCATCAACCATCACCTCTCTCTCAGTAAGGTTTTAAATACTCATAACCATATTTAGGAAATGTAATAAACACTCACATGTTCTATAAGAATTCAAACCCAATCCCTTCCCTCTCCGTTTTTTTTATTGGAAAAAGTAGTAGCCAAGCAATATCATTAAGATAGATAATAACATTATCCAAATGTAAGTTACAGTATTTGAATAAAATGGTTATTCTTAGCACTATAAAATAAATACATGAGTATTAAAACTAGTTATTAGACAGCACGAAAATGAATGCAATTCGATATTAAAATGCGACTATTTCCTATTTTTATTTCATATTCCTGTTTTTAGATTGCAATGGACTTAATAAAACACATCCATAAAATATATACCTACCTTCCTCCCCTTACTCTCACTCCACCTCGACGACTTATGGCAGTTTTACGTATTGAATCTATATCAATAGTGGAAAAATCAGGACTATTGGTATTCATTTTTAACAGTTAGTCGCAAAAACAGTCTCGATCTATAAAAAATAAATAAAATATTTGTGTGTAATATTATAAGTTGCTTATAAATTATTTTAGAACCACATTTAAATTGATTTAAATAAAAACTTGTCGGAAGCTCTGGTGTTTTGTTTTTTTAATACTTCCACGTATTTGAAAATTATCAAATGATTAAATACGAAATACGCACACATGAGTTCATTAAATCATTTACCAAGGTAGAGTGTTTAAAATAAAAATGTGAATATATAATATTTGCTGTATTAAGAATAAATAAGAATGTGAATTTGGATCCTATTTATTGAAAGAGAGGTCTCAGGGGTGTTAACTGTGTCTGGATGTCTGAAAATGTAAACAATTTATAAATAGATATAATTCTTCGAAATTAAAATTAAAAAATTCGAATATTTTACACATTATTTTATAAAGGAATGATGCTTCAAAAAAAGCGTAAAATGTTTAAAATATAATCATAATTTTAAAAATTATAAACATATGAAAATAAGAAACATTCCTATAAGAAATATTAATTAAGCTTTACGTTGTACATGATATTTTCTAAAATAGCAGTTCTAATTATATGCAATAAGTTGTTTTATAAAGTTAAAAGCATCCATATTACACTGTAGCTACTTTCATATAGAATAATAAATTATATTTTTTAAAAGATAAAAATTTGCATTAAATTTTTTTTTAAAATTTCACTATTTCTCAAATATTTTGAAATACAAAAAGCATATAATATACTAAAATTAGGTCGGGCTTAAAGAGTATGATACATTTTATAATTCTATAAAGTTTTATTCATCAAAGGCTAATATTTTAGAAAATAGCATGCGCAACGCAAAATTTTTTTAATATTTATTACACACATAAATGTTTCCTAATTTCATATGCTTATAATTTTTAAAATTATGAATATATTTTAAACATTTTGTACTTTTTGAAACCTTATACCTTTATAAATAATGTGTAATATATTCGAATTTTTAATTTTAATTTCGAATAATTATATGTATTTGAAAATTGTTTACATTTTCAGCCCCCTCAAGACAAAATTAACACCCCTGAAATATCTTAAAGAACAGGACCCAAATTAAAAGAGAATCCTTTTCAAATTTAAAAACCCTCTAAAATGGACGGTATACTCGATTCCACTATCTTATAGTGGACAGTTTCGCACATAACATTACTCATCTCAATCCCAATCAATCTTTTTTTTTTCTTGATGTAAGATGTTTTTAACAATCCATCTCTTATGTTTTAATACTAAGGTGATATAAATTTTCCATGATGTAATATTGTGCATTTATGGAATGCATTCACATTTTAAGGACACAACATTATAAATAAATATATGTATAATATCACAAGACTACATAAAAAGTAGAGCCTTTTTGTATCTGTAAATATATTTTGTGAATTTGGATCAGAATTTTAATAAGATAGCCTTAAATCAAGAATTTTAAAAGGTATTGATTATAAAAAATAACTAAATAAACATTTTGTGTGTTTAATATTTTCTTGTATTTTCTGAATTCAATAATTAAATAAAAGAATATAAGTCATTTATTCATGGAAATTTCATATTAACATGAACACACATTAAAAGAAGATACGATTATATGATAAAAACAAACTTAAATTTACACAATTGAATTTACAACTCGAATTCTTCAGGTATCTACAATTCACGTACGCATTTAAAAAATTTTGAATGAAGATTTTTCAAATGCCTTTTATAAAGGCATCAGAAAGAAAAGGAATATATATTGAATACTTACATCTTTTTTTGAAAAATTCTTTTACACAGAAAGAAGTTGTAGGTACATATTTCTAAGAATTTGTATGTGGTTATATGCGCACTAAAGCAACGCAGAATTAAAAAAAAAGATTCGTATATATATCACTTCTGTTTTCCGTGGGGAAACTTTGAGAGAAAGATTTGTATGAGTTTGTATGTCCTTGAACAAAGCAGTAGCTAAGTGGTCATGATAGTTAACTCAGGTCCAACGTTGTGAAGTCGTGGGTTCGAGCCCTGATGCCTCTGAAAATCCATTGTGTTGGGAGACTGATGCACGTTAAAACTCTCTAAGTACTCACATTGGCGTAGATGTTTGGAGAGAGGGTGCGAACTTAAATGTCGTTCTTGTCATTTTATTGAGGTTCACAGTTGCGAAACTTGTCGTAAATAGTCCCAGTGCTGCTTTATAATGTACGATGTTAAGAGAAAAATAAATCGAGTTGGATTTAATTAAAAAACCCACTTTAGAGATGCACTGTTTTGAGCTGTTCACGAGTATTACAATGTAGCTTGCTAAAAGAAATATCAATTTCGAAACATTTCTACAATCGAGATGTTTGATCTTGAGATTTATTCATCATTAATTTCTTAATCGTTTTTAATATTTCAGAAACGAAAAAAATATAAATATAAAAATGATATATAAAATTATTAATTACCAAGAAAGTTATAAAAGTATTTTTATGTTTTGGAAATAATATTCATGTGTTGAAATTTTACGGATTGACCGTTTATTGATATAAATTGAAATATAATTAATTACACGAGATATATATATATATAAAACGAAAATAGAATACTTAAAAAAAATGCATCTGCATTTATCAATTAA
This sequence comes from Trichonephila clavipes, assembly GCA_019973935.1. NCBI lineage: Eukaryota > Metazoa > Arthropoda > Arachnida > Araneae > Nephilidae > Trichonephila > Trichonephila clavipes. Next base: position 768,714 of record BMAU01021435.1, read on the forward strand.
AAGGAATAACTGAAAAAAATTTAAAAAAGACAAATCATTTTTAAAAAAATACTGGGATAACTCTAATTTAGTTTAAAATAAAAAAAATTTAAAATGAGATCATCCAGAATAAAAAAAATATCCCAGTGACTCAATAAAATACACATAAAATATTCACTGTTTAAGAAAATGTTTAAGGAACATTGAGAGAAAATGTTTAAGGAATAAAAATAATAGAAATAGAAATGATAACGACTGTTCTATGTAATTTGTTAAGAAATTTCGAAAAATCATATAATGTGAAGAGGTAAAATATACAGTGAAAATCGTTTAACACGAAACTTAGGGGGACTAAAATATTTTTCGTGTTTAAAGATACTACAAAATGTTATATTTAACAAAATTAAGTTTATTAGAATACATTTTATTTACATAGATATGCATATATGCATGCATCTCATAAAAAAATCACTGGAATAAAAATATTCACAAAAGGAAATGTATTATAAAATTTAGCAATACCAAAATCTTTAGATTTCCGTTTTCGTCTGTTTTTTCATAAGCAGCCTTTAGAAGCCCCATCTTCATTTTAAGCGAAATACTTGTTTGCTTTCCCCTGAGCTCTTTGCATTTGTGCTCGCAAAAAAATTCTTCTAAAACAAAAAAAAAAAAAACCTTTACGCGAAAAACTTTTACTCACACTGCGATGTACTCGACATAGAATTCCAAAGCGAACTGTGTGGCGTTTGTAGGAGTGGAGGGTGGAAGTAGCTTAGATAAACAAAATTGGCTCATGTCACAGGCTATTTCGAGGGTATTTCAAAGACAAAGCCTCTTTTTTACGAAACAAGTGAAACCACCTATTGTAAATTCCGCCTGCGCAGCTAGTGTTTTCCGTATTTTGCTCACTTCTCGAAAGGGAAATCTTTTCGTGTTAGGCGATTTTCGTTTCGTGTCAAGAGAAAAAAATCCTTGAAAATACATAGTCGCTTGTCGTGACCGTTGTATTATTTCTTGTTAACCAATATTTCGTCTGAAGCATATTTTACTATATTACTTAAGCTCTTTTCAGTGAAAAATACCATGTGAATCAGTGAATATTTTTTGTACTAATTCGAGAGCCGAGTGGCATTGACAACAGGAACAAATAATCGTGAATCAAGTTCAAATTCTTACTTATTATGATACAAAACGAAGAACTAATTTTTCTAATAGAACTGCTTTTGGCGGTTTATCGTCACGTATAAACATTTATTGGTATTAATGAAACCAAAATTTGTAACTCATGAGTATGAGATATATACAGAGAATTCTGTCTCAAACCCTAACTGATTTCATTTTAATGTCAGAGAACTAAATTATTGTGCAAGCGGATTAATTAACTTCGGAAAAATTTTTGTTCTTAATATATATAATCCGATATTTTTTTTCTGTGTTTCCAATTTCTAATCTCGTAAAATAAGGTCAAATTTTAGATTTCGCAAAATTTGCTAGCGTTTCTGATTTTCGTTAGTTTAAAAGACGAGTGCCGAAACTGCTCATCACTTACGGAGATTTTTATCCAAATGGTAGATATATATATTTCAGTTGTGAAAACATACAAAATAGTTTAAAAAGATATTATTACAAAAAATATTTAGAAATAAATACAATTTTGAAACAAAAGTGAATTATAAAATAACTAAATTTTTCTTGCTGGGATTCACTAAAAATTCTTAAAATTCCCTTCAATAATTTAAGAAATATTCAATTAACCCATTATAGTTGGAGAAAAAAAAACGAAGAATTTTAAGGAGTCGTATAAGAGTTTTTAAACCCTAATTTTTGATCTTTTATTACGTGGTGTTAAAAAATATAGAAAATATAAATGATTTGTATATATATATATATATATATATATATATATATATATATATATATATATATATATATATATATATATATATATATATACAGTGGTGCAAACAATTGAGGATACATCTTACTTTTACTTGATAAATCCAAATTTCAAACGTAATAACACATTAACTAGAAGTGCAAACGTGTTTTTATTTTCACACGTAGCAAAAGGGTTAATTTACAGTACAAATAACAAAAATCAACAAAAAAATATCTGAAATTAAAAATTTCACAAGTATTTGAAATAAACATAGGCAGATCTTTACCTCAAAAAATTGAGGATACACCAATGAAATTTGTGTGACATATCACATACAAAAACAGTGTCAATATTTGGTTGCATGTTCTTTGGCTTTTATAATGTCCTCCAAACCTCTTCGTACCAATTCGACCACTTTTTTGGTGCTATCTGGAGATATTTTATCCCCTTCTTGTAACACTTGCTTTAAATGGGCTTTGTTCCTAATTTGGTGTTTTTGGACCGCTGTTTCGAGTGTGGCCCACAAATTTTCTAAGACTTTGATGTCAGGGGACTGTGGTGGTGTGTGCAATTGCTGTTTACAATGAAAAAGACACCACATTTTGACATTACGTGCCGTATGTTTGGGGTCATTGTCTTGCTGGAAAATAAAATTTCCATCTAAACCCAATTTTTTTGCACTTCCTTTAAGATTGTTGTTGAGTATATCTATATAAAGCTTATGATCCATTATGCCATATATAAAAACTAAATTTTCTACCCCATTTGAAGCCATACAACCCCAAATCATGACGGAGCCACCACCATGTTCAACTGTAGGACGTAAATTTTTTGGATCCAAAGCGGTGTTCGCGGCTTTCTCCAAACGGTGCGACAGCCATCACTTCCAAAAATGTTGAATTTACTTTCGTCACTAAATATAACTTTCTTCCAAAAGTTATCTATCTTCAATTGATGAGTTTTTGCAAACTCCAAACGCTTTTTCTGATTTTGTAAGCTTATGAAAGGTTTCTTTCTAGCTACTCGACTGCTATATCCAGCATGTCTAATCACATTTCTCACAGTTTCAGCACTTACACTTCTGCCCATTATTCGAGAAGTTTCTGTAGCTAGTTTGACTGCACTTAGTTTAGGATCAATCTTGATATCTTTCAAAACTTTCCTTTTAGCTACATAACTCACAGAATACTTTTCCTTTCTCTTCCACTTTTATTTTCAATTAATCCATCGCTTTTAAATCTTCCAATGATTTTCTGGACACACGAGTGGGTTCTACCGACAATTTTAGCTATTTCACGATAAGACTTTCCTTTCTTAACTAACCTTAATATAAATTTTCTTACATCAATACTGGTCTCTCTCCGAGGACCCCATTTAGTGGCCGTGGTAGCCGAGTGGTATAGGTATCGGACCGTGGCTTGCTTTGTCACGGGTTCGAGCCCAGTACCACTAAAGACCCACCGTGTAGGGCAGCGATGCACGTTAAATCTGTCGAGAGCTGAAACGTCCTCCCGTTGGTGTGGTGTGATAGTTAGGAGAGGGGGGTGCCAGCTCAGGTGTCGTCCACGTCACTTGACCATGGTTCAAAATTACGTGGTCCGTCGCCAAAAGCCCTCGTGTAGCTGAACAGTGCGACGTTAATATTCAATCAATCAACCGAGGACCCCATTTTCCATTTAAAATTGCGACTTTAAATTCACATAACCAACTTCAAAAGACAACAGTAGTAGTCGAAAAAGTTTAAGATAAAATTGGCCAAACTTAGGCTATTATAGTAGCAAGCAGAAAAAAACCTAGTGGTAGTTAACAAACATTTCATTGGTGTATCCTCAATTTTTTGAGGTAAAGATCTGCCTATGTTTATTTCAAATACTTGTGAAATTTTTAATTTTAGATATTTTTTTGTTGATTTTCGTTATTTTTACTGTAAATTAACCCTTTTGTTACGTGTGAAAATAAAAACACGTTTGCACTTCTAGTTAATGTGTTATTTCGTTTGAAAGTTGAATTTATTAAGTAAAAGTAAGGTGTATCCTCAATTATTTGTGTGTGTGTGTACCACTGTATATATATATATATACGAAATATAATAGAGTTTCTTTTGAATATCTATGGAACTATTAATCGGACTCGAGTGAAATTTGGAACTTACGTAACATATAGACTACCTTGATCCCAATATAAAACAATTCTGGTTTAGAAATTATTTAATGATTTTAATTTGGTTTATTAATTTATTAACACTATTAAGTTTCCATTCCAGTTCTGTGCGTTTTTTGATGACCACGGTAGCTTAGTATAGGTATAATCACGAGCTCGTAGCCGGTGGGTCATGAGTTCGAGCCCTGTACCACTGAAGACCCGCCGTGTAGAGGGGGATGGTGCACGTTAAATCTGTCGAAGCTCAGTGCCCTCCAATTTGTGTGGTAGTTAGGAAAGGAAAGTGTCAACTCAGATGTCGTCCTCGTCACTAGACCGAGAATCACCAATATCCCTCGTGTAGCTTTATAGAGAGGAATTAATTTTTCTTACTTTGTATGTGTTTTTGTTTTCTTTTACAAGTGTCTAAGTTTTTTTTTCTTTACTAAGAAGTCTAATTCGTCCATATTCAACGCCTTGTTTGTTTATGTCGATACTACGAACATATGCAGTTCTAAAAATATTCTTCTTAGGTATTTCTAATGAGAAAGTTAATACATGGAAAAAAGAAATCGTCTTCATACGATGAATAATGATAAAAAAAATTTCGGTATCCATTTTATGTTTTTATTTCTTTTTTTGTGATGATTATTTATACACACAAAATAGTCTTATACTTCAGGTAAAGGGCTGATACAATTCCTTAGAAAGACTGATCAGGATCCCTGTAACCAAATATTTCTCTTTATATATATATCAAAGTCATTGAATTGTCCTTGTTTTTTATTTAGCTTAGTTATATTTCTGTGTGTTTCTAATTCACTAACTAATTAACAGGCAAGGAAATCACCCAATAATACACCTCCTTGAAATTTAAATGATTTGGTGTTGACCCTAAGACCCAAACTTTGAGAGCAAATATTTTGAACAGGCTATCAGTCATGTTTCATGTTTAACAATCATGTCCCCCTCCCCACTATTATTTTGTGTATAGCCTTTACACAGTGATTGATATGTCGCAGGAAAATGATGAAATTAGGAATCCCAAAGGGAGATGATCACTTGACGATAGCTGTTAAAATAATGTCTCTTCAATGTCATTTCCCTGATAAAAGTAAGGGATTTGAACGAATCCCTGAGCTGTTTCAATGAAATAATATTGTCAAGAGTTTAAAAGTGTTTGTTTAACAAATATGGTGCATTATTAAACGTAGAAGTAATACAACAATAGTCAATGAAATACAAATTATTCATTCGAAGCTAATTAACAAATAATAAGAAAATTAGACTGGTAATCACACTCCCTATGTTAATCCTAACGTTATTTTAACTCCCTAAGGGATTTGATGAGATTCCTAATTTCGCCATTTTCCTGCGGATATAAGTGAAGTCAAACTCTTTGCCTTTTCTAAAAAACGGGGATGGGTAGTTCTATAATTATTTTTATTAAAAGATATTATTTATACAATCTAATGGCTAAAAAGCGCGAGTAGAGACTGCAGTCAAAGAAAGAAATAGTCATCTGTTTACGTAACTGAAGTAGATCGTTCAAAGAAATTGCTGAAATAGCGAATTGGAGTTGATACGCAGTATAACAACTGTGCTAAAAAAGAATTCTAATCATCTGATAGTGTGGTAAATGCCCCAAAATGCGACCACTCTGAAAAACTGAGTCGCAGAAGAGAGAGAGAAATCGTAAATATTGTTAAAAAAATCCAAAAATGTATTTAAATACTATTGCTACAACACTCAAAGAAGACATTAAGAGAGAGAACTCATTCAAAAACTATCCGAAAAATTCTTCATCGAGCTCGTCAAAAATCTAGAGTGACCAGGAGAAAAACATATATCAGCAAAACTAATCGAAAGAAAATGTTTGCTTTTGCGAAGGAACATTTGAAAATAATCGTAACGCATTTAAGTAGAATGTTTTGCGTTCCGATGAAAGTAAATTAAACTTAATTCGCAATACAAGGAATTTAACTTACGACAACTGTAAACTGAGCTACGTGAAAAGAATGGTCAAACAGTAAAACATGGGGTCATAAGTGTGATGTTATGGGGTTGTATGTCAGGTGCAGGCATCGGCTAGCTTGAGATAATTGATGGCACAACGGATATATATATATATGTTCACTTTAATATCTTAAAACATAATTTCATACCGTATCTTCATTCATGCAACTCCTACTTCCAACAGGACAATGATATAAACTTACGACACGCGTTTCCATCTGTGGTTTTTCTATCATACGCCTCACACTCCAAACATTCAGTTCAATCCCTTTTTTGACTTAAATATTATCGACCATTTTTTAAAGGACTTGACAATACAAGGGCTGTTCAATAAGTAATAAGACAAAGATTAAAAAAAAAAAAAAAAATACCTTTAATCTCGTTATCATTTACATGGGTGTTTTTTCAAAATAACTTCCGTGACACGTAATGCATTTATCCCAAAGTTCTGTGCACTTCTTAAAAACATCTTATAGTCCGTTTTGTGAGAGCTGTTTCAAAACTGCAGCTTTTACTCGTTTTGTTACTTGCAAAACGTTTGCCTCGTACTGGTTTCTTAAGTTGAGGAAATAGCCAGAAATCACATGGAGTGAGATTAGGGCTGTATGGAGGGTGTGGTAAAATCTCTACGTTGTTCTGCTGCGAAACACCCAGTACGCAACGAGCAATATGTGGTCGTGCATTGTCACGGGGCAATAGGAGACCATTTTGAAGCAATGGACGTTTCCCTTTAACGTGATGTACCATTGTTTGCAGGACATTCGCGTAGTACGAGCGTTTACGGTAGTACCAGGTTCAACAGCGTGTTGTTACACAATTCTTTCATAATAAAAAAACTATGGTCATAACTCTACCAGCCGATTTCACAGTTTTTGCTTTCTTGGGAGTAGGTGAAGATGGGTGTTTCCATTCGCTGCTTAGTTGTTTTATGGTTGGATCATAGTAATACAACCAAGCTTCGTCTGCTGTGATAAAGCGTTTTAAGATATTGTTGCCTTCTTGTTCCAGTCTTTAATTAATCATATCGTATCATATCAAAGGTCTCCGGTGCTGATTTTTGCTTCCATTTCGACAACTGGCTGCGTCTCGTAGGAGCCCACAAACACGTTTCAGTTCGATCACGTGATATTCAAGAATACGAGTCAGTACACGCCATCTACCGGTAGCTTTTGTTAATATAGACAACAAACTTTCCTTATGCCACAGAAATTAACATTCCAATGAGTGGTTTTGCTGCAGCAAAAAAAAAAAAAAAAAAAATTAGTCTTAACTTATTGAACAGCCTACGTAGATTAAAGAAACTCGGTGTACTGAACATTGACCATTTGAAAGGGTTTCTCCTGGAAAATTATGGGACAAAATTCCTCTTCAAACAATAAGTCATTAGTGAATTCCAAGCTGTTATATAGATACAGAGAATTCGACACAATATATATATATATATATACACATATATTGACCACATTTTTTTAATTCTTATATTTTAATCACTGGACTTTCATTATTGTCAGTAACTTTGAAAGGTTGTGAAAGGATATATTTATTAATGTGGAATTGAATTTAAAATTCTGCTGTTAACTTTTTATTGTTCTAGACATTAGAGAAATAATATATTTTGATATATATAAAATATAATGAATTGTAATCTCTCTCTCTCTCCCCTCCCAATTTTTGAGAAAATTCAATGTGTGCCTTCCACACTTATTCACTTCCATATTTCTAATGTCTAACCCTGGAAACATATATATATAAAATGTAATGTAACTTTTAGGTCTAAAAATTGATAAATATGTTGCTTAGACAAACAGAAAAAAAATTAAATAGTTTTATAAATTTTGATTTCAAAAGCAAATTAATATTTAGCTGAAAATCCTTTCACCTGGATTTAAGATTTCAGTATGTTAGGCAAGGATTCTATCAGTTCTTTGTTACTTAAACTGGAATTTTGGTTCACTCTTCTTTTAAAAATAATATCTCTTTATTTACAGCATATTCATAGAGGGATTTTTATAATTGATACAGTGCATTTCCTATGACATATAGGTTTGGAAACCATTTCTGCTGACGATACAACGAATGTACTTGACTATATTCTATAAGACATGCAAGCGATTGGCATTGCAATGCACATGCAAGTTCTCTGTGCACTAATAGGGTCACTTACAAAATCCATATAAATGGAGAACAGAAGGATGTTCCTTCCTGATTTTTTCCCTTTCCTTTTTTTGCACGAGAAGCTTTATTGTCGTAAAAAGCAGTGGTCTTTCAAATTGTATTTCGCAAATCAAAACAAGAGATTTCGTGAATCAAAATTAAAATTCTAAAAGAAAATTACAAGTGTGTATGCAAAATAGATTCACATTCTCTAAGGAGTTTGTACGACCACAATAATCTAAAGCCATGTTTTCCAATGAGGATCGAACCTCTTTAAAAATATGAGGTGTTGAACATCTTTTTCAGGTGATTTCCCTCAACTTTCATTTCTTTGCATTCCCAAGTTCAAAAGGATACACTATGGCAGAGATTAGCCTAAGCAAAAGCACATTCATATTTTATGCTTTCTTTTAATTAAATGAATTAAAAAAGGGGGTAAAATGGCCCTAAAAAGATATCCTTTTTTGAAGAAAATAGAATTCCTCTCACTAAATGATGTAAAAAAATCTTAAAAGCCACCCAGGAGTGCAAATGAAACATAGTAATTGACAAATGTACTAATAAAATAATTTTCCCTAAATGCACAACCAACACACATGTATTTATATGCTTACATAATTGCTCTAAATTCTGCATCTTTATTTTGAAACATTAGTTCACTTTTCACTCAGTATATTTGAAAAACTCAACATAATAAGCAAAAATTCTTTTAATTTAGATTACCCATGTACTTTGGATTTTTGTCCTGATAAGTTTTTATTTCCAATGTAATAATAATTTTTTTATAAGTAAAAGACACAATTCCTAGTTTAAATTTAAACAACTTAACCAATCATATTATACTGATAGCAATACTTAATTGTTTTGAAATAAATATGAATCAAAGAATCATTATATTCAATGTACTAATGCATTACACAAAAGGTTGTCTTTCTTTTTATTATGAAGACAGTTATTTAATATCTTTCATCCTTAGTCCTTGAAAAAAGTAACATTTTCTTTTGAGAAGGCACATGATACAATTTATAAAAAAAAATCTTTAATGATTTTCACAAATTTAAAATGTAAAATCCTTTTTGGTTTTTCAAAATACCACAAAAAGCTAAACAAATTTTTTAAACAAAAGCTTAAAAATCCATGAAGTAATTTCAAAATGCTCTCCCTTTTTTACAAAAATTGACATACAAATATGAAATTTGATTTACAAGTACCTCAAACTATGCATAACAAAAGTGAAGTTTTGTGATATGTGATTGATAATCATAAAATCATATTTTTTATAAATGCTTAATGAAAATTCTTTAAAAAATGTATAAATTTTTAATTTAATTAAAAAAGTATTGTTTTAATTTAAAAATACATACAAATTTTTGTGACAAGTATTAATAGCAACAGAAAAAATATCACAATAGAAAAAGCCTTAGCATTTTAAATGAAGATAAAATTGTTATTTTTTCTTTCTGAGATAAATCCGTTCAGAGTTATTTGGCATTGGAATGTGAATAAAAACGAGCATAAAAGTTTTCATAACTCTGTTATTGTTTTTTAAATTAGTGAATATCAAATTTTAAGATTATGTAAAGATATATTAAAAAATAATTAAAAATAGCTAAAAAAGCTTAAGTTTTTGACTGATTTTTGTCAATTTAATTATACTGTGTACTGTATATAAACACGATTTTAAAAATCTAAACTAAAGAAAAAGCAGTTCCTATCATAAAAATCTAAAATACATCAGTACAGAATGCAAAAGGCAGTGGGGAATAGGAGGGGACAAACAATTTACCATAAACAGAACTTATTTCAAATAGGTGACTATATGTATAATTTGACTCAGATTAATAATACTCAAGAGTTGTATAGCAAATTATCTTACAGTTCAAATTTAATAAACACAACATGAAACACATGACTACATGAAAACTTTAACATGTAATAACTCCTTTTCCCCACACAAGATTTTAAAAGGCATTGAGCTGAGCTATTTAAACATCAACATTATTCCAACATATTACAGACCAAGTTAATGGCTAAAATATACATTTTTTCCAAAACTGCAGCTATACATTATAAGTATATCTATATTATAAGTATACAAATATTAAGCACAACTTTTGGTTTTTTTTTTATAAGTATCACTTTATTGTAATAAACTTAATAAAATATATTTTGTATAATTACAAAAATAAAATATCTTATTTCAAAATAGATCATTATATGCAAAATAACAAGTGTTTTATAAATAGGAATTCTGTACAAAAACATAGTTATTTCTGCTTTACAATTACTATAAATAGCCTTAAATTCATAAATTATTTCTATACAAGATAAAACATTTTAAAAAAATAATTCATTAACTCTCTAATCCCAAAGCTTGGCTTATTTGAAGCATATATTTTGGTTTTAAAGGCAACAGATACTGTCTTTCATCTGGAATTCGTTCGCACTGCAAAAAACAAAAATATAAAAACTATGATTCAAGAAAAATGAATATTCATATTACAAATAAAGATTTGGGAACAGTATTTTATAAAAAATGTATAAAATACTTATTTCATTATTATCATACATACATTTGCTCAAAACACATACTGTATTTATTCGAATCTATAAGCCGCACTTTTTTTCCAATATTAAAACTACTAAAAATCGGGTGAGGCTTAGAATTGAATTTAAAAATGTATTGGATGGGGCAAATAGAGTAATTACAGGTTCTAAGCTATTTTACACTATTTTTCATTTTCCACAAAGACTTGTTGAGAGTTTGGGGTGTGACTTAGATTCGAGTAAGTATGGTATATTGTTGTTTGAAAAGGAAGAAAATTAAGTAAATTTATAAGTAAAGAAACTCAAATAAAAATCAGAGATTTCATAGTTTAACGCATAATGCTTAATTTCATTAATAGGATTACTTCAAGAATATAGCAATAACTAAATTCTAAAATTAAATTAATCGTTAAAATTGACACACAAAAAAAAGGTATTAAACATCATGATTTCATGAAAGCAAAAATTATTTAAATAAAATATTTACAATAAAAAACTCATCTTGAAACACTCGAATTTATAAAGTTGTGTGTAATGAACAATGAACTATTTAAGTTTTATTGTAAAGACAATAAAAATTAAATAGCAAATGTACTTTTATGAATCAAAGTTTAATATTTCAAAAAAAAAATGTAATAAATAGGTTTCAACCTTTATTCATTTATTTTTTTTAAATCTTTGAACAAAATCTTTTTTATATATCTAATGCAATCAATCCATGCAAAATTAACAAGCAGTCATAAATCAAAAGTATATATTTATTAATATTCTTACATTTGAATGAGTTTTATTAGAGGAATTGACATTAACATCAGAAACAGAGATTTTGATTTCTCTTTTATTTGCATCTTCACTTAAATCCCAATGTTTCAATTGAGACTGCTTCAGAAGAGGAAAAATATGCCCCTCAGTTGTGAAGACATAATGGCTAGCCAGTTTATTCACAGGATTATCAACATCGAAAAGCTAAATAAAACAAATCTCTCATAACAAAAACAGATATTTTTTGTGATATGTACTAATACATTTCTATGATAGAACATATATACACAAAACAGGAAAAACTAAAAACATCTTAAATTTTACCTACAAGATCAAAATTAAATATTAAAATATTTTCAGAAAATTAATATTCATTAAGCAAAAATTAGACTTTTTTACAATGCCTGAAAAGCTATACCATGAATAAAAGGCAAAATCTGGAAGCAATTTTGAAAATTAGAGCAAAAGTGAAAAACTTCCAGTTTAATTTTAAAACTATTAATATTTTTTTTAAAGATCTTGTAGGAATAATTCTCCTAAGTATCCTCATTTTATACAAATGTATAAAATGAAGAAAAACAAAATTCCAAGTCAACCCAAAGTAAAACAAATTGCAAGAATATATTTACAATAGAAATTTGCCTTAGAGTCTTTAATACGGTTAATTAAGAGAAAACAGGAATTATAACAACAGGATTATAATCAAGGTTAATACAGTTAACTTAGAAATATAATCAAGGGGTATATTGAAAAAAAATTAGGCTCTCAATTTCTACTTTAAAAAAAAAGTAAAAAATAATAAATATTAGTTTGTAGTACAGGCGAACGCTATTATAATAAACTATCCATAGATACAATAAAAAGTGTCTTATAACAGAAACATCTCCACTACTTAGACACTATAAATGTATATTATATATATATAAATATATAATAGTGTAAGTATATACATACAATTAAAAATGAACAATTTCGTTCAGGAATCGGAACACCTTATAGAATACAGCAAACAGTAAATAGTTATAGCTACTCTACCAAAAAAAAAAATGTTAAGACAGAAGGTAACAGACTGGTATGACAGATTCCAAGCTGGTTGTTACAGGTCAGAGAATAAAAATGGTTTTATGAAATGGGACATATATATCTTTCTTGGTCTCTATTTTTCTCCAGGATTTAGGCCAGTCATAATCATTAATTTATTCCCAATAGCTATGGTGAAACCATATCATGTGATTAACACTGATATGGTTTCAGATTTCATGCCTTTGTTATTTTTCAAAAAAAAAAATTATTAAGATTAAAATAATCACAATTTTGTTGTTTTTATTATGAGTTTTAAAAACTGTAGTGAAGACATTTCTATTCATTTATTATTATGTTAATATTTTACCTCAAAATAAAATTATTTATTGCTATGATTATTTTGAAATTTGTCAGAATTCATAACCAATTTTTTTAGTTTTCATTACATCAAAAGGAAAAAATTGTTTTGGGAATAAAACAGAGCTTGGCAATTAAAGAAATTTGGATTATAAGATATCACTGTATATTATATAAAAAGAATATAGTGTTATAACTAAGTACTTTTTCAAAGTATAATTGATTTAAAGAAAGTCAATACATATCTCAGTTAGTAAAATGTATACTATCAAGTTAGTAGATGCACAATAAAAAAATCTTTTTTTTAAGATTGAGACAATCATTTTTTACTGAAGTGAAATAATTATATTTTCATTTAATTTTAATAAAATATTTCAAAAGTAATAAAAATAAAATAAAATAACTTTAAAAAACTAGCACACTCATAAAAAAAAAACAATGAAATATTTCTTACTAAGAATAAGTATTTGCAAGTTTCACTAAGGAAAAAACTCTCCATTCGGTCTTCTAATGTTTTATCTTGTACATTATGAATTGTAGCATATCCACATCTATTTTATAAAAAAAAATATTAGTACATTTAATACTCTTTAAAAGCAATAATTAATAGGGGGTAACACACAAAATCATTCACGGCATTTAGAAATCACAATTTCTACATATATGGTTTATACATAAACATTATTTCAAATTTGTATTCACCATTGTAACAAAGGATTATAAATGAACACAGAAAAAAATACTGTAAAATTAAATAAAAAAGAAAAAAATGTATTAAAACTGTTTTTTTCAACAGCAAAGCAGTGCTGAATTGTACAAATTTGCATTTTAATAAAAATGACAGTTGAATAAAGAAAAAGAATACAAATCATAATTTATAACAATAGTTTTTTACTGCCCTAGACAGTGACGTAACGGAGAATTTTCAGTCCCCCCTGCAAAGAGAGATTTTGAGCCATAGCCGGATCTTACGCAATTGGCATCGCTCAGGTTTTGGGGCCCCTAGAGTCCTGGGCCCCCCTGCGGTGCAGGGGTGGCGGGGGTGTACGTTACGCCACTGGCCCCAGATAGTAAACTAGCCCAGTGGCTGAGCTGAGTGGTTAGTGCATCCCGCTTCCACATCACAGGTCAGAGGTTCAAACCCTGGGCTGGGCAAGGATGACTAAGCCTTTCATCTCTTCAGTGGGTCGATAAATGAGTACCAAGCCTAAGTACCTTGGGAACTTAACACAGGGGGTTTTGCGTCAGAGTGGCCACCTGACCAGAACATCTGCTTCTGCACCTCAGGGCCCAAGATCACATATACTGAGTTTGGCACAGTAGGCCTTAGCCCTCAAGGGTTGTTACGTTACTGGGTTAAGTTAAGATAGTAAACTTACATTTATTTTTTAACAGAAAGTTTGCTATTTTACGAATGATTATTTGAGGCTTAATTGATAACATTTTTATAAAATTATTTACATCTCGATATGCAAAGTTTCTTTTTTTCAGTATGTTCTTAAAGATTTCTTATTTTTGTATGTACTAAAAATTAAATAAAAATATATGAATCCAATAAAACTAATGAGTGAAAATTATAAATTGGTATTAAAAATTGAGAGAAACTTAAATTACATAATTCAACAGTGCACAGAATAAAGAGGGGGTGGGGAGGAGATTGCTTCTATTATTGTTAAAATCATATTTGGCAGAAAAATTCCTTTTCAAAATAACTAAAACAATTCTGAATTAGCTTCTTTTTCTTTAAATGAAACAAAATAAAGTATATAAAAGAATACTCACTTAGCTTTAGAATATTTGTTCAAACTTTCAATAATCTCTTGCCCAACATGAAGGTAAAAAGGATTCTTGGTAGCCTGATAAAGTAAATAAGTTGATTCAATAAGTTCAGGACGCAATGGGTAGAATGCCAAATCTGGACTAACTCTCTGCCAATTGAATCGTTCTGGAAGAGCACCAAACCTTCTCCAAATAGAGTAATAAAGAGCATGAGCACAAATAGCTTCCTCAATATCACCAGTTAATACCTAAGTATTTGAAAAACAACATATATTGAAAGAAAAATATTTGAGAAGCAATCTTGATAACTTATTTTTTTGTCAACAAAGATTTTTATATTAATGAAAGGGGGATACAAAAAATTCAGAGATCTTATTAAAAAAATAAATAAATAAAAAAATCCTTAAATTTTACTTTGTTTTTTTAAATATTCAATAGAATGCCTATAAAAAATATACAATCACAACATTGGCTACAAAATATAGTTGCTTTAAAAAAAAATTTTAGATCAATTTTTATTCTTCTTCTGTTATTACAAATAGTAACTACTTTTGATAAAATGACAATTCCTATTAAAACTAACCGTTTTAAATTTTGCCTTATTTTTCTTCATATGCAATTAAAGCAATGACAAGCACTTATTCTCTCTCTCTAACTATATATTATAGCATTAAATACACATCACCATATACACTTATTGCACTAATCATGAACAAAATTTACTCTAAGTGTATGTTTAAGAAGGAATAAAAAATGCTTAAAATAAACTTTGAACAATTAGATATAAAATACATATTTATAATGATTTTCCTGATAAACTTGTCTATGCGATTTCTATCTTTTAAACAAAAAACATTAAACCAAAAACCCACACATACCGTACATATAAATAAATATAAACATCATTTTACTATTAGTACGTCTACATTCAAATCCTAAAAAATGCTAGATAATTTTGAAAAATTTCCTATTAATAACAACCAAAAGAATACCTATTAACTGAAACATTTAACAAAACAAACAAACTAAACTGTTCAAAAACAAGTACTAATTTTTTAAGCAATACTTAAAAATGAATATATATTGTCATAATATCTTCCTGAACAATTTGTATATTTACAAATATTCCACCAAATTATTTATTTTCTAAATTTTTTTCCCTAGATATAATCTTAGCTATTGCTCCTGAAAAATAAGAACTTAATGTCTTTTCAAGATAGGTAACAAAGCAAATTATTTAGACATAAGATATATTACCTGGACACCTGCAAATGCAGCTTGTAATGAATCAATCCAAAGTGTTAAAGTACTACCATCAATCATATTTACATTGACATATAATGGATGCTCTCCATATCCATGATTACAATGTTGTCTTCTATGAAAAGAAATTAATAAATGAAATATAAATATTTTAATTAGTAATTGTCTGAGAAAAAAAGAATAACAAGAACCAAATGATTTATTCACAAATGTTTATTTCAGAATTATTTGATGCCATACCTTTGTTCCTTTTTTTAGAATATGTTGCTTCTGAATTTTTATTTTGTTTTATATAAAATCTAATTTATTACTTACACACACACACACAGACACACAAGGGGCAGGAACAACTAAGGAAAGACTTACTGTAATAGTAGTACTCTTTTAGGGTGTTTAACCCTCAATGTAATTCCGCCAAATGGCCAGTCAATACAGAGAGAATAGCCTTCGAAATTCATGCTTACCTTTTATATAATTAAGTTTTAATTTCTTCCAACGACTCATTAGTGTGGTTGGTAGAACTCTTGCTTTCTATGCATGTGGACAGGGTTCAAATCACGCAATTAACATTTTTTCCAATTCATTTCAATATTTTCTTTAATTAAATAAATTTATTTATGATTCTGTGATTTAAATCTCTTAACATATACTCTAGTGTATTATGTGCACCAGCATATAACACGCAACTATACTTCCAAAATGCATTTTAGGTATATTTGCTGTATAACACACACATTTCTTTTATTAATAAACTTTATATGTACATGTTCAATACTTATCTTTTGGAGTTTAGCTACAGTGTGAATGAACAATAAAAGCATGGTATGACAATAAACCTGACATAATTATAAAGTCATTTAAAAAAATGTAGTATATCTAACAATTTAGGAGAAACAGAAGACATTTATTTACAAATTAAAATAATAGTGATATTTAAGATGGAACAGATTTGATGATGTGCCTGAAGATATAACAGAAAATTAATAAGATGAAAATTACATGTTATCCAATAGTGAAAATTCATGGAATATGTCATTTCTTAAGTAAAAAGTATTTAGATATGTGTAAAAAGTCACTTTTTTATATTTATCCTTCCTTCACTTTTAAAGCTATCATTTTTATATCCAGCATATATCATATCAATCTTATTTTTTGTGAGAAAAGTGCATGCTAAATGCCAGAAAATAAGGTACTTAGTCACTTGCACAAATATAGTTATGCTATTATTTTTTTCAAAAAAATTTAATAGAAGAACTTTGTTTTTTTCTTCTTGAATATACTCAGTCATGTTAACAGAAGTAGATAAAAAAAATATCAAACATCTAAAAAATCATTTTAAATGGCTTTTGAAACTACTCAAATGAATTGGGAATAATTTTCTAAAGCTAGTATGGAACAAAAATGAAATTACCCTTTTCTCATATATCTCTTTATAGTATGATAGGTTTCATTAAACATCAGAAAATCTCCCTTATCTCCAAACAAAATATAAGACTGAAAAAAAAATTAAATTTTACTTTAAG
This sequence comes from Trichonephila clavipes, assembly GCA_019973935.1. NCBI lineage: Eukaryota > Metazoa > Arthropoda > Arachnida > Araneae > Nephilidae > Trichonephila > Trichonephila clavipes. Next base: position 786,135 of record BMAU01021435.1, read on the forward strand.
ACATAATCAATATTATAATGATAAAAAAAAGATATAAAAATGATACACACAAAAGCCTTAAAACCTTCAATACAATCTTTCTAAGCACTTGAAGGCAAAGTAAAAAATGAATTGGTTTCTATTTCAATAAACATGTAAGAAACCATTTGAGTAACGTGAAAATGATGAAATCTCTAGTCTTACTCTTTGTTGACTGCATCTAAATTTTCAGGCAAATAGACCAGGTGTAAAAGAAGAAAATGAACATTTAAACTTACATTACACTATATCATCTGGAAAAATTTTTAACATCACTTACATAATATATTTGTAATTTATATCTCTTTAGATTCTAAGAAAGCTAGTTTAAAAGAATTTTTTGTTTTCTTGTTTTCCTCTTGTATTTTTCCATTTTGAGCCCTAAACCATCAATTTTCTGAAGTTAGGTTCTATAAATAATCCCTTTTCCAGCTTTGCTTGGAATAAATCCAGGAACACTTGGTAAAAGTATTTGAAACATTTTCCTTCTTTAAGTAAAGATTTAAAAAATTATTTTATAAGCAATAATTTTGTAAAGTGTTTGAAGTAATTTTTTTTAATAAAACAAAAACTTTTCTTTTGAATATTTTTTTATTTCAGACTCAAATGTCTTTCTTTCTGGCCTTTCTCTCATTATATAATGTTTTTTTCTAACATGGCTGTTTGCAAATAAAGCAAGAGAAATTTGTTAATCTCACTGTTAACTAATACAGACAAAATCACAGCAAATTGATCTCTAATGTTCTGTATATGAAGCTTAATTAAATGTCAATTCAAGATTTTCATAGAACTCTTTAAAATGAACTGAATGGTGCAGGTACAGAATAAGTATAGAAATCACATTAATTTCCATAATGCGATAGAACCGCTTGTGGATTTCTTTTTGAAGAATCAATAAAAAGTCCCAATTTGTTAGGTTTGTAATGCATATTTAAAGTTTTCATGAGAACTAGAGCATCACTGTATTAAATTAATTCACCCATTTAAGAAAAAAATGGAACAAACTCTTTTTCTTTGCACTGAAATCAAAAAAATGATGTACCAGGAACCAACGATTTTTTTCCCTTCAATCTGGAACCCAAAACTTGTGTCAATTCCTTAGAAATATCCAAGTCTCTAACTAAATTATTTAACTCAGATTGGATAAAAGTTTTAGATTTGTTGCTGAGTGTTTAGTTTAATGGTGCAAGAGCAAATTTGGGCTAAACCGTGCCAAACATTTGTTTAATATATACTAAAAGGTTTAAAATATATGCAAAGTGATCAATAAAAACTGTGTAAATGATAAAGGATGAAAACCAATCAGAAATTTAATTTTAAATTAAAAGCAAATAGATTTTGGTAGAGGTGTTCCCTTGCCAGGTTAAGTTTAAAACAGACAAACCAAAAAATGTAACATAATGAGGATAAAATACGAGACAAAATATGATGAACACTGTATGACTTTGAATGAAGGACCTCCATAAAGGATCTTCACTAAATAGCAGATGAGTAAAACAAGGATGTCCAATGCAAAAACAAATTAATTTGACGTCAGCTTTTACCACTGACATCACAGGTTATGCTCCAATGACAAGTCTCATGAAGTGTTTGCAATTTGTTATTCAAATACAAACACCACAATTTCTGCCTTGCTGTTTTGATACTATTCAGAATCATAAGTCTCATATCACAAAGCATGACTGCTAGTGAACAACTAGCATTTTTTTTCTAGGTTTCAGGATGGGGATTACTATGGCTTCTTGAAACTAACTTGAATACACCTGTTCCCCCATATTCAATAGAATACGTAAAGGAAACTTAGTAGTGAATGCTTGTTCAAGTGCCAAAGTATTTCACAGTAAATTCCATCAGGACCTGGACTTGTATTGAGGGTTGATGACAATTTCCTTTTCAACTTCCACATGTCAAAGTCTCAGTTACAGAAGAGAGGATGTCTGCACCTAAAGTTAAGTGTATATGCACCAAATAATTCTACTTACCATAAAAGTAGTGTTGTTGAAATCAAAGCTGAATACATAAGCAAAAGTCTGGCCAATCAGATTGGCCACATTAACAGGTGAAGAATACACAGCAGTCAAAATTTCCAAAAACAGAATGGTAAAATCCAAAGAGACCATTTGCTGCTTTGACCTTTCCCCAAAACTGCTGAGTGTTATTGGATGATGTAACTGAAGAGACATACTAGATCCTAGATTCTCTCCGAATATGATCTTGTATTCTATACATAAGAGCTATAGAGCTTTAACATATTTGAACACTGAGATTTTCACTGGTGGGTACCTTCCAGAAATACCCTTGAATTACCAGTGTCCCTTTTTGACAGGCAGTATTTCCTCATGGTTTGCACAGCCTCCAATAATTATTCAATGTCTTGGAAATAGATACATTGACAGCATTCATAATAGCATAGGTGACATCAAAACTGGTATCATAAATGCTCTGTTCCGAAGCAGTGCCAATTATAACCACTAAATGAGCGAATGTATCCCAGTCTACACAATGAAAATGGTGTGAGTAGGAAAATACATAACCATTTCCCAACAGCAATAATATGAAAAAGGGAAGTGGTTCCTATTATGCACATTATTATACATTTCAAAATTCAACAGTGGTTGCAGAGTCAGTATGCAAATGGCTATACCAAAAAAGTGAAAGGTCTTTGTGCAGGTGCCATTCCCTGCTTTTTTTGTCATGTTTCTTATTATTGAACAGGCAGAGCAGCAGTCTCACTTTCTCTATGTGAGACTACTATAAGAAGTGACAGCCATAACCAAGTGAGCTAAATTGTGCAGATTTACAGGGGTTGTAGCCTGTTTCGAAGATATCACATAGAGGAACAAGTCCCTCAAATGTATTTTTTGGATTGCTTTGACTGACTACTGATTTGTTATTTCACAATCAAAAAAGGAAAGACATTTGGAAAAGTATATGGTGTTTTCATAATGAAAAATTTAGCAGAATCTTTTACAGGCATATGATGTTCTAATAAACAGAAGGTAGCTGTGGAATTCCACAACAAATTTAGGTTTTGTTCACCCCAATGTGCCTCTACTCACAAGTGTCCAGCTCAACACTTACCTAAAAGGTAGCACTAGAGTATAGCATTACAGCTTTGAAGTAGGGATCCATCAGTTCATCTGAGGTACCTTTAATTGCAGTACTAACCCTACAGCAACTATCTTTAGGTTTATAACAGAACCCCAATTAGAATCCCTCAGAAATATTTTCTAGCTGATTGACAGGAGCAAAATTACTTCTGCCTCCAGTCTACAGAAAATTATGCAAAAAAGGGCATACAAAAGAAGCCCCAGACTCCACTTTACCATGGTATGGACCATTGCACACAACAAACAAGTGAGTCAGACTCAAAAAACATTCTCAACATAATATAAAATGAAAGAAGTTTCTTATTTTAAAATCACCAAATGAATAACTGTGAATAAAATACAGAAATAATAGATATAAAAAAACACTAAAACAGAAAAAATAAAAATAAAAAATAAATAAACCTTGATCGAACTAAAAACAAAAATGTATTTGATTCTGTAAATAAAATTCAAAAAAAATTTTTTTATCTTGCAACACTTGAGGTACCTAGGTGATATGACCCATCAAAAGATGAATAAAGAAGAAATTTGAAAACCAGAAGGAGAGTTGAAAAAAGAATCATTACGATATTCAGAGCACATGACACCTGTGTTTATCAAAGACAATAAATCCCTTAGGAAAAGATAACTAGAGAAAATGGGATTAAAAAATCATCATTATAATCACTTCTGCATGGATGTTTATTGTTCAAAAGTTTTTGAATTTATCTAGAGGGGATGGAATTAATTTACCAGGTTTATATAAGAGAGGGAATTTAGCAGATGGAAATGTTAGGATAAATGATCTCTTTTTTTGTGAGTGTTCTTTATATCAAAGCCTTTCATATTGCATGCACAAAAATAGCAGTAATCTATTTGAGTGTTCAACTCTCCTCAAACCATTAGTATATCAAACCAAAAGAGATATTTTTTATCTTGAAACAACCATATTAATTTTTTTTTACAAAAACAAAAGCAAAGTACACTTTTTCTACAAAATATAAAATATTTCTTTTTTGTTTAGTTACCACAAACAGAGAAACAATCTGATGAACTAACAAACCTTCTGGAAAACATTTATCCCAACAGCAACACAAACTTAAAAGTTCAAAGCACTTCTATTCAATGCTCAGAATTGTAAATGCATTCCACAGTGAACTAAGAAAGACATTAATAGGAGTAATAACAATAACAGGATAAGAGAATACGATTAACAAATGTTGGAGGGACCAAAAACCTGGCAACCATAGACTAGTAATCCAGTTTTAACTTGTTTTCTCCAGCTTTACTACTGTATTTAGGACAGTTTCCCAGTTTAGAGGAAAATCTTAGATAAATGCAAATTTATCCTTTCTTGAATAAATATTTCTTACTTTGAGCTAATTATTATTTTTAAAATATCTAATGTGTTTAACAAATTCATAATAATATTGTACATTTTTTGCTCTTTAATATACAAAATTCTTATACATTAGACCATTGATAATTGTATATAATATGAATTCCATACAATTTCTTTTTTTTTTTTTCAGTAATTAGTATTCAAAAGGCAATAAAAACACTATTTTCAAAAAAATTTCTTCATTTCAAACCAGATAAATTAAATCCATCAAAAATAATTTAGAATATATGAAATAATTCTCATTCTCTAATACATAAGTTGGGATTGTGTTGAGAAAAAAATGTAGATGGTAGTATAAGACTCCAGAACAATTTTTTAGTTATGAATATTTATTAACATGACCACAGTTAATATTTATTAAATTTAAACATAGAAACTACATGTTTCTGGACAGGAGGTAACCAACAAACAGACAATTACTCTCTTTGACATTTGATTAGAATCTACAAAGATCTCAATTTTTGGCAGCCCTTGAGAATTGAATTTTCAGCGTAGTCAAGTAATTTGGAGTTTATTACTATTGGGTAGTCAGATTAATCAAATGAAAAGATTTTTTCAAAAGAACTTGGCTACTTATGAGTTCTATAAAGTCAAATAAAAAGCTTCTACAATTTTCATGTGACCATTTGGTCATTTGAAACGAAATTAATGCCCTGCAACATATATAAGTCATATTGTAATGATGAGAAGCATTACAGGACAGATATTCTTATTCTACAGGATTTATATAATTTATCTTGTGAGAGACTATATCTCTAATAAATCATGGTTATATAACTTCTAACAGAATGAGTAATGTAAAAGTTTTTACATCCAAACAATGAAAATTCAGCTACAAAAAAGTACAAAGTATTTGGACATATCTTTTCCCTAAAAAATTTGAAAAAATTTCTGAAAAAATTTGTTTAGTGCTCTTTAATAAGTACTAAACAAATTTTTTCAGATGAAATGGTTTAAAAGAAACCTTTTAAAATTTCAAAGTATCTATTAATTGTGAAAATAAATGAAATTTTTTTAACACAGAAGTTTTAATTAGCAAAACCTTAATCAGAAAAAATAGTATTTTTGAAACTTTCATAGCCATTAAAGATGTTTTTGATAAAATTCAACACAAATTATGCTCCAAATGGTTACAGTATGTGGATGGGAGCTCCATGTACAATTTGAAAAATCAAGTTAGTTTTTTCACTAAGAAACTCCTTAATCTTGTAAAGGAAGTCTATATATTCTTAATACACTGAAGAAACTCATCCTTATAAAGAAATAAGTACCCCCCCCCCTCTCTCTCTCTCTCTCTTGCTGACTATTCAGATCACTTTGAAATAAATTGTTTCAAAAACTTTCTAGGAAATGTAATCATGTATTGCATTGATCAGAAAAAAAAATATGCATATAATGAATTCCTGGCCAATACAGGATTGATGGTAATGAAAAAAATGGATTCCTTAGAAGACAGGGCTTAGAGATATCCTCTATGAAACTGGAAACTATGTCAGACCACATGAAACAATCAGAAGGTTTATTTGAGATTTAAACAGGAAAGTTGTTCATTTGGAACAGATAAAGTCAAAAACAAGACAAAAAGCACAAATCAGGAATATTCAGAAAAACTTCTCTAACATGAAAAATAATTTTAAAAACTGTCAACTAAAAGGAAAGTTGATAACAGAATTGCTCATCAACTTTTCCCATTGACAATAATTTAATAATATTCATATGTCTCTCAACAAGACAAATAAATATTGCTGTCAAGTGATGACTTGTAAATTTAATTATTGTTCAAAAAGAGAAAACAAACATGAACTAATTGTGAAAATGTGAGCCACTTTCTACAATTGCATGCCATCTCTCATCAAGTTTTAGAAAATTTATTTTTTTCTTTAAGTGGTCCAACTGAAATTCATTTCAACGCTACTTATACATTATTAAGGGACTGTATGCATTCAAAATATAACCATGATGTTTGACTTCTTTGCAATCTTTTTACTAAGTTGTATGACCCATTCCTTAAAATTTTTAAAATTCAGTTTGGGGATTTACTATAATATTAAAAGTACTTTACTAATCTCTGTTCAGTTACTACGATGAAACTATATGTATCTGTATTCACAATAGCCAACATCCAGAATTGCTTATTACACTAAAATAATTCTCATGCATGATATACATATATGAAATGTTTCAACTTTATACTGCTAAACTACTGTTAATGATGTACCAAGATGATGTACCAATTATGTGTATACCCATATCTTCCACAACCTTTATATTTAATCTTCCCTTTTTGATTGACTGATTGATTTTAAGGTTGAACTCTGAAGCTACATAAAGGCAATTGGAGACAAGTCTCTTAATTTTGACTTCAGTCAAGTGTCAATGACATCTGAGCTGACATTGCACTCTGCAAACTTTCCCACCATGCCAATATGAAGACTTTCAAGCTATGACATATTTAACATGCATCAACTCCTCAATATGGCAGGTCTTTAGTGGCACCAGGATTTGAACCCACAACAGCACAATCATTCTTCTATCTTCAGAGGTGTTTTCATGCACATGAATTAATGATACTGACATACTCTTTTACTACTTTTCATAACATACTCATCTTAAGTTAACAAACTTTAAATGTAGAAGTAGTCATTCAGATGATTTCTGCCTTTTAATCGCATTTATTCTTATAATTCACTTAAATTTGTAGCAAATGCTTTTAACACCCCCTTTGTTTTCAATTTGTCTGTCTTTATTACTTTGTGCAGTGATTATAGCTCTTTACAAGCCTTCACATGACTTGAGATGCTTTTCTTTTCAAATATTAACATGTGAATAATATTTTAAACAAACTAATTGTTTGTTATGCTAACTTCTATAAAATTCAACTCCATGAATGTTTTATGTTCCAATAGATTCCCTTTTAAGTTTTGCACAACACATACAAATGCTTTATTTAAATGAGAAAGACTAGTTATTTTCTTACAATTAGCAACTATTAGCATATGAATTCCTTACTTTGAGCAAATATTCATAAAAAGAGTCTAATCCTGCTCCAACACCACTCATTTGTCCAATCCATTCACCTGATTGAACATCCACAACATTGCCTATGTAATAAGAAAACTAAAATATAAAATAATGCTTTTATTGCATCTCCAAATAAATAAGATAATTCAACAGAGCATGAACAATGATGCATTTTTTAACACAATAACATATAATATATTATACAATTTGAATATATTACTATTATTTTTTAATCTAATGAAAATTTAAAAAGCAAAAGCAAAAATTGGAAATTCAGTTATTTTACATTAATTACAAATCAAGTTTTATTTAAAGAAAGAAAACTTCAGATATATAAAATGGCATAAATAAAAACAAACTTACAGTAAAGTAGGTGAGAAGAAAATAATTACATGCGAAAAACATTGACTTTTCTAGCTCAAATGCAACCATTAAACAAAAAGGAAATGCTGAAACAACAGCTAATGTCTCAAAGCATACCTAGCAACCCAGTATTCTTAGATCTTAGTTTCCAGAGAGCTCTCACTGCTCGTCTAGCAACACCTTCATAAACAGGATCACCGATGAGTCTGCTAAGCATTCCAAATTCTAGCAACATAGAACCAGCTCCGGCAGTACATGTATGAGTAGATACATCTGCAGGAACTCCATGACGAAGATTTACCTGAAGAAGTTTTACTTATACTATAACAAAGTTTTAATAAACTATGCTTCTATACAAAAAATCAATACATTAATATCAACTATTTTCATCAATTCAATCATAAATTTTAAAATTAAATGCACAATGAATTATTTTCTCTAAATATATTCATTTTATGAATAAATTTATTAAAATATCAGATGCAGCCACATTTTGCAAATTTAAAAAATAACCGATTTGTCTTTTTTAAATGAGTAATTAAAAATTCTATAAACACTTGTCTACTTAGCAAAAAGATTCCATAAATATACATGAGAATAGAGAGGTTATAAGTTATAGAAAAGATCCTTTTCAAATTAAATTTTTTTTAAAAATACTTTTTATTTTCTTCTAATTTTTTAAAGATATACATAGCATCAAACTTTATTTTATGATAAAATTAAGGAATAAATTATTGAAACTTAGTTGCATATTTCATAAATGTATTATGCATATATCATATATTGCATATTTCATTATGTATATATAAACTGAAATGAGATAAAATTTTCTATTTCCTGCAGATTAGTGGTCTTCAAACTTTGTTGACTCAAAGACCATTGGAATTATAAAATGTTTTGGGAAACACCATCCTGCTTTAAAAGAGAATGTATCGTAAAATAAAATTTAAAGTAGATCAACTTTAAAGAAAAGAGTAAATTTTTTATTAAGAATTTTCAAAATAAAATTTGGACAAAAGACTTTTCCGGAATGCCACTGGTGTTCTTCTGGAGAGGCCTCACCTCATCATATTTTACTTTGTTTGGGTTTTAAAAAGGACGAGGTCCTTTGAGACCCACTGCTGTTTTTAGATTTTCGTATTCATGGGGATTGTCTAGCCCTGCTGGGCAGTACCGAGATTAGTCAAAAAATAAATAAATAAATAAAATTAATGTAATTTACTTATTAATAGTATTAATTAGTGTTCTGAGTTCACCAACACTTGCATTATATTGAATTTGAATTTATTGTTTGAGTTTTTTTAACACAAATGGTAGAAGTCTAACTTTTATCAAAATTATCTGAAGCTGCATTTCTTATATTCCATTTCATTTGTTTTTATATTTCGTTTTTGTTGTCACATACATTGAGAAACAATTTTCACAAAAAGATATTGCTCTAAATGGTATAAAAAAGTTTATGGTTGCGTGAGAAAATGTTGCAACTTTTGGTTCATCTGTATAATACAGGAAGCTAAATAAACAGTTCAGGAAGTCAAATTTTGCAACAAGTTTCCCACTATTTACTTCAAAAAAGGATCATTTCTCCTTTTCGTTTGCCTTGAATTATGTCGTAAAATACAAATGTGCTTTTCTTCACTTTTTTGAACCATTATAAGAGATACATTCTGTCATAGTATATCTCTTGCAATTGTTTTTAAATTCGTGCATGCAAAGAAATAAAAGCTGCAGAAAAAAATTTAAAAGAAATGCTGTCTGGCACCATTCTTTTTAAAGTTCCTCTGAGGGATGTGCAATGTATGTTGGGAATCACAGCAGAAAATACTCAGTCACACAAACTCCACAAAAAATGTGAATCTACTTTGCTCACATGTTTATAATTTTCTTTTCAAATTTTTATTTTAACTTATAGAGCCCCTGGATTTGACTCTATTGGAATACAGTTTTTGAAAACCACTGCTGCCGATGAATTAGCTTCAAACCAATTTCAAACAATACTAATCTACTACAATGTTGCATATGACTGTAAATTTAAAATGAAATTACCATTATCAACTCATATATTAGTTCCTTTACTTATTTTAAAATTATTTTGAATTTTGAGTTCAGTTTAATAATGTTTCAGGGTATAAGTCAGGCATAGCAACCTATCATCAACTAGTCTATCAGATCAATTTATACATGTTAATAAATTACGAACTATGAATGCTACAGAATAAAATAAATTGACTCTAATGAGAAACAAAACAGTAATGCATACATACTGATACATTAACACATACATACTCTAGGATAAGGGAGTCCAGTTGAAGTATTTTCAAATGCTGGTAATAGCCGACTTGCTAATTCATGTGCTAAATGCAGTAAATCATTATTATAACCTACTGGTTTCAAATTTCCAAAAGGTTTGTTTGTGTCATTAATTAGAAGGTGCCCTGATAAAAGCGAGCCAAGAATCCTTTTAAAAAATCATAAGACAATTAATTACTATAAACTTATTTAAGAAATCTAAATAAAGAAAAAATAATAAAACCAATTTCTTTTGAAAATTCTTGTTACAACCTACAGCTAAATAAATTTTAATATACATCTGCATTAAATAATGCGGTCTAACTGATATGTTATTACACTTCAACATCTCTCTTAAGATTAATGGACCCAACACATAATTTCATAAAAAGAATTTTTTTGTAGGCACAAAGAAATAAAGAAATCTAATGAATGAATATTGCTATGAATTATTTGAAAATTTTTTAATCATTTAAAATTTTTACTAAAGATCTTGAAATTATTAAAATGAAGCAAAAAAAATATATATATCATCACACATTTTTATTAATTATTCTATTCTAAATTGACTATAAAATTTAATAATACATTTTTGAAAATTAAAAATTGTTCAAGAATAAACCCAATTACACATTTTAAATAGATCAGTATAAATAATGATTAACAATAATTAAAAAAAATTGAACAAGCAATAGATGACCAAGATCACACAATATATCATCAACTAGCGGTAAAATTCACCCAGTTCACACAATTTTTTTTAATTTAGCAAAATAGTTGTTGAAATTACATTTATCAAGATTCTCAAAGAATGACTAATTTAAAAGCATTAAATGTCATTAATGCAACAAGACAGCTGTTAAATTATTTGAATCTTGACATTCGCACCAATCATTGCTATCACAAACACATATCTTGTTTTCCCAAATATATATAATCCCATAAGTCAAATTTGTTTTTAACTACTACTTTTTAATTTCAAAAATTTAACTTTACAAAAGTCTAAAACATTAACAAACACTGAAACTTACAATCAACACTTCCCTGTAAGAAAAGAAAGTACAATTGTAAGAGAATAATTAAATGAATATATCATATTTTATGATATCATTTATACTGAAACATTTTTTAAAAGTTTAAAAAATTAAAAGAACTGAGGGTGCAAAAAACTGAATTTTAAATAATTAAATTGACTTTAAAAGTAATTACATGATATGAGAGATGTATTATTGTAATAATTAGCTATATTGAAGATGGACTTTAAATTTCTGAATTAGTTAAATGATAAACATGACATTTGAACTGTTAAATCCTTTTCTGAATTTCACAGCATGCTACATAAGAACTTAATCCTTGAAACAAGAAAGCAAAGAAAGAAAACAAATCATCCTGATCAAAGAAATTAATCATTATCTTCTGTCATTACTTTGACATTCTGTATATCTAATGCTAGAATTATTTGTTTTTCTTGGCTTAAATATCTTCCTTATGTAAATTTAATATGGACAAATTTAAAAAAAAAAAACAACTTTGGAACACAACTAACACCTTGAGTGCTGCTTGCTTTAATTGTCTGTAGCCATGAATTGCAAAATGATATTAACAATTTTAACAATGCATAAGGAAAGATAACAGCTTTCCTAAATAATTCAAATAAAACTGATTTTTTCCCAAGTTTTATTCATCCCTGAACAAAACTAAGAAACTTTTATAAAATAAAATGTGGCCCTCCTATTTTTGAAGCTCTAAAACTGTGCCCCCCCCCTTCTTTTTTAAACCTAAGAATAAATCCTGCAATTAATTACACAGATTTTAACATTATGTACTTAATTGAGAAAAAATGATACAGAAATTAAATTGCTTCTTTTTTTCTTAACCCCTTAAGCAGTTTGCCCGTACAGTGTACGTGCTACCCGAAATTGGCCTCATCTGGTTTGCCCGTACGGCGTACGGGCATCGATATTTTCTCCTTTCCTTTTCTGGTTTGCCCGCATTTTTCATTATTGAAAGAGATTATTTAGTATTATTATTTTTCAACAGATGGCGTGGCTTGTCCATGTAAATGAAATGCTTTTCATCTGGGTTTTTCTATATGGGAGAGACAAATATGCTAAACAGTGCATCCAATCCAGTGTTGCAAGAATTCTCAAAGAGTAAATTTTGGGTAGAAACTACTGTGGAAGAAATGCATGTATTTTTCGCTCTCAATATACTTCAAGGAATTGTAAAGAAACCTGGAATTGATCATTTTTGGAGTAAAAGATATTCAACTAATACACCTTTTTTCTCTAAAATAATGTCTCGTCGCCGATTCTGCCTTTTGCAACGCTACTTACATTTTTCTGATAATGCAGCATTTGACCCACAAAATCACGAATGCCCAAAATTAGTAAAAGTTTGGCCAGTTCTGAAACATCTGAATGAGAAATTTAGTGAAACGGTGACACCAGAGCAAGATGTAACAGATGCAGAATGTACTTGAAAAAATCAAACATTTATAGGGGGTTTTGTGTCCAAAATTGTAAAATAAAAAATGTTGTAAAAGCATTAAAAGTGAAAAAAATTTTAAAAATTCTCTCTTTTTTTTAATATTCTTATTCTATTAAGTATGGTACTTAATTATATGCAATAAAAAAATGTGCCTTTTTTGGAAGCATTTCTGGTAAAATAATTGACCGCTTAAAAGGTTAATACACCAAATTTTTTTTTTATTTTGATAAAAAGTTTTAAAATCATTATGAGGTTAAAAACATTGAAAAGAAAAAAAGAAGAAGCCCTGCATATAAAAAATAAAAATGCTATATTAAAACAAAACAAAAATTTCTTAAATAAAAGTAATACCTAATATTTGCTTCAAAAACTTGAACTGTATTGTCTGTATCAAATGATACATTGTCAATTATTAAAGAAACAGCTCGTTTAAATTCACTGGTATTTCCCATAATCTGCAACAAAGATAAACACATATATTTTACTGTCAAATAAAAGCAGTGGTAAAAAAAGGAATGTTAAAATAAATGAATCATACAAAATAAAAAAAAAAATTTCTTTCACAATATTTTATAACAGACTTACAGCAAGAGTATCCAAAGCATCTATAAGTGTTAAAGAATAATCACCCAGCACATCATTGATATTAATATTGGACCTAATGAAAACGAATTAAATTATAAATACTTTTAAATAAATTTAGAAGAGACCATAATCAATATTACAAATTATTGTCCACATGAGACAAAGAACATTTTTCTCTTTTTAACTAGAATACTACCATAATTTCATGTGTTTAAGTTTTACTTTTCAGATATTGCAAAACAACATTCAATAGTATATTGTACACTTAAAATGAATCAGTTATTAAAAAAATTTATCTTCTCATCAAATTACTAAGTTATTTTTAAAAAAATCACACAGTTTTAAGAATTGTAAGATTAAAGACAGTTTAATTTATAAACATCCTAGCATTGAACTGCACACTTCTTAACAGAAAAAAATATCTCATCCCAAGAAAAACTTTGATTTTTTTTCACAATATTTGACCAGTAACATAATTTTTTTAACCAAAGTGAAAAATTTAGCAGTTTGTGCATTTAAAAAAATGTTTTGCCATACAAATATAGTTTATGTTTAGTTAAAAATTGGAAGTAGCATATTATTTAGCATGGAAAATAAGATATTTTACATATTTCACAAAAATTTTCAATCCTAAAAATTTAATACCATGAAACTGATATGTTATTTATATAAATATTAGAATCCTTTGAAATAGACAGAAATTATTTAATTTGAACTCAATCATGTTATTTTTTACTATATACAAGTATACAGATACTCAACTTATGACTTCTTAACATGCAAACATTCTGAGATACAAAGGTAAATTCTAAGCAAAAAATTTTATAAACCTATTTGGAAAAAAAAAAAGAATTACTGAGAGCCAAATTAAAATCTACAAACTATTTACAAAGTTACAAACATAAAATGGTTTTCAAAATTTCAGCCGTGTTGTTTAAAATTTTCCAAAATCTTACTAAACCTCTTTGTGACAGGCGAATTACATATGTATTCTTCATAAACTTATCTTGCAGCCAGGCCAATTATATAAGCATTCCCTATGAACCTCTTTTGCAGTCAGAAAAATCATGTAATTTTTTAAATGGAACATTTCATTTTTTTTTTTTTTTTTGCCACTAGATATAATACTGTATCTGTGATAATGTAATGTTTTGAGACTGGGAATGTTGAAATTCATTTCCTTGCAATATTTTTTTTAATTCCAGTATCAAATGACTTCATACTTTATTTAGATAGATTATGATCCCAAGCACGCTGCTCTCAATGTATAACTCTTGTGTCTCTATAATTGTCTCAAAGTTCTAAAAATAGCTCCTCAAACATCTTATTTAAATCCAATATTACAAATTGGTGAAATCTAAGTCAAGATTTTTAAAAGCTATTGTGGATGCTAAAGGATATTTTACTCACTAAATTAGGGAGGGGGAGGGGAATACAATAATTAAAACTGTTAAATTTTTTTAAAAAGTATGACGACTTTTGTGATAATTCTTTAATATTTTCTTGACAATTAATTTTTAAAATAAAGGCTATACTATGTTTTAAAAAGATTATGTTATTCTATTAAGAAAAAGTTGTGGATATTATAAAAAAATTAAAATTCTGATAGAATAAATTTTATTAGTTGATAACATACTTTATAGAAAACTGCAAGTGTACACTTTTGAGAGTCCCACTATACATTCTGTATATTAGTTCATACATCAGAGAGAGAAACATTAAATTACACCTCTGCTCTATCTCAATGATTCCCAAACTATATCCCATCTAACATCTTCCATCTTTGAAAACTTACTCTTTCTTCAATTATTTAGAAAATTTGTCATGAAATGAAAATGACTTAATTTTAAAAAATATATATCTTTATTAATATGTGTATATTATGAACTTTTTAATACTAATAACTATTAACAACATATTAGCACTCTAACTTAAGTATTGCATTATAAGACACGTATAAATAGTGCAATTATTTCATGAACATCCTTTTTTCAACAAAAATTTTAATTTTTAAGCACTTAATTTTATTATAATATGTATTTAAAATAGTTTAAATCCATGACACTTTGTAAAAATTAAAAGAATGTTTGAAATCTGAAAATATTAACTTCAATTACTAGTAATAGAGATACAACTAAAACTTTTAAAAATTAAATTATTGGTTAAAATTTCATACTGAAATACTAAAGTTTATTTGAATGCAGATCAGATGGAGTGGGATACATATTGCACAAAAATACACTGCAACAAGAGATTAAATTTAACTTAGCAAAAATGATTTCTTAATTAAGAAACAGAAATTGTATCAAGTTTACTTACGGGTTATCATAATCTGGTCCTCTTCCACAGCAAAATATAGGGTTTAATTCATCTTTAGGAAATGCATATGTTAAATAGCTATCATATCCAAACTGAAACATTTTACGTGCTTCTTCTTTCATTCTTAAACGCATATTTTCCGTAAAACTTCCATACTTACGACTATATCCACCAGGAGTTTGTAAAAATATACTGTAATTATCATTAATTTTATCAAGTAAAGATCCTGATTTAAGATTCACATTTTTGTCTAGGCTGCATGAAAAGCTGGTTAGATGAACTTGATAAGGAAGTACGCATAAGAAAGTAAGGATCCAAAACGAAGTGTGAATTTTCATGATCAACCATCATTTCGATTTCCAGCTTATGAGCTAAAAAAGAAATTACAGTACACTTTCATTATACACACATAAATAACGCTTCGTATTAATTTATAAAAAAGATCACAGAGCATTTTCGTGCTAAAATATATTGAATTCATAAGATTCCTCCCTCCCCTATCAAAATTTCAGCTATTCTGTACAATATGTCAATACAAAAAAAGTAATTAAACCATGGTTGTCTAACATATCTGCATGTATACAAAATTTTAAAATATTCATTTGAATTTTATTTGATATTTTATGCATAAGTATAGTCTCAACAGTATTCCCTAAAAATAGATAATGTATTTAATTATATTTAAAACTTACAGACTTAAAACTTTACGTTTCAATACGAAGCTAGCCATAAACGTCAACACAACAAAAATATTATGCTTATCCAACAACAAAAGTAAAATTTCACTTTAACAACACTGCTTTTCCCCTTCACTTCATATCAAAAGTCAATGAACTTAAAAAGACTAAATTGTGTAGGACAGGCACGAAATATCTGTAATGAAAGCAGAAATATTAAAAATAATGAAATTAATTTTAATATTTACCACATATACTTGTGAACCTATTTTCAACTAAATACTTTTTAAATGACTACTAATGTGAACTGTTAAATACGATATCTTTGGTAATCTTAAAAAATATCTTGTTTTACTCTTTAGTAGAATAAAATTTCGGCTTGAAAACTATTCAATTTATCTTATTTTTAATCGGATTTTACTGAATTTAGTTCTTTAAGAAAATCAATAAAATGATAGATCTTTCGACAAATTTAAATTTAGCAACTATCTAGGCAACATCCTGGCAGTGCCATCTGTGTACAGCATTTTCTATGGTACCAATGTTTATTAGTGATTCCACTTAATGCAAGTAATTTGTGTGAATTATATTGCAGTTTTATATTGAAAATCATCAAATAACAGTTTTAAACAACTGTTGCTGAAATATTTATTCACTTGTTATGTGTCGATTACCTGTTTTCAAATTTTACTTGTATGGCGGTTAGTCTTGCTTAGCTTGTTTACATCAACCATGTAATGCTCGTCCGCGGCAGAAATCGGATATTTTGTCAATACTTTTGTGTTGTGAATCTATTAATTTTTTTTATAAAAATTGTTTCCCTATTTATATATTTTACTACTAATTCTGTACAAAAAAGTTAAGCAGGTGATTTTAGTGTTTGTGTGTTACTAATCGAGTGTTAATTCTACACAATTACGAGTGTTTGAAAGGTGATTCATTTGTTTCTATTTATGTGAAAAAGTGTGTTGTGTGAAGTGTATTTGTTGTAAAATGAAAAGACAGCAGGATAGAGAATCTCCTGGTAAAAGTAAACGTTCCCATTCATCTGTATCACGGTATGATGACAGCCCAAGAGATAGATCGTCTCCTGATCGCAGAGAACGACGTGGTGCAAATAAATCGCCAAATGATCAACGCAGGGGACGAACTAGGGATTCGTCTAATGAAAGAGGTATGCCTATTAGCAGATCTGGTAGTGTTATGGGTCGAGAATCATATGATGATTACTCACGCAATGTGAAATCTGAACGTGGACCACCATCTTTTACAAAGGTTTTGTGTGTGTCAAATTTAAATCATAAAGTTAATGATGCAACTATTCGTGATGCATTAATGCGTGAATTCAATAGATATGGTGATGTGAATGTTAAAATCTTTTACAATAATAATGATCGTGTAGCCTATGTATATTTTAGAACATTTGAAGATGCTCGTGATGCACGACATTCAAAATTAAGACTTGTTCTGTTTGATAAACCTGTGCAAATTGAACCTGTGTTTGATAGAGGTGCTTCAGGTAGGAGAAACAGGAGTATTAGTCCTGAGTATAGTAGTGTAAGAGGTGTTTCTCCCGCACATTCATCCACCAGCAATAATAGTATGAATAGACATGCAATGGGTGGTGGGAGACAAAATACCATTGAAAGAAATCTTCCTTATTCCCATCAACGTGATGGTATGAGAAGGGATAACATGCATAATGATTTTCATCCTATTCATCGAAGAGATGATTCAAAAAAAGAAAAATTTCCAAATTATTTACATCATGTGCCACCTGAAGAAGATGATAAAGCTACGAGAACATTATTTGTTGGTAATCTTGAAGTTACTATATCTGAGGCAGAACTTCGTAGAATATTTGAAAGATATGGTGTTGTTGAAGATATTGATGTAAAACGTCCTGCTCCAGGTCTTGGAAATGCTTATGCATTTATTAAATTTTTAAACTTGGATATGGCTCACAGGGGAAAAGTAGAAATGTCTGGCCAATACATTGGGAAATTTCAATGTAAAATTGGTTATGGTAAAGCTACACCCACCACTAGAATTTGGGTTGGTGGCCTAGGACCATGGACTTCACTATCACATTTAGAAAGAGAGTTTGATCGATTTGGTGCCATCAGAAAAATTGATTTTGTTAAAGGTGAAAACCATGCTTATATTCAGTATGACAGTATTGATGCTGCTCAAGCAGCCTGTCAAGAAATGCGTGGCTTTCCTTTAGGAGGTCAAGATAAAAGATTACGTGTTGATTTTGCTGATCCTGGCCCCTATAGTTATTATCAGTCGCCATCCCGTGCTGGTTTTAGAGAGGAGGAGGGTTATGCACCACCTCCTCCTTCTAAACGACCAAATTTTAGGAATGAAGTACCACCACAATCTGATGATTATTATGGAGGCATGGATAACAATTGGTCAAGAAACGCCATGTTTGAAAATCAACCGTATGATCCAATGTATGATAGGTCACCAAAGTTCCAAGGTAGGGAACCATGGGGCCCTCCTGAGGATGAAGAGCGCCACGATTACAGAGGGTGGAATCGAAACAACCAAGGATGGTGGGATGACCATCCACGTGGTGGTAGAAATGATAATTCAGATCGTCGCAAGCGCAATCGGACTCCTGACATGGATGAGTCTGGTCATCTGGGTCACGATATGTATTATAAGAGGCCTCGTTCTCGAAGTCCTGATAGAAATGATTTTGATAGATCAACTTTAAATAAAGATACTCTCTCTCCTCGACGCAATAGAAGTAATGGTGGAATCAATCGACGAATGTCTAGGGAAAGTCATTTTGCTTCAGAAGGAAGGGGTGATTTTCGTAAAGATTATGATTATGATTCTGGAAGAATTGATAGAAATCGACGCCAAGATTTTGACAAAAAACGACCGCTGCATGATAATCTTATGAAAGATGGTGTCACAGTTGTAGATAGTGTAGATAATTTACAGGATTTGGCAAAATGCTGCCCAATGGCTTGGCATGGTGGATTGGTGCTGAAAAATAGTGCTTTTCCTGCCAGAATGTATGTTTGTAGTGGTGATCCTTCATTAGTGGATTATATGATGAAAGATCATGGTTCTGAAGCTCCAATGTTAAGGATTACTCAGCGATTACGGTTAGACCCTCCTAAATTGGATGATGTGTCTAGAAGGATATCTTCTGCAGGTTCATATGGGCATTGCCTTTTATTAACATTTCCTGGTCCCATTCAACCTGGAGATGATCAAAATACATCTGTACAACAGCGACCGCTCAGAAACCTTGTATCGTACCTAAAACAAAAAGAAGCAGCTGGTGTGATATCATTGCCATGTAATACTAAAAAGGATGGGAAGGACCCAAATGGTGTCATGTATGCTTTCCCACCTTGTTCATTTGCATTAGATTTATTAAGACGTGTTGCTCCTAACTTAACTTCTGACTCCTCAAAAGAGGATCATCTGGTAGTGGTGGTAGTTAAGGGATCATCATAATTCAAGCATATGTTCATATTTTAGCCATGCGTTAAAAGACTATTCTGTTTGAATCGGTTATTAAGTGATCTGCCTACAAATCTTAAAAATTGAGTGCTTAGGTATTCATATGGAAAAGCATTCAGTGCCACACATGTGAGGGGTTTATTTTATAAATTTAAATTTCATTATACTAATACCTGCCACTTACTCATGAGAGACGTGTTTGATATACTGCTGTGAAACAACAAATGGAAGTTTTGTGTTGAAATCACTTCTTTATATATATATAAAATCATGTTTCTGTTTGAAAAATAATGCTGCCTATCCATTTGTTCTTGGTTGTTTTCATATTTTGCATTTTTGACTGCTAGTGTTATGATAAAGACATTTACAGTGAATTGTAACAGCTACCAAGGTTTATTTTGCAGAAATTGACTAGATTTTATATATTGTGTCTTTCACATCTTTATTGAAATACTTAATTGCATATGGATTCAAAATTTGATTTGAAAATGTATAAAAGTATTGTTTTTACTTCTGCGTACAGGAAGAAAATTGTATAAAATTTTACATTTCTGGAACATAGAGGTTATGTATATAAGACTACGTAATAACAAATGTCTTACATTTAAAAAATGTTACATAAACAGTTACGTTATAAAAAAAGACACAGACTTATTTACATCTAAATCAATTGAAAGTGATTTGTACATAAATGCTAAACACAATTTTATTGAAATGTTGGCAATCTTATAATGTTTGCTTTCAAAAATGATTTTATTTATTATGTTTTATTGTCTGTGTATGTTAATAGAATTGAACTAATTATTAGATGAATTTCCACAGAATGCTTCTATTATTTCTTTTTATAAGATTATTACAGAGTCCATCAATCATATTACATTCAAAAGTAATTCTTTTAAGAAATCAATCATTGTTAGATTGTACATTTGTTACATGGTTTGAAATTTAGAATTTGACAATCGGATTAACAGCAATAACATTGCTTATGTGCCTACATGATGATAAAAAAATGTTTTAAATCACTCGAAACTCATCACTGTATTATACTTTTAATTTCTGTTGTATGAGTATTATATGTAAATATCCTGTAAGGAAAGAAATATATTTTTATTCTAAATACTTTGAATTAATAGTTAAGGTATAGTAATCTTTTAATTTTAAAATATCGACTGTTTTGGAAATGTTTGAAACTTTGCCTATTAATCCTCAATTTAGTTTACAATTCAACAAATAATTGTTGCTTTCAAATGAAATTCATTTGAATTGTAAGTTTTATTTAACTCTTTTAATGATTATATCAAAACTTGTTTGTAATTATGTTTCATGTAATTCTCAAGGAGTAATGAAACAACTAAAATTAAATGCTAAAAGCAAGCCTAACATTTTTATAAAATTCAAAGTATTTGTTACTTTACTAACTAAAGAAATTTTTTTTTATTTATTTCATTCATGCACAAATTTTATTTGATCTAAATTTATAATAAAATTAATCCTTTCCTAATTCTTGTGTATTTATTTGATATGTAATGCTATGAGTGTAAATTGCCGTTTTGAGTATTTATTAGAAATGTATTTAACTTTTGCTCAAAGATACTTTACTGTGATGTGCTTGAAATAGAGAATAAGATCAATTTCTTAAAAGTTTTGCATCTAAATGAAATAAATAATTCCTTTTATATTTTAAATTTTTGTTTCACATTGAATATATTATAATTACGTAAATTATTATTTATATAATTTCAGTGTATTGCATGAAAAAAGTTAAGTGGATTAAATATTTTAACAGGTTTTGTAATAATCTTTACAGATAATTTGATATAATGTCTAAACCGCTTATATTCAAATTTTAATTTGTGTAAACCAAAAGTATTTGAGTAGTTATATCCTTTTTTTCCACTTATGTATAGTTTTTATTCAGACGTAACTAAGTTTAGAATATTTCCCAGTCAATGTATTCTGTTTTTCATCATATGTAATTTATGCTTGTAATGTTTCCTTGAATGAGTCACAAAATTTAATTTTATAACATGGATGATTTCTGTATTCTCTTTTAAGTTATAAATGATTAATTTTTGTTGATGGTTACTCTATATTTGCAGGTAATAAGATAGACTTTTGAGTACCTATTCAATTTTTATTTGAAAATAAAAGTACAGTGCATTTTAGGGTAATAAATAAAGCTTTGAGTTTATTTTATATCTAAATTTTAAAAGTTATGCAGAAACTAAGGATATCGTTTTGTTATGCACATAAAATTATGGGGGAGGAGATATGCATGTGAAAGAACTTATTAAATAAAGCATTATGTTAATATAATAAAGGCTTGTAGAACTTAATTGTCTAGTAAAACATTAAAATGAAAACTGATAAACTAGGAATTTCATCTCATCAATAAATGAAACAAAGATTCTTTTCCATTAAAACTTACCTCTTAGTTTTCTGTTTGTTTGTGTGTGTGTGTGGTTTTTTTCACATGGCACGTTATATTTGGCTTAAGTAACTGTAATTCGGATTGCTTCTTTTTAAAGGATAATGTCTTTGTTAACTTTCAAATCTTGGGGAGGGGGAAAGTATAGGAAAAATTTATGCTATGGAGTGAAAAGTATTGTAGAAAGGAATAATCAATAATAATTAACATATGCCTTATTAACTTAGATTTGGCTTGAAAACTAACTGCCTAGTATGTCTTTTATAAATTATTACACGTGTGCTTGATTCACGAACTTTTAAAAATCTGTGTGTGGTGCTAATTAAATTAGCTTATATTTATGCATATATTTCTGTACAATTCTTTTCTATTTATTTTCCGTAATTAATTGCTCAAAAGGGATTGACTTCTGTAATATAAATAAAAACTGAGGTAAATTATTGAAGAAAAAGAAAGTATATAATATATACTTGGAAAGAGAAAATGGGGCTATCCTAATGACATATATATTTCTCTTTATAATTTGTTATTAAAACCAAAACAAGCTGTCATTTTAATTTGTATTTTTAACTGAATTTTCTTATACTTTAATTTTAGAGCTCGTTAATTTTAAACCAGGAACACTAAATTTTACATGTATTCATTGATTTTGGAAAATATTAACTAGGTATGCAGTTTTTTTTGATTTTCTGTGGTACTTATTTACATTCTTTTAAATTTTGATTTATTGTTGATAATGTATTGCATGTTTATTTGGCAAAATTTCTTTCTGTAGATTTTGATCCTTTAATATAATTGATGTATTTATTCTCATCTGTATATAACATCTTTTTATTTTAAGCAATAAAAAAAATTTATGCACTTAATTTTAAAATTTGTTCATTTAATCAATTTTTCAGGTAATTTTTAGAATTTTTTAAAAAGGATGAATCACATTTAAATGAGATTAATTTAAGAATCCAAACTTTAATAAATTAATTGTGAAGTATAAATTTTGTAAATTAATGGATATGGATCGAGTTCTTTCTAGATTTATATTTGTTTATTTTCAAAATACTAAAACAAAATTTGTGTCTATATTTTAGAATTAAAGTTAAATATATATATATAATTTGTTTGTTGTTTAAATAGAGGATAAAATCATTAATCAAAAAATTTCACATTTAAAAAATATTTTTTTTATAGGATATAAGCCTTAAATATAATTCCTTATTACTAACAATAACAATTTACACTTTAATTCACAATTTGTTTTTGGTGTATGATATATTACAACAAATAAATGATTCATGATTTCTCATTGAGAACAATTAGTATTATTTTGAAATAAAATGTACATTCCTCACAAAAAACATCTCTGGATACCTTATAAGTATGATATTCTTTTTTTTTTTTGGTGTGTTAATTGGAAAATATTGCTTAAAACAAAAGTATATAGTATAGAATATTCTCGTCAAAGTGTATGCATGCAGTATAGGTAGGATAGATGGGCAATAAAGTACTTTGTATGAATTATAATACTACTACACTGTGTAAATTAGTTAAGGGTGGATAATTAGATTCATTTGATTCAAAGGGTTACGAGCAAAACAGGTTTGCTGTTTGGCTAGACTGATAAGAACATATGATCATTAAGAATAAAATAATTTTAAAGACATCCCTGTATTTTGGTTTTTTAATTTTTATGTATTTTGAAAGTAGAATTTTAGCTTATAAGCTGTCATATCAAAGTCTTTATTGGCTTATTCTCAACATAATCCAATATATATAAAGAATAAATGTTAAAATATAAATTTAAATTCTAAAATTAAAACTTAAGAAGTAATTTTCTAAATTTTGCAGTTAAATGTGATTAATAATTTGTCTATTCCTGCACCATAGTTTTTAATTATTAGAATCATTGAATCCAGATCTGAGAAGAATTAATTAAATTTGTTGATTTTTTAATATCAGGATTTCAAAAATAAATGAATGTATTATAATTTGCTTTTTTTTTTTTCAAATAAAAATTATAGTATTTTTATTTGGTTTATTCTGTTTCAAGATCAATAAAAATTGTCATAATTTTTAATTCCAAAATAAAATTATTTTAGAATTATCATTACAGAAAAATTTGTATATGATTTCACCAAGTGTTTTGCTCTTTCATTTGAAAATGACTAATTATGTTCACTAATCCCTAAAATATTGATATAATATGGCCTCTTTAAACATTACTTTAACTTTTAAAAGATTATTTAAGGTCATATTTGTGCTATGTATATTCAGTTTAATTGTAAAATTGTTATGAGATGATTATTGATAAAAAAAACCATTGAAAAATATCTATATATATAAATAATTATTGTTTTTGAAGTGTCGTACTACTTGATAGTTAAGGTGCTATTACATGTTCCATTAACTCACATTATTTCAGTACTATCAAGTATTCCTATAAAAATTAGACAAAAAATATTTTTTTCTGTGAACATTTTTTATATTTCTCTCTATTATATCAATATTCTGAAATCTTAGCTCTTAATTCCTAACTCATTATTATCAAATTCTATTCATACATTTAAGATGTAATGCATTGTAATAATACAGAAACAATTTTCTCTAAAGCAATGTTTTCAGTTTTCACTTAAAAATTGTGTGTTTATATATTGCTATAGTACTTGGAAATTTCTAAATGTAATTTTTATAGCTTGAGAGATACTTCGCATTTTAGAAATAGTTACATTAAGGAAATAATAGCAACTGTAAAGTTCTTTTATTCAAAATAATATTGAAATTGTATTTACATTTGGAAAAAAACTTGTTTGTTATCCAATTTTATCATTGTTTATAAAAATGCATTTAAGGGCAAAAATTTTTGTTTTTATCATTTATCAAAGTATATTTGTTTTCTTAAATACACATTCATGCATATTTTTTTAAATTTTGTTTTTATAGAAAAATTATTAAGTTAATAGCATGTAGCAACCAGTTTAATTTTTTTTTTTTTTCGAGCAGGTTAAATAAAATGTCTTATTTTGATAGTCATATGTATATTGTATATCCCTATATTGTAGTTGAAATATATAATAGCAAAAACACAAATTACTGTATATTGATTCTATTATAAAGAATTTAATGTCATATTTTATTGTCATATTTATTTAAAATTAATGTTATGACAATATGATAAAAAAGATTATTCCATTCCAAAATAATCCATTCAGTCTGTAAAATAATGAATCTTGATTATTTGTTAAATTTTATTTATTAATAAAATATTTTAAAATAAAAGTATTGTTTTTATAAATTTTTTAATTTAAATTGTATGATTAAATCGCATTTAAAAAAAAAAGAATGCACTAAAATTGCTTCAAAAATAAGTAACCCCCTTTTTTATGCTTGTGAATAATTATTTTAAAAAGAAAGACATGAATATCTCCTTCATATTATGCTATTAATTCTAAGATTTTTAGCATTATTATTATGAACTAAACATTCATTTTGTTTGCTTTTTATTAAAATTTTCAAAAACTTTTCCCTCTTAAATATTCTTGCTCTTGTAATATTTTATTTTTCTCTGCAGATAACCTATTTATTTGTCTTATGTTCGATTATTTATTTTTTGTTATAGAGGTAATTAAATTTGTTTAAAAGAGAAAGTGTTTTTAAGCTCATTTAGAATAATTATGACTTGATTTTATAACAAACTGTTTTAGCATATAATTAAAACAAATTGGAAGGAATTTCATTAAAAAATTTATTAAATCATTTAAAATTGAAATACTTCCTGTATAAAGGGGACTATCTGTTTCTATAAAAATCCAGTCTATTATATACGTAAATTTTTATTTCATCACAATTTTGCAATTCATTTGTTATATATGTATAGCAAGCTTTGACATCAGTATTATAATTTTTATAAATTTATTGCATATTAAAGTTAATCACACTAGCTAATTTAAAATTAAAAGCCTGATCAGACTATGTAGATTGAGAGGTTGGTGTGTTATATTGTTACCGAAAGATTTTCTCATTGTTTACAGTATATGCTGCAGGAAATAATTGATTTTGAAAAATAAAAATTATGCATGAAGGAATTATATATTTCAGTTTTCTTTTTCTAAAAACCAATTTCACCTGCCTACTGAGCATTTACTCAGTATTTAAATATTAAGTTGTGACCAAATAGTGTTTAAATCTAAGTTCTGTAACTAAATAATTTTAGGATTCGTTGTGATTTGCCTCAATGAAAAAGCATTTTGAATGCAAATATTGATTTTTAAAAGAGTCTACTTTTTGAAATTATTTGTGTGAATGAAATATCTTGGGTAGTATCTCTTTTTTTTTAAGCATCATGTTTCTTCATTGTGCATTATTAATAAACAATTGTCTATTAAAAAAACTTTCACTTATCTCTAATCTTTCACTTATCTTTAATTGCAATTAAAAATTTCTGTTACGTATTAATATTTTAAAAATATATTGGTTTAGTAAAGGGATAACGTATAGTTCATTGTGTAGCTTGATTTCTAAAATAAATTTAAACATAGTGTTTTTTTTTAATATATTTTTAAATTAAATTATTTATCATAATTTAAGAGATACAAGATTATTGCTTGGATACTAAGAGCATCATATTTTGACTAGTATTTTAAATCATTTTGTAATGATTATAGTATAATTACATAGTTCATTCAAAATAATTTTTTTAAATTGGTCTTGCTTCTTGTATTTGAAGGTCATACATTTTGTTTTACTGTATGAGTTATTTGTTAAATGGAGAAAGGGTGCTTTTTTCCCAAGATTTATTTTTATTAGATAAAAGTTCTTAAGACATTTCTCCCCTTAATAAGCTAATTCATGTCTGGTGAGGAAACATTTTTTTATTTTAGAACTAACTATGATATATAATTATATTTTTTAATAATTGCTTAAAAATATTTTTTAACTGATTGCTGATAATATAATGATTTGCTATTTTAAAATGAAATATTTATGATAAATTTCAATGGAACTACAACACATATTGGAAAATATCCGTTATGTTTAAAATTAATTTTAATGCATAATCTCTCAAATTATTTGTAAATCTTTTACTACATGCACTTTTCCTTTCAGATAGAGATTTAATGGTGAAAATATTTTTAGAATCTTGTACAATTTATGACAATTGGAAACAGAAGCAATAACAAAATACTTAAATTGTATTTGAGTATTTAGAATGGTACTACATTTTTTTGAAGCATTCATAAGCTGTACTTTTTCAATCCCTCAAGAATAATATGACATTTCCTATTTTTTCCCTTCTTCTGTCATTTTTTTTATTTATATATTTCTGTGGAACATTCTCCTATTTTTTTATATTTCCCATATTCATTTGATTAAAACAATTAAACTTCTTTAAAAATTGCAGAATCATTTGAAAGTTAATCAGATTTTGTGACTCAGGCTGTTACTACACAAAATACTTTTGGTATTTATTTTGATTTGTCTCAATCAATTATTAAAATAATTTTCTTTGTTTAAAAAATTTTGTACAAGTATACATATTTTTACTTTTGTTTTTGTGAAAATTTCCCTACTAAAAAAAATAAATTACTTAGGAAACAGCCTAAAATTATATTAAGATGATTTTAACAATTGCCCAGCTTTTAAAGATTCTTAAATACTTTGGTAAAAAAAACTCATTTGAATGAAAATGTTTTTAACGGAAACAAAAGCTCAAGTTAGTATTTATTTCTTGCTAAATTATATTTTAAAAATCTTTTTTATATGTTTAAGATGTATTTCTTACAGATTAATATTTTTTTATATATTTGTTTAAAAATTATATTTGATTTATATTGTCAAAATTTATTTCGTTTTTCAAAGATTAAAAAAATTGTCATAAATAATTCCTTATTTTATATATATATTACATGTTTCCTATTCGGACCCAATTTCTAAATAGTTCAAAAATTTGTGTTATTTTTTTAACAAAAATATGTTAACTTTATGAAAATTTGTTTTTGCAAATATTGTTAACCCAGTTTTAGTATAATTATGAAATCAGTCCAATTATCTTAGAATGTAACTTTGTTTTTTCTAAATGTGTTTGTATTTCCTTTATCATATTTAATAATTGATACTTATTTTTCAATAATAAATTCAGAATTTTTCCTTTAACATTTGTGAATTTATGTATACTTTATATATATGTCTGGTATTTTTTTAAAATTAAGTTTGGTATCAGAATTATTTTTTAATTAGATAATTATTGTAGTTTTTGCAAATGAAGAAGAATTTTGTGTATAAGATTGTTACTGATTACAATAATTACATCGTGTAAAAAATACAGTAGTTTTGATTCTACTATGTTATTTAAAACTCAAATTTATCATTTTTTTTTCTTTTGAATTCTGAAATCTTATAGTCTTGTAATATTTATTTTAATTGAATTTGTTTACTGTATCATATTTTTATACATTGGATTGATCTTGGATGTTTTAACCTATAATTTTATTTAAATGTAAATTTCTAATTACTTTTGTTTTTGCCATCTAACTATGTATTGATGTCCCTGTTGCCACCTTCACTTCTGTATGGCACTGATCATTAGTAAAGTGTTACATTAATATCTGAATTTTTGTGGTTGCTTCTTTTCTTTCATACTTCATGAAATTTGTGTTGAATTTAAAAAAAGAAAATTTACTTATTTTTCAATATGAAATCACATGTTGACAAACAAAACTTTTAATTTTTTAATATACTTCAAAACATCCTCTGCTGCACTCTCTTTCTTACATCAAGGATTAGATATAGTTAATTCATAGAACTTCTGAATTTTATAAAATTATAGAATAAATTTGTTCAAGTACTTGAATAGTTTATGTACAAAATTTCAGAACTTGTTTATTTTTTTATTTTGGTAAAGTTGTGTTTTTATAACAAAAATTTACTTATACTTTGAAATATTGCTAATTTAATTTAGAATTTAATGTGTTTTATTTTTTTAATAAAAAATAATTTTGCATTTGAGATTTTTATTCTATGTGCCAATAGAATGGTACAAAAACAACATATTGTATAATATATTTATTTTGTTGATTTAAAAAACCAAAATGATTTTATTTCAAATTCATTTGACTGTTTTCTGTTTTAATGATTGCATCATATTAAATCTGAATAAAAGAAAGGAATCGGAATGTTTTTTTTTTATTATTATTAATTTTAATTTATTTTAACTTTCACACAGAAAAACAGTCTTTCCTGTTATGGAAGTATCTTATTAATATTTAATGTAAAATTATATTAGAAGACATACAAATTTTAGAAATATATATAATGATTTATACCAGGGGTGTCCAACATGCGGGCCGCATGTGGCCCTCCGATACGTAAATTGCGGCCCGTCGACTTTTTTTTTAAAAAAAATCTCAATATCAGGTTTTTTTATTTTTAAGTTTATATATAAATCTACAATGTATTTACCTGTTCTTGTTTTAAAATAAATCCTTTTTGATGATAGAAACGTCCTGTAGATTAAAACAGATTTATATTTTATCAAACAGTTACATTTGATTTTACTATAATAAATAACTTTTTCAATAAATTTCGAATTGCATTGTGCATATCCTTTACTATGGATGGTACATGATTCTCTATGTGTGCGATTTTCATTTCTCCTCCACCTTTTCTATTTGGAGTGCCCAAAAAGCAAGAGGCAGTCAGAGATGTTTTCTAAAATTTAAAAAAAGTATTCAGGATAGTTAAGATGCAATGTATACTAAATCGTTTGAAAATAACAGCACAATCAAATTTTGAAAATGAGTAATGAATGATCAATTCAAAAGGAACTCCGTAATTTTCAAGAAAATAGCAACTGTAATATTTTAAACATTTGATCATTGCATTATTATATTATATAAACATTATTTTATTACCTATGTCTGTATACATGAAAAATAATGAAAACAATAATAATTTTTTTTGTTTTATATCTTCACTCCAATAAATGTTTTTTTGTTTTCAAATCTGATATAAATGTACATATTTTTATGTGTGGGCCGCGAGATTATAATGTTTTTCCGAAGTGGCCGGCAAGGTCATTAGGGTTGGATACCCCTGATTTATACCATTGTGTATAGGTTTTAATAGTTGTATGAATCAATACTTTGACCTCATTTAATAAAATAGGCAAATTATGTTTATTGTTATCAAAAAGTTTAAAAGGTATTAGTATCTGTGGCTATAGTAAATGAGATTATTCGCTATTGAGTGTAACTGAATTTTTTCTACGTTGAATTAATGTATTTTTCTTGATCTAAGCATTCTGTTTTAAATTAATCATTCTTGCATGCTCTTAACTTTTAAATTCAACTATCATTCAGTAAAGCTTTATTTAGAACTATTTGGAGGAAAAAATATTTTTTAAATTATTTATTATAAATATATGGAGAAACTCTTAATTTTAATTATTTTGGAAATGCTATCAATATTTTGGAATATTTTAATAAGATCTTTTTTAATTGGACAAAAAAAATTTTTTTTCTTTATTTAAATAATGTTTTCCCCCTTTTTGAAGTTAATATTTAACAATGTTGACATCATATGATAAAGGTTGGTATTGCCCAGGGGTGTCAAACTCGTATGATATTACGGGCCTCAAGGTTACGATCTTCAAAAAATCAATAAAATACGATTTTTATAATGCATTATGCATTTATTAATGTAAAGCTAAATGTATTATGTGTTATACACATGTAATCGTTTTAATTTCATGTTATTTTTCAAACTTAATCCAGTGCTTCTTAAACTTTCAATATATGCGATCCAATATCCAATCATAATTTTCATCGCCCCCCTCTTCCATACAATAAATGTATTGCATTCAATAACACTATACTTTGACGCGCTAAAGCTACAATACAACTTTAGGCTCTTAAGTAACACATGCGTGCACTGCTATCCATAAAATTATTCGGAAGGCTTTGGGATGCAATAAAAGAACCTTGACAGTGTTCGCGAAGGATTTCTTTGTTTCTGAGGATTTTCTTATTTTTTCTCCTCCCCCCAATACATCAGATACGCTCTCCTACGTAGAAAACGAAGGCATTGGGGAACGAGTCGCGTAACTTTTAATCGCTAGTTCTAATCTTATTTTTAAAGCTAAAATCTTATTTTTTTGACAATTTGAGATTTTTACATTTTCAAACTGTATAGATTTTAACCTTTCTAAAAATACCTTACTTTTTAACCTCTAGGGTATTTAGAAGCCCTTCAAACGTATTTTTAAATAATCGTTGAATTTGGGACACGCCCATTTTAATGGCGAACATTGTAAACAAATTACTTTCTTTTTGCTTAAAAGTGTAACGACTAATATAAACCAAAACATGTGTCTTTTATTTTAAATTGAACCTTTTATTTTTTTATTTCCTAGTCGATTAGAAGTCTCATTGTATACATTAAAATCAATTTATCTCAAAATGTAAATTTTAATGTGCGATGTACCTTTTCTGAGAAACTACTGTTCACAGGTATGTAAATTTTTTATGAATTATTTATAATGATGTCTAATATATACTAAAATGAGCTTTTTTGTAAAAAACTAGAAAATTTAATTTTTACAAATTTTTTAAGTAAAAAATGGGTCAAATTTCGCAATGTTTGATAAAATATTTCATAATTTATTAAAAAGTTCAAAATTAGCTAAAAGCTCTTTTTAGTATAATGAGAGAGGGGTACTTTAAAAGTATGAAAAATTTCAAGCATGTACATAAAACAGATTTTGAGAAAAGGTTCATCGAAAACAGCCAATTTAACATTGTCAGTATAGAGAAAGAGAGGTTTCCAACTCCCCTTAAATTAATAATAAAAAACATTGGGCGGTGCTGATACATTTATAAGTGTAAATGTGTATTTTATTATGTCAGAATGTATTTTTTTTTATGTTTACTTCCAGTAAAATTAATAATTTTCTTACGTAATCTTTTGTTTTCGACTTTTCAATATGCTCGGGCCTCACAGTTTGAGAAACATTGACTTAATATTTATATATTTTATACTTTTAATTAAAAAAACCCTTATTTTTAAGAATTTAAATTTAACATTACTTTTTAGGAGATATTTGACATATTTTTTTTTTTTTTCAAATCAAGGTTCGATTAAAAATAATGAGCTGATATAATTTTTAAAACGGACGATAAATGTTGATTGGGGTTAATCTTATCTTTCTGAATTCTCGCTATTTTTCATTAAAGAAAATAATTTCCCGCATAAATAAGTGCTTCCGAACATACTCTAGTTATTATTTGCATAACAAACGATAAATTTTAGGGAAAAGATCTACTGATAAATACGAGTATGTATAAAAATTTAGAATTCCTACTTCCATAGATTTTTGCTTCAACAAAAAATTACATTGGGTTTTAATTAATTTATTTGTAAGCTTTCATTAACAATTTCCACATCGATAGATAAAGTAAAAGTGCGAAATTTATAACTCACAGCTCTTAAAATTAATAATATTCCGTTTAAAACAATTTTATTTTGTGAGCGTATTCAATAAATTTTAATTTAATCGACAGATATTGACAACTTTCGAAGTGAGACAAGTTTTCTTTTTCTATTTATTTTCGCCGAAGTAATAATATTTAATATCAAATATAGTTGAGAAATAACATGAGTTTTGCCTTAAAGCTTAAAATTAAGTTGAAGATGGCTTGTAATATCAATGGAGAAAGCCAGGTTCTCTATCCATTGTCCATCTTTTAATTCAGAGCATTCATAATATTTTTATTTCCAAGAAAATTATTATTTCGTCAAGCATTTTGAAGAATCATTTTAACACTTTATGATTTGAAAGTTATTGAATTTCCTTATAATACAGTTGATCATTGAATTCTTTCTGCATATCTTCGAGAAATGAAGCTTATTTACGAGATGCTCTTCATTTATTTTTAAATCAACATCGCATCCGTGATAAAAAATAATATAAGTGACTTGCTGAGCGAAATTTCGAATATCTGTACTTTCATCAATATTGCTGCAATAAAGTAGCTTGAAATGTTGATATTTTTGAATTATGCTGATTTCTCAAATTCTCGGCTATTTCATCCACTGTGCTACCAACAATATTAAGACTTAAACTTACATTTTTAATTTGCTTTATTTGTGCTGGACATAATAGTACTTCCACTGCCTTAAATGAACATTAACTAATAAATTCCCTTTCAGTAAATGATTTCGATCTGCTTGCGAGATTTAATATATAACTTTTTTTTTTACAGTAGCTGCATAGTCTTCAACATATTTAATGAGTGTGCTGTATTGTTTTTGAAGAATTGATCTCACACAATTTGTCTTCAAAAAGTATTCGTCATAGTTTGCTTTTGTGCCATGATGCCTTTTAAGGTATCTGACTACTTGCGGCAACTTTTTTTTTTAAAAAAAAAAAAAAAAAATGGAGATATGGGGATTTTTTGTGGTTTCTAAACTTATTTAGTACATTTCAAGAAAAAAAAGCTAAAATTAAAAAGAGAAAAATGAATTATTACTACTAAAATGGGAAAAAATGACATAAACAGGCCTTCTCTGAACAAATAGTAAATGAACAAATTCTCAATTTTGATGTATTACTTTGCTATTCCTTTTTGAAATAACCTTCAGGATAAGAGATATTTTAGTTTTTACAAAAACTAGAGCACGTTATCTTAGTTATTATATGAAATTGCTTAAAAAAAACAGTGATTATATTCACATAAGGAGCCAGTAGCGCACACAGGAATTTTTCAAGGGGGGGTCGAAAGTTCACCATTCTTGCATCATGTTCCTTTTGATTTTGTCGATTTTGGGGAACAAAACACAGTAAAAAACTAATTTTTGAATAAATAATTAGCATTAATTAATAAAATTAATCATTAATAACAAGTAATTAATTAAATTTTACGTACTATATACTTAGAATTATAATCAATCGGAAAAAAAATTAAGGGCTTTGGGGGGTCCGGACCCCCTGTGTGTGCGCCACTGTAAGGAGCTATAAATTTTGCAATAAAACGGTCATTGATAAATCTAAAGGTTAAAACACTTCTATTGTTATACAAAACATACAAAAAAAAATTACAGCAAATTATTTAAAAAACTTTTTGAGCAATCGCTGTCCCTGTTTGAGTTTTTCGAGAAAAAAAAACGCATTTTAAATTTTGACATCTTATGTAAAGTTATAACATCTGCTTTAACTTAAACACTTGTAGTTTTTGTTCTAGAGAATGGAAAATAAAATACTTCGTTTTTTTATAAAGCTAATAAGACGGTCTATATAAAATTAAAAAAAAATTTTTTTATTTGTCATGTTTTAAAAAAGTCATGGTTTTAGAGTAGTCGGATATCTTAAAAATATATTCCATAGCAATTGAAACAGTTTTTAGATATCTAGCATATCTGAATCTTATTTTGAACACAAAAAATATTGCAGATGCCATTTTCTTGAAAATTATGGCATTCCTTTTGATTTGATCGTTCTATACTCATTGTTGAAATTTGATTGTGCTTTCATTCGCAAACGATTAAGTATACACTGCCCTTTTTCTTAACAGTCCAGAATATTTTTTAACTTTTCTGAAAAGCATTTCTGATTGCCTCATGCTGATTGGACACTCCAGACAGAAAAGGAGAAAGAGTAGGGGCGCGTAGCTATCGCCGTATCAATGATACGGGGCCCCAACATGTGTAACTACAGTAATACTAACAAGGCTTTCATTTCTAAAAAAGGGCCCCGGAGGACTTTTGATACGGGGCCTAGCTACGCCACTGAGGAACAGAAATAAAAGCCACACACACGAAGAATCATGTACCATCCATAGTAAAGAATATGCATAATGTATTTCAGAATTTAATAAAAAAGTAATTTAGTATAGTAAAATCACATGAAAATGTTTAATAAAATATAAAAAAAATATTTAAAATCTTAAAACCATTTTTATTATCAAGGATTTCTTTTAAAACAAGAACAAGTAGGCAAATACATTGTGGATTTATATATACACACTCACACACATATATATACTAGCTGCATGGCCCGGCGTTGCACGGGCTATCTCTACTTTTATAAATTTTCCCTTTCTTTCACAAAATCAGAACTTCTAACACTCATTTTCAAAATGACTTCCCCCTTCACCGCTTAGCCCGGCGTTGCTCGGGCTTTCTCTTTTCCTCATGACACCAGCATTTCTGTGTGTGTTTGTACGCGCACAATGTGAGTGATTTCGAAAATGGTGTCAAAAAATTTCCCTTTTTCGAAATAGCTGCATGGCACGGGCTATCTCTACTGTTATAAATTTTCCCTTTCTTTCACAAAATCAGAACTTCTAATACTCATTTTC
The DNA here is from genome assembly GCA_019973935.1 of Trichonephila clavipes. NCBI lineage: Eukaryota > Metazoa > Arthropoda > Arachnida > Araneae > Nephilidae > Trichonephila > Trichonephila clavipes. The sequence goes on from BMAU01021435.1 coordinate 821,648, forward strand.
AAAATGACTTCCCCCCTCCCCTCCACCGCTTAGCCCAGCGTTGCTCGGGCTTTCTCTTTTCCTCGTGACACCAGCATTTCTGTGTGTGTGTTTATACGCACACAATCTGAGTGATTTCTAAAATTATGTCAAAAATTTTCCCTTTTTCGAAATTTGTTCCATTCCACTTATTTTCTTAAATAAACTATGTACTTTTTAATTAACAAAGAATTAATTTCGTAAAGAAATAATAGAAATAATCCTTTTAAAAACATATATATATATTTATTAAAATAAAATTTCTATAAGTAATAAATGAAAGAAAAATTAACAGATAGCTATTGAAATGGTTGCTTTTTTCTGAACGTTTGATTAAACATATAAATATATAAGTTAGAAAAAAAAAACAGTATGGGGGAAGGCCTTTAACAAAACTTAGTTAAAATTAATAATAATCCAATTAAAACTAATTACTCAGATGTAACATTTTATATTAAGGATTTGAAATTACATAGTAATATTTATGATAAAAGAGATGCCTTTAATTTTAACATTCTCAAAGTGCCTTACTGGAATTCAAATTTATCAATATCTATATATATAAATATTATTTTTAACTATATTTATCGTAATAATGTTTTAGTTAGTGATAAAGCTAATATTTATTTAAACATTAATAACTTTATTAAACAATGTATTGGACATGGATATCCTGCTAACTTTTTTACAATTATATTTTTAATAGTTCTCAATGATATACAGTTTGTATTAATAACTTATTGACATTATGGTGTTTTTTTCAACTAATTATACAATTATTAAATAGATGGGGCCACATTTTTAATAATTCAATAATATTAAAATATTTCTAAAGAGTGTTTTTTTTCCAGGTATAGAAGTTTAAGTTGACATTACTTTCCAAGATGGCGACCTATTTAACAGCTGTTAAGTGATTTATTCTCAGTTTGGTTTGGCGATTCATCATGAATAGACTCACGCCTGAATGATTCGTTGAATGGGCCCAAAACGAGATTGCCGTTGTTCCCGATTTTCATAAGCGAATTTTGTTTAGCGATGAAGCGCACTTCTGGTTGAATGGCTACGTCAACAAACAAAACTGCCGCATTTGGAGTGAAGCTAATCCACAAGTGTATGATGTCGAAACACCGTTACATCCAGAAAAACTGACTGTTTGGTGCGCTTTATGGGCTGGTGGAATCATTGGTCCGTACTTCTTCAAAAACGATGAAGGCCGCAACGTTACAGCCAATGGTGATCGGTATAGAGCCATGATTACTAACTTTTTCATTCCTGAATTGAACAATCATGATGTCCAGAAGCTGTGGTTCCAACAAGACGGCGCAACATGTCACACAGCTCGTGCCACAATCGATTTATTGAAAGACACGCTTGGTGACCGCCTAATTTCACGTTTTGGACCTGTGAATTGGCCTCCAAGATCTTGTGATTTAACACCGCTAGACTATTTTCTGTGGGGCTATGTAAAGTCATTGGTCTATGCGGATAAGCCACAAACGCTTGACCATTTGGAAGACAACATTCGCCGTGTTATTGCCGATATACGGCCACAAATGTTGGAAAAAGTCATAGAAAATTGGACGTCCAGATTGGACTACATCCAAGCCAGCCGTGGCAGTCATATTTAAAATGTAATGCCACAAGATTATGTTTCGAATTTAAAAATTCATGTCAATCGAATAAAACATCGTTGTTTTATTGCAATTTAAAGTTCTATACCTCTAAAAAAACACCCTTTATATATATATATATATATTTCAAAGGCAGCATGTTAGTGGTCTTGCTGTGAAGATTATATTATAACACTCATATCACAGTTTACATTTTTTCCACACACATCTTGAACATCTTACACATTGTTGCCAACCAACCAAATTAGAGCCTAGCAAATTTACATTTTTGGCAATCAACCAATTCAAATTCTACCATATTTGATTGTCGTCTTTTTTGATATCTGTCTTTGCTGGCTAGTTTAAAAGTTAGCTCAAAAGATGTGTTTATGTATATTCGAAATTTTTTAACTTGGTGAATAATTGATTTTCATTGATGTCAAGATGCTTGATTCTCTTCGTAAAAGCTCTGTGAGTAAAGAAATTTTGTTAAATTATTTTTTGAAAAATACTTATCTTATGTAATTGTTTTAGGATTTTTCTACTTTTCTTACGTATTTGTTTTGCGATTTTTCTACATTAAGAGTATGGAAGAGTTTGTTACATAATAGTAGTGAGTGGTTTTATCATACTCTCTGAGTTTTTACATACTCTGAATTTTTGTTTATTTTATTTTATTTGGTTTTTCCTACCGAGATATGCAAAGGGGGAAGGTTGGCGCCTTCAAACTAGTTTAACCCCACTTATTCGGTCCGAAGTCCGAAATTGCTTTCTGACTCCCTAGGTTCTTCTTTTTTGTAGTTTCTTTCTTTTTTTTTTTATTTCTCTATAATTTTGTTCTTCATGTTCAGCTTTTATATTTTTATTACGATATTTCTTGTTATGTTCATTATCTATTATTTCTTGTTTTTGATATATAATACATATTTCTTTCATATATATATATATATATATATATATATATATATATATATATATATATATATATACATGTACTGAAAAAAAAAAAAAAAACGATCTGATAAAAACTTTTTGGTATTTCATTTTTAATTTTTACCTTCAAAAAATGTAACAAAAATAATGCTTAAATATTTCTCACAAAAAGGGAAGAAAACGAAAAACACAATTTTTTTTTAAAAAAAAAGTGGCTTGATGCGAAATGAAGAAAAGTCTCTTCCTCTTCAGTTTCGAACCTGTGAAATACCATTCTGTAAAGCAGTGCTTTAAACAGCTGAGCTACGCTTACTCCGGGGGCCCAACAAGATATTAATTTCCAAGTTTGAATTGTTTTTCTTAATTTTCTTGGGAAGTGTCCCGATACTTTTTGAGCACGTTTTTAACTCGATTTCTTTTATTATCAATTTTAACGATAATTTCATTAAAGTAAGAGTTTTGTTCAAATTATAATGATTTGTATTTACTAAAATAATTTTTTCTTCTTTTTTTGCTTCCTTTGCATGTTTAAGTAAAATATTACGATAAAAATCTATGAACTGGTAGTGTGTCCCAATACTTTTTTGAGTGACTGACTGTATATATGATGCCCAGCAGAAGAAAAGGTTGAGTATCCCTGTTCTAGGTGGTCTAAATGTTTCCTTTCCTTGTCTGAAAATTATTTTGACTCTTCCTATAGCAACATGTGTGTTTTGTGTATGTCACTTTAAAAATTAATCTTAGTTACTTCATATTTTTTAAATCCAATCACTTGAGTTTTAGAGTTACGATGTTAAAATTAAATATATTTTTGAAGGGCATACAATAGGAATTATTCCAAATTTTGTGCAATTAGTAATAATATAAAATATAAGTTGTATTAAAGGCTGAAGTCAGCTTAGAGCAAATTGCTGTTATGTACATCACTATGCCTTTATATTAAATTAGAAGATTATAATGCGATGCCCAAGTTTGTTCATTTAATTTCTCTGTCCTAAACCCAGATTCTTAATTTAACATCGCATCATGACAATCAATTAAGTTAACTAATTCTAAAAAGTAAATTACTCATCTTACAATAAATGATACACTGATCGTATAGTTTTAAAACAACTATTGAATTTATTTAAGTAACTATAAATTTACTTCACAACAAGATTAAAATTTAACTTAGCTTGAGAGAGAGATGAAGTGGGGCAGGAGGATGGACATGGTTGACGCCTGGAGTCCCGCGGAGGATTAGATTCTCAAGGTCTGGGATCTGCTCAGTCTGTGTCTTTCTTCTCCAAATCGGGGTGCATCCCGTTTTATTTGACGTCCTTTTCACACGAAAATCCTAGAGCGGACTATTTGCCTTGTCCACTTAATTGCCTCTGATTGGTCCAGAACCAGCGCAGAGTTACCGCACGAGGTTCATTGCACTTTCGGAAGCGCGGGAAATCTGATGACGCACCCCGCAATTTATGGGTCCAGTGATCCCCCCCCAGGCGTGGGAGCCTTCTCGGCACACCCTTGCCGAGGAATTCAACCCCTCAGTGATGGGAAAAGAAAACGAATTCCACCAAACTGAGTTCGAAATTTTGAAGTTCTGTTGAATATTCCTGAATAATTCACGCCTCCCATCAATTACTATACTTTCATTGTAAGTTTCGCTCACATAATTCTTATAACAGGAAAGGTAAATCTGAAAAAAAAAAATTACGCCAGAATTCTGTTCTTGAGAATCTATTTTTTACAACTACTTAACGATCGAGTAATATACTATAAAATCCGGCGTATAACGCGCACTTTTAACACACACAAAAAAGATGGAAATTTAAGGGTGCGTGTTATACGCCGGGTATAAAAACGATAGCTTTAAAAATAACAAAAGATATGAACACAAAAAAATTTTTCTTCTGTTTGTATCGAAATACTGTTTATTTAAAAGAAATGACTTGCTTTATGAACTAAAAGAGATGTAGTTCTAGAAGTATACTATTTTTTTCAAAAATTTGGAACAATACCTCGAATAAATGACTTCAAAACATAAGAGCAATGCATACAAATGCCGTTATACGGCGAATATATCTAAAAATTAAAAAACGCAGCTAGAAAGTATGGGTGCGTGATTTTACGGTAGTTATTTTTATATAAAAGTGTCATATAAATGCGCTCTTAACCCTTTAAGCGGTCAATTATTTTACCAGAAATGCTTCCAAAAAAGGCATATTTTTTATTGCATATAATTAAGTACCATACTTAATAGAATAAGAATATTAAGAAATTTTTTTTTCACTTTTAATGCTCTTACAACATTTTTATTTTACAATTTTGGTAAATTTTTACAACATTCTGCATCTGTTACATCTCGCTCTGGTGTCACCGTTTCACTAAATTTCTCATTGAGATGTTTCAGAACTGGCCAAACTTTTACTAATTTTGGGCATTCGTGATTTTGTGGGTCAAATGCTGCATTATCAGAAAAATGCAAGTAGCGTGGCAAAAGGCAGAATCGGCGATGAGACATTATTTTAGAGAAAAAAGGTGTATTAGTTGAATATCTTTTGCTCCAATAAAGATCTCAATTCCAGGTTTCTTTACAATTCCTTGAAGTATATTGAGAGCGAAAAATACACGCAACTTTTCCACAGTAGTTTCTACCCAAAATTTACTCTTCGAGAATTGTCTTGCAACACTGGATTGGATTGGATTTATTTGTCTCTTCCACATAGAAAAACCCGGATGAAAAGCATTTCATTTACCGTATTTTCCTGTATATAGTCCGCAGCGGCGTATTATCCGCAGAGCCCTTTTTTTCGAGTAAAAAAAAACATCGTATAATCCGCAGCGGCGTATAATCCGCGGCAGTTTTGGCGGCGAATAATCTTGCTCCTTGAACATCGACGGTCTGGTTGGTGGAATATCAAATGATAATGGAACTTCGTCCATATTATATATATATATATATATATATATATATATATATCAAATCCTCTGTAAAATTAATTTCAACAATAATTTGCTTGCAAAATGTCAAAAAGTCGTCCAATTGTTTTTCCCAGTCATCAGGTAATTTCTGTCCGACCGTTGAACGACCATTTCGCGTGCAATAACTCGGGCTTTCATTCTGATGCTAACTGTCGAGACAGCTTTCCCATCGTCCCTTTCTTTTAAAATCCATTTATTTATTTCTGCCTCTAATTCTGTTCCAGTGAGGTTTTCCACGACGATCGGCCCTTTTACGTCTATCGCAATTTTCGAAGTTTTGTTCCTTCTCCACAAACGAATATTCGATTCGTCAACGTTGAAAAATCTTGCAGCTTCTCGATTCCGACTTCTCTACAGCGTTTAATTTGAAGTCTGCAGTATAGCTAACACGCTTCATCATGATAAAAAACTTTCAAAGGATGCAACACCTCTAGTCAAGACAAAGTTGTAAATGACGCCAGCGACTTGTAACTGCTATTTCCTTCCGAGGAACCGAATTCGTTATTGAAAGTAATTGGACAAACACTAATTATGGCCATAATACGTCAGCCGAGTCGTGAAAGCGCCATCTATTATTTATTTTATAAAACATAAACAGCATTTCTTTCAAAACATTGTTAACTTTTCTGATGGAGAATGTTTTTTCTCAGATAATCCGCGGATTATATACAGGAAAATACGGTACATGGACAAGCCACGCCATCTCTTGAAAAATAATAATACTAAATAGTCTCTTTCAATAATGAAAAATGCGGGCAAACCAGAAAAGGAGAGGAGAAAATATCGATGCCCGTACGCCGTACGGGCAAACCAGATGAGGCCAATTTCGGGTAGCACGTACATTGTACGGGCAAACTGCTTAAGGGGTTAAATGAATTTATAAGACGGTCATTACATTTTTTTATTTGTTCTTAAATCTATTTTTATAATAAATAGAGCTTAATTTGATAAACCAGATAGCATTTGGGCAGAAACTGTTTACAAACGAACTAATGCTATTAACATGATTTTATGCTATGCGGAAATATATAATTCAAATTTTCCAGGTTATTGAAAATGGTCAATGATAGAAAATGCCGGACAGTAATTTTAATAGAAAAACAGGCAAACTAAATGATGTAAGACTCTCTGTCACTTAACATTTGGTGTCAGAAGTGATTCTAGAGTAATTTCTAGTGACTACTGACCACATGAAATCATAATCATTAAAAAAGATAAAGAACCATGGAGGAGCATTTTACAGCTTTGACGGAGATTATGAAAGAGATGAAAGCTGTACACAGGGGCAATTAAATAAGTGTAAAGGACAAGACGAATGAAGCAAGTAAGTAACATCAGATCAAGAAGAAATGAGAAATATTCTTCAAATAAACATGAAAATAAGGGAAAACAGAAAAAGTTCAAGAAAAGATAGAAAAGTTAAAAAAAATGTAGATAATAAATCTCAGGACTTCGAGAGACTTCTAGGATTTCCTTAAACACGCTCGGTTAATGTTCCTTCAAGAACATAAGCCCGTCCGGTGACCAAATTCTCTCTCTTTGATGAGTAGCCTTCCTAATATATTCAAGACACAACTTAATGTCATCTCCCAAACTAATGGTCGGGATAATCGTACAAGAGCAATTCAATCGTGGTCAAGCAGCTTAAGCATTGAAGATTATTCCAACTAGGAATGAGATTAATGATTTGACTTCATTGAGACGGACCTTGAATATCTTTTTGTCAATGAATGTTTGAGAGAGAGTAACCCCATGCCTTCACGGCATGGGGGTACCTTAAGTAGCCATCGAGCCTCAAGTCCTCTCGTGAGGTTGGTGGAAGCGGAAGAGAGGTGAGTGGCCCCTGACAATCCCCAGGGTTTTCTCCCTTAAAATTGGAGTGCAATCGAGCAAAATGGTACTATCACCTGCATGGTGCTCAAAGCTAAGGCTAACGATAGGCGTAAAAATCTAGCCCTTCTCCACAATGAATTTCGTGGACCTTGATCTGATTTTACTGTTGATCAGGTGGCATAAGTAACAACAACATTTCATATATAAAAAAACCCTTTGCAGATCAGCTCAGTTTCAAATATGTGAAACCAGGGACCTTTTTAACCTCCCTGTTGCCATAGGCACTTCAAATTGTTACGCCCCCTTACTATTTCCAGAGAACCTTTTACTTCAATTCTTATCTTGCCAGTTTTGGTTTGGGTGGAAATTTCCCTTAACTCTCTCGCTCTTTTACTTTTCCTTGTTTTTGCTCCTTGGAGAATCTTTCCATTACCTATGGAACTACCGTGTTCCGGACTGGCAGCCGTAAGAAAAGGAAATAGTGCCATAGTTTGGCCCCTCTTGTTCATTTATTACCTTACGGCTTCATAGATCATCCCGACCACGCATTTGTAAATGAATAAAATCGTTTCCAATTATGGAATAGAGTATACATTATTGTGTGTAAACTATTTTCTACTTGTTGATTATCATATTTTTTCATCGCTCTTTACTATCTTTTACTTTTAGACATCATTATTCTTTTTTCAGTCACTGTCATTGTACAACAAATGTTTTCATATGGAGCTTCGATCATATTTCAAAATCATTAATGATATCTTTGTCATTAATTTTTCCATTGTAATATCATTTTGAGTGCTTAGCAACATCAAACTGTAAAGTTTTCATTTTCTATAGTAGATCTCATTTCACTCTCAATTTTCTTAAGGCATACCTTCTCCAAGATTCGAACCCAGCCCCTACGGCACAGCAGTCAGCGTCACTAACCACTATATCGGATGGGTGACTCCTCCTTTGTTTAATTATGTTTCAAGATTGTCAAAGTTGGTAAAAAAAAACTCCAGCTTGAAATCTCTCTGTTGGAGTTATTTGACAAATCTAGTAAGGAGATATTGCCAATACTTCACCTTTTTGTCATATTGACTCTGAGCTGCATTTTGGACTGAGGTGGCCCCTTTTCTCAAAGTCAATCCAGTAAAGCAGTGCTTCTCAAACTTTCAATATTCGCGACTCAATATTCAATCATTATTTTCATCGCGCCCCCCATACAATAACGATGCATTGAATTCAATAATACTATATTTTGATGCTAAACCAACTGTTCGACCTTTACCTCTTTAGTGCCACTGGCGTATATAAACGTCTCACTTAGCCAGTGTCTTAATTGCCCCGGACGTATATATACGTCTTTCCGAAGTACGATATTTTCTGTGCACTGTTATCCATAAATTATTACGAAGGCTTTGGAATGCAATAAAAGGAGCTTGATTGTCTTTGCGAAATATTTACTTGTTTCAGATTAATTGTTTCTTTATTCCTTTAACCTCCCCCTTCCCAATACACCAGATACGCTCGTTTACGTGTTAAACGGCATTGGGGAGCGAATCACGTGATTTTCAACCGGCATTTAAGGGAGTAATTATAAACCGTATAAAGTATCAAGATAAGTGTTAATTTTTGTTTCTAATTTTATATATGACAAGCCTATGGGGACACTGATAATTATTAAACTTGTTATTAACGTAGTATCTTTAAAATGATTATAAAATTCATTGCGCAGTACTGATATACACTGCTGGACAATTGCTAAGGACGGATCACAAATTGCTATGTAGCATAACATTAAGCGAGACATGAAGCCTAGTAGGATAAAATATAGTTGCCACACTGTTCAGACATTAGAATAAAGAATATTTATTGTTCTGGAAAGTACAAAAGCTGTGAAACATCTGAAAGAAAAAAAATGTTCATTTGATCTGCGTACAGAGAAATGGAACAATGCATCTAAAAGTCAGCAGGCACCTTAAAGAAAGGTATCAGTACGGGATATGTCCACCGTGGAGTGTGATGCAACATTCCACACGTCGTACCATACTTTCCACAAAATTATCCAGCAGCTGTTGAGGCAATTTATCCCATTCCTCTGTGAGTGCACGGATGAGGGTGTTCTTGTTTGTCGGAGGATAGTTTCGACCAGCAACTTGCCTCCCCAAAGCATCCCACACATTTTCAATGGGGTTTAGATCTGGAGAACGCGCTGGCCATACGAGACGTTGAATACCCTCGCTGTCTAGACAATCCTGAACAGCGAGTGTTCGATGACATGTTACGTTGTCGTCCATAAAAACAAATTTATCACCGACAGCACCATGGAAAAGACGAACATGAGGAAGTAGAACTTCATCAATGTATCTTTGGCCCGTCATAGTCCCATTCGCAACCCCATGTAGGTGCGTGCGGCCATTGATCATGATGCCGGCCCACACCATGATACTGCATGTCGGATATCGGTCCTTTTCCTGGATATTTTCTGGACGATAAGCAGTACCACTCTCGCGCCAGATCAGTTGGCGTCTACAATCCGATGACAGAATGAACCTACTCTCATCTGAGAATAGTATGCATGCCCAGTCCTGTTCAGTCCAATTGTGATGCTCGCGACAGCATTGCACACGGGCAGTACGGTGCTGTCTGGTCAATGGGACACGCACAACAGGTCTGCGTGCGTATAGTCCTCCTCCCCTCAAACGTCTGGCAACAGTTTTTCGGGAGATCTGCTTTCCTGAAGCAGCAATAAACTGATTTGCCACCTGCTGAGCTGTGGTGCGCCTGTTCCTTTTTGCTGATAGGAAGATATATCTGTCTTCTGCAGGCGTCGTACTTCTAACACGACCTCCCCCGTTCCGTCTACTACTCATTCCAGTAGTTTTAAATGACTTCCACAGCCGTGAAACAACGCTGTGAGTGATGTCGAACTCACTGGCAACATCTGTTATTTTTCGCCCTTCTTCGATCTTTCCAATAATTCGGCCACGCATAAAATCATTTATGTGATGTCGGGAAGACATGCCAAAAATTTTAAGTTCGTCTATTAAATCTTTCCTGTAAAACTTTGACTTGAAACAACAACTGTCCACACGCATCAAAACCTTTAAAGCTCTTATGAACGCTATCACGTGATGAACAGACGTGGAAAACAAATTTGCATACTCATACTTCTTCTTACTAATATCCCGCACTTATTCCAATTTTCCACATTTTGCTTCCTTTCATTTTGTGGTTGCTATGGATGATAGTGTTATCCGACCTTAGCAATTGTCCAGCAGTGTATTTATAAGTGTAAAAGTATCTTTCATTTTTTATTCGTTTGCTTTTAGTACACTAATACTTTTTTAAACAATCTTTTGTTTTCTTCTTTTCAATATGCTCGCGCGCCCCTTGTAGGGCTATCACGCCCCCCTAGGGGGCACGCGCCACAGTTTGAGAAACACTGCAGTAAAGTCTTCCCCATAAAAATCAACAAATTTAACCGGCAGTCGTCTGACCTCTCATACTGAGAAGCAAGCGTGAAAGAGTTCTTCCAGTCATTACAGCCAATGAGGTTGATTGATGGGACGTTACGATCACGTGATGAGGATGGCACGTGAATATGTTTTGGTTTGTTCCCCGCTTAATTCTAACCAAACACTTTTGTGTACTATTTTGCTCTTACTCTTTTACATTATACCCACTAAAATTTCGTTTTTTACTATATATGGTTACTCAATTACAGTAAAAGATAAGATGATTGTATAGGAAAAAAAATCTTTTCTTAATATCCCGGTAAAAAAATTCGAGTGTTTAGTGAACATGGATAAGATGATGAAGCGTAAGGATTTTAAACCATCTCCTCACTTATTATGCTCTGGCCACTTAGAATAAGCTTGTTTTCAATACCAAACATTTAGAAATCGTTGCCAGCTTGTGACAAATCTATACGGAACTTTATCACTAACCTTCTGAGTCGTCCTTTTTAGGGAAATTTAATTCCCTATCTATTTCCAATCAACTCCAAAAAGCGGACAGGATTCCTTGTTATGCAGATTAGATGGAGTATTTAAGTCAAACGGAATAGTAAAGTTAGAGCAGTAGAAGATAGAGATTGAAGCAGAAAGTTATAGTGAAGTTAAATTGAAGATTTCTTGTTGGATGATTTAATCTCAGATAAAAGCTGAGCTGAGCTGAATTGCAGTGTGGTAAATATTAGTCTTATTATTGCGAATGAAATTAAAATTAAATGTTCAATAAGAACATAGAATATAATTCTGGGATCTCTTATCGTGGTAATCTCTGCGTGATCGTTATTTAATTGTTAATTAATTGGATCATTAATTAAGTTAATTTAAAGGATATTACCTTTAAAACCTCATAATACTAGTTAGATATATTTGTTAAAAAGTCTTTGATTCTATTTGGATAAGATAACCAAATAAAGAAAGTTGTTTATAAAAATGGCTACTGGTTCTTATTTGAATCCTATTTTTTCTCGTTCTCAAAGTGAGGTCCAAGGAGACCTTCACAAGCTCCATTCCTACTATTTTTGTGTTCTCAAAAGAAACTTCTGCTAAAAGGAATTTGGATAGATATCTACAGGAATGTAAATACTTTTTGTTTATTTTAAATTAAATTATATAGAGAACACACATACATAAAAAGATAAAATATATTTAGTTAACTTAAATAAATTTTAATTATTTTACATATCTTCAGAGTAGTTAATAGAGATATATTTCTGTATTAAATTATCTAAAATAAAAACACACACAAGAATCTGATATGTAACCCTACATGTCATATATTAAAACAAGTTTTTGTCTCTCTCTCTGTATATATATATATATATATATATATATATATATATATATATATATATATATATATATATATATATATATATATATACATATATATATACATATATATATACATATATATATATATACATATATATATATACATATATATATATATATATATATATATATATATATATATATATATATATATATATATATATATATATATATATATATATATATATATATATATATATATATAATGTATTATACTATATAATTTTACATTCTTTTGGGAAACAAAAATTTCGAAAAACATTCACTACAGAAATGAAAAATATCTGAATTTACTATAGGCTCAATAATATTTATACTTGATGATAAATTAAATACCACCTTCAACATTAGAAATGCAAATTACCATTTACCTTTTGTAAAATTATAAGTAAAAAAATTATGCAAGATTTTTAAAACCCTTATTCGCAGCACCATTTTAATAAAAAGATATTATTTATCGAGAATTTCATTCTGAATGTGGAAAAAAATTAAGGCAGTGTTTCTCAAACTGTGGGGCGCTCCCCCTGGGGGCGCGAGCATATTGAAAATAAAAGGTTTAAAAAAATAATTTTTTGGAATGAAGTAAAACAAAATGCTTTCTGACATAATAAAAAATACACATTTACACTGATATAATTTATTTTTATCATTTGGTGATCATCAAAAATAAAAGATTCCACTGCAAACGCTCATTAGCCATCTTTGATCCTATAACCAAATTAAAAAAAAATATTTTGTTTGCTTTGCTGTAATCCCACGATGAGAGATTTTTTTTATTACGTATCTTTTAACCTAAAATATTACTTAAGCTGACCTTCGAACTTACTGGTATGGTTATCTCCGTCGTTTTTTTTAGGGAAGTTGTGTGGTTTTCCCTCCCTTGGGAGAATATCTCTCGGAGTATCAGCGTGAGCTAGAGTCGTAGAATTAACGAAAGAACTAGAATCAAACACTATTTTAATATGACTTTATTAAAGTATTCAACTTAAACCTTTAACAAGTTAAATTATAATAATTAATGTGAGAGAATCTACGATGGAAAAATACGCAACACACAATATATATATTTAGATAATAAGACTTAATCTAATTCAAACCACTATCAATAACTGAACCGCCTACTAATCACTGATTCTAATATTAAATAGTCAATCCTACCTTATTGCAGCTTGGAGAATCAATCACTATTGACTTATGTTCAATCTTGTCTTTAATTGTATGCACTGGTGTGCAACTTGACCTTCATACATTCGATCACTTATAATTTCTAGTCACCGTCATGTAAAGCTCATTCAGACTTGAACCACGAACTATTTTAAATTTTCTCTATTGGCCATCCATTGCCACAGACTAACATCAATTGTCATACATTACCCTACATTGCCGTCTCGTTTACTCTAAGTTCCGATATTTAAAAGCTTGTTCATTTGCGTCTTTCTTTCACACTTCACTTCTTGGATTTGGTTGGAAAAGAGTTGCCATTAATTCTGTCCCAAAGAACCCAAAGGACATGTTGTGAAGATCCCCTTGGATCTCACTTTGAGAACGAGAATAATTTGGAGTCAGATAAGAGCCAGTAGCCATTTTTATAAATAACTTTCTTTATTTGGTTATCTTTTCCAAATAGAATCAAAGACTTGTATTAACAAATATATCAAAATAGTTATATGAGGTTTAAAAGGGACTTTCCTTTAAATAAACTTAAATATTTAATGATCCAATTAATTAATAATTAGAATATCGATCACGCAGAGATTACCGCGATAAGAGATCCCAGAATTAAATTCAATAATGTTCCTATTGAACATTTAACTTTAATCTCACTCCTAATATAAAGCTTTAATGAGACTTTAAATATAAATCAATATTTACCACACTGAATCTCAATTCTTCCTGAGATTAAATTATCCACCAAGAAATCTTCAATGGTAAATCTCTAACTTCACTATTATACCTTTCTGCTTCAATCTCTCTCTCTCTCCTACTGCCTTTTACTTTACTATTCCGTTTAACTTAAATACTTTATCTAATCTGTATAACAAGGAATCCCCTGTCCTCTTTTTGGAGCTGATTGGAAATAGGTAGGGGAATTAAATTTCCCTAAAAAAGACGACTCAGAAGGTTAGTGAAAAAGTTCCGTATAGGTTTGTCACAATGTTAAAAAAAAGACGCGTGAGCCCGTCACAGTTGTATTAAATATAATATATTTCGGTTTCGCCTTTTTCCATGTGAAAAAGTTTTTTGATATATGGATAAGCATATTGAGCACTTTGAAGAATTATTTGGCCAAGATATATTTTTATGAGTATTCTGAAACATATAATGCATAATGAAAAACGTTTTACACAATTATTTTTTAGAATATGCTACACTTTCCCTATGAACAATTTTGTAGTTTTGATTGCTGTGTTGCACCACTTATTATGGTTTACAAATTTAAATTAGCTGAGTATTAAAAAAATGGGCATCTGTGATCCCTATTGAAGGAAGTTGAAACTGATCAAGCAATTGAAGAACCTGAAATACTCAAGAAATAATGCATATTAATCAATATATATATATATATATATATATATATATATATATATATATATATAGTGAAAGTAAATATCGGAAAAGCGTTAGACATGAAACGTTTGAGTTGATTTGAAATTTTCAAATGCTGCCTAAAGATCTCTATGAAGAAAACTATGAAGCCATAATGTAGCACTTCACCTTATCAAAAAGACACAAGGAAGAAAAAGTTAACATGCTATTTGTAGATCATCAAACGACAGCAAAACTACAAAACAGTTTTGCTGGAAAATAACGTTCCTCTGTTGTTAGCGAAAAGTGTCTGTGATCTGTCCTTTATTAAGGACACGCACATTTGGAACATTTTCTTTAGTTTTATTGGATTTTTTCTCAAATTTTCAAAGAAAAATTGAAAAGTCCTTGAAAGTATATTTTCCCTTAGTTAAATTATTCACTGGAATTGTGATTTTTATCGTGTATAGTAAAATTAATTATAAAATAAGTTATAGTTTTTAAACAAACTAAAAAACACGCTATTATAGTGAATCAAACTAAAAAGTAAAAAAAAAATAAATAAAAATATATATTACTTAGAAGTAACGTGTACAAAATTTAATAATTATCTTGTTAAATTGTACGGTTTATAATTATGATCGTACTATAGCTTTAGCGGCCAAAGTGCATTATTATTGCATACAATACATTATTATTTTTAGGGGGCGCAATAAAATTATGATTGAAAACTGGGTCGCCAGTAGTGAAAGTTTGAGAACCACTGAATTAAGGCATTAAAAATTTTTATTTAAATTGTGTACATTATAGAAAATAAATTTGTGTGTATATATTGAATATAAAAGTCCTGTTCTCTCCTGCATGGTCAAAATAATAAGTCATTTTTGAATCCATAATTCTTTTACACAAAAAAATAAAAATTATCAAATATTTGTGTGGTGTATCTATTTATTATGTAGTATAGGGATTTCTTAACACAACATCTGTTTTTCAGAATTTAACTGGTATAAATTTGTCACACAGATGTACACAATTTTTTTTTTTTACTATGGATAACATTTATTGGTATTTGCACAAGGGTTATCAAAATGTAAAATTCATTAATTTTGATGATAAGTTTCACTTATAGATTATACACATATTATTGAAGATATTATTGAAGTATAACACGGTGTATTGAAGAAATCTATGCAATCCCAGCTGAAATGTATTAAGCCTAAGAATACTCTGGATTTTAATTTTTACATAAGTATTAAAGTCTAAAAGGTTCATCTGTATTGATATTATCCTGCTTATAAATTTTAAGTCCTGAATAAATTTGTTGTATTGAGTTATTTACAAATATTGACCCAAGAAGTGTACTTACATCAGTTCTATGATATTTATCAGTAATTAAGATCATGAAACCGAATATGATTTTACATATAGACATTTGATTCTGTAGGATATTTACTTTCTAAAAGCAATAGAGAAATATTCGAAATTTTAATGTAACCTTTTTCAATTCTCTATTTACCCTTAAATATATAACTTGACAAATTGCTGTTCGCAATAATCTACATTAATGCAAAATTCAATAAAAAAAAGGTAATTTCAGAAAAAAATTTCAAAATTATTTTTAATAGGTTAATTGTCCAAAATCACTGATATTTTTGTCTGACGTGTGTTGAAAGGGCAAATTTGGAGCACTTGAATAGTATAATATCGTCTAATTTCTTCAAATCATAAAACCGCCAAATGCTGCGATATACAACCAATAGTGGAAACTGTTCATGATCATGTTTGAATACAGTAATTATAGTGATATAATTTTTTTTAATTCGGATGTCTTTTTGCTTGGCGAAATTAGTTGGCAGCTTAATACGTATCTTCCAAATTTTGGAATGTTATGAGTACTGATTTAGTATTTCTTAGACAAACTTTGAAGTAATTAATTTTATATTTGAAGTTAATATATTCTCAAACATCAAATTTTAGAGCAAGAATTCTGAATCTATTTTCTTAATGTTGTTTCATTTTCAATTTTTTTAGTATAAATATAATTATGTATAAAAAAGGATACTTTAGATGCATAATCAGTGATAACAAAATAACATGTCAATACATTAATCCAAATAAGTTTAAGTTTGGATGAACTGAAGTATATTTAGCACTATACATACAATAACTGGTAGAAATAGATATGCATTAAGTGTTGGTATGTTCAGTGCAAAAAAAAAAAATCAAATATTCCCATTAAAACAGAATATAATGCTTCGTATATTTTAGAGGAACAGATTGTAGGAATTTTGTAATTAGTGTGAAATTAAAAAAAGAAAATCTTTTGTCAATTTTATTTTAATGTAGTATATGCAATGTAAAGATTTATTAATAAAAATAAAAATTAATGTAAGAAAAATTAGGGTGGTTTAAAAATAAATATAATAAGCTTTAGTATTTAATATGTAATTTTACAGGTATGATAAACAAATGTTATACAAAAGTTTATTGTACTTGAAATTGTATTGGACACGAAAAAAATTGTATCGAGATATTTTACAAAAAATACTTACATTGCCATTTTATATGTGTATTTGTTTTTTTTATTCGAAACTTTTTTCTATAAGTTGCATGATTTAAGTATTCTAATTTGTTTTATGTAAATTCAGAAAGTTGATTGTATAGATTTAAGATCTGAAATTTTAAAATTCTTAGGATATTTCATTTAATCTGGATCTATACCCTGTACAATTTCTCAAAAATACTATGAAAAGTTTTGTTGACAACCTACAAATACGAGTATAATGCGGTCTCCTGTTTTTGCTTTCTAGTTCCTATGTCACATAGCTGGTTGTTTTTCTTGAAGATTTAATTAATTTTAAAGAACAGACAACCCAATTACTTGTGTGTTTACTATTAATTTACTATGGTGGTGTTTAAAAATTTAAGTTTTTATGTCATAAACCTAATGAGTTAAATAAAGTGAAAGAAAATTTCAGAAATTCTGCATAATTTGACCTTTTTTTAGCTATTTAATCTGTGATTTTTAGGAGAGGATTTTCTTTAATTTTTTTTACAGTATCATTTTATTTGTTTGGGTTGATGATATTTAATACTTTTTTCTTGTAAATAAATTGAAAAAGCCATTTATAAGGTTTACAAATAATTTTATTAGATATTATCAATAAGATAAAAATTGAGATGTAATAATTGAACAAGATATTATGCACATTAAATATTGACAGTTAGATCCTCTATTTTCTCTCTATGTGTCCTTATAGTATAGTGTTACATTCATGGAGTCTGATTTATACAGCAGATCATGAACTGCTTTATTTACTTATAGTGTATTCATGTAATGCTAAAATTAAGTGTCAATAAATAATGTATATTAAAATGAGTATGATTAGTGAATAAAACTTACCGATAAGAATTTTCTGCTTCATTATACGAGAAACTTTCATGAAAAAAATTTAATTTGTTCTACTATAAAATAATTTTATTAAAAAGCTCATTTCTTTAAGCATTTTTCTTAATTTATTTTTTAAAAAGTCAAATTCATTTCTTTCTGAATGTTGGAGACAGGAGTTTCTAAAAAATTCAAACCTTTTGAAGGGTAATAATTACAAAGGAAGTCAAACAATAAAACATATCAAATGTTTGTTTATAATTAGATTATTTCAGATATCCCAAACCTTTAAATGACGTTAAAAACAATTTCATTTCCATCACAGAAGAATTCCTAATTATTAATCAAAAACTTTCATTATTAACCAACTATTATTTTATACACTCTGCTCTCAAAAAGTATAAATCTCTTGTTAAACATTAGAAATAGGTAAGAAAATTTTTAAATAAACGAAAATATCCATGTTATTGACATATCTTGTTATAAATTCATTTCCAAAATTATATTTACTTGCATTTCATGTTTCTAAATGTTCCATACTCTTCTATGAGAAATTATAGAGATAGTATTTCTAAAAACATTAAATATTTGTAGCTGGTAATTACTAAGGGAATCATACAATGAAAGGTATACACATTAACATTTCAAAATGGTACCATTTCATATCTACATGTTTCTTATAAATTACACTACTTTATGAATTTATGTGGAGTGTGATACACTATGTACCAATAAGTAATTGGTCACATATAAGAAGTTTTTCCAAATTTAATTATCTCAATTCTATACTGTAAGTCCTTCTCGTGCGTAAATAAACATAATAAACTACATGAAAACAAATGACTTATTATAAGGATGCTAAAAAATAATCTAGAACTATTAATAAATTTATAAATAAACTGCAAGTAGCCACCGGCTTCGCACACTAACACCAAATGACAAATATACTAAACTGAAACAAAAATTATGCTAAAAAATTACGAGAAGAATACTTCATACCTAATTATTAAACAAGGATAATGCAAAAATATAATAAAAATAAATAAAATTTCAGAAATAAGCTTCACACACAAGAAGCAAACATACCAAGCATAAAACATACGAAATTTACACACTGATTCAAAACACGAGGAAATGTTAGTATCCTCGTCACGTGATTCCGACTTGGCGTCTCATTGTCACGAATCAACCTCATTGCTAAAGTCCCTCATTTTCCCTCCAGCTGGAAGATAAGGCAATAGAAACAAAATGCCAGTTTTTTCTATTTTGGATAGAGAAGCCAGTTCTTGCACTTCTCTCTACTCAATAGCTCGCTAAAAATAATTGTGTTGGAAGTTTGCGTTTAATTTTGACGCCTTCATGACAATGTTCAGATTTAGAAAAATATGCTTATAAGTCTTGATTTAAATTTGAGTTAAGTATTTTGTCGATACTTATACATTGTCTTTTATATCCCATGTACCTGTGTGTCCTCCAACACAAATCCACTATCAAGAAGAGTGTAAAGTGTAATAGGCTTAGTAAAGTATCAGAGTCGGTGACAGAATGAGTCTGGGATGTTGATGGTTGTCCTTGATTATTGTTTTCATTCCGGGTTTCACTTTCGCCGGATGAATAAGTTCTGTTTCAGTGAACTCAAAATTTGAAACAAAAAAAATTGTTCAATTGGGCACTTTTTAAAACTCTTTTTTCTTCTTATTTCTGATTTTCGTCTGCTCTTCATTCTGTGGTACTCTACGCCACTGATAGTTTTCTAAACGCGCATTTTGTTTTAGAAATATACTGTAATATTCGTAATTATAGTCATAATGTTAAAATAAGTTTAAGTAAACTGAAATTCTCTCGTTTACTGTTTATGTCAGCCAAACTGTGAAATCCAATTTCTTTTTAGCACTATTATTTACTATTTTACTTTACGATTGATAGTAAAAACACACTTACAAAAATTCACACGCTCCTAATCCGAATACAGTAAGCTTTAAATTGTCCCTCTAAGGTCAGTGGCGTAATGAAAAACATTTGGGCCCCCACGTTGAATTTTACAAAGGATAGGCACTTGCGTCAGTCAGGCTTTGGGCCCCTTAGAACTCTGCCCCCCGCGATGCGGGGGTGTACGTTACGCCACTGTCTAAGGTATCCGACTACGTTCGGAACCGTGATTTTGCAAAAGCGTATAAATGGATAATATTTATAATATTTAGTATCACTTAGCTTAGAAACGGTATATAAAATTGTTTTAAGAATATTGTTAAAACAAAAAATTATTTAAGTACAATATTTTGACAAAAAATGAACATGGAATGACCCATTTTCAAAATATTCTCCTTTTGCGAAAAATGCTTCTATTATAATAATATTTTGCCTGTATATAGCTCAGACCTCTATACAGAGAATCAAATAGAATTTTTGAAATATATAACTTAGAAATGGGTTTATCCTTGTTTTACGACTACAGAGGGGAGAAATTTTAAGAAAAAAACACCGATAATTATTTCAATTTGTGGTAACTCTAAAAATAATGTGAATTTTTCAAAGTAAATAGTTCAGACTCTCTGGATAAGTCTTTACTTTATATAAGCAAAATATTATTATTTTAGAAGTATTTTTATAAAAGGAGAACATTTTGAAAAAAGGTTCTTCTAAGTTAATTTTTTACCAAAATATTGTATTTAAATAAATTTTTTTTGTCAAAATGCCCTTAAAACAATTTTATACATGTACTAGCCGTTACCCACCCGCTTCACTGGGTATTTCACGATGTTGTATATATGTATACTATTTACATATATATTAATCATTGATATCTAGCATTAAGAATTCGATTGTATTGAAAAATATATTTATAGCTGTTACACTCTCTCCCCTTGATATAAAAAGAACATAAATTATAATATCTAATTTCTATTTATATCTAAAATAAAAGTAGAAAGATTTTTTTCGCTCACTTAACCTAATAATCAAGTGGATTTCCACCAAAGCAACTTTCAGTGGATCTCAACTCCATAAAATAAACATGCGTGCTAAATTTCAAGTCTAAATCTAACAGAGCAAAAACAGAATTTTTATCACCAATACCTCGTTGACAGCATTCTTAGTGGATTCCAATTCAACAAAAGAAGCATGCAAACCAAATTTTATTATTATAGTCTTAGCAGTTCAAAAACGGGAATTTTGTCTATCAATACGCCCCAATAACTCTCCCCGCTTCTTCCTGGAGTTGATTTCCGTAAAATCCATTCTTAGTGGAACTCTATTCAACTAAAGAAAAGTGCTCAACAAATTTCAAGTAAATGAGTTAAATTCAAAAACAGGAACTTTTCTATTACACGCCTTAATCCCTCGCAACCCCACTTCTTTGGGGATCCGTTTTCGCAAAAATCTTTGTAAAAGGAGCTTTATTCCATGAACGGAACATACCTTCTAATTTTCAAGCAGGTGTTTCTATTAGTTGAAAAGCGGAAATATTTATCTATTACGCCCCTTAATCCCCCTCAGTGACCCTTGGGGATCAATTTTCCCCAAAACTATTTTGTAGAGGATCTCTACACCATGAAAGGAATTCGCTTACCAAATTTTAAGACTGTACATCTAATAGTTTAAAAATGGAAATAACTATCTATAACGCCCCTTAAGCCCCCGCAACGCCACTTAGGAAACGATTTTCACAAAAGCCATCTTATAGCGGATCTCTACTCAATTAATGGAATCAACTTAAATTTCGAGATTTCACGTCTAATAGTTTAAAAAAGGAGTTAATTGCCTATAACGCCACTTAATTCTCTACAACACCACTTGGGAGTCGATTTTCACAAAACCTTATCTGTAGGGGATCTGTACTCTATGAAAGGAATCCGCTTACCAAATATCAAGACTGTAGGTCTAATAGTTTAAAAATGGAAATAATTATGTATAACGCCCCTTAAGCGCCCTCAACGCCCCTTGGAGGTCGAGTTTTGTAAAAATCATTATGTAGGGAATCTTTACTTTATGAAAGAAATCTGTGTACCAAGTTTCACGACTGTACATCTAATAGTAGTAGGTAGAAAAAGCCGATTCTGCTGTAAAGGCGGTGCAGGCGGTGCAGGCGGTTGCAGGCGGTTGTAGGCGGTTGTAGGCGGTTGCAGGCGGTTGTAGGCGGTTGTAGGCGGTTGCAGGCGGTTGTAGGCGGTTGTAGGCGGTTGTAGGCGGTTGTAGGCGGTTGCAGGCGGTTGTAGGCGGTCGTAGGCGGTTGCAGGCGGTTGTAGGCGGTTGCAGGCGGTTGACGGCAGTGCAGAGTTGAGTTGTTTCGTTCCGACTGACGAGTTGAGTTGTTTTCTCCTGTTGAGTTGAGTTGTTTCGTTCCTACTGACGAGTTGAGTTGTTTCGTTCCTGCTGCTGAGTTGAGTTGTTTTTTCTCCTGTTGAGTTGTTTCGTTCATGTTACCGAGTTGAGTTGTTTTCTCCTGTTGAGTTGAGTTGTTTCGTTCCTACTGACGAGTTGAGTTGTTTTTCTCCTGCATTGGCTTTGGTTTTCGAGCTGAGGGGGCGAGTTGAATTGTTTTTTTTTTTTCTACAGCTAAGTTGAGTTGTTTTTAAAAAATGTGCACAAAAAATGGAAGTATGGGAATGTTAAACGTGCTCATGGCGCCACCTATTGATTAAAATGTACACTAATTATAGATTTTAAAATGATGGAAGTAAATAACGCTCAAATTAAAAAAAAAAATCCAGATTCAAACTCACGGCCTCAGATCAAAATGTCTCCACAGGACAATAGTTTTCAGTTACGCTAACCATTATCCTATGAAGGCATACAGACCTGAAGAAAACTTATGTTTATAATCTCATGAATTTAATTTTGCAGGCGAAGCAGACGGCGACATGTTTTAAAATCATTTTCTTGATTAAAATGAAATAAAAAATATTTAATTTATATTATTATTTTAATAATGTGTAAATTTTAATTCAGTATAATGATTACATACACACACAGTAAAGATACAAAGTAAATTGATTATTCAGAAAAATGTGCCGTAGTATACTCGTCATCAGCGTGAACCGGTTACGATTTAACTTGTTTTAGCTTGTCTGATCTTGATTCTACAAGACGGCTTTTCCAGGCGAAGCAGATGGTGACGTGTTTTAAAATCATTTTCTTAATTAAAATGAAATAAAAAAAAAATATTTAATTTATATTATTTTAATAATGTGTAAATTTTAATTCAATATAATGATTACACACACACAGTAAAGATACAAAGTAAATTGTTTATTCAGAAATCAACATCTTGTATTGCGTTTTACATTACAATCGTATATTTACATTACAGGAGAACAACAATTTGTAAAATTTATTTCAGTGTAATGATTATACATGTACAGTAAAGATACAAAGTGAGTTGTTTATTTACAAAAACAGCATTCCGTTTTACATTACAATCAATTATTTATACACACACACAAAAAAAAATCCCATTATTGGATTTTATGTCCTACAGCTCATTAAATAGTTCTAAATTCATCAACGACCAATGACCATGTGCAAGAGTAGTAATGCCATCACCATTAATAAACCTTTTGTCATCTTTTTATATGACAGAGCAAGTTTGTTTTGCTTTATTGAATGTAATGAATGAAATTTGGATCTAATTAAGTTCATGTCAACATATTTTATTTTTTCATTAAAAAGACAAGCTTTGTAGTCCTCAAATGTTATTTTTATTTTTTTATAGTTTGTTTTTAATTCCTTTTAACCGCTTTTCAATCTTATTGTTTGTTTTGTAGGCATACATTTTCGATTTTAATCCTACATATTCTGTCATAATATTTCCTTTATTTTCATCCTTCATTTTCCCGATGACTTTTTTGTTAACAAGAGGTAAATTATAAATATTGTTTTCATCATAGTCTGATGTATCATATAAGTTAATATCCTCTTTCATGTCACTATAAAAATCATCAGTTTTTATTTCATATATAAAAGAATCGGTGTCTGTATACATGAGCCGTACTTTTGAGTCATAACGGTGCTTCATGTACTCATAGTGAAAAGAATACATTAGAACTTTTGATATATCTAAAATTACCATTCCTACCTGTATTGGTTTGAAAAATTTGATTTGGGTTTTTTTTTTAGATGGACGGCCATTAAGTTTTCAGAAAATATTGTGCGTCGATTAAAATTTGATTTCGCTATTAACTTTCGAGCCTGCTCTTCTGTTGAACATAAACGTATATCTACTCTTCTTCTTACATTTTCCATCGTTTTCCCGAAAATGCTATTATTCATTAGTTTGTAATAATCCTTTTGAAAGTCATTTACAGATTTAGTTCTTAATTTAGTATTATAATCTATGTAATTTTTAAGCCAAGGAGATTG
Source organism: Trichonephila clavipes (assembly GCA_019973935.1). Classification (NCBI taxonomy): domain Eukaryota; kingdom Metazoa; phylum Arthropoda; class Arachnida; order Araneae; family Nephilidae; genus Trichonephila; species Trichonephila clavipes. The sequence goes on from BMAU01021435.1 coordinate 846,115, forward strand.
AAAAAAATTTTAAAACGCGATGAATTTTTTTCAAGACTAACCCTAATTTTAAATAAAGCTTTAAATTAGAATAATGGAGAACATATTTTGTTTTTGGTTCCAAAGTAGTTAAAAGTCTAGGCTCTTTACAATTAGGTGGGGGCTTATTTTCAGGGGCAAGGGGAAAGTCTGAATGTTTGTCATGCAAATCGGAAGGATATTCAAGATCTACTTCCAAGATGTAACCTACATCGGATTCATCTGATAAATTTAAAATATCCTGTTCAGTTAAATCGTTATCACTCCAAACAAAATCTTTTAAGGGTAGATATTTACTCATTGCATAACCGTACAAATTATTTGCGTCAAGATACATTAAATATTTTATCTCATCATCTGGGTTAAAATTAGACATATATCTGTTGTTAGCTATAGCATAACGATTGCAACACTGACTTATACCTCCTCTTACACCCTTTTCTATAAAAAGAAGCATGTCGTAATCTGTGAACAGTTCGATAGCTACTTTAGTATGTAATAACATAGCATCCCATGATAAAGCTGGGGTGGTAAAATACCAACAGGGGTCAAGTTTATAAGTTTGCATGCATATTTTTCGAAAGTTTTCAAAGAGATCTGTTAACAATAGAACATCTGTTTTTACATATAGATCGCAGTATTCACCAAGATTATTTAAATGAAATTCATTAAATACTTTACATGCATGATTATAATCCTCTACACTTATAGCCTCCTCATTTAGTTTATTGTAAAATTTGCTAATAGGTGGTAAACAAGAATCTTTACACTTTTCAAAACTATCAAAATAATCATACGGAAAAACTCCCTTTCTTAAAAGTAAATCTATTTTTTCTGAGTCAAAATAATGTTTCATATATTTAAATTCATCTTTTTTTAGTGTTTTTATCAAATTTTCCAAACTAGAAGACATGAATTTGAAAGAATCTAAAAACCTTAACTGAAAATCATTTGAAATATTTTTACTGAAGGAAATATATTTTTCTTCGGTGTTCGGAATTAAATTAATTTGTTTTTCATCATATCCTAACTCATTAATAAAAATATGGGCGTCATATCCTGAAAGATTATGGAAGAAAACAGGCAAAAATTTGGGGGTTTTCATTGCTAAATTACAACTATTGCAACAAGGGCCATTAAATTTTTGAGTAACATGATTATGATCCCTAACCTTGATATTGTTTTCGTGAAAGGTTTGACCACAAACATAACAATTATTAGCATTATCATACAATTGCTTTTCTGATTCAGTAAGAGGTAATAACGGTTTTGATTTTTATAAATATTATCAATTTCTATTGCATCTTTTTCTAACTTTTCAATAAAAATTTTGGGGGCATCAATACCTCTATATACTACTGGATCTTTATAATGTCCCCCTTGATAACTGATAAAATAACAAAAACCTATTGGGACATGTTTTTCATAAATATTTGTAAACGAAAAGTTTGGATTAGGACAGCAAGTATCAGTTTTCCTAGTTACACACTCGAAATCCGCATACACAACAAAAGGTATTTTTAAACAATGTTGAAAATTTTTAAATTTTAAAAACTTACTTGTTTCTGACGGCATTACTACCCTTGCAGGATTTTTATGTATACACATCTCATTGTGCTGAAGAAGTTTGTATTCTGTTTGGAAAGCACTTAAACATCTTTTACATATAAATGTTTTATGTTGATGTTTTGTTAGTTGTTTCGAAACAAGTCGAGATAAGCTTTTAATGAAACAATAATGTCCAAACTCTCCATTTTTTACGTAAAGCAAATCTATATGTTTCTCACACACTATATCACTAATGAGGAGAGGAAATATTTTTAAATCTTCTTCAAAAGAATAAATGTTTATTCCTATATCGTTCATTTTTGAAAAATTTTTCACCTCGTTAAGCGGTGTTGGAAAGGATATTCCATCAAAGTTCAGCTTATTTAGGTGGGGGACATAACTTGACGTTTTGTTGGGGTTGCTGGTGTTGGGGTAAAGAGCTGCGAGAATAGACCACATGAAACACTGAGAGTCCTTTTTTATTGATGACATTGATGATTGCCTTTGTTTCAGCGATCTGCTTCGGCACCTCGATGAAGGATGATGAACCTCTGAAAGGAGAATAACGGTTCGTGCGGACTTCGAGTCTTAAAATTTCGTCCAGTGTCCAGCCCGAGTCTCTACCTTCAAAATCCTCGCTTTCTTTCACTATTTTCTCAGACATGTCGTCATAAAGTCTGGCGAGATTAGTTCCTTGTAATACATCATTATTCGGCGTTTTGAATTCTACGTTCTTTATCATTTTTCCAGCATCTGTCGCTTTCGAGTAAATGCAATGAACCCATTTACTCACTTTCAAAGCTTTGTAAGTTTCCAGTTCATTGCGAAAAATAAAGATTGTCTCTTCTTTTCTTAAGAGTAGAAACTCTTTTATCCCCAGTGAACTATCGTTATTGGGAAGATTAAAAGTTTTATATGCTTTTTGAAAAGCACTCTCGTTCTCTTTTGGTGGCAAGAAGATATTTTCAGGATCAGCCGTAGAGTTTTCAGCAGATGTGGACAACTGTGTTTTCTTTTTCCTACTTGATACAGACAAATCCACTCTCTTTCTTTTCCCTGCTTCTTTCTCCAACTTTCTTTCGCATCTTTTATTGTTCAAATGTTTCAATAAGTTGTCTTTACGGGTAAAGGACGTATAGCAAAATTTACAAGTAATTTTCTCGGTTGAATGCACAGAGTCTCTGTGCCTTTTTAAGTCACTTTCTCGGACGAATTTTGTACTACAATCCGCACATTGAAGGACAGCATTTTTTTCATGAACTTGTAATGTATGGCGTTTTAAAACATAGTTTGTAGCGAAGTTTTTTCCACAAATATTACAAGTATACATAATGAAGACGTAGAACTTATAGAACGTTGCTAAACACACACACACTACTAAATCAGCAATCAAATTTTGTGTTCTGCTACTCTGTGACAATCAGGCGCAATACATAGAATCGATAGAGCAAATTGGAATGGATATCTCCCACCAACCCCTTTTAAACTCCAGAGGTGGGTCCACTTCACCCCCCTCGTCATTTCTCATTGGTCGACCCAACAGAAATCTGCACACGGCCCGCAGACTCATAAGCGTCCTTATTGGTTCGAATCTATCTCTGACCCTCTCACACTCACTGGCGACACAAGGTCCGCCCGAACACCTGACCCCCTTACCACCCGCCGTTTTTGAGGCGCCGATGTATCGAGTCAGACGAACTCAGTCAAAAGATGAACAGCGGGGTTTCGTCCAGCCCATTAAGACTACAGACCCACTGACGTCGCAGACCAGAATCCCAACAATGAACAATGACGCCCAAGGCCATGTGCTCTGTCCCCAACCCTATCTGCTCTAATCCATCAAACACCATGAGAAAATATTCTACTGAATGTATATCACGATCTCACTTTTATCTGGTAACGAATCAAGACAGGAAAATACAGGATACAATAGATATAATTACGGACAGGGAAAGAATTTTCCTTTCGGTATCACACAAAATGAAATTTATAGAATTAAGTGACTCGTAGTATAAATAGCAACATCATTCATAAAATTATTTAGTTTAATCATGGATTCTCTCAAATTAGTTCATCCATTTACTTTAATCTTGGCTGGGCCATCTGGTAGCGGTAAAAGTCAGTTCGTTAAAAAATTAATCGAAAATAAAATGATTAAACCCTTTCCTAAAAATATAATTTGGTGTTATGGAGTTTACCAAGCGTTGTATGAAGAAATGCCGAATATTTCCTTTCATGAAGGTATCCCCTCTAATTTGCACCAGTATTCGGATGCGTTAATTGTTATAGACGATCTTATGGGAGAGTTAGGAAATGATCCCCAATTAACAAAATTATTTGTAAAATTTTCGCATCACAGAAATTTAAGTATAATTTTTGTGGTACAGAATATTTTTCATAAAGGGAAAGAAATTAGAGAAATTTCCTTAAACGCTCATTATCTTGTATTATTTAAGAATCGAAGAGATCAATCCCAAATTACACATTTAGGTCGCCAATTGTATCCTCGTAAAGTGAAATTTTTCAAGAATGTTACGCAGATGCCACATCAAAACCGTACGGATACTTACTTATTGATTTAAAACCTGAAACTGATGAATCCTTGCGTGTGCGCACAGGTATGTTTCCTGGAGATATTTTTTATGTATATCAACCTCGATGACCCATTACTTTGAAGCATATAAATAGATTCAAATTGTTCAATGAATATTCAATAGTTCACAAGATGCCGGTGTGTTCTGAACAAACTTTAGAGCTCTTAAAACTAATTTCTAAAACAAAACACCCAAAATCTATTTTGAAAAAGTGTTCAAAGAAAGAAATAAAAACTTTGTGCGAGTGTGTGCTGAATGTTTTATGTGGTAACATATTATTGACTAAAATTAAAAAAAATCGCTTATCTCCCTATAAAGAAAGCCTAAGAAAACTTTCTAACAAAAAAAACACCTCTTTACGAGAAAAAGAAAATTTTAATTCAAAAAGGAGAAGGATTCTTAAATATTTTATTGCCTGCAGCTATTTCAGTCATCAGTTCTTTAATTAAAAATGGAATTTAGCAAAAAATTTGTACTGGTACCCGAAGAAAGAGTTCAAGTAACGGAACACTTATCGGAACTTGATCAACGCATGAAAAACATTCTCCATAGAAAGGATTTAACGGAAGAAGAAAAAACAATTCTCTATTTACAAGTTTTACAAAAATATACGCACTTTTCTAACGAAAATCGAAGAGAGTCTGAACCAGTTCCAAATGAAGCATCTCTATCAGAAAATCAAGAAACGGAATCATTAAAAGAAAATCTAAAAGAATCAGTAGTAAAGACGGAAAAAGAAGTGTTTGAGGATGAAATTTTTAGAATTGTTCCAGCTAGGTATAAAGAAAAAGCAAAAAATATTTTCCAGTTTTTAAAGCTTCAAGAATCTTTCAGTTGGAATTCTGATGGTGAAATTATTTACAAAAACACTGTTATTCCAGGAAGCAATATTGCATTCCTCGTGAATGATTTTCTACGGAATCGAAAATCAGCACCTGAAGGAAGATATGTATTTTTAAGAGCTTTGAATGATGTAAATTTACCGAAAAATCTAGATGTAAATAAAAAATTGTATCAGAATAACAAAATTATTAAGAAACCAATAATGTATGCTCGCAGAAATGCATGGTTGAAACTTTGAAATAAATGATACTCATTTGATTAAAAAAAATTGTCTCAGTTGTCTCTTTATGATTTGAACAGTTTTCTTTTTTGCTGAAGAAAATATACTTATTTGATAAAATTTAAAAGTTTCAAATATATAATTAAATAAAATTATATTAATCTTTTTGGGTGAAAAATTTATCATAGAAAAAAAAAATTTTTTTGAGAGAAAAAGAAATTTAACACAGAAAAATATTATTTTTTTTAGAAGAAAAAAATTATCATAAGAAAATGTAAATAGAAAATAGAAAAAAAAATTAAAGAAAATAAAAGACACACACATATTTAGTTTCATTCCATTTTTTTATTTTCTAAATACAAATCTTACACCATATCGTTTCTTTACAAATTGATACATTTGAAAATCATTTATATACAATTGATTCAAAATATAATGCATAGAATAGCCTTGGCTGCGTTTGAATAAAAAGTAAATACAGTATTGCCCACAAACATTAGATGTTGGTGATTGAAACACTTTAGAATTCCATAATACATCTAAATAGGTAGTAGTACTAATGTTATAGAATACAGGAGGTTGTCCAAACGAGTCATAAAATTCTAATTCTCTTTTATCATTTACAAATAATGCTAACCAGTGTGTTCCAGGTTGTGATGAGTCATCAGAATTCACAATAGCACACATGTTTTCTTGCAGAGGAGGGAGCGTATCTCTAGAATAAACACCTTGAAAATAGGGGGACGTTGTCTTCTCTTGAGATAAAACTGTATACATTTGCATTCCATCCATTCTTTAATTTCCGAAATCATACAAGATATTTCTCGATTTGTTTATTTCGATTAAATTTTCAAACTCGGCAAAAACGATAACACATACGGTTTGTTCTAAAGATTTGCTGAATTTTAATTCTAATCGCAAATTGCTATGTTTTATCAGACTTAAATGTTCTCCTGAAGAACATAAATCCGGTGAGAGGTTAAATCCAAACAATGTATTTGAATCTTTATATTCTTTTCTAGAAATAAATATACCTCTGTCTTGACCCATTCGATCTGTCCCAACAAATAGAGTTTGATAGGCCCGTATGTATTGATCTTTAGAAAAATCGAGTTCTAATGGATTGTGAGGCACTGGTTGTCCATCCACATACACTCCAATAAAATTTAAATTAAAATGTTTAAACTCATAAGGAGATTTTGAAAATGCTCCGTGAAAAGCTTCATTATCTACACATCCTACAAAAGTTTTTTTGGCATTTGGCCTGAAAATATGTTATCTTGAATAAAAGACATGCTTCCTTTAGGAATCGAATACACTTTGCACAGAACTCGGTTAATGGGATATTTTGCGCTTGTTTTTTCCAGTGCTTTCGCATGACCAAGAATAACTCCAGGATTCACACGAACTTTTCGTATGAATAAAGAAACATGATCCAAAACAACTTTAAATCCCTCAGATCCTTGTAAACAAAATTCGGGCTTGCTTCGTATTAATTTTATTTTCAAATCCACTAAATTGAGTAAAAGACGATCTTGATGAAATAAATCCGAATGTATGCAACCAATCATGTCTACAGTGGCACTTTCTTTAAAAATTCGGTTCTTTTCTTGAGACCATCATCAGAATCCTTGTAAAATAGTTCAGCCGTTAATTGGGAAGTTTTGCTGTCATATCCATGGTTTAAGAGAGTTTCAATATAAGATCGATAGGGATATGTATTACTGGAATTGGAAACCACGCGATCATTTAAGGATACATCTACTTGAGAAAATAGTGAATGTAGAAATAAATTCACAGGTCCTATAGTATCATCTTTAGTAATAGGCGTATTGTCCACTTTTACTATTTTCGCTTTTACGTATAATTGTGTTTGACTGAGATCTATGTAATCTTCTGCGCTTCCGGAAATGTGAAATTCTACAGGTGCATTATCGAAAACGTTAGAAAGAGGATGAAATTGTTTCCACTGCCCATCTTGAATAACTGTTTGAGTTCCTGGTAAGTTGAAAAGTTCCAATTCAGATTTAACACATTCAGGAGAATCTTTAAGAATAAATGCCATTTTTACGAGTCGAAAATGTCACGTACACTCACTTTACGTGCTTTGGATGAAATGAATTTTTTCTGTTTCTTACGCTTTCTTTTATACTGTCCTTTTCCTACCATAGACTGAACTCTATCAATAGCTTTCTGAGCTAATTTTTTTCCACTTTCTTTGCTTCTTGTTTTTACAGCTTCTTTAAAATTTTCTCCTGACAATACATCAGAGGCAACACGACTCCCTGTCATTAATACTTCTTTTCCAATAGTTTTACCTCCTTTTACTAAAAAAGGTAAAGCTGCTCTAAACAATCGACGAAATATTCCTCCGATTCCATAACCCTTTTGAAAATTAATGCCCTTGTAATGAGTCAGACCCGAACCTATTTGACCTGCATAATGATCTTCAAATCTTTTAGTACAGCAAACGTATGGTACACTCATCTTGGTCTTTTATCTCCAAATGAGGGTATGAGAAATGCATTGCTTTATTTATAGTATTTGCCTCATTCGAAAATGAAGCACTATGATCACTTTACCTCTTTCAAAGGGAACAAAATCACCAGAATTGAGTCTCAGTTCAGATTGAATAGTTTGAAACGAGTGTCTCACCAAAGGTAAGTATTGAGGTCTATCATAGTATTGACTAATCGTTTCCCCGTCTTTACCTTTAGTGCGAACGATTCGCAATAAAGGAGCCTGTGTATCCCCCACAATTTGGGGTGAAATTAGATCGGAGTAAACGTAAAAAACTGAAAAATTAGACCATGCATCAGCAACGAATTCGCTTTTCATGTTACCTATTATAATTGCATTGCGTTTGAATCCTAACAATTCGCCTAAATTCTCTAAGTGAAGGCTGCTACCTTGAACTGCATTAATTTTCACCCGTTTTGTTGCTTTATTGTAAATTATTGTGAACCGATTAGGATTTTTGGGTAAAACAAGTTGTACGGCTGATATAATATCTAACATTGTTTCATAACAACCCACATCAATTGTTCGCTTAACAGTTGAAGAGATATTGCCGTCACCAGCTTTGTATAGAAAATAATTGTTAGTTTCATTTACGTTAAGCCAAGAATGAGGGTAGATTATTTCAGACAATCCCACTTCCCATTCACCATTTAAACAAACAGGAGAGGGTAATTGAGTTTTGAAATGAGATATTTTGTTTTCTGGAAAGAAATGCATAGAACTATCAGAAGGTAATGTTACGTAGAAAGACATTTTGAAAATGAGTCGGCAATAAAAAAAAGTTTAACTATTTATACTTTTTGAATATCAGTCACCCAATCATTAAATTTTTCAGGATAGCCTAAAAATTTAACAAAATATTCAGTGATTCCTCCTCTTTTTCTTTGTTTGATAACATTCTCTACAGGATAGAAACCAGAGTCGACAACTTTTTGTAATTCTGCTTCGTAATAAGTACCTTTAATCTCTTCACCTTGTAAATCTTTTAATCTATAAACAATCGGAATTCTTTGCACGATTTCAAAAACTATGAAAAGTTCTCTTCTCCAGTTTTGTTCGTATCCTTTTTCAAAGTGAAGTTTTTGTTTATTAATGCGTACAATATCACCAATTTTAAATCTAGGGGCTTTAGGTTTCTCATTTCTTAGACCACCGTATAAATTTTTTAATACCTGCTTCCGGTTATGTCTACTTACAGAAACAGGTTCCATTTTAATTGAACGGTGATACGAGTGATTATAACTGTGTATTAATTTATCAATGACGTCGATGTAATTTTTAGTGTTAAATTCAGTGAAATATTTCCACATTTTTGTTTTTAATGTCCGATTAAACCTTTCAACAATGCTAGCTTTTGTTTCGTTATTTGTAAAAAAAAAAAAATTTACATTCAGATTTTTTAAATAATTTTGAACTATTTTATTTAAAAACTCCTTACCGGCATCTGTTTGCAACACTTTAGGCTTCCTTTCTTTAAAAATAATTTCTAGCCCAGACTTTACACTTTTTCCAAATTTATCTTTCAGAGGAACTGCCCAAGCAAATTTTGAAAATAAATCAATGCAAGTTAACAAATACTTATACCCTTTATTAAATTCTGCTAAAGATTGCATATCGACTAAATCCGCTTGAAACTGACGATCAATATCACTTACAAACACTCGATTCCGCTGAAACTTATGTCGAACAGGTTTATGAAGAGTGTAAGCATCTTTCTGCGATAACCAATGTTTCACATCTTTTTTACTATATTTCCCTTTTACAGAGCGATGTAATGCTTCCACACCCCCGAAGCTATTTGGAACTTCAGGATTTTCGTAAAACGCTGCTAAATCTTGATGCATTGTTACCGATGAAAAGAACTTGATTGAATGACTATTACAATGAATAGTTATATTATTATATACTTTTTGGGAAAGGCAAAAAATTTATGTATAAAAACATGAGCATAAATTTTCTCACTTTCATATGAAATACATTTAAAATATCACTTGTACATACTTTGATAATTTCTTTTAAAAATACTCTTATTTATTTTTAAGATGTGAAACGATTTCAACATAAATTAAACTAACAAACAATAAAAATAATAACTCAAATTCAGCATATAAAAAAAAAAAGAATTTTATTCAAATTTATAAAAACAAAATATTGTGTGAATCTTATAAAAATCTTTAAACAAAATCCTCATAGTATTCAAAACAATCAGGTGGACATAACATGTCTCTTACTTCTCTTAAAATAATATCCAAGCGAAGATTTTTTAAAAATTCTTGAGTTACATAATGTACAGGTTTTAACAATAAAAAGTGTTCATTTTCAAAAGATTATGATAAAAACAATCAGCTATCTCATTAGCTTCAAGTGATGAAACATATGAATTAAATGTTTCTTCGCGATTCCCCCATAACTCCTCAGCGAAAGTCTGAGGCTGTTTCAATCCTTTTTCGTTCAGGAGGCTACAAATAGATTTTTTCAAAATTTGCGTCAAGTATTGTTGACCCAGACTAACATCCAAAGAAGAAGGTAATGTATTTTCTATGGGGCCTTCGCAGAAGGTTTTATATGCAGTTAAAAAGTCCATACACTGAAACATATTGTCTATAGCAGCATTTTCAATAGCACCATATTTTTTAATCATTTCAGCCCACTGCTCTCGGGATATGGTTATTTCTTTAAAAGTGGGCTCTTTATCCGGACTGTATTTAATGCGCTTGAAAGTAAAATCAATGAAGTTCTCACTAGTTATTTGAATGTGTCGTTCAGGAGGGAAAAGTCCACTTGGTAATTCCTCCAGTGATTCCGGCACTTTCTTTTTACGCATGATATATTCGATCCACCGTGGTTCTAATGTTATTCCCTCGGGAGTTGGGTAGTATGTTTTGCCATATTTCTTGAAACGTCTTATGTGTACTGATGCGGAATCATAATAGGTGCTTGCAAAGACAAAAACATCATCTCCAATTGGAAATACTCCATCTGGTATGCAATCCTCGGTAAATTTTCCATACTTCTGAAAATAATATAACAAAATTAATAAAGATCAGAAATGTGTAAAAAACATTATAAAAATTACATATTAAATTTATTTAATGTTGTTACTTACTTTTGAAACTTCTCTTCTGGCTTTCTTATTTACAGAAGATTCCCCGGCTTTTCCAAACTTTCGTTTTTCACTATGTGTTTCAGACATCACCATATTTTTTTCTTGTTGAATACAGCCCACCGCAATACTAACAAACGAAATGAATTGTGAACTAAAATGTGATAAGTGTCTAACGCATATCAACCGAATTACACTTGAGCGGCGTTCGCTGAGTGGTTGAAAGCAATGTATTCATCCGCTCTAAGCATTGAGATAATTTCTGACGTAGAATTCAGTCGCCGTCTTGTAGAATCAAGATCAGACAAGCTAAAACAAGTTAAATCGTAACCGGTTCACGCTGATGACGAGTATACTACGGCACATTTTTCTGAATAATCAATTTACTTTGTATCTTTACTGTGTGTGTATGTAATCATTATACTGAATTAAAATTTACACATTATTAAAATAATAATATAAATTAAATATTTTTTTATTTCATTTTAATCAAGAAAATGATTTTAAAACATGTCGCCGTCTGCTTCGCCTGCAAAATTAAATTCATGAGATTATAAACATAAGTTTTCTTCAGGTCTGTATGCCTTCATAGGATAATGGTTAGCGTAACTGAAAACTATTGTCCTGTGGAGACATTTTGATCTGAGGCCGTGAGTTTGAATCTGGATTTTTTTTTAATTTGAGCGTTATTTACTTCCATCATTTTAAAATCTATAATTAGTGTACATTTTAATCAATAGGTGGCGCCATGAGCACGTTTAACATTCCCATACTTCCATTTTTTGTGCACATTTTTTAAAAACAACTCAACTTAGCTGTAGAAAAAAAAAAACAATTCAACTCGCCCCCTCAGCTCGAAAACCAAAGCCAATGCAGGAGAAAAACAACTCAACTCGTCAGTAGGAACGAAACAACTCAACTCAACAGGAGAAAACAACTCAACTCGGTAACATGAACGAAACAACTCAACAGGAGAAAACAACTCAACTCAGCAGCAGGAACGAAACAACTCAACTCGTCAGTAGGAACGAAACAACTCAACTCAACAGGAGAAAACAACTCAACTCGTCAGTAGGAACGAAACAACTCAACTCTGCACTGCCGTCAACCGCCTACAACCGCCTGCAACCGCCTACAAACCGCCTGCAACCGCCTACAACCGCCTACAACCGCCTACAACCGCCTACAACCGCGCCTGCAACCGCCTACAACCGCCTACAACCGCCTACAACCGCCTGCACCGCAACCGCCTACAGCAACCGCCTGCAACCGCCTGCAACCGCCTGCACCGCCGCCTTTACAGCAGAATCGGCTTTTTCTTATCCAGGTTTTACGAGATATTGTGATTAGTCAGTGAGTCAATCAGTGAGTGAGTGAGTCGCTTTTCTCCTTTATATATATAGATTCTAATCTAAGTGACTAAATATCACGAAAATTATCCATTTACGCGTTTTTTTTAAATCACCGTTTCGAACGTAGTCGCATACCTTAAGACCCGAATTATTTTTATCTTTAAATATTAGGTTCTTCTGGTTATTAATACTATATTGGCCCCACTGACACTGGAAAATAATTTTAAAAAATTCCGCTCTCCCCCTTGAATGTAAATGGTACCCGCACGATCGTGCGGGTTGGGCGATTACTGTAAAATCAGCACCTGTAAAATTTTACATTTTTGGCTCTAAGTTGATGGAAGAACCACACTATAAATTCAACTAAAATTGTTAAAAAGGAGGAAATTATTGATGTAAAATTAATTATTTTAGTGATTCATTAATTATTTCCTGTAGAAATCTTTAAAAAGCATGGTTTTGTTTTTGATAAATATAAATGTACATCGCATTTTTCACAACATGTTTTCGAACTGCTTTCGTAGTTTTCAAATCTGCACTTGTGAGGCCTTAAAATGTCATCAACCCATTGAAAATGGCTATAAGTGTCAAGCTTTTTATCCTAGAATAGCCAGGATAAAAGGCATGATATGTATAGAGGTAGATCATAACCCTTCGATCTTTTTGCAAGTGGAATCACACATTTTGTTATCTTCACATTATCAGTTAAAATACTTTTGTTAGTAGGTGGAGAAGCTTCTATGCTTCAACTATCTCTAACTTAAATTTTAAGCGATCCATTTTGATTTTTTGAGAAATTCTATTTGGTATTGCATCTTGTTTGCACAGAAACCAAGAATTTGTAACAGCTAAAACCATGAAATGAATAGGTTCAAAAGACTTATGGTAAAGAATGATCCAATATATTGTCTTTCCATTTCAAATATTTCCATGTTTTTCTTCATCGCTATCATCTGAACTTGATTTCTCCTTTCAGTATACGTGATTCATATGTTTTATTCGGATCATTGTCATCATCCGAGTGATCACTAAGTTCAGTCCGATTTATTCATCAATTGCAAAATTTCTTCTTGTGTAAGAATTCTTCTCCTTATAGACGCCTGAAAAAGTTTTTGGTTGAAAGTTAGCAAAGAATTCAATGAAAAATAATAAAATATACCATAAAATGTTATTATTTAAAAAAATATATTTAAACCACACTTTATACCTACTCCCACCAGAAAACTTAGATTTTTTTTGGGGGGGAGGGAGGGAAGAAAAGAGATATGGATGCAGATATCTGTGTAAAGGACGAAAATGCTATACCCTTCAACAAATGTATGAAAAAGAAAATTAATTGCAAAAGAGAGAGAGAGAAAGAAAAAAAAAGGACTTGTCCATGGCAACTCCTAAGGAAATGTATGAATGTTATAACAATGTATTTCGTTTTTATTTAAGCTTCTATGAACATTATTGAAACAAAAAAGAAAACTCACAAGAGAAAAAAAAGTTGCAATGACTCAAGTAATGCCTAACCTGCACGATCGTACGGGTAACGAAGTCCCGACTCTTATAAGCAACATTAATTGAGTATGATTAATATTTTTTTTCTATTCTACAATTATTTAAACATTAATACAAAAATTTATATCTAAGCAATTAGAAATATATTAATAATTATATTTTTAAGACCAATGAAAAGAGGATGTGTTTTCGTTGTATTTGAAAACAAAGCTAGATTTGTCATCTTAAAGTAAAACATGAACTACAACCACCATCTGTTGATAAAAAGTGATACTTTACACTTTCTGCAAACACACTCCATCGTTGTATTCGGGATTTTCTTACATGCTACTATCGCAGAATCAAAAACATATAATATTATCTAACCCGCACGATCGTGTGGGTTGAGTCTTAACGGGATATAAAAATCTATTCACAAAACTGTTCACAGGCACCTAATTCAAATATAGCAAAACAGTACCTTTTTCTATAAAAAAAAAAAAATACTCAAAAATTGACACGCACTCAATACAAATGCAATACAATTTATATACGTAAAAACTACTCACAAAGCTGTTCACGTACACTTAAAGTATCCGACTATGTTCGAAACCGTGATTTTGCAAAAGCATATAAATGGATAATATTTATGACATTTAGTGTTACTTAGATTAGAAAATGTATATAAAATTGTTTTAAGAAGACTTGGCACCCTTTGAGCAAATTTCTTTATTTACGTATTTAAAAATTAAGTTTTAGCATTTTATACAATGTTTCTATTCAAGAAAATGATACCAGATGAAAATTTTCATATATTATCTACACAATTTTAAAAATTTAAATTTTTTGAAGAAAATTGGGAAAATTTTAAAATCCTACTCCTTTTGTAAAAATTAATTTTTTGACCTGAAATTTTCTTATAATATTCTTATAGATGTTCTCAACAACTTTAGGGATCGATTTTAGAATAACTTTATTCGTTTTCGAGAAAAAAAAATAAAATGTTGATATACAGGCTAAAAATCAACGAAAAAGCCAACATGTCTTACATTTTATTTTTTTTTTTAAAAAGTATTCAGTTTATAGCAAAACGGATCCCTAATTTTATTACATACTTTATTTTTAACACGCAGGAAAAAAATGGAAGTGATTGGTAAATAATTGTCGAAGGAGTAGCATTTTGAATGCACTAAGGTTTCGAAAAACACAAACTGAGAAAAACCACTTTAAAGTTTATAATTCTGAAAAAATAATTATTATAAGCTTAATTAAACTTACATAAAATACCACTTTAAGATATTAGTTATACGTTTTTCTTTAAAATAATTGCATTTTCATATTTTTTCAACCCACACATTTTTATAAATGATCAACCTTTAGAGAGTACTAATTGCACAAGAAAATTCAAGAAAAACGTTAAAAAATTTTTTTTTCTGTCACGACAGAAATTTTATCGGTTTTTTTATTATAATATTAAAGTATTACATTTGTATGAAAAATATATCAGGAATAAGAAATGAAATTATAAAATTTTTAATATAAAATGCCTTAATTTAAAAATTTTACATGCACACATTTCACAAAGAAAAAAAAAATGATTGTATGCATTGCCTCGGAAATATTCTGCTTTATATATTGCACATTCTTTTTTTAATGTTATTATTTCTCTTTATAAATTAGATTTTTTTTTTTATCAAAACGCTTCTTTTAGTTTTTTTTTCTAAAAAGGGGGTGTGGCTGAATCGCCTAATTTGTTTTCAAATGAAGTTTTATTCAACTTCTAACTTTCCGACATGCACAAGTGATATATCAATCGAAAGATAATAATGCAAAGAATAAGATTAAATGAAAATAAAAAAAACGATAGGTTTGGGATTTTAGTGGTACCAAGTTCCCTTAAGGACATTTTGACAGAAAAAATATTTAAATACAATATTTCAGCAAAAAGTTAACATAGAATAACTTTTTTTTCAGAATGTTCTCTTTTCGTGAAAAATGCTTCTATTACAATAATATTTTGCCTGTATATAGCTCAGACCTCTGTACAGAGTCTCAACTAGAATTTTTGAAATATATAACTTAGAAGTGGGTTTATCCATGTTTTACGACAACAGATGGGAGAAATTTTAAGAAAAAAACGTCGATAATTATTTCAATTGGTTGTAACTCTGAAAATAATGTGAATTTTTCAAAAAAACATAGTTGAGCCTCTGAACAGAGGTCAAAGATATATACAGGCAAAATATTATTATAATACAAGCATTTTCCACAAAAGGAGAACATTTTGAAAAAAAAGTTATTCTGAGTTAACTTTTTGCCGAAATATTGTATTTAAATAATTTTTTTTTGTCAAAATGTTCTTAAAACAATTTTATACATGTATTCTAATCTAAGCGATGCAAAATATCATGAAAATTATCCATTTATGCGCTTTTTTAAAATCACGGTTCCGAACGTAGTCGGATACCTTAATCCAAATACATAGTTGCCAGTTCGCTTTAGAAAACACTACAAAAAACTAACATGACAGTCAATGACGAGGTTAACATTTGCAGCTTGCCATTAAGTAAACGAACGTATGTAAGAAACAACAAGCTGTCATTCACTCAGGATAGAAGTTTTCTAGCAGGAGGGCAAGGAGAACATCCATAAATCAACTGTCGGGGGGACTATTGTACTGTGTCAGTGCTTGTCTCTATGCCTGAAAACAATATCGTTGACTCATCATCAGTTAGGCACACTGCACTGCCCACTCTTTCACTCTGCTGGCGCACGCAGACACAAACACAACGCATACAAGATATGCTAGGTGGAGATACACTACACTCTCTGTAATTTTAACTACAAAGGCTGCCTTCTTCTGCCAACGTCTCCAAAGAGAAATTTGAGTTTCAGTGCATTGTGAAGCGGCATTAATGGATTATGCACTGAAAGGACGATCACAATCCCGTGTGCTCAACATACTGGAACCAATGATAAGAACTGAAATAGCTAAGCAATTGAAGGAAAAGTTGCTACATACTACTGCTGAAATCATATTTAAAATTTAAATGGGGACAAAGCAAAAATGCATGGAAAAGTTGACTTAGCCTTGAAATGAGGTACCAGTTTTTCTAAGTACCGAGCATACGTTGCACATATGATTCACTGTTTTTAGCCTGGACTTCCTGAAAAATCGCGGATTTACATTTGACGTCCATAAAAATGAACTTCGTTTCAGAGGAGAAGAAATTATCCTCTTTTTATATGATTCCGCTCCTTATATATTGCGGGTTTTTTTCAAAATGTGTGCGTTTGGGGGTTAATTTCAGCATATATTAAATGGGAGTTAGATTGCCGTTTTTTTTCGCTGGTTTTAGTTCCTTTTCCTATAAAATATTTATTTCAATTACTTTTCGTTGTCCTGCTCTAATTACCGTAAAACCCGGCGTATAATGCACACCTATACTTTCAAGCCACATTTTTTAATTTTAATGTATATTCGCTGCATAACGCGCCCTCCATTTTTAACACAGAAACCTGAAATGTACTTATGCAGAGCTTTTATGTTTTTAAGTAATTTATTCAAGATATTATGACAGACATTTGAAAAACTAGTATATTTCTAGAATTACAACTCTTTAAGTTCATAAAAAATGTCATCTTAAGCATCTTAATAAACATTATACTTCGATTTATGTAGAAGACTATTTTTCTTTATGCTCATCTCTATTTTTTTTAATTTTCAAAGCTATCATTTTTATACTCGGCGTATAACACGCACCTGTAAATTTCGAATTTACTTTCGCTGTTAAAAGTGTGCATTATACGCTAGATTTTACGGTATTAATTTTTTATTAGTTTTAGTGGTTTGAAAATAGGAGAGAGATGTTCCTATATCTATTATGTTTCAATAGTTGTACTTGACTCATGTGTATCCTTTATTCGAAAGCTTGAGTGATTCAGTTAGAGACACTAAGTACCTAAGTTATTTAATGCAAAAGACAGAAAATGTAAATGTGTGTGTGAGTAACTTGGCCTACTGAAAATGAGATAATAAACGCGTTTACCTTTGATTCAAGCAACGAAACGCTATCTAACTACTATAAGTTACAAGGGTTTTTGAAGAATAGAATTTGTGTGTGTATGTGGGGAGCGTGTCATCACAGTTGCATTCAGTCAGAAAAAGAAATTCTTCACTCTTGATGGTGCTATTGATTCAAAACGAATAATTTTTGCCTATTGAAGACCTTAATTCAATCTTGCTTAATCCAATGCTTAATTCTCTGTTATTTGACGATGTCAAACAAGATTCTGAAGATAGTAATATATATATATATATATATATATAATGTACTTCAACAAAGAATTAATCCAAGAGGCTATAATGAGGGAAAACAGTTTTTGACATTATCATAAAATAAGAATAAAGGATATTTTGCATCTTAATTCTAGAAAATATTGTTATTCATAATTTTATGAAAGTTTTTGAGAAAATTTGATATTTACTTAATTATTTAGCTTTTGAATTTACATTTGACCAATCTTATTTCTTCCTCTTATATTGCGGAGATCAGCAACAAAAGCATTACTCATAATTGTAAGTTAAAGTTTGTTCGCTCCATGTATAGTGTTGTATTGACAATTTACAAATAACAAAATCTGCAGCTAAATCCTTATTTAAAGAGAATGAATTCAGATATAAATAAAAAAGGTGTGTTGGGTGACCATTTGTTTATATTCTTGAAGTTCAATGTCTTATTAATATTATATTATAATTACATAATTAACTTTTTTTGTCTCTAGTAATGGCCATCCAGGCTAAGAAAAAGCGATCGAAAGGTCCGAAATCTAAGCTAAAAAGTAGACCAGAAAATACAGAACCCCTAAAATCGTAAGTGCATTCAGTGTGTTCAACTTCGCCTTCTTCAGTTCTATTAATCTTTGATGAAAGTTATTCATAACCTTGTCATTCGTCATTTGAGTACATGTAGATGCGAAAGTATTAAAGTTAAAAATTCACTTAAAGATTCTTTAAAATTAAGCTTTTTTATTTATCTATAATAAAGTGACATTCTTAGTGACAAATTTACTCTAAAAACAAACGTAATTTCCTGAAGTTTGTCGTAGCGCACAGGATATGAATTACTATCACAAAAATTCATGCAATGTTTTGAAGTGCATCCCGGCTTGCTTTTAATTCTTATCCTTGAAAGTTTTTAAATGCTTCGTATTATTCTTAAATTTTCGTTTTAATTATCAAGGGTTACTGCATTAAATTGTCTAGACTTTTTGACAGTTAAAAAAAAAGCAGCCTAGCATTTCAATGATTAAAACTGAATATCTTAAGACTTTGCATGCCGTTGAAATGCTTATTTTATTGTCTTCTTAAAGGATACCTTTTTATATGAAATAAATATTATGTACGCGTTTTTTTAGTTAACCAGCAAAAAATATTTTTTGTAACATTCATATTTTTATAAAACTTAAGATTTTTTTTTATAAGATGTCATTCTTTGTTAGTATTTGAAGTAATTTATTTTAGAATGAACATTAATAAAACTTAGTATTTTAAAATTACATTGAGTTTTAAAATTTCAATTACAGATTGCTTCATTATCTGTGATACTATTTAAATCTTATTTACCGTATTGGAGCCATTTACTGTGTGTTGAAAGTCTGGGTTTGGTAGGGAAGGAAAGGGTGTTTAAATGCAGCAAAGTTATTGTTTATGGATATATAAATATAATTTCAAAGGAATTATATATTTTGTTGAATTCATTCATGTTTTTCTTGATGGTAGTTAAATGATAAACTGTGTGATTACAATTTTTTTTATTTTGAAAAGATATAAAGATAGTTAATTTTTATCTTAACTGATAATTTCTTATTTTGATAAGAGATAATCAAACATACTGAAAAGAGAACTATTGTGTGTAGTTGTATCAATAAGCCTTTTTTTTTTTGCTGAATTATATCAAATTTTTGGGGTTGTTTAAACATTTGTTAAAAGAATTCTACAACTGTTAAAAATGTAAGATAATTTAAAATGTAGCCTTTTTAATTTTTTCATTAAATTTAAAAATATGTATAAATTTTTTTTTGATTCTTATATTGTTTGAACTGTATTGCAGTGTGAGTAACTTTTTAAAGTATGAAACTGTAAGAGTTTTTCATTTGTAATTTTTACTTAAAATAGTTATGAAATTAAGATTGTAAGTAACTTTGCTTATTATATATATATATATATATGTTTAAACAGATTTGATTATATTTTTTGAAAGTAATTCGCTGTTAAAAATAGGTTCACTAACTTTTTTTTAAAATGGATTTTGTTTATCTCTACTGTGGTAAAGTTTACATTCTGTTTATCTTGGTCAAGTCTTCAAAAATTTCATCAGTACATTACATTAAATATTAGTCTTAGGATTAATTAACTAGTGATTTAAGCTTTATTGGTTTTTCAATGTCATGTATATGTATTAGAATTTTTAAGAAATTGGCTAAAATATATTTTATAACTTAAATATGAATATAAATTAAAATAGTACTGCTGATTGATTCACATATTTGTTTCATTTTTAAATATCTTGTTAATGTTTCGTTGCAAAATTTTATTCATAAATATATATAATTACATATATATATATATTATTTTCAGTGTCTTGAGAGGTTTACTTAAACTAAGAATTTTCATTTTGTACATAAAAGAATTTATCTAATAAAATATTCACAAATTTCTGAAGACTTGATATACATATCTGAGAAATTAATAGGTGTTTAATGTCATTATAAAATTATTTTAAGTAAACTGCTTTTTATCATACATTAATTAGTAATGTATTTTGTATTAATTTAGGTTTGTAAATTCTCTCTCTCTCTTGTTCCTGCTTTTTTCAGAATTTTTTTTAAAGTTGATGCATTGATATTTTATAATGTTTAAAATATTCAATGAAAATGTGTTTTATTAACATCTAATGTAGTTGGTAATTACATTAAATAAAATTTCAAATATAAAATTTTTCTTGACTATTGTTGGGATTTTTAATTTCAATAAGCAGATTCATTCTCCTTGAAGCATTTGAATTAGAAAAATATTTGGCTTTTTAAAATTGAAGTGATAATCAATAATTTTCAATTAATTGGCAATACCCTGTACTACTGTTCTTCGAAACTCGGCTTTTTTTACTAGTGGCAACACTGTGATGCAAAAACTTGTTAAGTGATTATAATACAGTTATCCCTTACAGTATATATTTGAGTTCACAATATGAAAAATTAAAAATATACTTTTTGCTTATATCCATAAGAGCAAATGAATGTATAGTTTTTATAAAAAGTCAGACAAAAATTAAAATTTTAAAAATATAAAAAATGCAATAGAGATGAACTTAATAAAGATCACAGCTGAAGTATTTCTGAATTTTGTGTATTTTCAAGTTTTTCCAGTTCATAATATTATTTTTTATTAGATTTTATGGTGCTAGTTTGATATCGTGGGGCATGCGCCAAGTTGTTATGTTCGCCAGGATGGTTTGGAGTATTGCAAGTTTTTATTTTAAGTATATATTATGTAATTATTTTATTAATAATATATAAAAATGCAATTATTATATGTAATCATAATATTCATTATTTATAATTGTTTTTTATTATGTTTATTTATATAAATGTTATTAAATATGCTCCTTATTTATATTTTGTTATTCTTTTTTAATTACTATTAAATTATATTATAAGATTATTATATATAATTACTATTAAACTATAAAATTATTATATACTGCATAATATTATATTACATGTTACTTTTTATGTTATATTGTTTTTCATTATTTATTGATTGTTCTTGGTTATTCTCAATTTTTTCCTATATTCTTTTGAAATATATTTCAATGCATTTCAAAACAATTCTTTAAAATTATCTTCCTGATGATTGTACACCGCTAGGCTACCATCTTGGATTCCATTCTAGTGACATCAAGTGCAGCTTGGCACCTTGCCCCGTGATATCAGACTAGTTCTAGGGTTATGTAAAGAATGATCAGCAAAACATTTTTTTCGGTAATTACCTCAAGGCAAATGTTGTCAAATGAGTAGGGTTGATGTTGTCAAGTCGTGGATTTGAAGACCTATCTACTGAGACCCACCGTATAGAGGAGCTGATGCACTCTAAATCTGTCCAGGCTCAAAGTCTCCACATTGGTGTGGCATGGGTGTTTGGAGAGTGCGGCACCATATCTGATGTTATCCTCATCACTTCATTATGATTCAAAATTACGAGGTCCGTCACTCATGTTACTTCACACTCATGTTACTTCAGATTGTGACATAATTTTAAATCAAATCAAATTAAATTGGAAAATACTTCTGTAATATTTTATTGTTGCCCACAGCTTTTTAATATGAAATGATTTTCTGTCAATTTTTTTCCCTTCGTAATTTTTTTTTATAAGAACTATTTTTCTTAATTAGGGTTGCCTTTTTCTTATTTTCAAATATATAATAATAATAATAATTTTTATACAATCTATTTATGTTCTATGAGATCTAATAAATTATATCAGGAGTTTTGGTTTCTATAATTCAATTCTATTAATTCGTAAATAAATTCATTAAATTAATGAATCTCTTATTTGAATTCAGTATGTTTGGATGATTATGTGATTATGTTAAATTGATTTCCAACTAAGAAAAGCTTAAAATTCTTGCTTTGGGGCATTTTGATTTTATTTCATACTCTAATATTTATTATATAGTCTGAATTGCATATATGATAGAAACATTCTGTTTCATTTCTCTGATAGTTTTAAAATATTCAAATGTTATTTCACTAAGGATGATGCTTTTACTCTCTGAATTTTATAAATTGTTTTACCAACTCAATTTTGTGAATAAAGAAGAAAATACGTAATTTTGAAAGGAATTTTATAACTTATAGAAAAGGAAAATTAAGGAATTTTCGATTGAAATTAATCGTATAAAAATGCATTAATACAATTCTCTCAGAATAAATGTTTGTTTTCGTTCTTAATTGATGTAGTGCCTCAATATGATTCTCATTATTCAATTTAAAAATCACAACTATGCTCAATTTTTCTGTTAAATTAATCTATTTAAGAAAATTCTTTGCCGCAATAAGTGAAAAAATAATGAATTTGCAAAATAAGTGGAATTTACAGATAGAAATGTGCAGTCTTCTAATTTAATTATCTTCTCTCTCCTTCCAAAATTCATAATGATTAAAATGATGGTTTTTAATAACTATAACAATTTTATAAAATGCAAAAACTTTGTATAAAATAAGACAAATTTTTCTCGCATTGTGTTTTTCAGTTTTGAATAATTTAATTTTTCCTAGCTGTAATATTTTTTTCATGCATATTTATGATATGTATGATGTACATATGAAGTTCTGGCAGAAAAGGGGGAAAAAATTCTCTCAATATACCACAGGATTTGAATATTAAGAAGCAAGTTGGTCTGATAGTATTTATTGCAAAATAAATTCCTGATTGACTTGGTAAAGGCAATTTACTTTACATGAATGCTGCGCTATAAAACAGCATGAGGCCTATTGGTGATGATGAACCTTGTAATTTTGAACCATGGTAAAAAATAAACGTTTGAAAGAGATAATCACATGTTACACATTTTCATTCTTCAATGATGTAAGAAAGTATAAAGTATGATAAGTGAAAATTCATAAGGGTTATTGATTGTAATGATGAAAACACCATTAAATGCAATTAATTCAATTTCTAATGATCCAAGATATAGTGTCAGTATGGTTTTCTGAAGCCAGAACTCTGGATATTTTATTTTGATTCCCCCTTCTTAATTAGTTGCAAGTTTTCAAAGTTCTAAATTTAATGATCCTTCCGTATCTACATGTTGGAAACAATCTATCGCGCACTTTAAAATATTCTAGTTATGAATATTTCTGCATTACTCATTTGAATCATTAGGAATCTCAAAATGTGGGCAGTGAGTAATAAATATCCATTTTGTCTTAGGTAATGGTGATAAATTTGACAGACTTATTCAACTTAGCCTAATGCGTGTGTGTGTTAGTGCATTGTGTTTGCTTCAACAAAATAAGTTTTGCACTAACATGACAATGTTTTTTTTTTGTTTAATTAAATTCAAACCATTGCCTTACAGTTGTAAATTGACTTCTAAATATTTATCAGCTTAACAATGTCAGTTTTTGCAGTACTCAGGTTGGCTTGCAATATATTCTTTGCCACAGTTGATCACTGAGAGATACCTCTCATCTTACTTTGATTTGTAAAGTGAATAAACAATCATCAGTCAACTAGTTGAATTGGTTGATTTACAATAAGGAGGCAAAATATTGAACCATACAATTATTTTTCTTGTAAAATTCAAAATAATTAAATGTTTTTCATTTTTTAATCAGGCATGCTCTTTTTTTCTTAAGTGCATATATACCAAATCAAAATTTAAGTTAACTTGATTACATAGTACTTAGAATTTACTTGTTTCACATCTGAAAGCAACATGCATTGTTTAAGC
The DNA here is from genome assembly GCA_019973935.1 of Trichonephila clavipes. NCBI lineage: Eukaryota > Metazoa > Arthropoda > Arachnida > Araneae > Nephilidae > Trichonephila > Trichonephila clavipes. The sequence continues at coordinate 870,313 of BMAU01021435.1, forward strand.
CATTCCTGGTTTACATAATTATCGAAGAATAAACTCATTTTAACTTTTAAATTTTAAATTTTCAAAATGTATTTTTAAAAAATTGTTCATCCTAAATTGAATTTAATTTAGAGAAATGTGATTTAAATTTGTTTAAGATTTCAAATGCTTATCTAGGTTTCAGTAATTGATTACGAGATTGTGGCTGTTGATGTTTGGCTATTTTTAAGTTTAAATCTTTATTTTATTTATTACCTCTGTTGTGTGGCAGAATAAAAGCTGATATAACAAACTGAAGATAGTATTATGGGGAAGAGTGAAAAGTACCAATTCACTTGTTGATCACATTGCTTGACCATGAATTGAAATGAGATCTGCCATCATTGTGTAATTTTTATATACATGATGTACGTGTGTTAATTCATACCACAACTAAATACAAAAAGCTTGTTATAGAATAACTAGTCTTGACTCTACTATAAGGTGAATGTTTCCAATATAATTTTGTTTGTATTACAGCAGCTCTTTATAGCTTGCAACTCAAAATGTATGAATGTTGCATCTTTTGGACAATATGTTATTGCCTTGATGTTGTAAATGTTAAATTGGTATAGGAAATATTTTAAAAGGAAATCAAGTTTATAAAGAATGAAATTTTTCCTTGTCATTAACTATGTCTTTATTTTCTTATTTGTTTCACTTTTGGCATCTGTTCTATTTAGGATTGGTTTGAATTATAGGTGTATGAATAAAATTGTTTGGAGTTAAAGGATTGGTGTTGCAGGCTAGTACTCACACCAGGAAGACATCCCTTTCAGCTTTACATTGATTCAGCATTTGCATTACATTGTTTTTTTTCATTGGCATTCAAAAATTAAACTATAATCTTGTTATAATTTTCTAAAATGTTTTTTTCCTTCCCTCTAATGGGGCTGTGGATTGATATTTTTACCTTTGCAGACCTAGTACATTCCTCAGGAGCTGGTATCACTTTTTAGCACCTAAATTGCTTGTGCAATTGCTGCAAGTAATTTTGGTGCCCAGTTTCCTTCCCATAGGGAGGCAACTGAGCTCTGACAATGTGAAATTATACATAGGAGTTTAATTTTGCCAACAGCACCTAAGCCAAACGCATACTCAAGGGATTTTTTACATGACACATATTTATATGACATGGAAGGGAGGCAACTGAGCTCTGACAATGTGAAATTATACTACGGAGTTTAATTTTGCCCACAGCACCTAAGCCAAACACGTACTCAATGGATTTTTTACATGACACATATTTATATGACATGGATGCTGTAGATTTTCTGCATCATGAAAATCCACTGACTTGGGCCGAGGTCGAACCTGCAACCTTAGGTGCACAAGGCCAGCAATTTTATTTTATTCTTAAGTGATTTTCTTTCTCTTGGAATTTTATAGTCTGGTAAATGTGGATGATGCTGTCTTACCTTTTCTGACCATAATCGACTTAGTTTTCCTAATTTTTACCCAGTACTTAAATTTCTTTTTTTTGACATTGCAATTAGATAATGCATTCTGTAATAGTTATTTCCAATAGACTTAGTTTCTTATAAATTAACCTTAACCAAGTGCTGAGCACAACTTGTCTAGATATAGTATGAAAATCAACTTGCTAACCAACCAATTTTTTTTTATGACAGTTAAGCTTCTTCAGTTTATTGCTGCCTAATGGTCATGACTAGGTCTTGTATGAGTTAAAAAAAAAAAAAAAAGAAAGAAAGTTTATAGAGCAACTTTTTCTTATTACTGCCTTGCATGTTATTTTAACAATTTTATATTGCTTTGCATTTTGATTTCTTATTCTTGGACACTTTTTCAATTTCTTAGATAATCATGGGAAAAAAACCCACCTATGAACACTTTCAGCTCTTAATAATATTAAGTGTCATCATTGAACTGTACAATTTTATTAGTTTATTTATGAAAATTTATGTATATATGTGTATAATACCATTTGTTATGCAAGTATGCTACTTCTGCTAATTCACCAAAGTTAATTATGTGAATGAACTAGCAAAAAGATATCTAACAGATGACTAATGATTCTAGACTTATTAAATATTTTTTCTTCTTTGTATTGAGACATTTGTAAATGTTGAACCTTATTTAAATTGGAGGGGGGGTATATTTGATCTACTTAAATATATTTGTTATAAAAAAGATTATTTTTTTTAAAAAAATAAAGTGACTTCTTTACTATATTACATTGATATGTCTTTGAAATTTATTTTGGAACTCTGATTATTTTTAAGGAATTATTTTTTTTTAACATAATTAGTAATAGTGCGTAATGTATTAAAAATTCAATTTAAAAAAATGCTATTTTAATTTTCACATTTATGGATAAACAAATTCAGAACTCTTCTCCCCCCCCTTTCCTCTGCAATTATTTGCTGAGTATTTTTAAATTTAATGTATTGATTAGAAACTACAACTCTCAGATTTTTAAGATTATTTCTTATTTATTTTTTGTCCCTTTTTTAATTCTGTAATCATGTATTGGTTTTTTTTTATCTCTATTATTCAGAAGCACAAGGAACCTAATTTTTTCATATATTCTCTTGGGATCCTTTCTGGAATCTGAGTTTTTTCAGCATTTCTAGGGTATTTGTTTGGTGTGTCAAAGGTGGGATGTCATGATAAAAAAAAAAGTGTATAAGATATTATAAAGTGTGATGTGTGTATTTTACATTATAAAGACCGAAAGAGCTCTATGTATTTATTGTTAAACAATTCTAGTTTTGATAATTTTGTAATGTAATGGATTAAAGCAAAAACGTTTGAGAACAAATTTAATTAGTTGAATTGCATAACATTTTAAATATGAGAAATATTTTAGTACATGTGTAGATTATCAAAATTAAGTCTCTACATAACTGGAATATTAAATCTAAATGTTGAAAAAGATCCTATAGAGAAATGAATCTATATAATTTTGCATAGTTAAAAAATTGAAAGATCAGTCACTAATGACTTCGGCTCTAGATCAGGAGTGGCAAACAGGATTTTATCAAGTACCCAAATTAAATTAAAAAGCAAATTTTTCAGTGTTCCATACCTTATGTATTTATACATTGTACTAATATAATTTTTATTTGTAATAAATAGTAAACAATATAGCATGTATTATACTATTGCCTGATTTCATCAAATTTAAAGACATCTGCAGCCAATAGTGGAAAACTGTTTCTGCGTTTGTGTGAACACTAGTAATAATGATGGCAGCGTTTGGTGGTGTTTTTTGATTTGATGAAATTTTCACTAGTATAATACATAGGTACACAACAAAACATATATAGAGACAGAATACAATATTTATTCAATATAAAAATGTCTCAAAGAATGATTACATTTTAACAACACTTATGTTTGAAGTGAATTATTCTTATGATTTGTTAGGAATTTTTTTCTTTATTTGTAAGATTTTGGGAATCGGGCTGATATGTTCATTGCAAAGTGTTACATGTTTCTGAGAATATCCTCTATCAGTCAAAAATAGACTTTCGCAAGGTTAAATGAACATAAAAATAGTTGAAAATGCAAGTGATAGAGAGTTTTTTTAACTGAAGTAAAGGTATCAAGCATGCTCTTCTGCATTTCTAGTACTGAGTTTTGAGTGCAGAATTCAGACTCAGCATTTTTTGACATTCAATAACATTCAAATTTTCCATTGTGTTTTTGTATATTTACAAATTTGTGTCCAAATAGATTTACTTTGAAGATCTGTAATCTGTATTTCTAAATTTTCAAATTCCTCCCAATTAATGAAGTTGCTATCAAAATCTTTTTTAATGGTCATGGACTCGTGGCCTGCACGTGATGTGTTCAAGCCTAGTACCACTGAAGATCCACCTTGTAGAAGGGTTGATGCACATTAAATCTGTCAAATTTGAATTAAGCTACTAAGTTTAAGTTCAAATAAAGCATTATTTCTAAGCTTTTACTTGATATCAAAAGTAATACATAAAAAGTTACTTATAATGTATTTATATGTAGATCCAGTGTTCGACAAAAGTATTTAGATATGCCTTATGAGGATGAGGATGATGATGAAGAAATTTTGGGATCTGATGATGATGAGCAAGAAGATCCTCAAGACTACTGTAAAGGTACATTCAGACTTAAATTTTATTTTTCTACATAATCATGAAAAAAGAAACAATGCAATGTTATATATATGTTACTGTTAAAGTGTATAATACAAAAAGTTTTATAAAACGATATACAATATGTTATAAATAAAATATTATATAAATTATTATAATACATAATATAAATTATTATAATACATAAAATTGTTAAAATAATGAATGTTAGTTTTGTATGACATACTTTTTTTTTAATCAGATACATGTTTGAATAATTTACTAAACACAGTGGAATGAAAAAGGTTAAAATTAAAATAAAATATCAAAATGTTTTTATCAGATCATTTTTTTTATTCAGTACATGTGTATATATATATAGGCTTTCCCCCATACTGTTTTTTTTTCTAACTTATATATATTTATATGTTTAATCAAACATTTAAACGTTCAGAAAAAAGCAATCGTTTCAATTGCTATCTGTAAATTTTTCTTTTATTTATTACTTATAGAAATTTAATTTTAATAAATATATATATATATTATTTTAAAAGGATTATTTCATTACTAAATGAATTCTTTGTTAATTAAAAAGTGCATTGTCTATTATTTTGGATCAAAATACATTTTAGAGACATTTTTAAGCTAACTTTATGTAACAATTGATTGATTCATAAAAATCTGAAATCTATTATATTTTAGATTCTCAGAAACTAACTATTATTAAAAAATGAACGTTTTTTGTTTTACTCTTAGCGTCAGAAGCTATATCTTATCTGTGAGAAGGAGGGGAAGATAGAACAATAATTTTACACTAAAAAAAACCGTGTTCGGGCTATAGAGAGTGGAATGGAACAAATTTTGAAAAAGTGAAATTTTTTTACGTAATTTTAGAAACCACTGACATTGTGCGTGTACAAACACACACACAAAAATGCTGGTGTCATGAGGAAAAGAGAAAGCCCGAGCAACGCAGGGCTAAGCTGTGGAGGGGGGTGGAAGTCATTTTGAAAATGAGTATTAGAAGTGCTGATTTTGTGAAGAGAAGGGAAAATTGATAAAAGTAGAGATATAGCCTATGCAACGCTGGGCCATGCAGCTAGTTAAAGTATATAACAGATTAAAAATTTCATACTTTAACCTAGTTATTCTATGAAATAACTAAGGGTAGACCGTTAAAGCAATAAATAAATGATTTCAAAGTTATTTATAAATTAATTGATCATAAATAGCTAAAATCTCTCGAAAAATACATTTTATTCCATTTGTGGATGAATAATTCATAAATAATAAGGGAAAGCTGGTGATATAATTTATTATTGCTCATATTGCTAACATGAGTTAAACAGAAAGGGGGTGGGGGAGAATATGTTGCAAAAATAGATTAAATTTAAATATTATGAACAAAAATACATGCTACGAAAAAAAACTGTTGCTTGATAAAAACATTGTATCAACTTTTTAAAATAAGAATGCAAGGGAATATTGATTTAAATTTTATGAAAAACCTTTATTTTACTTATCATTGTTTATTAGAACAAGGACTGCTGTGATGGCACTTTGGATTGCACTGCTTATTATTTTTGAAGCAGCACACTTTTTACTATTACACATTTTTTCACATGAGCACTTTTTAAATCCTTGTTCAGTACCGCAGCTTTGAGCTGTTGCAAGAGATTGAAGCATTGTGTCAATATTTGCAACTTCTTCAATGGAAATTAATTCGTGCCACTAGTGCACACTGGAATTTTTTTAGAGGCAGGGGTCCAGGGTCGACTATTCTTGTATCATGCTCCAATACGCCGCCCAACATATTCTTTTGATTTTGTCAATTTTCATGAACAAAAAAACAGTAAAAAATTAATTATTGAATGAATAATTAGCATTGATTAATAAAATTAATTATTAACAACATACTTCATTAAGTTTTATGTACTATATACAAAAGATTATATTCAATCGGGGGGAAAATCAAGGGCATTGGGGGTCCGGACCTGAGAACCTCCCCTTGTGTTCGCCATTGATTCTCACTGACATATATTGAACTGATATTAAGAGTACAATTGTTTTATTGGGACATCTTTAGTTCTTGTAAAAAAAATCCTTCCCAAAGCAGCTAGAACCAGTTCAAAGAACTTTTGAGTTCTATATTTTGTACTTTAACGATCAAGTAATCGCTATTCTATAAAATACCTTTGTTAAATCATAAAATTCAATAATTTTATGTACTTGAACTGACTTATCTTGTTATTTCATGAAATACGTAGCTATTCTATGAAATAGCGGTTTTCACGCTTTAACAGTAACATGTATATTAGATATAATTAAATATTCTTATAAAAATATAAATATTATTTGTTTCTATAAATTAAAACATTATGATAAAAATGTTTTATCATTTAAAAATTTGTTTTAGAGCTTTTATTTATTGTTTGTTTTAGGTGGTTATCATCCGGTAAAAATTGGAGACCTATTTCATAGTCGATATCATGTTATTCGTAAACTTGGCTGGGGCCACTTTTCAACTGTCTGGCTTTGCTGGGATTTGAGGTGAGATATTATTAATGAATATATATATTAAATAATTAAATTTGAAGAAAATTTATTTAGTTTTGTATGCTTTAACTTTTAAAATTTGTACATAAAAAATTCAGTTCAGTTCAGTGCAGTAGTTAACATATTTCATGGGCTTGATAGTATAGCCAAACTTACGGTTTTTATATCTCATTAATTTAATATTTTTTATTACAAAGTCATGTCAAACTTCTGTGGATTCAAATAAAAACGATACCTCTTCAATTTTTATGTAATACTGTTTACCTTTCATAAATATTAACCAGACACTTATTTTTTGGGGAAACAAATTCTTTTCTTATGTAAAACTTTTTTACAAATTCTTCATTCTCCTTTTAAACCATACTTCTGTTCTTTCCATATATCGTATAATTTTTTCCTAAATTCAGGTTAAAAGTTACCTTAAATAAATTCTGAATAAATTGTTTTTGCATTTTTAAATATTTCCTTTCTGATTGTAAAATAAATGGAAAAAGATTATTGGGAATCAGTATTCAAATAGTTATTGCTGATTAGTAAATATTGTATTGATTTAATTATATTCTTTATAAAATATAATTTTTTATTACATAAAATATGTCAAAAGAGTTGTACAAATATTGCAAAGCATAAACACAAAAAGTGTAACTCTTTTACAAGAACTTGGAAATGTCTAATACTATGGAAATTATTTGAATGCAGTGCATTTTTTTGAATAATTTTAGTGAAAGAAGTTGCTATTTACAATAATAGAAGCTATAAAAGTATCAAGTAAATTGGATATTATTTTTAAAAAATTATGTATATTTGATACAAAACAACAATAAAAAAATCAGCACATGGATTTATAAATATTTTTCTGTATTTCATTGGAAAAAATTCTCAGAAATAAACTAAATAAAGCTGTGAAATAGTTAAAATGGGGGGAATGAGATAAAAACTACTATAGTGCTCTGAATAATTATTTGATTATTTTCCTTCTCGAAATCTAATTTTTTCTAACTTCCTGATTTCTGAAATAATTGTTATAGACATTTTTTTGTACATGTTTTTTTTTTTTTTTTGAAAAATGTATTGAAATAACTTTTACCATGCAAACATTTTTAAAATTAAATATACTTGAATTATAGTATTATAAATTTTAAGTATTCCTTTAAGAATTCGTTGTAGATGACTCAAATATTAACTTATTAATATGACCTTAAAATTGTTCCCCCCTTTTCAACAAGAAATTTTTAAAATTCTTAAAAGCATAAAAATACTTAGTATCTTTAAATTATTTTTTTAACATGGAATAAATATTCTTAACCTTATGATTTTTTCAGTTTTCAAAAGTAAAATAACTGAAATGCTTGTTTGAGAAATATTTAACAGTACATTTAAAAGTCATGCATGTTAATTGTAATTATGTATTAATTTGAATTTCCTTTTTTGTACCTCAATTTTTCTTATATATATATACTGTAAAATATGACATATAATGCATACTTTTAATACAAAAAATGTCAAATTTGCAGATGCACATTATATGCCAAGTACAAAAATATAGCTTCAAAAATTTTTTAAAAAAATAGATGAGCATAAAAAAAAAAGAAATGACATGCCTAATGAACATAAAGGGTTGTAATTCTAGAAGTTTGGAATTTTTTCAAAAGCCGGAGACAATCCTCGAATAAATGGCTTCAAAACAAAAGAGCATTTTGCAAGTACATATCAGATTCCTTCAGGGTTGCATGTTATACACAGGACTTTACGGTGTATATATATCTATATATAAATCTGTATGTGTTGTTTAACTTTAAAGAAGTCATTAAGGAATTTAACTCTTTATTGAATTATAAAATAAAAAATTTTATTTCATGTATTAATGCTGTATTATGTATTCTTCAAAATTGTTAGTAGGATTCACCTATCAAGTTTTCAACTAAAACTTATTTATTGCATTTTGTTTAATGGATTTGTATATAATTTCAAGTTATTTTTTGAAAAAAATAAACTTCTTTTTAAGAATGATTACATTATTAGGTATCATTTTCATTCAGAAGGAAAAAGGCATTTTCTTTTCTTCCCACAAATGGGAAATTGGATAAAAGAAATTTATAATTAAATACAATTTTATATAATTTTTTTCTACTTCTGAGAACTTCTGTATTTTTAATTAAAACTAATCTCTTTCCATTCATTGGAGCAATTTAAGTATTTTTATACTCTTGTTGGAAAAAGCAACAACTTTAACCTTTGGAATTCTTCTATCACAGCTGAACATAATTAGTATCAATGTTACAAGCTCAAAGGAAATTTTATTATATACTAATGGATTAATTTTTTTATCTTGGTAATTAATCTGTAAAGCAGAATTTCTCATTATTTATGCCATTTTTTTCTCATCTTAAAATTAGCTTACATTTATTTAATTTACAAATGTCACGTGCCATTAGGGCATGAAGTCTCCAATATTTTTCAATAATACAAACAAAACCATTTAGTGCAGGGTATACATCCAAATGTTCAGAGATCATAGGTTGACCAGAGTCACAGAGAGTACAGTAAGGCGAGTTGGTGATACCAATTCGCAGTAGAGAATTGGCGGAGATTGGAAGTGAATCAGATCCTAAAAGGAGATTGGAATCGAAGAGGGTTCTTGAAAAGGCCTTGGTCCACCCAGTGCTGTTGTGTCAATTGAAGAAGAGATGAGACCTCATACAATCATGTCCTGTCAACAGTCGAAAATAAGCTACAGCTGCTTTTTTAGAAGCTTCAGGAACTTGAGCTGAATTCTCGTTCAAAATTGCCTGTCTCTTGTTTTTCGAAATCTCTGCAGCTCCTAGTTTAAAATTATATTTGAAGGCTTTATTAGTAAAAAGTCTCAAAGTATGAAAAGTCGAAATTCTTGTGGATCCTTGGATCATGAAGGCTCTTTTCTTAGCAAAAAAGTTAGTATGTTCGTTTTCAGCGATGTCACAATGTGCCAGAACCATCTGAAAAGAAATTTTATGAGAAAAATCTTTAAAAAAAGTCCACATTTCAAAATTCTTTGAACTACAGAGGTAATTTTGTCATAAAATCTGCAATGCTTATTGAGTCAGAAAAGGTTAACGTTCCTGTTGAAATTGGAGCTTTTTAGTGATAGTTGGTCGACCGATGCTTCAATGGCTTCAATCTCACCATCAAAGGTTGTAGTACAAAAACCTACTACAGCTTTAATAGCTGAAATTGAAGGGGGGAATAAGAATATGTATAAATTATTAAATACAATTCTTAAAAGAAAAGGAATTGTAAGAGATCTGCATTTTTCATTTATTATTTATGATTCCTATAATGTCATAAAATACTTAAATTTAAAATTTCATTCACTAGTTTAAAAAATATTCTGGAATATTCAGAAATCACAATTATCAAAATTTATACAAATCATCTTAAATATTTTCAAGCTGTTAGTAGCGAGTTCATTTTTATTAACTGCAATGATAATTGCAAAAATTGCTTTTGTGTCCTATGTTTTTTAAGGCAGTAGTAGTACTTATTTAAAAGTTTTCTTACAAAAGTAAGGAAAATTTATTTTCTTTATCTTTTTTAAATTTTTAGTGGCAAAAGGTTTGTTGCTCTGAAAGTGGTAAAGAGTGCATCTCATTACACAGAAACAGCTTTAGATGAAATCAAATTACTTCGTAGTGTAAGTATTATTTTTTAAATATCTAATTAGAATAATTAGACTTTATTCCTTTATATACTGCATTTTACAAAACTCTTTATTTATTAGGTAAGGGAAAGTGATCCAAATAATTGTTTTAGAGAAAAAGTTGTACAATTGCTAGATGACTTCAAAATTTCTGGTGTGAATGGATCACGTATCCTTTTTTAAATCAAGGGAAATAAAGAAAAAAATTTTTGAATTATAATATATCTTGGGATGTAGTAATTCTAAGTATATTTCTCTTCTTTACTATATTTTATGTATCTTTCTGTTAGTTTCTAAATTTTTGTAATGTTTTTTTAAATATTGTTTTCTGCAGCAAGATAGCAGCATACACTAATCAAAATATCAAATTAAAAACAATTTTTTTTATAATTATAGAGTCCAATTAATGTGCTTAGCTGAAAATATTAATCACGAAGTACTATGCTGTTTGAATTAATTGGTACAAATGGGGGAAAAAAATGACTTTTTCTAAGACCTAAACTTTTTATCATTACATACCTTAAATAAATTAAAGTATGTCGTCCTTTAGCAGATATGGCATCTTTGACATGCCTTGGCATTGACTGCACAAGAGTAACATACATGTTCTAGATTTCATCATCGTGGAAATATACTAGTATAACCCTTTTTATCATTTGCTCTGTTGTCGTGCAATTCATCTCAGAGAAATGATTCTTGAGAATATGCCATAAGTTTTGAATAGGATTTAAATCTGGGTGATTTCCCGGCCAATCGAGTACTTTTATTTTTCCGCATAAAAGTATGGACCAATTTCGAATTGTGATAAGGGGCCAAGTCCTGTTGAAATGTTTTATCAAATGTTTCCATGAAAGGAAGAATCCTACAACATAATATTTCTATATATTTGACAGAATTCATAGATCCTTTAAGAGGAACTAAGCTTCCAGTGCAATTTGTTGTGAAAAAAACCCCTTTAAACATCTTCTTAGAAGGTTGTTTTACAGTCAGTTAGACATGATCTGGTAACCAAAGTTTCAGCTTCAATTCGTCTAATTACACTTGATTTGTATCCTTGCACTAATAAATGTTTCATCACTGGAAACCACCTTCTTCAGTCGTTAAGAGTCCTTGACCGTATTTTTTTGGTACATGCTAAACATTTTTTCGCCATTTTCTATGTTAGAAATTACTTATTCCTCAGTCTTAATGCCTTACGACTGACTTCCAGAAGCCTTTTTCTGTGCAGTCGAGGTACTCACTTCAGCACCATAATGCAATAAATTCCTTTGAAGGTCTGTGCTTGTCTTACTTTGATTTATTTTGTTATTTCTTATTAGAATTTTATCTGTTCGGGGAGTAATTTTCTGTTTGAGCCCACATTTTCCTTTTCTTTTTGGAGACGATGATCAGGAATCTTGAAATATTCTTAAAATTTTTGTAACACTTAATTTGATCACACCAACTTTTGTAGCTATATCTCTCACAGTTATTAAGAGGGATTTGGTTCAGAATAGTTCCTTGGAGTAATATCTATCTTTGAACAAGTAAAAGTAACACGTGTTATACAGAACGCAAAATTGAAATTGCCAGCTGCCCCACTGAAAGGCTCACAACTGAGCTCCTGATACACTAAAACTTATAAATTATAGTCAAAGTTGATGTGTCACACTAGTTAAAGGCAAGTGTAACAGGTTTCAGATGGTTCAGGACACATCACTAGTAATCACATACAATTCAAACAAGAAAATCATGTTTGTCCCAATTAATTTGAATAGTATAGTAGAGTTTAATAATGTCCTTAAGCTAGTTGAATAATGAATATGTGTCTTATACTACTACTAATATTTTTCTCATTGAATTAATTTATTATAACTATGTAAATATCATGTTTTTGTTATCCATCCCTTTTGAAAAATATTTATTACTTGAAGTTATTAGGATTTTATTTAAAGAGAGAAAGAATCTTCACATTTTTAAATTAAAACATTAATAAAAAATGTTTAGTACTAAAATATTTGTTTTATTCATATTTTATTGTATGTGATTAATACTCATGAATGTAACCAATATATTAAGCATATTTGAAAATATTAAGTGCACTTATTTTTTTTTCAAATAGTACTTTAAAATTTATACAGGAAGATTTACTATAAGTAAATATGAAATTTATTTTGTTAATATTTAAATTAAAAATTTTATTTCTAAATTTCTGTGTTAATCATATATTTACTGTCTTCTGCTTTATTCTAATAAAATTCCTTTTACAATATTAATCTCAATTTACGAGATTATTAATTTGATCACTTAGATAATGTTTTCTTTAATACTGTAGTAAGTCACTCTCGATGTTTGTGTTTCAAATCTTTATAGTTAGGTTTAGGTAGCAACATCATCAATTTTTCTTCTATTTTTGATTTGGATGTCATTTTGATAAGTATCAATTGTAGTTACTTAAATAATTGTAAGTTTTTTAATGTGGCAAAGGAAAAATTTTTATTCTATAATTTTTCTTGCTTTTGCTGATGTGTCATTCATTTCATAATGCATTTGCTTCTTACTCATTGGTTAAGTTGGTTATCATTATTTGACTAATTTCTATATTAAAAGTAATTATTTTCACTCTGTTTTTTTAAATATAACTATTTTAAACTTGTCTATTTGCCTAAAATTATGTATATTTAAATTTCCTTAAATATTCCTAGATGTTTGTATGGTATTTGAAGTATTAGGTCACAATCTGTTAAAATTGATCATCAGATCTAACTATCAAGGTATTCCATTAGCAAATGTAAAGCTTATAATTAGACAGGTAAATACTCTTATTTTATATTACTTGAGTTTTGATTGAAAGATAATAGATATTTTATAATTTTAATTATAAATTGTTGCATTAAAAATTAAATAATACTCTTCATATCAATAAAAATTTAATCAGAAAGAAATTAAGGGAACATCAAATTATATTTATAATTGTTTTGATGTAATAAATGACTGCATTATACAGTTTTCATTTTTAAAGAGTTTTTAAATTTTTTTATCAGATTAATATGTGTAAGTTATGCTTCTCTTCTGATATTTACTCTAGGTTATTGAAGGTCTAGATTATTTGCATAGGCAATGTAAAATCATACACACAGACATTAAACCTGAAAATATTCTAATTGCTGTTGATGAAAGCTATGTTAGAAAGCTAGCCTATGAGGCAACACAATGGCAAAAAATGGGAATTCGTCTTCCTGGTTCATTAGGTATGTTATTGTGTTTTAATATGTTTTGAGTTTTATTTTATTATTCAATTTGCATTGATCAATTTTTTTTATGAGTGTCAAGTTTTTTATATATGTTAAATGGTATAAAATATGTTTGAAAATATTTTTATTTGATCTATATTTAGCTTAAATTTATTGAAAATAATATGGAAGTGTAAAAAGATAAAATATTTCCAATTTCTTTTTATTTTGTGGATTGTTTTAAGCTCAAAATTTGTGAATAAAAATCTTCTAAGAATAAATTTAAAATTTAAAAGGTTTGTTTTCTTTCCAATATTTAGTTAGTACTGCTCCTAAAGAATTCAGAGGACCTACCCCTAACACTAAGATGTCTAAAAATAAAAAGAGAAAATTACGTAAGAAGGCAAAGCGGCAACAAGAACTTCTTGAAATACAAATGCAACAACTAGAAGAACTAGAAATGAGTGAAAATTTAAATCAAGTAATTGTTCAGTTTTTAAACCTTTAGTGGTCTAAAGAATTATAAAGAAGCTTTATATATGCATGAATAAAATTACATTGCTGTTTGGCGTAAAATATTTCAAAATTTGTGTGTGTTAATTTTGCTAGTGGGTGAGAAAGCAATTAAAAATTGAATTTGGATAACAACATTTATATAAAACTAAATCTTGTTTATTTTAATAAAAATTATGTTTAAAAAATTTTTATGCATACCAATTTGATAATATGTAAAAGATATATAAGTTAGTATTATAACATGTAGTGTATCAAGTGTATTTTATTAATGTATTTTTGAAATTAGTGTTAAAAAATATCTATGAGTTATAGAAACATGTGGTGTCAAATTTATATCAACTGTCATATGGGTCTTTTGTATGGTATGAAAAAATAAATTGCTTAAAATTACAACAATAGAATATAACTAATGCATATAACTCCATGGAAGTGATGTGGCCGCGGTAGCCGAGTGGTATAGGTATCGGACCGTGGCTTGCCTTGTCATGAGTTCGAGCCCAGTACCACTAAAGACCCGCCGTGTAGGGCAGCGATGCACGTTAAATCTGTCGAGAGCTGAAACGTCCCTCCCGTTGGTGTGGTGTGGTAGTTAGGAGAGGGGGTGCCAGCTCAGGTGTCGTCCATGTCACTTGACCATGGTTCAAAATTACGTGGTCCGTCGCCAAAAGCCCTCGTGTAGCTAAACAGTGCGACGTTAATAATAAATCAAATCAAATCCATGGAAGTGATGTATCCATAGCACTTGCACGATATAAAAGAGGGATACAAAAATATTATTGAATATTGCATGTGCATTTTAAATACTCAGAAATAATAGTTTGATATTGTGATAAAAATGCATATATGGTACCTATTCATATTATATTCAAATTTATCAAAACTCAACTTTGTCATATGATGCAAATCTGGTGTGAATGTACAGAAGTAGGTCTTCTACCTTCTGTTCACCTTCATATTTTTTTCTCAAAAAGTCTATGACACCCACACATTTATCAAAAATATCACTTTCGGCTTTTGGATTGCTGCAAATAGTATAACAGTTTCTGTTCAAAGTATGCTATTTATTGGAGGACAAGATAGCCTCAGTGTAGTGGATGCAGTTGTAGAGGAACATCAAAATTGAGTTTCAGTCATCACTGCATCACTTTCAATCATACCCCAGTGCTCATACTAGTTCATGTGTTTCAAGCATATCAAGAACTATAGTTTGGATAAGGACTCCAATAACATTACAAATGTGTCCATATAAAACTTAACATTTTCAGCAACTGCTGTCAATGGATGGGCCAAAGTATGAAGTATTTGGGCCTTTTCGATCATTAAAAAGCTTCATTTAAAATTGTATGGATGGATAAAGTGCAATTCTAAATTTGGGACTTAATTCTTGCATTTGCTTGTATTTTAAACTATTAGCATTCCTCATTAGTTTAGAAAAATATCTTTGAAGCCAGAAAAATCACTTACTACATGGTGTGAATTTAACAAACTTTTGTGATTGTCCCTTTGTAGTCTTAGAATGAGGTGGTGAACATTTAGAACATTTGCTGTTGTAAATCATGTTACATAAAATGTCTTGTAACACAATTTTTGTATTTTACCTGAAGTAACAGTAGTATCTTATTTTGTCAAGATTTTGAAATTTTTTTTATGTCATGTAATACAAAATTCCATACTTTGGTAAATATACATCTGCAAATTGCATGCTTCTCCAACCTGTTTATTATTATTTTTTATTATGTTTTACTTTCACAACAAACTTTTGAAACACTCAGCATGTAAGCTGATAAGATGCAGCATATTATTTATAATGGCATAGATTAATTTATATGTTTCGTATTTTAAATATATTTTTCTTTGTAATAATATCTCATATGCACTAAATTCTTTATTTTACTTAAAATAATATGAATTTTTAAAATAGGTTTTTATTTACTTTTTTATGTGTGTAAATATATATATAATATAGAAATTGTGTACCACATATATTTCCAAATAAAAGCTAATCCATGTATCAGCTGAGAGTGCATTGCTATTTTCCTTCAAAAACTTATTCAAAATTCAAAACCTGTATACGAGTTGAATTGGGGGGGGGGAGGAATTCGGTATTTTTTAAACATGTTGCTACAAAGATAAAAATATTACCAAGTTTTTAAAACAAGTGAGAAATATTTTCCAAATTGAAATAAAGTAAAATGCCTGTCTTTTACTATTGCCATTTTATTTTATCAACGGTGATAGTTTTATTTCTGATTAATCTATTTGAAGCTAGTACATTTCTTTCAATTCATTTGCCATATTGTACACTATCTGTGCTTATTATTTTCTGCACTGTTTTGTATTTATTTGTTTGGAAAATCTATGGAAAGATAATTCATATATGGTTAATTACAAACTATTGGAGTAATTACTTTTGTTGAAAATCCTTCTTACGGTATGCCCGCTTTCCACTTCTTGGTAAATTAGAAACAAGTTTGAGAATGAAAGGAAAATTAAGCAAGTTGCCAGAAAAAAAAAGCAGCTCGTGGTCATCGGCTTATGTTTTATGCCCTGGAAGAAAAACTCTCTATATGATGATATGCATTCAGCCGCCCAAAATATGAATTATTTGGAAACTGATTTTGACTCCAACTTTGAAGGATTTATACATTCTTTTTTTTCTTTTTGAATAAATATCACATTAAAAGCATCCAAAAAGTTGAGATTAAAATCACCTTCGCATGGCTAGTTGAAAATGTAAAAAAAAAAAAAAAATTTCCTTACTATATTTTTTCTGAGATTAGTGGATTCATATGTAAACTAAATCCCGTACTTACGCTCTAAGAAAGTTACGGAAATTCTCAGCTTATATATACACAGAAGTATATATTTGCAATTAGAATAGAGCAATTCCATCCGTAGTTTAAGTATAATATTTATTGCCTTTGTATGATTTTAAGTTGCATCTTAGAAATTATTGTAAAATTTTGATATGTAACTGGTGGATTTATTACACATATTAGGTTGTTTTAATATTTAAAATCAAGTATTTTGTTTACATATTTTTAACCTTACATGCATGACATTTTTTATGAAGAAATTTTGATCCAAATATATAAATAAACTGTAAAATATACATGTTTATTTGTTTTATGTAGGATGATAGATTAGGGGATGGCGATAATGCTGAAGGAGATTGTGAAAATGTAGATAATGACAGTAGATGTAATGGTAGCTCTGATGATAATTGTGGTAAATACTGTTTTTTTTAACCATTCTATTACAATTGCTTTATAATTACTCTAAATATAAAACTTATCAAAAAATATGAGTTCAATTTTTTAGATGTGTATCCTTTTGACAAAATTTTTTAAAATACGTGTAGAAATTATTAAAAAGAATTTTCTGTTAAATAAAAAAAAGGGGAAACTATAGAAATTAGAGTGAATTGTGGGGTGTTTTTTTTTCTTTTCTGTTACAGTATATCAAATATTAATAAAATTATAATGTCTCTGTGATTAGTAGAAACTTACTTACCTTTGCTTCATAATGAAGAAACATGGAAAGGATTTCAGTAGGGTCGTTTAACAGATAAATCTGTATTTCTGCCCCTTTTCTTAAAATGTTAAATGAATACAGTAATAGCCATTGAGATATTTTATAATTTTATATTCTTGTGGGTAATTGTGTGTTGGGATCTGATGAATAACCAATTATCTGACCGATTTAATCAAACAAAAATTGCAGACTACTTCTTAAAAACTAAAGTGAACTTTTCAATTCATCTTAATGCTTCAAACTAAAAAAATAACATAAAAAAAAACATTGGCTCATCAGAAATATATAAACAATTGTAACCAGTCTTAAATTATGCATCAGCAAAACAGTATCTGGAAGTTCTTAGTTTTTACTACGTCAGATAATTTGTTATCAATTACAGTTAACAACTTCATTTAAAAAATTCTATGTAAATATTAGCATCACACACATCTATTAGGGTATTATGACATTAGACCTTTATGTTTGGATTAAAGGGTAGAAGATGAGATGTGTGCTGTTTAGAATTTAAACATCTTGTAACCTCCAATGTATGTGTAAAAGTCAGTAATCAGTTCTTTGTTATAACACTTTTGTATCCTGTGGTAACGTCTCATTTATTTTCTTAACTGCTTCTCCATATAATCAAATTAAATACAATTATCTTGACTAAACACAATTCTCTTGATTATCACTACAATCAAATAACTACTGTCCATTGCGTTAAAACACTCCCAAGAAACTTTCTCTTTGTTACATCAGATCACGCCTGTGCATCAATCTCACTGAAGGAATTCAATTTCCTTCACCCCAAAACACAGCAACCCCTCCGAAACTGTGCCGATTTGCAACAACATTCCCTAATCCCCCGCCAACAGTAGTCTCGGACACTACATATCCAATGATCATAAAACAAGTTTGAGCAAAGGTTCAAAATTCTATTCCACAAATAATTTCTAAATTTTCAACTTCTGTTTAAAAACACCTTTCCTGCAAAAATTTAAAAATAAATTTGCTTAAATCCTTGCGTTGGTTTTATTTTGACTAAAAACTAGTTTTAAAGCACCTCCATTTCTTGCTTTATAAGCATATTTAGTTTTACTAAAATGTTCATATATCTAATTTTAAATGTACAATACAGCTATAAAATATAAATATAAGAAATTAAATTAATTAGCAGTGGGAAACTGCTGTATTATGTTGTATAACAACCATCAGAGTTTGAATTAAAGATGTCATAAGAAATATAAAAATTATATCAAGTACATTTGTTATTTAACATTTTTTTCTTCTATGTTATCAAGTTTTATTCAGTATTTTCTTAAAAGTTTCTCCTTTTTTTTTGCAGTTTATTAAGAAATTTTATAGAATGTTTCAATTTCTTACAGTTTTTATTAATCATTTTATTTTATTTTTTGAAAAATGACATATTTGATTAAAGTTGTCTGGTTTCAGAAAATTAAAAGAAATATATAAGTTCTGTATAGAGACATGTTATTGCATGTTTATTGAAAATGGGAAAGAATTTTCAGAGATAGCATGTGACTTGGGAAAGCAATCTCCTCTCTTAATAATCACATAATTGCATTGCATCTTAAATATTAAAACTGTCTTAAATTTTAAATGTTAAATTACATTTAAAATTGGATTAGTGTTTATATATATATATTATATAGTTACTAAAAATTTATGATCGTAGAACTCAATGGTTGAATTTATATTTAATTTTAGGGCAAAATATATGTATAACAAAAACGTATGGACATTCACCTGGTACATCAGTTTCCCCTTCCCAAGAATATTGTAGTCCAACTCATAGTGAAAATATACCTAGAATAGGAAGTGTGGAAAGACCTCGATTATCAGTTTCAGCTGAAGGGTTGTGTAATGGTCATGAAGATAATGTAGATGAGTATTACTTAACATCAAGGGGTAGGCTAGAAAGGTCTGAAAGTACTCTTACACCTTCTTGTCACCAAAAATCTAAAGAACCTGAAATTAGAAGAGTAGCATCTTGCCCTGGTAAGGTTCTTATTAACTTTTATTTGAAAATATTTTCTTTCTCAGAAAAAGGTAATTCAGTGTACAATGAATCTTCATAAAAAGAAATAGCAAATAAGAGTGTTTATAATTTTTCATTATTGCATTCTTTCTGAGAAAAAGTAGGGAATTCAATTATGATCTTTGTCAATGAAAAAGGGGGTTGAAAACATATTGATTCTTGCTATGTGAATAAATAAATATGCTTGAATATTTTCTCCCTGCAAATAATTTGATTTGTATTAGTAAATATATGATGCATTTATTTGGTTTAATGTTCTCTCCCCTCCCCTCTCTTTGTTACTTTTATAATGAAATAAATTTGTGGCAATTGCTGTTTTAATTTAATTTCTGCATGCTTTTTTTATTGAAGTGAAGTCATATATAATGTATTAAGAGTTCTTTATTAAGAATTTAGATTTTTTTTTAATAACAATCATTTGTTATAGAGGAACTGATGATTTTTTAGTTGTAGAAAATTGTAGATAAATGAAGTATATATAAAATTTCTTATTTTTGTGTGTTGGTAACAAACTATTTCCAAAAAATGTCACTTTTTATTCTCCATGTATTTTTCTGATGTAATATTTGTTGCTTTATAATGTTGTTTAATTTAACAATTTATGAAAGTATTTTTAATTAAATATAAGATTTTAACATTTCTTTTAAACTATTCTTCTAGAAAATGACAAACCTATGGACCATAAACCAGATCCTGTTCATGAAGTGTGTGATATATCTGTAAAAATTGCTGATTTAGGAAATGCATGTTGGGTTGTATGTATTGAAACTAAACACTATTTAATTTTATAATATAATTATTGTGATTTTTAGATAATTAAATTTCTAATATTTTAATGGGAATGGTTTTAAACAAGTATGTATCAAACAGTTTTATATGTCTGTAAATCTGTACATATGCACAGGATGTCCTAAAAAGTCATTTGCAAACTTTATATGCTGGTTTATGATGCTATTATAAACAAATTTTACACAAAGATTTTTCTAAAACACAGATCTGCAACTAAAAAAGTTTCTTTTCATTTTTTCTTTTTGTGTGTGTGTGTAAAATGCAAGGTATTAGTTTCATTTAGCATGAAATTGCTTTTTTACTTTTTGTATATCCTATTTTTTATTTAAAGTTCTCAAAAAATTTTCACATTAATTTTAATTAATTATAGCTGAACTCGACAAATAAGCAGGAGAAATGGAAGAGGTGTAAAGTAGGTTTGGTGTTAGGAGGAAGGTCAGATGATCATGTCCAAACAGGTTTAAATACTTTATAAGGAAGGGAGAGAAATATTATCATGCTTCAATGTTTTTTCTGGGGTGCGATATAGTAAGTATAAACAAACCACTAAACATATAATAGACCACTTGCCTATAATATTGGATCACACATTTATGGTGAAGCATTGATTTCAGTGAGTATGTGTACTCCTGCGTTGTTTTATATGTTCATACATATAAATTGTACTAGTTCATAATACTGTCCTGTGAAAAAGTTGTTTCATCAACTAACAGAATTCGCAATGAAAATTCTGGCTGCATGATGCAATCATGCTTACACCAATGCCAACATGTCGGGAATAATTGAATTCTCTCCAATACCTGTACTCTTTGGATGTGGTAGAGAGGTGTAGTATGCGTGAACAATATCTATTGATGAAACATGGTATTCAGGTCCCTTTCAATTTCCTTTTGTGCGATTTCTTCATTGCAAGCTTGCAAACAATGGTGGGTGTCTGTTCAAGATGGTCTCTTGGTACATCCATTTTCCTGGCTTGTCAATTTTCATTTGTTCTTTTAAACATATAGCATATTGATCAATTCCTCATTACTGAACCTGCCCCCTTTATGAGCTTTGTCTTCTCCTGAAATGATCCTTTTGTCCAATAACCTGTGAACATTGCCCTCTAGCAACAGCAGGTCATGTTTTGAGTCAGAACTTCCTGTGTCAAACTTGTTCATCATGATCTTGCAGACAAGTATGTACAGTTAGTAAGTAATCTTTCAGGACACCCTGTGTGTGTGTATTTATTATTTCTTGAATTTAGTTTTTTATACCCTGTGCTGTGTCGGTATTTGTTAAATTTATGATTTTAAATTGGCTTCTAATAGATCATGAGTTGGATTTGGTTACAGTCAGTATCTAAGCATAAACATTATTTTAATCAAAGTATATAGACTTGTTGACCTTTTATTAATTTTTTTTTTTTTGTTATTTGAATCTTTCTCTATTCTACTTAGTAACTTATGTAGTAATGAAATTCTTTTCTTGTCACAGAAAGAATAAATAATGACATTATCCTTGCAAAATTAGAAAGTAATAACTTAATACTGTGTAGAAATTTTTATTGATAACTAGCTGGAATACCCATTCTTCACACAGGTGAACTGAAAAATTAAGCAATACAAATTGAAGGATAAAGAAGTTTTTAATGAGTTAATTTTACGTGAATTGCAAATTAAATGAAAAAAGCTTTTTGCATATCTCAGCTAAACAAAAAATGAAAGAAAAAAAACCACCTTTAATAAATTTTAAGTATGTGGATCTGATAGCTGATAAAAAGGATTTTTTTATTATTTATAACTCCCTGTAACACTCTTGAGGATCAATTTTTGAAAATACCTCCCTAAGCTGATCTCTGCTCAGCAAAAGTCACACATTGTTAAAAGTTGTGTAATGAACGCTTAAAATAGTGTAAATAATTTATATCTGAAAGTGTAATACATTAATATTTCTTTCTGTTGTATTTATTTTATGTTAAAATTGTAATATTTGCAAGAAACATCGTTTCTTAAATTATAATGGCAATTCAATGAAAAACATAGCGAAATGTTAACAATAGAGTCAAATTGGAAAATGTCTAGCTACTTTCATAACTCGAGCTTTATTATAGCTTTGTAAGACCCGCCGTGTAGCGTCGTGATGCAGGTTAATACTTTATCTACCGCATTATGATTTACTGCAGTTTTTTTCATACAATATTTTTTTTTGGATCACTACATTGAAAATTAAGGGATATACATAATCAAAATACTCCACTTTGGGAAATTTAATACATTAGAGCTAATAAATTAACTAAAGATATTCCACTGTAAAATTAATTATACACTGTTCACTTAAAATAAATATTCAAATCGTTTTCTAAGGTCTTCATTAACATACAAAAACATAAGATGCTTAAATTGCGACATAAACTATTTTTTCGGGACAAAAATAATATCTTTGCAATCCGCTGAAAACGCAATATCTGCTGCAAAACTATTCGCCTTCCCTGCTAAAATACTCATCATAGAACCAGTGCTGCCATATATCTTGGAAGAGTGGATTTCAAAGAATATTCCTGCTAAGTATTGGTATATAATATTCCTTCTAAGTTGGTGTGGTGTGGTAGTTAGGAGAAGAGGGTACAGGCTCAGGTGTTGTCCACGTCACTTGACCATGGTTCAAAATTACGTGGTCCGTTGCCAAAAGCCCTCATGTAGCTGAACAGTGCGGTGTTAATATTCACTCACTCACTCCAAAAAATACAGTTACAGTGGTTATAATTATTTTTATACTTAAAAATGCAATATCTGCCTATTCAATTAAAATTATAGCGTTATAATTAACTACTAACCACAAACAAATTTTGAAAATTTGTCCAAATGATGTAGTGTGAAAGAGAAAGTTTATTTACTTTAAGTACCAGAACTGTTAAAAGCATTTATTTTGAAAAAAGATCACTATTTTACTACCAAATGTGCATAATAAAATCATAAAAAAACCCCATTCAAATAAAGAGATTTATAACAACATTTCCCTTCAAAACTTAGTTTTATTCTGAAATAAAAAAAATTAGGGATTATACTGATCACAGGAATTAATTAGAAGCGAACGCCTTGCGTAACCAAAACAAAAAGGGTTTCTTCACAAACAAAAGATAGATATATGCTGTTATGGACTTTTTTGCAGCGCACGCCAGAATTGCTTGCAGATGGCAGAATTTTTTCCTACTTGATGAATATCATTATATTTTGGACACTTCACACAATATCTTTATAAATTATAGTCTATGCTATAAATTATAGCCTATGTGTTATTCTGATGTATAAGCTATATTACTGTAAAGTTTCATTAAAATCCATTCAGTTGTTTTTGCGTGAAAAACGACCAAACATCCTCACAAACTTTCGTATTTATAATATATATCTAGATATTTGTTATTTTATGTATTCCCTGCAGAAAAACCAAGATTTTTTTAAAGTGTCATTAGTTATTTATGCCTTGTGATTATCAGAGATTTTTCATGCAAAGTACATTTTTATGATTCTTAAATTAGTTATTCCAAAGCAACACATTCTTGAACGAACATTGCTTTTTCCTGTGGATACTTTGTTATTTCAACATTAACCTTTCATATTTGGATTTAAACTATTAACATCTTTTATTGTGTTCACTGAATATATCATTGATAGATTAATAAGGGAAATATATTTTCAATTATTTATTACCCCATTGTTTCTATGTTGTTAAAGTAACAAATTTGTTTTCAGAATTTTGTTACTAAAAGAAGTTAAAATCTAATTTGCAACATTCTAATACTTTTATTTTTAGTGTAAGATTGATAGGGTCCTTTTATCCTTATTGTAACTTGTTAACTTAGATTGAGATAAGTTATTTAGAAGCATTACACCAACATTTATAATGTTATTGACTGATAAAAATATTACCTTTAAGTCCCAATAATACTTCCCTTTTGGATTGATAAAAATTTTCAAGTAAGCATGGTTAAGATTAAAAATAAATTTATCTTTGGGCACTATATCCTCACAAAGTTTTTAAAATACACTTTCCTTATGAGATTATAAATAGTTTTCTATATGCAATAATAAATAAAATTATCTATTGAAAAGCTAAATATATTGAAAGAAATATCTTCATCAGTAGGAAGGAGTTAAATTTTGCATGAAATTTAATTACATAAATATGAAATATTGAAAAAGCATAGTTTTGTATATTGAAGGGAAATAATAAAGTTTAAAATGAAGGTGATGGAATTATTTTCGAAGTGGGTTTGCAAGGATGTCCTGTTATTCAGTCTGAAGTTACTGATATGTATATGATGTGTAAGCAAGCTAGTAATTTTTATTCATTTATTATTTGTTTTGATATGTTTTGAAAGAGTATTTTAACTTGTTATAAAATTTTTAGATTGTATATTGATAATTTATGAACAGTTATTTGTTTATTTAATAGTGTTACAATTTTTTTTGAGTAAAATATTAGAGATCTGTGTGCAATTGATTTCAATTTTTATTTAATACATTATTTCATGATTGTAATATAACAGGTAAAAAGGCATGTTTTATGTTTTTTAGTAAGCTAAGTAAACCATGTGCTAATTCATCTAGAAAATTTTCTTTCATTATTTCATGATTTTGTAGAAATTTTCCTATTTTATAATTAGCAAGAGAATTTTGAGCATAACTTTTCATTGACATGGATATTTTATCATATAAGTAAATGTTTAAAACCGTATACATTATCATTTGTTTATTAATTGCTAGTGACTCAAATTTTTAAGCAATTAATAAAATTAATGGTCTTTTTATATTTCCTTCCTAGTATTAGATATAAATCATTATTGTTTAGTAAATGTATTGAAAAGTTAAAAATTAGATAAGCTAAAGGGTGTTTTTTTAGAGGTATAGAACTTTAAATTGCAATAAAACAACGATGTATTATTCGATTGACATGCATTTTGTTTTATTCGAAAGATAATCTTGTGGCATTACATTTTTAATATGATTTGTGGCATAGGACTGCCACGGCTGGCTCGGATGTAGTCCAATCTGGACATCCAATTTTCGATGACTTTTTCCAACATTTGTGGCCGTATATCGGCAATAACAAGGCAAATGTTGTCTTCCAAATGGTCAAGTGTTTGTGGCTTATCCGCATAAACCAATGACTTTAGAATGACCAATGACCACAGAAAATAGTCTAGCGGTGTTAAATCACAAGATCTTGGAGGCCAATTCATAGGTCCAAAACGTGAAATTAGGCGGTCACCAAACGTGTCTTTCAATAAATCGATTGTGGCATGAGCTGTGTGACATGTTGCGCTGTCTTGTTGAAACCACAGCTGCTCCTGGACATCATGATTGTTCAATTCAGGAATGAAAAAGTTAGTAATCATGGCTCTATACCGATCACCATTGACTGTAACGTTGCGGCCTTCATCGTTTTTGAAGAAGTACGGACCAATGATTCCACCAGCCCATAAAGCGCACCAAACAGTTAGTTTTTCTGGATGTAACGGTGTTTCGACATACACTTGTGGATTAGCTTCACTCCAAATGCGGCAGTTTTGTTTGTTGATGTAGCCATTCAACCAGAAGCGCACTTCATCGCTAAACAAAATTCGCTTATGAAAATCGACCATTATTTTCGAAGTAAAATTGCACAATTTGAAAGCGTTGTTCAGGCGTGAGTCTATTCATGATGAATTGCCAAACCAAACTGAGAATAAATCACTTGACAGCTGTTAAATCGGTCGCCATCTTGGAAAGTAATGCTAACTTAAACTTCTATACCTGGGAAAAAAACACTCTGTATTTCTTCAAAAATGTTTTTCAAAAATTTTCCCATTCCTTTTATTTCTTCACACTTTTAAGCACCATCATTTCACTGAAGATATTCAGACAAGACAATACAGATGCTTAGAAGTGCTTCTTGGAGCTGGATATGGGCCTCCTGCGGATATATGGAGTACAGCATGCATGGTAGCAATTATTTATTACTAGTATTTTATAATTAAAAAGAGTAAAGTACATATCTTTGTGAATTGTGTAATTAAAATTGCTGTTTTCAAAATTTTTGTTTGGACGCTTAATCAAATATACAAAAATACTATAGGAATGTATTTAACATCTTTGTTATGTGATTTATAATTATAATTGCGTTAAAATACTGGATTCATAAAGTACCTGAGCATTTTAAAAAAAAACTTGAATTGAGTACTCTATGAATTTTATTTAATTTCAGGCATTTGAATTAGCTACTGGTGATTATTTATTTGAACCTCATTCTGGGGAAGATTATTCCAGAGATGAAGATCATCTGGCTCACATTATTGAACTCCTAGGAGATATACCAAAACACATTGCATTTTCTGGGAAATATTCTCGAGAATTCTTTAACAAAAAAGGTTTGCTTTTTTCACAGAGTATTGTCATAATTTTTAAACATTCCAATGCATAGATGTATAGTTTTTTGATCATGTCTTCATTCAAATAAAATTGCATTTCTGTATTTGTAACAATGTACATGGAAACAGGTATGTACCATAAAATCCGGCATATAACGCCCACTCTTAACACAATAAGTAAGATCGAAATTTATGGGTGTACATTATATGCTGGGTATAAAAATGACAGCTTTTTTAATAAAAACAAGAAATGGGCATGAAAATATTCTTCTGCATTTATAAAAATACTGCTTATTTTAAAGGAAATGACATTCCTTATGAACTTAAAGGGTTGTAGTTCTAGAAGTGTACTATACTTTTCAAAAGCTTAGAATAATACCTGGAATAAATGACTTCAACACATAAGAACACATGTACATTTCAAGTTTCTTCATAAAAATGGGGGTGCACGTTATATGACAAATATACCTAAAAGTTAAAAAATGCTTCTTGAAAGTATAGGTGTGCGTTATATATGCAAGATTTTACAGTAATAGTTTTGGGTAGCTTTAAAAAGTAGTGAAATCAATAGACCAATTAAAAAGGAATAATATATGATAATATTTAAAAAATGCTAAACTTCCATAATGATTACATTAAAATAGAAAGAAGATATTGCTTATGTTTAATGGAATATCACGAAACAATAAGAAATTCATGTTTTGAATTTCAGGTATTAAATATAATTTTGTAATCTGGCATTTATTCACTAAACGATTGTAAATGTTATTTTAGAATTGTTGGTATAATTTAGTTAATAAACTACCATGAACCTTTTATTTTAGCTACTTATAAATTAGCCATTATTTATAGATGGGAAAAGTTTCTTAAAATATCAACATAATTCCAACTGCTCATTCTATCATTCATTGTTTACAGATGCTCAATCCTCATTGTAACACAGTCGTGATCTGATTGCAAAGATCAAATCAGATTTGGTTGCATACAGCTTTTCATGTACTTTATTGCCAAGTTAATACTGTTCTCATTTCTTTTTATTTACATAGTTATTGCTGTTTCAAATCTAAAAATCATCTTTTAGTGTTTAGTTTTTGTGTTTCTAAGCCTAGGAATTTTTCACACTATTATTGTGTATTAGTAATTTGCCTATCGATGCTGTTTTTGTTGAGCTTTTCATAAATTTAGCTTATGTTTATATAATTGTGATGAGCAATCATAAAAAAACATTCATACTAACTGCAATTTTGTTAGTAGTTTTTTTTTCAATTTAATTGAAATTAATAATATAATTTACAAAACTATTTTATGTTTTGGTCACAAACTGTTCATTGAGCATGCAATTATGTTAATATTTTATCACTATTTCAAGGATAGTTTTAAATAGCCTCCCCCTTCTCCCATGCCCCATTACAATTAATTTTTAACCTCCTGAGTCTTAAATTGAAAATAAAAGTTTACCGCAGTTGCACAAGGTTTTATATAAAGGCTTACAATATTAAAGAATGATCGTGAAAATGTGCAAAAAATTTGTAGTTGTCCCTTTGAAAAGAGTTGCTTTGATTTTTCACTGGGGGGGTCCAGTATCCTTTGGACTGTTATAAAAAATATTATTTATACATGTATTACAGACACATGTAAAGAAAATAAGTATTCATACACATACAGAGTTTGCTTCAGCATGCTACTTTAACAACAGGAAAATCCATTTCTTTGAATATCATTGAAGCCCTTCATGGCACACATTGATTTAAGACTGAATTTCAGAGTTATACTTAAAAAAAAACTAGGGTAATCATTATAGAATGGTTTTAGAAGGGGGAATTTTGTTCCTTTGTTACGTAATGCCCTCTAAACTGCAGCTTAGTAAGATATAAAAAATGTTTGTGGGATGCAATACTTAGTTTCAGAATCAAACAAATAACTAAAACAGACTGATGGATTGTTAATTCAAAAGGTAGGACATGTGACTATCCTAGAATGAACTTTGTGGATGTCAAATAGAGTACGAAACTCTTTTGATAGGACATTCGTAATTCATTATTTGTTCATTGTTGCCGATAATTTCACTTCATGAGTATTTTGAATTACTTAAACTTTGAGTAAAATTTTCTTTTAAAACTTATCCATGTAATTAACTCATTTAAGGTATGTTATTTGGAGTGGTTCAGATCATTCAAAAATGAAATTTAGTTAATACTAAACTTTTGCCTGCAATAGTATTTTGTACTCTTACTGTTAGTTTAAAGGTTTCAAAACTTTAGAAAATATTATATGGTATAATGTAAAATTATACTAATGTCTTTGGTTGTGTGCGTGTTGATTCTTGATAATCTGCAAAAAAGGTAGTACTTAAATTTTATAATCAAAAGCTTGAAAATAGAAGGTTCTATGTTGTTAGTGTATTTCCTGAATAATATTTGTGCAATAATGAAAACCAATAATAAATGTGCAATAAATTGTAATTGTAAATTGGCTGAAAATCTGTATACAAATTAGTATTTGACATTTTGCTAAAAAGTTTTAATAATTGTAGAAAAATTACATGAATATCAGTTAAATTTAAAAGTTGCTGTATAAAGATATTGTAAGGTTGTTTTTTTAAATTGATTATGGTAATAATTGGATGTATAAAAATATTTAATTTTCTTCTGTATAACAGTCACTTTAATAGTTCATTGTTTTTTTAATGAACAAACTGTATTTAAATTATAATTCACAGTTACAGATTTATTTCTTGAGATGAAGTGTTGTAACACTTAAATTTGGTTTTTTAAAATAAGCATAAAATTAAGAGTTTTTTTCCCTGCATGTAATTACATTCATGTGTTAAACATTTGTGAATTGTAAGTATATTGTGAATTTATTTTAAAAAATGCATTTAAAATTGTTGTAATATTTGCAGGAGAACTTCGACACATTACAAAGTTAAAACCCTGGGGCTTATATTCAGTGCTGATAGAAAAGTATGAATGGGACCCTTCGGAAGCAAGGGCTTTTACTGAGTTTTTAATTCCTATGCTAGCCTTTGATACCACTGAGCGTGCTACTGCTTCTGAATGCTTAAAGCATTCTTGGCTAGCCTCATGACTTCAAGACACCTTTAGCTCCTTTTATGACTAAATTCAAGAACTTATGACAGTCATGCATTTCTTTAACATTAAATCAGATAAATCATTTGTACATGTTTTTGTCATAGTTTTCTCCCTCCAAACAATAAAGGTAAAATCTGGATTTTTATAAATTTTTTTCATACTTTCAATAAAATAATAAGTGAAACTAATTGTTATTTAAAATACACAATTGAAACAATTTTGGTATTTTATTGTCCGTCATGTGTATATTTGAGTTTTTTAAAAATTCTTTGTACTTTGATTGCATTTGTTTTCAATTTTTTTATTTATTAAATTGAGTTTAATGTGTTTTTGAAATTCTTGAATGTTTACTGATTGTAAAATATACTTATTCACTCAATATGTTTGTTTTTTTAATATTTAGCTAGAACTTCTTTTGGGGGATATATTTATTAATACCATCTCCAAAGATATAGTTATCTGGAAGAATAAAAAATGAACATTTCACATTGCTGAATGCGGGATCCTAAATATATATTAGTTAGTTTCATGTGGGTTTTCCTTAAATTTACAAGATTTGTATAAGGAAAACCTGTTGAAAAAATTGATTTTTTTAAAAAAAGAAATATGGAATTACTAATTAGATCATTTAACTGATCTGGATAAATAGTATTTAAAAAGAAATGAAAATACATGAAATGGCACACTTTTAGTTAAAAGATGCTTTTGTCTCACATTTTGCTATAAAAAAAATAATCTTATGTGGTTGTAACCTGAATGCACTGTTTTGATACTTATGCTACAAAATGGAACATCAATACAAGTTACAAATTAATCAATAGCTTTGTTAGCCATTTTTAATCTAGTTTTTCGTAATATCTTTTATACAGAGTTGAACATGCCTAGTATTGGAATCAAAGTATGAGTTCGTTGAAAATCTGAAGCCTGTGAATTCAGTGTTGCCTAAAATTTCAAAAATAAACAGAATGTGCTATTTATCTTAGGGCTTTGTAATTGGTATTCTATGTTTATGGTGATTCTTACAATAGAAATTAATTTAATTACTTTAGTTAGAATTATGTTATTTGTGTGATCGCAATTCAGCATATCTCATTATGCTAGTCTGTAATCCTAGTAAGGAAAAAAAAGTTTTTTGGGGAGAATTTGTACACACGGCAAGTAATCATTAAGCATTTTCATAATCCTTAATTTTTGTACAGGATAATTTTCATTTTCATGTACCTTGTGTTGTAATGTTTTTTCATATTCGTATAAATAAAAGTGTTAAGAAATTGATTTTTTTTAAAATTAATTAAAAAATATTTTCATCACCCCATTCTATAAAAGAATTTAGGGTTATTTGGCCAATGTCTGTTTAGGTATGTTTACTAAAATGTACATCAGCCTTTTTAATTTCATGTAATGTTGATTTACAGGTACATTTAATAAAATTTTTTAAAAAATGGGGATTTTAAAGAGTTTTTGATTTTAATATTCTTCAAATATATTTTGGAATTAAAAACTCTACAAATACAATTTATTTATAAAATAAAATGAAATGTAATGACATTTTTTAAACTAATACATATTGCAACAAATTAAACATTTAAATTATGAAATTCATGTATTCAATCATGAGTGTTTGGGAAAATTGTAAGCTCATAATTTTGGATGTTAGTTATTTTCATCAATTTAATGAATGATTTTTAAAAATGAATATATTTATATATTGTACTAATCTAATTTGAGTTCTAAATAATAGGCAACTAAATTATGAAACAAAGTAGAATATCTACTATTATGCAACAGCAAGTTTTTAGGCAGGGCTAACATTGCAATGTTCAACATTTCCCTTTATTTCTGGGTAAATATAATATAAAGTACAATTAAAATGGTTTTTTTTAAATTCTGCGATTAATTTATAAAAATCTAAATCCTGATAAATCAATGGTATTAAGAAGTAATCTACTTGGATGTATGTAAGTTTAAGACACTAAAATTAATTTGTAAAATTTATATCTTAACAATTAGAACGGAACAACAAATTATAAAAAAGTAGTGTGTATAAACTTAGAGTAATAAAAAACAATGCTAAACCACATGATAGTATTTAAGAAAACAATTATTAATAAATGATCTTCAAAGAAAGTAACAAGATGTTACATTTATAAAATATGAAAACTTAAAAATTCAAATGAGTGTTTTTTTATAAAATAGAGAAAATATAGAAACTTAATATTAATAAACTATCAAATTGGAATTGATTCAAACAAGTTAGCTAATGATGCCATGTATAATAAAGTAATTAATGAATTAAAATGTAAATTAATAGAAACTCGTAATGAATGTTATAACATTTAACTTATTACAAAAGTATGTTTTAACATGTTTGTAGATATTTTTAATTTGTCAAACTCATTAATTTCAAATTTTTGTTGAAGTAAATGTGCAAATAATGAAACTTTGTTGTAAATAATCTTTGTATATGATTAAAGTTTTTACTATTAAAATGAATTTTTTTAACAAGTTTTTGTAGTATTAAACGCAAACAAACTGAGAAATGGAATTATTTTGAAGTGTTATTTTTTATGTTTTTCTATAGTTTAGAATTAGATCCATTTTAAAGGTGTCATTTTGTTATTGTTTTCAACAGATAATTCATATATTTTATTTTTTAAAAAATTCAAAAGAAAATGAATGGATAAGTAAATAATTTAACATGATTTAAATTTATATTTGAAAACTTCTATGTTGCTTGTGTTTAAAATGATATTAAATGGTTATTAAATTTCATAGAATAAACACTTGACTATATTACATTTAGATTAAAATGGTCAGAAATTAATATTTCTATGTGAAGGTTGATTTATTATAAAGCAAATATTTCTTATAAAAAATTCATCTTAATTTTTAATACATTGTTAAAAAACTTTTAAAATGTTTGACTTCTGTTAAAATATTCAAGATTGGCTTTTTTTTTTAATCTTAGTGTTTTAAGATTTGTTTATTCTGAACACCATACTAATATTGAATAGTAAGAAGAAAAAAAATTCACAAACTTGTGTGTCTTGATTCCATTAATGACCTATTGTACTAATAAAGAAAATTGGAGTTCCTCTAACATCCAAATCATTTGACCTGCAATTCAGAATTATAAGGTCCATTGTCAGTGTCCATATTGCACCCATGCATTCCTACTTCAAAATGATCAATATTGAACTACAATTCATCACTCATTCCTCTAACTAAATTTTCAATAACCACTTCAAAATACATAATTTTTAAAATGTAATAAAAAATTGATCCTTATTCATTACCATCCTGAAATGCCTCAGATTTAAATAATACTGGATATAATAATGTAGTTGATCAAATAAATCACACTTAAGATTTTAATAGCTGAAGAATTAAAATCATGATTCAGTTGTACTTTTACAATAGGCTCATTATTTAGGTGATTAGTATGAAAAAGAAGAAAAATTTATAATTCACATTCAATATGTCAAGTAACTTCAAAATTTTTTCAAACAGTTATGATTTTCCAACTATGCATTCTCATTGGTTTGCATACCCTTGAATTCTGGAGAGGAGAAACACAAGTACCTTTTAAACTTTTTGATTAACTTTAAATTTTTTCCATATTAACTAAGCAATGATAAAATCATTGCTTGGAGATGTGATTTAATTTCCATGGCAGCTCCGCAGTAAATATCTCCCATTATGATGAATATTAATTAACCTTTGATTCTGATCCCCCCCTCCCTTTTTTTTTTCCTTTCATTTTAAGGTTTATCTACTAAACTTTGATTCAGTAATGAATGTTTGAAGAAAAAATGGCGAGATCAAATTTCCTTGCTTTGCAGCATTCTGATTATTAAATGTGACCGT
Source organism: Trichonephila clavipes (assembly GCA_019973935.1). Classification (NCBI taxonomy): domain Eukaryota; kingdom Metazoa; phylum Arthropoda; class Arachnida; order Araneae; family Nephilidae; genus Trichonephila; species Trichonephila clavipes. The sequence continues at coordinate 904,078 of BMAU01021435.1, forward strand.
GTCTAATGTTTTTCATATGTAGTTAAATACATTTTCTTGGCTGCAACAAAATATTTTGATGTAAATTCATATTTACCTTTTATATTTCATTCATATTTTCAAAAATATTTCTTGGAAATGTTTTAAAATTTATATATGGTTTGTTACTAATTTCTTATTGCTTCAATCTCAACTGTTGCAATTTCATAAATTGTTTTCAAAAATCAATATACGTTGAATTTCACATTAATATATATGACATAGCTTATCTGTCAACAAAATAATTTAATTATCTTGTTTGATTCCAACAAAAGAAAAAACTAAGAATCAAGAAATTTCTTTAATCTTTTTGTAAAAGAAAAATGTAATCTCGTGCAATAGTAACCTGTTACCAAATTGAAATTTAGTTAACTAGTTGTGCAAAATTGTGAAATCTTTCTTTTTCATTTAGTTTAAACCATTTTTAGTTAATAACTAAATTAAAAAATTTTAATCAAACTTGTAAAAATTTATTTTATGTTTGTCTTTCTTTAATTTTACAAGGTCACAATTTTGAAAGCTTAAAAGATTTTTGTTGACAATTTTAATTAAGCTACAAAGAACATTAATTTTATACTTATCATTTTTGTTTTGTACATAAATTGTATTTTTTCCCCATTAATATAAAATAAATTATATGTAACCTTAATGGTTAGTCAATTAAAAGAAAAGCTTTAAAAATCAAAGATAAATAGATTGAAAAATGTTTGACATATAAATTAAGATTACAAGGTTAAATTTGTATGTATAATGGGTCAAAAAATTTTTTTATGTATATTAAAAAATAATTATGTTATATATATATATATATATATACTTTAACACTAGAATCGCAGATAGGGTCATTTTGACCCAAAAGCAATTTTCTTTCAGATTTTCTCAAAAAGTTACTAATGGAATTGAAAAAAAATGTCTTGACTTTTCCTATTTTTATACCAATAACAATCTATGAAAATATGATGCGTTAAATGCTTATCATTTTTTTGTTTTTGATACTTATACCTAAAACCGCAGACTGGGTCATTTTGACCCCATTATAATCACAAGTACTAAATTTGCATCTCAATGTTTCCTGGAATGGGAAAAGCTTTTTCAGTCCTCTTTCCATTTCCCAGATATAAACAGAACATTATTTCAAGGTCAGTAGATTGTTACTGATAGCAGAAGAGCAGCTGAGAATTTTGTTGTTGTAGTAGTAGCTAGTGTTGCAGACCCCCCACTCCTCCTGTTAGTATTCCATATGAGAATCTACCTCTGGTTATGGGGTCTGCTCTCGATTTTTGCCACCTTGTTTACACACAGAGATAAAATTGGTCTTAGGTGACACTGGCTGAAATAAATATGCGTAAATTAACTGTTAGTGAGGCCCTGCAATATAGGCAACAATTATCAGAAAATGAATCCGAAAACGGTAATGATGAAGAAATTGTTTTCAGCAATGATGAATATGTGCCTCCAGATGAAGAAAATATTTCCTCAGATGAGGATACCGTATCTAAGTTTCCTGTACGATGTACTAGCAGAAAAAACACTTCTGGGAAGAAAGAACAATGTGTAAATAAACGTAAAAAGTTATCAGTCACAAATCCAGATGAAATTAACTATGGAACTTTTGTTACAAATAATGGAACATGTTGGAAAAGCATTTTCTCTGGAAGTTGTATGGGTGGAAGAATTGCTGAACATAATGTTTTCAAAGAAAAGAGTGGTCCAACCAGTTATGCAAAGCGAAATTTTGAAAATGGCTACACAATTAGTTCATGGAGGTTACTTATAGATGAACCTATGCATATCAAAAATTGTACAGAGGAAGAAGCTCACCGGCAACTGGTAATAAATGAATAGTCTACAATTTTAGACGAACTAGATGCTTTTATATCAATTTTGTATGCTCGAGGTATATATGATGCAAATAATCTAGAGCTTGATAGTCTGTTGTTTGGGGTCCACCTTTTTTACGTGATACTATGGCGAGTGATAGATTCAGATAACTTATGAAATTTCTGCAATCTGACAAAAAAAACTACAAGATCTGAATGCCTTCAAACAGATAAATTCGATAACTTGCTATAAACCAGGACCATATATAACTATTGATGAACAACTGTTTTCATACAAAGCGAGATGTCGTTTCACGCAATATATGCCAAGTAAACCATATAAATTTGGCATCAAGTTTTGGCTAACCTCTGATGTTGGTAGTAAATACGTGCTCAATGATTTTCCATATTTGGATAAAAATGAGGAATGTCCTGAAAATCTCTCTCTCTCTCTCACTGAATACATTGTTTTACATTTGATAGAACCTTTATAAAATAAGGAAGAAATATTACTATTGATAATTTTTTCACTACACTAAATCTGTCCGAAATGTTAAAAACGAAGAACACTAGTTTAACTGGAACGATGAAACGAAGTCGGAAAGAAGTACCTGAATTTGTAAAAAAGGTAAAGATGCCCTTATACGATGCATTGTTATTGGATCATGATGATATAACTTTGACAGTTTATCAGGGAAAATCTAGCAAAAATATTTTATTATTGAGTTCCCTCCATCCCACAGTTGATATCGACAATAATCGCCGAAAATAACTTCTAGAAACAATATCATTTTATGACTATATTTTATGTGAAGGCAGGATCAAGGAGGTGGCCAGAGTTTAGGTATTCTACTATATTCTTGATCTTGCAGGGATTAATTCATGAATTTTATACAACGAAGTTACCGGGGGGAAAAATCACGAGGAGAGACTATCTTCAACAACTCATTGAAGAAGTGCGTATATTCATAAAAGAAAGTGCATGGCAGAAACAGACAAAAGCGGATACTACGGAAAAATCTACGCAGATGCAAAAAAAAGGATTTGCTTTCAAGTGTAGAAACAAAACTGTAAATACTTGTTCTGATTATAAAATATGGTTATGTAGAAAGTGTACAAAATGTATAAAAAGTTGCCCAAAATGTGCATGACCTGTGTAGGAAATCTTGACTGGTAAGAAACTAAATATTTCTATTAAAGTTGTCTGTATATTTTACTAACTGTATACAATATCCCGTATTGTAATATCTTATTATTTTTATTCACTTATTATAACAATATAATGTTAAAAATGAACAAGTGTCATTGCCAAATAATTACAGCCTACTTTTTTCATAACAACACTGGTTTTTATTAATTGGGGTTGATTTGACTCAGCCCACGGTTTTATGTATACCGAAACTGCTGCAGTTCTAGTGTTAATAAGAGCAGTAAAGGCTATCATCCCTAAAGTTGCCTTTATCCTATATAAATAAAAAGATTAAAAGGTTCTCTCTTAAAATATCTTCTGTTTGTGCTAATATTAAAAATGGAAAAGCTTTGCTTTTTTTATAATTATTTAATGTCATGATGCTATGGTTTGGGATATGAGGAGTCGAGAGGAAAAAATTTAAAACTTGTGCACTAAAAATAGGTATTACTGCTTAAAAAGCTTTAAAAAAAATTATCAACATTTGTAATGCCAATTTTCACCTTTTATAAACAAACCATAATAAATAACATATCTTTCAACTTTTTTTCTTCTGTTGAAAAAAAATGCTTTTTGAAAATAGATTTCTGAGAAATCTCATGCATAATGGGGGAACTGAAAGGAGGAGCAGCTCATGTTTGAAGCCCTGCATTTTTTCTTTCATGTATGTGTTTAACAATTATCATATGACCTAGGAAATTGATACATCTCTCCCCTATTGATTTTTTTCTTTCAGTCGATTGCCAGTTATTAATATAACAATCAATTTTTTAATAAGTGTGTTTGACATAATTATTTGATGTTGAGTGTTAACGCCAGAGGAATGTGGTAAAAATGACTGTATGTAATAACATTGCAAGAAGGATTTTGATTGTCATCCATCAAAGTACAGGAATCCCTTCCTTAATGCCGTGAATTGGCACTTTGAATGTACCGGTAGTGTATTCAAGAGTGGGGTTTGGGGGCTTAAACTCTTTAGACCAGTGGTCTTCAAACTTTTTTGACTCAAGGAACCCTTAGAACTATAAGGTGTTTTCGGGGAACACCACCCCATTCCCCTACCCCTTAGAGGAGTATTTCATTAAATAATATTTAAAGTTGATCATCAGCATGCTATAGGTACTTTATGGAAAGAATTTTAAAAATACTGGTTTTTTTTTTATTAAAATGTTTCAACATAATATTAAAATAATTTAAATGTCCATTAATATTAATTTGTGATCTCCAAGTGTTACCCATGCATTACATTTAGTAACTGGGGTATGTTCTTAAATTTTTTACACAAACTGTAAAAGTCTAGTTTTATTGAAATTATCTGCAATCACATTTCATATTTTGTGTTGAATTCATTTTTTATAACTTTTTTTTTGTAGACACTCACATTCAGAAATATTTTCACTTGAAAATTCATCGTGCTGAATGGTATTAAAATGTTAATATCTGTGTGAAAAATCCTATGTATTTTATATGAGAATTTACTACCTAAAATTTAGAAGGTATTCTTGATTAAATTTAGATTTTAGCATTGAATCTGATAAGTTGTTTCATCACCTTCATGATAGATATTTTTTCCACAAATGTAAAAAGGTGCATTTTCCATTAGGAAACTATTTAGTTGCATCAACGAGCATAAGATTATTCCATGGAACCTGAGGTAGCAGACAATAGAATGCTCACAATGTAGTAGGTCACACATATAAAGGAAAAACTTTTTAATATTCTTTTATTATGTTAACAATAATTTTAAAAAGTATATTACAAAATAAAGTTATATTATGCTTAAATAAAATTTTCAATGTTAATGTGTGGGAAGAGCTTTAGAAACATGTGTTTATACAAATTTCATTGAAAACATGAATCGATTTTGCATACACATTTATAGTTTTCTCATTCAGATTTTTTATTGTCACTCATGGAACCCCAGGGTTCCATGGAACACAGAAGACCACTGCTTTAGACCAACAATTTTTTTTATTTTTACTGTAAAGATTATGCCTCAATGTTTGTCTGTTTTTTTAGAATGTGAGAATCTTTTGGATATAAATAATGTCAAATTATTACCATAAAATGATGGAAATTTATATTCTGCACACATTAAAAAATCTTATTTTTATATTAAAAGTTTGTTAATTGGGGAAAAAAAATTTTTTGAAATGCAAAAATCAATTTATTTTTTAGAAACATGGTATATATTTATTCAACTGATAAAAATGCGATTTTTCCCAACAATGCATCTTTAATTCACTTATAATGTTTGCTATGAATCTTAAATATTCAAAATTATGTAGCAAATGGTTTTTTACATCAAATAGATTTCACATATAATTCATAAAAAAATATAAATTTTATTGCATATAAAATGGTATAATTTCAGTGATACATTTACAAATACATTTAATTTGTAAAAATTGTTTCAATATAAAAGCTGAAAAGTTTTAGAGGTGGGTCTAATTTCTTTGTGAAACATGGTTAAAAAGTATGAGCGGCAGATGAAGTATTAGCCAATACATTAATTGCAGTTAAAACTCCTAAGCCATTTTCATTGTTTGTTGGATTAAATAAAATAGATTGATTATCTTCAGCAGAAGCATCTTTGGAATTTAGTACAACAGCAAAATATTGGGGAGTTTCTTCAATATTTGATAATTCATTTTCAGTATTTCTAGTTGCAGATGTAACTTCTGATGGTGGAATCTGAAAATGGAAAATTACATATTTATAGAGTAACAAAATAAAAAGTTATATGCATAAAAGTTGTTAAAGATGAAAGTACAATACCTCATCTAGATGATTTATTTTCAAAGCATTCTTTTTCCACCCTTCTATATTTCCAGAATTTGTATGCAACTTGACATGCTAAGGTTTTAAAAAATATACAAGTTTGAGAATGCTTAAATTCAATGTATGTATTAGTATTTTTACAAATAAATGCAGACACAAATTAAGCTATGAATTGGTAACAAAGATAGAACAATTATAATTGAATATAACAAGTTTAGCATAAATTCTTTGAATTTAAATGGGTGTTAAATCCCATCCAGTTAAAATGTTTGTGCAACAGATAATGTGTACTAAATGAATTTTATTTAGATGATATACGTCAGCAAATATTAATAGTACATTTAAATGCATTTTTACTTTAAAAAGATGTAAATCATTATAAAGAAAGAGGGAAGAAACATTGTTAATCTTGTGTTATTATCCAGCAAGTCTGCTTTATCTCTGATGTTACCAGAGCTACTTGGTAAAAGTATATCTCTAATCCATATTTAAAAATTCAATTCATTTTCCTATATGATGTGTATTGTACAAAGAATATGATTTCCTTTGTATAAACTATGAATTAAAACATAATTTAAATAAATTAATTTATTGAGGAACAATTGCTGATAATTTATACTATGTTTCTAAAATTATATTTTTACATAATACATTAAATGGTTAGGCAATAATCTTTAAATATAAGTATTCCTGTATTGTTATAGTACACATACTAGGCTTGTAAATAGAAGAAAGAATCGAATGAAAATAATTTAAACAAATGTTGTAAAAAGTGCTTTTTAATTCTGCTATTCACAGTATGATTTACCTTATGACAAGCAGACATTTCAACAAATGCTTTTCCACAGTGTTTACACACATACGGCTTAATTCCATAATGTCGATTCAAATGCTCATTCAGAGATTGTTGCCTGGTAAAAGTTTTCTTACAAACATCACAAACAAATGGTTTTTCTCCAGTGTGTTGTCGCTTGTGCCTTTCCAAATCACCTATGAGAAACAATTATACGAATACTATTAATATTCCCTGAAAAATCAAGATTAACAGCTTGTTTTCATGTATGAATTGTGTGGCTGCGGTAGCCGAGTGGTATGGGCATCGGATCGTGGCTGGCTTTGTCACGAGTTCGAGCCCAGTACCACTAAAGACCCGCCATGTAGGGCAGCGATGCACGCTAAATCTGTCGAGAGCTGAAATGTCCTCCCGTTGGTGTGGTAGTTAGGAGACGGGGGTGCCAGCTCAGGTGTCGTCCACATCACTTGACCATGGTTCAAAATTACGTGGTCCGTCGCCAAAAGCCCTCGTGTAGCTGAACAGTGCGACGTTAATCTTCACTCATGTATGAATTGAAGATTCTACGATAAATCCTTATAAAATAAACAAGGATTGTATATCAATTTTCAGTATGTACACATTTTTTTTATAAGTAATATCGGATTGATAGTGGATAATTTTTTCTTCAGACAAAATTTTCATAACATGTAATATAACTGGTTAGTAGAGAAAACAAAAGCAGGTTATTGGTTCAATATCTTAGATCATCATAGTGTATGCTGAAGCAAAAAATTCAATCAGGCTTTATACCCTCGTATTATACGAGATACTAGTTTAATTTTTGTAAGATTGTTCAAACTCTAAATCTTGCTAATTGAACAACATAGGATTTTGTACTTAAGAGTAGATTGTTTTTCCTAGTTTTTCGTCCAACATTGAAGATTTCTCTTTCAAAAAGTTGATCAGTGTTTCCTCTTCCTTGCAAGAAAGCTCTGTCATAATTATTTTTATTTGCTGAAGCAATAAGTTTTTATTAGCAAAACAAAAGATCTACTGTGACCGCAGCAATATTACACATGTTTTCTTTTAAAATTTATACCATTTAAAGTAACATGGAGTCTCTCACTAATTAGTTCCAGAAAGCATTTCATATTTTAAAATTGTGAACTTTTTTGCTTCAATTCTCCATTAAAGTAAAACACTCATTTTGTGCCACACTTCATTAATAGTTTGTCTGGGCCAATTTTGACTGATTTCAACCATGCTACAATTACAGTTAGATTTCAACTTCTACATTTGTCAAAATTTGTTATTCTTTTATATCAATCAATTAAAAATAACTGATTTTATCTCTAAAAATCTTGCAGGCACTGTCAACAAACTATTCCAGTAAGTTTTGGTGTCTAAAGAAACCATTGTTTCACAGACAAACTCTACATCAACATAATTTTTGTGTAAGGTGACTTTCAGAATAATTCTTTTTATTGTTTTATTTATAAGTCTAGCAACATACATCTTAATTATAAAATCTAATGCTTTGTCAAATAAATCTTCAATTAGCTCCTACCTTTCAGCAATATCTTCATATGATATATTTACCATCTCAACTGTGCTTTTTATTAAATTCACCTTTTTTACATAAAGTATATCATACATGATCAGATATATGGAGTGTGCAGAGCATAGGTTATATTTATAACTCATTGCTTTTCCAAACTTAACCATCATACTAATACTATCAATAATACACTGAACAATGTGCTTTTCAGTTGTAATTCCCTAAATTTATTTTCACTGTCTTAACATGGTTTTTTACAGAAGATCCACTAAATTAACTTTCCTAAATTAAAGAATTAACCCTCAGAGTGAAAGAAATGTTTCAGTTCAAATATCATATGTTAAGAAATATACACTGATGAAGAATCAAGCTACAGCATATTCCTGCGTTTTAATTGGTAAACTGAAGTTTAATCAAATCATACTGCTTATAGATATGCTACATGGCATCACTTGTAAAATTTTTAATTTTCTTCCTGGTACCATGTATAATTTTGGGGAATACAAATGTATCAAAATCTTAGGAGTTTTCAGGAAAAAAACCCTAGTTTTGATATATTGTTAATTTCCAATATATTTTGGCAACCTATTTTTAGATGTAAAAAAATAAATTGTAGATTTACTCAAAAATCAAATATAATTTTTATAAAATAATTATTTTTGTGTTCTTTAAAAATGCTTTAGTTTAAGTATCTTTTTATCATGCTAAAGAAAGCAAGGTTGAAAGTAGTAATAAAAAAATACTTTGTTTTCTATATACATTGCAATATTATATTTTGGGTATTTTCTAACCAGTTAATGTCCAGGTACATAATGTTTACTGAACTTGGAGGGGAAGCACACTCATAATATTACAGGAGTGCTCTTTTTGGTGATTATTTTTATTGTAGCGTGTGTGTTTCGACTGCTTTACAGTGAAAGAAAAGATATAGCAAAGAAAAAAAAAATGTACAGTGAGAATCCCTGATATCAATGTTTTCACATAAATCATGCAAAAGTAGCATAGCAGAGAATATTAGGTCCTGCTTGCAAAATCAGGTTTTTAGACCCAAGCCAGATCTTACAAAGGATTACAAAACCATACCTTTGGGGACCCCAACGATGCAGGGGTGTGCATTACGCCACTGCAAAGTAGACCGTTGCTTAGATGTGATTTCAGTTTATTAAATAAGATGCCTTGTAGTACCATATATTTTTATTTTTTGAATAAAGTAACCACAACCATATTGATATGAATCTGGATTTTTCAATGTGTGTTTTTCTCATCATTATCAGTAAAGCATTCTTTTAATGTAATAACATTTTCTTCAAAAATGCTTCTAATAAAATTTTTCAACCCATTTCATGTTTTTAAATAGGGATATAAAGAGGTCAAAACAGAGAAAGCAATTTAAAATAGCAAAACTTAATTGTTTTAATATAACAATTTTCTTTTAAGGCATAAAATGTTAACATGCTTTTTTTTCTTTTCACATTTACTTCTACTATGGCTAAATACCAGTTTGTTACTCTACAAAATTTTACATTATGGGATAATCATAAAACTGATAGCAAACAAGTACCATGAGGGAAAGTTACTCTTGAATTCTCTCTTCAAAGTTCTTAGCATGTGAAATTGTTTGGAGAGAAATGGACAGGAGCATTTAATTATGGAAAGGGACATGCTGATGAAATCCAACCTAGTACCACTAATGATGGGGGGTTGTGATGCTTTATTTTTGGGTCTCTGGCACATTTTTTGCCTATCCCAAGGGTGCCACTTCTAATTAGGTTGAGTGAGAGCTGGTACGAGACTCATTCAAATTGGAATAACAGTAACTAATATATACCTAGGTCAAATATTCAATAAAACTGATATCTTCGTCAAAGAATAGAGAACATATTTATTCATAGAATTCTTAATGCAGAATCGCAATGTGAAGTCTCAGAAAAATAAATTTGACATTTGAGCAATAAACAATGAAAATAAATAAGTTCCTAGAAGAGACATCTCAAAACCTCTGACACACCAATCTACATGAGTTGGGTAAAATCTCATTTTCCTGTTTAATTCTTACTTATTTTAGTTAAAGATGGAAATAAATTATGAAGTTATATATTTCTTGTATTCAATCCCAAATACTTGTTAGTTAAGTTGTGTTTCTGAAAGTAGTTTCACTAAACATAAAAAAGTTCATCATTCCTAATATATGTAAATTATGCAGAATTTATCTTAAGTTTGATGCATGGATTGAAATAAATAATGATAGCTTTTCTATAACAAATCTAATTGTAGTTCTAAGAAATCAAACTTCCAAAATGATGTCATTGCTTTCAAAATGTAATTATAGATATTAATTTCTTATGTAATGCTATTTTCAAATATGATGACTTAAAAAATTTGTAAATTTAAACACATATATGGTAGCCTTTTTATTATTTTTTTCTTTTTAAAGTAAAGGCCTATGTGCTTCTTATTTGATTTTTTCATTCAAGATTTAAAAAAACCTTTTGTGAGAAAAAAAGAAGTACAAGAGCTGCATCCATATTTTCGTATGTTGTCATGACGCAACTTGTGGATACGTAACTGAGATTTTTGTCGAAAAGATTTTCCACATAGCTCACAAAGATGAACTTTGATATCTAAGTGCATTGCCATGTGCGTCTGAAGAATTCCAGTCTGAGCAAATCTTTTTCCACATATTTTACACCTGAAATAATAATAGAATTCAAATTCAGTTAATTTTTAGACAATGAATATAAATTCTATGATTTGATGAATTTAATTTTTAAGCAATAAATCGGTCAATTGAATGAATCATACACACAGCAATAAACAATTTATTCATTGTATCTCAAATTATATATTAAATTATGATTGTGAAAATAATTCTACTTCTGGTAGAACTTTGTCATCAAGTATGCTACCTAACAAATTTGTAGATGTACATTTTCTCCAAGTTTATGAAATTGCATATGGTTACCTTGAATTTATCATTGGTACTGAGGTTGCTGTAGTGATATTATACAACTGTTATTTTGAACTGGTTTGATTTTCAAGTGATTGATTAAAAAAAATTTAACTATTATCTTGTTGAATGTTTTTGTCACGGTATTCATATTCTACTTTCACATGTTCTTTCCATAGAATAATGGGCAATTCAGAAATTATTGGAAGAGTACCAGGATTTGTAAAATAGTATGAGGGCTTAATATTTAATTATTATGGACCAAAAGGTTTGCCTTTTTGGTCATTTTTATTTTCTAAGAGTTTAATTTTCTTTTTCTTTCCTTAGTTTTTGCTTTGCAATCAATTAGGAAGATTTTAAGGTTACATTACATGATGCATGCTTAGAAAAATTTGTTTTTCAATACACACACAAAAGTATAATTTCCTTGAATTTTTAGAAATAATATGTTGTATGGATTGGCATATTGTTTGAGGAGGCATAAGGGAGAGTCTAATGCATAACATTCCACAATCATCTCTCTATCTCGTTTTTTCTTGTTTGTAATGTCTTCTTTAAGCCTGCAATTCTTATATATTTTTTGAATAAAATTTCTACAGCCTTTATTTCTAAGTAGATTTCAAATTGTTCTTAGAATAAAAAAGGGGGGATAGAACAGGTGTGTATACACCAACAGTACAAAAATAAGGGCCACCCTAATATATTATATATAGTTTAAATTCTCTACTAAAGAGAGATGAACATTCATCAGGCAAAACCGAAAAAAATTGAGATTGTAAGAAACCAGACATTGAAGGTTATATGAGAAATTAAAATTATAATAGGGTTTAAAATATAAAAAATGGATGCTACAGTGTTAGAAACATTGCTGACTTATGACAGCTTATATATAAAATAATTTACATTAAAGTGGTATATATATAATAAAATCACAAATTTTAATTATTTTTCACAATTTTATTTATTTGATAATATTCACAATAGTAAATAGACAAAAATATTAGTTGTGGCTAAGTTGATAATTATTAGTGTTACAATTGAGTTGTTACAATTTTATCATTTTTTAATAAAATAAAATAACAATTTTATTATTATTTTAAATAAAAGACATTTTATAACCGTTATACTACTATGCAAAGAAATTTTCAGTTTTCTTATTAAAAACAAACACCAATAAAAAAATTCATAATTTACTCAAATTGTTAAATATTCATTTCATACATTTTCAAAATTTTTTGTAACAGAAATATAAAAAATAAAATCTTACTGATATGGTCTTTCTCCAGTATGTCGTCTCATGTGTACTATTAGACTTTTTTTTTCAGTAAAAGTACTGAAACATTGCTCGCATTTCCATGGTTTTTCGCCAGTATGCGTTTTTAGGTGTCTTTTTAAATTTCCCTGAGTTGAAAATCTAGCACCACATTCATCACAAGAATATGGCTTTTCTCCAGTATGTTTTCTTATATGAACTAAAGTACAAAAATAACTTATGATTGAACTATATTAATATAAGTCATTTCAAAAAACATTACATCCATATTTTAACTTGTGACTAAAGTAGAAGTTCAAAAAATTATATATATCTTAAAGAAATGGGGAATATGTTTAGATATACTTTTAACATATAATGGCATTTTAGATATAAAAGTAGAGGAATGATGTCAATAAAAAAAAATTAGAAAACAGGTTTAAAAAAATGAACAAAATAACTTATTTTAAATTATGGCTAGTTAAAACATTCAATAATGGTCAATGAAATTTCTATACAACAAGATCAAGATATCCAATACCCCAGTTAATGAGCCAATCATTATGAGTCCATGTTTGAAAGACTCCTAAAGAGCACATTTCAGTATGACAAAGACTTATCAACTTTACATGGCACTATTTTTACATTCTAACAAATCAAACAGACTTTTCTATCAGCTACAACCAAGCACATAAATGCATGCAAAAACCATCTGCTTGCAGAGAACTGTATATGTTTAAAAAACTTCCAATTTTTGGACCATTACATGTTTACAAGCATTGAAACATTTGCTATCCCTTATAAACTTTGTATCAAACTTGTAACTTAGTACCAACATTTTGTTTTAAATTTAAAAATTATTTTAAAATTCTGAATAGATTGTAATAATTTTAATTATATACTTAAAAGAAATATTTATCAGCATCTAAGTAGAATATGTAGCTCTGACAAAACATAGAATATAATTTAAAAATAGGCGAATAATAAGTAAATCATCTAAAAACTTAAAAGATATCAAAATATTATGCAAGTATTCCCAGTAAAAAAAAATTATAAAGAATGCGGATAAGTAAAGTAATCATCAATCAACTAGAGTGCATAAATGATGATCTTAAATACAACAAAAGTAACAAGTCACCATACCCAGAATGGCAAAAAGAGGTCTGTATATAATTTGTTATGGTTATTAAGATACTGAACTTTGTATATTAATAAACTTGTTCGAAATTTCTGCTAGAAAGTGTAAACTGTGAGACCAGTATCAAAACCTTTTCAGCTAGACCACTTTCACTTTGTAATCCAGTTGTTGGAGATGGATTTGAGAAATAAAAATAATTTACAGAGAGATGATCATTAAATTTTTGATGCATATATATTTTAAAGAAATTTATGGGATTATCATTCCTTAAATACTAACAGAAGAATTACTTAATGTCTTAATCGAATATGTCTTTTACATACAGTTAAATTGTTACTATAAAATAAAAATGTTAATATATTTCAAAATGGTATTTTAATGAAATGGAATTTAAATGTGTTTTGTGTATTGTAAACATTGCTAAATAATTTACATCTAAAAACTCAATTTTATTTGAGTTATAATTAGTTTGTTGTAAGTTTAAATAATCCAGATAGAATGTAATATTTGGTTTAATAAAATTCATCCTTTTTACCAAAAATAACTAAATTGTTTATGTAATGGTAAAGAAAATAATAAATTATTAATATCATAGATTTAACAAATATATAAAGATTGGCCCAAGTATTTATAGATAGGATCAACCTCAGGCAAGCTTCTAATTTGTTTATAAAGATTTTGCTTGAATGCAATTAACTTTTTCCATAGTAAAAGTTTAGAGATTAATTTCTTTAAATTTTACTGTGTAATTTAAATGACAATTAACACTGTTATGGTGTCCAAGTCCTCATAGGCAATTGGATGATTTCGAACATGATCGCATAATCTGGATGTAAGAAATCAACTAGTCATACCAAGTAATAGGCCACCGTCTGCATCTTATAGAAATGCTATGCAAAGATATTGGAAACAGTGGCATAGCTACCAATGGGCTAGACGGGGCCCTCAGACCCTGACCACCAAGCAAGCCGAATTTGAGATGATTTCTCCCAAGTTTAAGATATAAATATAAAAGGTTACAACATAACTATAATCATCACAATTCAATAGAAAGTAATTGCAAATATATGTAGGGAATTATTTATTTTTTGTCTTTAATTACTTAAATATTTGATCAGCTGATTTTATTTGTTTCTTGCACTTCTCTTCCACCAATTGTTAATATTTTGAAATATTGCAACATGCATTATATTAATTTACATCATGATAAAATGCAAAAACCTGGGTTTCATTGCAAGCATTGTTTATCTTATGTATGTACTAGTAATCAACTTTTGATTACTGTTACAAAGAATATTAATTCATTTTTTAAAGGATGAGTAAGTATTTTTATATACATTTTATAAGCAAAAAAGTCTTATAAGTTCTTCAAGTTCCTTTTTTTAATGGATAAAATAACGCTGTTTATAAATAAATGTGCCTTTTTGTATTTCTAACTAAATCATTATTAAAACTATTGTGAATTATAATACATCCTATTCTTTATTAAGAAATCAAATAATTAAACCAATTTGAAGTTATTATAGGTTACTTCATGCATAGTCAATGCTAATTAGATACTGAAAAGCTTTAAAATATTGAATTTTTTTTAAATCATATGCAATTTATTCTACATATCATCGGTCTAATTATCAGACTGTGTAACCCCATCTGGGATGCTAATTTGATACAGTAACGCTAGGGGCCAAGTTGTTGTTTATGTTTACCAAGATAGGCAATAATATTACAATATGGTTTACTTTGATATTTTTATTGTGCGATAATGTGGCTGCCATGGGGATAAGGTATATTAGTGTTAGTTTTTTGTTTTGGTTTTTTTTCTGCAGGATCTCTGCTCAGCAAAAGTAACACATTGTTCAAATGTTGTGTAATGAATGCTTAAAATAGTGTAAATAATTTATATACATTATATACATTATAAGTATAATACATTAATATTACTTTCTGTTGTATTTATTTTATGTTAAAATCTTGCCACCACCTCTCCCTTCGAAATCTAGTTTTATTATGAAATAAAAAAAAGTAGTTATTATACTGATCGAAGAATAAATTAAAAGCGGAGCGCGCACTAAGACATGGCATAGACAAAACAAAAGGAATAAGGAATCGCGCCAAAAAGCGCTTGGCATGTTGCACTCCTATATCAAATCAGTAACGCCGGTGGAGTTACGCAGTTTGATAGTTAGGTGGACGATATGCTTAAGCTAGTAAATATAAAAAATTTCAATATGAAAAAAATAAAATTTCACATACCAGATAAATTTCCTTTTGATGCAAATGATGCTTGACAATCTGTACAAGTGTAAGGTTTATCATGCAAGGAATTGTGATCTAGAAAATAATAAATAACTCGATAGTTAAATATATGATTAATTAATGGATAAAACAGAGCAAATTGCCATATACTTACTAGCTAGAGATTCAGAATCTGAAAATAATTTAATACAAATTTTACATGCAAAAAGAGATTTACTATCAGAATTGGACATTTCTTCACTGTCTTCTTGCATCTTATTTTCATTATTCTCTTGTCTTGAGTCTTCATTTGGCTCCAAAAGTTTCTAAAATATATTTTTTTTTATGTTTAGATTGAATAACATAATAGGTTATTTATTTATTTACATATACAGCACATATATTGTAAAGAATTATTTAAAAAATATGTATTAAACTTTAGCTCCATACTGATAAATAGTTGAAATAAAAATATAAATGTACTTTTTCAAATTTTACAGAATTTTATGAGCTAAGATATCCAACAAACTATTTACTTTATGCAGATTAATGGAAATTTAAAAACATGAACAATTATACATGATTCAATGAATTAAATTTTAAGATTTTCAATTTTAATGCTTTAATTATATTATTACTGTAGGCAAGTATAGAATTGCAAGAGAAAATGTAGATTAGTAGTATTTTCTCATACTAAAAATCAACACAATATGAAATGAAAATGCAATTTATAATTAATTTTGAATAAACAAGTTTATACAAAAAGGATGGATATAGTATCAAGTTTTTAAATTATTAATAAAAACACATGGTATATTTCTAAGCTGCATAATAACTAACATATAAATTAACTTTTTTTAATAAATTATTTTATTAATTAAATTTTAAAATATTCAGTCAGATATCCACCTTATATTAGATACTTCAAAGCACAAAATGCTGTGCCCATTTTTATTGAAATGGAACCTAAATTTGTTAGTGAAAGTAGAATCAAGTGCACAAAATTTGTCAGATCCCTCAATTGTCAAGAAAAGTAAGAAAAAATAAAAACATTTGTCTTTGAAAAGTATTATGTTCAGACAGAATTTACTTACTTAGAATGAATAGAATATTTTCAATTTTAAAAAAATTCCTTGATCTACAGTGAATATAAAGAATATTAATTGAGTTATGCGCAGTAGTTATTACAGTTTCTGAGCAATAGCTAAAATTATTCTCAAAAAGAACAAACAAGCAATTGAATATATATAAATAGAGTAAGTAATTATCAATCTATTTATATTGTTTTTGGTAATCACATTTAGTAATTTACTTGCATATTCTTAACCTTTAATGAAAGTTTTTAGAAATATGCAGGATATAAACATATATATATTTTTAAGAGGCTTCTTAATAGGACTTTTTAAAATTCTTTAATATTATTATAGGAACTCATCACATTAAAAGCATATGATGGATTGGTGGTTAAAGTACACTTTTTTTAAATTACACCCACACATTTTCTCCTTCAAGCATATGGTTTCGTGCAGTATAAGAACAAAAAGAAATTGCTCCAGTAGTACACAGAGTCACAAAAAAAGTCAGAAGAAATTATGTCCTTCAAAGCAGGGTAAGAAAAAAGATGCCCTCCAGTCATTGTAGCATAATTACATCACACAATCAAGAGAGGCAAGTCCAAATCTAAATAGAGGTGATCCTGTAAATAATCATGCTCAGTTTTAAGTCTGATCAAGCCACATCAATATACAGAAAGATATGATCTGTCTGTTTGATTAAAAAAAAATATTCCCAAAGGCAATATTCCTGTAATGACAGAGTCTGACTTTATGGACATGATCTCTAATCTACTTAATGCTTCGAATACAAATGAATATTATGTCAGATTGATCACAAAACCACAACCCTCTTTAGCAAATGTATCTGCCAGCTCATTGTCAGGCACATCACAATGCATGAGAATTCATTGCAAGATAATTTCCCTTCCTGACTAAAAAAAAAGGAGTTAATCAGTAGTTTGTACTCAAACTCAGAGAATGGCAAATCAATATTATAACCTGTGATTGTATGAATGTCAGTTCAAGAACCCACTAATACAACAATTTTCTGGGTGGCTATATTTTTAATAATTCTCAGAGCCTTTAAAATTACATGTGCAACTCAGCATCATTATCACAAAAATATCAAACCAACATCTTCAGTTGAAAAGTGCTAGAGAACGGCATCACCTGACCTTCATCCATTGCAGAACCATCAACATAAATATGGGTCTAGTGTTCAATAAGATAACACTCATAAACAGTAATCAATGCAATCACTTTAAGCTCAACATGGAGTGAAGAACTCTCTAAAGTGGGAGCCACCAAGTCAAAGGCTGTTGCTGCAAACTGCCAGAACCCTGGAAAAGTATAAGGTTTAAAAAATAGTCTGATGATTCAGAGGAAGCCCTATATTGTCTGAAAATTGTTCAATTACTATAAAAAAAAGTATTGTATGTATTTAATATAGGCTAAACTAGAACATATCCTTACAGAGAACACTTTCATGCATATTCAAAACAGTCATCGGGCAGTGATCAGCCAAGTTTAATAAAAAAATCTGCAGCTCCATCTAAAAAAGCTAACACCAGCCATGTACGTGAGTGAGTGATCTACAACCTTGACAGAATGGAATCTGAAGCTATTATGAGTAATTCTATGTCATAATCAAAGATTGGGTAAATATAGGAAGTATGCATGGTGATAAGTGCATCTTGAATCAGTCCCCAGTTTACCTCAGCAATTCTCTTTAAGAGACTCAAACAATCAGATACCTTTCAGTGACTTCAGATACCTGTTTTTTCTGATTTAGCTTTGGATTCTAAATAGGTTGCACTATCTGTTCTAAGTAAATTTTGGTTTTATTATTTTAGATATACAACATGCTGGGTTTAGTACTCAAAAAAAAGTTCAAATAGAGTTTGGCTGATAATAATCAAAAATTTATTTTCAACAGCCCACTCAGCCAAAACTAGGCAAACACTTGTAATTGATGATGTACCATTAAAATAATTTAGTGTTTGTTTCACAACATTATAAAGTTGCAATTCTCTCTCTCTTTCTTTAACAATGCAGTTAACAAAATATTTCGTTGCATTTTTTCAAAACTGAATACATTGGACATTACACTTTTCTGTGCTTTAAAGTATCACTATATTAAAACAACATTAAAATTCATTCAAAATATTATTTAGGAAATAAATTGATATAAGGATACTCAAAGGAAAGAAAACATGTTTTACATCAAACTACAACACATTACAAAAATTATAAGTGTGGTCATTCCTTTTGTAAAGTGTATTTTGTGTTGAATAATCTAGTGAAAATTAATTTTATGGGATCTTCATCTTTTAATTGGTATAGAGCATTTCTAACATGCATTTAATACACATTAAGCTGTTAAAAATTCTCTTGTGTTTTCATTTGTAGAAGTACAATTTATTAACCTATAATTTAGGAATTTTTTAAATAATAGTTTTTGCACTTCCAATTATTTTAGAATTAATAAATATGTGTGATAAAATTTACATGGTTGAACATCAATTGTTAGAAAAATTGTATGTCAGAAACAGATGGTTTGAAGCTTAACATATTACAAACTATTAATTTTTACCACAGTATGGAAATTAAATGTAAATGTATTTTTCACCAAAATATTTAAAACTTAAAAATAAAATATTCAGTATTTTACCCTTATATTAGAAACACAACGGACTATACGTTCAGCATTGTGTTCATTTGAATCCTCCAAACAGAAATTAGGATCAATATCTGATGTATTTCCTTCATAACTGTCATCAGAACAATCTATAAAACTTTTAAAATCAATTTTCTTCTTCAGTTCTTTTAATCTCGCACTAGTCCTCTTTGAAGATGAACTATCACATGATTTTTCATTGCTACAATCTGTTCCAATAAAATTTTGTTCTTCACTACTAACATATTGTCCACAATTAATATTTCTTTCACTTTGCATAACTTTTGTTTCAGAGTTACAAATTCTAGTTTTAACACCTGAGATTTCTGAAACAGAATGCATGCTTGCAATCTCAAGAAAATTATCTACAGTTTGCTGATTTTCATTATTTGGAACATTATTTATAATATTTGTTTGATGATGTTGAGGTATATCATTGATTTCATTGTTATCAGGGTTTTCTTCGGCACTTGAAGGTGCTGATTCACTTGGAAGCAGTTGTTTTAAATCAGTATTAGTTATATCAGCATTATGAAATTGAGTACTAGATTCTAAAATTAAAAAAATAGTATCAATATATGAAGTGATATGAAGTTTATTTAATAAATTAAAATACATTTGATGGCATGACAAAAATTATGAAAGCATTACTTACCACTATACAGAGCATTATAACTAGGAGGTACATTCATAAAATCTGGAGTTGGTTCATTATTTTGAGGAATAACAAAGTTAGATGAATTATTCAATTCCATATTTAGCTAAAGAGAACACAGAAAAACGGAATAGAATTAATAGGGAAGCACAACCTAATTAGAATAATAAAAAAAGATTACAATAATTTGTTATACTTAACAACTGAAATATTTTTAAATATTTATTGGTAATCTCTGGTAAATATTAGTTTTAGCAATCTGTCTCTAATCCTATTTTATGTAAAAATTTTGATACTACTCTATTATACTCTCCGTCAATTTTGATAAATCAAAACTTATCACATTATGCAGCCAATAGAGGAACACCATTCCAGTACACATGTTCAAGCACAACAATAATATTAATAAAGATGACAGCATTGGGCAACAACTTTTGATTTGGAGAAATTGATCAACAAAATAATGCATAAACACCCAAATTTCTTGCAAAAATATTTGGGAAATTTTGTTTGAAATAAGTAAGATTATGACAAGGAAATCATAATTATGAAAACAATTTTAAATAGTTATCAAACACAAGAAAAACTTCTCATTTTTTGCAGTTTTTCTTAGGATATTCAATAAATTGTTTTTTTAATCACCAAAATTTTATTCTATGATTATTACTGCTTTAAGAAGTCCATAAAATAATTTTTCTCATATTTTACAAGTACAGATTATAAAAAACTTACATACATTACTTCAACATTTTTGTTACATTTTAAAATCTAGAAAACAATTAACTCCCCATACATGAAGTAAGATTTATAAAAAAATACACAAAATATAAAACCATATGTAATAAACACAAGCTTCTTATTCATTAAATTATTCAATTAAAAGTATTTTAGATTTTTGATGCAATAAGATTGTCACAAATGTTTAAAGGCAGTTTCACATCTGATGAAAGCATATAAATTATTTTATAACACATGCACACAGTTGCATTAAAATATAATTGTTAAAAGTTTCTTAAAATAATTGAAAAAAATTATTTTACACTCATACCTTATCTGCACATTCATTAGCTTCATCCATTTTTAAGGCAACTGCACTAATATCAGCTGCACTATTGTTCACTATGTCTTGAAGTTTTTCTGAAACTATATTCCAAAACTGAACAGCTTTCAACTTGGCTTCAGGATGCATTCTCGGTACAAGACTTACTGCTTCTTCAATCTACAATAGTTTCCACAAAAAGTTACCTCCACAATACAACAATAACTAATATCTACTTAAGAACTAATACTACAATATATTTATTTCATCAGTTTTACATTTTATTGTTATCAACAAAATTTATTTCATTCAATCATTTGTCTAAAAATTTAATAATAGTTACCTTATAACTTTTTTTTAAAAAAACACAGTTCCTATGTTTCATTTCACTTTGATATATTACATTCATTTAAATATAATTTTCTTAGAAAAATAAACATTAAATTAAAAATTTAGCTGAAAAAAATTTAAAGGTAAAAAAATTGTTGTGCTACTTGAGTAAAACAATTTTATTAATAAGTGCAAGTAATTAATGATCATCCACTAGGATGAAACAACAACTTAACAAGTTTAAAAAGATGGATTTTAAAAATTAAAGACAAAATTATACATGAAACACATTTCAGATAACTACAGCATTCATTATATTTGCTGAAATCTTAAAATTAACATTGTGTTTACATAAATTAACATTGTGTTTACATAGTCAGTAACAGAAAATTAATAGCAGGGGCATAGCTACCACAGTATCAATGATAAGGGGCCCTAACATATGTAAGGAAAAATTGTTAATATATTAAAGGAACCACAAAAGAGTGTGCAAGAAATTTTGATACAGGACCCACTCAGGACCAACTAGACAACTAAATATAGATATTTTTCTTAAGCAATGGCTCACAAGCTGAAAAATTCGCATCTTCCTTAAACAATAGTGATAAATTTATAATTAAATTCAGAAAATTGACTGTTAAAATTACAATTATGATCAATTTCTCTCCCATTCCTTCTAATTTTGAGTAAATACAGCTGCAATGTTAAAACTCACTAAGAATTTAACTTTAAAGAGTCTTTATGCAAGCAAATCAGTTGCTAAATTATTTGAATCCCACCAACCTTTAGCAATACAACATACTTAATAGAAGATTCAAGTAAAAAAGAATTGGAAAATTAATATGACTTCAAAATTTTCAACAAAGAACAATCTTAAAGAAAGTTTTTCTACTCGTTTTCATAGAAACAGTAAATAGAATAACTTTTTCTAACAATAAAAACATGTTTTGTTCTATTATGACATTTATAAAAAATACTCTAGCAGAAAGTTAACACATTAACCATCTTTACACCATAAGAAAAATTATTGTACAGTTTTTATTTTAAATAAAAGTATTTCAGTATATATTTTGATAAAAATCTGAAAATAGTAAAAAAAATTTTTTAACTAACTTTGAATATAATCTAAATATTTCTTTTCTTTTACTAAAAATAAATTAAACAATACAAGGGCTTTATCTCTGATACTAATTAAAAACAGAAAAATAAACAAAATTTGATATAACACTCTTTTTTAGCACCCATATGATTGATAGTCAATTTGATGCTACAGGATTCCAAGTTTTGAATTGAATACACACTAGAAATAGTTATTTATAATTTCTCTTCCAAAATATAATGTTTGCGCTTAAATGATTTTAAAGCCCAGTGGCCGAGTGGTAGCGTATCGCGCTTCCACTCCACAGGTCCGGGCTCAAACCAAGAACTGGGCGAGGTCGCCTAAGCCTTTTATCCCTTCAATGGGTCAATAAATGAGTATCAAGCTTGCTAACACAGTGGGACTAAATGCAGGGGATTTTGTGTCAGACTGACCACCTGACTGGAACATCTGCACATGCAACCTCAGCACCTAAGGTCACCAAAACTCAGATGGGCACAGTAGGCCTTGGCCCTCATGGGCTGCTACACATCTGAGTTTCTAAATTATTTTTAAAAAATTTCATAAAACAAACACAAATGTCAATTTTTTAATAAAAATTTTGATTTTTCAAATTAATCCAATAAGATAAGTTACTATTAATATAAAAAACATCTTACACATTAAAATTAAATGAAACAAACTATCTTATTTAAAGTGTAAAATGGGGGAGGGGGCATTGGTGATGTAAATTTCTTTTCACGACCGAAATCGTTCACCAAGCTACTTCATTTAGCGATAGGTGGTTTTGGCGAACAGATTCGATACCCATGCTATCAATGACATCTATTTAAAAATTGCCAAATCCAAAGTCCCCCCCCAATCTACACTTTAGTCACTATCAGCCGCGTAATTTTTTAATCCTATGACAGACCTAGGCATGACTATCATCAGTCAATGACTGTCAATCAATTTCCTTTCTGCACACAATTTTGCTAATATAAAATCTCATAAGAATCAATATCTAAAAATCAACTAAATATAATATGAAATTTTAGAAACTATCATAACTATATCTATATATATATAGTTATGATAGTTACTCTAATAACAGTTACATACTGTAGTTACTCTAATAACAGCAAAAAATTCAATGATTGGTACATATATATACTTAACTATCAATTTGATCTTTAATTATAACTAGGATTTCAAAACAATGGTATAACACTAAACATAGTACATGTAAACAACTATCTAAACTTTCTGTACATGAATGTTGATACAATACACGCCTAACTTGCAGCAATCATTTCCATAACCAAAAAAACTTTAATTCCACTCAAGAAAGCAACAAAAAAGTCCTTTTAATTGTGAATCCAATGCGACATAATGTCAACCATGCATAAATCAGCACTTATGTACTATACCAACAACCAATTTCATAAAATCAAATGATGTCGTCAAATGCAATATGTTACCAATAGCAGAAAAACCCTTCCTGTGCATGTTCACACGTAATAATTATTAAGATGGTAGCATTTGGCAATGTCTTTAACTGGGGATATTGTTTAAATTGGTCAACCAGTGTAATGAACCAATAAATCTAAGTGTTATCCATGGGCATAGCTAGACTTTAGTGGGCCCTGTATCAAAATTCCTTGGGGGCCCTTTTTGGAGGCCCCTTAACATTTTATGAGTTTTTGTTTACACATGTTGGGGCAGCCCCTGTAGCTTGGGGGCCCCGTATCATTGATATGGCTGTAGCTACACCCTTGGTGGAATAATGCATCATTTTTCTAGTTTGACAAAAATGGTTGATGGGTTCTTTATAAATAAAGTAAAATGATTTAAAGTTTACACAGTAAAATATCAATGTCACTCAAAAAAAATTATTTCAAAATTTGCACATTATTTGTCATAATATATGCTAGGAATATAAGAAATTTTGTAATATAGCCATTTTGTGAAGGGCATACATATTAATACATATTTTTGACAAAATTAAACAAAATATTTATTGCAAACATTAAGAAACACTTTATACAAAAAACTGTTGCTACAAATTATTTTAAATAATTCAAAACATATATTTTCAAATGAATCTGATTATTGAGTGGAATTTATCATAATTCGTTTTTTAAAGTAATGATGTACATATGTGTAGGTGTGTATATCATGCCATGATTAAATTCTAAAATATGTGACATTATATATAAACATGCAGCTTAAAATATTGAAAAATCTTTTAACAATTTCAGTAGATCAAAAGGTACACAAATAATTTGGATATATCTAACAAAAAGTACATTAAAATGTTGGTGCATCATATAGAGAATATATATATTTATCTTTATACACTTCATTAGATGGTAAACTTTTAGAAGAAACATATAGCACTTGATAAAAGCTATTTCTTAAAAATGATATCAAACATGCTTCAATGATACTTACTTTAGATCTAAAAGAAAATAGTAAAGTTGTAGCTCTTGATACTGTCATTGTTTGAAAGTAATCAAATATATTGTTCAACAAAAAATATATTGAGTATCCAGTCCTTTGATGAAGAGAAAATTTGAAAAAATTTCACAGTATGAAAAATTCATGTAAAAGAAACATGTCACAATAAAAGCTTTTATTTCCCATTTAGTTTCTCTAAAAAAGATGACGCTAAGATATGGGATTTTTTCAAATAGTGTTGAGAATAATAAATCTCCATGACCAGTCACTCAATTTATTTTTAATGCTAAAATAAATTGCACAAATATAATAGCTTTGACGTACACTTAAAAAAAGGATCAACTATTGGAGCGGATTAGTATAGCACAGAACTACTGCGCATGCCTACTAAGGGCACCTATGGTTTGGATCTGAGATTACGATTGTGGTAGTTAAGTGGTCATGTTTGCGAGCTCCTCGTTGGCGGATCTGATTCCAGCTGCGTGTTCAGGAAGTATTGACTCCTCTCAGAATGCATCGAGCAGAAGCGATAAGGCATGAGACAAGGCACATTCTCATGCAGTTCATTCTTCACATTAGCACTGGCTGAGGAGAGGGTAGTGCCATTTTTTTCATTTGGCTATGGGTGAAAAAAAAGGATATAAGCTATGGTTAGTGGATCTTCAAATCGAATGGAAATTAGAAGCTGGTGATATTCAATAAGCAAAGAGGGACGACTTAAAAAAATTAAGTATCGTATTAAATTTTCGATTTTTTTTTTTTTTTTTTACATTTTAAATGTTGCATCAAAATAAGAACAGGTTTGTATAACTTGCTAAAAATTCAAGCCTTGATAAATCGGAAAACTCTTAGTTTCCGAATAGAGCGAGTAGCATTCAAATATGGGAAACGTCCATTATAACTTCATATTTCTACTACGTCATAAGGACTGACGTACACAAGCTTTGGAAATGAATACTGTAGCGGTATCTTCATAAGCCGGTAACCGCGTCTGGGCAGAGATGATCACTTTTGTCTAGTGGTTATGTTACTCAGTTTTGGATACATAGATCGCAGGTACTGTCCCCCGGATACGCACCACTTTAGAATCGAGCAATTAGTGCAACGATGAAACAGATGTAAGCACATTGACTGAGGGACCACACATTTCTGAATAAAGTGTTTTTGACCCTACATCATTCGAATGTAAATTACTTTTTGAACGTTCCTATTATAACTCTTAAAATAAAATTGATTTTCAATTTTCTTTTAAAAGAGTTGGTATTTTTTTTTTTAATTTTTAGGAAATTTTGTTCTTTAAACTTTAAATAGAAAATTGTAGAACGAATTAAATTTGTGAAAAATATTAAATAAAAGTTATTTCATGGAGAACTTTCTCAATGTACTTGAAAACGTCTGTTTAGTAATGTTAAAACTTTACTTGGGGGTCTCTAAATGTTAAAGAGGGTAAGGAGGAGGAGTTTAAACGCAACAATGGAATGCATAGTACATATGAAAGACCAAATGATAATGAAATCTGCCTCCAATAATGGAATGAGTTTTCTAAAGCTTATGATCTTGTAATTAGTAGTACCTACTTTCAGTATAAAAAATGATTGCAATTTTACTTAGATATTACGAATTTTAATTATACTGATTTCGTTCTTACTGGTGCTAGACATTTCACCAATTTGATGATTATAAAAACTTTTAAGGGAAAGCTAGACTCCGTTCATTTAGTTCTATCTAGAATAAGTGAAAAATTTCCAATACTTATAAAGAAGGACTTAAGAGACTGCAATTTTTTTATTGATGTAAGCTTATAAAAAGGAAGAAATTGTTGAAACTTAAAGAGTGACGTTGAAAGGGGGGGAGTATTTCAGAAGTGAAAAGGAACTTTCCAGATCTTGAAAATCTATGGCTAAGATTTAGTATAAATCTATCAGATACTGTAAGTGCAGTGTCGAGACATAAAGCTTGAGGAAGGAATAGACATTTGTTTGATGAAGAAAGTAAACACACGCATGTAAAAGAATAAAAACATCGCATTTAGAGCTTGACAACACTGTACGAGAAAGTACGAGAAAAATGGTTGATGAATATCCTAAGCATAGAAAATTGATAAGAACATTCTCAATGTAAGGAAAAGAATTTTTGAGGAAACTGGATTTAAAGATGTTGAGCACCTGAAGATGTCGAATGAGTGCCATGCATTCTATCAGGTCAGTTTTTGCGATAAGACTTCAAACCCGATTCAATTTATGTAGGTATAAATCAGTTAATATGTTTAGTGAGAGATCTCAAATTTTGGCAAGATAGGCTGAATATTTTGAAGACTTATTACAGGATAGTGAATATTCTAATTCATTTGATTTTATATAAGAAACCTTAGCTGATTCCAAGGCATTGGCACAATGGAATTTGCAGGAAACAACACCTGCTGCAAAGGAGCTTAAAAACTACAAATCGCCTGGAATTGATCTCATACAGCCAGAACTTCTAAAATAGGGCGGACCAAGAACTGCGGAGTTTTTCCGTAGAATCATTCCAATTGTTTGGTCCTTTGATAATACCCGGATTTCAACCGCAATTACATATAATACATAAAGGCATCACTAATTGCTATACGATTCAAATCGTGGGTAATCATCGGGGTTGTAATATCGGTACAAGATTTTTTTGTTGTACATTGAACTTATAACGAATCCATCAGCTTGGGAACCCTGGCGGCCACCAGCCACTTAATCCACCTCTGAACAAGTCCACGAAAAAAAAAATTTAAAATAAAAAATTTCATAAGTAACAGTTTTAAGTAAAATTATTTACGTTATCAACATAAATTAAGATATCGGAACTTTATCAGAATAGACGTGCTGGGTGACTGCGAAATGATGTCCCTTTAAAAAATAAATACTTTTAGTTAACCAAGCGATGTTTGACAGACAAACAAGAACTGATCATAATAAATAGTATGACAACTTTCTTATGTCAAGCTGCTAAAACTCTCCCTTTCCCTACGTGGGCATTAATCTTTCTCTTCTAACACTCATACCCCACTTCTGGGAAAGGGGGAGGGGTTCCAACGGACATTTCTTCTTCCAAGGAGTTCGTGGTGAACGATCAAAACAGTGTGGTCAGCTAAAATTTATATCGAAAATCGAAATTCACATCCAAGTCATAACTAGCCTCCTCAGATTATGTCAGGTCCATGTCGTTTCCGGGAATTCCAGGAACAAAATTTAATTCCCGGGAATAGAAAAAAAGTATTGTAATCTTATCATTTACCGGGAAATAAACCCTAATTGCTGTCAGGGCACTCATTTCCCATATTAGACTCTGCACAATTTCTATCTCACCACATCATTTTTGGACTATCGTGCTGTCATGAGGATAAATCATGATTACGAGTAATAACCTTTAATTTTTTATAACAAACTTTTTCTTTTGTGATTCAATTTTTGTTCTCTCTTTTTTAAAAGTATTTCTGAAAAAAATTCAAGTTATTCTCTCTTTAATACAATTTATGTTGGTCCTAAATCTTGAGCTGGTTTTATTAGATACTAACTCGCCGAGAGCAATGGAGTTCTCGACGTTTCATCCAAGAAGTGAAACCTTTAACCCCAATTGCCTATTTCACTAGAAGCGTCTTCGATATCCTCTTTAACACTCAGTGGAGTTGTTCCGTGTTCTAATTATAAAATAATGTATGTTTAATATTACTTGTATGCTTTAAATTATAAAATGTCCTTAAAATTCATTAATTTTAGTATAAAACTATTTTCTTAATATTGAAAATACAGTGAATTCTTCAACATTCTTTTTTCTTGTTTTCCTTGCAGTTTTTTTTTTCTTTCTTTCTTTTTTATGGGTAAGATATATAAAATAAACATATATTAATGTTCAATATGTTGAGTGAATGATGGAGACGATATTATCACGTTATTCATGTACACATTCACAAACTTCCCTATCACTGGTATTAGTATGATGTCTATTGCCTTCTGAAAATTGAGAGCCGCCCCTGACAAGCCAAAGGGCATACGGTGAAATGCGTAAGTGCCATTCTTTGTGACGAACGCAGTCTTAACTATATCACTAGGGTTTACTGCTAGCTAAAAATATTCCGATTTGAGGTCAAGAGCCAACATTATTGCTGTAGGGGGGTATGTTCATCATTAAATCGTCTATTAAGGGTAAGGGATAACGGGGATAATTTTTATTAGCTTTAAGTTTCCGATAATCGACAGCAAATCTATACGCTTCCGGATTATCCGGCGGTAACCCATTATTTTTTTTACATAACACAACTGGTGACGCGTACAGGGATTGAATCGGAATTATGGTTCCTTCTTTCAACATTTTGTCTACATGATAATCGAGTATAGCTTGTTTTACCTTGTCATAACTATAGGGACGAGAAACAACCGGTGGATTATTTCCCGTGTCAATCTCATGATATACAATACGTGTAAGCCCCGGTTTATCTGAAAATAATCCTTGAAAACTATTAAAAAAGTCTCGCAACTTCTGTTTGTGTTTTTCCTCTAACTTTGTCAGAAAGATCTATTTCTACTTTTCCTTCCTTAATCGTTTTAACCACCTTATCAATCTGTGAATCAGGAATCGCCAGCGATTTCCGATCAAAGTCTAAAATAATCTTTAATCCACTTATGAAATCTACTCCGAGAATACATGGGTATTCCAAATCTGCCAATACATGAAACAACCAAGGTTTTTCAAATTCCCTTATTCGAACATTCAATTCAACAATTCCAATATTCTGACATTTAGCTCCCTGTGCCGTGATCACCTGAGTGCGCGATTTCTTTACTTATTTATAAAAAAAATATTTTCAGTATGTCTCCTCCGATATAAATTACTTCGCCTCTCCAGTGTCCCATAATGCTTTCGTAAAAGTCTCGTTTAATAAAATAGAAACGTATGAAAGTTCCACTGGAGACATACATATTGCTGAAAGTTTAATCGGTGCCTCATTTATCGACTGCGTCTGATCACTTTGAACATCACTAACTTTCAAAACATTTAATCATCCCCTTTGCCTCCTATCGCCTCGACTAAAATTCTCACTCGAACCCCTATTTCTGTGGTCCCCTCTACTAAAATCGTCTTTTTGACTTCCGTTTCTAAATTGATATCCCCTATCATTAAATCTTCGATCATCCTTCTGAAATCTATTCCTGCTTTCGAACCACTGATTTCCTTGACGGCCATTCTCGTAGTTATCCCTATAATCATTTCTGCCCTTACTCGGTCTACGCACCACTTCAGAATTTCTCCAATTTCCTCGATTATTATCAACATTAGACATCCTACGCGCATTCCAACCTCGTCTTTCCACATTATCACTATTTCTCGAACCCCTTATTGCCTAACATCTGGGGTGGGCATTAAGTCGATCGATATTTACCGGTGGACCGCCAAGACATTTTGGGGTGACCGCCTTCACATAAAATATTAGACGCGCATACTAAAAGAAACACAAGTGGATACCAAGATAATGAAAACACCCGTGAATAAAACTCCAAACCAAATTTGAGAGACATTTTCAGGAATTTACTATACTAGAATCCCACAAAAGTTGCATTCATGGGTTATTCATTTGGTAATGGTGATGTGAAAAATATAACTAAATATACACTACGTCTGTGTTCACGTACTATTGCTTACATGAACAATGAAAAAAAAAAGTTTAAAAACAGGAATTTAAAAAACAAATTTTATTTAGTTCATTTTAAGTATATTCAGAATAACAAAAGTAAATTTGGTTTGCCTTCATAGATTTTAAAATAAAGACTGGTTTGTAACGATAATAACAAAAATCAAGTAAAAAAAGTCTGCGTTCACTGTTTTAGTAGTAACTATAAAAATCATTTAAAAAGAGAATAATGAGCTATTCAGTAGCTGGTTGATTAATCTCATCATTTGTGAACCTCCTGAAGTCGTTTCGGCATTGAGCTAACAAATATTAGAGTTTTTTCAACACTTATCTTTTCCCATTGGTTCTTAAGAACACTCTTCAGGATATCCTTGCTAGATACATTGTGTTGACGAATCCAGCGTTCCAACAAATCTCATAGGTGTTCTGTAGGATTCAAATCAGATGACTGTGGGGTCATGTGCAGTTGATTTGGGACATTATACAATAGCCAAAGTTTCACAGTCTCAGCGGTGTGCTAAGGATCGTTGTCGTGTTGAAAACGAAACGATTATCCTAAGCCGAGTTTGGTGGCACTTTCCTTTAAATTGTTTTCAGGACATCAAAGTAATCATATTTGTTCATAATTGATTATATACTCCAACTTGCCAACATCATTGCTCACCATGCACCCCCACACGATGACTCCACCGCCACCGTGCTTTACCGTTGGTACTAAATGCTCTTTTTAAAGTGCTGTGCAAGGTTTTCTTCAGACTAATTTACAACCTTTTCTACCGAAGATACAAAATTTGCCCTCGTCAGAGAATATCACCAGAACTCAAGAGGCTTATGTGTATGATCTTTTTTAAAAGATATCCGCTTAAGCTGGCTGGTCATTGAAATATAAGACTTTCTGCAAATCACTCGACTATGGTGTCCGCCCTTTTTTAAGACTTTTCTTGCAGTACCCGCCTAAATATTTTTGTTAAACTGCTTGTGAGTGTCTGTTGCTATTTAAGTTGCAGAAAAACACGGATTTTATTTTCCCCATTGATGTCATACATCGTTTTTCTCTGATTGTGAGTTTAGATGGAAGACTTAAAAGAGGTTTGGATGTGTAAACTCATGCAGATTTAAAGTTATAAACAACTTGCTGGATAGATGAATACTGCCGACCAACGGATGTGGCTATATCCCGACGACTTTTTCCATCTTTTCACATTGATTTTATGCTCACTGGTACTAATTTCCTTCTTTTTATTTCCCATGTCCTTGAATTGCTTCATATCTCACAAAAACGTAACAATTATTGCGTCACAATTTTCTTCAGCTTCAACTTTCTTTCAATTTTGTTGCCTGTTGATACAAATTCCAAGAACCAATAATAATCAAATAGTGAACGCAGACTTTTTCTGCCTACTATTTGCGTATTTTGCTACAAAACTCCCGTTATCCTAAGTAGTTTTAATTCAAAATTAACTAGTTCTTGCTTACTCAGTATTTAAATAATTGTAAACAAATTCGTGAAATTTTGTTAGAAAAAAATTATATTTCTATTAAGTTTTACCTTTTCTATATGATTTCTTATGGGTGATCGCAGACTTTTTCTAGCAAGTGTATGTTACATGTTTTCTTTATCTCTCGAGGAAAACGAAGCTTTTCTCTTTCAAAAGGACGTAATTTGTAAAGAATAACTTTTGGAATCTATTGGTCGAAGTAAAGTATCCCAATTTTAAAAAAACTGCAATTCATTTAACATCGTTCTACCTACCTGTGAAAATCTACATTTTCAACGAAGAATATAATTAAGACTGCATATTCCCGTTTCACAGACGACTACTTAGAATCCAGTGTAAGATTAGCAGTTAGTAATGATGGGAGGTCTCCAGTCCCCAAAGTTATAATAGCAGTTTTTACATTTGCCCTGTTTACAAGAAACGGAATTCGGTGGAATGCGTCTTTCTTACCCCACCTCTGAGGGTGAACCCTAGCAAAGGGTGACACGTTCCCACGCCTGGAAGGGGCATTGTACCCATAAAATATCGGGATATCGGGGTGTGTCATTAGAATTTCCCGCGCTTAAAATGTCATTGACCGTGTGAGGTAACCATACGCCGACTCTGGACCAATCAAAAGAAGTTAAGCGGACGAGGTAAAGAATCCGCTCTAGGATTCGGAAGTGAAGAGGACGCCAAATAAAAACGGGATGCACCCCGATTTCGACAGACACTCTCTCACACATTCACACTTGAAACTCTCGAGAATCTCAACCCAGGCCTTGAACTGGACTCCGGGCGGCGACCATGATTCACTCCCTTTCAATCCTCCTTTTCTCAAAAGCTAAGTAGAATTTTGTTATGCAACTATTTGTAAATTAACCCAAAATTAAAATTGTTAATTCAAAATAAATTAATAGTTATTTAAAGAACCGGCCTTTTTAATTTAGTGTACTGTTTTATTGTTTTTAGAGGATTTAGTGTTTAATTTTAACTTAAGCTATGATGCGACGTGTTAGTAGAACCTGGGTAATTGAAATTGGGTTTATATGGAATAGGTTAATCAATTAAGTTTAAACAAGCGTCGCATTATAATGGTGCCGTAACCAGGATATTAAATTTTTTTTCTTTGTACTATCATTTGGTGCCGATGACCAGTCGTCGAAAATTTTCTTTTTTTTTACATCCTTTGATGTTGTAAACGTTTCTTGGTGGGTCACCAAAACAAATTGTTATCTCGTGTGCTATTATGTTTTATATATTGCTTGAATTTGATACTCGTGAATTTTTTTCTTGTAGTTTTGAGAAGAGGAAAGGTGCAAGGTGCAGAATGTCGCAGGTACTGGTGCTCTTTGATTTTTTTCTTTTTTAATATTGATGTGAATTTTTTTTCTCTCTATGCATGTATTTACGCGAGAGCCGATTAGTTAAAAGTTTTATTTAAATTTAGGAGTTCATGAATTTCTTTTACCCTGCACGAGTGCTAAAATTTTGGTTTAGTTAGAATTTAACGGTTTCCGTTGCGAATTAATCTCGCTAGAAATTTTGTCTTAATTTTTAAAAAAACCATGCCACGTACACGACAATCAGACCCCCTATTGACGCAAACGGCGTCCGAGAAATTTAGTCTAATTGATCTGATCCCAATGTACGACGTAGGTGAATCGTTAGGAATACGTAGGTTCCTAGAAAAAATAAATGATGTTGCGAATTTAGGCAAGTGGTCAAACGACGAGAAAGTTACTATTCTGAAATTAAAATTAGCGGGAATAGCTGAGGATTTTTTTATCCGACCCAACCCACAGTCAATTGATAGAATACAACGATATCGCAAGAATTCTTATTAAAAGATTCGAGAAGGCCGTCCCTCTGTCAACGCGTTTACAGTTATTTTCATCGTGTATCCAGGGTTCTTCTGAGAGCGTACAAGAATTCGCAGCACGCATCAACAAACTGGGAACACAGATATTCCAGTCAGGAAATTCGGCTCAAAACACCGCGGTGAGGAACGCGAACGACCAATTACTACAATCACGTTTCATAAGCGGTCTGAGAAATGACATCCGTCGTTTTGTACTCTCACGTGATCCTTTAAATGTAGATGAATCAATCAGCGCTTCGTTGATCGAGGAACAAAATATGAAATTGAATCAGATAGCTAACGACGAGAGATCCGGTTTGTCGCCGCACAAACGGAAAATTCGGTCCTTTCAGCATTAACGGATAGATTGGAAGAAATCAACTTGAGAGTCGGGCGTCTACAGGAAGCCAGTTCAGTTACAGCTCGTAAAACAGGGGGGAATTTTTTTAACAGAAGGGAGAATGTTTTCAAATGTTTTTATTGTGGCATTCAAGGACATAGACAAGCGGAGTGTAGGAAAAAGAAGCGAGATAAACGCACAGCCAATTACCAGCCCCCCGAGAAGCGCCGCTAGCGATTTTTCTGTTTCACGTCACCCCGGCTTCGATGGGAGGCATGTCCATTTCCAAGAATCGGCTTTTCGCGATAATTACGCAGCCCCCAGGCATCCGGCGAGAGACACACACACGACTTCTGGGAATAGGGATTTTCCACGCTATACTAGAAACGACAATTTAAACTTCCACGGAGAAAGCCGTATTTAGATGTACAATTGGTAGAGGAGCGGTTTTCTCCTATTAAATCTCGAGACAATATATTTGATCTACCAATAATAAGTGCTAATGTTAAACATCACAAATTCAAAATTTTAATTGACACAGGTGCGTCCGTTTCTTTAATGTCACATTCTTTTTTCACTCAAATAAAAAATGATAACTTTAGGGAATTTAATGTTTCAATTCAAATTAAACCAGTTAGTGGAGACACGGTAGAAATTATCGGGTGTTATGAAATACAATTGTCATTAGGGGAATTTCAATTTCAACATATTTTTTTTATAACTAAGCAAGAGATTAACGAGAATTATTGTGCTATTTTGGGATACGATTTTTTGAAATTATGGAATGCAGTTTTAGATATGGGTAAAAACCGTTTATTAATTAATAAATTTTCAATTCCGCTTATTCATTATTCGCTCCTCCAGCGTATAGTCCAGAGTAACTTTATCCATGGATTTTTAAAACACAAAACGTGTGTGGGTCCCCATTCGGTCACAAATGTTCGTATACATGTTGAAACATTACCTAATTCGACGTCATTGGACACTATTCAGAGTTCAGCAAAGCTAAAAACAAAAAACATTCATTTAACTACTTCGCAAATTAATATTAATCCACAAACAAATGACACCATTCTAGAAATTAGAAACGATTCAGATAACATAATCACCCTTAACAAAAACATGAAAATAATTACTGTCAATAATTATGAAGATTTCTCTTCCAATTTTCTCGTTTCTCAAGATATTTTACCCCCACTCACGGAGAAAGATTTTAACCTTTCAGGTTTGGACAGCAAAATAAAAAACAGATTATTTCAACTTTTAATTTCGCACAAAAGTGCTTTCGCTCGCTCTACGGTAGAATTATCTGCAGCCGCTACGGAGCATCATACAATAAGTCTACAGCATGACTATCCCATTAAATGTCCGATTTATAAAATTCCATTTAATTTGAGAAACGAATTTCGACGTCAGATAACAGATTTAGAGAAGGCGGGGATTATTTCGAAATCTAATTCTCAGTACAATACTCCGGCCTTGTTTGTCAAACAAAAAGAAAAATGGCGCCTTGTTTTAGATTTTCGGAAACTTAACGAAATAACTTTGACTCAAGACTTCGTTATTCCAACATTGGACGACATTTTGCATGAAATTTCGGGTTCAAACTATTTTTCGGCTTTAGACATGAAATCAGCATTTAATCAAATTCCACTACACTTTGCAGACAGACATAAGACGGCATTCTCTACTCCCAACGGTGACAAATATGAATTTAATAGACTATGTTTCGGTTTAAAAAACTCGCCTAAAGCTTTTCAATCAATTGCACAGGAGGTCCTTGGAGATTTATTACACAACGGAGCCTTGGTTTATATAGACGACATTATTTTATTCACTAAAACTATAGATGAACATTTTGAACTACTGGGTAAGGTTTTTGAACGCTTTGAAAGAATTCACTTAAAATTTAATCCGAGTAAATGTCAGTTTTTAACGAAGAGTTGTAAATTTTTGGGGTTTGTGGTAACGCCGGAAGGCATTCTTATAGATAAAGATAAGTCCGTATCAATTAACGAGTTTCCAGTTCCAACGGATCAAAAACAAATCAAATCTTTCTTAGGGTGTTGTAATTTTTATAGGAGATATATTAAGAATTTCGCAAAACGAGCACTCACATTAACGTATCTATTGAGAAAAGACACTCCATTTGAGTGGACATCTGAAACGCAGGAGGCATTCGATGATATTAAGAAAGCCATATTGAATCCTCCGGTCTTGGCACTACCTGATCAGAACGCAGAGTTACAAATAACAACGGACGCTTCATCTCGTGGCATAGGGGCAGTTCTAGAACAAAAATATCCTAACTCTGAAGTCAAACCTTTATATTTTTTTTTCAAAGAAATTAAATCCCTCACAATCTAAATATAACGCAACGGTTTTGGAATTTTTCGCGATATATACAGCATTAAATTTTTTAGACCTTTCTTGTTAGGCAGAAAATTTAAGGTTTTTACTGATCATAAGCCTCTTGCAGGATTTCTTTCTAATAAAAATCACCTCTTCCAAAATTTTGCGTTGGAAATTGGCTCTGGAAGAATTTAATTACGATATACACTACATCAGGGGCTCCTTAAATTCAGTCGCGGATCATCTTTCCCGTTGTATTAACAACATCACAATAGCTTTACCTGACTCTAAAGATCTTATTAATATGCAACATGAAGATTCTGTTTTAAGTACTATTATACAAAAAATTGATCAAAATGACGTTAGCCCACAAATCAGCAACTATTTTATTAATGGGGAAGGTTTGTTATGTCATTTGTCCAAGCGCCCCTCCAGATCACCCAGGTCTAACACCACTAGAAAGCAAGTTTGCATCCCACATTGTCTAAAAGCTAAAATTCTCGAATCTGTCCATTCAGAATATGGAGGGCATCTTAAATTTTTTAAAACATATCATCGACTCAGCGAAAACTTCTTTTGGCAGAATATGTACAAAGATACTAAAAATTTTGTTCGTTCTTGCACTATATGCTTATCTCGAAAAAACGCTTTTAAAATTCCGCCAGCACCTCATCAGCCAGTAGAACAAAGTAAAGAACTGGGAGAAACGTGTCATATGGATATTTTCGGTCCTTTAAATACCACGCCTAAAGGTATATATATATATATATATATATATAGCTATGTTTTATCTATGATAGATGCATTCACAAAATACATTCATACTGTTCCACTTCCGGATATTAGGTCGAGTACGATTTCTAAAGCTTTCTTTGATAATTACATTGTACACAGGGGTTGCCCACATAAATTAGTCGTAGATAACGCTACATATTTTAAGAGTTCCGAATTTGTTGAATTTTGCTGAGTCATGGGTATTCATAAAAGACACATATCAAGTTATTCCGCTCACGTCAACGGGAGGGTAGAGAAACCCAATCAATCGCTAGCCAATATCCTGGCATCAATTTCACAAAACACAAATGATTGGGATGAGCAACTCCCGCACACCATGTTAGCATTAAACTCAGCGATCCATGAAGCTACATACACATCGCCCTTTTTCCTAGAACATGGCAGGGATATTCGATTATCTTACACTTACGAAAAAAATTCCGACACACCACAAAATAAGTATGAATATGTCGAGAAACTTTTACCGTCTTTGGAGCATACTTTCAATAAAGTTCTAAATAATCTAAAAGATCAGGAGGCATCGCATGTCGATTTGAGTACGAGAGCGACAAAACAACATCATTATGATTACAAAATCGGGTCCTTGTGTTTTATAAAGACGCCCAATATTAAATCTAATTTATCTCCAAAACTTAGACCTAAGTTCGAAGGTCCTTACAGAGTAATAGAGCGTTTTTCTAATGTCAATTATAGGGTTCAACATGTAGAACAATTGAGGAAGAGATTTAACACACATGTCAATCGGATGATTCCATTTATTAAGAGGTTCTCATATTTGCACTTGAATAATTTAGATGATTTGCAACCAGACGAGACGGAGGTTAAGGGTATTGTTCCAAGTCCACGGTATAATTTAAGGGCTCGTGCAGGCAATTCGGCTCATTAATACATTTTACGCGCTAAATTTTTGAAGGAGACTAAACTTTTTTTTACGATTCTTACGCTTCGTCACTTCGAGAGCACACATTGAATGGTACCTGTTTCATTGTTGCACCTTGTTTTATGTAATGTTTGATGTTTTAGCGAGATCAAATTTTATACTCAGTTATTTAATGAATTCCAGTTATTTAATAAATTCCAGCTCAATTTTTTTATGCAATTTGTTTCATGTCTTGATTTGCTGCTTAAATGACATAATGTTGTATGTTATTAATATCAATTTTAGCTCTAGATAAGATATCTTGATGCTGAGTGTTTTATGCAATATATTAAAATTTTTGTGTAATGCAAGTGTTATTCAATTTTGCTATGAGATTCATGTATGCACGTCAATTTTTAATTTTATAAATTTTAAGCTTTAATCCATGTTTGCAACAAAAATCAAATTTTGGGGTCCATGGACACCTGTCATGAAATTTGAATGTTGTTACTATACATACATATTTGACATTTTTTCATTTATTACATAATTTTGTGTCGCGGTTATTATCTAGTATTTTAAATAATTTTTCATACAAAAGGTTCCTTTATTGAGTAACTTAGTTTATGCTGATTTGATTGTGTATAACTGTGTACTTTCTGGTTAAATTTTGAGTTTGTATAAAATATTAATTTTTTTTGGTAGCGGCATTTTGTTAGAATCAATTTTATTGCTAAATTATGTTGGTGTATTAATTTTAAGTGCCTGTGTATTACTGAATTTATATCTTTGGAATTTATGCTTGTTAAGAGATGGATAGAGGTGGTCGTTTTTAAATTTTTATGGTCTTTTGGAAATTATATATATGTTGAAACTTAAATTTGTTTTGCTCGGGTTGTTGGGAGAGCTTTTTCGTCCACACCCCTTTTCGTTGGTATTCTCCCCCCGCACGCGATTCGGCCAAGGGCGGGACACTGCTTGTTGATTGGAATTCTGTTTGTTGGTTACTCCTTTTCGCAGGAACTCCCCTACCCGCGGGTAGCACAGTTCAGGGGTGGAATTTTGGATGTCTGTTTCTCGGCGCCTTAGGAGGAATTTCCCCTTCGCGCCCCCTGCTGTCGCAACAGAGATAAGAAACTCAGCAAATTTTTTTCCTATGGGTTTTCGTTTTTCCCCCCCCTTGTTTCCTGTTTTTACTTTCTGACGATGCTGCTCGATGCTAAAAAGTTTTTTTTTTGTTTTTGTTTTTGTCCTAGATGAAATAGATTTTCTTTCGCGGTATCTGGTATTGCTGTTTAGATTTGGTTTGATAATTTTTTTTTTTTTGTTTTACTAATTGTTTAAGGAGTTGGATAAGTTTGAGTTAGGGATTTCGTGGAATATTTGAGAAAGTTATTTGAAGGAGATAGATAAAGTTTAAAATGATGAATTTGTTGAATAATTGGGAAGGGTTTTTTTTTATGGAGATAGATAAGTTCGCGTTCAAAGTACGTTTATTCGAGAGTTGTTTTATATGGAAATGGATAATTGAGTTGAAAAGAAAGTTATATGGTTTATTTGAGAAAATTGTTTGATGTAGAGAAGGTTATTTTGAGTTAAGGTTTTTGGGCAAAAGAAGATTGAGTTGAAATATTTATACGGTTTATTTGAGAAAGTTGTTTGATGTACAGAAGGATATTTTGAGTTAAGGATTTTGGGCAAAGGAAATTGAGTTGATATAATTATACGGTATAATTGAGAAAGTTGTTTTGATGTAGAGAAGGTAATTTGAGTTAAGGATTTGGTACGGTTTCGAGTAAATACGTTGATGAACATAGATAAGTTGAATTAATGATTGTGTGGTATATTTAATAATGTTTTGAGATGCATCTGGGAAAGTTCGAGTTGAGGATTATGTGAGATTTTTGTAAATAAGTTGATGAACATAGATGGTTTTAGTTATTGGTATTGTGGAGAAATCGATTAATTAATTGGAAGTTGCAGATGGGTTTAGTTGGTGTTACTGAGTATATGAGATTTTGTGTACATAAGTTGATGAGCATAGATGGTTTTAGTTATTGGTATTGTGGAGAAGTCAATTGATTATTTGGAAGTTGCAGATAAGTTTAGTTAGTGTTATTGAGGCATAAGATGTGAACGATCTCACGTGAAGGCAATTTTGATTGATTGAGGAATCATTTTACGGTTACTAGTGTTATAGAATGATATTTGAGTTATTAATTCGATGATTTTCGATGAATTGAGTTGCGGTATAGTTGTAAATCGAGGATCTTGTTTTTTTTCTTGTTTGTATATTTGTTGCGCGTATAGTGAAACATTTTGAGTTTTTTTTTATTATCTAGACTTGATACATTGTATTACATTGATTGTTAACAGGTTATGTTGATTAGTTAAGTGATATTTTTTTTCTCTTGGAATTTATGTTTAATTATGTGTAGCACTTGCAACAATTTTCTTTTAGTTAAATTACTTTACTCTGTATGTGTCGCCTCATGTCATGGGTCGCATTATCAATTTTATGTTTTTAATTTTTTTCTGAAATTTTCAACTGCATTTGTGATTTCTGGAATTTATTTCTCAAATGGAAATTCGAATTTATTGAATGTGGAAGAAATTTTTTTTTCTCTCAAATTTATTTTAAAAGTATTAATCAATATAGTTAATTTTATTTTTACAATCGGATTTGCAAATTTTTTTTGTCTTAATTTCATTCTGTCTCTTGTGCTGGCGTTTGCGGCATGCAGCAAATCGTTTGCGCAGGCAATGGCATGTGCAATTTTTTTTTGCCTTTGTAAACATTGGGGGTGCATACTGATCACATGCGCACTCATGGTTTGCAATTCTAAATTTAATTACAGTAATTTTTTTTTCTTAATTTCAAATTGTAACCAATGCTTGTAGTGAATTTTTTTTAAATTCCTTAGGCTACTCAGCATTCTCGCAGGTTATAAAATTTTTGTTTTACCATTTATACGACTCGTTAATTTATAGAATTTTAATTTGCAAATCTGAATTAATTACATTAATTTTTTTTAAACTTTCAATTGTAACCAATGCTTGTAGTGAATTTTTTAATTTCTTAGGCTATTAAGCATTCTCGGAGGTTATAATTTTTTTTACAACTATGCACATCCATTGTTTCAATTTCTAAATTTTTACTTTAAATTAATTAATTTTATGAAAGATTGTTATCCATGCTCTTAGTGAACCATTGCAATTTCTTATGCTTTGAGTATGTAGAGGGATAAATTAGTAATTTTTTTTTTAGTGGTCTGGGACATTCACTTCACATTAGACGTGTCAGGATTTCGATGTTAAACGATTATGAGGTGTATGTTTTTGGGTGCCACGCTTGAATTGTATATAGATGTTTTCACTAGCGCTTATTTCTTATCGGTGTATTTTGTTCAATACTCCTATGTGTGGTTATTGTGAGTAGTGCAGTTGTTAGATACGCAAATCTTGAATTTTTTTTATGTGTTACTCGTCTTAATTTTTTATTACTTAGTGGCACACGATTCTTTGTGATTATTTAATCATTTCTATTTGTCATTCTGTGTTTGATGTTTTTGTAAATTGTTTGGGAGATCCATTCAGTGAATTTTTTTCCCTCTTCGTACATGAACGTAATTGTAGTTGTTGATAGTTAATTTGTTTTTCCCTCACGGAATTGGGTAGGAACTTTGGAAATTGCTTATAATTTTTTTTAAATTCGTATTTTATGTTATGAGAGGTGAGAGGAGTGGAAGGTTGGTGCTTGGAGTCTACGACGGCGGTCACAAAGGGCCAGGTTTTTTTTTATTTTACAAAACAATTGTGGCTTCATGACTAATATGGTTTCCCTGGGAGACAAAGTTTTTATTTTGCAGTTTAGCAGATTTCGTTGGAGATGTGGAACCGCTGGAAAACCAACAGCCAGCATCACGGACGAGCCGCAGACTTCTTTGGCGGTGTGGCCGGAAAACAAACAGTCAGAGCATTATTGTCTTATCAAGGACGTTGGACTCTACAGGCATCACGGACGAGCCGCAGCCTTCTTGGCCATAAACATAAAATGAACAATGAACTCTCTTCTAACATTGATTACATGTTTTTTTGTCTGTTTTTAATTTGAAGGAGGGGAGGAGTGATGGGAGGTCTCCAGTCCCCAAAGTTATAATTGCAGTTTTTACATTTGCCCTGTTTACAAGAAACGGAATTCGGTGGAATGCGTCTTTCTTACCCCACCTCTGAGGGCGAACCCTAGCAAAGGGTGACACGTTCCCACGCCTGGAAGGGGCATTGTACCCATAAAATATCGGGATATCGGGGTGTGTCATTAGAATTTCCCGCGCTTAAAATGTCATTGACCGTGTGAGGTAACCATACGCCGACTCTGGACCAATCAAAAGAAGTTAAGCGGACGAGGTAAAGAATCCGCTCTAGGATTCGGAAGTGAAGAGGACGCCAAATAAAAACGGGATGCACCCCGATTTCGACAGACACTCTCTCACACATTCACACTTGAAACTCTCGAGAATCTCAACCCAGGCCTTGAACTGGACTCCGCGGGACTCCGGGCGGCGACCATGATTCACTCCCTTTCAATCCTCCTTTTCTCAAAAGCTAAGTAGAATTTTGTTATGCAACTATTTGTAAATTAACCCAAAATTAAAATTGTTAATTCAAAATAAATTAATAGTTATTTAAAGAACCGGCCTTTTTAATTTAGTGTACTGTTTTGTTGTTTTTAGAGGATTTAGTGTTTAATTTTAACTTAAGCTATGATGCGACGTGTTAGTAGAACCTGGGTAATTGAAATTGGGTTTATATGGAATAGGTTAATCAATTAAGTTTAAACAAGCGTCGCATTAGTAATAATATACCGAGGTATATTCAAGATTGGGGGGGGGCAAATAATACGAAGACTAGGTCGTCTATATTGAGACTATAGCTATAAAAACTAATTTTAAGGGAAAATTACTTAATTTGTGATGTATTATGAATTGTTTGAAAATGCATCATTTGATATTAAATTTATAGGTATAATTATTATGTTTGTATTTTGCTTTTTACTTAAAACGCAGTTTTATTAGAGTAAGTTTTGTTTTTCTGCTGTAGCTATGTAGATAAGTATACACATTCTGTATTTATTATTGTTGTAATACAAATATTGTGTTGAGCCTTTTTTTTTTTTGATATCACAACTTCGTCACATGGTGGACCGCGACACCTAGAAAAAATTTAAAGTAGACCGTGCCATGTTAAAGTCTGCCCACCCCTGCCTTACATGAATAACTTTCCTCAAACTTAGCTAAGACCTCCAACAGTTGAACTGTGTTTTGTGGATTTCGAACCTCCACATAATCTTGGACTTGTGGTTCAAGTCTAACAAAAATATGATGTACCAGGGCTTTCTCTGACATCCCCAGTTCTAACTTTTTATGCAATTTTAATAAATCGTAAACATAATCCGTCGGCTCCTGGTTCTGTCTCTGTTGAGACGCATAAAACCTGGTCTCTAAAT
Organism: Trichonephila clavipes; assembly: GCA_019973935.1. Lineage (NCBI taxonomy): Eukaryota > Metazoa > Arthropoda > Arachnida > Araneae > Nephilidae > Trichonephila > Trichonephila clavipes. Next base: position 947,932 of record BMAU01021435.1, read on the forward strand.
CTTTCCTATTTTGGATGGCAGGGAATGCTTTTGATAATGCTGCTTTCAGCTGCGCGAAGTCCGTGGCGGTATTTTGCACTAACGCTGATCCGAATATTTGATACCAATCTTGGGCCCTCCCCAGGAGATGACCTTTCAAATAAGCACACGATAAATCACTGGGTATCTCAAGTAATTTGATTTGATTGTCAATACCCTCCAAGAACTCGTTGGCATTCTCGGACCCGGAAAAATACACTTCTGGCAAAACATTAAACCCTCTCGCGTTTCTCATCTCGGGGTCATATAGATTAAACCGTGTTGGGCTCCATTGTGATGTCCCTCCCCTTGGGAGAATATCTCTCGGAGTGTCAGCGTGAGCTAGAGGTGTAGGATTAACGAAAGAACTGGAAGAAATCATTATATTAATACGACTTTATTAAGATATTCAACTTAATCCTTTAACAAATTAAATTATAATAATATATGTGGGAGAATCTACGCGGTGGCAAAACACACACACAGAATATATATATATATATATATATATATATATATATATATATAATCCAATATAAAAATTTTTTCAATATATAATTATATACATATACATACACATATAAATAAATTTATACATATATATACATATACACAAAAATATAAAAATAGACACACACACACACACACACACACACACATATATATATATATATATATATATATATATATATATATATATATATATATATATATATATATATATATATATATATATATATATATTACCGAATTGACCTAACTCGAACCACAATCAATAACTGACTCGCCTAAACACGATTCTAATACTATTCCAAATCCTATTATTAAATAGTCAATCCTACCTTGCTGTAGTATCAGTAAACTATTACAATAAGTTTTGATGAGGTCTTGAGATAACTCGTGTGTAATGGTATGCTCCTTGATCAATGGATCTTATCACGTATAATTACTATTCTTCGCCACGTAATGTTATCTAAAACTTCTTCAATCTAGAAACACGAACTGTTTACATTCCTCTAATTGCCATCTCGCTTACTCTAACTTCCGATATTTAAAAACTTCCTAATTTGCATATATCATTCACACTTCACTTGGATTTGGTTGGAAAAGAGTTGACAAGAGTAATTCTGGCCCCAAAGAACCCCAAGGACATGTTAAAGAAAAGACGCGTGAGCCCGTCACAATATAACCTCATATTTCATACACAACGAGCCCAGAGACTTTGACAATTGAGCGTAAGGATCTAAGTTTATCCTGAATAAGACTTGCTGGTATTTCCGAAGTGGAGTAAGGAAACGAAATCCAGTTTTAGAATTCGAATCTTTTGAAATGCTAACTTTAACAATATAAAAAAAAAACGACTAGAGTTGGATGTCGCATATATTCTGCTCTAGATTTATCCATCTCTGCTGATCACAAAATCATGAAAATTTAATTAGCTTGGTAAATGTTTAAAAATTAGAAATATTATAGAAAATCAAAATCACCTGTGTAATTAGTTAGTTTTTTAATCGAGAAAACTTTTTTTAATCACAATTAAAAATATTATATTGACAGCGACAGGAATTAACCTCAAGGTATAAAAAAGATACGCACTAAAATATTTAATTCGAATAATTCCTTATTGCTTACTCGTATTTTCTTAAGAATGTTGAACTTTGTCAGACACGCTTAACAGTAAATATAATTATTAATATAGTTTACACATATAAATTAACCTCAGATTTCTTACACAACGAGTCCTGAGACTTTATTGTAGGTTTATCCTGAATAAGAATTCGAATCTTTTGAAATACTAACTTTAGCAATATAATAAAAACGACTAGACTTGGACCCGATGCGAGGGTAGCGACCACGCGCTCTCATTGGTCAAATCAAATAGCGTGCGCTTACGTCATTTCCTGTAACAAGCTTCCATCCCTTTTGACGAAATCACTTCGATAAAATTCAACAATCGAGAGGAAAGATGTTACACATCAATAACTCCATAACTATCCCAAAAAACAGTCACTATCACTTTCCCAGCCGAAAAAACAGTTTTTGCTTTTCTTGGAGCCGGTTCCCCCTTTCAGTCCCTTGTTTGGACTGTATTTTTGTTTCAGGCGTCTAATGGTGTATCGAAGTTTCCTCTTCAGTAATTAATCGGGGCCAAAACTCGGATTTATTGCGCCTAAACTGCACCAACAGAGCGTTGGAAATGTTCATTCGAACATGTTTTTGGTCTAATGTGAGCAAATGCGGCACCCAACGCGCGGACACCTTTGTCATGCCTAAATGTTGATTTAATCTGAAGCAAACACATTCTTTTGACATGTTCATAACCTCTCTCACTTTAATTCGGCGGTCGTCTAGCACCATTTGGTGAATTTTAACGATGTTTTCGTCAGTAGCTGTAGTATTTGGACGTTCATCGTCTCCCAAGCTCTTACGGATACGTTTAAATTCAGCTGCCCAAAATTTCACTGTGGTAAATGATAGTGCAGAGACCCCATATACAGGATCCAACTCATCTTTGATTTGAGTAGGCTTGTATAATTTAATACTTGTCTTTCAAAAACTAGTATTTAATGACAGCTCAATACTCGATTTTTTGTCCATTTTCACAAAAACACTCCCATCAACTCACTCAAAAGACTGTTACATAATAACTGCGCGTCCAAAATGGCTGAAACATTGGTGAGTAACTCTCAACAGATGAACAACGAAATTCACTAAATTTTATTGACAAGGGCTGCGATCTTCACGTTGAGGTCGGAAACTTTTCAAACCACCCTCGTAGCTCCCCTCCCAGGGCACCCCCCAAAATTAAGAGTTCTACTTTGGAAAAAATAGTCTTTGTTGCCACAAATACTTATTGACATCCTCGTAAAAATCATATCAGCTCGTTGTGAGGCTTCTATTGCAGTTCACAGTGATTACACTTCATATTAGTCAGACTTTTCCCGAAGTAAATGCTTTATCTCATGATTTCACACTTTTTAATAAAACCCTGTATCTTAATACAAAATTAAAATCTTTTTTAGATTTTTAAACCCAGCGGTCGAGTGGTAGCGTATCGCGCTTCCACGCCACAGATCCGGGGTTCACATCCCGAATTTGGCAAGGTCAACTCAGTCTTTCATCCCTTTCCCCGATGAAATGAATACCAAGCTTGCCTTGAGAACTAAACAATTAGGGTTTAGCGTCAGACTGCCCCCCTGACCGGAACATGTGATCATGCCCTTCAGCGCCCAAGGCCTCGAAAACTGAGTTGGGCACAGTAGGTCTTGGTCCTTGTGGACTGTTGCGCCACTAAGTTTAGTTTATACTTTTATGTTGCTGTATTCTTTCTCATACTGTAATATGCCTCTGTGCCAAATTTCGTGGCAACACAGGGAATAGTTTATCAGTTTTCAAAGAATTTATGTTAGTGACCTTAATTTTGGACATGAGTGTATTTAAAGTATGAGAAGCACTGCCTTAGACAAAATATCGAGAAATCTCATGAATTTAATATTGATTTACATCCCTTGTTTATTAACTACAAAGTGACGTATGGTTCCATTTTTATCGCAACGAATTCCTTAGAATTAAATATATGCTTTTGATCTTCCTATAAATGTGACAAAGTATGACCTTTTGTAAGGTTCTTATACAAGGACACCTTTCTTATCGATAAAGAAGTTAAGCAAAGAGACTCTTTCCTATGCCTTTTATTCAAGATTGCTTTCGAGAGAGTCGCCAAAAAGTCTGGAATAAACATCAGAAACAGTAATTTTAGAAAATCTGTTCAAATGTTGGTGTTTGCAGATGACATGTCGCTGTTGGGCAGAAGTAAACGTTATATAATAGAAGTTATTGAGAGGGAGGGTTAAACCAGTGGACCTGACTTTAAACAAGATAAAAGTGAATACACATGTCTACCATTGGAAATACTTACATCTCGTCATCTTTTAATTGGGTATTATATATCTAATCGTGCCATAAGTTCTGATGTAATTGAAAAAAAAAAGTTAAATTTTTTTAAAAAGAACTTGATAAAAAAAAAAGAAATTTAAAATTTTTAAAGTTTTAATTTGAGTTTAAATTTAATATTATGCATCTTTTATTCAAATTGAACACATTTTTTACTTCACACAGGCTTTAAGTCTCTTTGGTCACTCATCTATCGAGGTATGTACCACCTCCATAGGTTTTTCTATCGTTTCTTTTCTTTAAGAACGTTTAAGACTGTCCGAATTGGAGTGTCATTTTTGGCACACTTTCGCCTCCGTTATTGACCATAATTTACAGTGGAGTGTATTTAAAGCTTGATTGCTAAAAGGCTAATCTTTTGAATATCTTTTTGCCAGCCACGTTATTCTAGCAATTCTACAGCATACATGTGTAGGCAACGCAATTTCCATGCAAGATGACAATCCTCCGCTCATTACAAATTCTTTTAAGTGGTTGCTCAGAATGCATTTCGAGAATGATAGAAATATCAGATGCCATTTCTCAATGTATTGGTCACTGATATCCCTTGATCTTAATCCTTGTTATTTCTGGTTGTGGGATTACCTCAAATAAAAGGTGTTTTTTTAGAGGTATAGAACTTTAAATTGCAATAAAACAACGATGTATTATTCGATTGACATGAGTTTTTTTTTATTCGAAAGATAATCTTGTGGCATTACATTTTAAATATGATTTCTGGCATATGACTGCCTCGGCTGGCTCAGATGTAGTCCAATCTGGACGTCCAATTTTCGATGACTTTTTTCAACATTTGTGGCCGTATATCGACAATAACACGACGAATGTTGTCTTCCAAATGATCAAGCGTTTGTGGCTTATCCGCATAGACCAATGACTTTACATAGCCCCACAGAAAATAGTCTAGCGGTGTGAAAATCACAAGATCTTGGAGGCCAATTCACAGGTCCAAAACGTGAAATTAGACGGTCACCAAACGTGTATTTCAATAAATCGATTGTGGCACGAGCTGTGTGACATGTTGCGCCGTCTTGTTGGAACCACAGCTCCTGGACATCATGATTGTTCAATTCAGGAATGAAAAAGTTAGTAATCATGGCTCTAAACCGATCACCATTGACTGTAACGTTGTGGCCTTCATCGCTTTTGAAGAAGTACGGACCAATGATTCCACCAGCCCATAAAGCGCACCAGTCAGTTTTTCTGGATGTAACGGAGTTTCGACATACACTTGTGGATTAGCTTCACTCCAAATGCGGCAGTTTTGTTTATTGAGGTAACCATTCAACCAGAAGTGCGCTTCATCGCTAAACAAAATTCGCTTATGAAAATCGGGAACAACGGCCATCTCGTTTTGGGCCCATTCGACGAATCTACGCCTTGCTTGATGATCGTTTTGATGAATTGCCAAACCAAACTGAGAATAAATCACTTGACAGCTGTTAAATCGGTCGCCATCTTGGAAAGTAATGCCAACTTAAACTTCTATACCTGAAAAAAAAACACTCTTTATATGTTCACTGGATCGATTGCAAACTTTGCGAAATTGCTGACATGCATTGCTCAACAAATTCGCATCAACACAACACAGATACGCTTTGATCTTTCGTGAAACATTGTTTCTCGATTTTAATGGTGGTCAGTAGATTTAACATTGCTGAAGCAAGACTCACAACAGTAAGAAATCGATTTCATTGTTGCTTGTTCTCTACTTTTTAGCCTTAGGGCAATTAAAAGTCGATTAATTCTTTCTTATTCGATATGGTACCATCTTGTCGTGGTATAGGCGGGTATTCAATTAAAAATGTCTTAATTGTCAAATAACTTGAAAGTCATTTAATCATTATTTTTTTCCCCGTCAAAAACCATTACAGTCATGCACATTTAGCAGTACAGTTGGTTTAACCTGCAACCCACGCAATCCGTCGCTAATATCACTTATACCATAACCTATGTACATTTTAAACTAAACTCAGTGGCGCAACAGCCCATGAGGATCAAGGCCTGCTGAGCCACTCTCAGTTTTCCTGACCTTAGACACTGAGGTGCATGATCAAATAGTCACATCAGGAGGTCGGTCTGATGCGATGTACATTTTATGATGTGTAAAATGGCATTTGTTTTGATAACATTTTGAATTCCTTTTTTTCTATCATTTTTTAATCCTATATACGCATGCAGTTCGTATTTCAAGTCATTCTGACCAGTGGTTCATTTTCATAGCATTTAGAAACTTGAACTCGTAATCACCCTGTATATATGTCTATTTAATATAATGAAAAGCCATATTCCACTATTCTGTTCAGCAATCTTTCAAAGTTAATTAGTCACAAGCACAGAATATGATAATAGTCATGCTGCTTTCTTAACGAGGGAAACAAGTTATTAGAGATATTTATCATCCCAGACGAAACATGTCGCATGCGAGATAACAATTCACCAGCAACAAAAGTAATTCCAGCAGAAACAAATTCATGAGAGATTACATAATAAACTCAGAAGAAATGTTCGATCTGTCCATTATATAGCAATAGACAGCCATTTACATGTACCCATAAAGTATAAATTGTACTGAAGATGTTTGGAAGAGTATGAGCCACATTCGAGGGATATCAGTGCAGTCAGACATCAGTATGCATGAACGAAGGCATCTGCAAACAAACACTGAAGACCAACAATCTACTTTTATTGAGATGTTTGCAGAACATCAGGATGCCACCAATTGGCCAGCAGTGTTTTGCATTCAGTGTGCCTATTAAAATAACTGCAATTGTCTTAACTGTGCACATATGTTTTCATTTGTATTAACATTGGGTTAGAGATAATGCACAACAGAATGATACAGAATTGCATTCTGTGACAAGTAATTTCTGTTTTAATTTACAATTGCAGAGGAGGTGCTCGCCTTCTAGCAAGGCGGCGCAGCTCCTAGGCGACCCCTCAGGGGCTCACCTTCTTTAGGTGAGTACAGATGTCACAATCCCGAGGTACCCCAGTGATCTTTTCCTATTCCCAAGGGGTTTACTATCTTAGGTAAATAAGGGTCTCACGAACCTGGGATACCCTAGTGATCCTTCTCTATTTTCGACCCTCCTTCTTGTCATTCAATTTATCCTTTCTTTCTTTTCCCATCTAGATCACAGATTTTCACAAATGTTTGGCGCAGTATAGCCAGATTTGGCTCTTGCGCCATAAAATCTGACATTCATTGATTCATTACAATTGCAGCATTACACATCTAGAGTCCCCATGATTTGATGCGCTATTTTCTTTGATTTCTGATGATGGTCCAATGATATGCTGTAGTTGATAACACTATTTTTCTTTCACAGCCTAATGAATACTGTTTTATCAACAGGATAATACTGGATTGAATATGATACTCAACAGACTACAAACCCTTCAAATCACTCAGGTGCTTCCTAGTCATAAGTATCATCTGATCTTAGACCCATTGAACACATCTGAAAGGTGATTTGTCATTTGTGTGTGCTGCCATTGCTGCACTCTAAGGATGGATAATGAGAAATGGTTAGAAGTGAATTGTTTTCCATTCCTTAAGCAACAATGCAATTGCTCATGGATTCTGCATTTCATGATGTGCTGCTGCCTGTGACTTCACAAGCAGTGGGTCTAAGACCTATAAATTATTTTCTGATGATGCTAATTGTATTGTTTTAAAATAAACATCACTTATTGTATATATATGATAGGATGCTGTTTCTCTGTTCAAATTTTCATTACTTTGTGCATAAACTTTATAGACATAATACTTTAATAGTCACCCAGTATATTGACAATTATAACAATTTTTCATAAAGAGCTTTATATATATATGCCAGATAATCTACACATATTAAAATAATGATTAGATTAATGACTAAGACTAATATAGTTTAGGTTTATTTTATCTTTCTTGAGAAAAATCTTCCTCACAATTTTTTTATAGATATTATTTTTGGATTCAGAATGTATGCATCAAGATTTTAAGCCATTTTGCAAAATAAAATGCAGCAAAAATTAAAAGTATATAAAACAACTTAATTAGAAGTTTAAGAAATTATAATATAGTTCTTTTTTTTATTAAATTAAACTATGTAGGATAAAAATATCAGATAAATCTTATTAACTAAAAAGTAGGATAAATCCTATTTACTAGAAATCATTATTGCTTAAAAAATAAAACAGTACATAACAATGGGCAAGGAAAAGGGGTTAAGAGTGTAGGAAACTTAAAAATTTTTAGTCAGATGCAATTTAAAATTTACAATAGTTTTGAAGCATTTGGGCATTGAAAGCAAACTTGCACAATCACACCATATAAAAATACTATAAGTATTAAAAAAAGCAATTTATACAACCATTAAAAACCATAAGATTTCTGCTGAAATTATGCTTACAAAAGAAGTGAATACTAAAATAAAATTTACTGGCATTAAATAAATGATATCAAAATAACAAGACATTCAAAAATTCTTTTTTAATATATAATTTCTTTTAATACTTCAACTTTCATAGATAATTCAATATTTACACAATAGCAATTTTTACTAGAATCAAATAGAACAAGAATCACAGATTTTAAAAGAACAAACAAATGTTTCATATAATTCACGTCTTTTCTTCATCAGACTCAGAAGAATCATAATCAAAGGCTACCAAAGAAGTTTTTACATCATTAGTTTTCACTGATTTACTAGTTCCACCATTTTCTGATTTCATTGTATCTCCTTTGCAAATCTTTACAGATATCCCTAGTTCAGATTTATTGAGAGGTTTTAACAATGTTTTTATTTTTGATTCTCGTATTGAATTTGCCAAAGTAGGCATATTACTTGAATTAGGAAACAATGGCCTCGAAAGAGATTCTTCTCTCTTTAACTTTTCTTTTTCTTCGAAACCTAAAAATAGAAATGTTACAGTTAATAACTATGTTACATTATTTTATTAAGTATTACTATTTTTTTAAGCAACGCGTCTTTAATAGTATTCAGTACATTTATAGAAAATAAAAATAAAAAAATATATAAATAATTCCAAAATAAAAAAAAATAGCATGACATGTCCCTGATAAGTAAACATGGAAGTCAACTTTTATTTTTTCTAATTCAATTCATTAATATTTTTATTACTAAAAAGTTGAAAAAGTTGATTTTTATATATGATGAATGATAAATGAAATAAGAAATTCTTAAACGTTACCTGCTAATTACTTTAAATTTTGAATCAATGATTTCCAAACTGTGATGATGCTATCTTTAAAATTTGAAATCTCTCTTGAATTTGGTTTAGACATTACTATGTTTAGATTTAATATTATTATAATTCTGAAGAAACATGATTGAACATTTTTATCTATTTATGACTTTTGGAAAGTTTGTGGAATAATACATCCCATAAAAAGCAACAACTTTTGAATAAGTTCCTCATGTCCATAAGGATTATGGCTAAGGCAAGTAAAGGTTCAGGAAAAAAAATGTGACTTATTCCTAAAGCCCATTTATTAAACAAAAGATAAGGACTAAAAAAGATGGTGTATGTAATTAAAATTACGATTTTGCTCCCTGTAGCGATTATAAAAAATATCCCCTTTACGAAAACTTAGTATTATGTGGTTGGTATGAAGTTTAATACATTGCATGTCTCCCATGAGATGAAATAAAGTCCCTACAACCTATAGCTATGTTGAATATCAAGTCATCAAGCTGTTCTGGGGGAAGATTACTCCACTCAGCAAGCATTGCTCTTCAAAGTTCCGTTGCACATGTAGGAAGTGGTTGAAGGGTTGCAATTCATCAGTTAAGCATGACCCTCACATTCTCTATTGGGTTTAAGGCAAGTGAGAATGCTAGCCATTCCATGCATGTGATATTTTCAGATTGAAGACATTCATTTACGTTTACTCAGTGATGCCAGTGTTGTCACCCATAAACACAAATCCTGCACTCATGGCACACTTAAACTGTACATGTTGTTTCAGAATAATATTCCAATAAATTTGACCTTTCATGGATCCAATTTGTGCATGCATATCTGCTCTGGGGCCCAGTATAATGCCCCCCCCCCCCAATGAACAATCCTGCACCACCATAATGGTACAGTCCAATAATGTTGTTTTGGTGGTAACTGATACTTGACATTTTCCATATGAAAGTCTGACGTGAATCAAACTGCAAACTAAACCTAGACTCGTCAGAAAACATCATACAAACCCACTGTGATGATATCAACACACACATTGCATATTCTCTACTCCAAGCTAAAAATTGGTGACAGTGAGTTACTGTGAGCGGAACACATCTGATAGGCTTGTGAGTATATAAACCAATATGAACTAAACAGCTCCACATGGTTTGCCTTAGAACTATCATACCCAAAGTGGCAGATAGCTGATGAGACAGGTTGGATGCTATGCTCCATCTGCTTCTTTTAGCAGTTACTGCCAAACAGCAGTATTCAATTGGTGTTGTATCTTGAGGGGGGGACCTGTAATGTAACACCTACTGACATTTCTGTCATCTTGGAATTATTGCCAATGCCTAGAGATGACACTTTGGGCAATTCCAAGCTCCTCAGATACTTACATCTGCATGTGCCCACACATTCCAGGTGTCCGATAATTCTACCATGTAAAAAATCAATGTGTCAAAAATGTGTCTCCTGTGACCTAACTATTTGGTTATTGCCCTCAGTGACTTACAGAATGCTTATGAGCAACTTTATTTCTTTGCCACTATTCCTTAAATACTCCTCTCTTACTCCCTCGTCATTGTGATGTACTATTGGCATCATCTGGTGGCTTCCTGAAATTTGCATATTATTTTTAAAGATGTGTGTCACAATTCTATGTGTGAAATTTTTACTTTAAAATTCGATTTCCATGTGATTCTGAATTATTCTTGTTTGAAGCATTAATCTTATTTTCATTATAGCTGGGTTTTTTTTTTTGCATCTTGAGGAAATACTTTGAGATTAACACAAGAAGCAGTTATATATAACTATTCTTAAACCTTTTTATTAATTTGTTAATGCATAAGAAAGTCTTAAATTAATTTAGCAGTAAATGATATATTATCAATATATCTTATCTTTGATGCATTGAACTCCTTAAGGCATGTCCTGTATTCTACGTGATTGGCAAACGGTAAGTAAGATAACAACATTTGTTTGACAGCTATACCAGTAATGTTACTATATGAATTTTAGTTCTATAGAGTTGGTTTATAAATTTTTAAAAAATGCATAATTTGTTCTCCCAAAACAAAAATGGAAATAGAACACCTTGATATCATCAAGTTGTATTTATGTTCTAAACAGCAATGTCATCTATTTTATAGGAGGTTTGTGAAATAGCTTGTAGTGACATTAGATAAATCATTCAATTACAGGAGAAATATTTTACTTTTCCCTTTGAAAAAACAAACACGGAAATTTAATACAAAACAACTAAAAGTGTGCCTTGCAGGCGGACATCACAAAATTATGGAGGTTTATACCTTTCATGTAAATATAGAACTTTTCAAGAAGGTAATTCCTACAACTTTTGTCTCTCTTTCATCAACAAAAAGGAATCAAACATTTTTTTTTTTTTGGAGGGGGGTTTCGATTTCTTAATAGTTACTTGATTCATACCTGGAATTCAAAGCAGTTTTGGTACTTTAATGATATAACCTTCAGAAAACATTTAATTTGCAGAAGATACCTTCATTCTCCCTCAGAGGAGGTGGAGGGGGACTGCATAATGAAGGAAATAAATAAAGTTTTAAACAAAAACATGTTTAATAAATTATTAAAAACCAACAAATATATATTTTGTCCATGAAAAGAAGCTACTTTAGGAATCTTAACACACAATAGTATGATAAGATACCATACTAAAACTGGCAATAGCTCTCCCACAGCAATGTCATTCATTATATTGTTTATCATCTGGTCTAAATGGTTTGCAAATTTTATTAAAGTAGTAATAGACTTGAGGTAGAAAAACAATAAGATGACCACAAGAAATATGGCATTAGAAAATGTACTATTGGATTTAAATTTGAACCATGTGATTGCATTTGGGTTGTACTACATCCAACTAGCAATATTTAACAAAAGTTAACAGCAAAATATATTCCTCAATGAGATGGAAGATATAATGCATTAAATCAACAACCTCAAACTTCTTAAGCTATAGCTAGCATGAAAAATATTTTTATTCTCTTAGGTTCTTGCTATATTTCTGCATTATCTCCATACAACAAATATGACTCCAGACCGGAAGCCCCATTGCTTAGATGTGGATGATCACGAAAAGGTGACACTTCCAATTCAGGGTCACTGTCCTTGCAAACCATGATGGAAAGATTCCTATTCCAAAGTGGCCTCCATTTTACCATACAGCCTACTTTTTAAAGATGTATTCAAGTACATTGAAGGGACAGATGTAACAAGTGATGTCAACACGCAGTTAATGGTAATTGTGAGTTTAATGTGGGAAAAATACAAGGTATACTTCACAGTCTCGATATTTTGATGAAGCATAGTGATTGTATTCAATGAAAATGTCTACCCATGCCACAAATTGCAATACATTTGAAAATATTGTCAATCCATAGATAAATAACAAATATATATATATATATATATATATATATATATATATATTATATATATATATATATATATATATATATATATATATATTATATATATATATATACATATACATTTATTACTGCAAAGCAAGTCAAACATATTTTAAACACAAATGCAATAATGATACAAATGATTTTCATACTTACTATGGAGAGGTGCTAGCTTTAAAAGTCCAGCTAACTTGCGATCTTCATCAGTTTCAGGTAACAATGCAATATCCAATGAACACTTTTTAAGAAGCTGTTTATCTTTGTCTTCAATAGTTGCAATTTCTTTTTTCTTCTCCTAAAAGATGAATTTTAGTATAAATTTGTAGAACATTTCTTCTTAATTATATACATATGAATACAATTATGAAATAACTGGGTTCAAAAAAAGGAATTAAATAATTCCTTCACCAAATGAATGTTGTTAACATGAATTTATTTAAAAATAAATTTTAAGAAATATAATAATTAAAATAAATATAAATTAAATCAACTAATAGATAGCTAACTATATAATAACATATCTATTTACTTTAGTTAACAAAATTTTGCACCAATGCAAAAACTATTCAAAATAATACCCATTTTTCAAGGAGATAGATAAAAATGTTTTAACTTATCTGGGATGCAATAATATTTTAATTTTATAATTTTTTTTAAAAAAAATAAAATGCTATGAAAAGATTAAAAGTTATAAAGTGTATATTGGTAAGATTATATAATTACACACTAATTTAAATATACACAATTCCCATTAAAATGTTTAACATTAATATGTATATAAATATATTAGTAAAATATTTATTTGAAATAAATAAAAGCTACAAACCCTAAATTGTTGTCGAAGAGCTTTATTTAGAAGATAGTCATCCTTCCATATTTCTTTAGATTCTTCTAATTTTTGTAGAGAAGGCAATATAGTTTTTTGCTTAATTTTGTCATTTACATTGTGTTCAAGGCAAAACATAGAATCTGTTGAAAGTCTTTTGCTGACTTCCTTATCTAAAGGAAAACAAAGAAAACTTTGATTAAGTTTTTTAATTTATAAGTGTATGATAAAGTTATTCAAAATTTGAATACATTTTTGTTTAAAACAACTACTTTAAAAAACTGATGAATTATCATTCCCACTTCATTCTTAATAACCAAAGCAAGTAAAAAGAAAAATCCTAAAAAGTAATTATTAAATTACTTTGGCAAAAATTATGGATAGTATTTTTATCTATTTATGTAGTTTTGAAATTGAAAACAAAAAGTGTAAGCATTATTTCAAATTAAAAAATAAAGAAAAAAAAAAAAACGTCCCCAAATTCTGAATAAAAAATGCATTGAACATTATGATGTTTTTGATATTCAAATCCAAATTTATACATGACATTGTTTACTAAGGATGTTATTTTCACAATATTTTCTTTTTAAATAAACAAAAGCATAATAATATGAGCATATATGCAAACAGAATTACAAAACATATTTAAACATATTAAGGCTTGCAAACCAGTTAAAAGCAAAACAGGATAACAAGATTTGTGTTAACCTAACCTAAAAACCCTATTTTCACAAAAAACTAAAAAGGTTGCAATGTATATATTTTTTCAAGTGATAAATAATTTTTTCTATTGTTATTCATGATATAATTATATTGTAATTTACTTAAATTCAAATAAAAAGTATATTGTATGCATGCATGAGTTATGTTTAAATAGTAAATAAAAAACATTACAGTAAAAGTAAGTGAATTTCAGAGTAAACTTAAAAAGATAGAAAAACAATATTACTTTTACAATATTACTGGGTACAGATTAAGCGCAAAATACATTTTCCTTTATTCAACTCCCATCAGCATATAGTGAGTTTTTTCAATCAGTGATATATAATCTCTGTACCAAATTATGTTTGTCCATGAAATATGACCTCTTGGATAAATTTATAAGTTACATTTTACTACACTTTTCTAACCACATAATGAAATATTAAAAATAAAGCTATTTTCTTTTTTTTTTACCCAATTCTTAAATGTAACTTGACAAATTTTGAGTTGCATATATAAAATAACAATCTACTTATTTTACATTTTATTAACAAAACCTAACTGAAAATCAGCAGTTTTTTACTTTATGAAAAACCATAAAACAGGGTTTTGCAAGCCCTTATAAGTATAAAATGTATTTTATTTCTGATATTTAAGAGCAAAACTGGAAATAAGAACATCAATTATCACAAAAAATTATACCTTTAATGCATGAGCAGCATTTGTTTTATCTATCAGCAGACTCTTACATTTCATACCAAACTAAATCAAATTATACTTTAAACAATACATTTATTTGGTTTAAGCTATAAATTACTTCAAAGATTGTACCCTTTTTTTAAATACATATTATGAACACAAAGAATTATTAAAATATGTTATACATAAATGTATATATAAAATTTTAATACATTTGTAATCTATATAGTACATTTCTATCGATTTAATACATTTAAATAGATAATTTATGGCTTACCTTCAGGTACAACTTGTTCATTTTGAGTTGGATCCCATCTCCGTTCTTGGCGTCTTGCCCCATCTAAAATAATGTAATCTAAATTCTGTAAATAAAACAGAAATATTGTTAATTATTACAGGCAACTTCATAAGTATTGTTTACAATAAAATATCTAAATCTATAAGGGGTGTGACCCAATGTAATAAAGGGACATGCAGGGAAGGGGTTCTTAATTAAGTCCACTAGTTAATTAAACACGTTTATTAGACAAAACAAACATTTACATACATAACTAGAGAACTAACAGTTACAATAGAATTGAAAGGGGTCGGAGCGCATGCTCGTACGTCCTTACAGTTCCGAAGCTTGGCCATTACTGAAGATTGTTCTAGCCGCTAGAGGGCGCGATAGTCTTTCTACTGTTCATATGAGAAGAGTTTAAACTACGGGGGTTACAATCTCCCCTATGGATCTGACGACGTCCCGGCGAGGAGACATAATTAGCTGTTGTAGTAGTAGCTCTTGTTGAGGGATGGATGGTTCTGTTGGAAACTGCTGTTGTAGCAGTCGACGGGCTTGGAACATGTTTGCAACGACATTTGCTTTACCAGGAATATACTGTACTTTCAAGTTGAAAGACTGGATTTCATGTGCCCATTTTGCAAGTCGTCCGGTTGGAGATTTGAGGTTTAGAAGCCATTTCAGAGGTTGGTGGTCGGATGCCACGGTTATTTCTGTTCCTTCAATATAACCACGAAATTTCTTCAAAGCCCATACCACAGCAAGGGCCTCCCTCTCTGTGGTGGAATAATTGCGTTCTGCTGGGGTTAGCAGTCGACTAGCGTATTCTATAGGATGTTCATCAGATCCTTCTCCTTGAAGTAAAACTGCTCCAAGGGCATAATTGCTAGCATCTGTTCGAATAATATATGGCTTAGTACCATCTGCTTGCTTTAACACAGGAGGTGTTGTAAGACTGTTTTTAAGGGTTTGAAATGCATTTTGTTGGTCAAATCCCCACTGCCACTTGACTTTCTTCTTTGTAAGATAACTTAGGGGACGTGAAATCTTCGCAAAATCTTGAATATATCTTGAAACCATGAACAAGTTTGCAGAAAAGATTGTAGTTCTTTGACGTTTTTAGGGGTGGAATATCCAGTATAGACGCAACTTTTTCTGGATCAACTTCTATTCCTTTTTGTGTAATCCAAAATCCAAGATATTTAACTCGAGAAGAGGCAAAATGGCATTTTTTCTCTATTTGCTTTAAGTTTGAAATGTAAGAGTCTTTCAAAAATAGTTTTAAGATCAAACATGTGTTTTTCAAAAGTTTCTGACAAAACAATTATATCATCTAGATAAGGTAGTGCTAGAATGTCTTCCAGACCATTACAAAAACGGTTCATCAGTCTTTGAAACGTAGCAGGTGCGTTGCGCAAACCATATGGCATTAGTAAGAAACGGTAAGTGCCAAAAGGACATACAAATGCTGTCTTGTCTTGATCTTCAACATGCACTTTAACTTGATGGTATCCTGCTCGCAGATCAAGTGTAGACATGAAAGGAGTGAGTTTTGCTTGATGTAACAAGTCATCCATTCTAGGAAGAGGATAGGTATCTGCGACTGTAATTTCATTCAATTTCCTGTAATCAATACAGAGGCGAAATGTTCCATTTGGTTTTGGTATAAGTACCACTGGGGAAGCATACAGGGATTCACATTCTTCAATTATGCCTTCTGAGAGAAGTCTATCGATTTCTTGTTTTAATATTTCCTTCTTCTTGGAAGGATTCATCCTATAAGGTGGCACTGCAACTGGAAGATGGTTTCTTGTATTTATACGATGTTCAATAAATGGTGTAGGCTCTCCCCCTGGTTGAAAGCATTCTTCATACTTTTCCAATAGTGAATTTAGTTCTTCCCGTTGTGGAAGTGAAAGGTGAGTACCTTCATTTTTCCGAAGTTGACAAAGATGTGGTTCAGGGTCAACAGTGAGCAGAGCATTGATATTAGGAGGCGCTTTCACAAAATTATATTTTCTGTGAAACGTTTCAGTGAAGTACCATTGTTTTCTTTGGAGATCTAAGACGATCCCTGCAGCTGTTAAAAAGTCTATGCCTAAAAGGGTTCTGTTACCTCTAGCATTTTTCAAAATTAAAAGTTCCGTGGGAATGACTTTTCCTTGAATGCGAATGTCCACAGAAGTTGTCAGTATTTCTGTGGTTTGAGTACGACCGTCAGCAAGAGTCATCTGCATGGTTTTCTCTTCAAAATTCAATCCTTTTTGTTTAAGTAAATGGTATAATTTTTCACCAGCCACTGAATGTGTAGCACCAGTATCAGCACAAACTGCTGCTTCTGTATTACAAATGGAAATTTGTATTATACTAATGGGATTACTTTCACTAGAAAAACTATAAAAGTTTGATTGATTCAGACTTGATGAAAAGGCATTATCTTTTTGTCAAACTGGGTTGCAAGTGTGGCATCTTGATCGAATGATTCCAGGAGCACCACATCCATAGCAAGATATAGGAGTTCTGTCTTCTTTTGTATCAACGATTTTCTTTTCAGGTATTCTGTCTTTGGAAATGGGATTCCGCCTACTGTTACTGGGAATCCCGGTTTCCCGCCTACTTTGACTGGGGAAACCAGACAGAGGATGTTCATACGACAACTTAGGATTTTGTGTGTAGTTACTTCTCCAGGGACTGGAATTCATTTCTTTTTGTTTCCTGCTAAAGTTTTTATTTTTATTTCTCATGTTTTTGACTTCTTCATACGAATCTAGCTTATCCACTAGTTGTAGAGGATTGTTCCAATTACACCACTGGTCCAAAAAGTGATCTTTGTAATCTTGAGGGGTTTTCTTTTTTATTTGGTCTGCCACAATCAAATCTTTCAATTCTTCAAGCGTCGTAACTTTTGATTCTTTCAGCCACCCATCAAAATATGTTAGCAAGTCAAAGTAGAAGTCACGCCAGGTTTTCACAAGATCTTTAGTGTGTCGAGAAAACATCTGCCGAAATTTTTCTGCACTTAATTTAAAGCGTTTTAGAAGAATTTGTTTGACTTTATAGTAGTCTTGAGCATCAGCAAAAGATTCTTTAGTGATTAAATTTGAAACTTCAGTTGGTAAAAGACCAACAAGGTACACCACCCACTGAGGAACTGGTACTTTTAAAAATGTTAACTGCCTTTCGAAGAGGTCTAGAAAAATTGTTACATCAGTTGTCTTTGGATCAAAAATCGGTAATAGCTTATGGAGTTCTAACTTTGGCATATTGGAGTCTGCAGTTGTAGAAGTATCAGTTATAAGTTGTAATTTTTGCAGTTCAAATATTCGTTGGTTTTCTTTTTCTCTTTCAGCCCGCAATTCGAGCTCTTTTCTATCACAAATAATACGATTTAAACATTCTTTAGTAAATTCTGCATCATATCCTTCACTTTTTAAGATTGCGTCTTTTATGTCAAGAATTTTAAAATTGTCTTGTATTGATATGTCTAGCGTTTCCGCCAATTCAAGGAGGTCCTGCCTGCGACCTTTTGCTAAATAGGCCATCGTGAAATGTCACTTCAAATTAATTACAAATTTATATTCTTTGAACTTTAAATTTAATTTAACAAAATGTTATTAATGAAATAATAATACAGTATTATATATACCACATAAAAGTAATATCTCAATTTCTTACAATATGCAATTTGAAAAAAAATTTTTTCATGAATCACAAAAATGAAAAAAAAAAAAACTATTTTCGTTGTTTTCAAGCTCAATACACAATCAAAGTAAAATTACTATCAAACTTTTAGTTAAAAAAAATCATCAAAATGATCTGAAAACACATTTGAAATACATCATACCACAAGTAAAAAGAATCATATACGTTCTCATAAATAAAAGTTCTACTTAGCCGAAACAAAATTTCCTATTAGTATTCAAAAAGAAAAGTTATTAGAATTCAGAGTTATAAATAACCTTGAACTATCAATTTCTCCCTGTTTAAATTTATTCTCGCTTATGCAGCATAAAATATCTCATCAGTTTCATAAATGAATCATAGCTTAAAAAAGAGAAAACGGAGATATATATATTCTTTTTTCTTTTAAACCACTAAATATATTATTTAACTGAGACAAATCTTTCAACATATAATGCACATTTTACACTTAAAATTATACACATAAATGAATTTTTTTTTTTTGAAAATAGCATATAACAATACAAAAATTTTCCAGCTTAAATGCTTTCGAACAAGAATTGTAATCATTCAAAGAAAACAATACACATAAATACATATATATTTGGTTTTGTGTTCTCACTTAAGATTTTAAGTAAACAACGTTATACTTATTAGTTTAAACAATACAGGAAGTATATTTTAAATACACATTGAATATAATTTAACTGTATATTATGCTGTTTAGCAAATGACACAATTACATTTCTTGAAATAAGAAAAAAAAGATTTCTTAATTTAATTCGAACAGGATGTTCTAAATTTAAATCAGTAAAGAATGTTCTCTATGTCAGAACAATGAAGTCAATTTTTAAGAAATTAAAACTTACACAATTCTTTAGGATATTAAATCCAATTTGCATTTTGGCATGCAATGGTTAATTTAGTATTATAAGGTATAATACTTAAAAGAAAATTCAAAGTAAAAACTTTACTTGTTCTTCAGGTGAAGATAAATCCAACGATTTTTTGTTAAACTTGCTCCTTCTACAGGTGAGAACGGAACAATAGCGGTTAACCTGAAAATTAATAGCGAGCAACAGCCAAGCCTCTTTAACTATAGAAACACGTTGGGCGTCAAATTATAAGGGGTATGACCCAATGTAATAAAGGGACACGCGGGGAAGGGGTTCTTAATTAAGTCCACTAGTTAATTAAACACGTTTATTAGACAAAACAAACATTTACATACATAACTAGAGAACTAACAGTTACAATAGAATTGAAAGGGGTCGGAGCGCATGCTCGTACGTCCTTACAGTTCCGAAGCTTGGCCATTACTGAAGATTGTTCTAGCCGCGAGAGGGCGCGATAGTCTTTCTACTGTTCATATGAGAAGAGTTTAAACTACGGGGGGTTACAAATCTAGATTTCATACACCAAAGAATTTTTATTCTAACTTAAAATTTATTAAAACTTGTTATATTTTTCTACATACTTTCATATTTTTTCAAATTTTCTGTAACTGATCAGTATTTGTCATATTTTCACTAGGAATTACATCAAATTGATTTTTTATCCCAATTACAAAATGAAGTTAACAAATCCAAACCATAATTCAACTCAAGAAAAAGCATTGCTCATTTAGAATTCATTGAAATAAAACACTTTCTTAACATATATATTTTGAGTTTTCAAAAAACCTATATTCCTTTATAAATTGATAGTACATAGAAAATTAAAAGTAGTTAAATATTTTTTTCATGCACATTATTATTTTGTGCTTTACAATAAAAAATTTCAGTTTTGAAATATTAAATAAAAGTTTTTTAATAAGTACGGCATAATTTATTTCAGCCTAAAAACTTTGAATTGGAAAACATATCTTAAAAAACAAAGAGCATCAAAAAATATTGCAGAGAGGGGAAAAAGAAAATACATAATAACATTCATTCTTAATTTTATTCCCCATTCAAACAACAATTAGAAAACTTTTATTAAAGATAAATAAAAATTTCCTACTATTAAAAAAATTATGAACTTAAACACTAAGATAAGCATACAAATAAAGATTTAAACACAAAAGTATTACCTGTGGATCAGTTTGTATTTCAAAGTGATTGTTGCATAAATGACATTTCATTCTGAACTTATAAATAGGTGTAGTATAATACATCCCGACTTTAGTTTTTTCTGCATTATAACGGACTCCCATACCAATATGATTTTCACATCCATTGCACCAAATATTAAAGGGCATTTCAAACCTAAATAAAGGAATATATAGCAATATTGTAAAATAACCCAGTTAAAAATATCCATATTTTAATTTAATTTAATGTACAAACATATTTTTCATGATTTCTCTTACACATACTTGATTTTCAAAAATAAATAATCATTAATAAGGAAATTATTTCAAAAAATTGCAGATGACAAAAACACAAAAATAAATAAAGAATTTTGCATATATGTATGTATAGCATGCACAAATATAAGGAAATTCTTCAAATGTTTCTAAAAACATACCTTTATTTATGTTTACAGTTATGCCTCTTTATCAAAAATTCTTTGATTGTATGTATGGTGTATACGCATGTAAAGAGATGTCTCAAATTTTTTAAAAGTAAACTTTTGCTTATTTCTTCTATTGCGATCTACTTTCATTATCTTAAATTATCACAAATCAATACATTTTATCCAAAATTAATTACATTTTTCCAAAATGGTATTGAATTATTAGTTAAGATTTTTAAAATAAAAAATACAATAAATGGCTTGTTTTTAAAAAATTTCTTAATTTTTGAAACAACATACTTTTTTAAGAAAATAATTCTTAAAAATTTCCTATTGTTTCTTGTCTTTTGAAATGCTAAGCAAGCTATATCTTAGTGCAGTAGTAAACAAAGTCCAGATCACTTCAAATGTAGCTCATATCCAAAATTCAGATTTAGCAAAGAGTATCCAATAAGAAAAAAAAATCTTTCAATAATTCTCCTGAAATGCAACATCTTGTATTTTACACATAGTGATACTGCAGAGTTTCCAAGAGATGATTTTTACATACAAGACAAATGTGACTGAATTTTTGTCTAAATATCAGAATTCTGATGAAATATAAGGTCAAATGTAGTCAGTAGACACATCACATTACATTGAAAAAAACTGACTGAAGGACAGGGAACTTTTGAAACTTGAGAGAAGAATCCTGAAAAGTAAGAATTAGCTTTAATTCTTCATCAGTTTGTTGTAGTTTTACAATAGCCTCCACAATCAACGGTATTTCATCTATTCTAAGCAGCTTATCAAGCAGTTGGTGAGGCGATGCTTCTTCGAGGGTTTTCTGGAGTGTAAAAGCAAGAGGTCCATGGTTCTGTGAACAGGACTTCAGGATTTCAAGCAAATAATGGAAATGTTTTATTGGAGATTAAGTAGCTGACTCCAATACAGTCAAAGTGATCAAGGCTTCCCAAATAAGATGGCTGGGACATGTATTTTGATATAGTAAAGAAAATTATGTTAAGAAATTAACTACTTTCCAAACTCCAGAGGGAAAATGAAAAAGAGGAAGATCAAGAACAAGGTGGATGGAAAAAGTAGAAAAGCGGCTGAAGGACTTGGGAGTTAACCGTCAGAAGAACATAGCATCAAGTAGATTAAGATGAACTAAGCTGACTTGACAGACTCAGTTGATAACTTGCTGTAGTGCTTGGAAAGAAGTAGCTGACAGTTTTTAGTTGTATGTGCTGTACTTTTGTAGGGCTTATGAGTAATTTTAAAGAAAATAATTCTAAAAGTAGCCAGTTACTGTAAATGTGCTGTTAAACCACTGTACCCATTACCTGATCTAAAGATCAACTATCACTACAAGTCAAACCAAAGATGGAGAATTTATTAAGATGATCATATTTCTCACTCGGTCTTTAAAGAGGTTAAAGAATGGTATTTTTGGTCCAAACAATTTTTATACAAAAGCAATAAGTATTCAGAATTTCTATAGAAACTTATCATGCCAGTAAATCTTTGAAGTTCCTGGATTGTTTTGAGTTGTTGAAATTTTGCTAGATATTTGGTCTGACTTTTGCAAGGTTTGATACCACCTGAAGATATTTTATGATCCAAAAAGTTCAGCTCTGATTCTCATCCAAATAAAATGTTTTGCAGTTTTAAATTATGACCAGTTTGCTGAAACTCAAAAACTATTAAGAGATGTTGTCTATGTTTCTCTTTAGTAGGGGGATGCTGTTGAAATACCAACTACTTAACAAAAGTTTTAATATAAATAAAATATTGTGCATGAAGCATTGAAACACTTGAACCACATTTCAAAAGCCAAAAATTATACGGAGCTAATAGTCCAAAGGAAGCCCAGTGGTTGAGTGGTTAGTGCATCCTGCTTTCACACCACAGGTGCAAGGTTCAAACCCCGGGCTGGGCAAGGTTGACTCAGCTTTTTATCCCTTCAGTTGGTTGATAAATGAATACCAATCTTGCTTGGGAATTAACACTGGGGATTTCGCATCAGACTGGTCACCTGACTGGAACATCTGTTCATGCACCTCAGGGACCAAGGTTGCGTATACTGAGTTGGGCACAGTAGCCTTGGCCCTCATGGGTTGTTGTACCACTGCATTAAGTTAATAGTCCAAAATGAGTAAAAGTAGCAATTTTCTCTAAGCCAGCAGGATTAACTGGGATTTGATGGTAACCCCATATGACTTCTGGTATTTAAACTAATGTGCATCCTTCTAACTCTGCCACATAAAAGTGAAGTAAAATACCTGTTAAGTTAAATGATGGCACCTAAACTAATGGGTGGCGAATCTGAGTTTGCAGAAGTGTGAGGGACAGTTGAAAGAAACATATTGTAAAATGAACAACTTTTATTTAAACTAATTCAAAATGTAATATGGTTGTAATTAGCAAATGGGAGTGAGAATCACCCTTAATTAATACTACATATTACTTATCTTAAATAATTAAGTCAGACGTACACACTGGACCCAAACACTTATAGAGCTCCTGACTCAATGATAATAAGTCTACAAGTCTTAAGTCAAGATACACAGATATTCCACAAAGTAGCTTTCAGAAATATAATTTAAATTATTCCTATCTTCTAAGATTTCACCCCCAGCATAATCTGAGAATGGGCTTCACCTAACTTGAAATAGTGAGACTCATTCATATCCATCATGGTTCCTCGATGGCATCACTGAATTGCTTTTACAAAATATAACTAAATTAACACAGGAAAGTTTTAAAAATAACAAAATTCTTTCAGTTATTAACGATACATTTCAAAGAAATAAAAAAAACAGGATCATTTAAAATCATTTTCTTTAATTGGTTTTGACCACATATTTTGACATAAAAAAATTACCTCTCAGATTCAAAACAAAGAAATTATCAAAAACAATGTGCAAGTGAAATAAATTATAGTTTAAAAAAACATGCTTTTATGTTAAATTGAACTAAAAAGTAAAAAAAAATAACTCTTAATATAAGAATAAAATGATTAACGAGAAAATGTCATTGGGGTAAAAGCGTGGGTCTATATCAATTGTTATAATTTCTTACTAGCTCTATTCTGAAATGCTGAGTTAGTGTAAAAATGTAGTACAAAGCACCCCACGCTTTTACCACAATGTCATTAATTTTCTCGTTAGTCATTTCATTCTTATGCATTAAGAATTATTTTTTTACTTTATAGTTTGATTCACTATAAAAGTGTGTTTTTTAGTTTTTTTTAAACTATAATTTATTTTTCATTTTTTAGTTTGATCTACAATAAAAGCATGCATTTTAATTTTTTTAAACAATCATTTACACTCATGTTCATAAATTAAGGATAATGAAGTTCAGGCAAAGAAAGAGACAGAAGCAAAACAAATTTGACTTATTTGTAAAGTCTATTTATTAAACAGAAGGTAAAGAGCAAAAAAGATGCTAGATGTTTGACATAATTAATAAAAATAGCGACCTTTACTCCCTGGAGCAAATTTCAAAAAAGAATATATTTACAAAAAACAGTATAACATGGTTAGTATGATGGTTAATATGATGTATGTCTCCTGGACGATGCAATACAGGCCTTACAATGCCTAGGCATGCTGAGTATCAGATTATTTATCTGATCTTGGGGAATATTACACCACTCATCAAGCAATGCCCTCAAGAAGTTCCGGTAGACAGGTGGGAGGGGGGTGATGGGTTGCAATTAGTTGGCCAAGCATATCCCACCCATGCTCTATTGGATTCAAGTCCAGTGAGTATGCTGGCCAATCCATACGGGTGATATCCACCGATTGAAGGCATTCGTCTACAATGTTTGCACGGTGAGGATGGGCATTGTCATCCATAAACAGAAATTCAGCACCCATGATGCCCCGAAACAAACATACATGTTGTTCCAGAATGACATCCTGATAGATGTGGCCTGTCATCGTTACACTCTGAACATGCAGCTCAGTTCTGGGACCAAGAATAATTCCTCCCCAAACGAGCCATCCTGCACCACCGTAACGGTGTCGTTCAATGGTGTTCTCTTGGTGGTAATGGGTACCTGGCGCTCTCCATATTAAAGTCCGGCAAGAATCAGACTGCAAACTAAACCTGGACTCGTCAGAAAACATCACACAGGACCACTGTTGTGGTGACACAATGCATGCTCTCTACTCCAGGTTAATCGCAGGTGACAGTAAGTTGCGGTAAGTGGAACACATCTGACAGGCCTACGAGCATGTAGACCAATGTGCCCCAAGCGTCTGTACACGGTCTGCCTTGAAACTGTCATACTGGTAGCTGAAAAGAGTGGTCTGATGCTGTGCTCCGTCTGTTTTGTTTGACAGTAATTGCCGAATACCGGTCCTCATTCGGCATTGTAACTCGGGGACGACCTGTGCTGTAACATCTACTCACATTACCATAATCGTAGAATCATTGCCAAAGCCTGGAGATGACACTCTGGGCGATTCCAAGTTCCTCAGATCTTTCCAGCTGGGTACGTCCACATTCCAGTCGTCTAATAATTCTACCACGTAAAAAATCATCCAAACGCTTCCTTTGTGCCATAACTATGTGGTTATTGCACTAAAAGGCTTTTTAAGCGCTTGTGAATAATTTTACTTCTTTGCCACCATTCCTTATATACCCCTCTCTTACACTCCTAGTCATTGTAACGTACTATCTGTGCCATCTGGTGGTTTCCTGTAATTTGCATATTCTTCTTTAAGATGTGTGTGATAATTCTACAGGTGAAATATTTATTTTAGAGTTCAATTTCTGTGTGATTCTGAATTATCCTTAATTTATGGACATGAGTGTATTTATTGATGAATTAATCTTAAATAACGCATAATTTTTTAGAATCTTGAATACTCATTGGCATCCTATCAGTGCGTTGATACGACCTGGTTTGCAAAATGTAGGATCAGCTAACTGAAGGAAATCTGGAAGAGCTAATTTTGAAATATTTCATGTGAAAGAAGATGTTAAGTCAATGATATTTTTCACTAAAAAGATCTCAATATTCTCTCTGAAATTTGTATCAGTATTAGACACAAAAGTACATTTTTTGAATCAAAGAGTTTGTAAAAAATTATTTAATACAGTGACCTCTGAATAATTTATCAGATGTTTTGGTAAAATAATGCAATGAATGGTGTTTCATTCCACAGATCAAACACGAAAATTTAGAAAAAAAACAGACTTTATGTCTGAGTTTAGTGATCGGAACAGTGCTTCTCAAACTTTCCATATTTACAACCCAATTTTCAGTCATAAATTTCATTGCCCCCCCTCATACAACAACAATGTATTGAATGCAATAATAATGTACTTCAATGCTACAGCTACAATAAGGCTTTAATATTATAAACTGCACATATTATCAATATATGTATTACATTTAGTATATGACAAGCCCATGGAAGTCAGTAGTAATTACTAAACTTGCTTTTAGTTTAGTATTGATAAATCAATTATTAAATACTTTTTGCTGCACTGATACATTTATAAGTATCTTATATCAGTATGAATATGTATTTTATTTTTTATCGTGTCAGAATGTATTTTGTTTTGCTTCCTTTCACAGTAAATTAATATTTTAAATCTTTTATTTTGGACTTTTTGTTATACTCCCCCCCAAGGAGGGTGCGCCCCACAGTTTGAGAAACGCTGGGTTAGAACAAAAAAATTTTTTTACATGTATAAGTCTTTTTTTCTTGTGTTTATATTTTGGTAAGAAATTTGCTATTGCAAATGTTTTTGCTTTTATAGGGTTGTAACTTAATCTTTTAGTCATCAAATCTGGAATTAGTCGCCAAATCTTCAAATGGTATATGGAATTAGTGGCCAAATCTTCAAATAGAAAATGGAATTAGTCGCCAAATCTCGAAACGGTATAATGTATTAGTCATCAAATCTGAAAATCGTTATTCCTGAGGATCCTAATCAAACAAAGGAACAAAATTATGAAATTACTGTATTGTCATCGGTCCTTGACAAGTGTGCAAAATTTCGAATTAATCTGACCTTTTAAAATAGGTAAAAATTGAGTTCAAAGATTCCGTTACATACAAGCGAAACGTATAAAAGCATGCTAAAAAACAGCTTAATAGGATACCCTTAAAAATTTACATGATTATTTTAAAGGTTAAACAAAATTGATATCATTGCCAACATTTCTAAGGGAGCAAAATAATAATTTTAATCAATCAATCAATTAATGTAACTTTATTACTTCTAAAAAAGAATTTTCTTAAGAAATTTTTTAAAGTGGTGTAAGTGCATTTTTGACAAAAAGTTAATTAATGATAACATTGAATGCAATTTGCTATGAGCTTTTTATCTATGAACAGTTTCCCAAACAATTCTTCAAAATGTATATCATTTTATCAATATAAATTTACGTAGTTAATGAAATTGCAAATATAATTTCTTTAAAAGTGCTAAATATCTCCATATAACATAAAATGAAATTACATTACTTTCAAAGAAAATGGCCCAATTAATAACAAAAATGAAATTTTCTTTCACTGATGCCTTTTTAAAGAATTTTTTTTCAATTAAGAATGCCCAAATTAATCAATATTTTAAACTACAGTCAAATCAAAACCTTTGTTTCTAATATACTTGCTAAAAAACTTTTTTTGACCATATTCAATATTATTTATGAAAACAATCTGCACAAAACACTTCCCCCAATTACAGTCTTTTAATAAGGTTTTCTTTCATATATTTTTTTTTAAATAAAATTGATAATTCAATTTTTACAATTAGAAAATAATGATCTATTTATTGGTATAAATATCTGTGAAAAGTGTTGAGTAGAAATAATATCAAATGTTTGAGGCACTCAATTAGCATTGGTGGACCTGTTTTTTTTAAATCTCCACAACACAAATACATTTGAGTAGAATTTTACAAAACTGAAATAAGCTATTTTCAGACCAGGAAATTAGTTCCACAGAGGAAATAAAGTACTTGTTATAAGGGAAAAAAATTAGAATTTAATTATCTTATACTAGTTATAGTTAATCCATAGATATAATTTTTTGAGTCATTAACATTGATAACAATTTTGTACAGCTGCAATAAGAATTGTGAAAACTAATAAGAATATTTCCCTTTCTTTGATGAATGTACATAATATTAACATACTTTTCCTTCAAAAACTTTTTCACAACAATATTCCTTTAAGTTTACCTTATAATAAGAATACCCATATGAAGTTTCCGAGCTCTTTCCCTAAGAGCATGGGTCCCTTTAAATTTGTTAATTGAACCTTTATCAGGAGTCCATTCAGGAGGATAGTACTTATTGACTGCTTTTCTTTCAGCCTATAAAAATAAAAAAAAACATTAAGATTACTTAGTAACAATATATAGATCATAATAAATGTATATGAATTAAATTATAATTTTACTATTATCTGAATCAATCAGTCTCAGATTATATTAAGACATATCTCAAGAAAGTAACTAACAACTTCACAAAGAAGCAATAAGAGTAAAAAATAGTCTGAAAATAGTCACTTTTAAAAAATAGTCTGGAAATTATTTAATCAAATTTCAGTAAATGAGATGAAAATTCTTTTAGTAACAATAAACAGTAGCACTGCAAAGTTTGTTTTTTTTTAACCACAAATAGCTTTAAAACATTATAATTTTCTTTGCAAGTGCTGTTCTATATTTTCAGAAAAACAATTGTGAACTGACACTACAAACAACACTAAATTGTTAAAATATTGAAAGAAAAAACTCATACTAGGATAGTATATATACATTTAAAATTATTTTTTAAAGATTATCTATTTTCCATTTGATGAAGCTATTTTAATACTTTTGAATTCTAAAATATACAATAAATAATTTATTTTCCTTAAAAGATACTATCCTTACTAATATTATAAAGTTTGTATGTATGGATGTTTGTTATTCCTTCACAGAAAAACAACTGAATTGATTTTAATGAAACTTTACAATAATATAGATTATACATCAGAATAACACATAGACTATAATTTATAAAGATATTATGTGAAATGCCTAAAATGAAACAATAATTGTCAAGAGAGTAGCCCGTGACAGCATATATCTATCTTTTTTGAGTGAAACAAAACTTTCCCTTTTTGTTTTGTCTATGCCATGCCTCAGTGCAGGTGCTCGCTTTTAATTTATTTCTTTGATCAGTGTAATCCCTACTTTTTTTATTTCAGAATAAAACTAGATTTTGAAGGGAGAGGTGGTGGCAAGATTTTAACATATAATAAATACAACAGAAAGTAATATTAACATATTACACTCCCAGATATAAATTATTTACACTATTTTAAGCGTTCATTACACAAAATTTGTGACAATGTGTTACTTGTGCTCAGCAGAGATCCACTTAGGAAGGTGTTTTCAAAAATCGACCACCAAGAGAGTTACAGGGAGATATAAATAAATAAAAAAATCCCTTTTATCAGCTATTAGATCTACAGACTTAAAATTTAACAAACATGGTTGTTGTTTTTTTGTTTAGCTGAGATATGCAAAAAGCTTTTTTTTGTTTAATTTGCAATTCACAAAATTAACTCGTTAAAAACTTCTTTATCCTTCAATCTGTACTGTTTAATTTTTCAATTTACCTGTGCGAAGAACGGCTATATCAGCTAGTTATTTAAATAATTTATTACAAATTTGTTTAATTATATAAAGAAACAAGCCAGGTAAAGAAAAAACAAAAAGATGAAAAAATCATAGATGCCTTCTAAGTGAGGAAGTAGTTAAGTGAGATGCAATGTTCTTTGATAGAACAGAAACATTTTTAATTATTTAGCAACATATATAAGATAACCTTTATAAAAAATATTGTTTAATCACTATAAAAATTTTTTTTTCAAATATATGTCTTTTATCTACTAAAAAAAACCTTATTTCATAAAAATGGTTTAAAACTATTTAATTATATATATATGCACACATACACACACACACACACAAATTGTTTCCAAGAATTACAAATTTTTATTGTGTGTTTTTAGCAAGATGTCTGTTTTGTATATTTACTCATTTAAATAAAATAGAAAATTATATTGATGTATATATATCTTTCTCACATTAAATTTAAATAGAAAAAGCACCCTATTTTCATCAATTAACATAATGCAATCTTTAATGTAGTAAAAGTTGAAAGCACACAAAGATTAAGTATGATTGCCAATAAATAAAGTGAATAATAAATATTACTAATATATATATATATAAAATGTGTGATACAAAATAAATCTAAAATCTTTCCAACATTACAATTTGTGTAAAATAAAAATTGAATTTTGTGTTAGATCAGATTGTAAGTGACTAATTTATACAAAATTTTTAAGTTTAATAATGTCTACTACTAGCATACTAACAAAATTTCATAGCTTACCATTGTTGAAAAATTAGTTTCTTTTGGCCTTTTCCAAACCTTTTAATACAACAATACCTAAAAGAAATATATATTTAAGTGTAAATAAATTATACAATGCAAGAACAAAAATATTTTTTTGGATTAAATAATGTAAAGCTTTAAAAAAAATCAAGATATTATTATTTATATTCATTTGTTTATAGTAATAAGTTTCCACATTTATATTCAAGTAATAAGATAAATATAGTAACATCTCTTAATTATTTTAGTAATTAGTTTGCTATTGTAAATGAAATCAAAAGTACAAGTATAGTTATAGATATGTAGTTGTTTCTTATTTTAAAAGGAAAAAAAATAAGATTTTATAGTAGAATTAATTCCGACACACTTTGTTCTTCCTCTGCTCTTTGTAAAACATATCCATGAAATATAAAATGTAAACAAAAGATTAGCTTAGTTTCAAAATAAATTCATATTTCAACAGTCTGACTGATTAAGTAACTGTATATAAATGCTGCATATTTGAAACTACAAGGGGGGGAATGAGACTCCTAATTTTGACCTACAATCCAGTGACAAAGATAACACTTAAACTGGCATCCTGCACCAACATTAGAACTTTGAGCAGCATGAGTGAGTGTTTATTATCGTTGCACTGAAAAGTAACATAAGGGCTATTGATGACAGATCTCTTAATTTTGAACCATGACCCAGTGACAAGGACGACACTCAAGCTGGAAACCACCTCTCCAAACTTCCGCACTATACCAGTCAAAGACTCTGAGCCTTGACAAATTAAACATGCATCTCACCCTCTACATGACAGGCCTTCAGTCGACCAGAGTTTCAAACTCATGACATGCCAACCATGAGTCTGTGACCATTGGAAGTAAGCTACTGCAGCCACATTAGTTTGAAGCCACTTTCTTTACTTTCAGTTTTTTTCTGAGCAATTACAATTTATATGAAATGGCTTCATATGAATGGAAAAGACTTGCCCATTTTATAATCAAATCTAAATGGAAGTTAAATCAAAATTTGCCTTTATAACAGTTAAGTAATTTTAAAGATACTTCACAAATTCAACCATAATTAAAAATGTTTTTATGAAAACAAAATTCTAATAGTGTTTATTAAAACAACATTATAGCTTTTAAGGGAGGGGAAGAAGAGATAGCAATTAAAAAAATAAGACTTTTAACAAACTAACATAAAATAAATTTGAAAAATACAAAAGAACTTCTGAAATCAACAAAAACAATAATACCAGGAAAAATGCTTTGAAGTATAATTATTTTAAACTCTGCTTATATATAGTAACCAATATGGATTATGGTGTTAGTACAAGATCACCCGAAGAGTGATTTTAGCTCACAACATTCAAAGCCATGTTTGGCTGGGAGGCGTAGTTGGTTTGTCGCTGACCTTGTACGTCCAAGTTTGTGGGTTCGACCCCAGATCAAATTGATACACTTTTATGATGCAGAACATCAACAACATCCATGTTGTATGCTTATGTGGCATGTTAAAGATCTCTAGAATGCCTGTTTGGCTTGGGTGCTCTCAACAAAATTAAATTTCTTGCACCATTCCACATCATCAGACGCCTCTCTCGAGAGGAAACTGGGTGTCAAAATTACTTTGTGAGAATAGTATTCCACTTTTAAGGTGCCTCACTAAAAGTGATACAAGCTTCTGGAAAATGTACTGAGTTTGCAATGGTAAATACCAATCTGCAGCCCCATTGGAGTGAGTGATTGAATATTAACGTCACACTGTTCAGCTACACAAGGGCTTTTAGCGACACACCATGTATTTTTGTGAACCATGGTCAAGTGACGTGGACAACATCTGAGAGAGCTGGCACCCCTCTCTCCTAACTACCACACCAACGGGAGGACGTTTCAGATCTCAACAGATTTAACGTGCATCGCTGCCCTACACGGCGGGTCTTTAGTGGTACTGGGCTCAAACTCATGACATGCCTGCCATGGCCCAATACCTTAACCACTGGGCTACCGCAGCCCCATTGGAAATAAAATTTTTAAGAAATTCAAAGTCATTTTTATGTACAAATATTATAAATTGGAGAATGAACAGAAAATATTAAAATAAAAAATTTAGTTGTTTAATATTCAATGAAAGATGGAATAAAACTAAAAGCAAGATAAAATGTACAATTTATACTAACTCTAAATACTTTATATTGGAAAGCCATTCAAAAGCTACTATTTCCTTCTTTCAACCAATTCAGAAAAAAAAAAGAACAAAGGAGAAAACACAGTCTAGTGTGTACAACAAATAATACATTAAGTGCAAATTTACAAAATATTCTGTTACTTTTTTAATATAGTAGCTCCAGCAATCATAATTTTGTCAGGGTCACTGCCCCGCTCATGATGCATAAAGCCCTAGTAGAGAGATGAAAATAAACAATGCAAGAAATATAATAAAGTTTCATAAAAATATTTTGGTACTTTCATACTATCCTGTCTACCAACTTTGCCACCAAACTGTGCGACTTAAAATTATACATTAGCTGTTACTTCTGAATACCATGAAAGACTATTGGATAACGAAATAATTGGTTTTCAGTTGGCTGGAACTAGTTATTTCACCAAATTTCAAGTGGTTAATATGAGATAATATGCCAATACGAATATTCTTAAAATCTTCTTGATAAGCTATATGAGTTATATAATGTAAAATTATATGGCTTATTTTTTCCAATGCATTTTCTTGACATAAATTCAGGAAAATAGTAAGATAAGTCTCATTTTCTTTCTTTATGTGGTATTTGATAGACTCAATAATCTTCTTTGTAATTTATATACTGTAAAATCCGACATATAATGCATACCAGTGTATAACGCCCACCTATAGTTTCAAGCTGCATTTTTTTTACTTTTAGGTATATTCGCAGTATAACATGCGTCCGCACCCTTTTTTTACATAGGAACCTGAAGTGTATGCGTGCAATGTTACTATGTTTTGAAATCATTCATTCGAGATACTATTCCTAGATTATTAAAAAATAATATACTTTTAGAACTACCACACTTTAAATTCATTAAAAATGTCTTTAATTTTTTTTTCTATGCTCATCTTATTGTTTTATTTTTAAAGCTCTCATTTTTATACCCGGCATTTAACGCACATGTGTAAACTTTGATCTTATTTTGTGTGTTGAATGTGCACGTTATATGCCAGATTTTATGGTATATAAATATCTGTCAATGGTTCAACAATACTGTATTCATGATTTATAATAAAGAAGCTGTAATCTATTTTTTTCCTATTCTACAACTTTGCATAAAAAATGAAACACATTAATGAAAAAGCAAAGCACCAGATTACATGCAATATCTATAATAGAACAATATAATTATAGCATATGATCAGTATCTGGTACTTATATATTAAAAACCTGACAACCAATAAACTGCTAAACATGTGAATAATTTATGGCATAATTTATTTGTATAAGCAATATCAATTCTGATCATTTTCTTGAATTTTACTTTTTAAAATGTCAAAAGTATTATGAATTTTATCTAACTTTGTCAGTCCGTAGAGGATTAGCAACAACAACATTTTATGGAATGTTTCATTATTGGTTGTGTATCATGGCAATTAGTGAATGCTGGTAATTTGATGAACAATAGTATTAAATTCTTATATTTTCTTTCATTTCAAGAATTTGACAACTGAACAATTATTGATCACAACTCTAAATCTTTAATTACCCTTAATTTGAGTATATTTTCCTTATGACTTTTACACAGTTTTATTATAGTTTGTTTATTTTTTAAGACAACATTTTAAAATAGAATTGAGAACATAATCCTGTCTTGTAGAAGAATAAAACAAAGCACAAGAACAATGGAGTTAGTTATTTTATTTCCAAAAAAAAACCACACAATGTCTTGGTCTCTTAATATCATGTGTACAATGGAAAAAATTGTAAAGAAATATCCACAGAAGAAATTATTTTGTAAAACTGTGGGCTAACTATAAAGGAAAATGACAAGTAACAGAAGAAAGAGAAAATATCACAACTCCTAAATACTTTCTCCATAACTCAGAAGTATTAAACCTAAATCTGCATAGTTAGATTTTTAGATATACAAAGTTTTATGAAATGTTTGCTCTTGTTATTTTCTAAGTACAGACAGAATTTTTTTAAAAAGTTCAGCTGCTTACAATAAATACATACCTATTAATTTGTACAGCTAACGATATTATGTATAAGATTTCGCAAAAATTTTTATAAAATGCAATAAATGCGATTGTGTTTGAATAATTTTCATACAATCAAAAGATTTTACTAAGAGTTTTCGTTTCTTTACTCATGCTAGCAACAATAACATGATACATTAAGACAAACTGATCAAAATTTTTCACCACTATCAGAATTCTTCTCAGTGTTTACAAACATATGCGATACCAAGAGGTTAAAGACAGGCAGTAACTGCTGAAGAGGAGAAAAGAAATCAAAATAGCAGGGTTACAGTGGCGAGTGAATGTTGTACGTTCACACGCCAAAACCCACCAGTCATTCGGAAAGACGTGCCAAATGTTTCTGTTATTCATGATTTCAGTTCGATTTTTTCTCGACACATTGTTTCTGAATAGTATCATGAAGCGAGGAATTATCTTGAACAACCCCATAGCGAAAGGTACAAAATCAAAACGAGTTATACGATCGCTTTGTACTCGGCTCTGAATTCAACTGAACAGAGTCGCGACACTTAATTGGCTTCATTTCACAAGAAAAGAGTGATTCTACTCTTAAATTTGGATGCCTAGGAAGAACTAGACGTAAAACAAAAACGCCCGAAAAGCACAAAAATCAGTAGCATGGTGGCTCTTTAGCTAACGGGTTGAAAACTTTTCAAAATTTGGCAAAATTGCCGTAAAAAGCTATAATGTACAAAAATTGGTGTAATCCATTAGAACTTCCTCATTCTCTTTCATTAGTGGCTATTCCTCAATATTATTCGCTCAAATTGAATAAACTCAACAACTTTCCATGCTATGATTAAAAACCAAAATTTTCTAATTTTAAAAATAACAACTATTTCAAAATACCTTTAAATTTTAATAAAAAAAAATTGTTGAACATTTTTAATAAGCTACATACAGAGCCTACACATTCTTTTTAATACTTTAATCTTCAAAAAGACACTAAAAATGCTCTTTTAAGACTGTTGTACAGTATACAATTTTAATTTAAAATGAGAACATATATATAATTGAATGTAATCACATTTCAAAGAGAAATACCTAATTAATTTGAAAATTAAACATTGGAGAGGAGTCGCTAGGACGTTGGAGTGAATGAGTGAATATTAACGTTGCGCTCTGTTCAGCTACACGATGCCTTTTGGCGACAGACCTTGTAATTTTAACTCATGATCAATTGACGATAACGACATATGAGCTGGGTACCTCCTCTCTCCTAACTACCACACCACATCAACGGGGTGACATTTGAGCTCTGGACAGATTTAACCTGCATCGCTCCCCTAGACGGGAACTAGGACTTTGGAAGAAGTGAGTTGTTGAGGCAGCCAAGGATTGTAGGAGGCTGTTGTGCTGTTTAAGAAGTATCATATTTCAAAAATCATCCTTGTATTTCGTTTGTTTTTTGTAACTGAAAGATCAAACACGCTGTATGCTGTTCTAAATTACCACATTTTAGTGCAGCATGCTTATTTTAGCAATCTCGGCACATTTAAAATAAACTTTCATCAAATCCTCTGAAATATTAAGAATACATTAGCTTGTTATAACTTTTATGGAAACTTGAAGAAGTAGTTACGAAAATGTCTTTTAGCAGAGATTATCTTTCAAGACAGCTGATTCATAGTATAATTTTTATTAATTTCTTGTTTGCTACATCTGGCAATTCTCAGTTTCGGAATTGTCAACAGCAGTAAAACTTGAAGACCTATATTTTATGAATATACGTGTTGATACATACAATTAAATATGCCCAAAAAGAAATCTAAACAAACCAAAAAAGAAGTCGAAGATGAGAATCCAAAGCAGGTCTCAAGTGATTTCTCGAATGATGTCGATTTAGATAATGAAGAGTTTGAAGAAAAGTTGTCATTGAAAAATGACCACATGGTAGAAGGTAAGATATTCGTTAAATTTTTAGTAGAAAAATGTAATGGATGTATTTGTAATATTTTTTCAGTATTTACTTTTTAAAATATTTTCGGTTCGATTTTAAAATTTCATCATGAACAAAATATTAGCAATATTCATTGAACGCAGAATCTTTAAATATTTTGAGTTTAAAATCTAAATATCGTGATTGTTCATATTCTTGGTTTAAACGGGCCATTCTTTAAAAAAAATTGTTTTTGATGCAGTTCATATTTTTCCTCCATATCGCATTAAAAGGATAAATGATATGTTTTTGCATTTTGACATTTTATACTTTGACATAGAGCAAGTATTCTCATACATTCAAAATTTAATGGTATTATAAAATTATCAACAAAGACATTATATGATGGGGAAAATCCTAAGTTAACTCTTATTTTAGCCCATCCCATGGCCCTAGAGAAAAGATGAAGCTAATTTACTTTCTAAGTGTTTTTTTTTCATATACCAAAGTCAATGGTATTCGTGTATGAAACAATGATACTTATCAGCTGTAGGGAGCATGGGTTGACAACTGCTTTTTTGAGTTGTGACCAACAGGAACATGGACGATATTATCCAATGAGATATGTTCATTGCATAAATAATGATGGAACAGAATTTTACTTGTTTGCTGTGTTTGGCTTCAGTACCTAGAACTGATATGTACCAAAACAGCATTGAGTAGAATATTGATGTAATTAATTGCATTCATTATTTTAATTATTATCAACATTAAAAGTTATTGCTGCCCATCTGTCCTTTCAGATGCCCTTAAATACATCATGGAACTTCTTTCCTCTTTTATGATATCATCATTCAGAGCCATTAATTATACCATTTGGCTTACCCAAGAGCATATTTTTGACACATTGCAGGGTCATGTTTAAAAAATAATTTATCTTTTAACCCCATAATCTCTTTGACACTTTTCTATACATTGTAATAATACCCACCATTTCTTTTATAGGTATATACATTCAAAGCCTGAAATCAAATCTTTTAGCTTATTCAAATGCATAATTTTGTAAAGTTTTGACATTTATGTTTGAATGCAATCAAATCTGCATTCTTAAACCATACAAAAACTGCTGTATATCTCTAATTTAATAAACTTCACAACAACTACTTGCTTCTGCCATAATATTACCAAATTCAGAAATAAATAATGCATGAAAAACTTCTTTTTTAAAAAAATTCTGAATGTAAAAGTAACTATGAGTTATGCTTAAAATGAAAAAGATTTATTTTAAATATTCTAATTTCAGGAGTGAAATTATATGATAACCTGTATATACGTGCTATGTTTATATAATTAGTATCTAAATTATTATCGAGTATTTTTGCAAACTATATATTTATTCATCTGCAAGATTTTTTATGTATTAACTAGATTTTTAGTGTTTGCTTATCCATACTTTTTAAATAAAAGTTCTGCACTTCATTTCACAGATGGAGACCAGGGCAAAAAAGATAAAAAGCAAAAGAAAAGAGATAAAAATCCTAAGAAAAAAGCCCCAGAAACTGACAAAAAGGAAGTTTCCAATGGTGAGGCAGAAGACTCAAATGAAGAAAATTTTAATGAGGATGATGAAAATCTTAATGAAGAGGAAGATAATTCTTCCACAACCCTAGATAATGAAAAATCTAAAAGTAATCTTTATTTATATCTTTATTGTTACATAATTTATATAAATTTTATAGTATTTATCATATATATTGGGTTGAATCCTAGGAGGACCCATTTTTGGTCGCCAATTTTTTTTGTCGCCAAATTTTGAGCGATAAAGGTTACAATATGGTAACCCTTCCATTTCAACCAAAAATTTGGATTTTCAAATCACCTAAAAAATGGCAACCCTAAAAAAGTACAACGTTTTTCGCCTTTTCCGAAAAAAACGTCATTTTGACATTTGACTTTGTTTGAGAAGGTCTGCTCTCCACCGGTTGTTGTTAAGAATGGCGTGTGAAAGGAAATTAATTGAAAGTGAGGCTACGACAGGTTTCTTTGTGCTCCTGGGCACAAAGGGGAAGAAAGAGACATTAGAATGGTGTATGAAAGCTAATTTAATTGCTTCTCGTTATGAATGTCCGAGGTTTAAAAAAATATGCGTTTGTAAGAACGAAAGGGAACGGTTGACGGCTACGAATGGCGTTGCCGCAACCAGTCGAAAGATAATCGCCACGACGTTGTTCGGAGTGTGAGAAAGGGCACTTGGTTTAGCGAAAGGAAACTTGCTATAATAATTATCTTGCGTTTGACCAGATATTGGTTTGGCAAGAGCATGAATGCGTTCGTGGTGAATGACTTTAAAGTTAATAAGAACAGGTCACAAGTTGGTGGATGACAATTTTCATGAATTCCTTGCATCCATCGCAAGGGTGTATCCACCAACGGAACATGACGAAATGCAAGCGTAAGGTAAGTGCCTTTTAAAAATTTTTAAAATGATTGATTTCATGTATTTCTTCAATTTTATATTTGCGAAACGCCCCTTTCGTCCTTTTTTAAAAATGTAAATCATGTTGTACACACTGGTTTTAGAATGCTTTTTTAAAATGAATTTCATTGCTTTCTCCGTTTTTTTCTTTATATAATGATTAATTTAATGTATTTATTCGTTTTCATCTTTGCGAAACGCCCATTTCATCCCCCGCTGACGCATGCGCTTCCCAAGAGTTTTTCATCATTGACGCCTTTTTGAAAACCTTCAATTTGGCGCTTTTTGGTGCCAAAAACAGCAGTGGGTCCTCCTAGGATTTTACCGAGCCCACACCCTTGGCGCGAATTACGTTGGCTGGGGATAATTGCGCCATTTTTGTAACCCTACTTAAACACTACATATGGCAACCCTAACTATTTCTAGCATTTTCGTATTTTGTGGGTGCACATTTCGAATTTCATTTTGTCTTTTGTCTCTGGGCTGGCTGTGTGTGTGAGGGAATATACTTTAGAATTTTTTACTTTGTTGAATGCGAAAGGTAAGAAAGAATTGATTGAGAATGGTGTATGAAGGAAGGATTGATTGCTTTGAGTTGTGAATGTCCTAAATGTAATGATCAGCATGATGTAACATGGTCGGCAATAAAACGCTTTCTTCGAAATCGTAACAGCCACGCCGAATGTATGTTCGACCATTACCTCGCAGAATAAATATGGCGGCACTCACATGATCATTCGCTTAGTGATGAGACCTTTAAAGTTTTTTTAAAATCTGATGTTACGCTGTTCCCTCCACTTTTAAAAGATCAGCAGTAAGAAAGTTAGTACTGTTTTTATATTTTTATCTTAAGTGTTTAATTTCTGTATCGTTTACATATATTTTCATTACGCATCCACCTTATCCCACTATATTCCCTTGCCGCCATTGTCAGTTTCGCTTGGCGCCATCTTGTTCTGGCTTGGCGCTTTTTTCGGTTTGTCGCCAAGGGTGTGGGCTCTCCTAGGATTTTACCCAATAATGCTTTAGAATTTGAACTTAATCATAACAGGGGAAAATTTTTCTCATTTTATTATGCTCAAAACTGAATCCATTCATTTAGTCCCATAAATTTGAATTTTAAAAAATAATTTCAATTCCAAGGTAGCTAACTATATTAAAACTGGTATTAGAATAAAAATGTATATTAATAAATTTAAAAGTATAAAAACATGTATCTCTTGTAAAGAGAAATATGTTAAAGCTGGAGAAAGAAGGTTAAAAAAAATGTCATATTCCATGTCATTTATAGAAAATCAGTTATTGAACATAATGTCTTGGAAAGTAATATATTTTGGTCTTTCTGAAATGGTACTAATCTTTTAAAAAAAAATTTTAAATTATGTTGCAAGTTAACACACCTGTGCACTTCTACCGTAAAGACTGTAGCCTGGCATTCATACTTAATATTGTGTAGAATATCTGGAATGGAAACCTGTGAATGTATTTTGCGCCCATTTACTGACTTCTACAAATTCTGTGTTCAAAGTAGCATTTGGATTCTGAAAGAAAATTTGTTTAGATTGCTAGTTGCTTGGATTCTGAGGTATCATTGCACTCAAATAATCTTTAAATATCAGTGATATTGAAATTTCAATCTTAGGATTAGATCATACACTATCTAGAAATAAATTTTATTTTTTAAAGACTTTGTAAGTAAATACTAAGTATTGCCAAATTCAAACATTTTAATAAATAAAATTGTGCAATAGTTTTCTTATATTTTCTTTCCTCTAAGAGAGAAGTTTCCTTTCCTGTCACTGGAAGAAAATGCTGGAAGTTATTCTCATCATGATTATTAATGTTTTAATTTCACATGGAATTAAATGTAAAAACCTACCCAGAAAAACAATAAATGTGCCAGCTAATATCTTCATGTCACTAATGTCAATTTATTGGTTACATTTATTTATGTTTAACATTTCTAATTTTAATGGCATTCATTCTAAATTTTTCAAACATTTTCACTTGATACATATCAAATTTATAAAGCTTTATTAGTTTTAAAAAAAATCAAGGGTAAAATCTTATGAGAGCCCACAACCCTTGGTGACAAACCAAAAAAAAAAGACCCGCCAAGCCAGAACCAGATGGCGGCAAGCAAAAACGACAATGGTGGCAAGTGAATATAGCGAGACAAGGTGGATGCATAATGAAAATATATTTAAACAATACAGAAATTAATCAAATATATTTAAAATAAAAAAAGGAGCACTTACATTCTTATACTTCTGCAAACATCATACACATTCACACCTTTTTTTTGACGTTTTCATTCAAATCCATCCAAAACAACACTCTTTCATTTGTATAATTCCATTCGCTCATTACATTTAGAACATTCATGATTCGAAGCAATCAATCCTCATTTTATACACCATTCAATCAATTCTTTTGTACCTTTTGCATTCAATAAAGTAAAAAAAATCTAAGGTATACTCACTCACACACGCAGTATTACTTCCAGCCCAATGACAAAATGGCGAAATTTGAAATGCCTGTCGCCAAAATGGCAAATACAAAAATCCCAGAAATAGTTAGGTTCACCATATGTAGTGTATCAAAGGGTTACCAAGATAACACAGTTATC
This sequence comes from Trichonephila clavipes, assembly GCA_019973935.1. Lineage (NCBI taxonomy): Eukaryota > Metazoa > Arthropoda > Arachnida > Araneae > Nephilidae > Trichonephila > Trichonephila clavipes. The sequence goes on from BMAU01021435.1 coordinate 989,825, forward strand.
GCCAACCAAAATAATTTGTGCCAAGGGTGTGGACTCTGCTAGGATCCAACCAAATCATGAATTTGAATTGCATTATTTATAAAAAAATTCAATATATTTTTAAATATTTAGATTTTTTTCAGTTCTTACACATTTTAATTTATATATCAAATGAATATGATGATGATAATGATTTTTTTATTCTTCATACAGAAAGTGATAAACCAAAATTATCTCATAAAGACAAAAAGAAATTGAAAAAGCAGGCAAGTACATAAAAATTTTTCATTTAATTTAATTACATGTTTGAGTGTAGCTAGCTGAACAGCAATGATAAGTTTCTTTAAAATCTCTATTTATTTTATACTTTTTAAAATATAATCTAAGCAAAACATTTTGCTCAGTTGTAATTTATCATATTTTAAATTAAATTTGAAAAGAATGAGACAAATTTTGATAAAAAGTATAATTCTGGTAATTACTGTGATTGTTTAGGATTAAGATTTTTTGATTAAATGTACACATTCACACAAATTATTGTATGAATCATCTGAAGTAATTTAAAATATTTATAAATAATTCAAAATTGTATTAATTGTTATTATAAATTTACAACTTAAGTTATTGCAATTATTTCATTTATTGATTAATAAAAGTTTCATGTAATTAAAGATAGAAGTTTGGCACTTTAGTTAAAAATATCTTAACAGAAAGTAATTAAAATAATATGTATATAAAAATAGGGTGAATTATAATTAGCTTTTAAATGGATATTAGTTAGAATAATGTATATTTCTTTTATTTTTCTTATTCTGTAATTCTCACTAGTAAAATTTTCAGGGATAAATAATTTTTATATAGTTATTATTTTGTATTCAAAGTATTATTTTATTACTAAGTCCTTTGCAATAATAATTATGATAAATAATTTATAATAGTAAAGAAAATAAATTTGTTTTTAAGGAACAATGAATGTTTTAAAAAGTTGAGTGTAAGTGCTTGCCTTTTTTTAAAAAGTTAAATTTCAAATATAAATTTAAAGTTTCTGAATGGAATTAAAGTTTTCTGACAGCTTAATAATAAAGAAGAATTTTTAAGATTTTGTTGAAATAGTTGAAAAATCAAAGCAAACAAATTGAACAATATCTGTAAATTAACAAACTAGTTTTATTTAATTATATTTGTTATTTTTATTTTTAATTTATTATATTTTTTTAATCATTTAGATATATTGTTTGTATTATTTATAACCTTTCTATTTCCTAGATGGAATATCAAAAACAAATTGAATCATTAGGTAGTAAAGCTGTTGATGATCAATTCACTGTTTCACAAGCTGTAAAATCAGCTGCACAACAATCACAGTTTGAAAATGCTGTTGACATAAAGGTATACTTAGCAATTTATCAGTATTTAAGTATAAAAATTTATGAAAGTAATAATCATATCAGCTTTGTGTTTTTGAATTTTTCTTATTTTTGAAAGAAATTAAATATATCAAGGGAATTTTAAAAGTATGGGGATTCTTATAATTTATTTTAGTCTGAGTTTTACTTAAGTTAAATTGTGAATTTGATCTTAATAAGCCTTATTTCAAAAGCGAATTTTTAATAACTTGTGAATATTTCCTATCTTAAATTATTTATAATTTTTTTTTGTAGTTATACAGAAATATTGTTGTTGGCTTTATTTCTTGCCATGTAAATGTAGTCAAAATTATTTTTATTCAAAATTTTAGCTTGCTTCTTGTTTTTCATTAAGTTTAAGGGTTACAGTAGTCTAGTGATCTTAATTGTGAATTTGTGGCGGGCATTGTCAAGTTGTGGGTTTGAATCCTGATGCCACTTGAGACCGACTGTATGGAGGAGCTGATGCATGTTAATCTGTCATGGTTTAAAGTCCTTATATTGTGGAAGTTAAAAGTGTGGTGTCTCCGCTCAGGTGTCGTCCTTATCACAGTTCAAAATTTTGAGGTCCATCACTGTTAGCCCTCATATTGCTTTAAGTGCAATGTTAATAAACACATGTTCACTGACATAGTTAGCACTTATTTATTGGGGATTAAATTCCTATAATAATAAATGCCTTTCTTTTCTTTCTGAGTATCATTGAAAATATTTTGGTTTGATATTTTACTTTCTGCTTTTATGAGAAAATACATTTTAATGATATTAAAAATTTATTCTATCAACTTGGTAAAGGATCAACAATATAATTTTATTGAAAAATGTATATATCTTTAAAAAAAATTTAATGTGAAGTATTAAATTTCTTTTTATGTTATAAACTTTTAAAAAATCATTTCGATTCATAAAATCCTTTTTAACTTAAATTTTTTAAAAATTTATCATTCTTATATTTGTTTTGCATTAAATCATGTAGTATTTCTTATCATTAGGCATGTTTTTAATGCTTCATTATCATAACAGTATTTATTTTTTAAATAATATAATTTAAATCCTCTTTTTGTATGTTTTTTTATTTGAATTTAAACATTTTATCTGCTTACAATTTGTCAAATATACTATATTCATATTTAGGTTTTGAAAAAATAATTATTTAAGAATAACTTTTTTTATATTTAAGCTTATTTTTTATAGGTTGAAAATTTCTCAATTTCTGCTAGAGGAAAAGAGTTGTTTGTAAATGCTAGTTTGCATATAACTGCTGGAAGAAGATATGGTCTTGTTGGTCCAAATGGGTAAGGTATATTGTAAAACTTCTAATCAACATATTTGTGACAACTAATAGTAATACATCTCATGACATTTACTTTTATTTCAGGCATGGCAAAACTACACTGTTAAAACACATTGCCAATCGATCCTTGAGTATTCCACCAACTATTGATGTTTTATTGTGTGAACAAGGTATGTTTTTTTTGTTACTTTGAATATACAACTAGTATATAAGGGGAAGTAAAAAAATAACTGGACTTTTACACTTAAAAGTTAGTTAATTGAGTGTTTACAAAGTTCTTTAAGTCTCCTTCAAAGCATTCTCCATTATAGAGTTGATGCTCTTGTCTAGTATTCTTTCCCACTTTTTGAAGCTCATTTGAATCTCTTCTACTTTGGTATTGTCCAGTCCCACTGCAATATTGCCTTTATTGCATCCACATCATCGAAACAATTTTCTTTTAGATTTTGTTTTATTCTCGGAAAAAAAGGTCAAACGGAGCTAAGTCTGACTAATTTGGTAGTTGGGGTGTGATAGTCCACGCCTCAGAGCTTAATTAACAGTTTACAGACAAGACTTTGTGTGTGTTGGAGCAAGGAATAAACAATACAACACATGTCATTTATAAATCCTCTGTCAAAATCCATTGGCATGAGCTCTAATTAACTTCTGAAATTTCATCAATTGTGAAACAATGATTATCGTTTCTTTTTTAGCTTTTTTGTTTCAATACTTTCATCATTTTGAGACTATGAAGGATGCCTAAAATGAGCAAGATCTTCAACACTCATCCTACCTTGTTTAAAGCAACCAAACTGCTCAAAAACTTTTTTATGGCTCATAGCATTCTTCTTAAAACTCTGTTGAAGCAATTGATAAGCTTTTGTTTCCAATTTTTCAAGCAGGAAGTTAAACTTCACTTTCCCCCCTTTAATTAGCTGTAATCGTTTTGCAGATGAATAACAAGAACAGTTAAAAGCAACACTACAATGATCAAACATTCAACTCTTATGCAGATGCTATGTGGGAAACTGATTTGTGAAGGTCTCTGCTAGAGCTACCTTACAGGAAAATTCTCTGTTACACTTAAAAACTGCAGTGTGCTTTCAATCCAGTTAAATTTTGGGTCCCTCTTTATATATAGAGAGAGAAAGAAAGAGAGCATCACAAAGTTACATACTATCATTCTTAAAATAAAAATAAATTGATTTTCAAATAGTAAATTAAAATATTCCTTTCCTATGAAAGTAAAAAAAAAAATCATTTTAACATGAATAAAACAACAGAATCAGATTATGTTTTCCATTTAAAGGAAAATCCATTGTAGATAGGAAATAAAAGAGAAAATTAATTTACTAGAATTATCTTATTTATATATAATTACTCACAAAATTTGTGGAAATTCATTGTTTGAAAGAATTGCAAAACTGGCTCTTGTGGCTTTTAAAATTAAAATATAGCTCCTTTTCATTATTGAGTTATATTCTTCATTTTTTTTCACAATACTTTGTTAATATGTAATAGAGTAAACTATTACTATTATTTCCTCATAATTTTTCTCCCTCTTTTATGAAACATGCTTTTATATATGTTATAAAAAACTATGGTAATTGACTTAATAATTATAATGATTAAGCTTTTTAATGTCATGTATATTTCCTATATCAACCCAGAACATAGCCCATTTTGTTTTTCTTTGTAAATTAATTTTTTATTGCATCTCTACTGTTTCCCAAATTTATAATTTGCTTATTTATTTTTTAATATAAGTCTGTTTTTCTTAAAAAAAATAATGATAAATATAAATAGGAATTAATGGTGTTTATAAATTTAATGTTTGTGGAATTAAATAAAAATCTCTTTTGATATTAGGAAATGTCCTTAATTTTTTACTATGTGTGGTATTAAATATCTTGTTTCATGTTGTTAAAGAATAAAGTTAAAAGTGGTCTTTTTTTTTATTAATTTCATATTAAAGTTAAGTTACCTAGAAATAAAAACAATATGTTAAAAAAAATATTTATAGTGTATGATTTCTGAACACTTATTTTACAGAGGTTGTTGCTGATGATACTCCGGCAGTTGATGTTGTTTTGCAAGCAGATGTGAAATGTTCTCAACTGTTAGCAGAAGCAAAGGCCTTAGAGGAAGAAATTAGTAAAGGTAGTTTGAAAAAGCAAGAAAGACTTAATGAAGTATGCCATTTGTATACCTTTCAATTAATTTTATATTTTGCTACTTTCTCTCTATATATTTATGTACGTATTTATGATGTTTCAGGTATATGAAGAATTGAGAATAATTGGAGCCGATTCTGCCCAAGCAAGAGCTCGACGTATTCTTTCAGGTTTAGGATTTACAAAGGAAATGCAAGATCGAGCGACAAAAAATTTCTCTGGTGGATGGAGAATGAGAGTTTCTTTAGCCAGGTATTTATTTGATAAATTTGTTTCTATAACTTCTATCTTTTTTGTTTATTTCAGAATTTATAATTTATGAATGTATAATTTTCAAGGGCCTTATTCATGGAACCTACATTATTGCTTCTTGATGAACCGACAAATCATTTGGATTTAAATGCTGTTATTTGGCTTGATAAGTAAGAATTATTTTTTTATGAGACTTAAAAAATTATTTGTATAATAATATGTTGCTATATGTACTTATGTATTATGTCTATACTTATTTATATATATATTCTTTTAGCTACTTACAGTGCTGGAAGAAAACTCTTCTTGTTGTATCTCACGATCAAAGTTTTTTAGATAATGTATGTACCGATGTAATCCATCTGGATAGCTTGAAGCTGTTTTATTATCGTGGAAACTACAGTAAGCTTCTAATTTATCAGTATAATTCATTTAATCTAAGAATAAATTAAGCATTGAGTATACAAGACTATTTTTTAAGTAAGGTGCATTTGTTAACACTGGTTGTAATTATATGTATGCAAGAGAATGAGTGCAAACACAGGCTTTCTTCACTCTTTAAACCAACACCATTTACATTGACAGCATGTCTGTATAGTTCGTAGAAAGAGGATAAAATGTGTAAGAAAATAGAATGCCTCACCAACTGTGAAATATGATCGGTGATCTGCGATTCTTAATGACTAGAAATATAAAATCTACAGATAATAATCGTCAGATATATGAGATGTTTAGTGACGATGCTATTAGTGGCAGTAGAGTGGGAAAATGGGTTAGATTGTTCAAAGAAGGTCTGGTAAACATCTTTGATGAATCATACTCTGGTGGGCCATCTGTAATCAGTGATGATTTGGTGAAGGCAGCGAGACTCAAGTTTACCCAGTACCTCTTTTTCAATTTGAAGACCTTCCTGGGCAGAAAGCATTTAGACACTAATGGAGACATGAAAATGAACATAAATAACTGACTATCATCACAGGTGGTAGAGCTCTGTTAGGAGGGTCTAAAAACACTTACTTTGAGATAAATTCTAGAACAAAACATGTAAATAGTTAATTTTATCAATGGAATACATAAAATCAGGATTATATATATCTTTTTTTAAGAGATAACAAAACTTGATTATTATGAATGAGTAGTTTCTTTTCACTATAGCTTTAGTGATATAATCATGAAATTAGCAATTTTTATTGACTAATTATTTCACATATATTTGGGAATCAAGGAGGTTAATAATTGATTTTAAAATTATGATAACATTTATTTATGCATTATTAATTATGTTTATAATTTGTTTTGAAAAAAATGTTTAGTGAAATACTGTTATATTACTGTCCTGAATTCAATTATATATATATATATATGCAGTGCAAGTGAATAATAACAATAATAATAATAAAAAATATCTCCATTAACTCTCAGTTCTAGTTTTGTTATTTAGGCATATATAATACTCATAATTCTTTTCTACTAATTAAGTTATAAGTACTGTTAGCTGAATTTTGTTTGGTTAGTATTGTAATTATTAGTGTTACTTGAAGATGTGTTTTCATTGATAAATATTAACGTTCTTTTAAAAAGTTTGATCTTTTAACTCTTTGTTTTATGACAATGTATTTTTAATAGGTCAATTCAAAAAAATGTATGTCCAGAAACGAAAAGAACTAACTAAAGAATATGAAAAACAAGAGAGAAGATTAAAAGAGTTGAAAGCCTCTGGAAAATCAACTAAAGTTGCTGTAAGCACATTTTATTAGAATAAGTATAAGTTTAAATATTTTCTTGAAATATTTTTTCATAACCAGTATAACATTTTAATTTTCTGCATCAATGAATGAGATAAAAAAAATGTGTATGTATTGTATTTAAAAAGAATTTATAGTTTTTTATTATCTGAATTTTTAGTTTCATTATTCATGGTTTTTGTGTATAAGGACAACAATAGTCACTTTATTTGTGCATGTTTAATCATTTTATTGGTCACTATATTTATTCGTCCAAAATGGATCTTTTCATAATGAATTGTAAATTTGCTGAGTTAATCATCTTGGAGCACATAGAATTTAAAAAGTTTTGTTCAAGAACTGAGAATGAGCAACTTCATAATCTGTGATGTTGTACTTTTTAAAAGACTTGTTTTTATGATAATGTTACGTTTAGAATTAGAAACTGAGTGTGAGAGAAATTTTTTTCCTCCATTTTTTTTTATATAAATATTTCTTTCTATTGTTTATCAATAGAACAAGAAAACTGTAAGTCCCAACTATGTTTTGTGTGAAATTTCATACAAGTATTTCTACTGGTTCTTTAGATGTCACATTTGAAATACCATGGAATTTATAAAAATTAGTTATTAGAAAAAAAGGAATTTAAACTTTATAAATACAATTTTAAAATAAAAATTATGACTTGTATATTCTTAAAACTCTTCTGATTTATATTTTACATATTCAAAATGTGATAGTTGATAAATGTTCTCTTTTTTTTATACCCTATTTTTTTTTCTGGTTGATTTTGAATAAGGTAAAGAATGTCATCTTGAGTCACTGACTTGAGTGATGTTGAAAGATCTGTAGTCACACAGTGATAATAACTTGCATTTATGTCAAGGGCATTCAGTACATTTAACAAACCATTATTACCTTCGTTAAAAATAATAACAGCAATATAGGCACCCAAAGAAAATGTTTTAGCTCGATAAAAATTTCTTTCGGAACACTTTGCCACAAACCGCCGCCGTTAAACAACACATTTGCATTTTGTCTCTCACTGTGGAGGCCCATCTGTAACAACTCTATCACACAACTTCATGTACTCAGGTTTAACAATATTTAAAAGTTTTACAGAAAGGCCTGCACTTTTTTTCTGAAAATTGTTTGCCTGTTGCTTTTTATCTCTGATATGCGCACCAACTACCAACTTTTTAATGTGATATATTTTTTTTCACTAAGTAAATAGCATTTTTGATTAAATAATGTGAGCAAATAGTAATGAAATTTTTATTGCACAAATATTCTTTTTTTTTCTGTAGGATTCAGAATAATTAAAATAAAAGACTATAAGTGTATACTGTTTTCAAGTAAATCTTTTAATGTGATTTTGAAGGTTTTGAAATTTAATTTATAAGTAATTAATTATTTAACTTGTTTATAATGATTTACAAATTTGAAGTTATCTTAATATTTATATTTTTTATATAACTAAAAGATTCAATTTTTGTAGAAAGTATTAATTTTTACTTTGAAAAATCAGTTTATAAAGTTTAAAGTTTTACCTTATATGCCTTTCATTTCATAGCATAGATTAATATTTTTCATATTGCTTAAGTGCTTCGAAATCATCCATGTATAAATACAAAAATTTGAGAAGGGAAGGAGCTAGATTTTTCAGTACTAACAGTTATTTTCCCTTGAGAGATTCATTCTCTCTTGATTATTTCATTTATCAAATATCCATTTTGATACTTTTCTAAATACTTTAATTATGTATCACATAATCAGCTTAAAGTAATAGGTGCACCAGAACAAGGTATTTTATTACATATTTTATCAGTTAAAAATAGAAAAGTACATAGATGGGTTTTATATACATGTTTTTTTTACTAGGAAAAAACACAAAAAGAAGCTTTAACGAGAAAGCAACAAAAAAATCAGCCTAAGAAACATGATGATGAGAATGGTCCAACTGAGCTTATTAAAAGACCAAGAGAATATTTAGTCAAGTTCCATTTTCCTAATCCAGCACCCCTTAATCCTCCTATTTTAGGTTTACATAGTAAGTTAATTTTCTTAAACAAATTTTTTCCATTGTGTTTGTTCCTTAGAAATTATTAAAAAAATTTTTTTATTGTAATGTATAAGATTTTCACAACTCAAGTCACTTAACTGTTATTTTAAAGGAAATGTCTCATTTGTAGGGGCGGGGGGATTATGTCTTAATTCTTCATAAATAGTGAAGAAGCAAAGCTTTCTTTTTTCATTTGGTTAAAAATTCTAAATTGGGAAAAATTCTGAATAATCAGTTGGTTTTATTACATTCTTACCATTACCAGTATTAGAATTCAAAATATTTTCTTCTCTGCATAAAGTCGAAATAGAAACCTTTTGAGTCCGGAATCAAAAAGATTGCCAAACATCTGTTAGTGAGTATTTTAAAATTTCCAATTAACTGGTGCTTAATAATTCTCTAATAGTACGCTGTTGAATTAAATGTGTAAAATTTATAACTATGGATATTTTTTGTGTAGTTTCTTATTATAGAATTCCCAAAAGGTAAATGCAATAAAACTATTTGCTTAGACCTCTATTTAACGCAAAAAATGTTCAGTCCCGATGAATTCATTAAATCGAGGTCCGACTGTATTTCAGTACTTAAACATCTTGAAGTTTTATGTTAATATTTATTAATAAGGGGTGAATAGAAATGCATTATGTAAATGTGTAAAAATAGAAAATTGAAGAATATTGTATATACATATTGGGGAGTGCATTGTATATGATTGAAACTGCAGCTGTTTTTCTGTTGTTGTTTCTAATGCCACCTGTCTGACGTAGTCAGAACGAGGCCCACGCAATTCATCGTGGCAAGGGGCTAGAAGTACGCCTGTCGTTGGCCTTGAGCACCATACAGGTGACAGTACGATTTAGCTCGGCGAAATTCCCCGAAGTGACGATAGATGGCGACACCACCTCTATCTCCACCTCCACAATTTCTGCATGGACTGAAGGGGAGGGAAATATTCTCCAGTCCCTGCGCTCGCGACTCAGCCCACAAGACTTCGGACCCACTAATTTAATGAGCACGTACTCCGTGTGTACTCTGAGGGTATTTGGTGGCATCGAGCCCAGGCCTTCCGGTCTGGAGTCCGATGCTCTAACCACTAGGCTACCCACGGCTGTTTTTCTTAACGCTTTAAATTCATTAAAAGAAAGTAAATTTTAAATACTGAATTCATACAAAGTTTTATCTTTGAGAAATACTTAATAATAAAGTAGTTAAAGTATACATTTTGAAGTATTAAAATCTTATCTTTTTTGAAGAATTAAGTGTATTAATATTCTTGATACTTACTGCTTTTCTGAACCCATGGACTCGTAAAAAAGCTCATTTTGATTATTTTTTATTTATAGATGTCAATTTTGCATATTCCGGTCAACTTCCCCTTTTCAAGAATTTAGATTTTGGTATTGACATGCAATCAAGAGGTAAAGATTTGTAATTAATACATGTAAATCATTGAGTTCTTGAACCTCAAAATTTTTTAAGAATGCTGAATTGGAAAGATATTGATGTTTGGATCCAAACAATATTTTACTGAACAAATTTAGTTTTAAAAAATTAGGGGTAGTTTTTGCTAAAAAAGTTTTAAGCTTGTATTATTAAATACAAAAGTTGTCTAATTTTTTTTTTATATACTGAATTTCAAAATTGCCATAAATTTTGTTAGTTTTTAAACACCATAAATATGTTCTTGAGGAGAACTACTATTTTCATTTATGTTATACTCTTTTCTTTTTAAATAAACATTTCCAAAAATATATTCATCATAGTCTGTCTCATTGTTGCAGATTTTCAACTATTTTTTCAGTCTCAAAGAATGTATAGGGCTTTACTAATAACAATTTTTTGGAATTATTGTTTTCAAGTGGAATTTCTTTTGTAGCTATTTTTATATTGTTTCAGGTGTATGGAGTACCTCAAATATTCATCATTGGGTATAAAGAGGAAATATATTTATGTACTGTATTTATTCAAATCTTAAGACATACTTTTTTTTCCTTTGTAAATGCTACTGAAAATTAGGTACGGCTTAGAATCGAAGGTGAAAAAATTCATTGGATGGGGGAAATTGGACAGGTGCTGATGGTTTGAGCGCATTGACAGGCTCATGTATGCTTTTAAAAGATTTTAATACGGATGAAATAAATTAATTATTTACTTATTGTTTTAATATATTTTTAATTTCATAAATATCAGATATTAATAAAACTTTTTATAATATTTTTTTTAGCAAAAACGTGTTGCGAATTTCAAGTGCGGCTGAGATTTGAATAAATACAGTATGTAACTCTGAGGAATTTATATTGGGAAAATAAGTATTTCGATTTTTTCTAGGTTTCACTTTAGTTTGAAGACATCAGTTTTGTAAAATACTAATTTGGGAAAATCATTTACATTTTAAAATTATTTTTAGTTACCTAAATAACGACAATTGTTCAAGTAACATTGATTTTTTTTATGTTTGAAGAATATAGCTATAGGAAGGGAATTGTATAGTCTTTATTTTTGTATCTATTGTTTGCCAACCACCATATTCACAGCTAACTCAACCATGTTATGAAATCTGGAGTTAAGTAACTGAGGTCTAATGAAAGCAAACTGCTGGTTAACATTTCATTTCACCACAATTTTTTCTACTCTGGTTACTTTGTTAGTTTGCAAACTCATTGGTCAGTATGGACTCCGTGATTGCACTTAAGCACAAATGTGGTTAAATTTAATCAAGCTTTAAGTCTGGTCAGAATTTTCTGACTGAACTTAAGATGTTGAAACAAACCTATGATGAAAATCCGGTTTTCTTCCTTTGACCACCTGTCCAGTGAATATGGTATTTAGTTTGTGTATTCACAAAGGTGAATAAAATAATGTTTTTTGTAAATATCTATGTACATTAGAGTTTTTTTATGTTTAATGAATATATTTATCTTTTCATATGAAAAGATAATTTTTGTATTGCATTTTTTATTTCTTTTAATAATTATTTATAGACATGTAAAATTTAAATCTTTACATCCAAATTTAGCATATGAAGTTTTGCACATTCCATTTATATTCTCAAAGAACATGTATAAATATTTCAGTTTAACTTGAATGGCAGTTCTTCATTCAGGCAAATTTTAATTAATTGCACTATTACAAATTAGTATGAAGTTCCTTTTGTGCTATTTTTAAGGGAATGTTCATTCCATTTACCTTTACCCCATGTAAATAACATATCTGAACCATTAACTTTTTAAGTGGAACAGTTTTAAAATTAAGAATTGAAAATTGATGCTTTTCAATACTATTTGAAAATTTGGCTTATTTGAAGCAAAGTCAGTTTTCTTAAAAATATTTTAATCTGTTGTGGATGATGTGAGAATCTTAATGCTGCAAAATTTCATAAACTACAAGCTGGGCCTCAAAATTTGTTAAAAATCACTTAAATGCTGTTTTTTTTTAAAGTCCATTGTAAATCTCAAAAGTATAACTTTAAAATGAACATTATTATCTCCTATAGTTTCAGCATATCCAATTTCATGCTCTTTTGTTGTCTATATTGCTGTGAACTGTCCAAGATCACTAACATTCCCCTTTATTAAGAAAGATAAAAATTCAGTTCTTGATAATTAAAGTAAATTCCTTTGTAATTATCTGTTTTTCTATATTTTAGTCATTTCAGTATTCTGTTTATTGGTATTACTGAAGTGTTTTGAATTTTTGTTTCTATTACATATATATATATATATATATATATATATATATATATATATATATATATTCATGATTTGTATGTATTTTTTCTAGTTGCAATAGTTGGTCCTAATGGTGTAGGAAAAACAACTTTTTTGAGGTTATTGACTGGTGAATTATCTCCGGTATGTATAACGTTTATTTTTTAAATTAATTTCCAATTAAAAGCACAAAATCATGTGATTTTGAAACTTTCCTTATTGTCTGCAGTGAACCTTGTTTTAAATGTTACTAAATCTATCCATAGGTTAAAAATTTTTCTCTACATTTATTTTCAAATAACTTTGGATAGTAATTTTATTACTAAAATAAAAATACAAGTATACAAAATCATTAAAAAAGGACGGGGTAAACTTTAAGAGGAGGCAGTACACATAAAAGCAGACAGTTTTCATCTTGAATGCATTGTGTAAAAAGAAAGGCAAAAATGTGCTATGGGGTGCAACAGAGTAAAACTGAGGAAAAATCACAAGAATTATGTATACATTAAAAAAAAAAGCACTTTTTAATAAATATTTGCAATAGTTCAAAAGTGACCTCTAATGATGGTGCAAGAAGAAAAATGACAAAGGAGGGATTAATGAATGTTCCAGGCAAACTATCCCAACTGCAGCAGAAAGTCTTACAATTACCTCCTCTTTACAGTCAATAGGAGTTTTGTATACCACTCTTTAGCTGTCTCTACAAAAAGAAATAACAGGTTGGGCCAGTGGCATAATGGAGAATATTGAGCCCCTCACACACACGATGCGGGGATGTACATTACACCTCTGGGTTAGGCAATCTTGATGGCCAAGTTACAGAACAACCTTGGCCAATCCACCTGTTTAGGAAAAAGGATGTTCAGATACTGCTGGGTCACAGTTTGAGTATCACTGTTCTAATTTTTATAGACATTCATTGTGTCACAGATTTCCTTACTGTCTTTTCTTCCATAAATTATGTTTGCATACATGGTGGTCTTTTTACTCTGATAAATAACTACAGGAATGCTGTTTTAGTGTTTGTGTAGTGACTGCTTCTAAATTCACTAGTGTATTTGTTTCTCATTTTAGACTAAGCATACTTAGATGTAAATTGTTTGTAATGCTTTGTATTATTACCTGTTACAGTTTCTCTCATCTTCTCTAAGTCACCCTTTATCAAATATTCTATGAGTTGAAGGGGAAAAAAGGACATGTTAATTACATTTCCTAATCTAAATCTGCTAAATTTTTTATAAAAAAAATTGTGTTTTTGTTTGATGAAAGTTTTGTATTGTTAAAGAAGCAACAATAAGTAGTTATATCAGCAAAAAAAAAAGTATTTTTTAAGCGGCAAATGACCTGATAATTGCCTTGTACAATTAAAAAGTGAACTAGCATTATCAGTATTGCTTTTGCGTATTTAAAGTTCAAAAATGTTTTTAAATATTTACAAAAAAAAATAAATTTTTTTTTATAAACAAAGTATTTTAATTAAAGGTTTAAGAAGGGGAAAAAAATGCGTGCTTTTAAATCTTTTGGGTCATAGTAGATAATTGGTAGAAAAGGTTAAAACTAAAAGGGATGGAGAAGGCATAATAGGTTTGACCTATTTCTTTGTATTTGGCTAATTTATGGAAATATTTGGAATGATTTATCTTTATCTTTTTTTTTTTTAAATTTAACTTGCAGTTTGGTAACCCTAGTTATGTTGATGGGGACAGACTGTATGAATGAAATATTGGATTTTTCTTGCAAAATAAATTACCGAATAATATCAAGGATGTTGTCAGATAAACATGTTTTCTCTTAAACAGATTGAAAATCCTCTATTATCTAAAAAGGAAATTAAATTCTATTTTAAATATACAAGAGGTTTTTTTTTTATTAATGTTGTAAATTTATTTTAGTTAATAATTTTGCATTTAAATATAGTTAAAAATTTTGCATTTAGTGTAATTGTTTGATTTTATTATTACTTCACTTAGTTAGTTTTTTTCCCCCAATGTATGTTGTTAGCTTTTGATTAGTTATACCATTATTTTTATCTATTTAAGATAGTGTTGTTTTATTAAATTGCAGACCCAAGGAGAACAGAGACAAAATCATCGCATTGTAAGTTAGAATTTTTTTAATTATAAAAGTACTCATTAATTCCTTTTTTGGTTTTTTTAATTATTGATAGTTTTACCTGATTTCATTATTTAAAATTAATCTACATTCACAAACATTTTGTTTTTAGAGAATTGGAAAGTTTGATCAACATTCTGGTGAGCAGCTGAATTTAGATGAATCTCCTGTAGAATATCTTCAAGTAATGTCTATTTTCAAAAATTCTTTAATGTAACATTAGCAAATGACTTTTCTCAGTTTTTCCTCCAATTTTGTTACATTTGTTAAAAATATAGTAAATGTTTTTTTTTTCTTTATTTATGTAAGTTATTTTAATTTTGTAGAGGTTATTCAATCTCAACTACCAAGATGCACGTAAACAGTTGGGAAGTTACGGGTTAGTAAGCTATGCTCATACTATAAAAAATAGAGATCTTTCTGGTGGACAAAAAGCTAGAGTTGCTCTTGCAGAATTAGCACTTCGTGCTCCTGATGTCTTAGTATTGGTATGTAATACACATTGTAATTTAATTATTTATATTTTCAATATATTATTGCAGTTGTTATTTTACAACTGGAAATCTTCATTTTAAGAAATGTAAATCATTAATTTGTAATATTTTTTCATGATATATATTTTGTGATTCTGTTTATTTTTTTTATATTATATTTTTTGTATTGTGTATTGCTTGTGAAACTTGAACTTTATATTTTTTTCTCAGAATTTTAAGAAAGAATAATTATATGCGAAATCTTTTTCTATTTGTAAACAAGAAAAAACAGGAGTTTATTATTTTTAAATTACTTATTTTAATGTAATGAAAATGTAAAAAAACATTTAAGAATGTATTGAAAAAAATTGATAGTTGTGTGTGTGCATATTAAACATTTTGTAGAAAATCTTGGTTTATTTTTATATTTCTTGCAATTGGAAAGTTGACTCATGCATCAAAGTAGATATTTTTTAAAATTTGATTTCATGTAATTTTTTCCTTGATAAATTCTATTAAATTAAAATATGTAAATAATTATATATTTTTTTATGTTTTTAAATTCAATTCTTGAATTTATCTGTATTAAATTCATATAGTTAAAAATAAAATCTCTGATTTTCAGGTATATCTGTGTTATCAGTATAAAATTATGTATTGATAATACAGATATTAAGATTTGAATTATTTTTCTACTTAATTTAAAGATGGTATGTTTTGTTATATAAAATGTATTTGGTCTACCTGTATAAGATTAATAATATTTCATTTCTTTAAAAAAATTCATCATAATTAGAGATTTAAATGTATTTCTCAATTTGTTAATATTAATCTGTATTTCAATTTTTTTACAAAAAATATAAAAACTATTTTTAAATAAATTTATAATAGAGTGATAGAAGGGGGCAATATGACTAAGTAATTTGTTTATATATATTATATTGTACTTTTAGGATGAACCTACAAACAACTTGGATATTGAATCAATTGATGCATTGGCTGAAGCTATTAGTGCATTTGAAGGAGGTAAATGAATATAAAATATTAATTGTTATTTTGCATTCTTAATTCTGTTCCTGGTTTTTTCATCATTCATTTGATTAGATTTTGAAGTTTTTTTTTAATGTTGTATTTTTTGAAAATGTATGTACGTAAATTTCCAAATCTCAAATGTCTAAATATTAAATATACAAACATACATAACTTAGTGGTGCAACAGCCCATGAGGGCCAAGGCCTACTGTGCCCAACTCAGTATACGTGACCATGGGCCCTGAGGTGCATGAGCAGATGTTCCAGTCAGTGTTCGCTGGCAGATAGCTAATGTTATGAGGAATAACGTAGGCTAATTTAATTAGGGGGGGGAATTAGGGTCCTGCAAAAATAAAATTAAAACCTATGAAATGGTGAACAATATCCGTTTCAAATAGGGATTATTTGTTCCAATAGGGATTGTTTTATTTCGCGAGACTTCTGTCTCAACGTTTCTAGCAGTTATATCAAACTTTTTTGTTTGATTAGGTTACTAACACTCGCAATTTTTTCCGTTCATGTCTGATACTAATGATTTTAACAATCTTCACCCATCGACACTGTCAAAGGTCATGCATCTCTCTTACCCCTTGCTTGCGGCTATGTTTGTGTCCGTTTCACCCTACCCAGTCCTCACCCCATCGACAGTGTCAAAGGTCACGCGACCCCCCCACACGTGCAGATTCATTTCACCCTACTGCTACTTAGACCTGTTGCATTCAACGCTTATAATCATTCCAATGATTTCATTCTCTCTCAAGAACACTGAGCAACATCAATTTTTCCATAACCTAGACAGCATTTAAACTTAAATTAGGAAGTTTTGGGGTTTTATGTCATTTGACTTCTCACAAGGCTCCACATTTAAATAGAGGTAAGCCAATTTCATACCTCTATTGTTTATTTCATTGCCAAATACTGCACAAAGCAGTCACAATAAATGTTTGTCTTGCAAGAGTGATTGTATAAGTCTGAGTGTGCTGTGGGGGTGGCGATCACAGAGTCAACAGGTTGTTTTATTTAGTTAAGTACGTAGATAGTGTTTCTAAAATAAATATTTTTAATTGCGTTTTAGGTGAAAAAGTGCACTTACACCCTTAAATTAAGTAAGTTTATTCAAAACTGTAAATAACTTCATTTATCCTGCAAAATATCTATACATACAAATAAAAATTAAGTGTTTGTAATTTGAAATTAACAGCTTTTTACTAAATGCTTTTAAAAGTATATACAGTACTTATATTGAAAAAATCAATTTTTTAAATTTTTGTCTGTCTCTATTTGTTTCGGCTAATCTCTGAAACAGCTGCACCAATTTTGACGGAACTTTCACTGGCAGATAACTAATGTTATAAGGAGTAAGGCTACTTTTATTTTAGAAAAAAAAAATTAGGGAACCACGGAACTAAAATTAAAACCAATGAACAATATCCGATTCAAATAGGGATTATTTTTATTCAATAGGGATTTATTCAATAGGGATTTTTTTTATTCAACAGGGATTATTTTATTTTGCGAGCCTTCTGTCTCAACGATTTCTAGCAGTTACATTAAACCTTTTGTTTGATTAGAATGTCACGTCCATGTCCTTTGATCCTAATGATTTTACAATCCTCACCCCATCAACAGTATCAAAGGTCATGCATCCCTCTCACACTTTGCTCAAAGAAAAAAAAGTAAAACAAAAAAGAAACATTGATTCACAAAGTAGAAGAATGACACTATACTCATAGCATAAGTATTTCTTTACGTGGAATATATAATTATTAAGTTTTCGTAAACTCTTCGAATTGAATAAACACTTTTTTGTTAAATTCTACATGGACGAAGTCGCGGGTAACAGCTATTTAACATATAATAAATGCATCAGAAAGTAATATTAACGTATTACACATCCAGTTACAAATTATTTACATTATTTTAATGCGTTTATTACACAAAATTTGTAACAAGGTGTTAATTTTACTGGGCAGAAGGAAGGTGTTTTCAAAAATCGATCAATAAGAGAGTTACGGGGCATTATAAGTAAAAAAAAATCTTTTTTATCAGCTATTATACCTACAGACTTAAAATTTAGCAAACATGGTTTTTTGTTCAGCTGAGATATGCATAAAGCTTTTTTTGTTTAATTTACAAATCATGTAAAATTAACTCATTAAAAACTTCTTTATTCTTCAGTCTGTATTGCTTAAATTTTCAATTCACCCATGCAAAGAACGGGTATACCACAGCTAGTACATATATATATATACATATACACTCACGTACAGAAAATGTTAGCAAACACACAAAATTTACAATCTAATTAATACAGGAAAAAATGCTATTAATGTATGCACAAAACAATGTAAAAGATGATTTACCTTGAACAAAGAGAAAGATGGAGGCCACGCTATATTGTTCTTTAATAAGGCAATTCATGAGTGTACGTTTTTCCAAAGAGAATTTAGTACAAGCAAGTATCAGATGCTTGGCATTCTGGACTGTGTCACTGGAGCAAGAAATCAAATTATTTTAATTTGCTTAATCGATCAGAGGTAGAAGTTTTGCTGGATTGAACTATTGGGGTTATTCAAAATGCATTTGCAGAAAAAGAAATTGGCAAAGGGGGAATAACTTCTAAAGTTGTTCTTCAAATCGATTCTGAAGAGGACAGCTAAGATAAAAAAAATCGCAAGTTAAGAATTTTATTCTAAAGAATGCATGGGAAGGACTTACTGTAATGAAAAAAAATCTTGAATAATTTTTCTTGACTGAAAATTTTTAAGCTGAAAAATTGCCGATTTACTGCAAACTTGTAAGGGCCAGCAAATTCTAAAATCACACATTTTTTTAAAGAAGACAGAGGAAACAAAAATCCTACAAAGGAATGATTTCAAGGAGTGCTTATATCATTCAGTCTAAAAAAGTTGTAAAAATTGTTGAATTAAAAAAAAAATTGCTTAAAAAGTTTTCTTTATGCATTCCTCTATTTTATATTGGCTGATAGTCTTGTGTAACAAGATTTCAAACTACATTGCACTTTTTAAGAAACAATCTACTGTTATTAGTTATAGGTGTATATGAAAAAATAGTTGCATGATGCTATATTTTTAATTCTAAAACACATTTTTTGTTTTGTTTTTGCAATAACATTTTACCATATATTGATGTAGAATTTTTTAAAAAATGTGTTCTAGCATCTGTTTATCTGAGAAATTAGTCCCTGCGTGTATAAACAACAGATAATTTTATGGAATAGTTAAAATGGAAACATGAATTATTAATTTTTTAAAATAAAATCCGTATTAAAAAACTTTATATATTTCTTAGAGTTACATTCACATTTTCAGTAATTTGATGATTAAAATACTGCATTTTTATTTTTTAGGTGTAGTAATAGTTACTCACGATGAACGTCTAATAAGAGAGACAAACTGTCAGTTATGGATTATAGAACACCAAAATATTGATGAAATTGATGGAGATTTTGATGATTATAGAAAAGAATTGCTTGAATCTCTAGGAGAGACTGTGAATAATCCAAGTATAGCTGCTACACAAGCTATGAAACAAGCTGAATGACCATTGTATGATTTAAAGTTACGAATTTAATAAAGTTTATTTATATAAAATAGATGTCCTTTGAAGGTTATTCAGATGAAAAAGATTCTATATGTATAATACATAAATTTCTAAAGATAACCAAAAAAACTATTGAAATTTTATTGTTTATATTGGAAACTAAAAATGACATTCAATAAATTCATCAAATACAAAATAAGATTTACATTCAGGGACATAAATCTAGTCAAAGAATGATTTTTTTATTGTTTAAACAAATTTTTCTAGAAATTTAATATTGTCAAATATTACTAAACTCACAGACAAATCTCAAGGTTCTATGTGACAAAAAATAGAAAATCAATTTGGGCATTATCCTTATAATTTTGTCTTTACAAATACAATTGGACCTCTATATAGCAAAGCTACAATCGTCTCTAAATCCCAGAAAATTTTTTGTTATATAGAGGTTCGTTCATCTTTTAATATACAGTATAAACCACATAAACAAATTTTAAATTCATAAACACTATAAAAAAAAGTAATTATTCACACCTTTTTTAAAATTAATGTATGTTTATTTTATATATCTTACCTATTAAAAAAAACAAAAATACACTGTATTTTCAATATTAAGAAAATAGTTTTATATTAAAATTAATGAATTTTAAGGACATTTTTCTATTTAAAGCACACAAGTTGTTTTAAACATACATTACTTTATAGCTAGAACACAGGACAACTCCACTTAGTGTAAAAGGGTATATCGAAGATGTATCTAGTGAACTGGACAATGGTGGTTAAGGGTTGCACTTCTTGGATGAAACGTCCAGAACTCTATTGCTTTCGGCGAGTTAGGATCTAATAAAACCAGTTCAAGATTTATGACCACCGTAAAACGTGTGAAAGAAAGAATAACTTGAAATGTTAAGAAATACTTTAGAAATAGGGACACAAAAAATTGAATCACAAAATAAAAGTTTGTTATAAAGGAAATGCACTTCGCTACAGAGAGGTTATCTTACGATGAAAATCGTGAAATTTTAAGGTTCCAGGAAAAAGTTTGCTATATAGAAAAATTCGTAATATAGAGGTTCGACTGTAACTTGTTTTGTAACTAATTAAAATAAATCTGAGATCCCCAAATCTATTTTACTATTAGAATATTTACAAATTGTTGTTGTCAAACTAATATCTGCTATGTGCAAAAAGTATTACTTAAGAAATCGGAGACATTTTTTGATAATATTCTAGCTAATGTACATAATATGTTTGTTTTAGCAAAACCACAGTTCACTGTATAATGCTTAGTCACACAGCAGTCTTTTTATATGAAAATTTGGTTAGTAAACTAGTTGAAAAGTGCACATGGCAGATATGAGTGCATAGTGTCGTTTGACAATGACGAAATGCTTTTGTATATCTATGAAGTTGTAGTAAACTATATGTAACCAATAAATTTCCTGTGCAGTGCCATTCACTTCTTGAAAAAGAGGCTAACTAATATGTAACTAGCCCATAAGAGGTAGATTAGATGACATTTGTGGCACAAACATTTTGAAGATAAAGCTAGGAAATTTTACAGTAGTCAATTCCAGTAACAAACAAGAGCTCCCACCAATCGCTTGTTTGTGATTGCAAGTGTTATTTTCATTCTCAATTGAAATATCTAGACACCAATAAGTGAAATTATTATTTCAGCTGTAATTTGCTAATAATGTAACCCCTGTTTTGCAGGAGGCATATCGAATCGTTTTGTCTCAAAATAAATTGCTAAGGTCACCAATAGCTTCACTTTAGGGGTAGAAATTGAATAGTAGATGGTAACACAGACTAAAACTAATAAATACACTCCTTACTAAGACTTATACACCTAAATTGCAACTAGTAATACAACTATTTTAGCCAATTGTATAACTTGTGATTTAGGAGTCCAGTTGACATGGCAGTAATATGAGGTGCTGCCCCTACTTGAGATGGGTACTTTCAAATAACCATTTCAACTAGGGACTCTGCCAATGACATTGAACCAAAAAACTTTCCAAATGAAGCTCAGTATAACAGCAGATGCACACCAGTTACAGTTAATAGTTTGAAAAATAACCTCTAAATGTCGGTCAATAAATTCTTTTGACAGCAAAAAACTTTTCTTAGGAGGGAAATGTATAATAACATCAGCAAGTTGCAAATAGCAATGGCAGGAGTAAAAGTGCCCTAATAATTATCCCAAGGAACAATTCCCTCTCAGCCCATTTGTCAAAGGAAGAGGTCTTTGATCCAAAATCAAACACCTTCAAGGTCAACAATTTCTACCTGTTTCTAGATATGTCCATATTTTCTTAAATTACAATTCAGAAAGATATTGAAAACATCCTCAATGTAAGCAAATTTTTTTTGCACCTCAGTAGTTTAAAAAATACTTGTATAATCTACATCAAGTTAGGAAACTTTTGTTTCCCAAAATGAATGGAAAAAATATCATTTAAAGGTATTTTAGTATGTATATTATTCTTTTACAAGTTTATTCAAGTAACTTTGTAGTTATCTCACTGTAAAGAAGTTTTAGTACTCTTTAAATTAGACACAAATGACTGTGTTTAGTAAAAAAATTCTAATGTAACTCCTTTATATAATAAGGATATACTTTTTATTATTTTAATTTAATTAAAACCTTACAAAACAAATGAAAAATTTGCACACATTTTCAAAATTAATAATAGAATAAATGGTACTTACATATTATAGCAACAATGCCAACAATCAAGATAAGTTGGCAACCCCGATTTCACACGTGTCGTATGTGCCGAATTGGCAACCATGTGCTTTGTTTGATGTAATGTTGGCAACATGGTGGTGATAATACGTAAGTACAGAATAAATATATCATTAGAGATGAATTTTTAAATTAAAGAAAGAATTATTCTTTTAAATTTGTCTACATAGTATTACTAAAATTACAACACATGATGCTTTTGAGGTCCAGTCATATCACTGCTGGCAGTATCCTCTTGTCATTCAACCGAAGAGAATTTGAAAGAATTAAATCCATGATACCAAGCAATATCTTGCTCTAAAAATACTACACTTGAAGAAGGAAACATATCTTAAAATAAATATAAAAGTTTGTGATACCTGGCTTGTGTGTGTGAAAGTTTTAAATTTCAAATCGCTCACATAAAAAATTACAAAAGATCCTTACTAATACTATAAATGCGAAAGTTTGTAATTCTTTCACGCGAAAAACAACTGAATGGATTTCAATGAAACTTTACAATGTTATAGCTTATACATCAGAATAACACATAGGCTATAATTTAAAAAGATATTGTGTGAAGTGTCCAAAATATGATAATTGTCAAGTGGAAAAAATTCTGCCATCTTCAAAAATGCCCGCAACAGCATATATCCATATTTTATGTGAGAAACAAAACTTTCCTTTTTTGTTTTGTCTACACCATGTGTCAGTGTGCGCTCACTTTTAATTTTTTCCTTTGATCAGTGCAATCACAATTTTTTTATTTCAGAATAAAACTAGATTTCAAAGGGAGAGGTGGTGGCAAGATTTTAACATATAATAAATACAACAGAAAGTAATATTAACATATTACACTCCCAGATATAAATTATTTACACTATTTTAAGCGTTCATTACACAAAATTTGTGACAATGTGTTACTTGTGCTCAGCAGAGATCCACTTAGGAAGGTGTTTTCAAAAATCGACCACCAAGAGAGTTACAGGGAGATATAAATAAATAAAAAAATCCCTTTTATCAGCTATTAGATCTACAGACTTAAAATTTAACAAACTAGGTTGTTGTTTTTTTGTTCAGCTGAGATATGCAAAAAGCTTTTTTTTTGTTTAATTTGCAATTCACAAAATTAACTCGTTAAAAACTTCTTTATCCTTCAATCAGTACTGTTTAATTTTTCAATTTACCTGTGCGAAGAACGGCTATATCAGCTAGTTATTTAAATAATTTATTACAAATTTGTTTAATTATATAAAGAAACAAGCCAGGTAAAGAAAAAACAAAAAGATAAAAATCATAGATGCCTTCTAAGTGAGGAAGTAGTTAAGTGAGATGCAATGTTCTTTGATAGAACAGAAACATTTTTAATTATTTAGCAACATATATAAGATAACCTTTATAAAAAATATTGTTTAATCACTATTTTTTTATTTCAGAATAAAACTAGATTTCGAAGCGAGAGGTGGTGGCAAGATTTTAACATAAAATAAATATTTCAGAAAGTAATATTAACATATTACACTTCCAGATATAAATTTACACTATTTTAAGCATTCATTACACAAAATGTTTATCAATGTGTTACATTTTCGCAACAGATATCAGCTTAGGAAAGTGTTTTGAAAAATTGACCAACAAGAGTGTTATAAATAAATAAAAATCCCTTTTATCAGCAAATAGATCTACAGACTTAAAATTTAACAAACATTTTTTTTGTTCAGCTGGGATAAGCAAAAAGGTTTTTTTTGTTTAGTTTGCAATTAACGTAAAATGAACTCATTAAAACCTTCCATCTGTATTGTGTAATTTTTCAATTCACCCATGCAAAGAAAGGGTTTACCAGCTAGTGAATAATATAAGTTTTATGCATTGATCTACCCAGTTTTTGTTGTTCAAATCTAAAACCGTATCCTTTATTTGTTTATATTTCAACTGATGAATATTTTATCCTTTTAATGAAACCTTTTGGTACCTACATATTTTATCCCAACAATAACCAACTCTATTAATAACTCGCCAAGTTGGCAACCTCGATTTCCTAAGTGTCATGCTGAATTGGCAACCAGGTGCTTCGTTTCACATAATGTCATCAATAGGTTGCGATAATACATATGTACGAAACTTTATTTAACCCTTTAATTCCCATGTGAACAACAAAAAAAACCCTTTTCTATTACAAAAAATTATTCTAATCACCAGTACATTTTCAAATATAGTTCTCTGTCTCAATTTCAGAAACTAAAGCTTAAGACTTATAATGAACATTTAAAAAATCCTATGAAAACTCATTTCATTAAATTTAAGGCAATTTAATAAATATTTTTAAGAAATAACATCTAGTGAAGTAGTGACATTTCTTTATGACATGACAATTATGTTGTATAATAAACATACATGTTAAATGTCTGTGTAAAAAATTCCTACCATTATATTTCAAAAATAGTTTGAAAAATTAATCCTTTTGATTCAAATGTGGAAAGTATAAAATAGAAGCAAAAAAAAAGAAAAGAAAAATCAAAATGAAACATTTTTTTACATTTTAATGACTTTTCAGCTGTCTTATCTTACATGAACTAAATGGCGTTAATATAAACTATTCAAAAATATGACAGTAACTTATTTTCATACATGTAATAAAATTGGACAACAGAAATTCAGAAACTAAACAAAAACTGTCAAATATCAGAAGAGCTTTGAGACAAAAAACTGATTAGATACATTAAAAAATTTAAACAGTAAGAATAGTTGAAATTACACTACTTCAATTTTCAAATTTTTTTAAAATATAAATTTAAGAGCTTTGCTGTTGAACACAGAGATTTGTTACACATTTTAAAAATTAGTTGGAAAATTAAAAAAAAAAAAAATATTTTTTTAAACACAATAAAAATTGAAAATAAAGAACTTCTTAACTTGCTTTAGATACAAGAATTACACTGTTTTTTTTTTTTTAAATTTATTTTTTCTAGAATTTTGTTCGGTAAAGTACAAATGTAAGATTTAGCATCATCTTAACAAAAGTCAAATTTTCAGCTCTCACTTTAATCAACTGCAACCCCCGGAGGGCCCACAGCCTATCGCCTTTGTGAAATCCAACTTGGGGGGCCCAAAGTGTTCTCCATTACAGGTAGTAACTTATGTAAATCTTCTATATAATTTTCTCTTTCAATCGAATATCCTCTTTTAAAGCAAAAGTATGAAGAGCTCTTTGTGGAGAATAACGCAAATGTTCAATAAGATATCTGCATATCAAATAACCAGTCCGGTTGATTCCATGGGTACAATGCAATGCAATAATACGATTATTTCTGCTATTTTGCATTAAGAAAGTATTGATAACATCACACAATCTTAAAAACACTCTATCATCTGGTACATGGTGACCAACACATGGAATTTTAACAAAATCTATCCCATTATGAATGAACTCATTAGGATCATAATAAGCTGGCTGCTTATTAGTGATATCAATAACTAGACCTAAATTCGGAATAGTACGCATTACGTCGTCAGGAGTCCAACGATATTGATACATGGCTTCATCTAGGAAACGACTACGTGGTAAAGGACATTTAATTGGTATAATACGAGCATCATATAATGCCTCTTTCATGGGATAATAATCAAGCCATCGGTCAGGGATTTTTCTATTGCGTCCCATTTTTATATTTATAAAAAAAACTATGCGATTAAAATTTCAAGCTCTGAATTTAAAAAACAAATTGAAGAAACCGTATTTTACTAAGAAATAAAATCCTCAAAATATAAAGCTTACAAAATAGCAAATACTTCATACGTTTTGGAAGTTTCTATTCTGACTTCACAATATACATGCTGTTAAGAAGAGAGCGACTGCTCTTGAGGAAGAGAGAAAGGCACAGGGGGAGGTTAGTAATTTGCAGGGTTATAGAATTAAGCCATTTTCTATATGCTAGCGCGGTCGCCAATCTTTAAAATTTCATGGACCAAAATTTCATTAAATGCGATACACAAACATGAATTTGAAGAGAAAAGTAAATACAATATTTTATAACAAAAATCGGAAAACTTTTATTTTATCAAAATGAATGCGGCAATTAAAAGTAACAAAGTTATGAAATAATTATTATAAATTAAGTTTATTTAAGTGTGACATATTTTTTTTTTAGAATGATCTACGGACTATCATACATTTTCCCCGGACTATGGTTAAGCATCGCTGCCGTAGCTAATGTAGGTGATTCTTTCGAAAATGATGAAAAATATTTCAATTCTTCTGTGGATGTGGATCTTACGTGTAACATTAAAACATTATATATTTTAATGTTACACCAAGAAGCAACACGATGGCTATTGGGGATGGATGTCATAATTTCGAGACTCGGTCGAATGGCGAGGATGATTCCGGAATTTGTGGTACCTACCTCTTAAAACTTCCATAATATGAGAATTTCGAGCCTTGACAAATTTGATGTGCATCCGCAGCTATACGCGGTGTAAAGGAAATAAAGCTATGGACAAGTTTTACTTTGTAAACAACGTCTAGGTAAAACCGAACTATTTAAAATCTTACTTCCAATGTAATGTTAATCTATGGAAAAACATCGAAATTCAACTGAGTTTTTTTAACTTCTAAAGCAAGTTTTTGAAACTTTTTTGAAGTGAAACTTCTTTGGGCTTGAGAGTGAATGAGAAATTTGCCCAGTTAAGCATTAGGGTGAAAAAGCAAAAGTAAGTAGTCTTCTCTCCTCCTTCCCCGAATCGTTACCATTGTGAGGAAATAGAGAGTCGAAGGAAAAGGGGCAGCAGGCATACCACGTGACTTGTGTCATATCCATGAAAAGTTAGTTATTGCCCCCGTCTTCGATTGATCAACTTGCCTTCCTTCCAATTGGGGTCCTTTTCTCC
The DNA here is from genome assembly GCA_019973935.1 of Trichonephila clavipes. NCBI lineage: Eukaryota > Metazoa > Arthropoda > Arachnida > Araneae > Nephilidae > Trichonephila > Trichonephila clavipes. Next base: position 1,017,203 of record BMAU01021435.1, read on the forward strand.
CAGACCCAGGAACATTTACCAACGGTTGTATAAGTTGCAGTGTAGACAAAACAACTCTCGCAACAAAAGCGTGCCTTTTTGAAATATTTCTTTAGATTGTTGGTTACAATTGCGATGTGTTCGGCAGCTAATTTGTTTTTTTAATTTTCTTTTGTTTTGAAATATTATTAGTTCTGGTTTGAATGCCTAAATCAACTGCACAAAGAGCTAAAGAGTCGCGGGAAAAAAAAAAAAAGAAAAACTAGCAGCAAGTCCAGTCAAAATGTGACAAAAAAACCCAGATTAATACGGACTTTGTGAACCACCCTGTGCTACGAACTACAGAACTCTTAACAAGACTAGTACGTGCTGGAATTGATGCATGTGAACCAGTGGCGCACACAGGAGTTTTTCAAGGGGTGGGGGGTCTGGGGTCGAAAGTTCACCATTCTTGTATTATGCTCCGTTATATTTTGTCGATTTTCGGGAACCAACACAATAAAAAACTAGTTTTTGAATAAATAATTAGCATTAATTAATAAAATTAATCATTAATAGCAAGTAATTAATTAAATTTTACGTACTATATACTTAGAATTATAATTAATCTGGAAAAAAAACAAGGGCTTTGGGGGGTCCGAACCCCAGGGCGTCCCTCCCCCTTGTGTGCGCCACTGATGTGAACCGATAATAAATTCTATCTTATGTTGCAAAGACTATGATTCCCATAAAAATTATCATAAAGATTTTCAAAAGCGATTCGTTAAAAATCCTTTCGATCACGAGTGTTCGATTCGTGATAAATTATGATTTAGAGATTATTTGAGAACGCCTGTTGCAGAGCACAAAAATATTTTACCAAATATTTTACCGGGAATTAATTTAGAAGACATTAAAACATGCTACAATTGCCAACAAAGTTTAAGTAAGAAAAGTATGCCAAATTTATCAAAATATGATGGTTTAGTACACCCTTAAATTCCAGCACATCTTCCTACTTTGGATTTGGTTATCAGAAAGACTCATTTCGCCACAAATACTTTTCATGCAAATTAGGTGATTGAGACATGTATACGGTCAGTTTGGAATATTTGGGCAAATAATCAATGTTCCAACTCGCCAGAGAAGTTTCACTTCTATTGTGTGGCGTTCCACGCATAATTTTCTTATTTGTAAACTATATGGATAGAAGATGATCTGTAAATTTCAGATTCAGGATTTTATGTTATTGAAGCGAAAACTTCTTTACGCACGTTTTGCTGGAGAGTGAAGTTGAATGAATGTCATGCTCGGGAATGTAACGCTCTTTCGGCTTTTTTCGTCTTAAGTTGAAAATCATGCTCAAGGTCGTTTGCGACACACATCACCCTAAACATGCACAACCTTAACAAAACATATGACCAAAGGAGGGACGTTTTGTCCCCCGCCATTCCCAAATGACATGAAACGTGGTAGTCCAGCCTCCCCCACCAATACGCCGTGAAAGTTCCTATAATGTGATATCTTATCCATAGCTGCAATTTGAATGGGGCTCCCCCTTCTCCTTTTTCCGTGAATGGCGGGATTCTTTCTAATCCTAGTAGAAGCTTGGAAATTAAACATGTAATATGTTTAAAAAATAGGCTTACAGCAATACTACACTAAAATTAAATGGAAAATGTAGGAAAATGACAATTTTTCGTAGAACTGAGTAAATAGTATGATTATCATTAGCAATATTGCAGTGAATTTAAGAATAAAAATCTAATTTTGTAAGCGAATCAGAATAACAATGAACAAATAGTTCTATTAATCACATGATTATTTACATATACTTTGAGTCTAAAAAGAAATTAAAACAATTAAAAATTTAAAATAACAAAATTAAGTATAAAGGTATTAAGAAAAAGTTTCATCAAATAATTTAAATACAATAAGATAAAATATAATTCAGACTTTACCATGAAGAAGCACGGGATATATTTGTACGAAACTGCCATACAATAACAAAAGAGCTAGCATAAGCTAGAGGTTATGTAATATAAATAAATTGATTAAATCCCTTTTTAAAGATTTTAACCTATATTCCTCTCTTCGCAATCAACTACCTGTCTTGCTATCCCTTTGTTTAAATTAATTAATGGATAGAATTGAATATTGTTAAATTACAACCAAAATTCACAACGCTGGACCGGCACTTCTGTATAAATTACCTATAATTTTAAGTGGGGATTCTAAAGTAGAATTTTGAAAAGACACATCAAAACCTTTAGTTGATTTTTTAAAATCAAAATTCAATTTAATTATGTCAAATGATCTAAATGAAAGCATGACAAAGTACGGAATATCGAGTGACGAAGTTTTTTAAGATATGTAAATAACTTCGAATCTAAAGTATTTATAGCCTATTTCAGCTACCACAAACATATTGTTTCCTCCTTAGAATATAATTAATTCACAAATATGATTGTATATTTCGCAAAAAAATATCACTTTATGAGTACAGACAAATGAATAAGTAAAAATTTTATATGACAATACTAATACCCCCTTGTTTTTTACTCATCGAACTAATCCCTGAAATAATATTACAAAATTTGAAGTTATCACTTCTATCGTGGGGTCATATGCACACGTACACTTTTATTTTTATTTCAATATCTTTTCTAAAATACCTTGGTGATATTGAAATGGGGATTTTGTCGTAACCGGAAGAAGCAAAAAGTACTAATGACTGCAACGCCCTCCGTAGTAAACTTTACAGTAGAACTTGTCCATATGTTGAGTAGTTACAACAAAGAGGAAAATGTTGTTTGAAATTAGAAATTCAGCCAAAAGAAACTACTTAGTCTAGATGTAGAGGCGTAATGTACACCCCGTCAAAACCCACTTCATGGGGGCAGGGTACAGAATTCTAGGGCAATGTTCCTCAACCTCGGGCCACAGAACACTACCATTCCGTAGATCAGATAATACTTGGGCGCACAAAGAACATAAAATTATTTCCAGTTTATTTACTGTGGTGTATTTTTTTCGGGTTTGTCCACTTTTTATGAAAATAGCTTTACATTCACTTTTTGCTGTAACTGTATTTTGTTCTGAAGGCATATCTAAGAAAAATAAATAAATTAATTAATTAAAATTATTAATGCAAAACAATTAAAAATACTAAAATTGGTGCACCCACTCCTCGTTAACGGGACGCTTTAAAATTACTAAATGTTGACCGGTCCGCGGCGATAAAAAGGTCGAGAAGCACTGTTTCGGGGGATCCAAGTCTTGACTGACGCGAAGCACGGCTTGGGGCCCAAAACTCTACTTTGAGTGAGTGAGTGAATTTTCACGTCACGCTTTTCAGCTACAGAAGAGCTTTTGGCAAAGGACACCGTAATTTTGAACCATTTTCAAGTGACGAGGATGACACTTAAGCTGGCACCACGTCTCCTAACTTTAACACCACACCAACGGATGGACACTTGAGTCTCAAGAAAAAAAACGTACATCGGCCTCCTTTGCATAGGTGGGTATTCAGCGGTATTTGGTTCGAACTCATGACACGCACGCAACGAGTCCGTCACCTTGACCACTTGGCTAACGCGGCCTAAAATGTTTGACATTGCAAGGGGCCTTAATATTCTTCGTTACGCCCCTTTCTAGGCGTGTAATGCTCGATTTTGTTTTGGAGGCAATGAAATCCATAATCTACAGAGCAGTGACTTACTGTTAAATTCTTGGCTTTTTAAAAATCGCTAAATTTATCGTTGGCGTCATTGAACTCACAAAAATTGCTCTCGTATGGAGCTCATGCCGTAAGGTTGATCGAAATTAAAGCGGCTACCTTTATTGCAAAAAAGAAGTTTGTAAAATAACTATTTTTATGTTTTATTACTTTCCCGCTTTTTTTATTGATTTTTTAACTATTTTTATTTTGAAGCCAATAATTTGTAAAGAGTCAAATATGATCATCCAAGCACAAGCTGCTGTGCTATAATACATTGTAGACTTCCTTCCTTAAAAAAAATAGAGCATTATATGTCTGCACAAAGCGGTTCCTTTTTTAGTAGTTCACTTTAGAAATGCGGCCATCCATTTTCTTTCTTTTTTTCAATTCCTACTATTAGCGCACACTCTCTCTATATATTTATTTATTTATCTTGGTGGAATTATCAATTGTTAATAAAATACATTTTAAAGCGCTCAATTGAGCTGAAACTTTATATACCTGATTATTTTAGATGACAATACAATAATTTAATTATAATTAATAAAAATTAATTGATTAAAACTAATTATTCAAAGTATTACAAATGCAGCCACGTTGGTATCATTTTTGGCAACATAGCAAACATTTTGGGACTAGTGTCAATACTTGAAAAGGTTTTTTTCTCACATTTTAAAGTGCTCATTTTGGCTGAAATTTTCTATACACTATCGTTTTGGGTAAACATACGATAATTGAATTATAATTAATTAAAATTAATTGTCTGAAACTAATTATTCAAAGAAATACAGATACAGCCATGCTGGTATCATTTTTTCATTCATTAGGTTTCTGACGCCGTCTTAGATTCGTCTCTATTGTTGTAACAATGTAACTGTTAAAACAAAGACAAAAGCTGGTGTCGAAAACCTGTTTTTCAGCCAAACGTGTCAAACCGGGTTTGCATTGTTACATTAATGCAGACAAATCACATGCTCCTTTTTCAATTCCTACTATTAGTTCACTCTCTCCTTTGTATATACATTTATTTATATACAGTAGCGCACAAAAAAAATTTTCAAGGGGGGGCAGGGTTGAAGTCCATCATTTTCGTATTTTAGCCCAATACGCCGTACAACATATCCTTTTGAATTTGTAAATTTTAGGGAACAAAAACAATACAAAATTAATTATTGAAAAATAATTGGCATTAATTACAAAAACTAATTATTAATAAGTACAAAATTAAATTTATGTAATATATACATAGGATTATAACCAATCAAAAAAATCAAGGGCTATGGGGGGTTCCGGATCCCTAGGACACCCCCCTTGTGTGGGCCACTGTTTATATATATTACGTTGGGGAAAAAGAAATCCATTATTTTTTTGATAGATGGTTGTAATGTCGATATCTCGTGAAGTATCGATCAAACAATTTCAAATTTATGCTCGTTGTCAAGATGACATTTCACACTAAAAATATTATTTTGCTTTTTTTTTTGTTTGGTCCATTCAGTTGTGAGTAGCAGGGTGTTAAAAATGGAAGTCAACAAAGAGAAAATTCGGTTCTTTTTACAGTTTTTCTTTGATAAAGGCGAAAATGCAAGGCAGTTGGCTGAAATTGCGAATGGTGTTTATGGTGCCGATACTGTAATAGCTAATTACGTGCAATATTGGTTTTTTAGATTCCGTTCAGGTATTTTTGATGTTAAAGATGCACTTCACACAGGCAGGCTCATCGTCGAAAATGTCAATAAAATTGTGAGAACCCTCCGTGTTCCACCCTGGACACTAAGATTAACTTGTGGCAAAGAATGACCAGACACCATTTGTATAATAACAAATTATATTTATTCAATAGATTCAATTAGAAACCTTCTAATTACAAATATTCAACAATATGTCTACGTCAAAGGGTCATTTAATAGTAAAGTCACCTTTACTATTAAATTAAATTACAAAATATGATATTAATCAACTACTCAACTACGGGTTTACAGGAATAAGAGGACCGAGAAATATACGCAACTAGAATTATTAACCATTATTAAATTTTCGCTAACTTTATTATACATTTACTCTTGTCGTCAGAGAACTAAGTTATAATATAACACCTGGCTGTAATGTCGTTCTCTCCAGGTAAATCAATCCTTCTAATGCTACTTCGCTGAATAATAACAGCATCACGCAATCCACTCGAATGCTGTTGTGAAAATAGCCCTGCTTTGAATGGCTCTGGGGTGAAGTGACGTCATGCCCCACCCCTATCATGTAATGCCCTTTTTCGGGCACTCCGAAAGCGGGCAGAGAGTGAGATCATTGCTCTACTGCCTTGCAGTGTAAATAAAGCATTTTTAACGGACCTCTCTGGAACCCTTTTAAGAAACCAACAGCACCCAGCATGGGGTAGATGCAGTCCACACACTTTTGCTTTCGAACTTGAATATGTATTATACTCCACCGTAACATTTTGGCGTCCGCGACAGGACGGGTGCTTTGGAGAACTGAACTTTTAAATTTATCAGAATTTACTTGAATCAGAAATGGCTCTGAGCGATCTGAAAGCTAAGAGGAAAGGCCTTAGCCAAGCCTTCACCCTTAATTTAAAGAAAATTGAAAGTGAATGGAACAAAGAAATTGCGGATAGAAAGGAACTGTCCGTATTGTGGACTCTAATTGATGATAAGTTCCAGAGATTGGACAATTGCCAATTAAAGAGTGTGTTTTTTTCCAGGTATAGAAGTTTAAGTTGGCATTACTTTCCAAGATGGCGACAGATTTAACAGCTGTCAAGTGATTTATTCTCAATTTGGTTTGGCAATTCATCAAAACGATCATCAAGCATTTTAAATATGATCAAGCAAGGCGTAGATTCGTCAAATGGGCCCAAAACGAGATTGCCGTTGTTCCCGATTTTCATAAGCGAATTTTGTTTAGCGATGAAGCGCACTTCTGGTTGAATGGCTACGTCAACAAACAAAACTGCCGCATTTGGAGTGAAGCTAATCCACAAGTCTATGTCGAAACACCGTTACATCCAGAAAACTGACTGTTTGGTGCGCTTTATGGGCTGGTGGAATCATTGGTCCGTACTTCTTCAAAAACGATGAAGGCCACAACGTTACAGTCAATGGTGATCGGTATAGAGCCATGATTACTAACTTTTTCATTCCTGAATTGAACAATCATGATGTCCAGGAGATATGGTTCCAACAAGACGGTGCAACATGTCACACAGCTCGTGCCACAATCGATTTATTGAAAGACACGTTTGGTGACCGCCTAATTTCACGTTTTGGACCTGTGAATTGGCCTCCAAGATCTTGTGATTTAACACCGCTAGACTATTTTCTGTGGAGCTATGTAACGTCATTGGTCTATGCGGATAAGCCACAAACGCTTGATCATTTTGAGACAACATTCGCCGTGTTATTTCCGATATACGGCCACAAATGTTGGAAAAAGTCATCGAAAATTGGACGTCCAGATTGGACTACATCTGAGCCAGCCGAGGCAGTCATATGCCAGAAATCATATTTAAAATGCAATGCCACAAGATTATCTTTCGAATAAAAAAAATTCATGTAAATCGAATAATACATCGTTGTTTTATTGCAATTTAAAGTTCTATACCTCTAAAAAAACACCCGTTACTACTATCGGAGGAATTACTGAAGGAGGAAAACGGCGAACAGTTATTTTCTGAAGATTTCGAAGAAGCTGAAACGTATCGAGACAGATATCTGGAAAACTGTTTTAAAATTGAGAACAGATTACAAGAAAACTCTGCTCCGAGTGAAGCTGAAAAAAGGAAATTCAAATCACCAAAAATAGAATTGAAAAAATTTAATGGTGACCCAAAAGAATTCCTTGCCTTTCGGAGTCAGTTCAAGAAAATACATGATGACAATTCAACTGCGGAGGAAGACAAGATGCAGTATTTATTACAATCTGTTGAACCTCACTCTAAAGCTGAAAGACTGGTCCTTAGTTTTCCGGTGACTGCGGCTAACTATTCGAACGCTATAGAGCAGTTAAAAGAGCGGTTTGGACGAGACGATTTGCTGGTTCAAGTTTATGTGAGAGACCTTCTAGGACTTGTAATGAAAAATGCAGTAAAAGGACGGTCCAAGACATTCCTGACATATCTGTATGATGAATTAGAAGGAAAACTACGTGCTTTTTAGAGAGCTTGGGAAGAACTCAAGAGATGTATGGAGATTTCCTGATCCCGTTAGTCGAAAGTTGCCTTCCCGAAGAAACACTACTAGCCTGAGAAAGAAGCCAAAACCATGAATCGACACAGAACACTCGCTCATTAGAACATTTGATGAATTTTCTTCGCAAAGAGGTGCAAGGAGTGGAGATGGTGCAACTCGCCCGAACTGGATTTTTTTTTTGGACCTCAACATAATTTCCGAAAGAACAATGCTCCCGTTGAATGTGTAAGACAGAGTGAGCTAGCAACCGCCTCGGCCTTGATAAGCTTGGATGCAGGTAAGCGACCTCTTTGTATTTTTTGTGATAAGAAACATCCGAGTGAAAAATGCTTTGCTGCGAAGAAAATGTCTTTAAATGATAAACAAAGAATATTGTTAAAAAAAGGTGCATGTTTTACCTGTTTGAAAAAGGCTGGACATTTAAGTAAGTTTTGTGATTTAAAAAATAATTTAAATTGTACTCAATGCAATAATTCTCATTTTGAAATAATGTGCTATAAATTAGAAAAGAAAAATGTTAGATCCGAGAATTTCCTCTCTAATTGTAGCAGAAGCGGCGACGTGGTGTTTTTACAAACTCTGTGTGTTGTGGTCAAGTTACAGGGGGTGAAAAAAAGGGTCCGAGCTTTTATTGACTCTGCTAGTCAGAGCAGTTACATAAGCGAAAGACTCGTAAATCAGTCGGCGGTTCAACCCCTTAGAACGGAAACCGTATGCCACGCGCTTTTCGGGGGAAACCAAACTGACCCTAAACCACTCCGGGTGTTTTCTGTTGAGGTTAGCGAACTGCGGGAAATGTACACGTGCAACTTTGAGGTACTTTCCGAAAGAAAGATTTGTGGTTTATATAGTTCCTAAGATAAACAATCAAAATATTCTGAAGTAGCTAAGAGGGAAGAATATAGATTTAACTGATTCTTCTTGTGAAGGAGTGGAAATAGATCTTTTAATAGGGGCCGATGTTATGGGAAGACTGTTGACAGGAAATGTAGTCACCTTGCATTCTGGCTTAACAGCTGTTGAAAGTAAATTGGGCTGGACGGTATTTGGAAAACAGAAATTTTCCGGAAAGGATAAATTTACAACAACATTATCAATGCACGTGGGAAATATCCCCTTGCAAAATCTGTGGGAGCTAGAAGTTTTAGGAATAACTGACCCCACAGAAACTGTTAAAGAAAGGGAAGACTTATCTGATTTTAGGGAAAAAATGAGAATTCTTCCCGAAGGGAGATATGAAGTAGAGCTTCCATGGAAAAGTAATTTAATGAACTTATGTGATAATAAGGAATTAGCTTGAAAAAGGCATGAAAAAATGATTAACAAATTAAATGTGGTAATTTTTTTGATGATTATCAAAACGTCTTCAGGGAATGGGAATCTATGAAGATAATTGAACGCGTGCCTGAAATAGAATTAAATAATAAGAGTCATTATCTACCCCATAGACCAGTAATAAAATTAAATAGCCAGACAACAAAAGTTCGACCCGTTTTTGATGCTTCTGCTTCTCAGAGAGGGAAACTCTCTTTGAATGAATGTCTGCATGAGGGGATCAATTTGCTAGAAATGATTCCTGATATTCTTGATCGTTTCAGAATGTTTCCAATCGGAATTATTGCCAATATATAAAAGGCATTTTTAATGCTATCCGTTGCTCCTAAAGACAGGGATTTCCTTAGATTTTTTTGCCCGGGTTCGGAGGGACAAGAAATTCATAGGCACTGCCGAGTTGTGTTTGGGGTTTGTTCTAGTCCATATCTATTGAACATATCCTTAATACATCTTTTGGAAAATTGTCCCATTGAATTTAAGGAAATTGCTCAGAAAATGAAACGATCCTTTTATGTAGACAATCTTGTATGTGGAGTTTATAACACTAATGAATTGGAACACTTCATTGAACAAGCAAAATGTATTATGAATAAAGGATTTTTTAATTTGCGTGGTTTTGAAAGCAATGTTGATTGTAAAAATGTTGACAAGCATTCAGGAGATACTTCAGTTTTGGGAATAATATGGAATTTAGATAATGATGTTCTGAAATGTGCGGATTTAGAACCGTTAACCTGTGAAGTGAGAATAACTAAAAGATTAATTTTATCAGTTGTGCAAAAGATTTTTGATCCCATTGGCTTGTTAACACCAACAACATTGCTTCCTATACTACTGTTGCAGAATTTATGGAAATTGAAAATTTCTTGGGACCATCAATTACCTCCCAATTGTAAAAAAGAATTTTTAGCATGGTTTAAAGATACTTCTGTTTTGAAAAATGTTAATATCCCTCGTCATCTCTTAAAGTGAATATTTCTTCTGAATTACATGTTTTTGTGGATGCGGCTAGGGGAGAATATGCTTCATGCATCTTTGTTCGATCAATAATTGATTCTAAGGTAAATATAGTACTCGCTAGAGCAAAGTCTAGGGTAGCGCCTCTTAAACCTCTTAGTATACCGCGTCTAGAGTTGATGGCTTGTAATGTTGGAGTTAGGCTAGTAAATTCTCATATGAAAGCACTTAATTTTCCAAATTTAAAAATAATATTTTGGTCTGACTCCACTACTGCTCTTTGGTGGATAAAAGAGCAAGGAAACTGGTCTGTTTTTGTGTCTAACAGAGTTAAGGAAATTCGACTTTTAACGAAAACCCACTCGGGGAAACATGTCCCAGGAAATATGTACCCAGCGGATTTATTATCACGCGGATGTTCCCCTTACAAATTGCTTAAATTTAAATGGTGGGAAGCACCTGCTTGGTTGAAAGAAAATCCCGAAAACTGGCCAACAGGTGAAATTATTGATCAACCTAGTGAAATAGAGGTCGAAAGAAGAAAGATTAAAATTGTTAATATTGATCTAGCAAATGACACACACCTTCTCTAGCATCTGCATAATATATCAAACTATAGTAAAATGATTAAAGTGTTCGGTTGGATTTTGAGATTTATCAATAACTGTAGAAAACCTTGTGATAAGATGAACCTGAGCTTTCATTTTATGAGATTGAAAGTTCTGAAAGGTGCTTGATTCGTTTAAATCAAAAATGTTATTTATCTGAAATAAAATTATCCAATTTTGGTACATTTTTATAGATAATAATAATACTTTAAGAGTAAAAACTAAAATAACTCAAAGAGATAACGAGGAATCATTTATGTATCCTATCTTATTACTAGGAAAATGTCACTTTACTAGATTGTTAATAGATTTTGTTCACAAAAAAAATTGTCATGCTGGAATACAAATGATGCAAATATTAATGAGAGAACGGTTTTGGATTATTGGTGCGAGAAAAATTATTAAAAATGTTTTGTATAACTGTATCAGATGTCAACGTTTTAAAGTTAAAGGTATGTCAAGCGAACCAGACCCCTTGCCTCTCGACCGAGTGGCGGATTGCGTTGCATTTGAGATAGTGGGAATTGATTTGGCTGGGCCCCTGTTTCTAAAATCCGGGGAAAAGGTATGGATAGCATTGTTTACTTGCGCAAATTTTCATGCTATCCATCTAGAATTGGTTAATTCATTAACTACTGACAGTTTTCTGTTATCCCTTCGACGTTTTATAGCTAGACGTGGAAGGCATCGCACTATTTATAGTGATAACGGAACGAATTTCAGATGCGCTTTTAATGATCTTTCAAAGTTAGATTGGGATAAAATTACGAGAGAAACCATGACAAAAAAAATACTTTGGAAATTTATCCCACCCTCTGCGGCTTGGTAAGAAAGGCTGGTCCGCATTGTGAAAGAATTGTTACGACGTACATTAGGTAAATGTACCTTAACTTATGAAGAGAATTGAATACAATATTATGTGACTCTGAATCGATCATTAATTGTAGACCTTTAACGTATGTATCAGAAGATCCTGGAGAATTGATTCCTCTCACACCTGCAATGTTTCTTGGAGAAAGTCATTCTTACAGTGTTTCAGATATTGAAGAAGTAGATAGTCAAAAATTATCAAAAAGAATAAAATATCGAAGAAAACTTTTTAATGATTTGAGACAACGGTTAAGAAAAGAGTATTTAAGTGAACTAATTCAAAAATGTAATGAAAAATCATCGCGTGAGCCTAAAGTGGGAGAAATAGTTTTGTTCGAAGATGACAATAAAAAACGTTTGTTTTGGCCAATGGCGAAAATTATTGAGCTGATCCCTGGGCGAGACGGTAAAATTCGCACTGTCAAACTCAAAACACAGCATGGGACAGTTCTGCGACCAGTGCAACGTGTATATCCTTTAGAGATACGAGCAAATGAAAATTGTGTAACGCAGGAAGTTGCAGGTGAGGGGGAATCAAATTTAAAAAAAAGGTGTAAATGTCACAATAGCACCTAATGATGTAATAAAGAAGTATACGTCATCTGGTAGGTGTGTAAAAACACCTAACAGACTAGATTTATTTAATTATCATTGTTATAGGTTTGATACTCTCCCCGAATATCAAACGGGGGGAGGATGTTGTGAAAATAGCCCTGCTTTGAATGGCTCTGGGGTGAAGTGACGTCACGCCCCTCCCCTATCATGTAATGCCTTTTTCGGGCACTCCGAACTTAAGCCCCATTTACATGGAAGCCGGCATAATACCGGCAATTTCGAAATGCGGATGAAAGCCGGGATTATACCGGTATTTTTTTTCGACCCGTTTACATGAGAATCGGGTGCGTTTTCATAAGAATCTGGTGATTGGTTGATAGATTCACGTGATTATAAAATGTAACCATGGAAACAACTAGAATTTTTAGCGCGATTATCATGAAGAGGACGTGATTATATGTTTTCGTTTTTTTACCGCCAAACATTTCTATGCTCTTTCACATTTAAACTATACCCGCTAAAATTTCGTATTTGACTATACGTGGTTGCTAAATTATAGTAAAAGAAGTCGACTGTCGGAAAAAAATCTCTTTAATATCCCGGTAAAAATTCGAGTGTTTAGTAAACATGGATAACAACATTTGTTTTCAATACCAACCATTTAGAAACCGTCGCCACCAAAAACCGAACTCCCTTTCTACTATTTTTGTGATCACATAAAAAACTTCTAAACAGATCGAATCGGCTAGCGATTTTGTGTGTTATGTTTTGGAGTAGAAACCCTACGATTTGGCAAGAAAAAACTTGGCGGGATAAGTGGCCGAACAATCCAATCGGATTTTCGATAGATGTCTACAGGAATGGAAATTTTTGTTTATTTTAAATTAAATTATATAGAGAACATACATAAAAAGATAAAATATAATAGGTTAGCTTATTTTTTTTTTATTTGTTTTACACATCTTTAGAGTAGTTAAAAGAGATATTTCTGTACTTAATTATCTCAAATAAGAACACAAAAATCTGATATGTAATCATACCTGTCATATTAAAACAAGTATATATATATATATAATTTATACCACTTTCAAACATTAGAAATGAAAATTACCATTTGTAAAATTATATATAAAAAAATCATGTAACATTTTGAAAGTCTGTATTCACAGTACTATTTTAGTAAAAAGATATAATTTATCGAGAATTACATTCTGAGTGTAGTAAAAAATTAAGGCATTAAAATGTGTGTATTATAGAATATAAAATTGTGTGCATACATTGAATATTAAATTTCTGTTCTCTTGTACATGATCATAATAAAAATCATTTTTAAATCCATAATTCTTTTAGTTAAAAAAAATAATTATTAAATATTTGTGTGGTATCTATTTATTATGTGAGGATTTCTTAACACATTTGTTTTCCAGAATTTGACTGATACAAATTTTTCTCACACAGATGTACCTTTTTTTTTAAACAGATATGCATTTATTGGTATTTGCACAATTAAAATGTAAAATTCAATAATTTTGATAAATTTCATATAAAGACTTTACACTTGTTATTGAAATATCAACATTGTGTGTTAAAGAAATCTGTGCAACCCCAGCTGAAATGTATTAAGCATAAGAATACTCTGGATTTTTTTACATAAGTATTAAAGTCTAAATGCTAATATATATTGATATTATCCTGCTAATAAATTTAAGACCTAAATAAATTTGTTGCATTGAGTTAGTTACAAATATTGACCCAAGAAGTGTACTTAAATCAGTTCTATGATATTTATGGGAAATTAGGATCATGAAACCAAATACGACTTTACATATAGACATTTTCTGTAGGATGTTTACTTTCTAAAAGCAATGGAGAAATATTCAGAATTTTAATACAACCTTTTTCAACTCTCTATTTACCCTTAAATGAATAACTTGACATTGTTGTTTACAATAATCTATATTCAGGAAGAATTCAGTAAAAAAGGTAATTTCAAAGAAATGTTTTTAAAAATAAGTGTTTCATCATCCAAAATCACTGATATTTTTGTGTAACATATGCTTACGGGACAAATTTGGGGTGCTTGTATTGTATAATATTGGACAAATTTCTTAAAATCAAAAAACCGCCAAATGCTGCGATATACAGCCAATAGTAGAAACTGTCCCTGATCACGTTTGCACACAGTAACAATAATAGTGATGTAATTGTTTTTTTTTTAAAATTTGTTATGTCTTTTTGCTTGGCGAAATTAGTCGGCTGTTTAATGCATGTTCCAAAATTTGTGGAATGGTACGAGTACTGATTTAGCATTTCTTAGAGAAACTTTGAAGTAATTTAATATTTTGCTCATGTGTAAATTGGGAAACTGAGAAGTTTCATGAAATTTAGGAATGCCCTGGTAAAAGAATCTTGCTTACAATTAGTACACATTGTGATTAATGTATTAATGATAAACTTTGGTAACTTATCGAATTAATAATGATTGTTATTAATTTTCAAACATTAAATTTCAGATTGAGAATTCAGAATCTTTTTTTCTGATGTCGTTTCATCTTCCATTTTTTTTTAAAGTATTAATGTAATATATAAAATGATACTTCAGTTGCATATCAGTGATAACGAAATAACATGTCATGTATTTGTTTCTTTTATTCAACTTCTTTCTATAAGTTGCATGATTTCAGTATTCTAATTTGTTCTAAGTAAATTCTGAAAGTTGACTGTATAGAAGTGGATTTTATAATTCTGCCAGTTTGTAAGATCTGAAATTTCAAAATTCTTGTGATACTTCATTTAATCGAGACCCATACCATATACAATTTCTCAAAAATACTATGAAAAGTTTTGTAGCTTACCTATATACAAATGTTACAGGTTTTTGCTTTCTAGTTTCTGGTATATTTCACACAGTTGGCTGACTAAGACTAGTTTTTGCCATTAATTTCTTTGAAAACAAGGGAAGACCATTTCAAATCTTACTTTTGTAAATTTATTGTATCCAAAAAGGAAAAAAAAAAAAAAGCATTAATTTGATTAAAATAGTTTTGATAGTATTGAAATTAGAGTAAATAAAATTCGCAGAAACTTTGAAGAAAAAAATGTTTTTATAATTTTTTTGTTTACTATTAATTGCCTAATCACTAGGTGTTTAAAAATTTAAGTTTTTATGTCATAAACCTAAAGTGAACATTTTAGAAATTCTATGTAATTTGACCTTTTTTATCTATGAAATCTTTGATTTAGGAGATAATGTTCTTTAATTTTTTTTGTTTCATTTTATTTGTTTGGGTTAATGACATTTAATACTCTTTTGTAAATATTTTTAAAAATTAATACTTTTGTTGTAAATAAATTGCAAAAAAGCCATTCATAAGATTTTCAGAGAATTTTATTAGATGTTATCATCAATAAGATAAAAATTGAGATATAATAATTGTAAAAGATATTATGCATGTTGAATATTGGCAGATAGATCCCCGATTTGTCCTTATAGTATAATGTTACTCTTTCAGAGAGTCTGATTTATATAGCAGATCATGGAATGCTTTATTTACTTATAGTGCATTCATGTAATGTTAAAATTAAGTGTCGATGAATGATGTATATTAAAATGAGTATGATTATTTATTAAATAAAACTATACGAGAAATTTTCACGAAAACAATTTAATTTGTTCTACTTTATAATTTTATTAAAAAGCCTATTTCTTTAAACATGTTTCTTAATTTATATATATTCAATAACATCCAATTAATTTATTTCAGAATGTTGGAGACAGACATTTTTAAGAAAATTCAAACCTTCTTTGAAGGGTAATAATTACAAAGGAAGTCTGTATAAAGCATATCACATGTTAGTTTTTTTATAAGATTATTTCAGATACCCAAAACATTTCAATGATGTTAAAAGCAATTTTATTTCCATCTCAGAATTCCTATATAGTTGTTAAACAAAAACTTTCATATTAACCAACTTTAATTAAAAAGCTAAATTACAATTTTTGTTTGTAAAAAAATGTGTATTTTCTTCGATGTGCAATGTTTTCATAAGAACTTGTTCATAGTATGTTTTATAATTGTGGGATTATTTAATCCTTCGAGAAGAAAAAAGTAGTACTTAGCCTACTTTTATAAAATAATTTTGTATGTATATGTGTATAAAGAGATCTCTTTTGGTAGAGTAAATCATGGTTTGCTTTAATAACAAAAATTAAATGGTTAAGTGAAAGTGGATCAAAACTGAAGATTTTAAAAAAAGAAATTTCTTTTTAAGTTCTTATCCTCATGAATTTAAGGGAATGTTAATATAAAACAGATTCTATTGGTTATAACAACTTTCACAGTAAAAAAAAATTCAATACAACTTTATGGAGTTATTTAGTTACAAGATATTACTAATTTTTTACTTCTTATATGGAAACACTCAATTAGATAAATCAAGAAAAATAACAAAAAAATGCAATTTTTTTGTGTACATTCAAAAGAATTATATTGTAATATTTTTAAATCAATCTCAAAAACTGTATTAAAATATATGTATCATCTTATTAAAATATTGGAAACATACATGCTGAGCATACTAAATATAAATTTATTTACATCCTTCCCTGTACCTGAATGGAATATAATTTTTATTGAAAATAGGCACTTGTGTAAACTTCCGAATCCCGAACAGTTGTATCCAATTCGTTTTGGTCTCCCCAGATGTTTATGAGGGTTATTATTTCTTCTATTGTCTAACGCGAGCAATCCAAAACAGCAGCCATTTTGAATAAATGAAGTCGCGGGTAACAGCTATTTAACATATAATAAATGCATCAGAAAGTAATATTAACGTATTACACATCCAGTTACAAATTATTTACATTATTTTAATGTGTTTATTACACAAAATTTGTAACAAGGTGTTAATTTTACTGAGCAGAAGGAAGGTGTTTACAAAAATCAATCCATAAGAGAGTTTCGAGGCATTATAAGTAAAAAAAAATCTTTATCAGCTATTATATATACAGACTTAAAATTTAGCAAACATTGTTTTTTGTTCAGCTGAGATATGCAAAAAGCTTTTTTCGTTTAATTTACAAATCACGTAAAATTAACTCATTAAAAACTTCTTTATTCTTCAGTCTGTATTGCTTAAATTTTCAATTCACCCATGCGAAGAACGGGTATACCAGCTCTAGTACATATATATATATATATACATATACACTCACGTACAGAAAATGTTAGCAAACACACAAAATTTACAATCTAATTAATACAGGAAAAAATGCTATTAATGTATGCACAAAACAATGTAAAAGATGATTTACCTTGAACAAAGAGAAAGATGGAGGCCACGCTATATTGTTCTTTAATAAGGCAATTCATGAGTGTACGTTTTTCCAAAGAGAATTTAGTACAAGCAAGTATCAGATGCTTGGCATTCTGGACTGTGTCACTGGAGCAAGAAATCAAATTATTTTAATTTGCTTAATCGATCAGAGGTAGAAGTTTTGCTGGATTAAACTATTGGGGTTATTCAAAATGCATTTGCAGAAAAAGAAATTGGCAAAGGGAGAATAACTTCTAAAGTTGTTCTTCAAATCGATTCTGAAGAGGACAGCTAAGATAAAAAAAATCGCAAGTTAAGAATTTTATTCTAAAGAATGTATGGGAAGGATTTACTGTAATGAAAAAAAAATCTTGAATAATTTTTCTTGACTGAAAATTTTTAAGCTGAAAAATTGCCGATTTACTGCAAACTTGTAAGGGCCAGCAAATTCTAAAATCACACATTTTTTTAAAGAAGACAGAGGTAACAAAAATCCTACAAAGGAATGATTTCAAGGAGTGCTTATATCATTCAGTCTAAAAAAGTTGTAAAAATTGTTGAATTAAAAAAAAAATTGCTTTAAAAGTTTTCTTTATGCATTCCTCTATTTTATATTGGCTGATAGTCTTGTGTAACAAGATTTCAAACTACATTGCACTTTTTAAGAAACAATCTACTGTGTTATTAGTTATAGGTGTATATGAAAAAATAGTTGCATGATGCTATATTTTTAATTCTAAAACATTTTTTTTTTGTTTTTGCAATAACATTTTACCATGTATTGATGTAGAATTTTTTAAGAAATGTGTTCTAGCATCTGTTTATCTGAGAAATTAGTCCCTGCGTGTATATACAACAGATAATTTTATGAAATAGTTAAAATGGAAACATGAATTATTAATTTTTTAAAATAAAATCCGTATTAAAAAACTTTATATATTTCTTAGAGTTACATTCACATTTTCAGTAATTTGATGATTAAAATACTGCATTTTTATTTTTTAGGGGGGGGGGGTAGAAATAGTTACTCACGATGAACGTCTAATAAGAGAGACAAACTGTCAGTTATGGATTATAGAACACCAAAATATTGATGAAATTGATGGAGATTTTGATGATTATAGAAAAGAATTGCTTGAATCTCTAGGAGGGACTGTGAATAATCCAAGTATAGCTGCTACACAAGCTATGAAACAAGCTGAATGACCATTGTATGATTTAAAGTTACGAATTTAATAAAGTTTATTCATATAAAATAGATGTCCTTTGAAGGTTATTCAGATGAAAAAGATTCTATATGTATAATACATAAATTTCTAAAGATAACCAAAAAACTATTGAAATTTTATTGTTTATATTGGAAACTAAAAATGACATTCAATAAAATTCATCAAATACAAAATAAGATTTACATTCAGGGACATAAATCTAGTCAAAGAATGATTTTTTTATTGTTTAAACAAATTTTTCTAGAAATTTAATATTGTCAAATATAAATAAACCCACAGACAAATCTCAAGGTTCTATGTGACAAAAAATAGAAAATCAATTTGGGCATTATCCTTATAATTTTGTCTTTACAAATACAATCGGACCTCTACATAGCAAAGCTAAAATTGTCTCTAAATCCCGAAGATTTTTTGCTTTATAGAGGTTCGTTCATCTTTTAATATACAGTATTAACCACATAAACAAATTTGAAATTCATAAACACTATATATTAAAAAAAGTAATTATTCACACCTTTTTTAAAATTAATGTATGTTTATTTCATATATCTTACCTATAAAAAAAGAAAACAAAAATACACTGTATTTTCAATATTAAGAAAATAATTTTATATTAAAATTAATGAATTTTAAGGATATTTTCTATTTAAAGCACATCAGTTGTTGTAAACATACATTACTTTATAGCTAGAACACAGGACAACTCCACTTAGTGTAAAAGGGGATATCGATGATGTATCTAGTGAACTGGACAATGGTGGTTAAGGATTGCAATTCTTGGATGAAACGTCCAGAACTCTACTGCTTTCGGAGAGTTAGGATCTAATAAAACCAGTTCAAGATTTATGACCACCGTAAAACGTGTGAAAGAAAGAATAACTTGAAATGTTAAGAAATACTTTAGAAATAGGGACACAAAAAATTGAATCACAAAATAAAAGTTTGTTATAAAGGAAATGCACTTCGCTACAGAGAGGTTATCTTACGATGAAAATCGTGAAATGTTCAAGGTTCCAGGAAAAAGTTTGCTATATAGAAAAATTCATAATATAGAGGTTCGATTGTAACTTGTTTTGTAACTAATTAAAATAAATCTGAGATTTCCAAATCTATTTTACTATTAGAATATTTACGAATTGTTGTTGTCAAATTAATATCTGCTATGTGCAAAAAGTATGACTTAAGAAATCGGAGACATTTTTTATGATAATATTCTAGCTAATGTACATAATAAATTTGTTTTAGCAAAACCACAGTTAACTGTATAATGCTTAGTCACACAGCAGTCTTTTTATATGAAAATTTGGTTAGTAAACTAGTTGAAAAGTGCACATGGCAGATATGAGTGCATAGTGTCGTTTGACAATGACGAAATGCTTTTGTATATCTATGAAGTTGTAGTAAACTATATGTAACCAACAAATTTCCTGTGCAGTGCCATTCACTTCTTGAAAAAGAGGCTAACTAATATGTAACTAGCCCATAAGAGGTAGATTAGATGACATTTGTGGCACAAACATTTTGAAGATAAAGCTAGGAAATTTTACAGTAGTCAATTCCAGTTACAAACAAGAGCTCCCACCAATCGCTTGTTTGTGATTGCAAGTGTTATTTTCATTCTCAATTGAAATATCTAGACACCAATAAGTGAAATTATTATTTCAGCTGTAATTTGCTAATAATGTAACCCCTGTTTTGCAGGAGGCATATCGAATCGTTTTGTCTCAAAATAAATTGCTAAGGTCACCAATAGCTTCACTTTAGGGGTAGAAATTGAATAGTAGATGGTAACACAGACTAAAACTAATAAATACACTCCTTACTAAGACTTATACACCTAAATTGCAACTAGTAATACAACTATTTTAGCCAATTGTATAACTTGTGATTTAGGAGTCCAGTTGACATGGCAGTAATATGAGGTGCTGCCCCTACTTGAGATGGGTACTTTCAAATAACCATTTCAACTAGGGACTCTGCCAATGACATTGAACCAAAAAACTTTCCAAATGAAGCTCAGTATAACAGCAGATGCACACCAGTTACAGTTAATAGTTGGAAAAATAACCTCTAAATGTCGGTCAATAAATTCTTTTGACAGCAAAAAACTTTTCTTTGGAGGGAAATGTATAATAACATCAGCAAGTTGCAAATAGCAATGGCAGGAGTAAAAGTGCCCTAATAATTATCCCAAGGAACAATTCCCTCTCAGCCCATTTGTCAAAGGAAGAGGTCTTTGATCCAAAATCAAACACCTTCAAGGTCAACAATTTCTACCTGTTTCTAGATATGTCCATATTTTCTTAAATTACAATTCAGAAAGATATTGAAAACATCCTCAATGTAAGCAAATTTTTTTTGCACCTCAGTAGTTTAAAAAATACTTGTATAATCTACATCAAGTTAGGAAACTTTTGTTTCCCAAAATGAATGGAAAAAATATCATTTAAAGGTATTTTAGTATGTATATTATTCTTTTACAAGTTTATTCAAGTAACTTTGTAGTTATCTCACTGTAAAGAAGTTTTAGTACTCTTTAAATTAGACACAAATGACTGTGTTTAGTAAAAAAATTCTAATGTAACTCCTTTATATTATAATAAGGATATACTTATTATTATTTTAATTTAATTAAAACCTTACTTACAAAACAAATGAAAAATTTGCACACATTTTCAAAATTAATAATTTAAATAAGACACAAATGACTGTGTTTAGTAAAAAAATTCTAATGTAACTCCTTTATATAATAAGGATATACTTTTTATTATTTTAATTTAATTAAAACCTTACAAAACAAATGAAAAATTTGCACACATTTTCAAAATTAATAATAGAATAAATGGTACTTACATATTATAGCAACAATGTCAACCATCAAGATAAGTTGGCAACCCCGATTTCACACGTCGTATGCGCCGAATTGGCAACCATGTTCTTTGTTTGATGTAATGTTGACAACATGGTCGTGATAATACGCAAGTACAGAATAAATATATCATTAGAGATGAATTTTTAAATTAAAGAAAGAATTATTCTTTTAAATTTGTCTAAATAGTATTACTAAAATTACAACACATGATGCTTTTGAGGTCGTCATATCACTGCTGGCAGTATCCTCTTGTCATTCAACCGAAGAGAATTTGAAAGAATTAAATCCGATACCAAGCAATATCTTGCTCTAAAAATACTACACTTGAAGAAGGAAACATATCTTAAAATATAAAAGTTTGTGATACCTGGCTTGTGTGTGTGAAAGTTTTAAATTTCAAATCGCTCACATAAAAAATTACAAAAGATCCTTACTAATACTATAAATGCGAAAGTTTGTAATTCTTTCACGCAAAAAACAACTGAATGGATTTCAATGAAACTTTATAATGTTATAGCTTATACATCAGAATAACACATAGGCTATAACTTAAAAAGATATTGTGTGAAGTGTCCAAAATATAATGATAATTGTCAAGTGGAAAAAATTCTGCCATCTTCAAAAAAGCCCGCAACACAGCAAATATCCATCTTTTATGTGAGAAACAAAACTTTCCTTTTTTGTTTTGTCTACACCATGTGTCAGTGTGCGCTCACTTTTAATTTTTTCCTTTGATCAGTGTAATCACTATTTTTTTATTTCAGAATAAAACTAGATTTCGAAGCGAGAGGTGGTGGCAAGATTTTAACATAAAATAAATATTTCAGAAAGTAATATTAACGTATTACACTTCCAGATATAAATTTACACTATTTTAAGCATTCATTACACAAAATGTTTATCAATGTGTTACATTTTCGCAACAGATATCAGCTTAGGAAACTGTTTTGAAAAATTGACCAACAAAAGTGTTATAAATAAATAAAAATCCCTTTTATCAGTAAATAGATCTACAGACTTAAAATTTAACAAACATATTTTTTTTGTTCAGCTGGGATAAGCAAAAAGTTTTTTTTTGTTTAGTTTGCAATTAACGTAAAATGAACTCATTAAAACCTTCCATCTGTATTGTGTAATTTTTCAATTCACCCATGCAAAGAAAGGGTTTACCAGCTAGTGAATAATATAAGTTTTATGCATTGATCTACCCAGTTTTTGTTGTTCAAATCTAAAACCGTATCCTTTATTTGTTTATATTTCAACTGATGAATATTTTATCCTTTTAATGAAACCTTTTGGTACCTACATATTTTATCCCAACAATAACCAACTCTATTAATAACTCGCCAAGTTGGCAACCTCAATTTCCTAAGTGTCATACATGTTGAATTGGCAACCAGGTGCTTCGTTTAACATGTCATCAATAGGTTGCGATAATACATATGTACGAAACTTTATTTAACCCTTTAATTCCCATGTGAACAACAAAAAAACCCTTTTCTATTACAAAAAATTATTCTAATCACCAGTACATTTTCAAATATAGTTCTCTGTCTCAATTTCAGAAACTAAAGCTTAAGACTTATAATGAACATTTAAAAAATCCTATGAAAACTCATTTTATTAAATTTAAGGCAATTTAATAAATATTTTTAAGAAATAACATCTAGTGAAGTAGTGACATTTCTTTATGACATGACAATTATGTTGTATAATAAACATACATGTTAAATGTCTGTGTAAAAAATTCCTACTATTATATTTCAAAAATAGTTTGAAAAATTAATCCTTTTGATGCAAATGTGGAAATTATAAAATAGGAGCAAAAAAGAAAAAAAAAATCAAACTGAAACATCTTTTTACATTTTAATGACTTTTCAGCTGTCTTATCTTACATGAACTAAATGGCGTTAATATAAACTATTCAAAAATATGACAGTAACTTATTTTCATACATGTAATAAAATTGGACAACAGAAATTCAGAAACTAAACAAACACTGTCAAATATCAGAAGAGCTTTGACACAAAAAACTGATTAGATAACATTACAAAATTTAAACAGTAAGAATAGTTAAAATTACACTACTTCCATTTTCAAATTTTTTTAAAAATATAAATTTAAGAGCTTTTCTGTTGAACACAGAGATTTGTTACACATTTTAAAAATTAGTTGGAAAATTAAAAAAAAAAATATTTTTTTTAAACACAATAAAAATTGAAAATAAATAACTTCTTAACTTGCTTTATATATACGAATTACACTTTTTTTTCAAAAATATATTTTTTCTGGAATTTTGTTCTGTAAAGTACAAATGTAAGATTTAGCATCATCTTAACAAAAGTCAAATTTTCAGCTCACTTTAATAAACTGCAACAGGCAGTGGCGTAACGTACACCCCCGCAGGGCCCACAGCCTATCGCCTTTGTGAAATCCAACTTGGGGGGCCCAAAGTGTTCTCCGTTACAGGTAGTAACTTATGTAAATCTTCTATATAATTTTCTCTTTCAATCGAATATCCTCTTTTTAAAGCAAAAGTATGAAGAGCTCTTTGCGGAGAATAACGCAAATGTTCAATAAGATATCTGCATATCAAATAACCAGTCCGGTTGATTCCATGGGTACAATGCAATGCAATAATACGATTATTTCTGCTATTTTGCATTAAGAAAGTATTGATAACATCACACAATCTTAAAAACACTCTATCATCTGGTACATGGTGACCAACACATGGAATTTTAACAAAATCTATCCCATTATGAATGAACTCATTAGGATCATAATAAGCTGGCTGCTTATTAGTGATATCAATAACTAGACCTAAATTCGGAATAGTACGCATTACGTCGTCAGGAGTCCAACGATATTGATACATGGCTTCATCTAGGAAACGACTACGTGGTAAAGGACATTTAATTGGTATAATACGAGCATCATATAATGCCTCTTTCATGGGATAATAATCAAGCCATCGGTCAGGGATTTTTCTATTGCGTCCCATTTTTATATATATAAAAAAAACTATGCGATTAAAATTTCAAGCTCTGAATTTAAAAAACAAATTGAAGAAACCGTATTTTACTAAGAAATAAAATCCTCAAAATATAAAGCTTACAAAATAGCAAATACTTCATACACTTTGGAAGTTTCTATTCTGACTTCACAATATACATGCTGTTAAGAAGAGAGCGACTGCTCTTGAGGAAGAGAGAAAGGCACAGGGGGAGGTTAGTAATTTGCAGGGTTATAGAATTAAGCCATTTTCTATATGCTAGCGCGGTCGCCAATCTTTAAAATTTCATGGACCAAAATTTCATTAAATGCGATACACAAACATGAATTTGAAGAGAAAAGTAAATACAATATTTTATAACAAAAATCGGAAAACTTTTATTTTATCAAAATGAATGCGGCAATTAAAAGTAACAAAGTTATGGAATAATTATTATAAATTAAGTTTATTTAAGTATGACATTTTTTTTTAGTATGATCTACGGACTATCATACATTTTCCCCGGACTATGGTTAAACATCGCTGCCGTAGCTAATGTAGGTGATTCTTTCGAAAATGATGAAAAATGTTTCAATTCTTCTGTGGATGTGGATCTTACGTTCAGTCTTCATTATCATATGTTTTAATGTTACACCAAGAAGCAACACGATCGCTATTGGGGATGGATGTCATAATTTCGAGACTCGGTCGAATGACGAGGATGGTTCCGGAATTTGTGGTACCTACCTCTTAAAACTTCCATAATATGAGAATTTCGAGCCTTGACAAATTCAATATGCATCCTCAGCTATACGCGGTGTAAAGGAAATAAAACTATGGACAAGTTTTACTTTGTAAACGACGTCTAGGCAAAACCGAATGATTTCCAATCTTACTTCCAATGTAATGTTAATCTATGGGAAAACATCGAAATTCAACTGAGTTTTTCAAAATTCTAATGCAAGTTTTTGAAACTTTTTTGAAGTGAAACTTCTTTGGGCTCGAGAGTGAATGAGAAATTTGCCCAGTTTTGCATTAGGATGAAAAAGCAAACGTAAGTAGTCTTCTCCCCTCCTTCCCCGAATCGTCACCATTGTGAGGAAATAGAGAGTCGGAGGAAAAGGTGGGAGCGGGCAAACCACGTGACTTGTGTCATATCCATGAAAAAGTTAGATGATTGCCCCCCTCTCCGATTGATCACCTTGCCTACCTTCCAATTGAGGGTCCTTTTCTCCCAGACCCAGGAACATTTATCAACAGTTGCATAAGTTGCAGTGTAGACAAAACAACTCTCGCAACAAAAGCGTGCCTTTTTGAAATATTTCCTTAGATTGTTGGTTACAATTGCGATGTGCTCGGCAGCTAATTTGTTTTTTTTTTAAATTTTCTTTTGATTTGAAATATTATTAGTTCTGGTCTGAATGCCTAAATCAAATGCACAAAGAGCTAAAGAGTTGCGGAAAAAAAAAAGAAAAACTAGCAGCAAGTCCAGTCAAAATGTGACAAAAAAACCCAGATTAATACGGACTTTGTGAACCACCCTGTGTGCTATGAACTACAGAACTCTTAACAAGACTAGTTCGTGTTGGAATTGATGCATGTGAACCAGTGGCGCACACAGGAATTTTTCAAGGGGAGGGGGTCCTGGGTCGAGAGTTCACCATTCTTGTATCATGCTCCGTTTGATTTTGTCGATTTTCGGGAACAAAACACAGTAAAAAACTAGATTTAAATAAATAATTAGCATTAATGATTATTATTAATCATTAATAGCAAGTAATTAATTAAATTTTACGTACTATATACTTAGAATTATAATCAATCGGAAAAAAATCAAGGGCTTTGGGGGGGTCCGGACCCCAGGACCCCCCTTGTGTGCGCCACTGATGTGAACCGATAATAAATTCTATCTTATGTTGCAAAGACTATGATTTCCATAAAAATTATCATAAAGATTTTCAAAAGCGATTTGTTGAAAATCCTTTCGATCAAGAGTGTTCGATTCGTGATAAAATATGATTTAGAGATTATTTGAGAACGCCTGTTGCAGAGCACAAAAATATTTTACAAAATATTTTACCGGGAATTAATATAGAAAACATTAAAACATGCTACAATTGCCAACAAAGTTTAAGTAAGGAAAGTATACCAAATTTATCAAAATATGATGGTTTTGTACACCCTTAAATTCCAGCACATCTTCCTACTTTGGATTTGGTTATCAGAAAGACTCATTTCGCCACGAATACCTTTCATGCAAATTGGGCGATTGAGACATGTACACGGTCAGTTTGGAATATTTGGGCAAATAATCAATGTTCCAACTCGCCAGAGAAGTTTCACTTCTATTGTGTGGCGTTCCACGCATAATTTTTTTATTTGTAAACTATAAGGATAGAAGACGATCTGTAGATTTCAGATTCAGGATTTTATGTTATTGAAGCGATAACTTCTTTACGCAGGTTTTGCTGGAGAGTGAACTTGAATGAACGTCATGCTCGGGAATGTAACGCTCTTTCGGCTTTTTTCGTCTTAAGTTGAAAATCATGCTCAAGGTCGTCCGCGACACACATCACCCTAAACATACACACCCTTAAAAAAACATACGACCAAAGGAGGGACGTTTTGTCCTACGCCATTCACAAAGGACATGAAACGTGGTAGTCCAGCCTCCCCCACCAATACGCCGTGAAAGTTCCTATAATGTGATATCTTACCCATAGCTGCAATTTAAATGGGCTCCCCCTTCTCCTTTTTCTGTGAATGGCGGGATTCTTTCTAATCCTAGTAGAAGCTTGGAAATTAAACATGTAATATGTTTAAAAAATAGGCTTACAGCAATCCTACACTAAAATTAAATGGAGAATGTAGGAAAATGACAATTTTTCGTAGAACTGAGTAAATAGTATGATTATCATTAGCAATATTGCAGTGAATTTAAGAATAAAAATCTAATTTTGTAAGCGAATCAGAATAGCAATGAACAAATAGATCTATTAATCACATGATTACTTAAATATACTTTGAGTCTAAAAAGAAATTAAAACAATTAAAATTTTAAAATAACAAATTAAGTATAAAGGTATTAAGATAAAGTTCCATCAAATAATTTAAATACAATAAGATAAAATATAATTAAGACTTTACCTTGAAGAAGCACGGGATATATTTGTACGAAACTGCCATACAATAACAAAAGAGCTAGTATAAGCTAGAGATTATGTGATATAAATATTCTGATTAAATCCCTTTTTAAAGATTTTAACCTATATTCCTCTCTTCGCAATCAACTACCTGTCTTGCTATCCCTTTGTTTAAATTAATTAATGGATAGAATTGAATATTGTTAAATTACAACCAAAATTCACAACGCTGGACCGGCACTTCTGTATAAATTACCTATAATTTTAAGTGGGGATTCTAAAGTAGATTTTTGAAAAGACACATCAAAACCTTTAGTTGATTTTTTAAAATCAAAATTCAATTTAATTATGTCAAATGATCTAAATGAAAGCATGACAAAGTACGGAATATCGATTGACGAAGTTTTTTTAGATATTCAAATAACTTAATCTAAAGTATTTATAGCCTATTTCAGCTACCATAAACATATTGTTTCCTTCTTAGAATATAATTAATTCACAAATATGATTGTATATTTCGCAAAAAAATATCACTTTATGAGTACAGACAAATAAATAAGTAATAATTTTATATGACAATACTAATACCCCCTTGTTTTTTACTCACCGAACTAATCCCTGAAATAATATTACAAAATTTGAAGTTATCACTTCTATCGTGGGGTCATATGCACACGTACACTTTTATTTTTATTTCAATATCTTTTCTAAAATACCTTGGTGATATTGAAATGGGGATTTTGCCGTAACCGGAAGAAGCAAAAAGTACTAATGACTATAACACCCACCGTAGTAAACTTTACAGTAGAACTTGTCCATATGTTGAGTAGTTACAACAAAGAGGAAAATGTTGTTTGAAATTAGAAATTCAGCCAAAAGAAACTACTTAGTCTAGATGTAGAGGCGTAATGTACACCCCGTTAAAACCCACTTCATGGGGGCAGGGTACAGAATTCTAGGGCAATGTTCCTCAACCTCGGGCCACAAAACACTACCAGTCGGTAGATCAAATAATACTGGGGCGTACAAAGAACATAAAATTATTTCCAGTTTATTTACTGTGGTGTATTTTTTTCGGGTTTGTCCACTTTTTATGAAAATCACTTTACATTCACTTTTTGCTGTAACTATATTTTATTCTGAAGGCATATTTAAGAAAAATAAATAAATTAATTAATTAAAATTATTAATGCAAAACAATTAAAAATACAAAAATTGGTGCACCCACTCCTCCTTAACGGGATGCTTTAAAATTACTAAATGTTGACCGGTTCGCGGCGATAAAAAGGTCGAGAAGCACTGTTTTGGGGGATCGAAGGCTTGACTGACGCGAAGCACGGCTTGGGGCCCAAAACTCTACTTTGAGTGAGTGAGTGAATTTTCACGTCACACTATTCAGCTACAGAAGAGCTTTTGGCAAAGGACATGGTAATTTTGAACCATGGTCAAGTGACGAGGATGACACCTAAGCTGGCACCACGTCTCCTAACTTTAACACCACACCAACGGGAGGACACTTGAGTCTCAAGAAAAAAACACGTACATTGGCTTCCTTTGCATAGGTGGGTATTCAGCGGTACTTGGTTCGAACTCATGACACGCACGCAACGAGTCCGTCATCTTGACCACTTGTCTAACGCGGCCAAAAAAGTTTGACACTGTAAAGGGCCCTAATATTCTTCGTTACGCCCCTTCCTAGGCGTGTAATGCTTCATTTTGTTTTGGAGGCAATGAAATCCATAATCTACAGAGCAGTGATTTACTGTTAAATTTTTGGCTTTTCAAAAATCGCTAAATTTATCGTTGGCGTCATTGAACTCACAAAAATTGCTCTCGTATGGAGCTCATGCCGTAAGGTTGATCGAAATTAAAGCGGCTGCCTTTATTGCAAAAAAGAAGTTATTATACTTACTTGTTTTATTACTCTACCGCTTTTTTTATTGATTTTTTAACTATTTTTATTTTGAAGTCAATAATTTGTATAGTCAAATATGATCATCCAAGCATAAGCTGCTGTGCTATACATTGTAGACTTCCTTTCCTTAAAAAAATAGAGCATTACATGTCTGCACAAAGCGGTTCCTTTTATGTAGTTTACTTTAGAAATTCGGCCATCCATTTTCTGTCTTTTTTTCAATTCCTACTATTAGCTCACACTTTTTCTATATATTTATTTATTTATCTTGGTGGAATTATCAATTGTAAATAAAATACATTTTAAAGCGCTCAATTGAGCTGAAACTTTATATACCTAATTTTTTTAGATGACAATACAATAATTTAATTATAATTAATAAAAATTAATTGATTAAAACTAATTATTCAAAGTATTACAAATGCAGCCACGTTGGTATCATTTTTGGCAACATAGCAAACATTTTGGGACTAGTGTCAATACTTGAAAAGGTTTTTTTCTCACATTTTAAAGTGCTCATTTTGGCTGAAATTTTCTATACACTATCGTTTTGGGTAAACATACGATAATTGAATTATAATTAATTAAAATTAATTGACTGAAACTAATTATTCAAAGAAATACAGATACAGCCATGCTGGTATCATTTTTTCATTCATTAGGTTTCTGACGCCGTCTTAGATTCGTCTCTATTGTTGTAACAATGTAACTGTTAAAACAAAGACAAAAGCTGGTGTCGAAAACCTGTTTTTCAGCCAAACGTGTCAAACCGGGTTTGCATTGTTACATTAATGCAGACAAATCACATGCTCCTTTTTCAATTCCTACTATTAGTTCACTCTCTCCTTTGTATATACATTTATTTATATACAGTAGCGCACAAAAAAAATTTTCAAGGGGGGGCAGGGTTGAAGTCCATCATTTTCGTATTATGGCCCAATACGCCGTACAACATATCCTTTTGAATTTGTAAATTTTAGGGAACAAAAACAATACAAAATTAATTATTGAAAAATAATTGGCATTAATTACAAAAACTAATTATTAATAAGTACAAAATTAAATTTATGTAATATTTACATAGGATTATAACCAATCAAAAAAATCAAGGGCTATGGGGGGTTCCGGATCCCTAGGACACCCCCCTTGTGTGGGCCACTCTTTATATATATTACGTTATTTATATATAATTTTATATATAATTTTCGTTATTTTTATTATATATTTACTTTTGTCGTCAGAAAACTAAGTTATATTATAGCACCTGGCTGTAATGTCGTTCTCTCCAGGTAGATCAATCCTTCTAATGCTACTTCGCTGAATAATAACAGCAACACGCAATCCACTTGAATGCTATTAATTTCGTCACTACTGCTCTTGGCTCAATCGCCTTCTATCTGCTAACGTACAACGCTTTCCTTAAATACCTTAATTCATTTGCATACTGATTGGTAATATACGCGATTGGTAATATACACGATTCATCTGATTGGAAATATACGCGAATTTACAATCCCCAAAAACGCCTAAGAGTATTAGTGGAAAAGTGCTGTATAGAATCGTCACAAAATCACAGAAATAATCGAAGTTGACCGGCCTGTTAGTAGTCATAGCATCGCCCAGGAGCTGAAGATCAATCATAAAATAGTTTTAAGCCATTTGCGCAATTGGATTCAAAAAGAAGCTCCATGTTTGGGTGCCACACCAATTAACACCAAAAAACATGATGGATCGAGTTTCCATCTGCTAAGCCTTGGCCAAACGGAATGAAATCGACCCATTTCTTAAGTGGAGGGTGACTGGGGATGAGAAATGGGTCCCATACTACAATATTGTGCCAAAACGATCTTTGTCAAAGTGCGGTGAAGCAGCTCAAATGGTGGCCAAACCAGAACTAACGGTCAGGAAGGTTCTACTGCATATTTGGTGGGACTGGAAAGGAATCATTTATTAGGAGTTGTTTCCGCATGGCCAAACACTAATTCAGATCTCTACTGTCAACAACTGGACCATTTGAAGTTAGCGATTGATAAGAAATAGCCAGAATTGGTCAACAGAAGAGATGTTGTGTTCCATCAGGACAACGCCAGACCACACACTTCTGTAGTGACTCGCCAGAACATCTGGGAACTTGGTTAGGACGTTTTAATGCGTCCACCGTATAGTTCGGACCTGGAACCAAATGATTACCACCTTTTTCTTGCATTGCAAAACTTCCTCAGTGATAAGAAATTGGGATCAAGAGAGGATTGTGAAAATCGATTGCAAGATGTTTTCACCAATAAGGGCCAAGACTTTTATGAGAGATGTATTATGAAGCTACCTTTAAAATGGCAACAAATTATACAGCAAAACGGCATATTTGACCCAAATCGCACAATCGGAAGTATGTTAAATAAAGTCTTGATTTTCATGCAAAAATAATGGATTTCTTATTTTCCCCAACCTAATATATATATATATATATATATATATATATATATATATATATATATATATATATATATATTCAAATTTTCAATCATTAATAAAATACTTTCTATTCATCCATTCAAAGTATGAATTGACTTAAATTTTTTTTTATATTACTTGTTTTATCTTTAGAAACAATTTTCATGTCTCTGCGACATCAGCTAAGAATGAAAAAAGAAATCTTAACACTTTTATATAGAAAAAAAAATTGATTAAAAGCTGGGGCGTAGCTACCACCATATCAATGATACGAGGTCCCCAAGCTACAGGGCCCTAATCAGGGCCGATCCTAGCAGGTGTGCAGCAAGTGCACCGCACGCGGGTGGCTGAAACAAGGGAGCGGCCGTAGGCTGCCTATAATTCTTTCGATCAAGCAATATGTTTTGTGAATTTCTCAAAATAAAATTTATAAGTTGATTAAATATGCTGAATTTTAAATAGTTATTGAAAAATCAAAATAAGTAACGATTTCCCGATAGCATAACATAGTTCGAGAAAAATAAAAATGGATTTCAAGTTCTGAGGAACATTCCTCTCATCAGGGGTGTAGCCTGCCTTATCAGGGGGCCAGTATCAATGATACATGCCCCCTAGATACAGGGGCCCTGGACGTGTGTAAGCAAAAGTCGTAAAATGTTATTATTAGTCATATTAAGAGTTCCTTTCTACGTTTATAAAATAGTATGTCACTGGCTTCAAACAATATAAATTTTCCGTGTGAATTTTGAATCTCAGGTCATACTATAAAACAGTGTTTCTCAAACTTTCAATACTGGCGATCCAATTTTCAATAATAATTTTTGTCACCCTCCCCTCCGTACAACAGTAATGTATTTACTGCAATAAAAATGCACTTTGAGAGAGAGACGCTAAAGTTACAATACGATCTTAATTATAAACCGTACAAATTAATACGATAAGTATATTAAATTTTGTATATGTAAATTTTAAGTAATATATATATATATATTTTAAGAAAATTACTTATAATATATATTATTTACTTATTATTATGTTATTTTTCTTTCTCTAATTTTTAAATCGGAACAGATCGCAAAATGATATATATATATTAAAGATTTATTTCCTTCAGCATCCATTTCTCAAAGTACAAATGTCATTAGAAAAATAGTCTAGTCTATGTTGCTCTCTATCATATCCATCACTCCTGGCATTATCGGGAACGTTTGCGTGAGTCTGGGCAACCTATCGGACGTCTGCGCAAAACATGTAAAAATGCTTTCCCTCGTACAAATCCAGTCCGTTTTGGTCGACTCGATACTTCTATAGCTACCAAATCTAGCTTGAATGTACATTTTTTAATGTGCATGTTAATTGTAATTCACGGTAATTAAGTATTTACGGCAGTAAATTAAAACAAAATCATACATACATTTTTAAGTCGTAAGCAAACATTCGACGATAATAAAGGATCAACAAGTACACAGACGAGCATGGTTCCGAAAATTAAATCAAGGCAATATTCTCAAAAATATTTAAATTTTGGATTTACCACTACTGAAGTAAATGATGGGAAAAAAGCTCCACCTCGTTATGTGTTAAAACTTACAAATCTGAAGAACAACATGTTAAAGTTGTTTTTAAAACCATGTAAAATCATTTAGCCATGTTGGCAAAGAATTTTAAAAAGTTTTTTCTGGATGAGGACAACTTGGTAGCAAGTTACGAGTGGATTTTTTAGGGATCTATTTCAAGATACGCCAGAAGAGCTCTCAACTTCCGAAGAAGAAAAATCTTCATAGATTTCACATCCAATGAAAAATTAAAAGGCAATTTTGTAATAAATCGCTCTTTGAATTTTGGGTAGAGGTGGATGATGAATTTTCAGTACTAAAAACAAAAGCAGTTCGTATACTATTACCATTTTCAACATCCTACCTTTGTTAAACCATATTTTCTGCGGTGGCTGCTTTGAAGATAAAATATAGATCTCAGCTAAATGTAGAAAAATAATTCAGAGTGTCAATTTTTGATATTAAACCTTCCTTTGAAAAACTTTGCTCTACAAAACAAGCCCACAGAAGTCCCTAATAATTATTAAACAAGTTCTTCATTTAGTATTAAGAAATTATTTATAAAATACCTTCTTCAGTACTGATATATTAAACGTATACTGACTGAAACACCGGCTCTTTGCCTACGAGTTCATTTTTTTAAAAAATAAAACATTATTCTTCGTATAATCGCTGAACTGTAAGGTGAGTAAAACTGCGTGCATGACATTGTATACAAAAACGTAAAATGATTTTTTTAGATAAATGCTATAAATGTAAATAACTTTTTAAAAGAACTGTAATTTTAAACCTCACGGAATTAGCATTTAGAATTAATGTTAAATAATGAAAAATAATATAAAATTCCGATGAAGAATAATTGTATTACTTTTTAATATTTTAAGCGAGAAGTCTCCAAAATGTTTTAACCCGGGAGCAGGCGCGCACTCGATACTAACGCTAAATGGTAGTGCGGGGAGACTCAGTCAGTCCAATCATTTGTTTATAATTATTTTTACTGTACACGATACAAATCGGAATTCCAGTGAATAATTTAATTAAGAGATAGTATACTTACCGGCTTTTAAGGACTATTCAATTTTTCTTTGATGATTTGAGAAAAAATCCAATACAACTGAACTAAAATGATTCAAAAGTGCAAGACCATAATAAAGGACGCAAATTAGAGACACTTTTCACTAATATTACAGAAATGCTATTTGCTGGCAAAGCTGTCATATTTTGTTCAAGTTATTGTAGTTTTAATGAACTTTCATGATCGAGTGAATGAATATTAAAGTCGCACTGTTCAGCTACGTGAGGGCTTTTGGAGACGGACCTCGTAATTTTTAGCCATGGTCAAGTGACGAGGACGATACTTGAGCTGACCTCTTTCAACTACCACACCACTCCAACAAGAGGACGTTTGAGCTCTCGACAGAATTAACGTGCATCTCCCCCCTACACGGCGGGTATTTAGTGGTACTGGGCTCGAACTCGTGACACCTTTGGTTATCAACAAGTAGCAAGTTGAACTTTTTCTTTCTGGTATCTTTTTGACAAGGTGAACTGAACCTTGAGGTACACTTATGGCTTCATATTTTAAGTTGAGGGAGTTCTTTTGGAAGCATTTGAAAATTTTCCTTTCGTTCATGTTCATCACGTTTCTCAATCATGAATAATAGGCATTCTTTCAGCAGGTTTTTCTTTTGCTTGATCAGTTTCAACTTCCTTCAATAGAGATCACAGATGCCCCACGCCACCACTCCCGGAATAAAAGTATATTTAGAAAAAAATACGGATGATTTAAAAAGGATTATGACGTTTTTCACTATGCTTTATATGTTTGAGAATACTCATAAAAATATAAATCTTGGCCAAATAATCCTTCAAATCAATCAATTCTTTTTCTAATATTGTAAAACTCTTTATTATTTACAATTTCCCTAAGCGAAAAACAAACACGTAAAAGATGTTACGGAACTAATGTAGAACTAACCATACCAGTAAGTTTGAAGGTCAATCAAATGATCAGCAAATGTATTATGCAGCCTGGCTGAAAAGAGAGTCAAGTTTTCCTTTTCTTTTTCTACAACTATTGTACAGTATTTCAATAATAATTACAGTGATGTATTGTTTATCTTTTCTCAGGGTCTGGGTTTCGTTTTTTCTTTTAACGAGTAATATTTTATGTTAAAACGTAATGAAAAAAAATCTCTCATTGAGGAAATACAGCAAATTAAACAAAATGTTTTTTTTCTTTAATTTGGTTTTGGGATCAAAAATAGCTATTTGATGACGGAAAAACTCCAGATGATAAACATTATTTATATCAGTGTTGTTTATTTTTTTTATTATGGAAGAAAGTATTTTGTTTTACTTCTCTTTCCGGTTATTTTTTTTAAATCTTTAAATTTTCGATATGCTCGTGCTCCCTTGTAGGGTTATCGCGCCCCCAGGGGGGCGTGCCCCACACTTTGAGAAACACTGCTATAAAAAGTTTAAAGGCTAGTAAAGTTACACAAAATAATGAGAAAACAAGGAGTGGTGTGTGGTCAGAAAGGAGGAAAAACTTCTCATTCAAAGCGGTTCGACAAAAAGATTGTTTGAAGTGAAATACAGATAACAATTGGGATGGGAAAAATCCATTCAAAATGTTATTTGCTTGTAAATGAAAATACCCACTTCGTCGGTTGATTGATTGACTGTAATAAACGTCGCATTAAGAAGCTACACGAAGGTTTGGCAGTTAGAATTTTTTTCAAAAGTGGTCAGTGAAAGAGAATATTAGATTTTATTTATCCCGGTTCTCTTTTATTTCTGTAACAACCAAAAGACCGAATGTGCATTCAGTCAGCAAGGGATCTGCTTCCCGCTCCGAGAAAGATCTGGCCCATAAGCGCCAGACCCTGTCTACCTCCAAGTCTTCTGTCATCCTCCAAGTCTATAGTTAATTATTTTTTTAACGAGTATTCATGAGTTCTCAACGCTGATCCCATGGGGGCAGGGGGAGGGGGCGTTAAGGAAGAATTTCGACACATCGGACAAAAGTAATGAAAAGCACGATCAAGATTTATGACATGCTTAAGGACGAATGAAAAGAATGGGGCAGAATGACCCTCAGAAAAAAGACCCCCTTTCGAAGAAAACTGAGGAAATTTTGCGTCAATTTGACTTCCGAACTAATTTCTTTTAGACAAGACAAAAATCGGAACAAAAACGGTTAAACAACAAAAAAAGGTAACTATATTTTCACTTTTAAAGTTCTTTTTTCGATTTTTAAGATTTAATGCCCAGGTATTTTAATCATTGCGTAAGATAAAGTGAAAAAAAATTTGTTGCATTTGTGCTATAAGTATTTTATTTATTTATTTATATAAATATAAATAACTGCCATCAGTTCCTTAGAATATTTTCATGTTAATTAACCTATTTAAGTGTATGTTTTCGTAGCTTGAATGTACCGTAATCTTCTTAAAACATTTTCAACTGGCATTGTTATTCAAATGAAAGAATATTATTTGCCTCTCGTATAAAAATAATTCCTTTAGTCACTTATGAAAAAGGGTAGTAATGCATTTAAAATACAAAACACTAATGAGCCTTTGAGCATATTCATTAATTATTTACCATACTTAAAAAGATCCTAAAAATAGCGCGAAATTGAAATAAAACATAGTTATATTTATTTTGAGGATTTTGTTTGTAATCATAACGTATTGCGATAATTTTGTTTAGTAATAAATAAAACAATCTATAATTTCTAAATATTTAATTTAAATTGCTTCAAACTGTGAAAAGAATTTTCCTAGAAATAAAGTATGTTAAGTTTACTTAAAGATACACACACATTTTTTGTTCTTTTTATTTAGGTAACATGTGAAATAAACACATAATTTTTCTAATATACTCTAAGACTGCTAAGAGAACCATTATTTGTAAGACTGAATTTGAAAAGCACAAATATTTTTTTTGTATTTATTGCTACACTGCTTAAAACAATTAGGGGAGCAAGCAAAAAAGTGAAGAAAACCGTTTGAGACAGCCACGTATTGGCATACAATGCATAGTTCACGCGTATCAATGCGCAATACAGAAAAAAAAGGCGTAAAAAAATTTGGAATTAAGCTTTAATTCTTTGAAAATATGGAAAAAACATGAAAAGATGATTTAGGGCAACAATTTGGTTACAGGTAAACGATAAAAAAAGGTACTGTTTAGACATGATGCATGAGTTTTAATAGGGCGTGTGGTCTCCTCGAACAGCTAAGACTGCTGCACACCTGTTTTCCATGGATGTGATGAGGTTATCGATCAGACTTTGGGGAATACTGTTCCACTCCTCAAGAAGTGCAATCTCCAAGTCTCGGACAGTAGCAGGTGGCCTTAGTCGAGCAGCAATGCGTCGTCCGAGCATGTCCCAAACGTGCTCGATTGGATTCAGGTCAGGAGAGCACGCTGGCCATTCCATACGCTGTATTGTTTCAGCTTCAAGCATGTTCTCCACCAGATGAGCTCTATGCGGTCGGGCATTATCATTCTGGAAAACAAAGGAATCTCCAATGGCTCCAGCGTAAGGGATGACATGAGGTCGAAGTATCTCGTCTGCATACCTTCGGCCCGTCAAAGTGCCATTCCAAATGATATGCAGGTCCGTACGTCCGCCTATGCTGATTACACCCCATACCATCCAACCAGCTCTTCTGTATTGTGACCTTTCACGAACGAATGCGGGGTTATTTCGAGTGCCCCTGTCCCTCCATACAAGAACACGTCGGGTGTCACACTCTAGACTGAATCGGGACTCGTCTGTAAACAGGACTTGGCTCCAATCATGTTGCTCCCAATCTTGATGTTCAGCAGCCCATCTTCTTCGGGCCGCACGGTAGCGTGGGGTCAACGGAATTCAGACCATTGGCCTACGTGCATAGAGCCCTCCCTCATGAAGCCGATTACGTACTGTTTGGCTGGACACCCTTCGTCCTGTTGCCAAGAGCAACTGTCTTTGCAGCTGCGTAGAATTCTCTGTTCTGTTTCGACGGGCTGATAACTGTATATACCGGTCATCAGTTGATGTAGTGGCGCATGGCCGACCTGCCCCTGGTCGACGTCTAACATTTCCTGTTTCTTGGAATCGATTCCACAGCCTTGCAACAACACTTCTGGCGACTCCAACAGCGTCCGCGACACTACGTTATGTTTGCCCGGATTCCAGTATGCCTATAACACGCCATGCCATGGATTCCGTTAAATCACGTTGTTGAGACATTCTCAAATAACCTTGTCTCAAAAAAAAAAAAAAAAAAAAAATACTGCGCAATCGAATTTCACAGTTACGGCAATAAAACAGACGTTTCTGCAACATCCCGATTTCTCCCCTTATCTCCTTTTTCTGGTTTTTGACGTCATAAACTTTGATTTGCATATAAAGTTTTCTTCTTCCGTTTCCTAGTAGGCTTTACATTATGGATGATTCATTTTATGTTATTTATTGGTATACATCTTTGCTTACTTTTGTTAAAATCATGTGCTCCCCTAATTGTTTTGAGCAGTGTATTTTAAGAGTGATTTGCACGATACCTTCTTGATTAAGATCTTTTGCCCAGAGAATTTGACAGAATATTTAATGCAAACTAATAATTAATTATGTGTATAATTAATTATAAAAATGCATAAAAATTGTATGATTTCTTTAAAATATTGTATAGCATTCTGTATGCATCTAACAAAGTTAACCAAAATTCATCTTTAAGAGGACTTTGTACCCTCAAAATCACAGACCTATCGTTTTTTTTTAATTTTCGTTTAATCTTATTCTTTGCATTATTATCTTTCGATTGATATATCACTTGTGCATGTCGGAAAGTTAGAAGTTGAATAAAACTTCATTTGAAAACAAATTAAGCAATTCAGCCATGCCCTCTTTTTAGAAAAAAAGCTAAAAAAAGCGTTTTGATAAAAAAAAAAATCTAATTTATAAAGAGAAATAATAACATTAAAAAAGGAATGTGCAATATATGAAGCAGAATATTTTCGAGCCAATACATACAATCATTTTTTTTTTCTTTGTGAAATGTGTGCATGTAAAATTTTTAAATTAAGGCATTTTATATTAATTTTATAATTTCAGTTCTTTTCCTGATATATTTTTCATACAAATGTAATCCTTTAATATTATAAGAAGAAAAACAGCTAAAATTTTTGTCGTGACAGAAAAAATTTTTTTTAGCGTTTTCTTGAATTTTCTTGTGCAATTAGTACTCTCTAAAAGTTGATCATTTATAAAAATGTGTGGGTTGAAAAAATATGAAAATGCAATTATTTTAAAGAAAAATGT
Source organism: Trichonephila clavipes (assembly GCA_019973935.1). Taxonomy (NCBI): domain Eukaryota; kingdom Metazoa; phylum Arthropoda; class Arachnida; order Araneae; family Nephilidae; genus Trichonephila; species Trichonephila clavipes. Next base: position 1,057,202 of record BMAU01021435.1, read on the forward strand.
ATAACTAATATCTTAAAGTGGTATTTTAAGTTTAATTAAGCTTATAATAATTATTTTTTCATAATTATAAACTTAAAACTGGTTTTTCTCAGTTTGTGTTTTTCGAAACCTTAGTGCATTCAAAATGCTACTCCTTCGACAATTATTTACCAATCACTTCCATTTTTTTCCTGTGTGTTAAAAATAAAGCATGTAATAAAATTAGGGATCCGTTTTGCTATAAACTGAATACTTTTTTGTAAAAAAAATAAAATGTAAGACATGTTGGCTTTTTCATTGATTTTTAGCCTGTGTATCAACATTTTATTTTTTTTCTCAAAAACGAATTAAGTTATTCTAAAATCGATCCCTAAAGTTGTTGAGAACATCCATAAGAATATTGTAAAAAAATTTCGGGTCAAAAAATTAATTTTTACAAAAGAAGTAGGATTTTAAAATTTTCCCAATTTTCTTCAAAAAATTTAAATTTTTAAAATTGTGTGAATTATATATGAAAATTTTCAACTGGTATCATTTTCTTGAATAGAAACATTGTATAAAGTGCTAAAATATAATTTTTAAATACGTAAATAAAGAAATTTGCTCAAAGGGTACCACAAGTCCTCTTAACAATCTACAGCAATACTTAAAATCTTTAAAAAAGGCAACAATAAGAATGTCAGAACTATTGCAGAAATTTCTTATAAAAAGCATTTAATGAAAGGTTTATTTTTACAGAACAATAATAAATGTTAAAAATATAGGTAATATTTTTTTAGTTGCTCCTAGTAGTATAAAACTATTTAATTAAAGTGTATAGCAAAATGCATTACAGAAACAAAAATATGATAAACACAATTTATAAAGTAGATAAATGATTTCAAACAAAGAAAAATGTGAAAAATTATTCAATAAGTAGTAAGGTTGTATAATTTTGAGTATTTTTAATGTAATTAAGATACAAATTTAGTTTAAATGTTTTAGATTTCTTTTGTGATATTGTGGTCTTTGTCAAAAAGTTTTGAGTTACCTTAGAAATTTCAAATTATTCTAAAAATGTCTTATTGTTCTGTTTAGTCTCAAAGTATTAAGATATTTGAAAAACAAACATTTATAATAATAATGATAATGTTTTATTGACGTATATATTTAAAATTTTAAAAGGAAACTACAAATTCAAAGTATTGTGATTGTGTGTTCCTAGTTTTTTTTTTTAATAAAAAAACAGAATTTTTGAAAGCTTACTTTTGGTGGAGATATTTTAATAATTTTGAATAAGTTATCTGGAAGCCCAAGCTACGTTTTGCTCTAGAAATGAAACACATATGTTTAATTAAACAATTAACTAAACAAAATATGTTTCTTTAAATAAGAAATTTCATAACTTAGTCAGAAAATTTGAAAAAAGATTAAATGTAATTTTTTGAGAGTTTGAAAAAAAAAAGCTTAAGATTATTATTTCAATTTTCTAAATATTTAATGGAAAAAATTTACAGTTTGCAATAATAAATAGAAAACTTTAAAAAATTTGAAAATTTAGATTCGATTAAAAAAGAATTTAGTTGTTTTTTAATCCAAAATTTATAACTTTATTTTCAAGCATTCACAGAAATTCCTTCCACACTGCTACAGTGAAATAAATTATATGACTCGGAATCGGAAATCGTCGCTCGGAAAGACCCGAGGCTTTGTGCAAGCATCGAAGTTGCAAAAGAAATGGTCTTGACTTTTCTTACTGTAGAGATACTTTTAAAAATATTTTAAACTATACCGATATAGAATGCATCAAGTCAGAGATCTTTCTCAGTTTTAACCCGGCACTTTCCGCGCAGGGTATGTCATACCCCTTTTTTGGAAAATTGATAGTTTCTCGCGTAGCTGACTTTAAGGTCATACTTTGAGGGGCCTTAGCTTGTAGGCGAATTCTAAATATATATTTTTGGATACTGCCTCTTCGGGTATGTCATACCATGCACGTGAATCGCCGTTACAGTTCTGAATACATGAGCACGTTTTAAAGCTTCCTTATATTATGGCGTATTATTGCAGTTATGATGAAGAAATGTGATACTTAAGTAATTTAATAGATACAGTATTTAACAGTTAACAGTACAACAGTATTTTCGGATGAAGAAATTCTGTTCGTGATTATGATGAGGAAGAATCTGCCGCGTTGCGTGGTTAAGCATTCTTCATCACAACACGGTTGAATTAAATAACAATAAACATTTATTAACTTTAGATTAAATGTGCAATTAAGAGGTAAACTTCTAAAAACAACAACACATGGAACCAGGCACGCTACAATAATAATAGATCAATTCAGTTCAGTTTTGGAGTCGTTATGTTGAGCTGTAAGGTCGCTGCATACTCCCCTTCCAGTGTCAACGATACCTAGTTGGAAGATGAACTTTGCGACCAGAACGTGTAGATGGCTGGGTAGGCGTTGAAGCTGTTGGATCAGATTCCACAGTAGCAGGTGTTGAAGCTGTTGCATTAGGTTCCACAGTAGCAGGTGTTTCATTTTTGGTTTGAGGTAGTTGCAAGTCCTCAGTGTTAAGAAAGAAGGCAGGTTTGCATCTATCAATCGATACAGATACCCGTTTACCATTGATGTCAAGGAAAAACACTTTATCCTTCCTTTGTAAGACTTTGAAAGGGCCATCATAGGGTTGTTGAAGTGGACGACGTAACATGTCTCGGCGAAGAAAAACATGTGTTGCTTCCAACAGTCCTGGATGGATAAAAACTGGACGTTTGCCATGGTGTTTTGGTGGTTTAGGGTGAAGTGATTGCATGTGAGACTTAAGTTTCGAAACAAAATTCACAACATCATCGTCTGGCTTGGAAGAGTCAAACATCTCCCCTGGCAGTCGAATAGTGGTCCCAAAAACTAATTCAGCTGGGGTACACAGAATATCTTCTTTAAGAGAAGCTCGTAGACCTAGTAAGATGATAGGGAGTACTTCTGTCCAACGCTCAGTAGCATGGCATTTGATTGCACTCTTCAATGGGCGGTGCAATTCTTCGATCATCCCATTAGCTTGAGGGTGGTATCCAGTTGTACGACACTTCTGAACACCAAGTAGTTTGCTAAGAGCTTTGAAGAGCGAGGACTCAAACTGCCTGCCCCTGTCGGTTGTGAGAATTGCAGGAGTTCCAAAGCGAGACACCCAAGAGAAAAAGAAGGCCTCAGCCACAGTCTCAGCAGTTATGTCTTTGAGAGGTTGGGCCTCTGGCCATTTCGAAAAACGGTCAATCATTGTCAGGCAATAGGTGTAGCCATTTGATGGAGGTAGAGGTCCAATGAGATCCAGATGAACATGATCAAAACGTTGGGAAGGTTCTTGAAATGATGAAAGAGGTGATCTAGTATGACGATGAATTTTGGATTTTTGGCAAGCTAGGCAGTGTCTTGCCCACTTAGCTACATCTGATGAGATTGATGGCCAAACAAAACGCTGCTTCATCAAATGCACTGATCGACGTATGCCAGGATGGCATAAATTATGCATAGCAGAGAAAACATCTTGGCGATGCTGTTTTGGGATGTAGGGTCTGGCTGTGCCCGTTGATAGATCACACATAATTTCAGTAGACGAATTGGGAAAAGTTACCTTTTTTGAGTTCCAAGGAAGTTCCAGATGCTATTAGGGTGTGAAGCTCCTGATCAGTCTGTTGTGTCTCAGCAATACAGTCATAGTCAATTTGACTTGGGAAGGTGATTGCAGAAACACGAGAGAGAACATCAGCAGCAATATTGTCAGATCCTGGAATGTGTACAATATTTGTGGTGAACTGAGAGATGAAATCCAGCTGACGGATCTGCCGTGGAGAACACTTGTCACTTTTTGCCTAAAAGCATAAGTGAGGGGCTTGTGGTCAGTAAACACTGTGAAATCTCTAGCTTCCAGCATATACCGAAAGTGTCGGATAGCCGAGTAGATAGCAAGGAGTTCACGGTCGTAGGCACTGTAAGACTTTTCAGATGAAGTAAGTTTTCTGGAAAAGAAAGCCAATGGCTGTAGCTCAGAGTCCACAACTTGGTGAAGTGCACCTCCTATGGCATAATCAGAGGCGTCCACATGAAGAGCAAGCGGGGCAGAAGGTGAAGGATGAGCAAGAAGTGCAGCATCAGCAAGAGCTTGTTTACACCTCTGAAATGCTGTAATTGCCTCAGAAGACCAGTTTAAAGGCTTTGAGTCCTTCTTACCTTTAGAACCTTTTAAAAATTCACTTAAAAGATACTGTTGTTCAGCTGCTTTGGGCAAGAAACGTCTATAAAAATTTAACAGTCCTAAAAATTTTCTCAGAGAGCCAACAGTCTCTGGTTGTTTGTAATCAAGAACTGCTTGAACTTTGTCAGGCAATGGCTTAATGCCATCAGGAGTGATAATGTGGCCAAGGAAAATGAGTTCAGTCACACCAAATACACATTTAGAGATATTTAGTTTTAAACCATATGAGCTCAGTCTTTGGAATATAGCTCTTAAGTGAGAACGATGCTCCTCAGCATTTTCTGAGTAACACAAAATATCATCCAAGTAGACAAAACAAAAGGAAGTCCTCTTAGTACTTCATGCATGAATCGCATAAAGGTTTGTGGTGCATTCACAAGGCCAAAACACAAATGGGTATATTCGTAAAGACCCCATGGAGTTGTTACAGCTGTCTTAGGAATATCACACTCAGCTATAGGGATTTGGTGGAATGCCTTAAAAATGTCTATTTTGGAAAATATCTTCTTGCCATGTAGTGCATGAGCAAAGTCATTCAAATAAGGCATGGGGTAGCTGTCGAACTCAGTAACAGAATTCAGCTGCCTGTAATCCCCAACAGGTCTAACTGTAGAGTCAGATTTGGGCACAACATGAAGAGGAGAACTCCAGGGACTTTTGGAAGGTCTAATAATGCCTTGAGCAAGAAGAAATTCAAATTCTACCTTCACTGCATCATACAGTTTAGGGTGTAGCCTTCTAGGCCTGGCAGTGACTGGTGGGCCAGTAGTAATAATATGGTGGACTGTGCCATGTGATGCTGATTTGGAAATTAAAGAAGGGTTGATGAGGTCTGGATATTCGATAAGATGTTTTTAAAACTGATGTTTGCATCTACAGTGAGGATTGAGGGCTGTACAATATTTGAAAAAACACAAGAAGTGAAAGAGAAGTTTCCACATCCACCAACCTTTTTTCTTAAGGTCGATTAAAAGGTTGAAGTGCTTTAGAAAATCAGCACCAATTATAGGAGTTGATACATCAGCAATTATGAAAGTCCAGATAAAAGGTCGCCTCAGACCCAGGTTCAGTTCTTTACGGACCATACCATAGGCTGGAATTTTGGTATTATTAGCAGCAAATAAGGAGAAGTTAGACTGAGGTGATTTATTCATAGTTGGAGAAGGTGGGATGACACAGATTTCACTTCCAGAGTCTATGAGAAATTTCTGGCCAGACTTGCGGTCTAATAAAAATAACCGGCTGGTATGTTTCGAGGGCTCTGCCATTCCAGCTATGACAGAGCTTACTCGTTTTTTTTGCACAAATGCACAAGGTGAAACACACTTGTGGGCCTGCTCTTTATAACGGCGATGATAGTAGCAGATGCCACTTCCTCTATTGACACTCCTAGAGCGTGAATGTGATCTCCGGCGGTCAGAACTATATCGTTGGTGGCGAGAGGAATTGCGCTCTCTTGTCAGTTCAGCAACTTGTAGAGACAGCTCTTGGATCTGCCTGGCGAGAGAGTCCATGGTTGGCTGAGCATTGCATGAAGATGACTGGGATGGTGGAGGAACAGTTTTGGCCGCACAGATAGTCGAGGATGCACCAACAACCTCAGAAACCTTAACAGCGATGATAGCCAGTTTATCCAAAGGCTCTGAGGATGCAGATAAAACAGTCTGGATATGTGGTGGCATTCTTTGAAGCCACAAACTTTGCAGAAAGTCATCCTGGAGTTGGCCATTAGACAGCTCTTTCATTTTTCGCAACAGGTGGCTGGGCTTCTCATCTCCTAGCTGAAGGTCAGTAAGCAGTTTCTTAATTTTCTGAGTCTCCGAGTCGCTAAATTGGGTGATGAGCCGCTGCGAGAGAGTGTGATATTTGTCACTGTTCGGAGGGCTTAACACAATGTCCGACACGTAGGAGAGAGTTTCAGCATCCAGGTTCGCAACCAAAGCAGAATACTTAGTATCATCACTGGAGATACCACTGAATGTGAATGCATGGTCGCATTGCGCAATCCATAGACGAACGTTGATTTCCAAAACGGCGGCAGCCGCAACGCAATACGAGCGACTTCAACGGTTTCACTAGTCATATTGTAGAATAAGCAGGAAGCGAAACGAATCTCCGAGCAGATGCTTCAAGTGGCCTTGAGGAGAAGGAGAAAAAAAAATCTTTCGCTACGGGGTGATCATCCGTAGTAGAAGAATTTGTATTGCATTCGCCATTAGAACAGAATAGCTTACGTGTTTTTAAGTCCAAAAAGGGGTCACCACTGCCGCGTTGCGTGGTTAAGCATTCTTCATCACAACACGGTTGAATTAAATAACAATAAACATTTATTAACTTTAGATTAAATGTGCAATTAAGAGGTAAACTTCTAAAAACAACAACACATGGAACCAGGCACGCTACAATAATAATAGATCAATTCAGTTCAGTTTTGGAGTCGTTATGTTGAGCTGTAAGGTCGCTGCAAATCAAATGATGAAGAGTATGAGTCCTCCACTGAAATCGATCCAGATTTGGAAGAGGGAGACACAGTTAGAAATTAATGTTTTATATGTATAGACACATAAACATTTGGGAAGAACGTGACTTTAAAGGAGACAACTGGTACACATCCACTTTCAGATGAATTTTTGAAAAGAAAAAAAACCTATGGCTAGAATAATAAGAGAAAATTAAAAAGAAATTCCAAAATAAGATATAGACGGTATACTACTCTTCAATGAAATAACTTCATTCAAAGATATTTTTCCTTCTAGAAATTATAGTGAAAAATGATCTTATTCCCTGTTTTCCCAATTTTGCTCTAGCATTAAGAATTTTTTTAACCTAACCTGTTTCTGTAGCTTCCGATGAAAGAAGTTTCAATAAATTAAAAATCATTAAAAATTACTTGAGAAATAATATGACACAAGAAAATCTTTCAGATTTGGCCAGTAGCACACACAGGAATTTTTCAAAGGGGGGGATCCGGGGTCGAAAGTTCACCATTCTTGTATCATACTCCTTTTGATTTTGTTGATTTTCGGTAACAAAACACAGTAAAAAACTAATTATTGAATAAATAATCAGAATTTATTAATAAAATTAATCATTAATAACAAATAGTTATTTAAATTTTACGTACTATATACTTAGAATTATAATCAATCCGAAAAAAATCAAGGGCTTTGAGGGGGGTCCGTACCCCCCTTGTGTGCACCACTGGATTTAGCCATAGTCTCAATTGAATCCAAAATCTCAGAAAAAACTGATTTAACCAAAACTATTAACAAATTTGCTTCTCAGAAAGCCAGAAAAGTTATTTTATAGTTACAGTAAAATCTGGCGTATAACGTGCCCCTACACATATTCGCTGTATAACACGTTATTATTAATGTCTTTTACTTTTTATTCTTATATAAGTTGATGATTTTTTAACGTCAACGTTAAATATTAGTTAAAATATGAAAAGTTCTCTAGGAGAGGGGGTGACACATTAGGTGTTTGCACGAGGGCGGCCGATACCCTAGGATCGGCCTTGGCCCCAATGTATGTAAGCAAAGAATAGTAACACACTAAGGGCTCCTAAAGAAGTACTCGAAGCATTTTGATACAGGGTCCACTCTGGAGTACCTACGCCAGTGATGAAAGGGCAAATTTTGTAAACCTTTTGTTTTTAAAAATTAAACGCAAAACCCTCATACTCTTTTAAGAAGAATCCTAATACACATCATACGGGAAGACTGCAAAAATAGAACTTGAAATTTGAAGCAGTAGAATCCAAAATGGAAATTGAGGTTTTTTAGCAAAATCATATTTATATGAATCGAATTGCTTACCACGTACATAATTTAATTATATTGTAGAATTTCTGTTAATAATTGCATATATTTTAGAATTAAAAATCTTTGAATGTATATTTTACATAAGGAATTAAATATATAAGTAGTAATTATATCATTTTTAAAGTATCCAAAATTATTATTGAGAGATAAATTATATTCATGAAATTTACATTATTATATTTTTATTTATGAATTATTTCCTTTTTTATTAGCTCAAATACTTATAAATACTTAGTTTATGAACTTAAATTAATAAAAAATATTTAAATTTTATAGTTGAAAACTTATATATATATTCATACATTTCATTGTTATGCTGCAACGAATTACTTAGGTATAAAACTGCGCTAAAATGCCAAATCAGACAACCACGAATAATTACGAATTAAAAATGCAGCAGAGACAGGCTCTTTTCTTGGATCTAGCCAATAAGAAATGTCAAAAGTGAGAGCAGAATTATATTTCGCTGCCTGTTTAACATCATCAACGAAGTAAAATTAAATTTGCCAAATAGTAGTGAGGTAAAAATTTAATGTAATAATCCGATAAACTGTTTCATTTATACCTTAATTTTTGCTGGAGTAAAAATTCTAAAAATAAAACTGAATAAGAAGTTGTGTTTTTATGCATTTTCTAAATGAACAATAGAATGAAAAATATTAAATGATGAATTGGCAACTCCTAGAAGACAATGTATAAGTGAAGTGAGTGTGATTGGTAACAAATTTATACAAGATCTAAACATGGTTTGTTTATCTTCATGTGGTTTCGAAACGAGCTTTTCATCATTTCAATAAATGAGGACAATTTTTGTAATGAATTGAAAAAATGGCTGAAATTCTTTGGAGAGAATGTGCCGAATGGTTGATTAAACAACAAGTAATATTACCTGATCACCGAGTAACTTGGCCATCTGCTCAAGTTTTAGATTTAGTTTACACCCTACGAGATGGGGTGGTATTGTGCCAACTTCTTAATAAATTAGTGGCAGGATGTATAGATCTGAAGGAAATCAGCTTACGGCCGCAGATGTCTCAGGTACCTATCAGTTTCTTAATAAGTACTCGTTTTTGAAACCATCTTATGGATTAGGAATTTATTAAATTTTGTGACATTTATGGATTCTTATGTCTTGTAGATTATACTGTGTGTTTTGGAAGAGTAATTTTCATTTAATTTGTAGTTATCTAACTAAAACATTGCTTTAACTGTGGTGAATTCAATTTGTTCTGGAACTGTCAGTTACAATATCGACATAAGGTCTTAATTCCTCCATGTGTTGTTACTTAAGAATAAAATTATATAAGCAAATGTTCAACTAAATTCATTTCTAGGCTTCCAGGCTTTAGCTTGTCTTCAACCTTAAAGAGGATATGATTCTGTTGTTAAGAATCTTAATTTTTCAAATATCAATTTGTTTAATAATTTTTTTGAAATATTAATTTTAATGACTGAATGAATCTTTTTCGGGTAATTACGTATTATCGCAACCTATTGGCGACATTGTATGAAACAAAGCACATGATTGCTAATTCAGCGCATACGACACATGTGAAATTGGGGTTGCCAATTTGGAGATTTGTCTTGAAAGTTGGTATTGTTTCCATAATATGCTAGTACTCTTTTTTGAGTTATTTCACTGGCTACTACAATCTGTGATGAATTACTATAATAGTCAGAAAGGAGTCAAATCTTAACAGATACCATTTAGCAACATTCATTCCAGGCAGATGTTTTGCAACTTATTTCTTTACCTATTCTTTGAACTTGTGCTCTGTCCTCTCTCCAGCTCACATTGAAGCCACACACAAACACACACACACAAAAAAACATTTTGCTACACCATTTATCTTTCTTTACAATTTTTCTACGACATGTCCTGTCTTCATATGTATCAATTTAATTTTAGTCAATCTTCTTAAAGTCATTTTAAGTTCTGCATTTTTTAATAAATAGTTATTAAATTTGTTCAAAAAAGTCCTAGTATCCTTTCTAAGAAAGCTTCTTTAGCTGTCTTGCCACATTCTTCATAATTTTTTTTAAAATTCCCGAGATGTTGCCCCTTCAATTTCATTTTTAGTTATTGGGACACATAAAAATCAGTTAGAGTAGGTGCAGGGTATTATGAAGCAAATCTCAGCTAAAGTAATCTTTAACCAAATTTTTGTTAAAATGTAATTGTGTATGAAATACTTGCTATTATTTAGTTAGATCATTTATTGTTTAAAGTATTAAATTAATTTATAATGCAAATAGTGAATATAATACAATACTAATCTGCCACATATTTGATTGTCTAAATTATTTTACAGAAAGAAATGTATTCAATAAACCTGTAGGCAATTGATTTTTTTTTCTTGTTACAGTTCTTATGTTTGAAAAATATCCGCACATTTCTTCAGACTTGTCAGAATGTATTTGATATTAGTCCTTCTGATTTGTTTGAACCCTCTATGCTGTTTGATTGTACAGATTTTGGAAAGGTTGGTATTTATATATTATTCATTGATATTTAATTACTCTTTTTGAATGAAAAAATGTATTTTTGTGAAAAGTGTAAGATATTCTTCAATTATAATTAAACCTTTTCTTTTTAAAGTTAAAAAAATGTAGAAATATTTTTTTTTTGAAGTCAGAACATTATTGAGTTGTTAAAATTATACTTATTTCTGGTATAGTGCTTTATTGGCAGTTAACATAATTTTGTCAACATTTCATTGATGATAGGCATAAAAGATTTGGTTCTGTTCGATTAGTAGGGTGTCGGCAATAATTGTCTGTAACCATTTTCCATTGCTTTCTGCATTCTTTTCAATGATAATTGAGTAAAATTAGTAATGACTAACTATAAGTAGCTTTTATTTATGCATATTTTATATGTTATTGCAAAAAATTTGTTCAGCAAAAGAAATTTCATTTTTTGTGTGTTCTTCAAATGTTAGAAATACAGGTCATTCACACTTTATAGAAACAATTTTGTAGTTTTATTTTCTCGTTTGCATTTTCAGATAAAACTTTGACAACTTCAGAATAATAGTCTACTAATGTTTTCTTTTGATTGATTTTACATTCCAAAGATTTATTTTTGAAAAAGGCTTCAGAAAAATTGATAGATGACTCAAAGGTTATGTAACTGCTCTTTCTGAGAAGAAATATTTGTATCAACAAATTATAAAACAATGTATAAATCTTGGTTATTGCATTTCAAAAAAGGTATTTATTATATATTAAATTTGAAATGATAAAAATGTCTAGCTGAAAGTAAAAATTAAAACTTGACCATGAAACTGCATCCTAAGACTGTTCAAATGTAGGCAACTATCAAGAAAGTGAAGTCTCTGATCCTCAAAGAAAATTTGCTGACTCAAAGATTTATTGCATTGAGACTAGGAATGTCTTTTGGAACTGTAAGCAAAATCATTCATAAAGATTGAAAGTTAAAAAAAAAATGTCTAAACTTAAAGTTTATCTGCTTTTGCCAAAACATGCTGAAAGCAAAACAGGTTGTGGAAAATTGTATAAAAAAGATCTAGAGCTGAAAAATGGAAATTTGTGGTAATACTTGATAATGTATGGGTATTTTTAAGTGACTGTAATAAAAGATCAAATTTCTATTGCTCAACTGACGAGAATGACCATACAAAACGGCTTCGTCAGTGTACAAAAAAGTTCCCAAAAATATTCATGATAGTTACAGGATTTTATTAAAATTGCAAATTAAAAAAGTTTCAAGTGAAGCTGAAATTAATTCACTCTATTATCAGCAGAATTTTTGAAGAAATTCCAGCCTTATATGGAAAGAATATTGATAAAGTTGAGCTTCATATGGACAAAGCCTCTTGTCACATGTCTAATTTAAATGCTGTTTTCATATCAAAGAAAGAATCAGAAACAGGAATAAAATGTATCCCATTTGATGAAATATCTATAAAATCACTTGAAGCTTCAATGGACTTTTGTGCCTTCGGTTTATTAAAATGAGTTTTAGGGAAAAGGCATCCAAGAACACTGAAGAGATTTTGGAAAATGATTCAAGAGGGAGGGAGTAAATTTGGCATGAGAGTACTAAGACAAAGTTTACTTTCATTAAAAAATCAAGCTAGAGCTATTGTCAAGAATCATGACTATCAGATAGAAGCAAATCGTCACAAAACATACAACATTGACAGATAAAAATTAACTTTCAAAATTGTTTCCATAACAACCTTACATTATTCTGTACATTTTAGATAAGTTTCTATAATGAAGTTTCATTTAAATTGACATTTAGTTTTTGATGTGTTAAACAAATTATATTTTGTGTAATATTTGGTAGGAACATTATTTTAAGATAGTAAATATCTTAAAAGACTGTGTATTGTGTTGAATTCCACTTTTCATTACTATCATTTTAAGTGTATCTGAGAATAACATTTCGCTGTAAAAAAGACATCTCATAGTAAAGTAGATTTTCCATAACTTGATTAGTAATATGAGTGGTATTTGGATTGTAATTTTGATAAATCGGAAACTACTGTTGTTTTGAATGAGTTATTGTAACCTTATTGTTGGTACAAGTTATACTAGAAATATTAGTTTTTGTTGGCTGTAAATTCATGTTTTATCAATAAATTTTTGTTTTATCAGGATTATAGCAATTGCATTAATAGTCTAAACCAGTGATCCGCAACCCCTGGTCCATGGATCAAATGGTGCCGGGTCGCCTAAAGAAAATTAAACTATTGCCATTTTATATAAAGTCGTGCATTTCTCTCGGATTTGCACAACTTTCCACAAAAATCACTTTATAATCCACGTTAAATCACTTTTATTCATTTTTGGTGTAACTATATTTTATTCTGAAGGCATATTTAAATGTAACTAAATTAAAATTGTTAAATCAAAACAATCTAAAATATAAACAATCAACGTGTCCTACCCTCAGGGGGCCATGGTAAAATTATCAAACGTTGACCAGTCCTGATGTAATTTTTTATTTTTTTTCTTGCAGGTTTTACACACCTTATCTGTGTTATCAAAATCTGAAAAAGCACAAGCATCTGGCATAAAGTAAGGATTATGAAAATTTTGAATATTAAGTTAAACTGTTATGTTTGCATATTTTTCAATATTTAATGGCTGGAGTGTGAGACAGAATCAAGGAATCATATTTCAAATGAATTATTTTATTGTTTATTGAAGTGTAGTATAATGTGAATATTACCCAGTAACACATAATACTTATATATACATTCAGTGGAGAATGAAATGCTGTTCAGCCTTGTAAATAAACTTTTTGGGGATTTTTTTAATATGTTGGCCCATTTACAATGGAAAATATCTAAAAAAGTAGATGTTGGTATATCCACGCTGACTGATTAGAGTAGTTATCGAGAAGTGGATACTTGATATAAAACAAGATGCAAAGAGAGGGTTTTTAGTTGTCCAATATAAAGTTGTATTCTTTGCATGAATATTAGAATCATCACAATTATACCAGTGAATAGTATTAAATGTTGGGCTTGAGCTGCTTCTGTTGGTGGAAAAAAAAATAAAAAAAAAATAGAAGAGTTGTAGATAGGTGTAGCTGTTTCCACTCATTAGAATGTTATGTTTATAGCATTCTTATGCCTAGCCTATAGCTAATATCATATGGTATGGTTTTGATGAATGTGACAGTGTTCTTATACATATTTCTAGCCATGTAAATTTATTTGAGTTCAGGGTACATATTGTAAAACTTATGATTGTATTGATGTAGAAATATTATTCAGTTGTAAAGTTGGCTGCATAGTAAATATTCACTGAAGAAAGAGGATAAAACAGACAAACATTTCTTCATGGCCATTAAAATCTTGTTAAATTTTTCTGCAGACCTACCATCTAATACTTTTGGGAAGCTAATAAAATGTGAGAGGAGACTGGGACTGTTGTCAAGTTATCCTGTAGAATCCGAGTGGTAGATTTCTCTCATATGTCCCATACACTTATCAATTACTTCATTGATTATGTACTTTACTTTTAATGTTAGCAACATCAAGTATTGATTAAATATTACTTGGATATTTTTGTAATTCTTCTGATCATTTACATATTTCTGTCAATTTATGTTTCTTTACTTTTATTGAGTATAAATGCATGTACTATTATTTCCCTCTTTATGTAAATATAATGAAAGAGAGGGAATAATTGAGTTACCTGAATTTGAAAGTAAGCTAAAAAGAAGTTATTTATGTTTATTTCTTGAAAAGTATGTTTTAATTTTAGTTCTTGTGGTAAGTTTATTTAATGTTTTTGTCTTAGTCTATCTTGAATTAATTTGTCTAATTTTGTGTTTATGTAATTGAAATGGTGAAACACAATTTTAGATAAGGCTGAAGATATATGAGAGCTTTCTAAAAAAATATCCAACCTTTGGCTAGGAAAAATATATTACTTATGTGAAAGGATTGGGACTTTAATTTCTTGCAAAATAGGCCTCTTGTACCTTTATGTATTTAGCTCACCAATTATGCCACTGCCACAAAAGATTTCTTGAAGATTTCATTTGGAATGGTGTTCTTCTCCATCATTGTATTCTGTATTACCCCTTCTCTCTTATAATAGGGTTCTTTCAGTAGCATCTTTAACTTCAGAAACAACTAGAAATCATAAGGATCCATCACAAGGTAATTGAAGGATGACCTGATGATTGAATTTTATGTTTTGCCAGGAGGACATTCTTTCTCTTCTGCTGATTGCAGTTTAGGCACAAATTTTGCTGGCACTCTGTGGATATTCAGATCATTATCACGTAAAATTGCATGTGTGAAATCTTTACAGATTTCAACTTTGGAAATATCTCATATTGTCAGACAATAATATTTTTTTACAAGGTTACCTCTCAACAACAACTGCATTTTCAATAGTTTGTGGTCTCTCACAATGCTGGTTACTCTTCACTAATTTTTTAATTTGTTGAATTACTCCTTTATTTATGTTATCCCCATAGCTTTTTGGTGGTGGTAGCTGAGTGATCATGACTTCAAACTCATGGCCAGCGAGTTGTGAGATTGAGTTCTAGTGCCGCTGAAGACCTGCTTTGTAAAGGGATTGATGCATGTTAAATCTGTTGTGACTCAAAACTCTTACATTGGCTGGATATGGATGTTTGGAGAGTGAGGTGCCAGTTCAGATATCCTTATCACTTAGCCAAGGTTCATAATTAGGAGGTCTGCAGTCACGTTGCTTTAGAGGGTGGCATTACTAAAAAGTTACCAAACACCTGTTTATTTTTATGAATTGTTTTAGTTCATGAGTTGTGCCAAGTTTTTGACAAAACTTGATGTAGTATCTTTGTTCAACTTTTCCCCTTATCATGAGAGAAATAAAAGACCCCACAATTCTTAGAACAGCACCACATGAGGTAGCCATTAGGGATGGCGATTTTTTCTGAAAAAGATAGATTTTTAAATCGATTCAAACTGGAATCTAATGAATCAAAAATCTTAAATTCTTTGTTTAAGCCTTGACTTTCCAGTTCAGAGTTGCTTTTTCACAAGCGACTTATGAAAATCTCAAATTCCTTTTTCCATATCAGTCCCTTCTATTGCTTCCACTTCTTCACTATTATTTTGTGGAAGTTGTTGCTGTGTCTTAATATCTAAAATTGAAGTATTTATTCTATTTATTGCTTGAGAACAGGCTTCTTGGTCAGCAAAATGAATTTTTTTAAATTCTAGAATCTAAAATTGTCGCAGCAGCTAACAAATGAATTTGTTGGACACTTCCAAATCATTTCTTTAAGTCGTCCGCAATTAAAATTCTTATTTTAGCACAAATATCAGTTAAAGTTTTCATTGTATTATATTTTTCAGTCAGACAAGATACGATTGGTATAATTTTACTGGCAGTAACATAGTCTTCTCCCGATATTTCTTTAGTTATTACTTCTAATGGTCTATATATTTATAAAATCTTTTATGAATTTTAACTGCTGGGCAGTTAGCATTTTTGGCACTTTAGGATACTTGATTAATAGTGGCGCAATGATTTTGGATATCTCAACAAATCTTTCTAAATGATAAAAAACAGAATTCCATCTGGTACATACAGACTGAATCGGCCCCAAAGGCTTTTTTTTTGTGATCCTGAGCTTTCTTTAAATAATCAGCAACATTTATATTATGCTTCAAATATGTAGTAGTATCTTTGACAGCTGTTAGTACATTCTTGGCTTCATCCAGTTCATCCATATTTTCAAATGGTTTTGATGCTACTAAGTTAAATGTGTGGGCAAAACATGGTATGTGTTAATTTTTGCCATAAACATTTGTGACAGCTTTAACAATATTTGCACCATTGTCCGTTACAACTGCTACCACTTTGTTACTTGTTTTCTTTCATTATAATAATTACTTGAGCTAAACCTTCCGAAATTATTAACATAATTAATAATTTTAAAATCAGAACGGCCCCAGGCCGAGAAGGAATCGCGACAAAAATGTGTAAACATTTTAATAGATCAATTATCTTTCAAATAACTAACATTATTAACAATATCCTGAAAGTGGGTTACTTCCCACAATTATGGAAAACAGCCTCGGTAATTCCGATTCTAAAACCTGGGAAAGATCCTACCCTCCCAGATAGTTTTCGCCCAATATCATTATTACCTGTTCTCAGTAAAATCACTGAGAAAATTATTCAAAAAAGACTGTCAACATCTAAACGATAATGACATACTAATTCCCCAACAACACGGCTTACGAGCCGGACTCTCCACATCTCACCAGCTGCTGCGGGTGGTGGAGTACATTAAGTCAGGATTCCAAAACCAGAAATCTACCGGAGCTGTTTTCCTAGACATCCAGAAAGCTTTTGATAGAGTATGGCATGTGGGACTACTCTTCAAATTAATCAAAATTAACACTCCTCCCCACTTAATTAAACTAATAGACTCCTTCCTCAAAAACCGATCTTTCTCGGTAAAAGTAAACAACACTCATTCTTCCAACAGAAGAATTCTAGCGGGAATGCCTCAGGGCAGTTCTATTTCTCCGATTCTATTTAATATCTACGTTAACGATATACCTAGAACCAGCCAATCCCACGATTTGCATGTTTGCCGATGACACGGCGATCCTGGCACAAAGTAACGAGCTCCAGCTCGTTACTCACTTCCTACACAAACACTTAGCAAAACTAGAAGATTGGTTCTCTACATGGAAAATTGCTCTAAATGTAGCAAAAACAGAGGCCGTCTTCTTCTCACACCACATCAAAAAAGAACCACCTAAATTATATCTACATAACACACACATACCCTGGTCCAAAAACACCAAATACCTAGAGGTTATCCTCGATAAAAGACTCATTTTTAAACAACATATTATTCGCATCCGCAGAAATTTTAACATTTCCATTGCTAAAGTTTTCCCTTTAATTGCACGGAAATCATGTTTATCATCAAGAAATGAGTTGCTTATTTATAAACTCGTTCTCAGACCAATCCTACAATACGCAAGTCCAATCTGGGGCCAAGCAGCCTATTCTAATATTAAAATGTTAGAAACAGCACAAAATAAAATCATAAAAATTATAACCGACTCTCCATGGTATGTGAGAAATGAGATGAAATCAGATCAGCATTAAAGCTTAAAACCTTAAAAGATTTTTTCAAAAAGATCGCTATCAAATTCTTTAATAACAGATTCACATACTAACCGAGCAATTGCTCGTATTGATAAATGTAACATTAATCCATTATTTAACAGACCACGTAATATTTTAATTTAATTCTCAAATCATGCAAAATTCTCCAACTCCGCAAAATTCTTTCTCGAACTCGCTCTTGACCTATGGGAACAGAGCGAGCCGACCAATAGCGTAACGAGTTCTGGGAACGCTTTGGCTCCCAGATCTCCTCCTTCTCAGACACACCCACTCCAACCGGCTTCAATAGGCTGCTCCCTGATTGGACCACTCAGACTTCCCCTAATTCTCTCATATAGCCATCCGTTTTGGGCGATTTTCAAATAGGATGAGATTCTCGACGACGCAGGTAACTCCGTGTTGGCTGAGTCGCTCATTCTCACCTTGCAAGACCGCTTTAAGAGGTCATTTCTTATTTATTTAATTACTCAGATCTCACCACTACCCCACTAAATTTTCAAGAAACACATTCACTCAGAAATTTTTATTTAATTACACTCGTAGTAAATTTTAATTCTTAATTATTCTTCCTTTTATTCTCACACCTAATTTTATAATTATGCAGCTAAGAGATAAGCTGAACTCATGTAACCACCCAGTATTTCATGAAAGGAGTTAGAGCTTCCCTGCGGGAAGCAGGTACTCCAGTAATCCATCAACTTATACTTGAGCTAAGTAGTCAGCATTTTGTGATTCTGTTAGAGCAGTTACAACAAAAATTATGCTCATTAATTTATTTTCATGTATACAATGACCAGTTTAGCCTAAGTAGCTTTGACTATTCCAGAGTCGGTCCAAACATCTGCAGTTAGATAGTGCTTCTACTTCTTGTATTTTTAATTTAAGTTGTGTTGAAAGAATGTCATATTTATTGTCCATCATATGGGTGATTGTTTTTCTGGCTGGAATTTGCTGTTTAAAGACTGATGCAGAGGCAGTAGAAGAAGCACACTTTCAGTATCCGAATGATCAATATTTTGCAAATCTGGAACTGGAACGATGTCTAACGTCGTATCATCTACAACCTAAAAAAAAGAATATATAGTTATTTTGATTTATTGAACATTGATTCTTAACTTTTTGAAACTCAGTACATTGGAAAACAAAAAATGTGATATAAGGAATACAGGTTTCACTGACTTGTTCATTTCCATCACCATTTCGTACATTACCACATTTACCACCACAACTTTTACTCTTCTTCTTTTGACTTATGGTCTTGATTGTTAGATGACATCATAATAAATGATTTCGCAAGTTTGTTGTGTTTCCTTTAGTTTTTATTTCCTGGTGACAATATCTGCATGTGCCTCTTAAGTCTTTTTTATGAAGTGATTCCATGCCTCACTTTTACTCGACATGCTGAAAAAATAAATTTTTTCCTCATTAAACATGGTAAAAAATAAAATTTTTAGTGATTAGTTTAAGTAATCTTCAAAATCTTATCAGCATCAATTCATTTAATTTAAGAAAATAGTTTGTGACATGGTACCCAAAAAATCATCAAACTATTGATATTTTTTTTTATTGGCTTATATGATACCTCTAATCGTTATAAACATGCCTGCAAAATTTCAAAACTTTATCTGTATTTTTTTTATTAAAATATGGAACAATTTTTGATGCTGGACAGCCGACTAAACAAAACTGCCATGCCCACTTTTCAGGTTATCTGCTAGAAAAGCACCTGATAAAAAATGAATTAATTATTTTTCTACCACACACAAATGAGACTAACATATGTAGAATTATATATGCAGTGACAAATCATTTGAAGAAAAAAATTGTGCAATTCATGCAAAAATTCTAGTTTGTATATTGTTTATTAAGGAGCAAATGGATTTAGTCAAGAATAAAAGTTGAGCATGCTTTTTATAATATTATGAATGAAATTGAAACTTCAAAACGGAATCTCCCAAAGCATAAATACAAATCCCATTTTGATAACTCAGATAATTAAAAATCTAATTTCGCAAAAATAGAAAAACTCTCATTTTTATATATTTGTTTTCGGTGATATATATATATATACATATATATAAATATATATATATATATATATCCCATGTATGTGAAATTCAACACAATTACTATTAAAATATTTTAAGATATTTATTTAAACAAATGCACAGATTTAATTATTCGATTTTGATATATTTTCCCAATAAATTGTTATTTGATTTTGCTTTCATCCGTATACAATATTAAAAAAAAATAATGGTATAAACATCTTTTGTACATGTTGTGCATTACTTAAGTTGTAAAACTGAGCATGGAATTAGCTCTGAGGTGTGTGTATTTATTTTTTATAGTTATTAGGGTAAAGTTTCGTGAAATATTGATCTTTCATTTGTTTTTCTTATATATATTCATTATGCCAGTATATTGTTTAATTGTTCTATATTTTTTCAATTTCTTATGGTAAGCAGTTTTAAATAAGCTAATTAACATTTCATAAAAGTTTCTGACTGTTTGATGATTATTATATCATGCTATCCATGGAATGAAAACTTCAAACTGATATTTCTCCATGTTGAATTTTTGATCATATGCTATCATTCAAAACCCTAAGGCTTTATTGATAATTGAAGTAGGGATGTAAATTTTTTAATGAGAATGTTCCAAAATGTATGTTTTGTAAAACTGTGTATGGAATTAGCTGTAAGATATGTAGTAAATTTTTTTAAAAAAATCTCAAAATCAAAAGAATTGCTTTTTTGAGAACTTTTGTATGCTTCACAGCAAAAAAATTAACATAAAATTAATGTGCAGCAGCATAAAAAAACCCATTCACAGTTTTATATAGTTTATTATAAAGCACTTCGAAAAAAAGTTTTGAAAGAAAATGTACCTACGTAAAAAAGCCTTAGGGATTTAAAAAACTTTAAAAACTTTCAATTTTACAAAAATTTTGCAATAAATTTGCAATTTTTATTTGGAATTATTACTTAATAATGACCTTTATTAAATACAATTAAAACAAAATTCCAAAAATTAAAAACAAAAGAAAATTTAAAGATTGAACCCAGTCGCCTTAACATTTTATGCATAAAAAAATTAAGGTACAAAAACTATAATACGAACACGTAAGCTGATTTTACTCGATTAAAACAAAATTGGAGTAAAATTGACAGTTGATTTTTAGAAAAATAACAGGAGCTTTAATATTTTGTATGTAAACAAAATAAATAATTCAAGATTATATAGATGAATAAACATAAAGTAATAGTAAAATATAAACACTTCATCAATTAAGAATTCCATGTAATATTCATTAGTAATTATTCGTATGTAAACTAATTTAAATAACTTACATATCTGGTTAGGTTTAACAATAGCAGCTAACAGAACAAACTCAAAATAATAGTATCAAGGTAAAAAATAAGAAGCCGTTTACTTACCCTCAATTACTTATTATTCGGTTACAAACACTTCATAAAAATAAATATTTATTTCACTAATCACAATATATTATGACAATCAGTCAATCAAGGCATAAACAAATGACGCAATATCAACTAATACAAAAAGTCAAAAGATTAAAAAAACGTAACTTTTTTATTTATTTATTAAAGAGATGCAAAGGAAACTAAGCACACAGATATCTTGCGAGTGTTTTTGAGTAATTAACCCCTTAAACCGTCAACCGTAATGTTACGGGTTTTAAGCATAAGCATAGTGCATTCAACTAATTGTAAATAATTTGGTTGGATTGTCGTATCGACCACTTATCCCGCCAAATCGATGAAGGGTCAAAATCGCCAAATCGCAGGGTTGCTACTCCAAAACACAACACACAAAAACGCGCCAAATTGGTGGTTTTTCAAAATTTGGCGGACCAATGGCCGATTCGACAATTTCACCAATAATTTTATGGTTTTTACCAAAACAGAAAAAAAATCGAATGTCGATTTTCTAGGATGAAATATCGAGTCACTGAATCGATTCAGTGCTACATATCGATTTAAAAAATCGATCTATTTTGGCCCGAGAAATCGATTTTTCGATTAATCGATCTCAGATCGCCATCCCTAGGCGACACCCAGAAGAAAAAGATTCAAAGATGTGCATTAAGCCGTTTCCTACCACTGTATAAAGTGGGACAATCCAAGTATTTTTTTGTGTGGGAAAATTCAATTTTGGATACTTTTTAGACAACCCTTATTATTCATTAAAAATTTTTTTAGTGTTTTTTATTTAACTTAATTGTTTTTAATTCTTCTATCTGTTGTATTATTAAAAAAATAAGGATACCTTTACTATTTTTTTTTCCAATTTTCATTGCAGTTGGAATAATCGATATTTTTCTTAATGACTCAAAATTAGGATTTCAAACTCATTTTCCCCTATAGCTGATTTCTAATAAGCAAAATCCTGTGAACCGAACTATCAGTTTTCAATATGATTTTTCTATTATTAATTTTCTTTTGTAGGAGGAAGCACTATTGCTTGGAATTTGTATCATAGGGTTTTTGTTGTTCATTTTTTGATATTTTAAATTATGTGATACTGGTTCACTTTGCATATTCATATCAAGCAGATTATTTCATTTTTTATACGTCACAGCAAAAACATTATTCTACTTTGCATTTTACTTGGAATTATCAGTGAATTTGTCTGAGCAATTTTTTGTTTAGTTTTATCACCACCTTTTTTAAATAAGAGCCTGATTGAGAAAATAGACAAGTTTGCACAAAATAATACAATTTTAATAAAAATATTACTTTTCTTTGAACATTAACTTTCTAGTAACAGAATAATGACACAAACTAATACACATAAAGTGATTGAACTTACTTTTTTGTTAACTGAAAGTAGAATATTTAAAACTAGGCACACAAAATAAAATGCAAAATAATTGTGCAATAAAAACTTTATTGCCTGGTTATTATAAGATATTCGCCGCTAATGGGGTTAAGAAAGTGGGACTTCGACTGAAACAACTAACAATTGGATAATTAGTTTACTGGTAAATAATATGGCTCGTTTTTAATACTCATACATATTAGAACATTTTAAAATTGAGCTACGATATCTCTAGTAAAACTTTTGTTATATACTGTTGACTGGATTGTAAAGATATTTGTTGTGGGCCATATGCAGCTTCTGAACCACGAGTTTTGAGATACTTGGCCCAAACAGGATTATGATATTAATGGACATATTAATTTGCATAGTTAATTTAGTTAAAGAAACAATTTCATTTCCAATAACTTTTTTTCTCCTAAAATTAGCCAAAATTGTAAAATTTCACTGGAAAGTTTTTGAGCTAAAAGGTTTTAAATGGGTTAATTGAGTGTCTCAGATATTTGGTGATATGAAATTTTCTACCAATATTTTTTAAATGTGATTACATAAATCTATAAGTTATAATTTTTTTAAACTCAAATATAATTTTTTTTTTAAATATTTATAAAATTTTTAATACTTTATAAAAAAAAAGAATTGTAATGCATAAATTTTTTAAATATTTAGTTTTCTTTGTGCCAAATTTTTTTCCAATTTTCTTCAATAGTTCAAAAAATATTCAAAGTTAAACTTACAATTTGAAAATAATTGGCACGTGATCGTATATTAGTGTTTCTTATACTAAAGTACACCCCATTCCAATATGCAGCAACAAGAAGAACATAAAATATCAAAACCAAATTTATTGGAGAGCTAACACACAATACAAAAATGATTTAAAGTCATTGGCGTGGCTAGCTCTGAGGGTCCTGTATCAAAATTCCTAGGGGACCCTTTTTATATCTGGGAGCTCTGTTAATGGGACTGTAGTTACACACATTGGGGCCCCTGTAGCTTGGGGTCCCGTATCATTGATACGGCGGTAGCTACGGCACTGTTTAAAATACATGGAAATACAGCCATCTGGGAAGTGAAAAAAAATATAATCGGTAACGAGCTTTGCTAATATTGTTGGCAATAATCTGTGCAACGCATTTCAGCATTGTTTGAAAGAAACTTTGAATAACTTTTTTTGGGGGGAGGGGGATAAAGGTAGTCCATGCTGCCATCATACATTGCCAAATTTGATTTAGTGTAACAGAGGAAAATGTTTGCCACATAGTTGTTTTCCAGTCATTGACTAGACCTGCTCGATAAGCAATAGATTGGGAGAACGGGAAGGCCAAGGTATTAATGTTATCTAATGGGCGAGGAAGAATTCTTGAATATTACGGGAGATCACGCGTTTTTCTATGTGAATGTGGCTTCAGGCAAGTTCGGAAGATAAGGGAAAACAACTGGCTGCAGAACCTCAGACATAACGCTGGGAGGCCGATGTACTTGCAATGGGTGAATTCCAATGCCACTCCAAACCATAATACCTGGTCCAGGACCAGTACAGCGCTATATAAAGCAGTGACTAAGCAACCTTCCTCCAGGGTGTCTCCAAACTCTTATCTCTCGACTGTAGTTTTGGTGGCTGAAGTATAATTTGTAGAGACAATTTCTCGTACATGTTCACTATTCAGTGCACCATTGCAGATGCAGATGCCTGTGATTTTGAGACAGGTAATCGCAGCAGTGGACATTTTGTGGGTAGTTGATTGTGCTGTAAATGGTGCCGAATGATATGCGTAGCCATCGCTTGTTTTGCAACAGACTATCTTTATTGTGATGTTGGTTTTTATGTAGCTGAGCGATCAATTATAGCTATGCACACAGTATGCCTGTCATCACGTGTAGTGTGGTGCGACGAGGCTGGTGCCGTCTGTCACACAGTTTTTGCATTCTGCATCCATCCATCTATAACAGATCCGAAACCCTCTTGCTTGGTTACGCCCGACGAGATCACTACTTTCGTGGAAGGATTATCTGCATTCTCCATAGGCAACAATTCTTCCTTGGTTAAACTTAAAAAAGGGATTAAATGATGTTCGTATTCGTTTTTGAAGCATACTGAAGCTGCTCTTACAAACAACAGCATTGAAAAGCTATTCCAGTATTTCAAAATGGCATGGTCTACCTTTATATTACGTTTGTTACTTTCGCTACGGACCTCTATGCTATGCATCTGACCTGAAGCGTAAAAATCATCGCAGCACAAACGGCGAAAATATCACGAGATTTTGATGCTTCTTTCTCGGTGATATATTTTGAATATAGTTAGAAGTGTATTAAATTATTTGTCTTTTTTACGCTGTGCAGCCATCACAGCCAAGTGGATATGGTCACGAGTTCATGACCTATGTTGTTTGCAATCTAGTCGTGAGTGGTTAGAATCGTGAGGGCGTTAGTAGGGCTGATTATTTTTCTCCCATCTAAGCACATTATTCGT
This sequence comes from Trichonephila clavipes, assembly GCA_019973935.1. Taxonomy (NCBI): domain Eukaryota; kingdom Metazoa; phylum Arthropoda; class Arachnida; order Araneae; family Nephilidae; genus Trichonephila; species Trichonephila clavipes. The sequence goes on from BMAU01021435.1 coordinate 1,082,197, forward strand.
CTCCCATTTAGCTTCCTCACCTGCGCTTTCTAAGGTGAAACCAAAGGAGAATGAACGGTGACGTCTCAATTGAAAGTTTTGATCCCGAAACACCCGTAGAAAACGCCTTACTAGAGCAGTTACCAAAAAGCCACGATTTTTTTTCCTTTTTTCTCTTGAGCTACTGGAAATAACTAATAGCATTTGCAAAAATTGGTGCTTCTTTCTAATTGCTTCGTATTAATGACCATTCCGGACGTGGATGAATATTGTAAATTAACGGATTTCTTTAATATTGTTGAAGTAGAATATTAGAGTTCCATTCTTAAGAACGAACATTCTCTGAAAAAAGCCATTCCAGGTCTCTTTATCAGGAAGGAGTTTGATGTTTCTAAAATCGCTTGTGTGTGCGGAAGCGGATTCCATATTCAATAAATCTCTTAGTTAACAAAATGTAATCATGTTAATGTTGCTATTTTATCTGCAGATTCAAAAAATAGCAGAATTCTGCATGATAACATAAGTATACGAATTTATGGCACTCTTTGATCATACCGCGAGAAACAAGTCAACCGGTGTTGGCTGCTGCGAAAATGGTTTCGCTAGGTTTTGTCAATTCCCTATGCTTTGTGTCCTCTGTGCAAGCCTACATTCTGTCAAAGAGCTCAAACTCGATTTTGATGAGCCCATGGAATGCGTTAACGATTCTGGTGAGCATACTGCGAACTGATGCTATTGCTCAAAACATTTCAACAATTAAAAATACCAGAATAAAAATATTTATAGTTTTGCTGTTCGTCTAAGAACAAAAAACGCTACAAAAAGGAAGCAGATGCCTTATACTAAATAAAATGTTCCAGGTTTCCATAAGGTAACCTCTAATAAAGGGTGTTTTTTTAGAGGTATAGAACTTTAAATTGCAATAAAACAACGATGTATTATTCGATTGACATGAATTTTCTTTTATTCGAAAGATAATCTTGTGGCATTACATTTTAAATATGATTTCTGGCATAGGACTGCCACGGCTGGCTCGGATGAAGTCCAATCTGGACGTCCAATTTTCGATGACTTTTTCCAACATTTGTGGCCGTATATCGGAAATAACACGGCGAATGTTGTCTTCCAAATGGTCAAGCGTTTGTGGCTTATCCGCATAGACCAATGACTTTACATAGCACCACAGAAAATAGTCTAGCGGTGTTAAATCACAAGATCTTGGAGGCCAATTCACAGGTCCAAAACGTGAAATTAGGTGGTCACCAAACGTGTCTTTCAATAAATCGATTGTGGCACGAGCTGTGTGACATGTTGCGCCGTCTTGTTGGAACCACAGCTCCTAGACATCATGATTGTTCAATTCAGGAATGAAAAAGTTAGTAATCATTGCTCTATACCGATCACCATTGACTGTAACGTTGTGGCCTTCATCGTTTTTGATGAAGTACGGACCAATGATTCCACCAGCCCATAAAGCGCACCAAACAGTCAGTTTTCTGGATGTAACGGTGTTTCGACATACACTTGTGGATTAGCTTCACTCTAAATGCGACAGTTTTGTTTGTTGACGTAGCCATTCAACCAGAAGTGCGCTTCATCGCTAAACAAAATTCGCTTATGAAAATCGGGAACAACGGCAAGCTCGTTTTGGGCCCATTCGACGAATCTACGCCTTGCTTGATGATCGTTTTGATGAATTGCCAAACCAAACTGAGAATAAATCACTTGACAGCTGTTAAATCGGTCGCCATCTTGGAAAGTAATGCCAATTGAAACTTCTATACCTGGAAAAAAACACTCTATTAATTACGCTAACGTAATTAATAACATCGAACAAGAGCGTTCGTGCCCTAATTCTGAACTAAATAATCAAAATTCATCGCCCCCTAAACACTTGTTAGTATCAATGTCGACCTCTTAAAATATCTACACATTTCCTCTGAGAAATCGAGTATGGGCTCAAACCTTTTTCTTTTGAGTGTTTAAGGAGTCACTTTCTGCCTTTTGCATATCATTGGGAGGTATAGCATATAGACAAAACTTTTGTAATCTTCGAAGCTTATTGCTATCTTCATTCTCTCACAAGCGTCTATTTAATGTCCAGGTCCCAAGTGTATATTCTCTCAAAATTGATTTCAAGAACGAATATAACTTGCGTTCCAAAATAAATTAACTCGAGACTTCATCCACGAGAGTAAAATCGTGATCTGTTTTTGGTTCGATAATACACACATTTGCCGTCTTTGACAGCTAAAACGGCAATAACCTAGTTAAACATCGAGTAGCTGGGTTTCGGGCTAGCCTTCCATACTGCCGCAAGTCGAAACTGCACTTCATTAATCGTAGTGGCTTAAGAGCGCCAAAGGCCAGTCTCGCATCAACCCATGACAAGATGGGCGAGATATCTGGAGAACGAGCAGGCCACGACAGCAGTCGGCAACATCTTCTGTATCGAGGAAGGTTAGAACACGAAGGGCAACATGTGATCTTATGTTTTTCAAAGTTGACGTCTCCGAGGACTTCGAAGATAGGGCTCAGTCACCGGCCTTAAGATCTGATAAATGTGATGCTCGCTGTTCTGATGATCGAAGATGCGAACAGGAGTGTTCTTGTGTACTAAATGGCTGTCCATGCCATCGCACCAGGCGAAGGGCTCGTTTGACGATATCGAATGCAAGCAGGCCATGTGCATTAGTTCTTCTCTGTGCTTCCAGACATAGTTGCTTCCATTATGATGATGCTCACAGAATCGGGATTGTTTGAAAAGATGACGTGTTGCTATTGCTATATATCTAGTTTTGTCGTTGGGCTAGGTCCTGTCGCCGCGCGTCTTTGTTTTGCAGTGTCAAGGGAAGTCGCAATAATGATCTCCACACTGTCCATGTAGGTACTTGTACAGCAAACAATCTCACTTCCTGACTCAAGGTCCGTGGTGTGACTGTACGATCCAACAAGTTTGATCTTTCGGGCGTTAGTGTGAAGAGGCCGATGAGATCCTGTTTAGTGCTTAGTATGATTCTCCTGAACACATCGATTTCACATTCGTATTACAGTAGCTGTGGTAATGCGTGTAGTAATATCGCAGAACGATGAATCGCACTCTCGATAGGTTACGATCCTGTTGTTGTAGAATTCCGGCACGCGCTGGCAATCGTTTCTCCTTATACGAGGCACAACATGATCTCTCTATCAACCAACAGTCAAATTCAATTTCCGAATTAGAAATCTGTTCCGTAATTTTTCTTTTATGTATAGTTTGAGATGCCGTTTCTCCTTCTAGCCTCTTTCAATTATGCCGAAATTATAATCATTTGCATATCCTAGAATCTTTTCATACAAGATTGACCTTTGTGTTATCCATTCTTCATGATGTTGCTATTTTCAATGATTAGCAGTGTATCTAATTCGAGATTATCCTTAAAAAATAATTATAAAACTCCAGAATCAACTTTAAACATTCTTTAAGAAAATAGATTTATCCCTGCACCTCAAATTTCGGTCAATATTTTTGTACGCACTCACGCACGCAGTAAAAACTAAAATTAAACCTTCGCGGTATTAAAGAACTATAGACACGGTTATAATAATGTATTTTCTTCCTTATAATTTAACAAAACTTCCATTTGATTTAAATATTATTCTGCTGAAAAGCTCTGAATTTCCTCTTTTAGTAATTTCATTATTAATGAATTAAAGATTCATTAATCTATTATTGATCTTTATAATTCAGGATTCATTTCACTTCGAATTATTTCTTTGTTTTTATAAATTGTATTAATCCTTATTAAATATTTTAAACCTTCGTTAATATTTTTGTTTCAATTACGCTAAAATGCAAAGCGTTAAAAAAAAAAAATTAGATCTAAATGTAAAAATTTGTTAAGGATGTGATTTAGCCCTGGATATGCATCTTTATATGTTATATAAAGTTCTCAAAACTTCTTTTGATTACCAGTCTCTTTAAATAAGGACCATAAATACTAGAGCAAAAGTTAATAATATATTAAGCCTTGCATTCTCTTTTTTTTTCTGTCTGTTTTAGTCATATAACTATCTTTTAAAGATACAAAAGACACACATTCGGTAAAATACTAACTCTAATTTTGACAAAAAGCTTTTTAAGGAATATTTATAATGTTACAATGTCAAAAAATTTATTTGTAGAGCAAAATTAACAATTCATATTAAATAAGTTTTGGAATTAATATTTATATTCATATTTATTTTTTTGTTGTATTTTCTTTAAATGCTGCATTATAAAGGGACATATCCACATTGCTATTGGAAGAAAATTTGGGAAGAGTTTCCTCTTCTGAAAACACTGTTTTCATTTCTTAATGGAAGTAAACCTTGTAGAGAAAACGCGGAAGAAAAGTGTTGCGCTCTTTTTCCAGTTTTAGATCACGTTGTCATGGTAGCAGCGTGCGCATCAACGCGGTGCTCACCCCCAGCAGCCAAACAGGGAAGAATTCTCTTCCTCGATTTTGGCCCTTTAAAATTCACGCACATGTTTCTTAGCAGACGATATATTTTTATGCGCTGTTTACAAAAATGCAATGCTGAAATGGGCAGTTACTCGTCGGGATGAGCCCAATGCCAGGTAACATATTTTTGGTTCGCTTTTTGCAGCGAAAGATTTTTTAAAAAAAATTATTACTTTGGATGATTTATTTTTACAGCAAAGGGAGCTTTTTAAAGAATCGATTGTTTATCTTTGCTATCGCAAAGTTTATGCTTTTTTTTGTAAAATTGTGAATTATAAATTTTTATTTTCGAGATTGGATTACATTTCCCCCCATATTTATAATTCTTTTCTAAAGTAAATGAAAGTATTACGGTTTTATATTAAAAACAGTAATGTATAATAGAGTTGTTTTTTTTAAATAAATTCTTATTCTGATGTTTGTATTTTTTTGCAAATAGCAATTAATGCAAGAATTTCTTTTTGTCATTTTACAAAACTCTTATAGTTAACATTGTCTTTTCTCCATATCTCATTTCTTAGCTTTGTGATTTATTATGGTTATGTGGAACTCTTTCTTATGAATTTTTTTAGCTGTTCTGTGCGTTTTGGGTTTTGAATGACAAAAATTCTAGATTTTTCATTATTTGGTCGAATTCAGTTAGGAGGTTTGATATCCAGTTATGCATACGTGCCAACTTTTTTATGCTTTGCGCATAAAATTTATGCTTTTCAGCCTTTCATTATACTTTTGCGTTTAGATAATTCATGTGTACGTATTTTTGCAAATTTTTTTTCGTACGCGGATTGTTTTCTCCGCTACAGTTTTTATTTATAATTTTATATTTACAACGATAGGAAAATAAGTTGACGAAAATCGTACAGCTCTTTGCCAATAAGTTAAAAAAAAAAAATATCACGATGTTTGTCTTCTCTTCTGAATCTCGCATTTCGTTAAGTTTTAGTCCCTTTGTAGCAGTTTTCTACAACTCAACTCGTTTTATGCTTTGAACGTGTGTATTCATAATGCTTCATATGACCAAACGATTATTCGTTGATTTTGTTCTGTTTATTACGTATTCTAATATAGGCAAAATAACTTTCTAACGCTTTAAGAATGTTATACAAAGCTATTCTATTGTATTATCCTATCCCAATAGGAAAAAATATGCTTTTTGAGATATGTCATGCTGATATATGCAATGTTCGTGGTAGCCGATATGATATTGCCCGTCATTTGAAAACTAATGCATGTCACAGAGCAAATTGCATTTGCAAAGAATAAGATCGTTTTTTCAAGGACTGTGTTCAGTTAAATGTAATGAAGGATGAGAGAGAAAAAAAAATATATTTTTTCTTGTAGAATATAATGTTCCTTGTATTGCAGTTGATCATGCAGGTCCTCTTTACCAAAAATATTTCCTAAGTCTGATATTGCCGAGCTGTACGGATGTGGAAGGATTACGAAATCTGCATGATGTTTAGTGACCTAATTTTTAGTCGGGGTTTTGATTAAATACATGGATCCACACACAAATCCTTTTTAGAGCATCTGTTGACAGTAATTATACAAACTACAAATTACGTCTCATTGTGCTCACTTTAATCCTGCAAAATGTCTAATTCAAAGTGGCCTTTTTTCAATTGCAAATTAAATTATGTATTCTACTGGATGAATCGTAAAAAACAAAACAAAAATACATGAGATGCCTTTTGAACATTTAGTTACTTTTATGGCTGATATTACAGCAAGTTAATGCAAGGGTAAAAATGAATTTGTTATGTATTTATTTAAAGGGGGGTAAGAACTTTCGAGTAATTATGTGTTGCTGTGTTATATTCAATATATTTGACACATTAAAATAAGGTGCTGATTTGTTACTTTTAAAAATTAATGAGATGCTCGTAAATATATTACACTACCTATAAAACTTTTAAAGTTTGCTTAATAAATGAGCCTCACACTAAAATTTTAAAGTAATCTTGTATTGGATGGTTATCGTTTTGTCGTAGTCTTGACGTCAATTTCTTCTAACTTGATCATTAATTTCTGTATGTGAACTAAATTTTTAAACATAATTATAATCTAAAAATTTACTAGTTCACTTTATTCTTTTTAGAAATTATTTTTATTGAAAGTTATAACTTTTATGCAACTTTATACATGCCCTTTTCAATTTACCTTAGTGTATGAGTTTTTATAAATCAAGTCGACAGAAAAAAGTTTCCTATGAGTACTTTTTTATCCTAATATTCTATCAAATTTTCTTCGTATTATTTTAAAAATATCTGTATATCATGCAGTGTCTTTAAAACGTTTATGCGTTTTTTTTTTTTTTTTTTTTGAGAATTTTCTTGAAAAATGTCGTTTACTTTTATTGTACGCTTTGTGATTTAAAAAAGTTGGCAGGTATATGTATAAATATACACACACACACATTGACTTAAACACAAACGATGTGAAACATTTTATAAAACTTCCCGTGCCTTGCCCCCCCCCTACCCTCAAAAAATTCCAAGCCTTTTAAAAATATTTTTGAGGTATAAATGATTGTATTTCATTCATATCATAAATAAATAAAACTTGTTACCTTGTTTTAAAGTAAAGGGTGTTTTTTAGAGGTATAGAACTTTAAATTGCAATAAAACAACGATGTATTATTCGATTGACATGAATTTTTTTTTATTCGAAAGATAATCTTGTGGCATTACATTTTAAATATGATCAAGCAAGGCGTAGATTCGTCGAATGGGCCCAAAACGAGCTTGCCGTTGTTCCCGATTTTCATAAGCGAATTTTATTTAGCGATGAAGCGCACTTCTGGTTGAATGGCTACGTCAACAAACAAAACTGCCGCATTTGGAGTGAAGCTAATCCACAAGTGTATGTCGAAACATCGTTACATCCAGAAAAACTGACTGTTTGGTGCGCTTTATGGGCTGGTGGAATCATTGGTCCGTACTTCATCAAAAACGATGAAGGTCACAACGTTACAGTCAACGGTGATCGGTATAGAGCCATGATTACTAACTTTTTCATTCCTGAATTGGAACAATCATGATGTCCAGGAGCTGTGGTTCCAACAAGACGGCGCAACATGTCACACCGCTCGTGCCACAATCGATTTATTGAAAGACACGTTTGGTTACCACCTAATTTCACGTTTTAGACCTGTGAATTGGCCTCCAAGATCTTGTGATTTAACACCGCTAGACTATTTTCTGTGGGGCTATGTAAAGTCATTGGTCCATGCGGATAAGCCACAAACGCTTGGCTATTTGGAAGAGAACATTCGCCGTGTTATTGCCGATATATGGCCACAAATGTTGGAAAAAGTCATCGAAAATTGGACGTCCAGATTGGACTACATCCGAGCCAGCCGTGGCAGTCCTATGCCAGAAATCATATTTAAAATGTAATGCCACAAGATTATCTTTCGAATAAAAGAAAATTCATGTCAATCGAATAATACATCGTTGTTTTATTGCAATTTAAAGTTCTATACCTCTAAAAAAACACCCTTTATATGCATATTCTTATTCATTAAAAAAATTTTTCATTTTCAAATTGATAAATGATAGTAGTTTCAAGCTGTCTTTGATAATTTATTCCGTTTTTAAAAAGAAGGGTTTCTTTAAACTAAAAACTTGGTTAATTCTCAAATTTTTTTGAAATTCAAGCTCATCGGTGATCTATTGATTTTATATCATTGATTGAATCAGGGATAACAAATTAATGTTTTGTTATGGACCTTATCTTTTAAGTTAAAGTGATGCTTTTTAAGTAAAAATCTCGCACTATATGTGGTCACGATGGTAGTGTTTCAAATGTTCAATGCAAAAATGTTTCCATTTTCTTTCGAAGTACCGATTTTCGTTGGAATATACCACTTCCTGGTTTCAATAAACATGCACTTGGTTTCAATAAAAATGCCTGTGATATGTTTGATCAGTTATAGTTAGACATAATAATTTTTTTAAAAAAAAAGAAATAATATTTTTTAGCAGTAACTTACTAGACACAGAATAATTGCACAAATTAACAAGTATAATATAAATAAATTTTTTCTTGTTCTTTAAAAGCGGAATGTTTAACATTAGGCAAACCAAACAAGGTAATAGACTAATAGCACGTTAAGCAATATTTTATTGTCAGCGGTGTAAAATATATGTCGCAGGAAAATGACGAAATTAGGAATTTCATGAAATCCCTAAGGGATAGGATCAATTGACGGGAGATTGTAAAATGTCTCTTCAAGGTCATTTCCCTGATGAAAGTGATTTTATCAAGCCCTGAACTGTTTCAGTGAAATGATGAAATGAACTAGTCAGGATTTGCATTGGCAAAATGCTATTCCAGGGGGGGGAGACACCTGGGGGGGGTCAAGTCCTTGTACTTCCTAACCATACAGGTAGTACTATCGATCTCTTAAACATCAACCCCATATCTTTAAAAAAATGGCACCATAGGATTTACATAGGGCTTGATATTTTAGTGCGTAAGCAACCGAGAGAAAAGATGTTACACATAAAAAATACCACCCTAATTTTCTAATTATTTCTTAATTAGTTTCGAATAAATAATTTGTATTTCATTGACTATTGTTGTATTACTTACTTCTACGTTTAATAATGCACCATATTTGTTACATAAACACTTTTAAATTCTTGACAATATTACTTCATCATTTCACTGAAAATGCCAAGGATTTGTTCAAATCCCTTACTTTTATCAGGGAAATGACCTTGAAATGACGACATTTTAACATCTCCCATCAATTGATTATCTTCCTTAGGGATTTGATGAAATTCCTAATTTCATTTTTCCTGCGTCATATATGTATACCTCTTAGAAAGAAATTATCTTCTGTCGATTGCAACGAGTATAAAAAAAACTGAAACTTGATAAGGGAGATGAGAGAGAGAGAAAAAAAATGGCGCTAGGCCTAAGAGGACGATTTAGAATCTTCTATAATTTGTAAATAGTATTTTTTGCGTTATTTCATCTTTCGTGAAAGAAATAAAAATAAACAGCATTGATTCTTTTCATTGGGATATGGCAGGTAGTACAACGGCTAAGACATTCGCTGCTATTGGGGGAGGGGGAAATGTTGCATCAATTCAACGTGACTAATAATGGCTCAGTTGCAACTATAAATTCGTCATTAATAATGTCTCTTTTAAAAAATTTAAAAAATAAGACCACGCTGTTAGGGAAATTTTTATTACATACTATTATACTGGCTAAGTTGCGAGTTATATAGACATGTTTAGATTTTAAACAAGGGTAATTCGACTATATGTGAACGCTGAAGTTCAATTTTTTTCCTTCCTCAATGGCATGGCAGCCTGGGATGGGCCTTAGCCTTCCTAAGAATTCCATTCCAGGCTGTCCTGTTCTTGACCTGATTTTTCCAGTTTGTTGTTAAAAATTCGTAGAAATGTTTAAAAATAGTTTTTGATATATGATAATGTGTGTAATTATATTTTATTGTAGTATTTAAATTACGCACGCACAAAATGTAGAGCGAAATTAAATAATTGTATTCTTTCGGGTTTTTATTCGATTCTTACTATTAGCTCACACTCTCTCTATATATTTATTTATTTATCTGGATGGAATTTTCAATCGTTAATAAAATACATTTTAAAGCGCTCAATTGAGCTGAAGTTTTATATACATGATTATTTTGGATGACAATACAATAATTTAATTATAATTAATAAAAATTAATTAAAACTAATTATTTAAAGAATTACAAATACAGCCACGTTGGCGACCATTTTGGCGACTTGTGTCTAAACTTGAAAAGGTTTTTTCACACGTTTTAAAGCATTCAGTTGAACTGAAATTTTATATGAAATTTGATATGCACTATTGTTTTGGATGACAATACGATACTTTAATGTTAACTAATAAAAAATAATAACCACTTAATGTTTTGTTTCTGTCATATGTATGTACATATTTATATTAATTTAACTATTTAATAAAAAGTAGCTAAAATAACATTTTCTTTGTTGATCTAAGTAGGAATTGACTTAAATTTTTTTTTTAATATTACTCTCTTGTTATTTGTTTCAAATGAAAAGTGACGCATCCTAGCGAATGAAAAGTTATTGTTTTTTGTGAACGTTTATAAATTTTTCCAAACAATTTTATGTGAGACTTCTATTTAAAAACGAATTTTCATGACGAGATTTTCACGTTCTCTGTTTTATAAGCCATACAAATAACCAGTGGCGTAACGTACGCCCCGTAACCCCCGCATCGCGGGGGGCAGGACTAGGGGGCCCAAAGCCAGACTGACTCCAAGTACACTGCTCAAAACAATTAGGGGAGCAAGCAAAAAAGTGAAGAAACCCGTGTGAGACAGCCACGTATTGGCATATAATGCATAGTACACGCGTATCAATGCGCAATACAGGAAAAAGGCGTAAAAAATTGGAATTAAGCTTTAATTCTTTGAAAATATGGAAAAAACACGAAAAGATGATTTAGGGTAACAATTTGGTTACATGTAAACGATAAAAAAGGTACTGTTTAGACATGATTCATGAGTTTTAATAGGGCGTGTGGTCTCCTCGAACAGCTAAGACTGCTGCACACCTGTTTGCCATGGATGCGATGATGTTATCGATCAGACTTTGGGGAATACTGTTCCACTCCTCAAGAAGTGAAATCTCCAAGTCTCGGACAGTAGCAGGCGGCCTTGGTCGCGCAGCAATGCGTCGTCCGAGCATGCCCCAAACATGCTCGATTGGATTCAGGTCAGGAGAGCACGCTGGCCATTCCATACGCTGTATTGTTTCAGCTTCAAGCATGTTCTCCACCAGACGAGCTCTATGCGGTCGGGCATTATCATCCTGGAAAACAAAGGAATCTCCAATGGCTCCAGCGTAAGGGATGACATGAGGTCGAAGTATCTCGTCTGCATTCCTTCGGCCCGTCAAAGTGCCATTCTGAATGATATGCAGGTCCGTACGTCCGCCTATGCTGATTCCACCCCATACCATCCAACCACCTCTTCTGTATTGGGACCTTTCACGAACGAATGCGGAGTTATTTCGAGTGCCCCTGTCCCTCCATACAAGAACACGTCGGGTGTCACACTCTAGACTGAATCGGGACTCGTCTGTAAACAGCACCTGGCTCCAATCATGTTGCTCTCAATCTCGATGTTCAGCAGCCCATCTTCTTCGGGCCGCATGGTGGCGTGGGGTCAACGGAATGCAGACCATTGTCCTACGTGCATAGAGCCCTCCCTCATGAAGCCGATTACGTACTGTTTGGCTGGACACCCTTCGTCCTGTTTCCAAGAGCAACTGTCTTTGCAGCTGCGTAGCATTCTCTGTTCTGTTTCGACGGGCTGATAACTGTATATACCGGTCATCAGTTGATGTAGTGGCGCGTGGCCGACCTGCCCCTGGTCGACGTCTAACATTTCCTGTTTCTTGGAATCGATTCCACAGCCTTGCAACAACACTTCTGGCGACTCCAACAGCGTCCGCGACACTACGTTATGTTTGCCCGGATTCCAGTATGCCTATAACACGCCATGCCATGGATTCCGGTAAATCACGTTGTTGAGACATTCTCAAATAACCTTGTCCCCCAAAAAAAAAAAAAAAAATACTGCGCAATCGAATTTCACAGTTACGGCAATAAAACAGACGTTTCTGCAACATCCCGATTTCTCCCCTTATCTCCTTTTTCTGGCTTTTGACGTCATGAACTTTGAAGTTGCATATAAAGTTTTCTTCTTCCGTTTCCTGGTAGGCTTTACATTATGGATTATTCATTTTATGTTACTTATTGGTATACATCTTTGCTTACTTTTGTTAAAATCATGTGCTCCCCTAATTGTTTTGAGCAGTGTACTTATTTAACGCATTTATGAAATGTTAAAGGATAAAACTTGATTTCGCAGGGGGCCCCTAAAATTCTCCGTTACGTCACTGCTATTAACTTAAGATAAGTATTTTCCTTTAAAGTAAAAAAAATCAAAAACTTGGAGAAAAAATTACACATATCAGGAAAAGGAAAACAAAAGTGGAAAAAAGAAGTTCAATTTTCCGAAATTTTAGATCTTATACGTCGTCATCTCATGAATTAATGAAACCCCAGAAGCACGAGAAATGTTGTGTAACAAGTTCAGGAATTTTTTTATGTCTTCAAAACTTGCTCGTAGAAATAGTAAATCTTATCTTCTAGTTCTTGCTACTTTTAGTTGAATTCTTGTAACCCATTCATTACCATAGTGCTCACTTGATGTTACTTCCCGTTTTTATTTGTTACCAAGCCTGGAAAAAATTCTTTTTCATATTCAATAATCATATATGATATTAATTAATTCTTATTCTACGTATGGAGGGCAAACTTCTGCCCTGAGTAAGTTGAATTACCCAAACTGCTTATCAGACTCGTGTATAGTTATTACTGTATCATCTGATGTCTCTCTTTTTATGGGTTAATTGCTTTCTTATTTGTTTTTTCTCTCTTCATTTCTTGAAATTTTCTTTTTCTTTCTTAGGTATTTTTTCTTTCTGTTTCTTCTTGCTTTCTTCATGGATCCTCCCCCCATCTCCCTCGGTTTCATTGAATTTTTTCTCATAAGTTTTAAATTTTTAGTTCAGCTGTATGTTTACTTTCTTCTTTTTGAATATGGGATGGGAGGTTGTGTTAGAGACGTTCATTTCAAGATCAGTATCCAGGGCTCCATCATCATTATTTCTCTTAGCTTTGACATCATTACCGGGATTTATATAACCATATACCTTATATATATATATATATATATATATATATATATATATATATATATATATATATATATATATATATATATATATATATATATATATATATATATACTAGCTGGTATACCCGTTCTTCGCACGGGTGAAACGAAACATTAAACAACACAGATTGAAGGATAAAGAAGTTTTTAATGTGTTAATTTTACGTGAATTGCAAATTAAACAAAAAAAGCTTCTTACATATCTCAACTAAACAAAAAACACCTTTGTTAAATTTTAAGTATGTAGACCTAATAGCTGATAAAAAGGATTTTTTTTTATTTATAATTCCCCGTAACACTCTTGAGGGTCGATTTTTGAAAATACCTCCCTAATCTGATCTGTGCTCAGAAAAAGTAACACATTGTTAAAAGTTTTGCGTAATGAACGCTTAAAATAGTGTAAATAATTTATATCTGAAAGTGTAATACATTAATATTACTTTCTGTTGTATTTATTTTATGTTAAAATTGTAATATTCGCAAGCAACGCCGTTTCTTAAATTATAGTGGCTATAATGGCGATTCAATGAAAAACCCAGCGGAATGATAACGATAGAGTCAAGTTGGCAAATGTCTAGCTACTTTCATAGCTCGAGCTTTATTAGAGCTTTGTAAGAACCACCGTGTAGGGAATCGATGCACGTTAATGCTTTATCTACCACATTATGATTTACTGCAGTTTTTTTCATGCAATATTTTTTTTGGATCACTACATTGAAAATTAAGGGATGTACATAAACGAAATACTCCACTTTGGGAAATTTTAATCCGTTAGAGATAATAAATTAATTAAACATATCCCACTGTAAAATTAATTATATACACTGTTCACTCAGCCGTGTAAAATAAATAGTCGTCCTCCCGTTGGTGTGGTGTGGTAGTTAGGAGAGGGGGTGCCAAATTGTTTTCGTGGTTCAAAAATTAGTGGTCCGTCGCCAAAAGCCCTCGTGTTGCTGAACAGTGCGACGTTAATATTCAATCAATCAATCCACTGTAAAATTAATTATATACACTGTTCACTTAAAATAAATAGTCAAATTGTTTTCTAAGGTCTTCATTAACATACAAAAACATAAGACACTTAAATTTTGACATAAACTATTTTTTCGGGACAAAAATAATAATCTTTGCAATCCGCTGAAAACGCCGTCAGCTGAAAACGCATATCTGCTGCAAAACTGTTGGCCTTCCCCGCTAAAATACTCATCATAAAACCCGTGCTGCCATACATCTTGGAAGAATGGATTTCAAAGAATATTCCTTCTAAGTATTGGTAGAATATTCATTCTAAGTTGGTGTGGTGTGGTAGTTAGGAGAAGGGGGTGCCAGCTCTGGTGTCGTCCACGTCACTTGACCATGGTTCAAAATTACGTGGTCCGTTGCCAAAAGCCCTCGTGTAGCTGAACAGTGCGGCATTAATATTCACTCACTCCAAAAAATACAGTACAGTAGTTATAATTATTTTTATACTTAAAAATGCAATATCCGCCTATTCAATTAAAATTATAGCGTTATAATTAACTACTAACCACAAACAAACTATGCAAATATGTCCAAATGATGTAGTGTGAAAGACAAAGTTTATCTACTGTAAGTACCAGAATCTATAAAAGTATTTATTTTGAATAAAGATCAATTTCTTACTACCAAATGTGCATAGTAAAATCATTAAAAAACATTCAAATAAAGAGAGATTTATAACAACCTCTCTCTTCAAAACTTAGTTTTATTCTGAAAAAAAAAAATAGGGATTATGCTGATCACAGGAATTAGAAGCGAGCGCCTTGCGTAGCTGAAACAAAAAGGGCTCTTTCACAAACAAAAGATAGATATATGCTGACGTGGGCTTTTTAGCAGCGCATGCCAGAATTGCTTGCAGATGGCAGAATTTTTTCCTACTTACTTGACAAATATCGTTATATTTTGGACACACACTACTCACATTATCTTTATAAATTATAGCCTATGCTATAAATTATAGCCTATGGGTTATTCTGATGTATAAGCTATATTACTGTTAAAGTTTCATTAAAATCCATTCAGTTGTTTTTGCGTGAAAGACGCCCAAACATCCTCACAAACTTTCGCATTTATAATATATATTAGGATATATATTTCCGTACTGAAAAAAATGCACAGGTTCTTGGAAGTTTGGTATATTCGAATTGTCGGTCAAAGTTACATTAAAAGATTCCAGCACATCTGGAAGAAGCTTAGACTGAAGTATTTGAAGAAATTGCTTATTGCTTTTTTCAGAATGTGGTCTATCTTCACGAGCTTTCTTATTCACATTAACTTTGGTGTAACTTTTACTGCACAGCTTTTTAAACACATATATTATATCCAGCCGAAATTTACTTTCTTTATTATAACATTATTACTTTGACCTCTACGTCCCGTGTCTGACTCTGTAAGTTCTGCGATGTTCAAAGGTTTCCTTGGTTGAGTGGTGAGCGTGGTTTAGAAGGGGACCAATGGGGTAGCAGATGAGTAAGCCGTGAAGGCAATCTTGTGAGATGGACTCTGTACGGTTAAGATGAACTTGAAAACATGCAATAATTGCCATTATTTCAGAGGAAGTAACTGTTTCAATAAGAATTGAAATAAGTTGTGTGTTTAAATATTGAAAATTAAATTAAGGGAAGGGGGATCTGGAAAAAAGGAATTTAAGATTTAAAAGAGGAGGTATCAAACGGGCAGCCTCCCAG
This sequence comes from Trichonephila clavipes, assembly GCA_019973935.1. NCBI lineage: Eukaryota > Metazoa > Arthropoda > Arachnida > Araneae > Nephilidae > Trichonephila > Trichonephila clavipes. The sequence continues at coordinate 1,098,147 of BMAU01021435.1, forward strand.
GAACTGACCGCCTTGGTTACCACTGGAGTTACTCTAACAAGACATAAGCCTTTTCACAGTGTCTCCCTTGGCTGTGCTTTAAATTCCAGAGCAAGCTCCGTTAAAGTTGGTATGCATTTGATAAGATTTGGAATTTCTAAGGAGTTCTAGAACAATTTAGGTATCTGTATCTTGATTATTACTGAAGTTATTTCTTACTGCACTAGCATATGAAGCTTCTTTTATTTGTCTTGGTGCAAATGATATAGGTTGATTTTTGAGTAGCGTCGAACCTTTCTTTATCTGAGGGAAACATGGACATTTGGTATGTGAAGCCACATGACCGTACTCTTTGCAGATAATGCTGAAAGGATTTTCCTGTTTGAGCTTTATAGTACATGAGTTTGTGCGATGTTTCTCATCATTTTAAGTATCTGGTCTTTAAGGGGCAGTTGGATGCAGTGTGGTTCAAGTTTTTGCAATTAAAAACATTGAGTGATATTTCTTACGACAAATCCCTCAACGCGTGTAGTCATATAATTTAGATGTGTTTGGATGAAAGTTTCATGATTTGATTTTATTGCGTGGTTGTGTAAGTAGAAAAAATGGGAGGGGTTGTCCTGATTTTCTTCAGCGATTGATTGGGACACTTTAATTATAGTAAAACCTAGTTCTTCTAGGTCACTTTTAATGTCTTGGGTTTGAGAGCACCGAGGTAATCTCTTTATTACAACTTTTATAGGACCTTCTGCAATTGGTTTAAGGATGCAGTATTTTCGAATTTCTTTCGTGTGGGGGAATAAACTAATTTTTCGATATTCCCCATCATTATTTGTATATAATTTGATATATTCTAAAAGGCGATTACACATTTCTTATAACTGATTATAATAATTTTGAGTTATTTTTAACATTAGAGGAATGAGGGGAGGGGTCGTATCTGCTGGAGGATTGCTATTTTTGATTATTTTTTCCGGTTCTGTTACTTGAAAATTATTTGCGGTTTCCATGGGGTGAAGGGGGAGAGGTAGAAGGTTTAGATGTTTTACTGGGAAAAATAAAATCAGCATTTTTAGATTAATTTATATGTTATAGAAAAATTGTAATTATTTGCAAGTTGTTGAATTGCGTATTATGCGAGATTTAAATAATTTAAAGGAAATATATTATCTGTTTTATCTCTACGCACTCGAGTAATTCTATGATTGAAACAAAAATTTAAAAATAATAGGAGAGATGCTTGTTGAATACGGTTGATGCACATTTTTCTGTGCTATTTATCTCAATTGGAAATCTCACTCAACAATGCTTGCAATTCAAAGGTCCAAAACAAAGTAGTAATAGAATTAAAAGCACTGGAAAGCCTTTCTGAATGAGAAACACTTTTCTCTAAAAGAGCATGCTATTGAATAAGAAATGATATATTTTTTACATTCTGTTTATCAAATACATTTTTTTTCTCACTGAAGTTTTCATTCATTAGTTTCTAATTTTTGTATTATCTATAAGATGGAATCAATTCTGTATAATTTGGTCTTTCTTTTTAGAATATATTTGAAGAATATTCAAACTAATATTTTGTTTCAGATATATATATATTTGTATTTAATTGATTTCTTATTACAATTTTTTTTTGATTACTAATTGTTAAAGATTCGTTTTTATTTTAAAGTGAGAAGTTATTTATTTTAAATTAATGTACTTGTGTACTTTTAATGTGCAAATAAAATGCTGTTTTATATTCCAATTAGGTTTTTTCAAAAACATTTAAAACTTTTTTTTGTAGGGGGTTTCCATCTTTTGCTAAGAATCATGATTATTATAATGATGATATTTATCGTAATTTGGAAGAGCTTGCCAAGTAAGATTTTTTTTTCTTTCTTTTTAAAATATATATCTTGTGTAAAATGTCTTTCTTAAAAAAACTTACACATAATAGTATATTCGCCTTCTTTAAATAGGTACAATACTAATATCAAAATTATTCAATAATTCAAATAAACTTATAACTTTCTATGTTTATTTGAAGTTCTAAACCAATATGACTTGCGTGTGCAAAATCAATCTTAATATTCCTGTCTTAGCTGTATTTTGAATTTTTGTTCAAAAAGTATAGTACGTTGCAGAAAGATATTTTAGTAATCAACAAATCATAGAAGCCTTTAGTGGACAAGTGAAATCTATCCACTTATGTATAAAAAATCAGTAAATTTATATGTATGCATATTGCAATCCTTATGAAATAAATGTAGTAATCATAATTTTAAATAATACATACAGTGCCACTCAAAAGGGATTTGACACTTTCAAATTTTCATGAAATAGTGCTATATCTTCAGTAATGGTTTGCACAATGGAAATTTTCCTTTAATAATGTTAGGTTCTTTTTTCAACAAAACTATAAAAACGATTTTAAATATAAAGTCAAATTTATATTTTTTGGAAAATCATAAGTTTCTTCTCAAAACTGATGTGAATCTTTTTTTAAAAAATGATCATAAACAGGTAATACTTTGGTAAGTTGGTACTTTGTAGGATATCTTTGAACATCCACAAAAGTTTTTAAGCATCTGGGCTTAGAGTTCATCAGTTATTTAATAATTTTTTCATTGATGTACCTTCATTGTTTGAAGATCACTATTCTTAGTTTGCTTTTCATTTTAATTTCATGTTTGACTATTTTCCAGTTCTCTGCAAATAGTATAACTTTTTTAAACCTGGTAATTGTGCCATAGGACATCCATACAGTTGCAGACAAACCAGAGGCAAACATTCAGAGCCATGTGTTAAGGATCGTTTTCTTGATTTTTTGAAAGTTATTTCTTATACCCAAATTTTGGGCTGATAATTGTAAATTGCTTTAAAATATTTAAATCTATTATGTCATAACTAAATAATAAATTACTTTTTGTGCTGATGCTAACATACATTCTCCTTATAAGGGGACTCTCCATTGCAGTGTTTCATTGTTCTATGTATTAATTTCTTATTTTTTGTTCTCCCAACTACTATAACACATCGGAACCAGCAATGGTGTGCTGTGTTAGAATCATGTGCACACAACACGATTCTAATAAGATATTGGCTTATTTATAATTGATTGGGCTTGCTGTTTCTTGGACTCACAAAAATTGTTCTTCTCTCATAATGGCTATGTGAGCCTGCTGATTTCAGCATTTCTTTCTGTAGTGAATTTGAAGAAAATTGCTTGTTTATAATTCTGTAGAAGTTTTTTCATTGTGCAAATCTGGATTCTCTACAACATTTTTTATATTAAACTTCTTGTATCAAGTTAGCTTTGCTGGAGATGTCCATTTGTTTGTTACCTTGTCCTTGATCATGTAATAAATAGTCAAATGAAGTATGTTTACTAAATTTGCTCTTTGATGGAATTTATTACTTTTATGGCAAAAAAAGTTATCAGTTTTTGAACATTGTTTCCTTATGATTAGAGCATTTTTTACATGAAATAGTTACATGTTTTTGAAAATAAGCAAGAGAGTGTAAGCCAAATGATATTTTAAGTGTCTTTTGGTGTTAGAAAATGTGTGACCGAGGATGATGAATATATTCAAAAAATGTCGTAATGTTTGATCATTTTTCAGACACTCTTTGGTTTTTTGTTTTTCATTTTAATTTTTAAACAAATAACTATATTTTAAAAACAAATTATAGCACATTTTAATATTCAGAATCAAATGTAAATTATACATGTGTGAGAAAACTTGAATACTTTTTCTGAAGTGTTGGATCACTTTTGAGGACCACTATATATGGCTATTTTAAGAGCTGCATTATTTTTCTTACTGACCTTATTTCATAACTGTTGACAATTTATAACTAACTGTATAAAGTGTATATTCATTCTACTTTTGTGGAATAATTTATATCTTTCTGGTATATAATGTACATATCATAGCTGTTCCATACATATAAAATTGGAGTATGAAATTATTTTAGATTTGTTCTGCTCAGTATTATTAAAGTAAAACAATGTTGTGATTTCAGTAGTTTGATGCTTTGACTTTAATAATATGAGGAATGTGCAGTTTACAATTTCACCTTTTTTTGATTTAAGTGTTTGTGAATTAATATTTTATTCTGAAATTAAAAGATTTTTTTAAAAATGTAATTAAAATTTTTTTTTAAATATAATTTCTTCTTAGTTCTTCGGTGTTTAGATTTTTTTTCTTTGATCTATAATTTTGATAATTTTTTGAGGAATTCTAAGCACAGTTTCTTAAACTGAATGTTTTCAGTTATGATAAAGAAACTTTATAATAACAAAATACATTTTATTTCAAGGTTGTTTGAAGACTTTTTTAGACTTTTGCTGGAATGTCTGAAAACAATTAATTCTTGGAACTAATTTCTTTATAGAATTACTTCAACAAGAAAATAACATGTGTTTTACCTATAGTTTTCATCTTACTTTAAAACATTTGCTGTTAAATGCAAAAATTTCTATTATTAGGTTTTATTTACTCAAAATTCTTCTGGTTTCTTTTGTTTGAAAAACATATGGGTTTAATTCACTTGAAATTAATCATTCAATTTTTTACTTTGAAAGTGAGATACATCTAAGCAACTTTCTTAAATATAATAATTTCTTCTTTTTCCTTGATGCACTGAGCTTCTGTAAATGAGAGCATTTTAACTTTGAATATTTTATGACTCTGCAGCCATAATGAAGAAGAAACTATGGTTACTCTTGAATTTCCTATTAGTCCACGCCGAAGTAAAGAAGAAGATATATATGAAGACCTTTGTTATGTTACTTTAAGGATCCGTGAGGTCAGTTGATGGAAAAATAGTTTCTTCAACTTGCTTTGATGCATGTTTGGAGATTGAGCAAGATGCAATATATGGGAGCTTATTTTTTTGTGTTCAGTTTTCCTTTTTTTGGCTTGAATTTAAGTGGAAGGCATGATTATTTGAAAAACATCACCTCCATTGAAAATTATTACTTTATTTATTTGCTTAAATAGCTTTTTACTCAATCATTACATTTTTTTTTCAAAAATTACCCTTGAGTACATGAGTATCTTTCAACAAGTTTAAGTGTATAATTTGGATTTTTCTCTTTTTCTTATTATTTTGCTTTGCAGTTTTATTTTATGTTTAGCATGTATTGTTATAATGTGTGTTACATGCATGATCTCGCATTTTGATAATATGCTTGCTTTGTGCATGTTCTTTTATCAATACAGTGAACGTGATTATGCTGCAAATGCAGAACAGCCTTATACATTGGCTGATGAAGAGAGGGAAGAAGCATATGATGTGTATGAAGACATAATTCAGTATAAACCATCAAAGGTATTTGTTCCTGTTTGAGTTGAATTCTGATTTTTCTGCAATTGTATTTTTAAAAAATAAAAAGGAGGAAAAAATTCCAGGGAAAAATGTACACATTTAAGGTATTTTATTGTTATGAACCATGATTAAAGTATTTTACTGTTATTAAAACTTTAGATCATAATGTACTTATAATGTAAATGGATCCTTCATATAATTAATTTGTTTCTTGGATTTTGATAGCTGCTGAAGTTCAAGCTGTAAAATTAAAATAAAGCCTGAATCTCACCTTTCAGAGCACTAAGTTATCTCTCTTTGTTTTTTTTTTGTTCCTTTAAAAAAGTATTACTTTTAAGACTGTCTTCGCCTAATGTATGAGAGCCTGAACTAAACACAAAGCACGTTTCAAATAGAAAAATGTTCTTAATTTTTATAAAAATTTGCAATATTGGAATTCATCTATCTGTTTATGATGTATAATTTTTAAACTTAAAAATACTCCATAAAAAATTAGTTTTTCCTTTTAGTATGTAAAGGATAGCTCATTTAGCATTGGGGTAAAGGAGAAAAAAAATGCAAAACATTTTATACTAGATAAAATGGATCAACTAAGGATAAACTAATCAATCTAAAAACGAGTAATATGCCTCACTCTATAATTCACTCTTTGTAGGATAGTGAAGCCACTATATAATATTAATGTCAGAGTACCTTTATATCTGAAAAAATATTCTGCATTCAGGTCCTATTCTTTAACATTACGAAAACAGCTGTAATATATATATATATACTAGCTGATACCCGTTCTTTGCACGGGTGAACTGAAAAATTAAACAACACAGATTGAAGGATAAAGAAGTTTTTAATGAGTTAATTTTAAGTGAATAAAAAACTTTTCACATATCTCAGCTGAAGAAAAAAAAAAAGAAAAAAAAAAAATGCCTTCGTTCAATTTTAAGTCTGTAGATCTAATAGCTGATAAAAAGGATTTTTTTATATTTATAACTCCCTGTGACACTCTTGAGGGTCGATTTTTGAAAATACCTCCCTCAGCAGATCTCTGCTCAGAAAAAGTAACGCATTGTTAAAAGTTTTGTGTAATGAATGCTTAAAATAGAGTATAAATAATTTATATCTGAAAGTATAATACATTAATATTACTTTCTGTTGTATTTATTTTATGTTAAAATTGTAATATTCGCAAGCAACGCCGTTCCTTAAAATATAATAGTGATTCAATGAAAAACATAGCGAAATGTTAACGATAGAGTCAAGTTGGCAAATGCGTAGCTACTTTCATAGCTCGAACATTATTAGAGCTTTGTAAGACCCGCCGTGTAGGGGGGCGATGCATGTTAATACTTTATTCAACCGCATTATGATTTACTGCAGTTTTTTTCATACAATATTTTTTTTGGATCACTAAATTTGGATTCAAAATTAAGGGATATACATAAAGAAAATACTCCACTTTGGAAAATTTAATCCGTTAGAGCTAAAAAATTAATTAAAGATATTCCACTGTAAAATTAATTATGTACACCATTCGCTTAAAATAAGTAGTCAGAACATTTTCTAAGGTCTTCATTAACATACAAAAACATAGACACTTAAATTTTGACATTAACTATTTTTTCGGGACAAAAATAATAATCTTTGCAATCTGCTGAAAACGCAATATCTGCTGCAAAACTATTCGCCTTCCCCACTAAAATTCTCATCATAGAACCCGTGCTGCCATATTTCTTGGAAGATTGGATTTCAAAGAATATTCCTGCTAAGTATTGGTAGAATATTCCTTCTTAGCTGGTGTGGTGTGGTAGTTAGGAGAAGGGGGTGCCAGCTCTGGTGTTGTTCCCGTCACTTGACCATTGTTCAAAATTACGTGGTCCGTCTCCAAAAGCCCTCGTGTAGCTGAACAGTGCGACATTAATATTCTCTCACTCACACACTCCAAAAAATACAGTACAGTAGTTATAATTATTTTTATACTTAAAAACGCAATATCTGCATATTCAATTAAAATTATAGAATTATATAAAATTGAAATCTGCTTGAAGAAAAGACTGAAGATTTGAAATAAATATTCAAGAAATAAACAGAATATATCCATCAAACAATCAAATTATTTTATCTTATTTTTTCTAGTTTTTTAAATAAAATCCTATTTATAAATGAAAATTTTTCTATTTTATTCTGAAAGGCTTATACACATGCATTAATTTTTATCATTAACATTAATTTTAATATTGTAAGCTTCATCACTTTTTTCAAGTATTTATTTAATTGCTTTTGCACGAACAAAATATTTTTAGATAAACATATTTTAATACTTTTTTAGAATGTTTCTGCATCACATGTACATCCAGTTGAGAAAAGGGACTACTGTATAAAAGAACTTATTGAAACTGAAAAAAATTACATTGAAGCTTTAAATATGATAATAAAAGTATGTAATTTAAAAGTTATCTTTTAATTTTTCTCTCTTCTGTTTCTTTCCATGTTAATGTTTAAATTTATTTTCTATTTTATCTTTAAAATATGAAGGGAAACAGAAATAGTACTTTTGTTTATGATATTTATAATGATTATTGATTTATGTTTAATCTATAATTAAGTTAAATTAAAAAAATGGCTGGATTGAGTTATTCTTATTAAAATTTTTTTCTTTATTAATTTGTAAAATAAAATACTTACAATATAATACTTCTTTAATGTTAAAATAAGTAAAAACTTTTCTTTTGTTTTATGGTTGGTAAATATGCATTCGATTTTGATTTATCTGATGGGATTAATTTAAAGTTTTTTTTTTAATTTAAGAAAAAAATTATGAATGTTATTTACACTATATAAAAATATGTTAATCTTTCAGAATAATAAACCAAGCAAATTTATCAGATTTTTGCAAATGTGAGGCATTATATCTGTTGTATTATTAATTATTTTTACATGCTGATGTATATATAAAAAAATTATGTTGCCATGTTGTGTTTTAATACAGTGGGGAGTCTATGTGTATACATTTTTTGATGCAACAATATATACCAAATGTGCTTAGTAACAATTCATTCATTCATAAACTCTTAATCTATTTTGCCAATGTCTGATGTAATTATGTTATGTAAAATTTATGCAACTGTGTTGATTTATTATTATTTTAATATTTTAGCATTTTATGAGACCTTTAAAAAATACTTTGGTAGCTGATGTTAGAAAAGTTATTTTTATGAATATTGAGGTGAGTAATATAATATAATGAGTTCTGTGATATATTTATCCAAAAAAATGGATATGTATTTTAAACTTTTGTTAGTAACACAGTGATAAATGCTTCAACTTTATCCATAGGAATTGGCAGAAATTCATACTGGCTTTCATAGTGAATTATATAAAGCATGCACTTCAAGTCAATATAAAATAAGTGAATGTTTTCTTCATTGGAAAGATAAATTTATTATTTACGGTGAATATTGTTCTAAGCTACCTGCTGCTCAAGAACGTGTTGAAGATCTTTCAAACAAAAGTGAAGTTATCAATCAAGCTATTCTAGTAAGCTATTATTTTTTGAATTAATTAATAGAATTAATTTTTATTTCTTATTAACATATTTACCTGTAATTTTTTCATTTAATTTTTTTGGGAAATATTTTTATTTTTTATCATTATAATTTTTGTTTTATATGTGATATTAACTTCATGAATTTTTTTTATTTATCATAATTTGATTTTTCATTTCTTTCCCTCCTTTATTTTAAAAAATAAAATGATGAAGATTTAAAAATGTCAGATAATTAGTATAAGTAGATTCTTACAATAATTTAGCATTTTTTGCTCTCTTCCATTGTGTAAGATTGAGCTAATTTTATTGTATTTCAGTTTAACTTTTAACTCTATTATTATAATTGTTATAAAAGTTTTTTACAATTTTTATAACAATTATATTTTATTTTCTAATAACCTAAAATTGCAGTCAACTTTTAGCAATTTAAATCAAGTAGTGTATAAATAAATATTTTTTATTCTTATTGTGGTACAAAGTACTATTATTGAGTAGAAGTGGTTAACTATCAGAATCAGCTCTAGTTATTTGAGTTAATACTAGTTATTAGAATTTACTTGACTTGTTAATTAAAATTGACATTTGTTAAATTTGAAAGTACTAAAAAAATATTTCTTTTTCATTAGCAAAATTTCTAAATTTTTTTCTCTTGATATGCATGCATTTTTTAAAGAGTTTTGTGACAACTGTACAAATTAATTATTAAATAAATCAGCATGTAACTGAAATTTTGTTTCCTTCCCTTATTATATCATTTTTAAGGATTTGGTACCCTTAAAATTTTTTAAAAATAAAATGATTTAAAACAAACCATTTGGTCAAACAACCACCTACCAATAAAAAATTAAAAAAATATTTTTATACGTGATACCATTTTTATACATATATTTATCAAATTATTTATGTCATGTTTTCTATACATCATACAATTTCTTATACCATATTTAAGATATTTAAAATATGCACAAATATCAGATAACTTGATTTTTTTTCTCATTGTTTGATAGGACCACATGAAGATTTAGAGTTGGAATTATTAATATCTTAAATTTGAAGAGAGCCCTTTTTTTAACTTATATATGTTTGCTTTTTTTTTGCACTCAAAAATAATTAATTGAATTGGAATAGAAACCTAATAAACATTTTAACCACTGAATTTTGAAAATTTTGAATTTTTTTCAAGTTTTATTACTTGAAAGTAATAATGATTGAATAATTTTTTTTTTAAACAAAACTTCTAAAGGCATGACATAAAAGGTTTTTAGTGTTAAAAATTTGAACTTGTTCTGGTATTCAGTGATTTGTGACATTTATATTTGCAGGAAAGTATATCACTAATAAAAATAAATAAATAAAAATTAAAAAAAAAATCAACCAAAGTTTGTCACATTTGTCTGTGTGAAAATGTTTAAGTGATAATAAAATTATACAAAATTTGCCAAGTTCCCTAAAATATTCTGATAATATCCTGAAGTAAAAATTTTCATTTTATTATTAATTTACTAATCACACTTTTTTTAAAAAAAGTTCTCATCATATTGAAAACTAATAAAGTACTTTCAACTTTTAAAATTAAATCATCCGATTTTTTTAAAGTATAATAATAGCTATGTGTTTCATTTAGATCAGGTTATTTATTTTTCTTACAATATACTTTTGATTATTTTTTTTATTTATCTTTGTTACATGAAATACTTTTACTTTTATAAATACCTTATGATTTCCTTAAATTTTTTATAGCGTTGCCAACAGGAAGCCAATGGAGGTAAATTTAAATTAAGAGATCTTCTTTCTGTTCCCATGCAAAGGATTCTAAAATATCATTTATTACTAAAAGTAAGTTTTAAAATTCATAAAATCTTTTCTGGGTATGTTTAAACAACAGAAAAAAGCCCCCTTTTTTTTAAAAAAAAATGCAAACAATAAAATTAAATCTTTTTAAAAATATTTTTTTAGATATCTTTTCAGTGACATAATTTTATAATTTAATTGTTTAAAGATAAATACCTTTTATTGTGTTTTATGATGGAGGAATTAAAATACTGTTGATTAATTAGGTTATGTCAATCTAACAATTTTTGTAAGGTGTTTTTTTACTCCTGCTTAAAAATGTTTTTGCTTTGTTTCATTATTGTTATTTAATGGGTATGAGCTATTTTGAATTTATTTGACTTGAAAGATTGTTTGCTATCATAAATAATATTTGTTTAATCTTATTCAAAAGCTTTTAAAAAGTTGTTTGTAAAATTAAAACTCATTTTTACTCTGTGCTGTTTTTATTAAAAATAATTTTGTCTGTACAAATGATACTTATCTTTTGGGAATAAATATTGAAGCAATTGTTTTCCAAATAAATTACTTCACAATATTAATTGTTCTGTTTGAATAAGTTGAGGATTATAATGTAATGTATATATGTACTAAATGTTAAATCAATTAAAATATTTAATATATTTTAAAAATAGTGTCAGATGAGAATTTCAGTATAAGTAGTTTTTTTCAATGAATAATAGTTTCTTTTTCTTTCTTTCAATTTTAGGAGTTAATCAGAAACACACCTAAAACCCATGAAGATTATTTTGGCCTGCAGAAAGCTTTGGATGCTATGCTGGTATGTTTTTTCAAGAATTGACTTGTTTAAGATTTAGTTTCTTCATTTCATAAAGTTACATTTGAAACATTCATAAAATTAAATATTTTCATATGCTTATATGTGTCTTTATATTCTTTACTAGATTATAATTTTTTTTCTTACACCCATAGCATTATGCATTAACCCTTTGCCGGTTAGAGAATTGAGCAGTTTTTGCTTACTTAACTTGCACAGTATTACGAGTAAACAGTAGTCAAAAGTGGCAGCTGTTTTCCCCCACCGTTCTTCCGAAAATGTCACCCTTCTCCGGCGATACCGTATATAGCTCGCCTCATGCATTTTAAAGGTTTCTTTAAGTGTTTGTGGTACACAAATAACAGTTTTTACATACTTCAAAAAATTAATGAATGATAATTATTAAATAGTAAATTATAAATGATTATAATCAGTTATATAAATAATAGTTAATTATAAATGTCAGAAAAATATTAAATTGAAAGGACTAAATAAATACAACTGCAACTACTTCTCAAATTCATGAGGTTTGAAAAACTAGGAGTTTCAATTGACTTTCTTTTTGGCCAATACATTCTTAAAGTTGGTTTTGTAATTATTACTTGCAAAATTAATGTTGCAAAAATACTCTCAATTCATTTGCATTAGTTTCACTCTAATGATGAGTTTGGGAATGTTCTTTGCTCTTAAATTTGTTTAAATTTCAGCTGCAAAAGTGTTGGTTTCAGTAACGATATGATTTACAATCTCATCAGTAAAAAACAGCTCAAAGTACTCTAGTGGATCAGAAATATTTGTCATGCAAGCTTTCATGCCCACACCACCAGTAAAACTAAATCGGCTAGGAGCGTGATAACTTGAATCAATTTTACACCACTGTCAAACACTCTAAAAATCTTCCTCATCGCTTGAATCGTCTTCTGAGCTTGATATGCTGTGAACAAAGTCTTCATCAGACTCAAACCTTGATAAGCTTTCTGTATCGAAATCAAAATCATAATCAAAATAATCTAATTTTCACTTTTGAGCCATTTTACTTTACAAATGCGCCAAAAAACGCATAAAAAGAACAAGATAAAAAAAATTACATCTTCATTATGAAAAGAAATTCATGGAACCTGTACTGCCATCTGTAGACATTAAAACTAACTAAATTTCGCAAGTAGGATTCGTTTGTAACGTAATCAATGCAGAATAGTAAATTCAAATGAGCCCAGCTTGTCAGTGCGCTTTGGGGAAAAGTTTCACGATGCAAGTAGTACTCGTTTCTACCCATTTCTGTCGAAATTTTGCTCCTGAGCTGAACTCGTCTGCGCGCATTCTGAAGCACGATTCGATTGCGAGCTGAACTCGTTCATAACAATCAAAGGGTTAATCATTTTCTTAAAAAAAATTATTGCATTATTTTTTTTTCTGATTTTTTTTACAAAGTAACCTAAAATTTTAGAAGCTTTTTAGCTGTATACATAATGCAATAAGTTATTATATTGGCTATTCTATTCCTACTATATTAATTTTTAATATACATACATGCATACACACATGCATATATATGTATATAATGTAATACTAAGCTTTAAGTAATAATATAGCTGTGTGATATATATAGTTATGTATATGGATAAAAATATAAAGAAAGAATTTCATTCTGTTTTTATCTCATTAAAAAAAATTGACTTTTAAAAATTGATTCAATTTGTAGGATCTAGCACAGTATATCAATGAAGTGAAAAGGGACAATGAAACTCTTCAAATTATTCGGGACATCCAAGCCAGTATTACAGACTTAAGGATGGTAATTGATTTTAATTTTGTATTGTATGTATATAGATGAACTTTCATAATTTGAAATTTTAAATAGTTTGAAATTTGGACTGTTTTCTAGAATGCTGTATTAAAATAATTGAACAAATGAATTGTTCAAATTTTATTGTGGAAAATTTGAATTTTCCTGCCCCTCCTCTTATATCATTGGAGTAAAAATAGTTCACAATACTTTCTACGTAATATGCATTGTTATTTTAATTTTTTCTAAGTGTAAAGGAGGTGAGAGACATTGGAATGTCTTTTTTTTATGTGGGATTCCTGAGGTTGGGTCTAGGTACATTTTGAATGATTTTGTTCTTTCTAGATGGTCTTTGTTGAAGTCATTGCCTGCCACTATTGTCTTATGTTATGTCCTTATCTACGTTAGTTAAGGTACATAGTACAAGTATTTGATTTAATTGAAAAATATACATACACATATTTAATAACTTGCATTTTATAAAATAAAATTAGAGCATTAAATCTTTGATTGTGAACTTAGTTTTTTTTAAAAAAATATCTTTTCTCTTTTGGAAAGCATATGTAATTCGAATTTTTTTCTAGTCCCTTCAGCTTTAATTTAGTCAAATTTGGCTGTATGTCTGTCTATTTGTCTATCCTGTCCATTTCTACCCTTTCTTTTGTGTGTCATTTGCTATTTGTGTATAGTATAGAATCAGAAGAACTTAACATTCAAATCATTGAAATATTTTATAAATTTATTTATTCTTTATGTATATTTCTGATTAAATTTCTTTTTTTTCTTAATTTCATGTAGTATGTTCCTATGCTATCATTAAATATATTTCAAATTTAATATAATTAATTGTTTGAATCGCCTAAGGTTGCATATACTGAGATAGGCACAGTAGGCCTTTGCCCTCATAGGCTGTTGCGTCATTGAGTTCAGTTCAGTTGTTTAAATTTGTTTTATGATTATTTATTTTATTATTTTTTTTTGTTTAGCCTGAAGATTTGGAATTGAAAGACTATGGGAGATTGTTAAAAGATGGAGAATTGAAAATAAGATCTCATGATGATAATAGACTGAAAAATAGGTATTTTATTTTCTCAACTTTTAATTTTCAAATACCGTAAAATCTGGCATATAACGTGCACTGCTGTGTAATACACATCTATACTTTCAAGCTGCAATTTTTAGTTTTTAGGTACATTCGCTGTATAATACGCACCCCCTTCTTATGAAGGAATCCGAAATGTACATGAGCAATGCTTTGTTTTGACACCATTTATTTGAGGTATTATTCCTAGCTTTAGATAACATAGTATACCTCTTGAGCTAAACCCTTCAAATTCATAAGAAATGTAATTTCTTTTAAATAAGCAGTATTTTGATCTACATAGAAGTCTAATTTTTCCTGTGCTTTTCTATTTTTAATGCTCTCATTTTTATACCTGGCGTATAATATGCACCCCTAAATTTTGCTATTATTTTTTTGTGTTAAAAGTTTACGTTAAAAGCTGTATTTTACGGTATAAATATTTTTAGAATATTGATGAAAATTCAAACAATTAAGAAAATTTTCTGCATTACAAAATATAATGTAGTTGAGAAATGGATCCCTTCTTTAGAGTAAATCTATATTTTAATAGAAATTAATAAACACACTAAAAATTTCTTGTTTCTATATTTTTAAAAACCGATTTTAAAAAAGTCCATTTATTTGCTATTTAATTAGTAATTCAGGGAAATAATATATTTGATTCGCCATAGTTTGAGGTTTGAATAGAATCCAAAGGTAGTGGTAATGCACATTTTTTAATATAAAATTATTTATAGGTAATTTACATTTAATTTCATGTAAAATGCTATGGATGTGCATTAAGTATTCAGACCTTTAGTGTTTAAAACTGTGATTGCTTTTTGATAAAGATGAGCAAAGACATTGTGTCTGATGCATTTCCTGTTTACAATAATAATGCCTCATTCCCAGGGTTGTAAAATTGCAATTAGGAAAATGAACAGAACTGTGCACAATCACAGTTAAGATTTTTTAAGAAGTGTTAGTAACAATATTTATTTGAGTATAGTTTTTTAGATTTTTCATAGCTTAACAAAATCATATTTTTTTTTTGTTTCAAGTAATGTTCCAACATTCCTTCATTTAAGTGAAATGTATGTGGAAAAAATACATTCTTTGTGTTTTTTTAAATTAATTGTTAAAATGACCCTTTTAATTAAGTGGTCACAGTTGCATACTTGTGGCTGGCATTGCTTTTATCAAATTGTGAGCTTGAGTCCCGGTGCAACTCAAGACTAACCATATAGAAGGGATTTTGTATGTTAAAGTAATTGAGACTCAAAAGTCATGTTGGTGTATAAGTTTTTTTTTGGAGAGAGGTATCATTTCCAGTGTCGCTCTTGTCACTTGTTTGAGGTTCAAAATTGGGAGGTTCATGACCTATAGTCCTTGTCTTGTGACATTAATAAGCATTAAATCAGTCTGTTCTAATGAGTGTCCTACATTTACAGCTGTTCCTGTAAATAAAACTGAACAACTGAGCAATGGTTTTTATTAGTGTTTTTTAAAATTATTTTTAGCTGCAAAAGTTTACATTTTATATAAATTTGGTTTCTCTTTTAAAAACTACATACAAATATCTATCTTGTTATTTATTCAAAAGGAAATTTAATTTTATTTGAAATATTAAGTTTAAAGCATTAAAAATAAAAGCAATGATTTCTATGTATGAAATAAAAGTTTATGAATTTACAAAGATTTAATTTATATAATAGTTTAATAAATTTGAATAATTTTTTAAATATTTTTTAAGTTATATGAAAAAGTTTAAATTATACTTGCAATTTTTAAAATTAATTTTACATAGAATTATGTATTAAGTGCCACAATTTTAATTCATTTTCAGATATGTATTTATATTTGACAAAGTAATGCTGATGTGCAAATCTACCAGGGTTTGTAGTTTTATAATTTTTTTTAATTATTTAATAGAAGTTATTTTTACTATTCAAATAAATTAATATTTAATAATATCAAACTAATAATATATAATTCTAATTCAATGCAAAATGCACACTTGATAATGAAATTGAAGTAATAAACTATAATTTATGCATTAAAGTTAATTATTGGGGGAGGAAAAGTAAAATTTGTAGATGGATTAATGAAGAGTTCACTTTTTAAAAACATCAAATATATAAATGTAATAAATATCTTCACAATTTAAAAATAAAATGTAAAATTACTTTTTTCGTTTAATTTTTAGAAAATTATTTAAAAAATAAATCTACTTCCAAAGTAATATGTAGAAAAATTAAACTAATATGTACTTCAAATTTCATTTTTTAGAAATTGATATTAAAATAATTTGTAAAGTAAGTATGAGATTAAAAAAATGTGAATGGCATTTCTTTTTACATTTGCATTATAATTATTTTGTTAAATATTCATTGTCTTTATTCATTCATAATTAATTTTTTAAAAATTTTAGATTTTTTTTTTTTAAAAAAAATGTTACTGTTTATTTTTAAGTACATATACTTAAATATAAATCATGGTCAAGTGCAAGAATAATCCATTTTATTGTTTTATTTTGCATTTGTGTATTTTTTAAAACTCATAATAATTTAGGTAACAAATTTCATTTTTGTTAAACAGTCCATGTTTCTTACTTCAAAGCAACCTCCATATTAAAAAAATGATAATTAATAATAGATACAAGTTCTTTTGATTTATATTCAACCAAACAAATTAGTCTAGCCAGTTTTATGTATTACCTCTCAGTTTTAAAGTGGCTAATTATTAACTTTCTTCTCCTATTTTGTGCTTCTGTAGATAATGGATAAACTTTTAGGGGTAAGCGTTTATGAATTTTATTCTTAAGGTACTTCATATTTTGATAAATATATGTGCTGTAGTCCCATATATATACTATTTTTGTCTTCTAAAAGAGTGAATAAATTAATAAATGGCTCCTTTTAAGATTACTTTTTAAATTTTGAATGATTAAATTAATAAATTTCTTCCCCTTTTAAAAAATATGATGTATATTACTATTTTGAAATATTTTTTAAATGCTTTTATCTATTTTGGCTTTTAATAAGTAGTAATTACTGGATCATTAAGTCATAGCATATCAAAAAAGTATTTTTTAAATTTCTGATATGTATGTCAGTTTTTGCTGTTTAGCTAGTTCTTAAGAATTGATGACAAAATTAAGTAGGAGACTGAGTTTCTGTTTGGGTAGCTAATGTTGATTATAATACATCAGTGGCTGGATAATTTACATTAATGTCATTTTAGAATTACAATAACAGCTGTTGATATTCAGTATTTATTCCAAAATAAAATTGGAGATCATAACTTTTAACAACATAATTCTGCACAAAGCCACGTTTCATTTCCTAACAACTATACATATCTGAAAGGATTTGTAGTATATCAATAAGTGGTGAAACAATAAATGTGAAAAATCTGTAAATCATAATATTTATATAATGTTTGTATATTAATCAAAGTATTTATTGAGATGTAGAAGAGGTAGCTATTTATAATAATATTTTTTTGTAAAGAAGATATTAGTTGGTGAAAAGAAGATATTGATTGATGTTTAGAGAACATATTAACTAGCTAGAATATTTTTTTGTATGCAGATGTGCTTAAAGAGGACTTATTAAAGCTTTTGAAAGTTTTTTTTTTTAATATATTTTTTAACTAGAAATTGTGATTTTTTTTACATTGTATAACATAGCTGAAGTCTTATATTTAAATTTATACATGAAAAGTTCAGTAAAAGGGTTGTATGTAGTAGATGAAAGCAGAATACTGTATAAATTTATTAGGCAGAGAACACAATACTTTAACTTTTTTTGCAATCTTTTGTTTCTGAGTATTAAATTGGCAATATAAGTGGATTTACTCTTCTAAAATTGGTCCCAGAAAAAGATGATTTGGAAATTTTTTTTTTCGTATTGTGTTTTCATGTTAATTACTATCAGAATCTGCTATTGATTTCTTTTTTATTGTGCATGTAATGTTTCTCTCATTGAAAAAATATGTGCTCATTTTCTATTAAATGTTTTAAATTTGGTATTGTGGGAAATTTTTTATTGGTTAGAATATTTTTTGATTAGTTATTTTTCTGGTTTTGATTGAAAACATAAAATTCTTTTTTCTTTATTGTATATATATTAGGGAGAACAATATAGTTTCAAAGAAGCCTTGGTTCTGCTGGATTATAAAGTGGAAGATGTTGCAAACTCAGCCAGAGTGGGTAGTAGAGATAAGGTATTTAATAATTTTATTGATTCATTGTCACCAATATTTTTTAAAAATTCGTTATTGTAGAAGATGTCAGTTTAATAATCCTTCTTTTTAAAGTTAATATAATTTTAGAAATACTTGTACTATTTGAGCAGTATACCTGAGTGCACTCTTGCATTGGTAGAAGTGGGTAATTAAATATTTAAATAACATTTTGTATAATAATTTTTTCAGAAGATTCATTATTATGAAATCAGTAAAAAAAAGCATAGTTTTATTAATGATATTGAATAAGGACACGAAAGAACTAAAAATTAAAATGCAAATATTTAATAAAAATTGAGGGCTCTTCTATCAAATATTTCTGATTTTCATTTTATGGCATCTAATTGGGAAATAAAATTCTATACCAGTAAACAATTTTTCCACTTACTGTTTTAATGATTTAAATGTTATTGAAATGTTTAAGTTTTTTTTATCATTATTTATGTTATTTTATTTTATGTAAAAATAAGTAAAATAGAGCAATGGTTAGTTTTCTTATATAAAGATAATATTCCTCATTTTCTGTTTCTAGACCTAATATGTAAAAAATTCTGTTGATTTAGTGTATTATTTTCAATTTTAATACGTCTATCCAAAGCTGTCAGTAGCAGCTTTCAATTATGTCAAAGTCATTTTGGACAGATTATTTAGGAATTTTGTGAAACTTATCTAAAGTAATGAAAGATAACTTACTAAATCGATTTCCATTTTATTTTTATTGTTTTTTTTTCATCATAATTATTTCTAGATTAGAAAATTTTAAAGCTCTTAAAATTTCTTTTTTAAGTAAAAACTTATATTTTCTTCAAAATACTCAAAAATCTCTGTTGACAGTTATAAAATTCATGTAAATAAAACTTGCAATTAACTACTTAATACAAATCTAATTGTATAAATAATACATTATAGTTATGTGTTTGTACTAAGGAAATTGTTTTTCTTTCTCGGTGTCTGTGCCTTTTTTCTATTGTTTCGATAAGTAATTTAACTTATTTTTGAAGAGAGGATACTGAATAAACTGTATTCACATTGATGTGTTTAACAATAAGTTAGAAGTATATGTTTTTAGTTTTCATTTTAAGTACAGTACAGTCCCGCTAATCCGAACATCCGGTTAATCCGAACAACTCCGCGGAAAAAATTTTATAATTTTAAGGACGAAAATCGGTGAATATTTCGCCAGAAGAAGAGTGTCTCGCCAGAAGAATTAACACAGTATTATTCAAGCTTTCTAAGATTTTTTCTCCAATCACAAATTGTAGCTTTGCCAACATTAAACTCTGTAGCCAATTTTGTCACACCTTCACCTTTATTAAACGCTTTAGAATTAGTTTGTCTTTAAGAGTAAGTGTTGAGTGTTTAACCATAACAATCTGTTTTACACTTTGATAAATGTCCAAAACACACAACAAACTGTTTTCACTGTAGAATATCACACTGTAACACTGTTATTAACACAGAGACAAAAGGACGAGTATAGAACAATAACGACTGACGGCCAACAGTACGGCACACGCACGCAGTCACACTGACACATGTTGTGGTTCGAGGAGGGAGTACAGTCCACAACGCTCACAGTAGACACAATAGAAGTTCAAATATGATTTTGTTTTGTTGGCTAATCCGAACAATCACGTAATCCGAACAGGGGTCGGTCCATTTATACTGTACTGTAATGTAATTTTTATGTTAGTACAATAGTCCAGATAACTCAGCCCTTGCTAGTTGAAAAAACCCCATGTTCACACTTGTTTTTGCTGTTGTCTCATAATTAATGAAAAAATACTTGAAAATCATGAAGATGTTAACATTGAGGATGCTGTTCAAACTCTTAAAATATGATATAGTGAGGGACTAAATGCTATTCAGACTGCACTTCAGTACTTTGAACTACAAGATGCATCAGTAATGATTTACTGTTCCTTTGTTGTCTTCATGATGATGAGCAAAACATAAGAGTGCAATATGGAAGACAACAGGACATTACGCATTTCTTTAAAAAAAGTAGCCTGTTTTTGCAAATTCGACTATATTTTCATTATAAGAAGCTTTATGCCTTAAAATATTTTTCTGAAGTGTGTCTGATCAGGTAAATTACTGTGTATTACGTATTAATTAATTTTCATTTTCATCTAGTAAATGCTTTATGCTTTCATAAAGTACATATTTTCCCTTTGTTTAAGGGTATTTGGGCAGTTTATATTCTGTTGTATTCTTAAGCAAACAGTACATATAGATACAGTAAAATATTTTCTGAGGAAACACTCGTACTTATTCTTCTTTAATCCCATTCTCGATAACTCAGTTTTTTCACAAACTCGGCCACCCTTCTGCCCACATTACGCCAAGTTTTCTGGACTTTACTGTAATATAAGAAATGTGCATTTAGCTTTTTTTTTCAAAACGTAGTACCATGCCATTTAAATTTAATTATCTTGATTATATTTTTAAAATTAATGAAAAAATTTGATGCATACATGTTAAAAATTAGAAAAATGGAAATTTTTAAGTGGTTTAATGCACACCATATATTAAGGGGCAGTTAAAAGTATATTTCTATTGAAAAAGGTAAAATATGAAATATAACTAATTGGGGAAAATTTTTGTGAGTGTGAAATAAACGTACATATTGAAATTCAGATACTCAGTACACTTTCTTAGAAAAATATCTCAAGTAGAATAATTTTTGAATTTATTACATTAATTAAATTTTTATTGTTGTGAGTCTTTTATATTCTTATTTACTGTAAATATACTTTTTAATTTGGCAATGTTTATTATAAAGTTGATTCTTAGAAGAAAGAAACTTCTAAGGAAGTTGTAATTCACAGTTATATAAATAAAAGTTGAATATATATATATAGAGAGAGAGAGATAGAGTTAGAAAGAGACATATTAAATTAAGAAACAAGAGATAATAATGACAAAAAGAAAAAGATTGCTGTATCCATTTCTATTTACTTGAAATCATAAGTTCCTCTAATAAAAATAATTTTCAACTTTTCTTACTTTTTTTTAGTTAGTCTCCAACTGGCATATTTTTATATGTTGAAAATTAAGAGTCATGTATGCATAAAAATTTCTCTTTTTATGTTAGTATGTTGTTTGAAGGAATATTCTTTTATTTTTAAATAAAAAAAAATTCAGTAATATTAATTTTTGTGTGTTTTACAGTGGAGTTATTTTTGGTTGCTAGCACACAGACAAAACAAAACTGCCCTAACAATGTATGCAAAAACTGAAGAAATGAAGCAAAAATGGATTGATGCCATTGAAAAAGCACTGTGAGTTTAATTATTATAAATACATTATTGGTAATTTAACTTTTTTTAGATAAATTTTATTTATAGGTTACTTAAAATAGTAATAAAATTTGACCAAGCTAACTACATAATAATCATAACAAGCAAAAGCTTCAGAAATAAATTATAATTCAAATATTTTTTTCATTTTTTTAGTATAGCATTGACCAATTTGTAGCAATTTTTTAATATTTCTGCTTGATAAGAAATCAATCATGCATTCAAAAATACATCCAAGTTTTATATCAGTCAATTGTTAACTTCCCGATTGCTTATTATTTTCAGACTTTTTATGATTTTTAAAAAAATTTAAGCATGTCAATCAGGCTTTGTGATGTAATTTTTTCCTCACCATTTATAGCCTCTTTATATATGTGGATATCTTGAATTATCTATTTACAAAACCTTCTTTTTAAGGAATTTTCCTTCTTTGAGATTTTTTTCTCTCAATTCCCTATCAAACCTCTAAAAATTCAAACAAACTGTAGTAAGTGAGGGTGCATGATGAGGAATTCTACATTTTTCTAATGATAATTTCTATTACTTCCTCGTAACCTGCTTGCTAGTTTGAGCTGAGCTGCAGACATGTAAATACGGCTTGTACTATTTATGCCCTGCTGATGAGTATTTGATTCATTATGTCATGCTAGATACAAAACAATAATTAAAAGTATGGATTTTCAAACAAATCAAAGAAATGTAATCAATTTTGTACCAAAAAGTAAAAACTATGACTATAACTACTGTAATTATAACTCTGTAACTACAGTTTTGTTGGACTAAAAAAAAACAGTTTGTTGCTTGTTGAATTTAGGGAAACCATACACATACAGTGCAGCTGTTTATTAACAGACATTACAATGACTGAAACAAAGAACATTGACTTGCCCTCTTTCAACCTCACAATACTGCTGTCACCTAATAGTTTCTGGAAATGGGATGTATTTGACCTATCTTGTATGGCCCTGACTTAGTACTGAGTAGTAACTAAGCAGTAACTGCTGACTTAATGTCATAACGAGTATATCTGCGTTCATTATCTATTAAATAATTTCTTTGGAATAAAGCGGTGCACAGTAAAATCTGATTTGTACATGATTCATATGATTAGCTAACTCATGACGGTATAATAACAAGAAAAAAATGTTTATGAAAGTCTAATGCACTTGAATTATTTCAAACAAGCATTTCTTTAGTGTCCTCTAAGTGTTTGTGAAAAAATGTCCATTGTTTCTTTGGAAGTATATAATATCTGTTGATTTTTTTCTTATAAAAAATTATAAAATGTAATGATTAAAAGATGTTTCTTACTAATATTTTGCACATATATTTTATATTTTGAACAGTGACAATGTTTGTCCAGCTGCTTTAAGAAACACTGACCATATATTTCAAATGCATTCATTTGAAAAACCTGCTAATTGTACAGAGTGTGATAAATTGTTGAGGTAAGAAAATTTGTGCATTGGGGTAATACAAATATTTGAAATATTGTTATTTAGATTTTATAATGAAATAAACACACAGTGGCTCCATATACTAAAACAAAATGATTTGTTTTTTTTAAATTGATGATTGATTTTGTTTTTATGAAGTTTATTATTGAAGGAACTATTATTTAAAAAATATAATTTGAAGATGTATGCATGTTTTTAATTGTTTTAGATAAATAATGCATTTTTAATTGAATTTTTGCTAATGTAATAGTTCTGGTACTTTGCAATTACACTTTTGGAAAAATAATTAAATAGAAAAACAAGTTTGAAAATTGAAATGTTGCTATTAATTTGACTTTTTCATTCATCATGTGATTTTCAGTTTTAAAATTTCAAATGTTATGAAAATATACTATTTTTTTATAAGTATTCAAACAACAAATAAAAGAGGAAATTGGTATCAGTAATGTAAAAACAATAATAAAAAATATTGGAGTTGCTTATGTCTTCCTATTAATTACAATTAGTTTAAACATTTTATTATTTTTGCAGGGGAATATTTTATCAAGGTTATTTATGTTCAGGTATGATTATATTTCTTAATTGTAGTTAATTAAATTGTATGAGTAAGAACAACTCTTACATGAACATAAAGTAAAGCTCTTATCTTTTACAGATTAGAATATTTGAATAGTGTTATTTTCTCATTTTAGTTTGCGGAGTAGCGGTGCACAAGGATTGCATTGAAGATGTGAGATCATGTGGAGCACCTCGTCTTCCACCACGCCCACCTTCAGTAACTGTTGTGCCTGAAATCTTAAGGAGGAATTTAACCTCAGCTGGTAGAAAACCCTATATGTGTAAGTTGCACAAAATCTGTTTTTCATTTTTAAAACAGATGCATTTTTTCGCTAGACCAACATACTTCCTTAACAAAATTTCACTTGAAATACTTATTCAAAATTAATTCGAACCTTATCTGGTTGAGAACCTTATTAGTGCAAGCTGCACAAAGTCAGTTTTTTTAAAAAATTAGATATACATTTTTTGTTTTAAAATTAGCATACTTAGTTGATGTAACTTTCAAATACAATATTTTAATCAAAATTAATCTTCTGATTTATTATAGTTAAAGTTCGTGCAAGATTTGCATATCAAGGCCCTCCCGATCATCTTTCATTTGATAGTGATGATGAAATTTATGTCACCAACAAATTGAATAACATGTGTTGGGAAGTAAGTTGTTTGTTAAAATTGTGAGCATTTTTTTATTATTCATATTAATTAATAACAGGATAAAAAATGTAATTTATTTGCTTCATTCATGTTATCATTAATCTTTAATGTTCTCTCCTCTACCATTCGTAACAAATGGATAGAATTCAATCTAATAATTTTTTAGCTTGAATTAAAATTAGTTTCGTTTTGAAATTTTTTGTAATGACTGGTTTACAAATATATGTTTATTTATAGGGGTACGTTGCTCGTACTGGTAAAACTGGATTTTTTCCTCCTGATCATGTTGAGGTAAAGATAGTTTTTGCTTCATTTATATTAATTTTTAAGGTAAAGCAAATTTTATTCTATTCATAGTTCTTTGGCCACACTTGATCTAACTAAAAGTAGTGAACTTACAAATTTTTAGTAGACTGGGATAAAAAAAAGTACTATTTATAATTTTTATAACTACAACATTAACTTGTAATCAAATTATAAGCAATAAATTTTGGAATTTAGCGTGAAAGATTTACAAATTGTCCTCAAGTAATAGTTTTTATTTTTTTGTGTGCATTGATGTGCATTTATGTTAGTATCTATTATCAGAGTAATTATTTCTTACTATAATGAATGGTGTTATTATTATTATTTTACTTTTATCATCTAATAGTTGTCTCAATTTGTGTTTAATGTACAAACTGGTGTGACTTTCAATGTGCCATCAAGCTAACACTGAAGAAAAATAACAGAGTTGTGTCACTAGATTATATGTTGAATCAGAGAGAGATTACTTTAAAATATTTTTGAAAACAGAACTCATAATTGTAAATTTTGTAGACAAAACTACGGATGTTATTTTAGGTATTGAGGATAGATATAATATTTATTAATAAGTGATTCATTTAGAGTGCTATTAAAAGATACAACCTATGTCAAAAGATTTATATGAAATTGCATTAAATATTATAAGGTATATATTTTTATTTGGCTGGATGCTCAGGATTGCAAACTCGTGGCTGTTTCTATTGAATTGTGTGTTTGAATTATAATGTACAACTAAAGACTTAGTAATGTGGCTAGTGCATGTTAAATTTGTTAAGGCTCAGTTTTCATGTTGGCGTAGAAGGCATAGAAGGTGTTGCTGCTGGATTTGTTGATAGGTGCTGGGAACATAAGACATGTTTATTAAAATAGGTAATTTATGGTTTACACCAAAGTAGAAGGCAGTGAAATATAGAATTGCATCAAATTTGATGTCTTTAGGATTTAACAAAATATGTAGAGCCAATTGTGTATAATAATTGGAAAATGATAAATTGTAATACTAGTGTATGTTAATGATGTAATTGTATTTGGGTGAAAGCAAAAATTCACTGACTGCAACTTTATTTAAAACACAGTTAAATGATAAAAAATTAGGCAAATTAATTATTTTCTTAATGTAAACTTTAAAAAAAATTAAAAATACAACTTATTTGCATCATTCTATACATGTTAATAATTTAAAAGAAATTTTTGTAGTTATTGTGTAATTATGTTTATTTTCTGTTTAAAATGAATTCCAATTCTCCAGTTAAAATGAAAGAATATGAAAGGTACGCGGTGATTCTATCATGTTTAGCTTAGAGATGTTCATGTGGTATCAGTGTTTTAAAGAAGACTGAAAATCACAGCAATGGGAAAGTTATAATTGAGGTATTTTTTTTATTCAAAATTTATTCCTGAGGGCAGAATAGTGAACAAGGAGCATTACTTAGACATTTTATCTCGTTTGAGGGAGTCCATTCGTTGTTAACAGTCTCTGATGTAGCAATGTGGACAACTGTACCTTCTTCACAACAATGCACCTGCACATTAGCCCAGAATGGTCACAGAGTTTCTCGCCATTACTGGTACTGAAGTGCTTCCACCATTCTTCCTTTTCACTCGACTTAAACTCCCTGGGATTTGCATTTATTTCTATCTTTCGAGAAAATTCTACAAGGATGTTGTTTTGTGTCATATCAGCTGAGGTAAAAGAAGCATCTCAGGAGGCCTTACAAGACTGCAAAAGATGGCCTCCAGCTGTGCTTCATGAGATTGTAAGAGTGCTGGTAAAAGTGTATTGCCACTTTAAGGATTATTTTGAGATGGTCAATTTTTAGTAGTTATATTTCAAAATCTTTAAGGTAAGGACTTTTATGCCATGTCTCTGAACTTTTGGATCCTACTACATGATATATATATATATATATATATATATGAATTCTTTAGATTTTAAAATCAGAACATGTTTGGATCTTGAATTTTAATGTTTCTCTGCTTTGTTTTTTATTTACTGATATTTTCAGTGACTTTTACTGCTTGATGATTGTAACCAAAAATTATTTATAATTGATCAAATTTTTAAAATTATAGTAAATTTCACTGTTATTTCTTTCTTTTGATATTTAGAAAAGGCCACCTTCTTATGAAAATCCTTTTCCTTCACCAAATCCCAATGCTGTGGAAAATGCTACACTTGCACCAGATTATATAAATACTATGCTAGAAGGACATGATTGGTAAGACATGTAACAAAATTTACTTAAATTGATCTTTATTGATTATGTATGCTTTTCACTTTGTATTTACATAACTGTATTTCATACCTGCCAAACTTTTACACTTTACAACTGAAAATTTACATTTTCATCCTTTTATTACGCTCTTGTGCTTAGATCTTTCATTTGTATGCATTTTTGTAATATTTCCATTCCTTCTCTGATGATATTCTCCCCTCCAGCTATTATTTATCATCTTCAACTCACAATGTTAGGAAAATAAGTAAATAAAAACCGCATAGCTTATTGTATGTAAGATTTAAAGTTCCAGGAATCCCAGTCCTTTCTACATATCAAGTTCTGTTAGCTATTTATTCCGAATTGATTTATAGGCATATTTTTGAAGTGATAACTTCTATTGGTGCATTTTGCTAGAGAGTGAACTTGACTGAACATTACGCTAATTCAGCTTTTTTCGGCTTCAGTCGGACATCACACCCCTAAAAAGGAAAGGAGGGACATTTCCCCCTGCCACTCTAAAATGCCCTTTGTTCCCCACTAGGCAGTAAAAGTAAAGTTCCTAGCTTCCATCTAAGTGCCCCCGTGCCACCTCTTTCTACTAAAACGAATGCAGGATTAATTCTAAACCTAGTTGAAGCATGAAAATGAAACGTAATATTTTTAAAAAATAGGCTTAGAGAGAAAGAAAAATCGTACACTTTAGGTTTCACATAAAATGTAGAAAAAGGACAAATTTTTATAGAACCAAGTAAATAGTATACTTATCATTAGCAATATTGCAGTGATCATAAGAATAAAAATATATTTTTGTAAGTGAATCGGAATAACAATGTACAAATTTTTCTATTAATCACATTACTTAAATATACTTTGATTCTAAAAAGAAAATTAAAACAATTAAAAATTTAAAATAACAAAATTAAGGATACGTGTATTAAGAAAAAGTTACATTAAATAATTTAAATACAAGAAAACAAAATATAATTAAGAAGACTTTCCTTGCAGCAGCACCTGATGTATTTGTACAAAACTTCCATACAATGACAAAAGACCTAGTATAAGCCAGAGATTATGTGATATAAATATTCTGATTAAATCCCTTTTTAAAGGTTTTGACCTAGGTTCCTTTCTTCCCAATCAACTTACCTGTCTTACTATCCCTTTGCTTAAATTAATTCATGGATAGAATTGAATATTATTAAATTACAGCCAAAATTCACAAAACCGGATCGGGTCTTCTGAACAAATTGTTATGATTTTAAGTAGGAATTTTAAAGTAGATTTTTCAAAAGACTAATCAAAACCTTTAGTTGATTTTTTAAAATCAAAATTCAATTTAATTATGTCAAATGATCCAAATGAAGCATGAGGATGTACGGAACAACGATTGGTGGAGTTTTTTTAATAGATATTTAAATAAAATTTTGAATCTTAAGTATTTATAACCTATTTCAGATAACATAAACCTATTGTTTCCTGCTTAGAATACAATTAATTTACAAATATGATTGTATATTTAGCACAAAAGTATTACTTTATGAATATAGACATATGAATAAATAATTTTATAGGACAATACTAATATCCTCTTGTTTTTTATTCACCTAGCTAATCTCTGAAATAACATTATAAAATTTGAAGTTATCCTTTCTATCGTGGGGTCATAAACACACTCACTTTTTTATTAAGTGAAACTTTTTTTTCTGCTGCAGTTGCGTAATTACATCTTTTCTTGTCGAACAATGTACCTGTAACTGCAGATAGATCATAGAAATCTTTTTTTCCCAACTCTGACTTTACCAAAAAGTACAGATGTGCAAGGACTAAAACATCTGCTGTGATTAATGAATTAGTTTTTAGTCAGAAGGAATGTATAACTATAAATGTCCTTGTTGTATATTTATACAACATCTGAGCAGCATCTGATTTCAGTAATGAACGAATTATATCCCATTGTGGTCTTTTTGATTTTGCAGAATGTTTAATTTAGTGGCTCTTTTTTTGCAGTTCCAAATTTGAGGATTCTACTAGAAAAAAAAATGTTATATCTTACTATGGATGAATTAAAAAAGAAATTGAGCATTTAGTACCATTTATGGGCAAGCCATGCTTTGAACAAGATTTTAGTTCAAAGTTTCTTAAAAAGGTGGGTGGGTGGGGGGTAAGTTAATTATTTGTTTTTAAATTCACATTCACACGCATGCGTACACACATGCACACACGCACACACTATAATATATACTTATCTTGTAGAAAAGTAACATGTGAAACATGTAGAACATTAATTTCTTCACACTCCCATTTATTTTTGTTATATTTTCTTCCCCCTCTAATGTTTATTATATCACTGGTTTGTATGTGTATTTTTTTAAAATTTCATAAAAACTATTTTATTACAAAAACATTGGAGCCTTTCTGTGAATTATTTTTCTTTTGTTATGTATATCTTTTAAAATTTAACTTCTGTATGTATAATAATTTTGTATAAGCATAATCTAAAAGTGGTGTAATTTTACTGTATTTTTATAACAGAATCTTTAGGGTAGCCATTTCTTTTTATATGTTACTTTATGTATGTTTTTAAATTTCTCCTTTTATTTTTATAAATCAAGTTGATACAAAAGAGGAGTTTTGTGAGAAATTTTTAAATTTAGATATCTTTATTTAAAAAAATTTTTCTTCACATTATTGAAAAAAATATTTGTGTATCATGTTGTTTTATAAAATTTAAAATTTTGGATATGCATTATTTTAAAAATGTTATTAAAGTGTCATTCATGCATTATTTTACACTTTGTTATTCTGTTGGCAGGTATGCTATCACATTCAAGAACAACACTTATTAAATATTTTATTGTGTTAAAAATTCCTGTAAAAAGGTACATTTTAGTGTTGTAAATTGATTTTAATCATATCATGAATTTTAATTCATAAGGACTGATTCAAGTATGGATTTCCATTATTGGATCATCCATTATGAATATTTCACATTTTAAAATGAATCTTAAGGATTTATTTTAACAAACATTATACTAACTAAAATCGAAGCAATATATAAATTTTTTTCTGGTTTGAATCTAAAAACTTCAAGGTTTGTTCAAATATTTTGTTGATTAAAAATTTTGGTATAACATTTTTTGTATAATGAAATGTTGATTCATTTTATAAATAAATGTAGTATTAGAATACTTATTATTAGAAATCGTGTTCTATCTAATTACTAGGTTTGCTGGTGTAATGGAACGAGATGTTGCAACAAAAAAACTTGAAGAGCTGCCCAGTGGAACTTTCTTGTTGAGGATTAGTCCAAAACAAAATGGATCCTATGCTATCAGTATTAAGTAAGTGCCAATCGGATTGATATATTATTAATATACTAATGTAAATTTTTTCTACAAAACATTGCTGGAGCATTTAATATTAGCATTCAAAGTTAAATTTTTATTTCTTGCAACAAAAGATTTAATATTAAAGAAATCCAAATGTTTTTCATATATTATAAAATATGATGTTTTTGTGCTTGTTTCTTATTATCACTATGCATAATCATTATAAAAATTACAAAATTTTTAGTTTTTTTTTATGTATGCGTGTATATGTAGCAAAATTCTGTATTTATATTCTTTTGAAAAAGATATTTTTTAAAATTCTATTTAGTCCTGAAACTTCAAAAACATTGTGTTGTATTTATTTATTGGCCTAGCATGAATACAATTTTAACTGAATATACAAATATTTTTTTTTTGAATAAGAAATAATTATATAATGCTTGACATCAAAGATTCCAATTATAGAGAAAATATAAAAGAGGGATAGATGTAGTGTAACCTTAAAATACTATATTAAATATAAAATGCAATTTTATTTCATATTTGTATTTTTCAATGTATTATTTTTTTAAAAATGTAATATCCACCAACATTTAGATTTGTTTAAAATTTTTAATACAATATTAGTCTAATAATTATTTAGTTGTTTAAATGTGCCATTACAGATTATTTAACTGAGCAACTGAGAAACTTTTTTTTTTCTAAAAATTTTATGTGTTACAAGATGTGAATAAGTTTGATACATACAAGTAATAATACTAAATAATTTAACTTCTAAAACTCAAACCTTCTATGAACTTATGAACATTTTTTTCCTTTTTTTTTTCAAAATCTTTAATTTTTTTGTGTGCTTTTTTGAAATTTTATTTCTTAAATTGTTTAGTTATCAGAATCAAGTGAAACACATGCGAGTTTGTACAAGTGATAATGGTCAACATTTCTATCTTTCTGAAACAAAATATTTCAAATCTATTGTGGTAAGTATATTATTTATCTTTTTACCTCTCAGTATTAAAATTCTTTCATGTTTATAAAAACGTAATTTTATGCAATAAGTTTTTTTTACTTTCTTCAGGTTCTTTTAGGGTTTTGAAATTAAGTACAATTGTGTGCTTACAATATTGTGATATTTTGAATTCCAATGAGGATACAATTTTTAGTAAATCAAAGAAAACTTTAAAAGAACTCAAGTAATAGAAAGGTTTACAAACACTTTTTAATAATGATTCATTGCCAATGGAATGTTATTTCCTTCTAGATTGTGTGATAAATGAATAGCTCATTTGCATGGGTTTTCATCATCTATTTTTGATTAAATAAAAATATTTAGTTGTTCTCTGCAATTGAGGCAAAATCATGCTGTATTCTATATTTTTATATGTTTGAATGTTTTCTTTAAATATGTTACTTAAGCTAAAGTAAATTTTTGAACAATTTAATATGTACTGAAAAGTACTTTCATTTTTAATAGTTTTCCCTTTCTGTTCTAAAGTAATTCTCTCTGTATCATTGGTAATTAAAATAAAATTAATCCCAGAAGTTATATTGGAATACATAGAGAAAAATTATATGAGAATATGTATTAAAAGACCCTGACATAGAAAATATTTTAAAATAATAATAATAATAATTAAAAAACCTTTTATTATGCTATATTTTGTTTATCTTTTATTTAAAAATTCTAAAAATTTGTAAAGTGTGAGTCATACATGAAAATACTTTAAATAAATTGGAATTTCAGTCACATTCAAATTTAATTAAAAATATTGTTACAAAGACCAGGTTTCAAGGATTTTATGCAATCAGTCTCAAAGAGCAGGCGTTCTTCATGAACAATGGAAATTTATTGTCAAAAAACAATCCTTGAAATACAGGATACAGTAGCAATATTCTTAGAATTAATCTCAGAAGGCCTTCACATCTTCTACAATGTTCAGACACAACTATCAATGTCCAAAATATTAGTATGTTTAAGATTATTCACAAGCACTTTCTTGTCTTACTCAACAGTCAAAGTATTCTCTAAACGCCTCTTCAATGGTCAAGACAGTATTACTACTAGCTCGTTTTGGCAAGCAACTCCCTATTCATAGTCTGCATGGATTTTTCTTGGAAAAATGCACTTACGTCATAGATTGTGATAATAGTGCCTCCAAAACGATCGACAAAAATGATGCCAACTTGACTCTATCACTAAGATTTCGCCAAGTTTCCATTGAATTGCCATTATAATGTAAGAAACGGCATTGCTTGCGAATATTGCAATTTTTGGCATAAAATAAATATAACAGTATTAGTAGCACATTACACATTCAGATATAAATTATTTACACTATTTTAAGCATTCATTGTACAAAATTCGTAACAATATTTAATGAATATTATTGCAGCTTATTTTCTCATACTGTTTTCAGTGTTTCATTTTTTTTTACAATATTTTTTTTAATTAGGTTTTTGATAAAAAGGATTGTTTTCTAATTTATGATGCCTAAATTAAGTAATATTTTCCTTAGAAGTTTATTTTTCATTAAGAATAATTTAATTATTGTATTATTAAAAAATCAGAAAGAATAAGATTTTTTAGCTTGCAAATTGTAGCTTTGAGAAACTATTGTGTTTGTGATTTAAATTTTTAAATTATTTCAGCTTTATTATGATTTAAAAAAAAATAAAGGTTTTTCAAATATATATATATATAAATGCTAACTTTTATTTTTATCCAAATTTGTATTGCCATGTTCTCATGTAATTCTGAGCATCATTTCGAAAATAAGGAGTAATTAAAACTATTTTTATATTAATAAAAATCATTGCTCTTAATATATGAATGCACACATTTGATGATGTTGATTGTTCAATTTATTCAATCTAGGAACTAGTTAATTGGTACAAGGAAAACAGCTTATCCGAAAGCTTCAATGGCTTACATGTTACACTCATGATTCCTTATAAGAAAGCACTTGCTGGATTAAATAATGAAAGTATGTATTAGTTTTTAATATGTTGCACATAGAATTTCCTTAACATTCAAATGTAACCAGTTTGAAATTTTTTTTGTTAGGTATTCTAGGCTATGCTGAAGCTCTTTATGATTTCCAAGGCAATTCACCAAATATGTTAACTCTTCATAAAGGAGATCGAATCATTATTCTTAGTAAAGCTGGTAATCAAAAAGGCTGGTGGAAAGGACAAATTGGGGAAAATGTATGCTATTTACTTTTGATATATTTTTAAAAGACAATGTTTAAATTTTACTTCTATTTGTATTATTTTCTGGTAAATCTATATTGTTAAGAATTCCTGTTATTTAAATTTGATGATATCAGACAATTTAGAATTTTCAACTTCAATTTTTTAAATCTGAAGGTTTTAAAATACTAGTTTATCTACTAGTATTACTAAAATCATGCAAAATTTTGATTTTTTAATACTTCCCTCTTGCTGCGCATCTTGTGACTTCTACCGGCAAAGTACACATAGCCAAGGTAGTACTAAGCAGCGAGAGGGTTAAGTTTTTGGACATTTTTATGTATGTATTATCAAATTGATGGGTAATGAAATCCAGACATGTTCTCTCCTTTCCTTTTTTAAAAAAACAAACAAACAAACAAAAACAATGAGTTTGATTTAAAAGCTATTACAATCTTAAGAGACTTAATATACCTGGCATATAATACACACTGATGTACAGTGAAAATCATTTAACATGAAATTGAGGGGACTGAAGTATTTCATGTTAAAGGTTATTGCAAAAAAAATAAATAGATATATTCTACAAATGAAATTTTTTAGATTACTATTTATTTGCATAGAAATAAGTATATGCATGTATTTAACAAAAATCTTTCAAACATTTCCGTAATTTACTCTCTCTCTTTTTTTTTTAAAAATTATTGTTGATAAGGTAGAGTTAACAATGCCAAAATCTTTTCAAATTTCCGTTTTCATCTTTTGTTTTTGATCAACAGCCTTAAGAAGCTCCATTTTCATTTTAAGTGAAATAGCTGTTTGTTTTCCCCCTGAGCTTTTACCATTGTGTTTGCAAAAAAATTCTTTTAAAATAGAAAAAATAATCTGAACCACTGATTTTTAAGCACACTGCGATGCACTTATCACTGAATTCAAAGCCAACTATTGAGTGATAGGGTGTTTTTTTGTGGCATTTGTAGGGATAGAGGGTGAAAGTAGCTCGGATAAATAAAATCCGCTTGTGTCACAGGCTATTCCAAGGGTATTTCAAAGCCAAGTTAGCCTCCTTTCTAAGAAACACGAGAAATGATCTCTTTCATTTCACACCCCTCTTAAATCTTGCCGGTGCAGCTTGTGTTTTCCAGAATTTGTTCATTCCCTGAAGGGAAATCTTTTCGTGTTAAGTGATTTTCATTTCATGTTAAGAGAAAAAAAGTGCATGAAAATGCATAATAGTTTGTTTGGACCATTGGATTATTGTTAACCAATATTTCATCTTAAGCATATTTCACCATATACTGCTTTAAATTGCATTTTTAATTTTTAAGTGTATCCCTCATGTAACATGCACCCTTCCTTTAAAAAAGAACCTTAAATGTACATGTGTAATTATCCTTTAAAATCATTCATTCAATGGATTTGTCCTTATTTTCGAAAAAGGGTATGATGAATCAATAAGCGATAAAGGGAGCAAATGTGTATGTGTGTGTGTAGATGGGATGTTTGATGGAGATGTGAATATTATATTCTGGAGTAGTGCATGGAGATAAGATTCCAACTTCTTTGCCATTCTTTTTTTTTTAAATGTAGCTCAAAATTATGATGTCCATTGCTAATTTTTTTAATAAAGTTATAGCTTATCATTTATTTAAAACAGTCAACCAACTATCCTTCTAAACTCTGTGTCATATATGTACCAGTCTCAACCCCCCCTTATGGGTTAGCAGGCCATTTAATTCACTTTTCTGTGGGGATGGTCAATCCTGTAGAACCAGTATGAAATGGGATCCACCACCTGGCTGCTGGTGATATTTGGGGAGGATGCATATGTGACACACCTGTCTCCACAATGTTTTCCATTGATCTGTACATTGTCACAGAAAAAATACTGGTTGCTTAAAATTATTTATTTCTTTTGAGCATAATTATCTTGTTTTGAAAAGTATGTCAAATATTTTTTAAATAGAATACCTATAGTTCAAAAATCAATTTTTTTCAGTTTTATTGATTTCTTTTTGTGTTTAAAGAAGTGCTTTATTGTTATATTTTATCTACAAATTTCATTACAATCTTTTAGTTAATTATATAGTATGCTAATAATATGTTATTTTCTGTTAAATCTTACTGTATATTTTGATGTGTGTCAAATGCTTTGTACTTTGAGTAATATTTTTCTTTTATTATAATATTTTTTAGCAATTTGGGATAACATTTTTTATATATAAAATCTTTCATCATTGCTCAACACTATTTATATAAAGTAATTTTTCTTTTAGGTTGGATATTTTCCATATTCATACGTAAAAGAAATATTTGACTGAAGACGACTATATGTGATAAACTTTTTCAGTTGAAAATTTTCTCCTTACTTACTGGCATACTGGTTTTGCTTTTGTCTTGTAATACATTTCCAGTCCTAGTCTAAAAAAGCATTATTTACTTTTAGGTCTGCCAGTAAGTAAAAGTACCATTACTTCAGATTTTTGCACTTCTGCCTAAAAAAATAAAATGCGCCATGAATGAATATGCTATATTGTTTTAGGAAATTTTTAAAATGATCTCCATTTTTTTAAAGAAGTCCATTTTTTCTTGTATTATAAACATCTACTATTTTTTCATTTTGTATATATGTATTTGAAATTGCCAAAATATACATTTGTTGTATTAGCATTTTATAGATACAACTTTTTAACTTGTAAAACAGGATGATAGTTCATTTTGTTTTAACAATGTTTGAAGTTCTAGATGTGTGTTTATCTGTAAAATTTCATAATTATATTGTAAAAAATGAAGAATTTTTTAAAGGAATATTATTCAAATTATATTTTAAAATCTTTTCAATGAATGAAATTATTACTATTGTGCAGTGACAATTCTAGAGTTAAAAAAGTTACTTGTTGAATTAGAATTTAATGTGCATTGAATGCATTATATATGTTTCTATACTTAGATTATATAAATTCATCTACAATTTATCATTTTGTGCGATGCATTCTCACACAATGCAATGTTATATTTATTATTAGATTTCTATAGTGTGTTCCATGTTACAATACATGTATTTAACTTTTTCTAAGGATTTGTTTAGTTGTGTTTTAATTTTTTGTCTATGGGATATTTTTATGTATATTTAGCAATAAATATCCTATCTTTTGTTTTTTTTAAAAAAATATGAATTAGTTAAAAATTCTCTCTTTTTATTACTTCTATTTATGTATTTTCTTAGTTATACGAATTATTTTTAACTGTTTAAATTGATCTATTCCAATAGAATTATTAATTAAAAATTGAAAGTTTTAATTAAGATTTTTGTTGCTTGCAAAAGAGAAATTAAGAACTAACTTTGAAAAGTTTTGGTAATTTTTGAGGAAATTTTTTGATGAACTTTGCAAGTAATCATTAATAATTCTAGGTAATACTTTTAATGAATGCAATCATTTTATTTTATATTTGTAAGATCTTCATATTTTTTTATATATGCTTCATTTTTTTCTTCATATTTTGTATTACAGGAGTTATCAAATGTTATTTTAGAATAACATTGTTATGTAGAATTTTAAATTATTTCAAAACTTTAATTTTATTCTCATTTGGTAGAAAGAAAAATGATTTGTTCCGGTGAAAAATATTATATTTTAGTTTTTTAGGTAATATATTTTTTTAATCCTGCCAAATTTTATTAGATGAGTAGTTTGGTGCTATTAAATAATAAAAAAAGATTGTAATTTTTAAGAAATAAAAATTGTAATTGTGTGCAACTTAATCTCTTACTTTCTTGATTTATATCTGTGTGAGCAGTTTTCTTTTTTTGTCTTTAGTATTTGGCCTGTAGTTTTTTAACTATCATATAAGTACATATCTCGTAAGTACTGATGTAATGAAAAATTCAAAAGAATGATTTGTATGAAATAATGATGGTCATAAAAGCATCAATGATGTGCAAAATGAAAATGTGATCATTTGTTATGTAGAAATAAAATTGTTAAAACTATATGCTACTGGTTTTTATTTGTGCATTGCTTTCGTTTTTTTTGGTTAAATTTTAAATAAGGTTTATTTAATTAAAACAAAACAAGGCAATTATTTTTAAAAAAAATTATTGTACATTTTAACTGATGTGAGTAATCTGAGCATCTCCCTCTATTGAATTACCTCATCTCATAAATTAGGTTATCTGTAAAAGAAGGTAATATTGTCTTACGAGTAAACTTATATAATTTTTCTTAGATGCAATTGCACTAATTTGTATTGTGAATGATTTAGTTGCTTCAAGTCAGTTACCTTTTTTAGCTTAAAATTTTTTAATATTTTTTTTCCCAATAGTATTTATTTAGTGATGCATTTGTTGCAAGAGGGGATTACACATGCTTTAAAGTTTTATTGGTATCATGCACAATCATAAATAAAAATTCACTCTGCAATAACAGCAGAAAAATTACTGTAAGATAAGTTATTAAAAATATTTTTTTATACAAATCAATAAATATATAAAATTGAATAGAAAGTATGTCTATATTATAATATAGAAAAATAAAACTAGATCCATGCACACAAATAATACAATTTATTTAGCTCTTAAAGTTTGCAATTTTCTTTTTTTTTTATTTCAACTTTTTAAATATTCCTCCCTCTCCTATTTATTATTAATGAATGTATTTGTTGAAGTTGGGATCACATGCTTTGAAACTAGCTCAGAAGTATGATCACTGTTGTAGGGTGCTCATCGTATAATAACAATGCCCTGGAATTTAATAAACTAGCCGATATTTCTGAGGCAATTTGACACTGGTTATTTTGTGCAAGAGGTACAAATATTTATACTAATTTAATAGAAATTTCTGGACTGTTAAATATGTGTAGAGTACCACTGTGACAATATCTGGAGAACAGTACAATAAACCTCCTTTATGTAAATTGCATACTAAATCATAGCTAGAATTTAGCTCTACAGTTTTATTAGCAAAAGATTTAGAACACAAGTTACATTTTTAATTTTTTAAGTGATGTTTTTGCGCAAACAGCAGCTAAATATGTTGAAACAGGTAAATAAGGTTTAGCAACATGAAAATCCTTTTCAGACTATTTTTATACTAAAATCTCACGGAAACACACATGTAATACTGATGACACATCTAAATGACTTTCAGTGCATGATTCTTCCAAATCAACGTTTTGTAACTTCAGCTGACCATAAGTATTTGAAACTAAATTCAGTTGTAAAAAAATTTTAAATTCTTAATTTAGCTTCTACTATTTAAAGCTATCAAACTGATTTTAAATATTGCGAATCTGAAAGATTGTTCTGTATTTTCCTAAACAAAATTTCTAATGCATCTTCAAGGAATTTTTCTGAGTAAACCCTGAAATTCTAATTTATTGATATATTTGGAGGTTCACTCCTAGGAGAGCCAACACCCTTGGCGCGAATTACTTTGGTTGGCGATAATTGCGCCATCTTGGTAACCCTACTTTTAAACACTACATATGGCAACCCTAACTATTTCTAGCATTTTCGTATTTTGTGGGCGCGCATTTCGAATTTCATTTTGTTGTTGGGCTCCGGGCTGCCTGCGTGATGTGAGGGAATATACTTTAGAATTTTTGACTTTGTTGAATGCGAAAGGTAAGAAAGAATTGATTGAATACTTTTTGAAGGAAGGACTGATTGCTTCGAGTTAAGAATGTCCTAAATGTAACGATCGGCATGATGTAACATGGTCGGCAATCAAACGGTTTCTTCGAAATCGTACCAGCCACACCGAATGTATTCAAACATTACCTCGCAGAATAAATATGGCGGCGCTCACACGATCATTCGCTTAGCGATGAGACCTTTAAGGCTTTTTTAAAATCTGTTGTTACGCTGTACCCTCCACTCTGAAAAGATCAGCAGTAAGAAAGTAAGTGCTGTTTTTATATTTTTTTATCTTAAATGTTTAATTTCTGTATTGTTTACATATATTTTCATTACGCATCCACCTTATCCCGCTATTTTCCCTTGCCGTCATTGTCGGGTTCGCTTGGCGCTTTCTTGTTCTGGCTTGGCGCTTTTTTTTGGTTTGTCGCCAAGGGTGTGGGGCTCTCCTAGGATTTTACCGGGTTTCAGTAGTGCGATTTTTTTCCTCGAGTCAAACCCAAACAGAATTTTCCATAAGAGTTTACACTCTTTATTATCTGGAAATAAAATAACCAGTTGTTGATAAGGATCAAGCAAAAGTTGTCCCATTAAAGTTTTTTTTTTTTTAATAATTCACCATGTACAAATTAAAGAAAATTTTTTTAATTAATTAGTTTATGCTCTACTAATTGTTGAAACCTCCAAATCACAAAGTTGTTAAATGTATTAAGCCCAAAATACAAATTTCGCCTTTCAAGATTTGTAGGATATAAAGCCTTTAAAGTTGGATGATAAACAAACCTTACAAAATTATTGCTTGCTGTATCATAAAGACGTTCAAGTGTAGAGAAATTTGTTTCTAATATTGGGAAATTTATGATCTTCAAGTTCTGGGGAATGAAAGCATCGATCTGCATTTTTTTGTGTGATTAATTCAACTGTTACGAGTATATTTAAATATGATTATTGAATCAAACAAAAAAATAAAGGTTTAGCCGGTTCAAAAGGATGTAAATATTCAATGCTCATTTTGTGTGTATGTAAAGAACTGAAAAGTTTGACATTGCCTTTCAATTTATAGAATTACTGTCGGAAATTAGTCCTATAACTTGGGATTCCATATCATCAAGTTCCACGATAGTTTTTTCAACAACAACAACAACAAAAAAAACTGCATCATCCCCCTGGCATTATGCGAACTACTTTAAAAAAAGACTGTGAATAATGAAAATATATGCTGAAGTAACTGACTGCTTGTTCATTGCTAAATACCATTCTAAGAATATATTTCCCCTATTAAAATCGTCCGTTCTGGGAATTTAATTCTGCCGAGAGCACCCAAGCTAAACAGGCACTCAAGGAATTTTTTACATGCCGCATAATCGCGAGACATGGACGCTGTCGATTTTCTGCGTCATGAAAAACACCGATTTGGGCCAGGGTCGAACCCGCAAAGGTCAGCGACAAACTTACCACGTCACCGAGCCGGTTTATCAAAACATAGCATAGAGATTTTTAGAATGTTCTTATTTATATGAATACAATTATGTTTAACATTATTATAATACTATTATTTATTTGAAAATTTATGTTTATTTAGGTTTCATACAATAAATTTATTTTATTTGTTTGAAAATTTTATGTGTTGTGAATATGTTGCGTTAGTTTTGGCATAAATATTCCATTTATACTTTCATGAATACATGGAAAGCTACCACAATTAGAAAAACTATTTATGCTGTAGTTATTTTCCAGATGTCGAAAATTTGCTAATATGCTTTGAAATTCTTTCTCCTTTTTCTTCGCATGTATCTAAAAAAAAAAAAAAAAAAAAAAAAAAAAAATAGATTACTAGTTAAACTGTCATTTTTTAAGTAAAAATTTACAAAATAATCACAGAAATAATATTTGATTATACAGTAATATTTTTTCTTACTTTCTCTTATTGCAGCAGCTTATTGAAATAAAGGATTTAAATTTTTAAAGTGAAAAAAGTAATTAAAATCAAACGGGAACATTTTTTTTAATTAAATCTTGTATGACTTGAAGTTGATTACTCTTGCCTTTTTTTATTTTTTCCCGGCAAGAAAAATATACAAAATGTTTACTATATACCCTGATTTTCTGTTAAATGCACTGTTGACTACTCAAAATGCTACATCTTGCAATAAACAACAAAATATGTGAAATTTTCACCGTGCTTATATTCTACAGTAAGATATGAAAATGATAATATTTCAGCGCAAAGGCTTATCATGGACACCCGCAGTAACATCACACAGCGAGCGCTTATAAAGTCAGAAGAAATTGCTGTTTTGAAGTATTGTTTGTGTTTTTTAGTAAAGTAAGTAACTTAAGGCTCTGTTTTCGCTATGTACACAAGAGCGTGAACCTAACGCGGAGCACATTTTCGGATAGAAAAATGCTTCAATTTTCATAAAAATTTGTGATATTGTAACTCATGCATTTGTTAATAATATAGTGTTTTTAAAATTTCAAAATATTTCATAAATAATTAGTTTTTCCTTTTAACATGCAAAGGGATAGCTCGTTTAGCATTACGGTATAGGAGAAAAAGTGCGAAACACATTTCATAAAAGAAAAAAATGTATCAACTCGTATAAAAACGAGTAGTATGATAAAATAAGGGATTCTCTACAGGATAGTGAAGCTAGAATATATAGTACTAATGTTTGAGTACTTTTATATCTGAAAAAATATTCCGAATTTTTGGGTCCTATACTTTAACATTAGCCGAAAACAGCCTTAAGTACGCCCCGAAAAAGAATATTGGAAAACTTATTGCTCTTTTTGAAAAGGACGTATATATGGTGATAATTTTTATCAAATATTTTTGAGAATCTATGGGGTGTTATATGATTTGTCTATCATTATATCAGTAATTTTATTTAATTTATTTCTAATGTTAATATTGAAGGTTTTATTAAGATTGACATTTTATTTTTTAAGAATAGGGTAAAAAAGGATTTCTTTGAAATCTTAGTGCTTATGAGATTGTGTGATTAATCTTACAATCTTACTTTAGAATTAAAAAAAATAATTGTAAAAGTTTGATAATGTGCGAAAAAATAGCTATAGATTATTTCAAGATCCTATTAGCACTGTTTTACTAATACTTTATGCGCCAAATCTTGATTTCAAAAAGTTAATATAGATTCAAAAAAAAAATCATTTCTAATTAACTCTGCAGTTATTTACCTGCAATATTAAAGTCAAAGGGAAGTTTTATTAGTTATCGAGTGATTCAAACAAAGCATGAGTTTTCACAGTTTTTGAATGTGTGTGAATTATGGATTGGAGTAAGAATCGAATTTCCCCTAATTTCTAAAATGGCATTAAGCGCCCTTCTGCTGTCGAGTCTATATAATTACGTGAAAAAACTTCAGTTTTAACATATTCAATCGAAACTTTATTCAATCCTGAAAACCTTTGAAGTTGTTTTACTGTGCCAAAAATTATAGCAAAAATTTAATAACACAAGCTCTTTCATCAAATTAAAGCGTGATTTCTATTCATTTTTTGTGTATTTGAAGCCAGTCACAAAACTACTTCTTTTCGTATGTATATTGTTTACCATAGTAATAAAATATGTATTTAAAAATAATTATTTTTAAGTTTTTATTTTATATTTAAAATATTTGAGCTAGTGAAAAATATTGGTGATAAAAAGGTGGTTGTAAATGAAGAAACCTTAAGAACTGATTTAAGACAAAAACCCTGTGGTACTACGTACTTGTGTATATTTTTGTGGAACTTGGAAGGATACGAGAATAGTCATGAAAAGGAACGGGGTAAAATTCCGGTAGTAAAACTGTTTTTGAAAAGTAAGGCAGTGTTCCCCAACCTTTTTATCGCCACGGACCGGTCATTGTTGGATAATTTTCCCGCGGCCCGCTGAGGGGGAGGATGTTGATTGTTTATATTTTAGATTGTTTTTTTTTGTTTTAATAATTTCATTTTAATTGTATTTAAATATGCCTTCAGGATAAAATATAGCTACAGCAAAAATGAATATATAAAGTGATTTAACAAGGAATATAAAGTGACTTTCATAAAAAGTAGCCCAAAACCAAGAAAAATATGCCGCAGTTAATAAAATGGAAATAATTTAATGTTTCTCTTGTGCGGACTAGTAGTATTTGATTCACGAACCGGAGGTTGGAGACCACTGCTCTAAGGCACACAAATTTCCCAAAGAAGTAGATCCAAAGATAGTGAAAAATAAAACACATAACTACAGAGATATATTTATTAATTTCCTAATTCTAAGCCACATTCTTATTTTAAACTATGGGGCAGACACGATGAAGCTTAAATCAAAATAATTACTTTCCTTATTAAAAAGAAGTGACACATATTATTATTTCAACGACGGAATTTCAACAGAACGAAGAAAATATCCATTTATAATAAATATTTTTGTAAAGCATTATCTTTGTGGATTATTAAATACTATTTAATAATCCACAAAGGTATATATTTTTAATATTATGTGGTATAATATTTTTTAATATCATGTGGTGTAATATTTTTTAATATGGGGTATAATATTTTCTTTTAATATCCTGTGGTATATTTTTGTCATTTCTGATATAATCCTATCACTTTTCATTTTCTTGAAGTTAAAGAAGTTATGCATGCTTCATATGAGAATTAGACTGAAATAATAAAAAATCAGAAAAAAAAGTCAAATTGAAGCAGAGAATTTTGGTAATAAATCTAAAAATAAATTAATAACAAAAACATAGAGTGACTACTCTCCGTCAATTAATAAACTTATCACAGTTAAAATGTTCTTAGCTGATAAAATAAACCTCTAGCATATCGGAAACACTAGCGAGTGTGAGAGAAAGAAGAATCTAATCGTTTTTGGGAATAAATTAAATTATCCTTTATTATTAAGAAGTACGTCTGAAATAAGTGCACTATAAAAAAGTTCGAAAACCACATCGCTTTAAGACAATCATCTACAACCAGGGGCATAACTACCGCCGTATCAATAGAACGGAGCACTAACATGTGTTACACTTTAACGATTTCAAATAAGTTTTATTAAAGCGACCCCCTATTTTTATTTATTTTCCAAAAAAAGCCCCTCAAAAATTTAAATACAGAGCCCACTCAATACTAGCTCTACGCCAGTGTATATAACTATTTAACTTCAAAATATGTTGATATTACTGATGTTATGTCATCAATATTTTTGTGGTGTATTTTTCCAAAACGTTTTGTGAAGTGATGTTTATTACATAGGCCCAGTGGTCGAGTGGTAGCGTATTGCATTTCCACACCACAGGCCCGGGTT
The DNA here is from genome assembly GCA_019973935.1 of Trichonephila clavipes. Lineage (NCBI taxonomy): Eukaryota > Metazoa > Arthropoda > Arachnida > Araneae > Nephilidae > Trichonephila > Trichonephila clavipes. Next base: position 1,142,648 of record BMAU01021435.1, read on the forward strand.
CTATTCCCGGGCTGGGAAAGGTCGACTCAGCCTTTCATGCCTACTGCAGTGGGTCGATAAATGAGTACCAAGCTTGCTTGGGGACTTAAACATCGAAAGTCTCGCTGCAGATTGACCACCTGATCGGGACATCTACTCATGCACCTCAGCGCCCAATGGTCACGTTTTCTGTGATGGGCACAGTAGGCCCTGGCTCTCAAGGGCTGTTGCGCCCTTGAGTTTGAGTTGAGATGTTTATTACATTCTATAAATTTCAATTGAACATAATACATATTTCGAGATCCGCTCAAGAGTCTAACTGCTTGGTGACTAGTTTAAAAAGAATCTGATAATCAAGAGAGAGTATTTTTCGAAAGAGCATTAAAATTTCACTTGACAATAATGAAATAAATATGAATAAATTAAAGACGAAGTGTGATTTCTTACATATGTATTTGGTACTCAGCAGTGCAAACTAGACTGGCTATGGTCAAACCAATGCTCAAGATAGCAAATGCTCCTTGCACGTCATCCACATTAAGCACATGCATCTTCCCTTCATCTTCGTCCGATTTGTCTACTTTCATCGTTCCACGAAATTGTTGTCGTTCAATGATGTCTTCCATCCACTTTACGATGATCCCTCCTTCTTGAAGTTGCCGGATTCTAAATAATAATATAAATATAAATAACACAGGAACTGCTTATATTTTCATCCATTTCAAGCGATTTTGTTGCAGATAGATATAGAATTTAGTAAATAAAAATAAAGCGAATTTATTAATGAGTAAGATTTTTTTGGAGGAATATTAGCAAAAGAAAATTTTTCAGACAGACAAAAACAATTCGATTACTCCAATAGAAAAATTGTTGTTCAAAATTTCTTTCGTTGTTCCTTCTAATGTGATGTTAATTAAAATCAATAAATAAAAAAAATAACTATAATACAAAGAATAAAGTTATTGAGCTCTTGTTTTTACTGAATATAAAGAAAATGATAAATTTCTTACGCAGAAAATATTCTTACTCTAGGATTTTTTTATATTTTTAAATTAAACTTCTAAAATCCTCAACCTTCATACTTAATATTTGCATTTTTTCAAATAATGTGGTGTTCCATTAACGTAGATTGATTGTGTGATGCTGTTGTTGTTCTTGTGTCCATGAATAAATGCAGTGGATATCCCTAAATTCCGTCGAAAGTCTTGATCACTGCCTCTGCTATTCGGGGAGCATCAGGGCTGTACAGGATTTCCCGCAAAGAGTCCCTTAGAGGGACCATTCTCCATTTTTAGTAACTTTATTGCGACGGTTGGGCATTCCAAGATGTGATTGGGCGTGAGTTGAAGATCTGGGCAGTGTTTGCATTGAACATATGATCTTGTAGGAGTTGACTTAACAATGTTTTTTTTTATAATACTTGTGTATATAGAGTCAAATTATCAAAGCAGCTTCCATTTTTAAATTCTTAAGCATTTAAAAAGTAACCCGAGAAAAAATAATAGAAAACGTACTGGTAGCATTTAATATTAGGAATGACTGTGTGTGTGAAATAAATTCTGTACAATGATAGGTATTTTAATGTCTTATTTAAGTACTAATCAAGAAGCCCAGTGGCTGAGTAGTAGCGTTTCACGCTTCCACGCTACGGGTCCGGTGTTCAGACCTCGGGCTGGGCAAGGTTGACTCAGCCTTTTATCCCTCCAGTGGGGTGATAAATGAGTACCAAGCTAGCTTGGGAATAAAACGCAGGGGGTTTCGCGTCAGACTGACCACCTGACCGGAACATCTGCTCATGTACCTCAGTGCCCAAGGTCATGAAAACTGAGATGGGCACAGTAGGACTTGGCCCTCATGGGCTGTCGCGTCATTGAGTTTAGTTTAAGTGATAACTGAACAGCAACGTTTATTTGTCTGAATTCGAAATACTTAAATTATGAATGATTTAGTTTTTTTAGCTAATGATTTATCAGTTTTACTATTCAATTAACTTTCATTGATTAGAAAGATCGCAATTTAATTTTATCAGCATGCATTTATTTGTAAAAAATAATTTGATGCTAGAATTAATATTATAAAATCAAAACTGAATATTACGATATGCAAGAATTGGAGTTTTTTAATCTAGTTTTTAGTACTATATACATTGACAATGAAAAGAAATCTACGTTTTTTGCTTCGTATAAAATTTTTTCATACTATTATGTCTGTACAGTATAAAGATTCTTCCTTTTCATAACACAAGTATTATAAGAAACAGAATAATAGCCATATTTAAAATAATTGTAATGTTGTATTATTACAATTTTTTCTAAATATAGGAATGCTTTATTTCTTTACTATTTATTTCAGAACCTGTATGGTTGAGAAAAATTGATTTCTTTATTGATGTCGTATCTTAAAGTAACACAAGGGTTACAGAGTTGTGAAAGAAGTATTGAAATATTCTAAAAAACTCTTCTATAATTTTGAAGAGCAACTTTAAGGTACATGTGACACTGTGTTTGATTAGTTTGCTTTATGCAGATATTTATTTAGATTCCAGCGTCAATGTGATTATTACATTCTTTTCATTAAAAGAATAAATTTCTTGTCGTTCGCTTCTTGTGTGTACTTGAGGTGTTTCAAGCAACAGACTGCTGTATACAAGTCATCTGCATAACAGAAGTGAGTAAAAATGTATAGTGATTTTCTTTAAGAAATATATTCGCAGCCGTTTAGGTTTATTCGGCATTAATTCTAATACACTTTTTGAATAATGTACTCGAATTTCAAATATTGTTGCTGATCTACAATATACATAAATTTTTAAAGGAAACATTTTTGTTAAATTACTTAAGTTCCAGTAATCGTAAAACAATTATAAAGCCAATAAAATTTATACAATTATGTCATAAAACTCTTAAATCTTTTTTTGTGCTTTTAAAAATAAGAATAAATGAAAATTAAATATAACTCACTTGTGATTAAATAAATCAATGTGGTTAAAATCTGGAGCAAATGCTATAGCATATCCATATTGAAGAAACGAATCTTTGGCGAATAAAAAGAGTTTAGGGTCCCAAATATCAGCTCTGACTGTAAGTTCTCCACCAACATAAGCATAGTCTCTCCTTAAACATTCTGCCAAACCATCAACGTCATGACTTACGAGATTACGTGGATCGGAATTCATAGACTCTAGAATAATACGTAGATCTTCTTGCATAGAATCCTGAAAGCGAAGTTATTAATGGGGATCTTTTCATACAAATAAAGTAAATGTCGAAAATGATGTAAAATATTTTTTCTTATGCTTGCATTATTATCTTTACTGTGCAATCCATGCGAATTCCCAACTTTTCTATGTATTCAAGTGTTTTTTCATCATTTCTAACTTCGCTGAGAATCGACATGTTACGTGCTTGCTAGTAAAAGATGATTAGGTCAATATAAACATTTTGTATAATTTTAGTCAGAGGAGCAAAGGAGAATATTAAGGTCCCTATACAAAGCCAGATTTTGAGTCTTACAAAGTATTGCAAAACCATAACATGACATATGCTTTGGGCCCCCTAGAACCCTGTCCCATCACGATGTTGGGGTTACGGGGGTGTACGTTACGTCACTGAATTTAGCATATTAGAGGATGTGGAACAAGTTGTAACGGTCTTTACGCGAACTTCACCAATTAATCCTCTTGGGGGATCTTTGGGCTAGCATCAGCGTTTATTTCTCAGCCATCCCTCTCAAGAAGAAACCCTGAGATGCAAATTAGTTTGAGTATATAAAGTTAGAGTTTAATAATCGTAGATCAAAAGGAGCGGAGCATCTGAATGCAGTGTTACTATGGTTAAAATTAGAATTACGCATCTTGACTAAAGGATGGATTTTGGCTACTAGACTAAATTAGCGAATCAAGAATTAATAGGATAGGATTGATTCAAGATAAACTAATCTGATTTCGTACACTTATTCACTTAAGGTAGTTTCTTTCCTTATACCACTCCTAGGGCTTCCTTTTATAGATTACGTTGTTGTAGAATATTATAATTGATAATAATAAATGAGATTTATCATGGAGAGTTTTGGTCACACACACACACACGCACGCACGCACGCACGCACGCAGAGGCATCGTTCCCTCCCGCAGCTTTAGATGGACAAGATAATGAGGAAGCGACTTCAGGGGTTAGATCATTACAAAGTGATTATGGAAACGAATTCCTTGGATTTCATTGATTCTTGCTTTGAGAAATTTATTTCACGCTCGTATTTGATACGGGACAAAAGATAAGACAATTCGGAATTTTTCTCTTTCATTCCACAAAATTTTATATGAATGATAATTGAAGAAAGAATAATTACTTTATTTAAGACATTCAATAATTGTACTATAAACTTCAGCAGAAATTTGGAAGTCATAGTGTAACACATTTTATTTTCAAAAATGATTTCAAGCATGCACACAGTTTAAAACAATTTTAGTTTTTAAAATTGTGCAGTTTTTGTGAATTATGTTTTGTGTAATTAATAATCTCTAACAATAATGCTGATTGATGATCTTTTTTTTTAAATGAGTTTTGTTCACTCATATAATAAGTACATCGTAAATGTATCAGATGTATACGCAATGTATTTGATAATTAATTCATCAATACTAAGTTGGGATCAAGTTTAATAATTACCAGTGACCCCCATGGGTTTGTCATATATAAAAGTTTTACAAATATCAACACTTATCTTGATAATTTGTTCAGTTTATACACTCAGGAACATTGAAAATAGCGACCCAAGAAGAAAGCGTCGGATTGAAATGAAATTTAATACACATAATGACACAGATGAGAGATTCACTTGATCTAAAAGACAAGACAATTAAACGAATACAGGATGTGCAACGACACAAATACTGGGAAACTTCAATTGCGCGTTGGACCACCTCCAGCTGCAATACATGCCGCCACACGGTCCGGCATTGAGTTGATTAGACACCTTATGTTGTCATGAGGCAGATGGGCCCACAAATCTTGAACAGTCAACTCTAAATCATGTTCAGAGTGACACGATGGCATCTGCCGTTTTAGCTTATTCCATACGTGCTCTACAGGGGACAAATCGGGGGAGCTGGCCAGCCATGGAAGAGTCTGAAAATGACGTAGGAAGTCTTGAGCAACTCTTGCTGTATGCGGACGAGCATTATCTTGCTGGAAAATTGCCCCTGGGAGACCATTTAGAAAAGGTCCTACATGGGGTCGAAGAATGTTATCAACGTAACGTTGGCCTTTTAAGGTCCCACGCATCACAATGAAAGTGGACCGGCTATCATAGGCTATGACCCCCCAGACCATTACACCAGCTGTGCGGGCAGTGTGACGTAGAACAGTGTAGATGGAATTGTACCGCTCACCAGGGCGCCTCCATACCCGTACACGGTTATCATCTGTCCCCAAAACAAACCGGGATTCATCACTAAGCACAACCTTTTTCCAATCTGCGACATTCCACATTGATCTGGCTTGGCACCACTGTAGACGCAGTTGCCGATGTTCCGATGTTAAAGGGAGTGCATGGAAAGGGCGCTTGGATTTAAGATTTGCTTCTGCAAGGTGTCTGGAAATTGTTTGTGAAACAATTGCTACGCCTACGTCTGCTCGTATCGTTGAAAGAGTCACTGTGGGGTCCACAAGTGCTTGCCGCACGATCCTTCGATCCTCTCTCCTCGTGGTCTTCCTGGTCGCTCCAGACCCGGTTTTCCACGCGTGGGTACCTTCTCGTGTCCACTGCTCCCAACAATTTCTAACGGCACTCTCCGAACGATCCACCTGGCCAGCAACACGGTGCGTCGACCAGCCTGCAGTTTTTATCCCGATGATCAGGCCTCTCTCAAATTCGCTTAACTGTTAGAAATGTCTTCTAGCACGTTTACCTGGCATGTTTCGCTTACCAAAGTCTTCCTACAATCGGCGGGTAATCGTCACGTTTATGAATCTTACCGTGCACTATTTATTGGGACATGGAACGCGGAGCGTTCCTCCGTACCATAACTGAACAGTGAATGTGGCCTGTGGTAGTGGTAGAATCCTGGATGGGGAGCATGAAGCTACCTGATTGGCTGGCTGGAGAATCGTTGTAACTGAAGTGGTGGCAGGGAGTAGAAGGGGGTGACGCAATAGTCTGAGGAGGAAACAATGGAAGTTTTCTGAGAATTGAGGGGTGGATAACTAGCACTGTGATTGGTCAGTGGAACTGGGTGAGTTACCTCTCGGTTGGCTGTACCAAAGTTGTAAAAAGGAGAGAAGGCGTGCCTGATGGGGTGCAGCAGTGAGAAATTAAGTAACGGAGAAAAATTAAGATTTGAGAATTTAGCGGTTCATTCATCAAAAGATGAATGAGGTAGTTGAGAAATTAAGGTGGATTATAAGAGTCTAGGAGAATTCTCCTAGGTCTCTTATGGTTGTCCAGAGGAGTATAGTTTTCTAAATTTATCAAGTTGGAGTTGTTTATATTGGGAATGTTAGCAAAAAATTTCTTTGCTAAAATTTGAATGTACTTTTTAAAAGGGTGAAGTTTAAGAGCTTTATAGATATTGGAATTTCTAGTAAAGAGTGTTTTTTTTCAGGTATAGAAGTTGGCAACCTATTTAACAGCTGTCAAGTGATTTATTCTCAGTTTGGTTTGGCAATTCATCATGAATAGACTCACGCCTGAACAACGCTTTCAAATTGTGCAATTTTTATTTCGAAAATAATGGTTCTCTCTGCTCGGAATTTTCATAAACGAATTTTGTTTAGCGATGAAGCGCACTTCTGGTTGAATGGCTACGTCAACAAACAAAACTGCCGCATTTGGAGGAGTGAAGCTAATCCACAAGTGTATGTCGAAACACCGTTACATCCAGAAAAACTGACTGTTTGGTGCGCTTTATGGGCTGGTGGAATCCTTCTTCAAAAACGATGAAGGCCACAACGTTACAGTCAATGGTGATCGGTATAGAGCCATGATTACTAACTTTTTCATTCCTAACTTGAACAATCATGATGTCCAGGAGCTGTGGTTCCAACAAGACGGCGCAACATGTCACACAGCTCGTGCCACAATCGATTTATTGAAAGACACGTTTGGTGACCGCCTAATTTCACGTTTTGGACCTGTGAATTGGCCTACAAGATCTTGTGATTTAACACCGCAAGACTATTTTTTGTGAGGCTATGTAAAGTTATTGGTCTATGCGGATAAGCCACAAACGCTTGACCATTTGGAAGACAACATTCGCCGTGTTATTGCCGATATACGGCCACAAATGTTGGAAAAAGTCATCGAAAATTGGACGTCCAGATTGGATAACATCCGAGCCAGCCGTGGCAGTCCTATGCCAGAAATCATATTTAAAATGTAATGCCACAAGATTATCTTTCGAGTAAAAAAAAATTCATGTCAATCGAATAATACATCGTTGTTTTATTGCAATTTAAAGTTCTATATCTCTAAAAAACACCCTTTATATCTATTGGTCTTAGTAATTGTACGAATAATTGAATTTTGAGCAGTTTCAAGAATTTTAACATTAGTCTTCGCTGCATATCCCCAAACAGGACATCCATAACTGATATTTGGTCGCAAAACGGCAGTGTAAAGAAGTACTTTGTTGTACATATCCATCTCGGAATTCCGGCAAATTAGGGGGTAAATTAATCTTAATGCGTGCCGGAATAGAACACGCGAGTGTAAGATGTGGTGTTTGCAAGTGAGATTTTTATCGAGTATTAATTCTAAATATTTAGTGGACTGAGACCATTGCAGTGGTGTGGAGTATAATGTTGGTGGTGTAACGGGTTTGATTCTTTTAGTGAATAAAACAGCAACAGTTTTTTCAACATTAATTTTAACTTTCCATTGGTTAAAATAGTTTTCAAGGAGAGCCGGTGTTTGTTAAGAGCAAGTGTGATTGATTTATGGTTTTTAAAAGTTGCAAGAATTGCGGTATTATCCGCGTACAGGTTTAGCATTGTTTGTGGGTGTCAGGGAATGTCGTTTAAGTAGATGTTAAAAAGAACGGGCCCCAGCAGGGAACCCTGAGTGACGCCAATGTTGATGCGGTGTGGAAGTGAGAAAGTGTTGTTAACTCTGACTTTGAAAATTCTGTTAACGAGGTAGGAATTGATAATGTGGATGAGGGGAGCAGGAAAATTGTTTGTAATTAGCTTGTAAATGAGTCCACTGATCCAGACTCGGTCAAAAGCCTTTTGGATATCCAGAAAGACAGCTCCAGTGGATCTGCCTCTCTGGAAACCAGCCGAGATTTGTTCCGTGAGTCTGAGCAGTGGGTCGAATTTGCGCTGGCTTATAAAGGGTGTTTTTTGAGAGGTATAGAACTTTAAATTGCAATAAAACTACGATGTATTATTCGATTGACATGAATTGTTTTTATTCGAAAGATAATCTTGTGGCATTATATTTTAAATATGATTTCTGGCATAGGACTACCACGGCTGCCTCGGATGTAGTCCAATCTGGACGTCCAATTTTCGATGACCTTTTCCAACATTTGTGGCCGCGTATATCGGCAATTACACGGCGAATGTTGTCTTCCAAATGGTCAAGCGTTTGTGGCTTATCCGCATAGACCAATGACATTACATAGCCTCACAAAAAATAGTCTTGCGGTGTTAAATCACAAGATCTTGGAGGCCAATTCACAGGTCCAAAACGTGAAATTAGGCGGTCACCAAACGTGTCTTTCAATAAATCGATTGTGGCACGAGCTGTGTGACATGTTGCGCCGTCTTGTTGGAACCACAGCTCCTGGACATCATGATTGTTCAAGTTAGGAATGAAAAAGTTAGTAATCATGGCTCTATACCGATAACCATTGACTGTAACGTTGTGGCCTTCATCGTTTTTGAAGAAGGATTCCACCAGCCCATAAAGCGCACCAAACAGTCAGTTTTTCTGGATGTAACGGTGTTTCGACATACACTTGTGGACTAGCTTCACTCCTCCAAATGCGGCAGTTTTGTTTGTTGACGTAGCCATTCAACCAGAAGTGCGCTTCATCGCTAAACAAAATTCGGTTATGAAAATCGACCATTATTTTCGAAATAAAATTGCACAATTTGAAAGCGTTGTTCAGGCGTGAGTCTATTCATGATGAAATTGCCAAACCAAACTGAGATTAAATCACTTGAGAGCTGTTAAATCGGTTGCCATCTTGGAAAGTAATGCCAACTTAAACTTCTATACCTGAAAAAAAAAAACCACTCTGTACAGCACCCTCTTCCTGATTGTAGCGCCACCTCGGCGTGTATGAGCATGCGTATTGGCACAAAACTTGGATCATTTGCATATCACATTACGCTGTACTTATTTGCAAAGTTTCGCGGTTGTACTTAGCTTCCTTCTTGGGGCGCTATTTTCAATGTTCCTGAGTGTATAATTAATCCTGGAACTGCCGATTAAAAGTTACGGGATTCGCTTTCCAATGCCTTCATTTTCAACGTTGGGGCGCGTATGTGATTTATTGGGCGTGAGGAATGAAAAGGAATAAATAAATAAAAACTTCTCAGAAAAAAAATAAGTAAATCTTTTGCAAACACTGTCAAGGTCCTTTTATTACATTTCAAAGCCTTCGGAATATTTTTATGGATACCAGTAAACATAGAAGATCGTAGTTTGGAAAGACGTATATATACGTCAGGAACATTTAACACTTTGACTGAGGGAGACGTTTATATACGACCGGGGAACTTAAGAGATTAAAGTCGTATTGTAGGTTCAGGGTCAAGGTATAGTATTACTGAATTCAATAAATTGTTATTGCATGGAGGGGGGCGCCGCGATGGAAATTATGATTGAATATTGGGTCGCAAATATTGAAAGTTTGAGAAGCACTGCATTAGGTGAATTCGCAGGAGCGCACAGTAATTTTTTCTTAAGCAAGAGGGTTTTAGAAAAAAATTCACTTAAAATAATTTCGAAAATACTTATTGGCAGAAATACGTCTACAACTGCTTCGGAACTTTAGTGAAGCTCCCTGCAAAATTTTGAAAAGATACGATAAACGTTGTGATTTGAATAAGTCCTATGCAAATATACAACTGTTCAAATTAGTATGAAATACTTCAAGAAAAATGTAATATTTTCTTTAACAAGCTCACTGCCATAGCTGAGATAGTGTATGTGTTCACACACACACACAGGTGCCAAAGTCATATCTCCAATATTATGCTTTTAAATTGTTTTCTGTGGTTTCATTATTTAAATATAGATATAACAGATTACTTTTAGCAAAAAAGTGTACACGAGTATACTCTCAGTTGGCATATGAAATAATATTTTTTCCCTGTACCAAATACGAGATAACTCGAAGTAGTCAATAACGAGCGATATTTCATTACGAACAATTATATAAGCTGATAAGAAAACCCATCGTTCGCAGCTGGCAAGGAAACCCAGATACGAGTATTCTGGTAGCTGGCAGCGAACGTGTTAAAAAAAAAGGTTAAAACTGTAACCTAGAGTTAGGCGAGAGGTAAAGTAAAACCTATATAAAACTCAGATTTCATATAATTTTAAGCATAATTTTTGTCCATTATATTGAATTTTGTTTTTTTTTTCGTCAAATTTGGAAGTAGTAGTTAAAATTAAGGAAATTTCATTTGTAAATTAATTTTTTTTTCTTTGACATACAAATGACTGAATTTTGTTTGTAAATGAATATTTTGGGCTTGAGGTATTGGATGTGAGCATCCAGAAGATTTGAAAAAGGATAAACTCCAATTTATAGCCTATTTTAAATCCTCGTTTGATTTCATCAAAGTAATGTCGTGCAACTACTTAATTCAAAATAAAAAAAAAAACTTGTATTGAATAAAAAGCTACGAATACATCTAAAACGTTACAGATTGTACATAAATCGTGATTATTAACACTATATATTAGAATATGTATTTTTGAGTTAAATTGGAGAGTCTCATTGAAATCTATTCATTAACGAGAAATCTGATTATTCTCCTCTTGATTGTTCTATTTAAGAAACGTATTTAAAGGTCTCAACATGAGATTTAAAACAAAAAAGTAGAGGATATATATTTTATATAAATAAGGGAAAAAAACAGAAGTTCCATGTAACTGTTACTAAATCAGAAGTAAGACCCGACTCAGTTTATTATTATTATTGACGGAATTGTAATACTCTTCCTATACACATTTCTCAAGGAATTAATCTATTATCTCTCATCTTTAACGCTTAAGGTATCCGACTACGTTCGAAACCATGATTTTAAAAAAGCACATAAATGGATAATTTTCATGATATTTAGTGTCACTTAGATTAGAATATATGTATAAAATTGTTTTAAGGACATTTTGACAAAAAAAAATTACTTAAATACAATATTTCAGCAAAAAATTAACTTAGAATAACCTTTTTTCAAAATGTCCTCCTTTTGTTAAAAATGCTTCTATTATAATAATATTTTGCCTGTATATAGCTCAGACCTCTGTACAGAGGTTCAACTATTATTTTTGAAGAATTCACATTGTTTTCAGAGTTACAACCATTTGAAATAATTATCGGCGTTTTTTTCCTTAAAATTTCTCCTCTCTGTTGTCGTAAAACATGGATAAACCCACTTGTAAGTTATATATTTCAAAAATTGTAGTTGAGCCTCTGTACTGTCTGAGCTTTATACCGGCAAAATATTGTTAAAATAGAAGCCTTTTTCACAAAAAAAGGACAGTATTTTGAAAGTTGGTCATTCTATGTTCATTTTTTGTCAAAATATTGGACTTAGATTATTTTTTATTGTAATACTATTCTTAAAACAATTTTATATACATTTTCTAATCTAAGTGACACTAAATATCATAAATATTATCCATTTATACGCTTTTGCAAAATCACGGTTCAGAGCGTAGTCGGATACCTTAATCAAAAAGGTTATGGAAAACTTAAAAAGGCTTAAAGTAAGAAATTAGAAAGGTATTTTTTCTTGTTTCAATCTATTTGCATAAACTTCAGAAAAGGAACCTGGAATCACAGGAAGAAGTTGAATCGATAGAGATCATTATGAGTATACTCAATGTTGTAAAAAAATGAAAACAAAAATTACAAAATCTGCTTTAATTTTAAATGGGATCAAAACGAAAATTCACTCGTCACTAGATCGTTTTCCCTTTTCAGAGTGTATGATTTCTAAAATTGGCCATATACAACTCAATGAAGCTTAAGTTGATTTTTGAATAAAGTCAACCTGTGGTCGGTACCTGTGTACTTCAGCAAATTAAAAATTGAGTAATATTTTTGCAGATAAGAAGTTTCGGCTAATTCAATAAAACAGCCCTTAAAAGATTACATTATTTCTATAAGAAATATATATTTTTATTCAATTACTTTTTATTTCCTTTAAGAAAAATTTTATTCAAAAGATAATTTTATGTACATGAAATTAAATTTGCTCTCTGGATATTTTACGATTATAATAAAAACTGTAATTAAAAATTCCATTAACATTTTTAAATCCTTTCTGAGAAAATTATACTTTTATATGTTACAGAATGAAATTCGGTACTTACATATTATACCGTCGTCCAATTTCGTCAAATTAAAAGATGTCACCAAATGAGGTAATATACAGCTAACAGTCTTTTGATTTGGCGAAATTGGTTAACAGTATTATGCATCGGTACCTGTGTGAAATACTTATCTGTATTCACAATAAAATATATAACTCGTATTTATTAATATTCTGAACATTCGAAAATAAATTACCGTATTTACTCGAATCTAAGCAGCACCCCAATTCTCCACACGTTTTTGAGAAAAATAAAAATTGTGTAAAAGCTTCATCAATATTCGATGCTTCAAAAATTAAAAAAAAATTTTTTTTTAATGAGAAATAATAAGAAGTTAATACTTAATTTATTTTACCAGTATTAAAAAAATGTCAACCTACATGAACCTATAATTATTTTAACCGTAAGTATCATGTTTCGAAAATGATTCGTCACTCCCATTGTCACAGCTGGCTTCGGAATTAATGCCGCCGCGGCGTTGCCATTTTCCCGCACGGAATCGTCTTCCGTGCCATCAAGTGCATTAGTTATGCAACAATTTTCTAAAAGAATGTACTATAGAAGAATGTCAAAGAATTTTAAAGATTGTTGAACAATAACAAGCAAAAATCATATCGCTTACGCCATCGACGCATTTTTGTTTCATCCATGTCAAATTCTTAGTGGACGCAGCTCTGTTTCCGTTTCTTTTCTCTGCATATAATATTGCCTACCTTTTCATACTTTTATCATAGTGAACTCATCTTGATACTATTACCTATATCTTTGATGTTTAGGTGATTAACAGAAAGAGTAGAACAAAACATTTTTTTTTCTAAATACGAGCACACTACGATATTTAGGATGGACTGAAAACTGAAGATAACATGGGGAATGGGATAAGTCATTGATGAAAGGGGTCAGAATGAAGGGTTACATTTTTCCTCTTGCAAGGGAAGAAAACTCAATTTTCCCCATTCAACAAATGTTTTGTTTTCGATTCTAAGCCACACCCGATTTTCAGAAGCACTAACTCTGGAAAAATAGTGCGGCTTGGATTAGAGTAAATATGGCATTTATTAAGAACTAAAGATGTCCTAAGAATCATCCATTTAATGCAGAATTTTCATGAATTGTTTGAATATGAATATAAATTCAAAATAATATTTGGATAACTTACCCTAAATACTGTGTAATCAGCCGAATTCTGGATCGTACCTACAGCAAAATTTCGATTACGAATTGCGCTTACTAGCTGGGGTACTGTATCTAAAGAAGGATTATATCCTGGATGTGCCATGAATGACATTAGACTGCCATTATATCCAGCTACTACTGTTATACAAAATATCCACCAAAAGGCCATCAATATTCTGCATCGAATTTCTGAAGCATTGTAATATCCTGAAAGAATGAGTTTTGATTTAATATAAATTGAATATATTTTTTTAATGAAACTTTTTAAGATTAGGTAAAACTTTTCCCGAGAATGATGTTAATTGATGAATAGAAATTTTAGATTTCTCAAAATAATTATTTCCAGTGAAATATTGTTCAGCTTATTTCGTGGCATTTGTTAGTTCTTAAATATCTCTTGTATGATCATACGCAAAAATAAGCAATTAAAAAAATATTAAGCTGTATTATCAAAATATCTTTTTGTATAAATTTAATTAAAAAACAAGTAATATAAATTTTTTTAAGTCAATTTCTACTTAGATCAACAAAGAAAAATTTTATTTCAGCTATTTTTTTTATTTAATAGTTACAATTAATATAAATATGTTTATACGTATGACAGAATCACAACATTAAGTAGTAATTAATTTTTATCAATTATCATTAAAGTATCGTATTGTCATCCAAAACAATCGTGTATATAAAATTTCAGTTCAACTGAAAGCTTTAAAACGCGAGGGGAAAAAAAAACCTTTTCAAATTTTGACACAAGTCGCCAAAAGGATCGCTAAGTTGCCAAATATGATACCAACGGGGCTACTTTTGTAATTCTTTAAATAATTAGTTTTAATCAATTAACTTTTATTAATTATAATTAAAAATTTCTGTATTGTCATCCAAAATAATCATGTATACTAAAATTTAAGCTCAATTGAGCGCTTTAAAATGTATTTTATTAACGATTGAAAATTCCTCCAAGACAAATAAATAAATTAATAAATAAATACATAAAGAGTGTGAGCTAATAGTAGGAATTGAACAAGAGGTGGTCTTCTAGAAAAACATAATGGATCACGTTTCATAAATGATAGTATTTACAGTTGATTCTTTTCAGGAATTTTCTAGTTATATTCAAAGTTAATGTTGTCTTTTCATATATAAAAATGCCAATTTACAATAATTAAAACTTTTTTTTGCATGAAAACTAATGTTTTTCATGCAAAATTTTGAAATGGATAGAAAAAAATCACCTTGACTAAGAAGAGCTTGAAACATATACAATGCCGTGTCTTTAAACTGTTCTTTGTAACTTTTGGGAGATTTGAAAGCATTTCTTAATAAAGTCATAAAAACGGATACCATAAGAACAGAGAGTGCAAGGAATATCCATACCTATAAGCAGAAGCATCAAATTAAAATGAAATAATAATGGAAAAATAAATATTTTAGTATTCACATTTGTCAGCGTATATATATATATAAGTTTTACTTTTTGACTGTCTTAATAACCTTTCTAACAGTAGTCAAAGATTTGGGGCAATATAAATTAATATAAAATGCAATTCAGATTAAAAATGTATTTTGAAAAATTTCTTAGATACTAGTGCAACGAGTAAGCCAGTGACTCACTGAGTTTCTTGCTTTATCTGATGTTCACATTTATATATAAAAGCAAAAAAGCTTAAAAGTGGGCCTTGCACATTTAAAATGGAACATAAATGAAAACAAAAAGAAAAAAAAATAGTTTTTAAATAATGAAAGTTTAAAAAAAAATTAAATTTTTTTCTATATAAATTTTTACTATATTTTTTATGGGAATTTTGAGATATGAAAAAAATGAGTAAAGAGTAATTTTTAATAAGTTTTGTTAAAAAATTTAAATTGGGAATTTCTATACAATTGTCTTAAAATTTACCTGGATCAGATAGAATCTCCTATCGAGCTACAGTTTCCCCGTCATTAGTAAAAATTATTGAACCTTAATATACGCAGTAGTGTGTCTTGTTGGAAAAAATGGGACAGTTTAAAACGGAAATAGAAAGCTCAGTTATGCTTTTGAAACGCCGGGTAACAGTTGAAGGTCCTTGAAATTGATATAAATCTCAAATTAATTACTAAAAATATATTCAAAAATCTTAGAAAACCCCTTTGATTTTTTTTCCTTGTAGGAAAATTGCACTGGTTAATCAGTTTACGATTTTCTATAATGTCCTATCAAAAATCCAATCATGACTGATAACTTAATAACAATTTTATCAGTATTCACCTTTTTCATTACTTTTGGCAACAAAGTTCTACAGCTACGAAAAAAAAAACTCTTGAAAAACAATTCCCTTTTTTTCCGACATTTTTTACGGAATCACAAGCTACATATAACATTACTCTATACAAGATTTAATAATAATACCAGATTTTGTGCTTTTTTTAATCAAATTCTTCAATGCTAATTTTACAAAAAAAAAACAAACTTAATTTGAAAAGTAATGATTTTAAAGTTCTATAACATTCTTATCAGCAACACTTCTCTCACAATATTAATACACATTTCTAAAAAAAGTTTATGTTCATATATAAATATTAATACACATTGTCCAAAAAAATTTATAAATTCATACACAATATATACTGAATGATTGATACGTATGGAAAAATGCCATTTTTACATTAAAAAAAAGGAAATAAATAAATAAATAAAATAAAATGAAATCTGAAGCTAGTTTGATTTGTAAGTACAGACATAACATAGCTTATATATTAAGTAGTACTTGAATTAAGAAGATATTAGATCAATGTGTGTGTGTGTGATTCTCAACCTCTATTTTGTTGCAGTACACTTTTGACAATTTCAAAATCTGGCGGAACACTAACGATAAAATAAGTTTAAAAGAATTTTACTTATCTGTAATACACTATGTAAAATAATTTATGATGATAATTTTTAGTGTTAAATAAAATAATATGTATGACAAAGACAACAAAATGTCTATTGAGTAATTAATTACAAATTAATTATAAGAATACATTTAATGCAAAATTTGAGCTTGATTATTTTTTTGATAATTTCGTTTATAGTTGGCCTTAAAAAAGATAATCTACGTTTAAAAAAGTCTCGATATTTTTTCCATTTTTATATTTTTTAATTCTGCATATCCGAATTCACACAAGCAAGTTGTAGAAAACTGTAATAATATTTTTAAAGCTTTTTCAGCTATCATGAGATAATCGCCTTCAATTTTAATCCAAAATGAATAAATTGATTATCTTTCGAAGGTTTTGAAATTAAATCTCGATTATTATAGAGTGAAGTTAGTTTTTCATCTTCATTCAAAGTTAATTCATATACAGTTGTACCATACACAAATAGATTCAAACCCAATCAAATATTTTTACATCCATCTATCCATGAAAGTATAAGTTAAATATATCATGACTATCCTTAGTTTATTTCTATAAAAAAGACGAACGATTCAGCTCCAGATTTAATTTTTTCCTGAGGGTTAAGATTTTTGGCAGCACTCTTCAAAAATTTAGTGGTACACTAAAGTGCAACGGCACAGTGTCTGAGAGAATCACTGTTTTAGATAGTAAATATTACTTTTTGATAGATAAGTGAAAAATTTTCTTCGAAAAGGGAATTGTAGTTAATAATCTATCTATCTAAGAATCTATGTATTTAGGAATCTATCTATCTATTTACCTATCTAGGAATCTATTATCTCTATATATCTAGGAATCTATCTAGGAATCTATTATCTCTATATATCTAGGAATCTATCTAGGAACCTATTATCTCCATATATCTAGGAATCCATCTATCTCTATCTATCTAGGATTCTATCTAACTCTATCTATCTAGGAATCTATTTATCTCTATCTGCCTAGGAATCTATCTATCTATTGTTTATCTCTATTTATCTAGGACTCTATCTATCTCAGTCTATCTATAAATATATATTCTATTCAATTCTAACTATATGCATAGGTATAAAAGAAACTTACTTGAAGAGTATAAGGCCAAAATATTGCCCATGTTTTTGGTTTTCGAGATGGCTTTTTAGTAACGAAGGTGATTCGATCAAATGCGTAAGGTATACTGAAGTGTACTGCAGAGTATCTGTCATATGTGACAGTCATTCCAGATAATGCAGCATCTGCTTGCTAATAAATATTTAAAATTAACATTTGTTTCAATGCATTTAGAAATTTAAACAATTTTAATGTATGTATATAAAATCTCACTTTCTTTACAAGCATTCTGATCATACCAGTCCATTCTTTACCATTAAAACCTCCCCAACTTTGATCAGGAGGTCTTTTCAGTTCATATCTGCAAAGAAATTTTTTTTTAAATGCATGAAGTTATTAATTGTTCTCTATTAAGCTCCAAGATCATCATTTCAATTCCAGTGAAAAATAAAAAATGTTCAATGAAAATATTTTGTAATTAACAGTTGAAAGGGATTCCCCTGATGTTTTTGCTCTGACTTTATGGTCAAATTTATAACTTGTAATCATTTTTTTTTAAAAATCAAATGACTGATAAAGAAAATGTAGCAGTGGCAGCCAAGTGTTAATGGATAGAAGGTACTGTGGTGGTTTTGCTTCAATAGAGTTATGTGTCCGAGTTTTGATGCCACTAAAAATCCACGGAGCTGATGCACTTTAGATCTATCGACTAAACAGACAAATCTAACGACTCAAAGTCTTCACATTGGCGGGGTGTGGAAGTTTGAAGAATTAGTGGAAGGAATGGAATACCAGTTAAGGTGTCATCTCGTCACTTGTCAAAGTATCAAAATTCGTCCTCTTGTTGCTTTAAAGTTCGATGTTGATAAAATAATCAAAAAAAGGTCACCGTTAAGGTATCCGACTACGTTCGGAACCGTGATTTTAAAAAAGCGCATAAATGGATAATTTTTATGATATTTAGTGTCACTTAGATTAGAATACATGTATAAAATTGTTTTAAGGACATTTTGGGAAAATTTTTTTATTTAAATGCAATATTTCGGCTAAAAATTAAATTAGAATAAACTTTTTTCAAAATGTTCTCCTTTTGTGAAAAAGGCTTCCATTATAATAATGTTTTGCCTGTATATAGCTCAGACCTCTGTACTGAGGCTCAATTATGATTTTTGAAGAATTCACATTATTTTCAGAGTTACACCCATCGTGAAGTAAAAACAATAATCACAAAAGAATGGAGGAAAATCGATGCAGAAATTACAAAAAACTGATTAAATCTATGCCAAGACGCTTAAAAGCTGTTGTGGACACTAAAAGATATCCTACTAAGTACTAAATTGAGAAAGAAATACAATATTTAAAGCTAAGTTGTGAGATTTTTGTTAAGTGTACGAAGGCTTTAGTGGTGTAATTTTTTAGCAGCTTTTTGATTATTAATTTTTTTTAAAAAATAGTTATGCTATTTTTAAAATATTAATTATGTCATTCCATTAAGAATAAGTTGCAGATATAAAAAAATTACAATTACAATATATTAAATTTTATTTCTCGAAAATATTAAGTTTTATTAAAAACTGCAGGTGTACGAACACTTTTGTGGCCCACTGTATATAGAATGTCAAAGTAATTTATTTTGAATGAATAGTTCTGAAATTTTGTGAAAAATGTATAACTATGCATTGTCATCTCTGAAATTGGATGTATATTGATCGGTTTCCAGAAGTGGTGTAAAATATCAACAAATTTACAAAACACATGATAAAATAATATAAATTAGAGAGAAATATTATATATATATATATGTTTTGTTTTGAAAAAAAATTCGTGATTAATTTCACAATTTAAGAACACATCAATTTTTTCATAAATGTTTTAATTGTACTTTTTATAGTACCATTATTGCAACTATTTAGCTAATGTTATAAAAAAGATTCGATTTATATCAATCGTAGTAAACAGAATGTATAGTACATCACAGCATGTATGTAGTTTCAAACGTTCTAAGAGAGAGAGAGAATTCCTATTTCCAATCAATATATTGTAAAATTAGCTTATTTTCTTATAATGACCCGGGTGTTTAATGATAGTAATATTCATTCATGGAAAATGAATTTCGTGTTAAGGAACTATTTTACCAGCATTTAAGAATACTCTAACATGAAACAATGTATTTATTGTTTAATGAACTTCATGTTAAATAACCTTACATTCTGAATAAAAAAATTTTGGCTAAAATTTCAATTCTAGTGAGCAGAAAACTATTTAGTTATATGACAGGAAAACAAGATTATACTGAATCATGGTAATATCAAAAATATTAAGCAATTTTCTCTCTAAGAAGAAAACCAAGTTAAGAATGAAGGGTTTGATAAACACCAGATAAATGTGTTGGTTTTACGACAGTTGAAAAATTATGTAAATCCTCTCTCTATATGTTTCTTTGAAGCCTAGTGGCTGAGTGATTAGTGCATCGTGCTTCCACACCACAGGTCTAAGGTTCAAACCCCTTGCTGGACAGGATTGACTCAGCCTTTCATACCTTCAGTGGATCAATAAATGAGTACCAAGCTTGCTTGGGAGCTTAACACTGGGTGCTTCGCGTTAGACTGACTACCTGGCCATAATATCTACTCATGGGCCCATGGTCGCGTATACTGAGTTGGGCACAGTAGGCCTTGGCTCTCATGGGGTGTCACGCCACTGAGTTAAGTTATATGTTTTTTAAAAATGATTTATTCCTACTTATGTTTTATTTCATACATCCAAAATTTTAAGCGAAATTTCATTTTAAATACAAGCGTTTTTATATTAAGTATAAAAAATAGCATTTTACAGGAAAAGGTTTCTACTCATTTCATGTTGAAAAATAACAAGTAATATAAAAAAAAACATTTTTAAGTCAATTCCTACTTAGATCAGCAAAGAAAATTTTTATTTTAGCTACTTTTTATTAAATAGTTATAATTAATATAAATATGTATATACATATGGAAGAATCACAACATTAATTGGTAATTAATTTTTATTAATTATCATTAAAGTATAGCGCCATCCAAAAAAATCGTGTATATAAAATTTCAGTTCAACTGAATGCTTTAAAACGTGAAAAAGAACCAACCTTTTCAAGTTTTGACACAAGTCGCCAGAATGGTCGCTAAGTCGCCAAAATGATGCCAACGTGGCTGTATTTGTAATTCTTTAAATAATTAATTTTAATCAATTAATTTTTATTAATTGTAATTAAAAATTACTGTATTGTCATCCAAAATAATCATGTATATACAATTTCAGCTCAATTGAGCGCTTTAAAATGTATTTTATTAACGATTGAAAATTCCACCAAGATAAATAAATATATAGAGAGTGTGAGCTAGTAGTAGGAATTGAATTATAAAAGTAGAGACTATCTTTCATATATTTGCTATTGAACTTATTTCTGTCTGTTGTTTTGTCTTTAACGATTGAAAATTCCACGAAGATAAATAAATATATAGAGAGTGTGAGCTATAATAGTAAGAATTGAAAAAAGACATATACAAATGAATTTCAAATGGCTTATAAAATAAATTTTTTAGTATACATTAAACTGAAAATAAAATAAAGAAACAGGTAAGACATATTTTACGTGAAATGAAGTTCTCTGGCCAAAATATTGAGTAGCTTGATATCAGATCCATTGGGTGGTAAAACTTCATTTTTGGTCGGAAGAAAGGAAAGTGTTTCTCCATCGCTATTCGTAGCGGCTTCGAAAAACGAATGGTGCAAGATCGAAATGAGACGCGACTTCTGAAGCCGGTGCGGTGGTTCCACTTGTTAATAGTTTCTAAAGTATTATTTTTATTAACAAGTACCTGAAATTGAAACAAAATCTCATTCAAGTATTCGAAATAGTTTTGTATGAAAGGCGAATGAGATAATATTTTATTGATCAAAGTTGTGTAAGTAAGGAACGAAGTGGTGTAAGAACTTTGATTCGCAAGTCATGTTATAAGTTTTATAAACAGGACTCTAAAAATTAATTTAAATTAGTTGTATTTTACTATAAATAAAAATTATATTTAAAAATTAGGATTATATAATTAAAAACTAGTTATATTTTGTGGGTAGTTAAATATGATTTCGAACATAAAATTGCAAGTATCAGGCAACTGAAAATGCAGTCAAGCCCATTTGAATGCTTCAAATCAATGAATTCATGGCATATATAAGAAGAGAAAAGTAACATAAAATCAGAATAGAAAATTTAAAAGTACTAGGGTAAATCAAAAAGTAAAGATAATTTTTTTTTCTTGACACGTTTGCTTCTATACCAAAGAAACTATGCGTATTACTTTTGCGCATATACTTCCTGTAAGGTATAACTAAATCAGCTTTTTTTTTAACGTCAGCGAAGAAGGTTTTGGCTGTATATGAAACTACATGTGCATCGACTGCTTAAGCCTCGCCATCTGATTTATATCGAAGATCGTGGTAACCTAGTGCTTATGGACACGGATTTGTGGCCGGCGTGTCATGAGTTCAGCCTAATTGCCACTGAAGACCCTACGTGAGAGGGACTGATGTACGTTAAATATGATGAATCTCAAAATCTTCCCGTAGATGTAATGTGTAAGTTCGGAGAGGTTATACCAGCTCAGGTGTCATCCTCGTCATTTGACAATGTTTTAAAATTACGAGGTCCGTCACCAATTGCCATCATATTTGCCTTACTGTACGATGTTAATAAACACGTAATCTACGCTAATGATTGCGCAGCGCTTCTTTCAAAGGGTCAAAGCTGGAGTAACTCGATGGCACAGGTTCAGAAGATTAAGAATGGATGCTGATGTGAGTTCCTTGGATATCCACTTGCCTCAAATCTTATGGTATCCTTATTCATTATGTATTAATTCTCATGCTTACCCGAAAATAATATCCAAACTTGTGTTATTGTGATTATTCATTGGCTAGGAATATGGCATCAAAATATTGAAAGAATTTTGGGGGCATGTGGCATTTTCGACTTCTGATCATTATATTTGTGCACCCTGCTTTAGAGGGTCCACTCTTACTCATGCATCTTTTCTTGAATCCCCGTGTTTGCTTCTGGCTGTGCTAACACCCGACAATATATGTTTCACATGACGAGAGAGATGTAATTCTTTTAAAACCACGGAAAGTACCGTAAAATCCGGCGTATAATGCACACTTTTAACACAAAAAATGGGATTGAAATTTACGGGTGCTCGTTCTACGCCGAGTATAAAAATGATAGCACCAAAAATAAAAAAATGAGACGAGCATAAGAAAAATTAAACTTCTACATAGATCGGAGTACTATATATTTGAATGAAATGACTTACCTAATGAAGTTAAAGGGTTCTGATTCTAATAGTGTACTATTTTTTCAAAATCTTGGAATAATAAATGACTTAAAAACATAAGAACATTGTACACGCAGACTTCTTGTTCCTTTGTAAAAATAGGGGGTGCGTGTTATACGTCGAATATATCTAAAATTAAAAAAATACAGCTTGAAAGTAAGGGTGAGCGCGCTATACGCCGGATTTGACGGTATATTATGGCACACTGATGGCATTTACGTGGAATGGTGTGACCATGCGTAATCTTATTTCCATTTCAGTTTAAGTATGTGGCCGCGGTAGCCGAGTGGTATAGGCATCGGAGTCACGAGTTCGAGCCCAGTACCACTATACGCTAAATCTGTCGAGAGCTGAAATTTGACGGTATATTATGGCACACTGATGGCATTTACGTGTCGCCAAAATGGTGTGAACATGACGTTAATCTTATTTCCATTTCAGTTTAAGTATGCATGTACTAATGTTGGACGCATTCAACATTCGTTTATTTAAGTGAAAGCACAAAGTTGCTCTTTTAGTTTTTGATTTGCCCTCTTGTATAAAACAAATAACATTATTTTATTTTAAATAAAAATCACACAAACGTTTATGAAACAACTATTAAAAACGTATCACTAGCGCAATGTTAAAGTAATCTTGCTTATTACACCAACGAGCATAATAAAAAAAAACAGAGACTTCTCATCTCAGTAAAATTTAAAGATTTTTTTTATGTTATTTTTCTACTTAATTTTATACATTTTACTTAATTTACTACCCTTGAGTTTTATTTGTTATTGTTTGCTTTTGAACAAATTTCTTTCTATGATGTCATCTCTAAATAAAGCTCAATTTCAAATGTTTCTGTTCCTTTCAAAACACAAAGTCCTGTATTCTCATAACAGAACATGCAATTATTTGGTAAATAATGTCTCTCTCTCATCTTAAAAATAATTTTTTAAATTTTTAATCTTTATATATGAAAACGAAAACGTTTTTCAAGGGCCATTCCCATCTTACGCTAAAATAAATTACAATTAGATAATATTAAAAAATAAATTTATAGCTTTAATTACTTAAATTTTCCAATAAATCCAAACAATTTGCTGGAATCAAAGCATATTAATGAAGCTTCTATCTTGAAATTCTCACCAAGCAGCGCGCTTGTTGTGTGAAAAATTCTTTCAATTATAGTATATATTATTTGTACATATGAATGTATACACGTGAATGTATTCATATGAACATATGAGTACATATTAGGAAACGATATGCTATACAATTGTATTATTTCCGGGGGGAGGGGGGCAGTTTCAACCTTTCCATTTTTGATATACATCTCTAGAAGGAATGAGTATTCTTTGATTGTAACATTATTTTGAGAACACTGTCAGTGAAGAAATCTTTATATTTATATAATATGCAAATGATATATTTTATTATTGATTATACATACATATTATGCAGTGGATGTGTAATATTACGCTAAGAGTACTTATCGTAATGATGCATATAGATGACGAGAAAACTATTGTTATGTAGTACACAGAAGGGAAAACAATCCATAGTAATATCCTGACAGTACACCTATGGTTATTACATGCATGCCAAATCTGGAATTTTCTTGAGCTAAGGTACTCATACGCTGTTTCTAAACAAAATCAAATTTCATATGATGAATCCATTTAGAAATTAATTGAAATATATAATTCCCTTTTTATCTTTTATAACATTCACTACAAATTTTTTACATTTATTATTTATTATTGCAATATTTAAAATTATAAGAGCCAGAAACATTGAAATTCTTTAATGTTTTTGATTCATGAATTTTATCACTACGAAGTGGAATTAAATAATATAGTTACTATATGCGATGGTAAAATAATAGTTAAATTGAAATGCAGTTGGTAAGCATATGGTTATACTATTTTAGAAGTTTCTTATATGTTATTTTTGTTAATAATTTCATATTATACAGAAAAAATGTTCTACTATATTTAAGGTATCCGATTACCCTAAAATCATGATTTTTTTAAATTGACACATTTTTACGATTTTATTTCATAGGCCATCTTATGAGCTTTATAAAAATACCAAGGTTTTTATTTTCTATTCACTAGAGCAAAAACTACAAGTGTTTTAGTAAAAGCAGATGCAATAACTTTACAAAAGATGTCAAACTTTAAAATGCGTTTTACTCAAAATGTTTTTTTTTCGAAAAGCTCAAACGGGGACAGCGATTGCCCAAAAGGTTTTTAAAATAATTTGCTGAAATTTTGTGTGTATGTTCTGTTAGCAGCAGAAGTGTTTTAACTTTTAGATTTATCAATCACTGTTTCATTACAAAATTGACAGTTCTTTGTGTGATTATAATCATTGTTTTTTTAAGCAATTTCATATAATAGCTAAGATAAAGTGCTCTAGTTTTTGTAAAAATTAAAATATCTCTTATCCTGAAGGTCATTTCAAAAATGAGTAGCAAAGAAATACATCAAAATTGAAAAATTGAGAATTTGTTCATTTATTATTTGTACAGAGTTGGGCCCCGTTTATGTAATTTTTTGTCAATTTTTACCCATTTTAGTATTAATTATTTTTTCTTCTTCTTAATTTTAGTCTTTTTTCTTTAAATCTCTATATCTCCATTTTTTTTAAAAAAGTTGTCGTATGTAGCCGGTTACCTTAAAGGAAAGTACTGTGTGTTTCATATGAACTTCATATGAAATCTGGGAATGTAAAATCGAAAAAATATACGCCTTTTTTTAACATGCTTATATCTCTTATGTTATACAAATTTCACAATAACCTGCAACATATAATTTCCTTTGTTATCAGAAGACACAAACAAAGCATACAGACTTTCTGAAGACTGTGTTATCGGAGGTGAAAGAAAATTGTTTGAATAGTTATTTGGAAGTATCACAATCCATTTTATTCGACAAATGTTGACGAAACTTCTCATAAATACCTGAAAAAAAACGATTTTCAAACATTATTCACAGAACATTTAAAAACTACACTTAACTAATTACTTACTTTTAATCTGAGAAATCAGTTTTTGTGTAGTTTCGATATGAAAAAGTGAAAAAGCAGAAAAAAATATGAATCCAGAATGAACAATGTGTTTGAAAAATATACTGTATTGTTAAAGGGTGTTGTGAGGTATTAATTGCTGTTCCATTACATTTTTGAATATAAAACCTTTGAGAAAATATAGAAAATAATTGTTCTTCTATTTTTTACATTTGTTTGATTTTAGTCAAAATTATTATGCTTTTTCGGGAAATTTGTTCAATTATCCAATTCTTCATCATGGTTTAGGCCGTCATATACATGGAAAGCAAAAATATACTGAAAACAACACCAGTTTCTTAGAATTCTAGTTTGATTAATTTTTTAAATATTTTCAGTAATATATGACGCATATCAATGGCATAAAAATCTAGTGTAGTTTATAAGATAGCAAAATAGCTTTCTAATTATTAAGAAACCTAATAAAAAAAGCTAGAGAGTTTACTTAAACCTCTCCATTTATTTCGATTATTCAGGGACTTACTTTAATTTCTTTATTTTAATAACCTAAATTCGTTGTACTCTTAGTCATTACCAAATGAATTGATCTTGTAGCTTTTTTGTCTATTTGTAAAAAAGAGTTTGAGTACTATTTTCATTTTCTCTTAATTATGAAGACATTTTTATTGTTTCTCTTTTGACATGGATTTTTATTTTCTTCAAGCAATTCTTTATTTCTGGATGTATATGCATCCAATTTGAGAAAAGAATTTTTCAGTACGATCAATTCTCTGTATGTACTTAAGGTACCGAAGTATTCACGAAAATTTAGAAACACAATAAATTGTTTCAAAGTGGATCGATATTTATTTTCTAATGAATGAAAATACAAAATGCTTATAATCGGCAAACTCACGATTATTTTTTTATGACATAAACACAGAAACACTTAATTCCATTTTAATACGTTATTTTATGGATTGAACTAAATCTTCTGAAGCTCAAAATATCAAGTGATTAAGTAAAAGTTTAAAAAATTAAGTTTATAAATATACGAACATTCTAAGCCAGGGGTGACAAACCTTTATGGATTAACGTGCCATTTTCTTCTACAGAAATATTTAATGAGGTATAGATGCGCCGTCAAATAATTTTGACTTGTGAATATTAAAAAAATAATAAAACTAAATACTAACAACTCAAGGCTCTTTATTTTCTACGAAAAAAAATACGTTTTGAACTTTATAGTAGTGAATGTTTTAGTTATCGTGTAATTCAAATTATATAAAATAGCGTGATTTCTGCTGTTGCAGATCGGATGACAAATAACTTACATTAGGATGTACGATGTTACTTTTAGCAGAATGCATGCGGGAGTCATCTGCCAAACGGTTTTTAAGTGAGTATGTAATGTTATTCATCTTTGAAAATAATGACTCGTAGGCGTTGGTAGATGGAAATATGGTTAAAATAGCATGGTCTAGCTTCTTCAAATAGTTCAATGCATCTGGAATCGAATTCCATGTTTAAAATTTTCATTACTAGCATTTTTACGTATATTGCCTGTTAATCTTTCTGTTTCAATCACAATTCCAACTTTTTATTTTTTGAACAAATTTTTGAATCCGCATTGAACTAGACTGGAAATCAATCAGAGAGTTGTGCATTTCAAGTTTTTCAATTGCCAACCAGTCGAATTGGGACAAATTCAGTTTTTTAAATGAAGTCACATCAGGGTACATAAAAAGCTTGAACGTTTCCGATAATTCTTTGACCTGTGAAAATCTCGCTGAAAACTACGACTGATCACTATTTTTATTCTTAATACTTCATATTGAACTTTGTCATTTTGAATTAAAATGCAAACCGTTTTAATCGGTGCCGTGCCCAAAATATTGTGTCACGTGCCATTTATGGCACGCGTGCCATTAGTCCGCCATTCCTGTTCTAAGCCAAAGAATGGAAATTAGTTTTTTATTACTTCCTGTTACAGTCAACAAATATCTAAAAAATAGAAAGATATACAAAATCAGCAAAAATTCACCGTTTTATTTCAAACTTGATTATATTTTCGAAATTCATGTAACTTTTCTTTACTACAAGGAACAGTTAAAAACATTTCTGAAAGTAATCACAATATGCACATTTATTTCAAAATATTTTAATCATTAATAAAATAAAAAGGAGCAGTAATCAACCATTATTTCTTCCACTATTAGAATTGTAACATTTAGTTTCAATCTAAATTAGGCTAATAAGTCATTTTATTCCTGAGAATATAAGAACGTTAAAGTTAACTTAAAACTTGAGACATTAAAAAAAAAAAAGCAGAAGAAAAATAACGCTTTTAAAAGGAATTCTATGGAAGGCTTTTAGCTTGGATATCATAAATCTTTGAGTATTGCTCTTAAGGGGACACAGTACGATTCAAATGACAAAAATCGGTCAAAAAATCAAATATAATTTTTTTTAGCCTAAATTATTCTTTATATACTTTTCTATAACCTCACAAAATTTGAAAGCTCTAAACTTAAGAAACGCAGAGTTATGATAGCTTTCACGTTCGTTTTTATTCACATCACTATAACAAATCAAAACTTGAAACTTACTTATCTCAGAAAGATAAAATAACTAGTTTGTCTTCATTTAAAATGCTAAGGCTTTTTTTCTATTGTGCCTAATGTTTTGAATTTTTTTCACCTATTGCTAATAATACATGTAACAAAAGTTGGTATGCATTTTTGAATCAAAGCAATACTTATTTTTTAAAAAATATTTGAATTCGGAATTTTTTTATACATTTTTTAAGAAATTTTCAATAAGCATTCATATAAAGAAGTATTGTACAAATATCAATCATGTTATCGCAAAACCGATACAAACTTTTGTAATACATCGTTTGACGTACATGTAAATCAAATTTCATGCATGTACGTCAACTTTTGTAGGAGTAGCATTTTAAAATAACTTCACAAATTTTTTTTTTCCTTAAAAAATTAAATGGCTAGCTTTTTGATGAAATTTTGGGCACAAAATCTGTTTTACATAGTATACACACATAGGAGGCAACAAAAAAATTTTTGAAAATCCTTAAATTAAAAATTTTTGCGTAAATTGTACCATGTCCCCTTAAATATGAAAAACAAAATATTTGACAATGATATTTCTTTGAACTTAATAAGCTCTATTCATTTTATGCTGTATGCGTATCTGAATTTCTTTTAATCTTATATTAAATATTTTCTTGGTTATATAATTTTTAATACGCTTTAAGATATGAATTTTTATATTAATCATATTATGTTAAAATACATTCGTAAACATAAAAATATTTGTCCTTTATAGAAAAAAATTCCATTTTTTACTTGATTAGGAGAGAGAAGTATTACAGGGACATTTTCATGATCTCGAGCTAAATTATGTAATGCATGTTTAGATTCCGTAGTGAAGCATATCACAGACACATTCCGTTGGAAAAGGAAATCCACTAAGTAGGGATCTAAATCTAATATAAAAAGAAAAAATCTCAGTCAAAATAGAATGTAATTTGTTTTAAACACAATTTTGAAATGTTAATGCAACCTCAATTGAAAATATTAGAACAATGAAAAATAAAAAAAATACGCAGTATTTTGAAATTTGCATTTATATTGGTAAAAATTAATTACTGAGAATTTTAAAGTATGTATATATTCTATTCTAATGTATGTATATATTCTACATGTGAATATAACATAAATCACAAATACTTTAAATGTCTTTTTTAAAAACTAAAAAAAAATGAGGACAAAAATGACAATAATTGTAACATTGATTAAAAAAACTAGAATAGTATGCAAAGAATAGTGTAATTGATTTAAACAAAATTATTATAGTTAGTTAATTATTTAATGGCCTTAGCAACGCCGTGTACATGATCTTGCATAGTTTGCACGATTTTTGCAGCAATCGTTGTTGATAGTTTTGCAAACGGATTTCTTGCTCTCCACAAGTTCTTTTTTTGTCCTTTAGAGAAAAATTCTTTCTGAAGATTTATCTTGATTAAACTTCACATATTTTCAACGGGGTTTAAATCGGGTGAATAAACCGGCCAAGAAAATGGTTGAAATTTATTTTTCTTAAACCAAACAGTATTGACTTCTGATGTATGGAAAGACGCTGATATATATATATATATATATATATATATATATATATATATATATATATATATATATATATATATATATATATATATATATATATATATATATAACTCATAAATTTTCATTTTCTCTCTCATTCATCTCAATGAGTGTACCCCTAGCGGCAAGGACAGCGTCGAATTATTACAATTATTGTTCAAATTTTCTCCATAAACGCTTAGACGCACCCACACGTATACCCCCCCACACACTTAGTGTTAAGTGACATAAAAAATTTCAATAAAAATCATATAGTCCTTTTAAAATTTTCTTTACACCTAAGAAAATAGTCCGATGAAATAAACTCAATCTCAGTATTAAAATGAAGTCCCAATCTTTTACAAAATTCAATTACTGTTTCCGCAGAAAAGGGTTCTAAAGTATTGAGTGATTTTATATAAGGATTTCAGAAAAGTGAATTATAAAAATCACCGCTTTCCATCACAAAATCACTTTATTTTTTAATACATTTGATTAAATTTCAAGTAGCAAAAGATCGAACTTCACTTAATCGAATAATCGAATTTGAAGATCAAATGATATTTGATGCCTGTATGCAATTTATATTTTTAAGGATAAATAAAATTAAAACTGCGAGGAAAACATAATATATTGCTCGTTAATTCATTTTTCCAAAGACTCTTAAAATTTTTGTTATTTGTTCGAATAACATTAAAGCAAATAAATGGCATAAAAACAATTTATTTTGCTTGAAACAAATATAATAAGAATAAAATAATTATTTTCATCCCACTTTAAAATTGAAATGAAAGCATACAAAATAGAAATTACACTCACGTATCTTCATGTTTTATTTGAATCGGATTGATGGAAATTATGTAATTTCTTTAATTAAATGTTGAATGATGCTACATATCAGGTCGAAGTCTGTTTCAGGCATTTATTTTGTATTTTGTCAGACTTAATGCAAAATGAAAATAATTTATATGCTCTATTAAATATTTTCATGACTAAATAGAATTTACGAAATTTAAAGGATCACACAGAAATGCGCATTATCATTTGCTTCATAAGAAACTAATTTATTATGATCTAAGCTGATACGTAAGAATATTAGATAATCATGAAACATTTTTTTTACTTATGATAATAACCTTTTTCTTGATCACCAATCAGAACAATCCATTGCCAATGCAGAAGGTCACTTACTAGCTCGGAAATAAAGTAATGTAACAGTGTATTCAAAGAAACATTTGGTAAGCAGCAAGCTGTAGGAAGAATTGTTAATATTAGGTATCATATTGTGCAAAAAAACTAATATATGCTATTTGTTTGATTCCATCTGTTATATCAAGAAGCAAAATTATATGTACGGAAAATGTATTGAGAGAATTAAAAAGATATTTTGTAATCTTAAATTATTATTATATTAATGTATTTACTCGAATCTAAACAGTCATTAATTCTAAGCCACATCCCAAATTCTTAAAATGTTTTTGTGAAAATTGTCATCGATTCTCTAAGCCCCCCCTCCAAAAAATGCTTAAAAGGTTCATCAACATCCGATAATTAAGAAATTTAAAAGAAATTTACATGAACCTATAATTACTATAACCGTTAGAATCATGTGTCTAAAATGATTCGACACTTCCATTGTCTGAGCTGACTTTGGTATTGGTGCCGGCGTCGCAATTTTCCCACACGATGTCGTCTTCCGTGCCATTGAGTGCATTTGTAATGCAACATTTTTTTTTAAAAAAAATGTATTATAGAAGAATGTTAAAGACTGTAGAATATTTACAAGCAAAAATTATATTTTGTTTACGTTATCGACGTATATTTGTTTAATCCGTGTCTATTTTTCTGCATATCCAATTGCCTCACTTTTCATACTTTCACCATATTGAAGTCTTGATGCTAATATTGATATCTTTGATGTTTAGAGAATTTCATAATATGAGCAAACAACGTTGTTTAGGGTAGACTGATTACTCGAAATAAACTGCGAAAAGGGATAAATCAGCGACGCAAGTGGCCAGAATGGACGGTTACATTTTTCCTTTTGAAAAAGGGGAAGAAATTCTATTTCCACCATTCAACAAATGTTTTACCTTCGATTCTAAGCGCACCCGATTTTCAATAGGATTAACACTGGAAGAATGGTGCGGCTTAGATTCTAGTATATACGATATTTATGTATTCTTTTTCTTTTCAATAATTGGGAAAAAAACTTATTTGAAAGATTTAAGCAGTACAGTTGAACGTCGTTTATTTGAATCAATTGGGATCGGACACTGTTCGGATACGCGATTGTTCGGATAAGCGAAAACAGAATGCGATCCATGCAGTATATGAAACCGGACACTACGAATATTGAAAATCATCACATGCGGGAAACGTGCTCGAAGAAATGTCGCAACTTTTCCTTTATTGTGGAAAATAATCACTTATTATTCGCTGTACCATTGTACACCTTCCTTTTTTCACTGCAAGGTCTCTGATTTGCTGTGATTTTTTCGATGCAAAGACTCAAAAAACACTGGTCCAGATATTTGACGCTCCGGATAATAAACGTTCGGATAAACGACCTTCTACTCTATTATTTAAACCAGCGAAGGTGAAAATAACAGAAGAATTGTATCTGATTTTGTCACAAGTGTTATTTTACATTTTGTTTATCTGTTCTACATCGGTAATTGCTTTAATGATGTTAAGTGTCCGCGATCTTCCCATTAATTTGGGAAATTCAAAATTAATTGCTTTTTAATAGATTTTAACGAAAATACAAATATAAAATTATGCATTGTCAAGTTTTTAAAGCAGTTTGTGCGCTATCATTGAAAACAATATAATAGTTGAATTTAAAAGGAACGCTGAGACTTTCAGATTTAAATATTCTATTTATTACCTATGAAATCATGGTGCAGGATTCGATATAAATTTTCAGAACTGGCAATCTCTTAAAGAGTCTACAAATACAAACTAAGTTGTTTTCTTATTTTGCTTATGCTATATTTATTGGTGTATACTACAATGAGAATTAATACTTGCTGACTCTGTGGTACTTTGCTGTTCATTTTCAGCCTATTTTCTAAATAATTTGAAATCTAACATGTTTTAAGTAAGAAAACAATTTTGAATGTCCTATATGAAATAGTCAAACTAAAGTTTATTTTGGAATGAGCTTAAATATATTTTTTGCATATTTAGAAATCCTAGGGCTTGAGTTATTAAATAGTAATAAAACTTCATTTTTAAATTTGAAGAATTCTGAATAATTTAAACAGAAAACTATTTCTTATCCTTGAATTCAGAAACTTAATGTTTTTAGGGAATAATGAGATAATATTTATATCATGTGTACGAAATTTATCCTATTTTGAATTTAATTTCGTTTTTTTCCTCGTTTAGAATACGAACAGAATGAAATATTGTGGGAAATGTGGTAATATGTCTGTTTTCATTCCAGTTAAATTTTTTAAAGAAAGCTGGAACTTCTCTAATTTTATCCTAAACGATTCTAAATTTAATGTTGATCGAAATTTAACTATTTGATTAAAAAAATATTTTTCTTCAATGCAAATAATACTAATGTTTAATTTTACATTAATATGGTGCAAGATTCTCAATTTTTTAGATAGCTATCTGCCACGGATCTTTACGCGATATTCTAACTAATCCTCTTGGGAAATCTTTGGGCTATCAATTCGTGTTATTCACAACCAATCCTTCGGAAGAAGAGAATTGTGATACGTAAATTAACTTACTATAAGTATATAGGCAAGGCTTTCTAGCTTGAGTGAAACAGAAAGAGCGAACACATACTCAGGACAGGTGAGATTGCTACTAAAGGTATAATATTAGAATTATAGAGTTTTGATTATTATTAGAAGGAAACTTTAAAGTGACGATTGTTCACTAAGACTGAAAGATTGAATTAAGATTAGATTAAGTCAGATAATAGGTTAGACCCTTAATTAAAAAAAAAGGACCAAGTTTGTTAGTCGCCAAATCGCTCACGTGTTACTGTCGTTGTTCTTTTTTCATGATTTTCATTGAGACATTCTCTTAATATTATTAGTTTAAATAAATAGATTAGTTGAACCATGTCAAGTGTTTGTTCCCTTTCCCCCACACATCTAGGTGTTCGCGAGACAGGCGCGGGCTTCTTACACATCTAATCGTAAGAAACAAGGTATTATTTTTTTTTTGGGGGAATAAGATGTTAAAAAAACATTAATAGCTTTGTATTTTATTCGCATTTTAAATTATGTCCCTTTTTATGTAACAAATGATATAAATTGATATTTAAATTTCAGATTCCTATAGTTGCTTTAGCAATTTTAATATTAAATTAGATTTTTGTCAAATTTAATTAAAATGTAAAAAAATCATATCTTACCTGTTAGTATAAAAAAACTAAAAATGAACATATTGTGCCAAGTCATTTGTTTTATCTTTTAAAAATAATTTAAATAATTAAAAATGTTGTATCAAGCTTTAGATGTGATGCCTAAACAAGAATGAAGATGATATCCAACTGAAATGTTTCTTTCCTCGGAATCGAATAAACTCCAATATAATGATTTTGGAAATGTTTAGCGGAACAAAGGCTTGACTGCCGAAGAAAAAGAATTAACGAAATGGAAACGTATTTCAAGTAGACGATGACAGATGTGTGATTTCCCATGTAGAAAGTTTTAGGTGTTCAGTCTTTTTTGTGTATCCTATTGATATCTATTGTGATGGATTATATTCTTTCTTTTATTTAGCGATTTTGCAAATCATGTCAATATCTGAGACGTTTCATTGAATGAAAGGCAATTTCATCAATTTAATCTCGCAGAAATGCGAATAATAGGCGTTGAATTTCTGTGAAATTCCAATTGGGAAGGTCCTAGCGTTTTTAAACGTAAAGTAAACTGCTCATAATTGATTGAATGATATTCACATATGATGTTGTCTATTTAAATTATTATTGAAATATATATAATTTGAGATTTGTGTCAAATTATGGATTTATAAATATGGTAACTCTACTTATAAGAATGTTAAATTCATTTAAAATCATATGTTTATTATCATTACTTTGCATTGCATTTAATGTCGAAATGTACAGTGGTGGCCAAAATTGTGGACACTTTTTAAAATTGCTATATTTTTTAAGTTTGTATGCTTATAAAAAATTTTACGTTGTACAAAATGTAAAGTATTTTATAGAATGTTAAAGAGAAATTACGACTGAATTGAATACAAAGAAGAAAATTCAAGTATTTGCAACGCAAAAAAAGTTATGCTGTAATAACTGTCGAAAAACATTAGATACTCATGATAGCAGTGATTTATCAGAGCTTAGTGAGGTTGTCTTTATTCTTTATTATAGCTTCACATCGATGCTCTTTTGAGCTGAAAATAGTTTTAAGCTCTTCCTCCGTTATTATATGATGCCAGAAAACAATTATATCCTGAATTAGTTCCTTTTTATTTCATGAGTACCTCATTCGGACAAGATTTTTCAAACGATGCCACAAGTTTTCGATAGGATCGAGGTCAGGACTGTTTCCTGGCCAGGACAACAACTCAATGATCTTCGAACGTTACCAGTCTTTCAATTACTTTACTGTGTGGCAAAAAGCAGAATTTTGCTGAAAAATAAATGAAGCATTGTTGGTAAATAGATTCTTGGTGGAAGGCAGAAGTTTGGGCTCTAGAATGGCGTCAATGTATTTATGACATTCAGTGTCCCATCGATGATATGAAGGTGATAGATACCATCTGCTGATATGCATGACTAGATGATAAAACTATGTGGGCGCTTCACAGATGTCTGGATGTAGTCAGGATGTAGCATTTCTGATATTCTACGTCCTACATATTTTAGGCTATCGTTCTGTTCTCTAAATAAAGCAAGTTGTTGTTGCTATATAATACAGCAACAACAACTATCACTACCGAATAACCATATTTTAATTTAGTCCCTCTATATAACTTGTGACCAATAATCATTTGTCCAATTAATGTGTTCCATTGCCCACTGTAGTCTCTTTAGTGCTGCTGTAAATTGAGATAAGGCTTTTTTCGTGGAATTCTACCTTTTAGTCTTACATCTGCTAATTTACTCCTGGTTGTTTTTGAACTGATAGAAACACCAGCATCACTCAGATAACTTCTGATGGATGCCCATGAAATTCTTTTATCTCTGAAACATAGTATTTATGTTCTCCTGTCATCAACAGATGTGGTACACCTTTTTCGGCCTTTTACTGCTATGTTTTTTATTAAATTTGTCTCCTGACATCTTAAACAAAATTTTCAATCTCCAGATACAGTCACTGAACTACCCACATGTTATATAATTTTAACATAGGAAATAATACTTTCTCACCACACATCAGTCCAATCTACTCTTTTGTTTGATGTAATTGCTTTTTGACTAAATATCATTGTTGTCGAGGACAGGAAACACAGTCATGACCTCAATCCTATCGAACACTTGTGGTACCGTTTGAAAACTGTCCGAATGAGGTACCCCACGAAGTAAAGATGATTGAATTGAGGATATAATTGTTTCCTTGCATCATGTAATAACGAAGGAAAAGCTTAAAAATATTTTCAGCTCAATAAAACATCGATTTAAAGCTGTAAGAAAGAATAAAGGCAACCTCACTAAGCTCTGATAACTCACTGCTATCATCAGTATCTAACGTATATCGACAGTTATTGCAGCATAACTTTTTGCGTAGCAAATATTTGAATTTTGTTTTTTGTATTGAATTGAGAAAATTCTCTTTAAAATGATATAAATACTTTGCATTTTGTGCAACTAAAATTTTTCCATATGCATACAAACTCAAAAAACATATTACAATTTAAAAAAGTGTCCACAATTTTGGCCTCCACTGCATTTATCTTATTTATTTTATCCCCTGTGGCAAAAAGTTTTTGAAATTGAAAAAATTGCTATTATAATAAAGAAATAGCTACAACAGCAATAATACTACATTATCCAGAGAAAACACTAAATTTATAAAAAGTTGTAATTATTTCTCATATAGCAATATATGTATTTCACATTAAAGTAGTAAGTCGTTTGAAGAATGGTCCCTTCTTAATTTAACGTATGATTTTCTTTTTAATGAGCTTATGTTTCTACTTTTTTTATATCTTAGAGAGAAAACTGATGTAAGAAATCTGTTTTGTAACAGCCAATGTTTTCTTATTCAAGAATATTCAAAAGGAGTTAAAACCTAGTTTCTTGGACTATCATCTGTTAAGAAGGAGTAATCTAAATTACTAATTCGAATGCAATTAGACATAAAATTGTTTTGATTACACTTGAAAAAAACCCTTTATCTAATTGAACATTGAAATTATTTTTTTACATCACAAATATTTTGAAGTTACGAATTTCTCATCGAACTTTTTTAATAAGAATTAAGTAAATTTAAAAGATTTACACGCACAAATTACTTAAACGAAAATCGTGTGACTCTACCTTTCGTCCACCTTTGAGGTTCGGGAAAGTATCAAAATGCTCAGAAAATCAAGTTCAATCGGATAAGAATTTTTCAGTGGTCGTCCAGCAGGAAATCGCCATTTCTTATCATCAGGCTTAGCAAGACATCTTTCGAAGAAAGACAACAGAACCACACCACCTCAGTTATATTTCTATAAGGTTTGAGGACATGTAGATAATATAACTTTTTCTCAAGACACTAAAGGAGGATTTGATAATAGTATCAGAAGGCTAACCCACAGAATCAAGAACAGGCAGATTACTCTCAAAGTTGGGTGATGGAGACTCAACTAAAATAGTTACAGATATTTCTTCCACGAGAGCAGAGACTACAACAAGGAACCTGATTTTGTTAAAAGTCTTACCGCTTGCCCTCTCTGATCTTTGCGAGATTACAGCTTTCTAAAATAATGCTTAAGTATTGTACCGGCAATCTTCGTTATAAACCCATTATGATTCTCACATCTAATCCTCTAATTATTTCGTATCATCACGATGTATGCAGTGTTAGTATCAGGTGAACCATACAAGCGATTCCGATACAATATTCGTATTTCAACAAAGGGACTGATTAGTACATAGTTCAGGGGTACTCAAACTTGTTTTCTGCCGGGCCGCATACATATGTTAGCTATTTCACGGGGGCCGCATACATATGTTAGCTATTTCACGTGGGCCGCATACATAGGATGACTATTTCACGCGGGCCGCAACATGAAAATGAATGGGGGGGGGGAGAAAGAAAGGCTTTAAGACGAAGATAACATATAAAACTCTTAAAATGTAGAAATTGATCAAAATATTAAAACTCCTATTTTGCCATTTTTAATTATTATTTATTTATTCATTTTACTTTTGTCACTAAATTTTTCTAAATTGGAAGCATTTAAGAATCACTCTTTGCAATTTCTGCATCAGTAAACGATTTCATATGATTACCAATGATATAACAAGGTTCATAAGGATGCCTTTGTTACCGCTGTGACATTACCACTGACAAAACACATTTTGCTGTTGTGTAAAGATTATTCAAAAAAGCCTATTTATTACCCCTTAAAAGAGATATTCGAGGAAAAGTGCCATTAAATGATTCCTGTTTATTGGTATATTTTAAATGCAACACTTTCGTGACAAATCAAAAAATTACTGAACCATGCTTGTTTTTCGCTACAAAATAGTCAACTTCTCAATCATCCTGAAACAATTTATTTTCTTCTAATATTTTTCGCTTGCAAGATATGAAAGTTGGTTAAAAATTAGTTCCACTCATAAAATGGTCACTACTCCACTGTTGTCTATTATCACTAATCAGAAAAAATATGTACATCAATTTGCATCCATACGACATCGGCAGCAAAAAGCAAAATTGATCCGTCTGACTTTTTAACAAAGAATTTCCCGCCAAATTTTAATAAATAATGAATTTCTCACAGTAATGGGCCATGAGCGGGCCACAGGTTGTGTATCGCTCACATAGTTGGTCGATTGAAGAAAGACTGAATGATATCCCCTGCATATAAATTTTGAGGATTAAGTCAAGACTAGGGTTTCTTTCCTGGGAATCCGGGATCCCGGGTTCCCAGGAAATCATAAGATTTCTGTACTTTTTCTATTTCCTGGAATTATACTTCATCCCCGGGAATCTAAAAAA
Organism: Trichonephila clavipes; assembly: GCA_019973935.1. Taxonomy (NCBI): domain Eukaryota; kingdom Metazoa; phylum Arthropoda; class Arachnida; order Araneae; family Nephilidae; genus Trichonephila; species Trichonephila clavipes. Next base: position 1,181,975 of record BMAU01021435.1, read on the forward strand.
GAATAGAGATGTGGTAAAGTTATTCAGAAAATCACCTCTCAAGAATGATATTCTACAAAAATATGTTAAAGAAGAGTTTGGCTGTGAAAAGATGATTTGTTTGGATACCAAAACACGCTGGAATAGTTTGTTGGCAATGCTTGCAAGATTTTAAGAAACCAAGTCAGCAATTTTTAAAGCATTACTTGACATTAAAGAACAAATGGAGGCCAATGTAGAGTTTGAAACTGTGACTACAACTGTAGCAGGCTTAAAGTCAGTAAAAATTGACTTAGAAAAATTATGCAATCGAAATGCAACTTTGCGGAAGGTGTGTTTTCTTTCGTTGTTGGAGAATTGAACGAACAAAATTCAGAATTTTCGAAAAATATGAAATATTCTCTAATCCAAAGAATTAATATGAGTTGCAATGTTATTTTTTAATAGGATTAATGCAATACCTGAATTTTGGTAGAAAATATATGAAACAGCTGCAGTTATTGTCGATATTTCGCGATTGCCTGGTAAATTGTTTGGTTAGATAAGCCCAAAGGAGATAGGGACAAGGCTTTTCTGCGAAGAAGAGGAATCAATATCCAACCCTTCGCTCTCAGAAGAAGAGAGCATGGAGATTTTGAAAGAAAAACCTCTGACGTTGGACGAAAAATTAGAAAAAGCAATTTATTTTAAAATAAAAGTTTTATATTGTTCAACCAAAAAAAGTACTAGTTTCAACAAAATCATGAAACAAGAGATGCAGTTTTTCGACTCGACTGAAAATTCATCACCAAACATTATAAAAATATGTGAGGCTTTCAAAACAATTACTCAGACTTCAGTTGAAGCCGAGAGAGCGTTTTCTGCTGCTGGATTGTTCGTCACAAAGCTTAGAACTAGGCTGAGTGATAAAAGTATAAATTACTTATGCTTTCTGAAATCCTATTTTAAAAAGGAATAATCAATTTATTATATATTTTTTGCATTTTTAGGTCATTATATAAATAAGTATTAATTTTAGAGTTTATATGTATCCTTATTTTATATAATCATTATTGATTTTATTTAAAAAATAACTTGTTTTTTTAAATTTTTTAAAATTTTGATGTATTCCCGGGAATAACAGGAACGACAATTACATTTCCAGGATTTCCCGGACAATCCCGGGAATGGAAAAACCCGGGGAATCAGAAACCCTAGTCAAGACCTAACCTACAGGAAGTCGGTATTCCAGTGACCTCAAATAATCACTCACCAGATCTCTAATGATGGCAGATATTATTTCCGTCCGTAACCGGGGTGTTCAAAAAGTTATGATTTCAGCTATAACCAATCGAAAAAAATTATTATGTCGTATGATTTTAGGAGAATAGTGGCCAAAGTCTTTCTAAATTGAAACTGAAAAGGATATAAGACATATTTCCAATGCTCATGAGAACTGTCACATTCAAGTTAAGAATATTGCCATAATTGTCTATGTACATTGTATTCTAAAATACCAGAAGTTTTTAAACTGTAATATTTATTTGTACAGTAAAACCCGTTTTTGTGTGGTAGATAGGGACCGCATAAAAAGAAACAGCACAAAAAATATTCGAAAATTCGCACCTTAAAGTAAGTGATAAGATTTTGAAACGACAGTCGGTTGGTTAATTGCTTGTAAACGTCACGATTACCAGATATGCATGATCAAAGTTCTTTTTGGAATTTCAAACTTCTTTTGGAGTTGGTATCTATTTTAAGTAAATAATTTTCGAATTTGTTGGAAAGCTAGATCCCTGCATATTAATACTCTCACAAAGAGAATCCGGTTCTTCTTTTCCGTTTTCATAATCTATCACATTATTGATATTGTCTCTGTCATTGATAGCTTTGTCTTCAATCTAGTGCGTTGAGAGAAATCAATTGAACGTGCATTTTTGGGAGATTGTTTATAACAAACGAGCAGAGCGTCTTGAAGTGTATATATGAACTTTGATTGAAAACATTTCAGTGGTGCCAAAGCCGTTGAGATTCATATACCGCATAAAAAAGATCGTACGAAAACTCGTACAAAACAAATCGCACAAAAGTAAAACAGCATAAAAAAGGATTGCACAAAAAAAGGTTTTACTGTATTACTAAAGAAAGTACAAAAAACACTCTAATAAGATTTTTTCTCAAAATATAATCTATATTTAAAATATTATTGTTATAAATATAATTCTTTTACATTGTTAAATAAATTATATATCCACTCTAGTAACACAATCTGAACAATCGTATCAAATAAATCAATTCTACATAAACTGCGTGAAATATGACACAGGTAAAGACCACTTCCAATTGTACGATCCATCCTTCAAAAATAGAAAACCACATAAATCCAGAATTATATAACCAAGTACTTTGGATTCCTTAACTTGGTCTTCGACAGCGAAGCAATAGTCACTTGTTCAATTTGGTCCGTAAATCATATTTACAAATTACACATTTTTAAGAGATTAATTAACTGGTTTTTAAATCTATGAATGAAAAATCTCTTGCATAAGTGAGTGAGTGAGTACTTTGGATTCCTTAACTTGGTCTTCGACAGCGAAGCAATAGTCACTTGTTCAGTTTGGTCCGTAAATCATATTTACAAATTACACATTTTTAAGAGATTAATTAACTGGTTTTTAAATCTATGAATGAAAAATCTCTTGCATAAGTGAGTGAGTGAGTACTTTGATTCCTTAACTTGGTCTTCGACAGCGAAGCAATAGTCACTTGTTCAGTTTGGTCCGTAAATCATCAGTTTTTACAAATTACAAATTTTTAAAAGATTAATTAACTGGTTTTTAAATCTATGAATGAAAAATCTCTTGCACAAGTGAGTGAGTGAGTACTTTGGATTCCTTAACTTGGTCTTCGACAGCGAAGCAATAGTCACTTGTTCAGTTTGGTCCGTAAATCATATTTACAAATTACAAATTTTTAAAAGATTAATTAACTGGTTTTTAAATCTATGAATGAAAAATCTCTTGCACAAGTGAGTGAATATTGACGTCGCATTGTTTAACTACATGAGGGCTTTTGTCGACGGACCACGTAATTTTGAACCATGGTCAAGTGACGTGGACGACACCTGAGCTGGCACCCCTTCTCCTAACTACCACACCACACCAACGAAAAACTCTCTTACTTAAGATAGGACTATTTATGTTTTTAAATGACTCAGTTCTCTACGTTTTTCCAATATAATACTACGTGCAGTGCCGATTTAAGCTTATTTCGGGTCATGGGTGCAGAAGAAATTTATAGCCAGAAAGTCTGGTTAAGTCCAGTCTATCTGGACCTTTCCGGACCTCTGGGTGCCTGCCCCAACGAAAAAACCGGCACTGACTACGAGTAATATTGTGTTTTAATAGTAGAATTCGTAATTTCTGAATGATTGTGAATTTTTCTCATAGAGATTCATGTTTAGACTCAGATCAGACCTATTTCCTTAAAAAATTGTTTCTAATGAGGTTTGCAGTTTTGTGCAATTATGTGTTAAGCATTTCTTCGACGTTTATTAATTACGCATTTTTATTTTTTTATATCTGGTACTCATATTTTCAGCACCATTTTTCACGATATATTTATAATTATTGTTATTTCACATCACTTTACACTTTTTCCGTATATACATAATTCTACTTTATTTACCTTATTTATCAAAAGTCACCATCTTTCTCTATCTCATTTTTCAATTCCTACTATTAGCTCACACACTCTCTCTCTATATATTTATTTATTTATCTTGGTGGAATTTGCAATCACACACATTAATAAAATACATTTTCAAGCGCTCGATTGAGTTGAAATTTTATGTACATGATTGTTTTGGATGACAATACAGTAATTTAATTATAATTAATAGAAATTAATTGATTAAAACTAATCATTCAAAGAATTACAAAGACAGCCACGTTGGCATCATTTTTGGTGACTTGTGTCAAAACTTGAAAAGATTTTTTTTCTCATGTTTTAAAGCATTCAGTTAACTGAAATTTTATATACACGGCTGTTTTGGATGACAATGTTATACTTAATTACCACTTAATGTTTTGTTTCTGTCATGCTAAAATAAAATTTTCTTTGTTGATCTAAGTAGGAATTGACTTAATTTTTTTTATATTACTTTTTATAGTATATCCTATGATTTCAGTGGTAGTGACCTTTTGGAGAGAAAACTGCAGGGAGCCAAAAGTCTATTTGGTGTGATTTAGAAGTCGTGGCAAAAATGGGTAGCACAGAAAGATGTATTAATTCTAATCAAGAACTGAAATTTCTCATTTTTTTCATTTAAAATCTTTCTAAGCTGCTAATCTATCATTCCAAACGAAACAAGAATTTCGTGTGCTCAAACAAATTAAAAAGATTCGCATGCAGAAATTAATCAAATGAAATTGTTTAAGTCGCTCGTGAAAAAGCTTTTTGTATTTATAGAATAGCTTTCAACAGCTAGTTTTAGTTTAAATATCTTTTCACATAGTTCTTAAGACTTATAAAGTAATTTTGAATGAATATTAGTTTAAAAGCAATTTTAAGTTATTTTAAGGTTATAATAGCTAGAAATATATAATAAACATTGCACAATTCAAATCTTTAAATATCAAACAAGAGAATAAAAATAAATGTATTCCCACAAGGAATTTTTTTTTGAATTTCACTATTAGTGTTAGTCTGCTACATTGGGCATTAACAATCATCAAAGTCTTTGAGATCTTCTAAATTTTAAGGGATTCTCTAAGCCGCTTTGCGAATGAATCCACCCCTGCTGATTTTTGTAACTTTTAGTGATTTGGGTAATATATATTTCATAATTAATGACATTTTTAAAGAACTGTTACATTAAGAGGTGTGTTTTGTTAAGTATGTACCATTCTGAACTATGATACTTATTGAACTGTTGTCACCATTCTCAGCTTGTGCACTAAGAACATTCATTGATAGACTACCCACAGATACTGTTATGGAAGTATTTGTTTGTGTTTACGTTAGTATAAGCGTGTTTAAAATGCTTCAAACAATAGAAAATCCTACCGATTGTGTATTATACGCTGCCCTTCGTTTTTTGAATGCGTGGGAATGAGCGAAAACCATATGCAGAATGAGACAACACTGCAAATGCTGGAATAGTAAGGAAATGAGTCAGAATACTTAAACATAACCTTACAGACGTGCACGATAACCATCGGAATATTCTACCATCCATCATTAAGGATAACCAAGGCCGGAAAGATGAAAAAGTTCGTGGAAGCAACTGTTATACGATTTCACTATTATATCATATGAGTTTTTTCTAATTTCAAATTCCTTACGAAATTGTGGCAATGTGCTTGCATAATCGAATTCTAGATTCCAAATATGTTGACTTATAAAATCAAACACCCAGGAAATACTTTGACTTTCTTTGTTGAAGGAGTCAAGATTTTAATACAATTTTTTTTGTTTTGCGATAAGTAGGGTGTATCGATTGTAGAATTTTCTTTGTCTCAAATAGTCACAGTAAATGGTGGTACTTAAACACCAATTATAACTTTTTCTTAAAACAATCCCTTCGCGGTCGAAGCAAAGAAGACGACGATGACAATGTCAGAATGGCCATTTCTGATTGGTTGGAAAATTAGGTGACAGATGTGCATGGAATTGAATTAAGAAGTTGGTAGATCTATACATTAAATGTTTTGATATTTGTAGAAATAAAGGGGAAAAGTAAATTAAAGTTCAAGTTTTCATAAAAAAGTAAAATTAGGAAAAACATTTTTTTTATGGTTTCTGTATTTGCAAATATTTTAAAAACTCGTTTCACTTATTAAAAAAAAAAGAATGTGATAACGTATATTAATAAAATTATTAAGAAAATACGAATTAATTTTATTTTATTCAATTAATTAATTCGAATAATTAAATAGAGATTAATTGAATTTGTATATAAATATCTTCTTTTAAAGAAACAAAGAAAGAAACGATAATCTCGGGTATCCTTTTTCTTTTCCCAGTTTTGTTCTACTAATCTTAGGTAATGCATGATAAAGGACAACAAAATAAATCTTAAAAAAATTTAAAGATTGAAAATTTATATCTTCCGGGTTATTAGCTAAACTTTAGATGTTCTGTTCATGAAAATGCTAAGTAGGAATTATTTTTAACTTTAATCTATATATTTGATTCCTTCACACATATTCGAAAATTGCAATTATGATTTATATGAAATATGTTTGACTACTAGTTTTTCACACAAACTTAGCATCACATTTTATTTAAAAAGAAGTTCTCCCATATTGAAATCCAACTATATATAGAAGGAATTTTTTTGTTGTATTTTTAGTATATCTCTTATTGATAAAACTAATTTTTTATTGATTACTATTGAGTAAATATAAATAAAATTAATTCGATTTAGAATTTATTTCCAATTACTATTGTACTTGAAGATTTTTTATTGCTTGTTATCAAAAAGGCAAAAATGATTTATTTTAAAAATGTATCTAACAAAATATAAATTAAATTATATGCTCTTTTTAGGTAGGTATTTGTTCTTTTATTTAGAATTTTTCATATATCTCTTAGACATTTTTGAAAAAAACAAACAAATCTAAACTCTTTGCAATATTTTATTTCTAATATATATACAAATACAGTGCAACGCAATGCAAGACAATAGATAGAAAGTGCATAGGAAAAATTGGGCGCGTAAAAGATGGATTCCAAAAGTTTCCTATAAAATTTCCTCTTAATTTTTCAATATAAGCTCCTCCCCAGCACATACAAATATAAAAAGGGAGATGTGCACTATTATTACAGTACTGGAGAAAATACTTTTATTTTTACTTTAGTAAGCAACCAATTAATTTCTATTGGTGCTTTCATAATCGCATAATACAACATTACTGATTTAAAGGAATGGTATAATTGTAACTAATCATAAATAAGTACATTTCTATGACACCAATTTCTTACTTCTGTTTTTATATATTTTATGTCAAACTCGAATCTTTTGGCAGTTTAATCTTCAGTAACAGGCATTTCAAAAATTTTATATCCTAGTTTACAGCGACAATATAGAATTATTACTCCCTCTGTTTCTTGTTATACATGTATCATAATTTAATATAAATAATAGAAAACAGTATTTTTATGTTGCTTTGCTATTTTTTGTTCATATCTGTTTTTGAAGAATTTTATATATTCATATATTATAGCATACATTTTATTTTTATTTGTTTTTGGCTGCTAATTTAATTAAATAATTTCTAAATCCTATTTATCTATTTAATTAATTTAGCGATTCATCTATTTATTTACCGTAACTTTATAACAAAGAAATATATATAATATATATATATATATATATATACATACATATATATACATACATATATATACATACATAATAGTTTGCTGTATTATATAATCATTGCCTTAACAAAAAACTTCAATATTATGCTCCATAGAAAAAAACAAGTAACTTTGTCCCTTTATTGCATTTAATAAGATTTCTTCCAGAAGTAATGTTTCTAAAACCGCATCCCATTTGTTTAGTAGAAGTGCAAATTTTCTTTTCAAATTTTTCGAATAACTAACTATTTTTGAACATCCATAAGCAAAAAGAGAATTTCATGCTTTACAAATCAAATGAAAATTGCTCGAAAGTTTAATCCCTACAAAATTAATTTGGTATTAGTATGATTTCAAATTTGCAAACTAATCAAAATGTTATGAATTTTTAACATCTGCAGTTGGGCAACATTTTATCTTCTTTCCTTTCAATATATTTTACATCAGTTTCACGTTATACAATAAATATAGTATTACTTAAAAAATTATATAGCTTTTTAACGTTTTTTTATGTTTAAAACCCTTTAAATATATATATCTGTATTGTTTTTAAAAATCTCTACTAGAGAGATAGAAATGACTTAAACATATTAAAATAATAAAAATAAAAGATGCATATAGATATTAGATACTAAAAAATATGGATTCTGTGCAGTTTTGTAAGCAATGCTTACTGAGAACAGCTTTTAATTTTATATTAGAGAGGGATTTAACCAGCTTTCTGGCTAGTCACCCTTCCCTTGTCTGTTTATAACATGGAGCAAAATCGTATTGAAAATAATGGATAGAAGTTCTAAATCCCTTATAAGAAAAGTGTAATTTATCTAAATATGCATTAGATGAAAGATGCTTAGATTAGGATGAATTAGTGAACGTTAAGTAAGTAATTTCCAGATTCAAGATCCCAAATACAGGTTCAAAGCTATAATACTAGCCGAACTGTAGCGTCGAAATAATTATAAGATTGTTTGGTATTTTTCCATTTCGCCGGAGCAGGCGATAAAGTCGCCAAAAATGATAGAACCAATGCCAAACTGAATATTCCCACTGGTGAACTTTTACCACCACATTTTTAAAACAAGAGAGTCACGGCCATTTCTTATAAATAACGTCTTTTCCCTAATACGTCACAAATGGATGAGAATCCGAAGAAAATTTGGAATTTAGGCAGAACAAAGGAAGGATCAATCTTTTGTCACCAGTAAAGTCTACTTGGCGAGATTTTCGGCGGCAAAATGGAAAAGTACCAATTACTTTTACTAAAATAATTATAAACTAAGTAAATTGAGTTAAATACTAAAATTATAGTAGTAACATTAATAATATTTTAGTATAAATCTATATTATAATACTTAAGTTAAATACATGTATGCTCGTGTGTATGTATATGTATGAAAGTATATTTAAACAGAGGGAGTAATATTATAAACGAATTTGAAAGAATCCAATTGATCAACTTAAAATAAATTTTCTTTCGTTCTTCACACTTTATCAAAATATAGTCATTGAATACTTTTGATTTCACCATCTTGACACACTGTACATTCTATACTCACATTTAACTTATTTTTACTATCTTACATATTTAGTGTTGGGTAATGTCGAGTGAAATGTATACCACAGCAAAATCCCACACTTTATAAAACATAAAATGTTTTCAAAATCTTGCGGTTTTATCCTTCTAAGGTTAAAATAGATTTCTGCGCTGCGCTTATTGTCTTCTATGTTCTGTCGCTCACTCTGGAGAGCAAGTTCTGCATTTTAGCAATTCCACTCTCAATGGAAGCCCTGCCCACAAAATCAACATCCGTTGCTAGGGCAGTGGTTGCTATGGACGCTCGCCTAGGCATTCTAGATCGGGTATAGGCAGATGGTTTCATGGTGTTGGTGAAAGGGTTTACTTCTATGACGGGGTCGTTGGTCCATAATTTCTGAAATAAATGAAAACCAGTCTTGAAAATTGATTTTGAAAGAAATTTCCTTCAAGCTATAGAAAAATTTCATTAACAGTTAGTAAAATAATAATGTATTGATTATAATAAGAATACGTTAAAATAAAAGCAATGTGTGATAAATTTATTTTAATGTAGGATACATTTTATTAATGGATCAAAAGATGGAAAACGAGATGTTAAGCACATCGTTGTCAAAACAATTTATTAAAATATTTACAAAAAATGAAGAATATAAGGTAAACATATGCTCTTAAATTATTTTATTTTATCAATCTTTTTTAATATAAATAGCTACATTTTCGCAGCTATGAATTGTTTCTTTGTAATGCAAAACATTGGCTAAGCTCAAGCTAACGTTTTAATTGTATTCTTTTCATAATAAGCAAATTAGTTAATGTTATTATTGTGGTTTTATTGTTGCATCATTTTCTCTTAAAAGGTCATCATTCAAGACGTAATAGTTATCTATTATAAATATCCAATACCTGTTTTTTCAGAGCTAATTTACAATTCTAGTGATATTTTAAATAGAAATACAAGTGAAAGATTTTAATATTTTGGCAATACAAGTGAAAGATTTTAATATTTTGGCAATCAACTACGATTTACTTGCTTGTATAAGTTATATGTAAATGATCATTATTAACATCTATTTCTTATTTATTCAAAGCAAGTTAGAGTTTTAAAGTTTACTAACTCAGTAATGAAATTCATTTTAATAAATCCCGTAAAATTTGTAGTGAAAAATAGAAATAGAAATAAAAGAAGAACATGATCTTTTATGTAAATTTGTGTTTAAATAAAAGATTCGATAAAGAAAGGACTTGACGTTTTCTGTAAATTTGTGTTTAAATAAAAGATTACATAAAGAAAGGACATGGTGTTTTTCGTAAATTTGTTTTAAAATTAAAGATAAGATTTCGTAAATCTATTACATAGTCTTTTTCACAAAAAACACAGTTTTTAGACTTCAAATGATCATGTGAAAATAAATAATTTTTTTCCTATGGAAGCGTATTATGTAGTGAGTGAATATTAACGTCGCACTGTTTAGCTACACGAGGGCTTTTGGCGACGGACCACGTAATTTTGAATCATGGTCAAGTGATGTGAAGATACCTTAGTTGGCACCCCCTCTTCTAACTAACAAACCAATGGGAGGAAATTTTAGCTCTCGACAGATTTAACGTGCATCGCTGCCCTACACGGCGGGTCTTTAGCTGTACTGGGCTCGAACTCGAGACAGGGCCAGCCACGATCCGATACCTTGGCCACTCGGCTAACGCGGTCACAGCGTATCATGTAACACATACATGCAGTATAACACATACATGCATTCCCATACAAGGGGGGCCTGGGGACCACCGACCCCAAAGCCCTTGATTTTTTTTCCGATTGATTATAATTCTAAGTATATAGTACGCAAAATTTAATTAAGTATTTGTTATTAATGGTTAATTTTATTAATTAATGCTAATTATTTATTCAATAATTAGTTTTTTACTGTGTTTTGTTCCCGAAAATCGACAAAATCAAAAGGAGCATGATACAAGAATGGTGAACTTTCGACCCCGGACCCCCTCCTGAAAAATTCCTGTGTGCGCTACTGCACACATGTAATTGTTTTTCTTCATACAATACCTCTTCTCCTTCTCTGGTCCACTTGAGGACGGCTTCGTCATCGGAGTAATATCCAGCACAGCTGACAATAACAATTTCGTCTTCGCTACTATAAAAAAATTAAAATTATTTTTCTTACTTAGTAACATAATTCAGTTTTGAGAAAAATGAAATATAAAGTATCATGCTACTAATAAAATAAATATCTATAAATTTTGACCCTCCCCCTAAGATTTCCCTTAATAAAATAATATTTTTTAAAAATTGCATGCAGATAACTTACTTTCTTTATTTGTAATACCGTATGTTTTCGAAGATTCTATAAAGTCCTTTATTTCTTTTCGAAGTTTTTATGGGCATAAAATAACTGTGTGTGTGTGAATATTAAATAATTCCACTGTAATTATGGTTTAGATGTGGGTATGTGAACATCACAGACTTTACTTTTCGTCATATTTACTTTTCGGTTCGAGAATAACGAAACAATATTATTCCTCTAAACGCAGTTGGAGTTATTTCCCATAGAGAAGTAAAAATGAATTGATGCTCTATTCAGAGTAGTTTGTTTTATAGAGAACCAAAATTTTAAAACAGATTTTGAAAAGTTTAAAAACGTCATTAAGTACTTAACAACAGTCTATTTGTCATTTTTAGCAATATTAATACGTTACAATCAGTTGCAAAAAATTATGCGAAAGAATATTCATTAAAAGGGTTTTAATATCTCACAATTTTTTATTGTGAGTATTTATTTTTTTACTGAATGACCGAGTTTTTTTTAGTGATTCTAATGGATACTACACTTCTATATTGTCTATCTTTATTCGTCAGTTTTACGGAACGATACATTGTAATACGTTACGATACTTTATAAAGTTTTGCTAAAGAATATTCAACAAATAATAATAATAATAATAAAAATTGAAGTCAATTCTCCTACTCAGGTCAACAAAGAAAATGTTTGTTTTAGTTACTTTTTATTAAATAATTACAATTAATATAAATATATATATACATATGACAGAATCACAAATCAAAATAGAAAGCAATTTCCCTTTCTATACATGGTGGTGGACTATTATTTCTTTCTGTTACTATTTATTCATTTTTTAATTTAATTAATAAATTAATATTTGAAAAAACTGTATTAACATCAATTGTCATCTATTACAAGTTTAAAAAAATGTATTTAAACTTGAAGGGATGAATAGGAAGTATATTTTATTAACGATTGAAAATTTGAACAAGTTGTATACATAAATAAATAAATATATGTATATTTCTATAAGGAAAGTGTGAACTAATAGTAGAAATTGAATAAAAGGTCTTCAATGTTTTTTAATTTTTGCTGAATGCCTGAGAATTCATTAGTGCACCTAATGGATACGATTCGCATGGTTCTACATTCATAAATGAATATATATTAATGGACGACTCACTATGCCTGCAATAAGCTTCTAATGGGTTTATCCGAGATCTTGATCATTTCTTTGAGATGCAGCTCAAAAGCGAATGCTACTTCTGTACTTCCAAAAGATACGTTACTTGCGGTATCTGATCCTTTCCGAGATGTCCGAGTCCAATCTTGAAGCTGGAGCAGATCGTTGAACTGTGCAGTGCTAAGGAATTCCTCGTCACTCGCCAAATAAGACGGGGGGAGATTGTTATCTTCCGCCGCGGGAATTCCGGAGGATCTCCTGGAGTCGGGTTGAGACATGGGTGGGTTCTTTGTGGGTTGAGGTTGGTATGGCTCTGATGAAATAAAAGTTTGTACAAGATAAGATTCAATTACAATAGTAGCAATTCGATAACAGTGTCACTGATTTTTTTAAAGTGTCAAAAATAATAATAATATCTAATTGTGCTTCTTGTACGGAAATAATGACAAGTATAAATTAGTTATACATTTATATATATAGTATACATAGTTTTTATCTGATATTTAATTTGGCCGCGGTAGCCTATATATAGACCAGTGCTCTCCAACCTTTTTACCGCTGCGAACCAGTCAAAGCTTAATTTTACTGCAACCCACTGAGGAGGAGGACGTTGATTATTTATGTTTTATATTGTTTTGATTTAATAATCTATTTTAATTGCATTTAAGCATGACCAGAATAAAATGCAGCATCACCAAAAAAAAAATGAATATAAAGGAATTTAACGAAGAATAAAAAGTGATTTTCATAAAATGTCGCACAAACCCGAAAAAAATACACCACAGTAAAAAAAAAAAGATTAATCTTCCTTGTGCGGTCCAGTACTGGTTCGGAAATCGGGGGTTGGAGACCACTGGCCTAGAAGTTATGGTTACGGACTCGTGAAAAGATTGCCCCGTGTTCGAGCCTAGTGTCATTGAAAACACGCCGTGTAAAGAAGCTGATATACGTTAAATCTGTCGAAGCTCAGGGTCCTCTCCTTGGTGTGGTGTGGAAGTTCGAGGAGGGGGCACCAGCTCAGGTGTCGTCCTCATCATTTGATCTTGGAATGAAATTTCGAGTTCCATTGCTTTATGGTGCGACGTCTTCCCACACTCACTCATTCATATTTAACTAGTGTAAGTTAATAATTAAACTAAAAAATATCAAAGGAATTTTTTTTAAAATACGTTAAATTTGAGTTTTAATTTACTGTTGAAATTATAACTGTATGATTAGCATTCAATGTAATTAGCACTGTGAGTACATTAAATTTAATTAGATATTCCAAATTAAAATAAATAGTAAAAGATATTCATTTTACCACCCATAAATTTATTAACACATACACAATAATGACTAAGAAATAACAAAGTGTGAAAAACGGAGGCACTTTCAATTTAATTTCCTTTTAAATCTTTTTTTATACAAGGAATCTAAACAAATTTTTAGGCTCCCCCCATAGTTCTTTTTTCACAGTTATATATATTTAATCGAAAAATCATACATCCAGATAAAAGCAGTCGTTTCATAGCTAACGGTAGACATTTTTTGATTTATTATTCAACGAAAATTGATACAAATTAATAATTTTTTTTAAGAATTAAACTTATATTGCGTTTTATTATTTATTACTAAATTATTTATTTAATAATAAATTCGTACATTGTCTGTTTTCTTGAGAACAAAACTGGATTAGCTTTGTAAGTTTTTAATCGAAAATAGAAATTTGAAAAAAAATCTTAACCCTCGAAGAAAAAAGAGGGTTCTATACTTGGAAAAGTCCATACAACGCTTGGCAGAACGGAGGGAAAAGAAATCTGTCTGTGTGACAAAGAGAAGAAGTGGAAGAAATTTCTGAAAAGGGAATTTAAATGGCATAAATATAGGAATCACTCACATCGCTCAGCTACACAAACACACACAGAAAGACTGGTGTCCAGAGAGAAAGGGAAAATTTCTATGGGGATAAAATTTTACCCACGGAAAAAGGCCTTGCAACACCGAGCTAAGTGGCGAGAAAACAGACTCGCCCGGCAGGACAAAGATGTGGAAGAAACTTCGAAAAAGAGTATTTTAATGACATTAATATAGAAATCATAGAAGTGCTGACACTGAAAGGGAAGGTAATCTGGAAGGAAGGGAAGCTGTAAACTTGAAGAAGCCCGTGTAACGCCGGGCCATCCAGCTAGTTTATGCACAATCTTTATAGTTAAAAATAAAAATTTGAATTTAGTTTTGTTAGTTTATCGTCTGAATTCGTATTACGTACAGAATAATAATTATAACCAAGCAATTTAAAATAAGATTATATAATAAATTATGGGATTTTTTTGAATGAAAAATTTAACATGCATTTTAGTGACAACATTTCTGAGTAATAAATTAATGATAAGAGAACTATTACTTTAATGTAAGAAGACACATTTCCAAATATTTTTATTCTTATAAGTCAATGACTGGATAGTAAAAAGCTTTACGCTTTTAACAAAATTCAAGGTCTTATGTTTTAATATCTAAACAAAGTACTTAAAAGAAATTTATAATTTTTTTAAATATTATTAATGTAGAACTATCTATTTTTATACGCACTGAATATTCCTCTCAGTTACATTGTCCAAAATTAAAATCCAGTTAAAAACTCTGTTAATTAATTTTTTAAGTCTTTAAATACACTTAACAGTAGTGTGGATCGCGATTATGTGGAGGAAAAATATATTATCAATCCAAACCAACCTCTGCAAAAAGGAAATTTTATGGTTTTATGGATTAAAAGAAAAATTATAAAACATAATTTCAAAATTTAATATTGGTAAAAAGGGGTTAAATTTTCAATAAAAAAATCGAAAAAAGTTTGGTATTGGTTACATGATTTTAAGATTCAAAATGATTACTTTTCTACAATATAAATAATCAAAAGCAAGCTCGGAGTAGTACAATGTAACATTGCAATATTTTATAATCCTGCTCTCTCTCCCAGCACTGGCAAATCAGTCAGATCGAAGTTTTTCTTCGTCTTCCACTTAATCGTTCACTGTAATTTCTTTAACAAGTTCTTTTTATTTTTTTAAAATTTAATACCAAAGAAGCCGCTAAACGTAACTGATTTTTCTTTCACGTAACTATTTTGTATGAGTTCCTCTCATTGCGGTAAATGTTGAGAAGTATTAAAATGTTTATTTCATTTTAACAAAAATTTCTTTGAGACTTTTTACCTTAAAAGAGCTTTAATACCTAAACTTCGCTCCCCTTGTGGCAGTACATAAGATAAAAATTAATTTTTAATTTTATTTTTCCTTTCATCTATGTACAATAGAACTTATTTTCCGTATAGGAAGGTTTTGAAATTCTGAAAATATTATAATTATAGTTTAACAGTTTTCTAATAGCATGTTCTTAAAAAGTACGACATTTTCCTGCAGAGAAATTATTTAATATAAGAAAGTAAATAACAAAAAACGTTAAACTTATTGAATAAATTTTTCCAATAAAAATCTTAAATGTGATATTTTGGAAATTTTACAAATATTAACTTTTTTCGTTAAAAAGGAAGATGAGATGCAACTTTAACTTACCTGGTACTGGTTTTTCTGCTGGCTCTTCTTCTTCCGAGGAAGGAATCAGCTTTGGAGGAAGCTGATGATCAGCAATGTCCAATGTAGGCGGACGAATACTGAACAAGGGATAGTTGCGACTTTTCGTGACAGGTTCTTCTTTCTGTTCTTGTGGCTGTTGGCCTTTGAGGAAAGTCGCAAGTTCATTAGCTTCTCGACGAATGAAGGCTTTAATGGAAGGCAATCTGCTTTTATACTCAAATGTAACATCTCCTTTCTCTGAAATCACAGCCTGCGGTTTCTCTTGCGCTACCCATGTTGGAATGTCTTCCGCGCTTAATGACTGGTACTTTTTCTTGGCTGCCTTAAGTGCGGCTCCTTGGAATTCTAAAGCAGAAACTACCTTTTCACCACCTTCTGATGAAACCAAATCTCCAGCATCAATGTGTGAAAAACGACTGAATTCGCTTGGTTCAGATGATTTCCTCTTTTTCTCTTCTTCTGGCACTTTCGCAGTATCTTCTGCTTTGAGTTGTTTTGTTTGAGACAGCAGTTCTTCCTTAAGATGTTCTTGAACAGGCTCTTCCTTAGGATGTTCTTGAATCGGTTCTTCCTTAAGTTGTTCTTTCTTGGCTTCTGCTGTTTCTTCTTCCTTTGCAATGGCTTCATCTTCTTCACCTTCATCAAATTTTATACCTTTCTCTTCGACGATTGGAGTGCTGATGGTAAATGAAGTCTTCCGAAGACCTCTTCCAAATAATCGTGGATTCCTTTCGTCTGGAGGTTGAAGAGATGGACTTCTTCTTGCTGTGGTTGTTTCCTCTTCTTCTATTACAGCGGCGTCGGATCCAGAGTCTTTTGAAGAAGCACTGCTTTCTCTTCGACTAACATTGCTAGCTGGGGTCAAATTACTGCTCGGAGTGTCACTAGCTTGGGTTTTTGTTTCCGAGTCTCCTTCCATAAGTTGTTGCTCAATTAATAGTTTCTGCAAAAGATAATATTTATATCAAAATATTTTTCTGTTTAAGAATAAGTTTTTGTTAACAGTACGCTTACAAGGAGATATTTTGTACAAAATTTTATTAGAAAAAAAACCTTTTTAAAATTTTCCTCAGTAAAAAAGTATAGTGAATTTTATGATACTTTTCAATATTGGAGAAATTTAAAAATACAGATAAATTATGCATTTGTTTCTCATATTATTTTTAATAATTTAAGCCCAACGTTCTAATCTTGATTCCAGTAAAAAATATACATGTGAAATAATAGAAGCTCTGGAATGTTAAAGGGAATTATGATTCACAATTCTCTTGAAATAGGATGGGGAAGTAAGGAAAAAATATCTAAGCTCTCTCAGGTGTTGTATAACTAATTGATCAAGAATTCGAACTTAAGTTTAACAGAAGTTTATAAGTAGTTAAATTTAGTTTAGCTAGTAATTTAGTTTTTTAGTTAATTTTGTATCGAAGAATTAATTTAGTAAATAATAAATAAAATAAGATGTTATATTTATTTTCTACTAAAAATATGTAATCTTTTTGGAAATCTTTTAAGTGTCCAGATTTTCTAGACAACTTCCTACTTCGGTTTTAATTTGGGATAAACTTTAAACAAGTTTTTTAATTGTCAAAATATTTTAACCCTTTGAGTGGTTTGCCCGTGCACCATACGGGCTACCGAAAGCTAGCCATAACCGGTTTACCTGCACGCTGTACGAGCGCTGATATTTTCTTCCTTCTATTTTCAGCTGACACTTTTATCTTAATGTGATAATATTAATGCTAGTGTTTTTAAGAGATGTAGTTTGTGTCCACGGTACTGAAATACTTTTCGTCTGGGATTTTCTTTGTGGTGAAAGTGGGAATTTTTCATTGAAGGCAGGGATTTGGATTCTTGAAAGTATTTGATAAAGAACAGAGATTGACAAAGCAATGTGCAGATTTGTTACTTGAGAGGAAATGAAAATGGAAATACACACACACACACACACACACACACACACACACACACACACACACACACACACACACACACACACACACACACACACACACACACACACACACACACACACACACACACACACACACACACACACACACACACACACACACACACACACACACACACACACACACACACACACACACACACACACACACACACACACACACACACACACACACACACACACACACACACACACACACACACACACACACACACACACACACACACACACACACACACACACACACACACACGCACGCACACACACACACACACACAATCCTTAGCCGTTTGAGAAAAAAAAGGTATGAACATGAATTTCTTTTGTAAATATGGAAGAAATTCTTTTCAGATACATGAAACATTCTTCATAGTTCGCAGAATGTACTTGTAAAAAGCAAAAATGTACTTGTTTTTGTGCTCCACAATTATAAAATAAAAATAGTGTGAAAACTTTAAAACTGTAAATTAAAATAAAATTCTTCCATTTTAGCATTCTGTTTAGAATTAGGCTTAGTTATATGGAAAAAAACGTGCCCTTTTTTGAAACATTTTGGGCCAAAAAAAAAATTACCACTTAACGGGTTAACAGAAGGAAGGGATACTATGATAAAAAAGTGCATATTTGGTAACAATAGTAGACTTTTTATTCTATAAAATATCTATAAAGAATAATAAAGGAGCAAGTAGACATCCATGTGATTTGAATAATTGTTACTGCCCCGTTTTCAGTAAAACTAAACACACAATAAAAATGTTCTTCACATATTATTTCTTTCCATAATATTTCTTCACATAATATTTCTGATACTAATTAGACAGTTATGTGATTTTAAAGGTTTGAAGTAGTGTTAAGATGAGTTCAATGAACGGTTTTCAGGATTTAAGAGCTGACTAATCATACTTAACAACCCTAAGAGACTTTTGTTCATTTCTCCCGAAGTTGAAACTCTCTACATTTCCCACCTTGTTAGTCATTTATTAGTGGGAATATTGCACTTGTGATGCCTTATAACTTGCAATTACTAACAATAAATATTAAAAATTATTACTAACAAGTAGGCAGTTTATTTAGTTACTTTTTTGTTCGTGTGGTTTATTAAAGGAAGTTTAAGATGAACGTTAAAAAAACGGCCATTATCTTATTCTTAGAAAACAAGCATAAAGAAATAAGGATTTATTTCCATTATGAAGAAACAAAATATATATGAAGTCATAT
This sequence comes from Trichonephila clavipes, assembly GCA_019973935.1. Taxonomy (NCBI): domain Eukaryota; kingdom Metazoa; phylum Arthropoda; class Arachnida; order Araneae; family Nephilidae; genus Trichonephila; species Trichonephila clavipes. The sequence goes on from BMAU01021435.1 coordinate 1,201,074, forward strand.
GTATGTGATATGATAGTTATAAATAATTATTTAATGTAAGGAAAATAACCATAAAAGTTTTAAATTTGTTAAAAAGGTTTTTTCTAATATTTTTTTTTCATTTAATATTTAAGGAACGGTAAGATATAATTTATTTGGTAATATTAAATATTATTACTTTCCGATCGAAAATTGCTACTCTCCTCCAGTTTCGAAATGGATTATAAATAAAAAAAATGTCTTGTATATCTTGTAATTATCTCGTAAAAATGTAAAATCAAATTATAATGCTTTATTACTATTGTGAAATAAAGTTTGTTAGTTTTGAAATGAATGAAAACTTCTAGATTTGAAATTTTTCTTATGTTTATTTGGAAACGACATCCTACATAAGTGTCAAGTCGAAAACGTGGGAAGAGAAATAATTTTTGATTTAAAAGTACTGTTGCTTTCTAATGCCACCTGTCTGACGTAGTCAGATCGAGGCCCACGAAATTCATCGTGGCATGGGCAAGAGGTACGCCGGTCGTTGACCTTGAGCACCATACAGGTGACAGTACGATTTTAGCTCGGCGAAATTCCCCGAAGGGACGATAGACGGCGACACGACCTCTATCTCCACCTGCATGTAGACTGAAGGGGAGGGAAATATTCTCCAGTCCCTGCGCTCGTGATTAAGCCCACAAGACTACGGACCCACTGATTTAACGAGCACGTTTCAATTTAATGGTTTTGTCAAACACTTATTGAAATTAATTGCTGAATGGTAATAAAATAGAATAATAAAACGAAAATTAACACCCTGTTTTGGACACTTTTTTTTTAAAGAAATGATGAAACACAAAATAATTCAAACACCCAGATCACCAAGAATAAATAAAATACCATCAAAAAAAGGTGAACGCATTGTAATTGATTTTTAATAAACTATTTTCTAAGCTGATTGGAGAGTTCAGTCGATAATCAATTAAGATGATTCCAACTATGTTTTGATTCGAATTATCTAGCTAGAACGAGACGATACATTAAACTAAATCAGAAATAATATAGGATGCAGAACCTGTTGCCTTTTAGGAAATTTTTTAAGCACATATTCATGTGAAGATATAAAACTGAGACTTAAACCATCTTTTAAGATCATCTTAATTTTTGTATTATTTTTAATTATAATTAAAAAAATCAACAGTTTTTATAAAATATGCAAGACTTTACATTATTTGCCTTATAAAACCCCTTAATTGAATGGAAGTGATTTCTAATTTCTTTTATTCAATGGCTAGTTTGTATTAAAAATTCTATGTAATCAGTCATTTAAATCAGGATTTGTTACAACGAACATTTGTTAATGTGATCTTAATTTTATATATGATGTTTTCCAGTTAAGAGTAACATATTAATGTATCATTCGAATATAATACTCTAGAATTTATTGTTACACCGCTAATTCATCCATTATTTTAATGCTAGGATGTGAAACTTCTTGTTTGTTATAAATCAATGACATCCCATATTATGACATATTCAATGAAATATATCAAAGAGGTTTTCTTTTATTGATAATTTTTACCTGCAGTCTCTCTTGAATCTGTTTGGCATGTCCTGATTCAGTATTACTCGGGGGTCTAGGAGAAGAGGGTGCACTAGGACTGGGGGATTTTCGTGCTACGACGTCGTAAAAGACTAAAGTACCATCTGCTGTTCCTACCACTGTAGAACTCTCTAGAGGCAATACACATGTGATTCTTGCGTGGTTAGTGTACGTTTCATCTACCTGAAGAGAAAAGAAGTACAATTAGGTAGAAGTTTGTTTCTCATCAATTTACATAAAGATCTAAATTATTAATAGCTATGCTATTGACTTATTAGTTATTCATAAAAGATTTTTCCATACAATATATTAAATTCATACGAGCTGCATAAATTTTTGTAATTCTACCGAAAATTGAGCAATAAATTTCTGTGAGTATCATATAATGGATGAAGACCGTTTCAACGAATACAGTATTGAAAACTAATGAATAAAAGTATCATTATACAATTGAGAAAATTTTATGATAGAATGACGTAATAAATCTCTTTTCAGTATTCATCTAATTTAAAAATATGCAAACAACATATATAAAAACGTTTCAATTAAATAAATATCATTAAAAGAACGGAATTTAAAAAATTATATTTACATATTTAAGAAAGCATCTAATTTTGAAATAAAAAAATCAGTTACAATTGACGTTTGAAGAGATTAGTTAAGTTGTTAAGAGAAATTTTTGATACATATTAAAACATAAGAAAAACCTCCAATTGTTTCTGTTGTTTCGTAAAATCTTTCTTGAACATGGTCACAAACTTGCAGCTGGTGTTTCCGAGTCCCAGGTTCGAGTCCTGAGCCCACTAAAGAGCCACAGTGTAGAGGAATTGATGCATATTAATTCTGTTATATGACTCAAACTCTTCACATTGGCATCGTGTAAAAGTAGGAGAGTGAGGTGTCGTTCTCGTCACTTGATTATGGTTCTAAATTACGAGGACCGTCACTAAAAGCCCTAATACTGCTTTAATAAACTCTCATTCACTTAAAATCTTTGCAGTAAAAACATTTTTATACTGAACTTTTTAGAACACATTTTAAGCAAATGAGATCTTAAATTAAAGTAGAAAACATATTTTAAAATATTTTAAATCATACTTCTTACTTTAGATCCTCGTGTATTGTAATTGTCTCTGACATCATAGAGAAGGCGGCATGTTAGACTATGTGGATCCCACAACTGTAGAATCGATGATCCTCTTAAGGTTATCCACACTCCTTGTTCTCCAATAACCATTCGGTAAATATAGTCTAATCCGTTTGATGAAGTTTGAAACTGATCTAATAAATCTAGAGTCCTAAAATAATTAGATTATTTGTAAATAAAATAATCGATCTAATGGAAATTTAAAGAATAATATTACACATTTTAATACACACTCGTATTTAATTAAAATATTGCATATATATGTGTTAATTTTGAGAAAAATTGTTTATTTTTTTTTGTAAATTGGAATATGTTTTTTTCAAGAGAAATCAATCAGAAAAAGGATTAGAAGTTGAAAGCATTGATGAATTAGAGAAATATTTAATTACGGATTTACATGAAATATTAAACAAGTAGAAAGTGTGTTTATGGTATCTTGTAATAATTAGTATTTTAAAGTAAATATAATGTTGATCAACTTTATACCGGACAAATTAGGAGGAAAAAATGAATGCAATACTCGGAATGCATGAATGCAATCTTTTCCATCATGAATATAGTTTTCATTAGAAAAAGACCAGTAGAGAATTTAGAAACGCCATTCATTACAAAAGATATTAATACATTTAATCAAGTAATAATACATTAATATGGAAGGCTTTTCTGAGTGATAAGTTCATAACTGTCTTTTTTCTACACGTGTGTGTGATTTTCTATAAATCGTTCCTTTTCTTTAAAACTGTTGCTGAACAAAGCAAGCGTATTCGTTCTGTCTCTACGAATGATATATTTATGCTAATACCGAAAAGTTACTTTATATTACCTATTAATATATAGAACATGTTAATTATTACTTAGAATACAAAGCATAAAATGCAAAAGAAGTTTTACATCAACTCGAAGTTGATGAAATTAAATGTCATAAGATTTTAGAACATGCGGTCAAAATCTTTAATAAGTAGCTAATGCAGTCATTTAAAAACATTAATATTTTTGAGAAATATATTTGTATTTTATAAATAAGGAGAAAGTAAAAGTTCCCTTTGTTCCTGGGTTTAGACTTATGGAATTAATAAAATGCTGTGTCTTTTTTTAACTAACCTTGCACTGAGAATAATAACATTAGGGCCACAAGCACACCATAGTCTTCTTCCAACGAGCTGCAAACAAGTTACCGGAATGGTTCCAATCACCACATAAAATACCTCAGGTTTTGGAAGACGCCCTTGCACATTCTGTAACAAATAAAATAGCATAAAAATAAAAGCAATTATATCAACAAAAATAAATAGAGAAAAATACGATTACCTCAACAACAGCAAGAGTGCCATCAGCTAGGCCAGCGAAAACTTGCTTAACACCATCTCGTTGATGGGAGCATAAGCTTAAGACGCATGCATTCAAACATATTTCCCACATTTTTTTCCTGTAAAAATAATAAAAAATGGGAATTATTGGCTTTAAATTACTCGTTGAAAAGATGGATATTTTCTCAAATTAACTATATATAAGGTATTATCTTTTACAAAGGAAGATACGTTTTTTTTGTGTGTGTGTCTTAAAACGAAGTCTTCAAAACCGATGGACTCGGATTAAGTTTGGAAACAAGGATTGATTTAAATAATTTATTTTCGTATTATTAGATTGGATTTCTCTTAACATATAACCTAAAATCGGTAATATTTAATCTGATGTGAATTCCATAGTGATTGTGCAAAAAGTTTTTGTGGCCGTGAAAATCCATTGGATTGAACCTTTTTGTGACAGCTCTATGACGGTGATGTTCGATTCGGGTCACGGGCTCCAGTCCTAGATGGGTGAAATAATGCACTCATTTCTTGTTAAACCGGATTAATCGTCAAAGTTTTCCCATTTGTGTGTTCAATGCTTTTTGCAATCACTGTATACGAGTGTCTATGATCGTAAGCTCAAGATTAACAATGTTTAAGTCGAGTTGCGGTTGGAATCTTGATTCCGCTAAATGCTAGTGGTGAAGAATAAGCGGCTTTACATATTAAATGTAAATAGGTCTTAAAAGTCTTATGTTTTGACATGATGATTAGGAGCGGAAGGAAGAGATCAGATGTCGTTCTTGTCGCTTGACTATAACTTAAAAATACAAGAAACGCGTCGTTCAAAGTCTTCATGCGATGTTGGAATAAAGTTAATTCAAACCAACAAATATCAATAAAATTTCAGTTCTATTTGTTTTTTCAGAGTAAGGATTTATTTATTAAGAAAATGTTACATCATAGCATATGGTTCCATTTCAAGTTTGACCTTCTCCAAATAAATACAGTAGTATCTTAGAAAAAATACTTTCTACATTCTGAAGATGATTCACTAAAAATACTCTAAAGGGTTAGCTGAAAATAAATTATTACATTGATAAAAAAGACATATTAATAAGAAGATTTTGAAAGATGTTTAAAAACGACCACTTACCTGGATATAGTATGAAATGCATGCACAAATCGAGAATATGTCCCAAATAACATTGTATCATCATTAGGAGCATGCATACACATCACTCGAGATTCAAACTGAAAAAAAAAATGGAAAATTAGTTTCAGCATGTTTAGACGAATATATTTAAGAAAATAATAAGAAGGATTTACTTCTATGCGAAGAGGATACATAATGCATTCCTGTATGTGAACCATAGAGACTCGAGAGCCATGATGATGACCATGACAAAGCCAAATTTTATCTAAAGGTGGAAAATAAAATATATGCACCAAACTGAAAATGATTTAATCTAAATTACAGTTTGAATTTATTATTTTATACTAATTTTCAATCATTTTCCTTTTAAAATTAAATTTATTAGTATAAATTAAATGCAAACGAAAAATAAAATATAAATGATTATATTCAGCATTTTTGTATCCACACATTACATTTTATTACATTTTTAATTTAGACTACTTAATGTATAATTAAGCTTAAATTATACTACCCACGCATTAATTATCCTTCTTTATTCCTAATTATTAAAATATATCAAATAATGTAAAATATTCAAATAACGTCAACGCTATTTTAACAAAAAAATTTATTGAAACGTGAAACCTTTAAATTCACAACAGTTAAAAACAAGACTAAAAATTCAAAATTGGAATGTATAGAAAAAACTGAAGTTGTGAACATTTGTAAGGTCAACAATTTAAGTTAGAGATATGCATTAATTTATAATCTTATATATAGGTTTTTAAACTTTTGACAAATGTTTGTAGTGGCTATGTATTAGAAATCGCTTTACAGCTTTCTCAATATTATGACAACAAAATTCTGCGAGCGAAGCTTATTAGCACACCTCGTTTATAAAAAGAAATGTATAAGCTAAATTAATTAATATTGGGAATTATCTATAAGTATTAATTAGTAATTAGAACGAGAATAATTTATGAGCTAGTCGAAACTGCATATTAAAAATAATTACATTTTAATAAAAATCCATTTGTAGGATTAATTATACAATAAAAAGTATGCAATGAATAGTCAAAAATATAGACTCTTATAAAGGTTATTAATTATAATGCTCTTAAAGATGGCAATAAAATATTTGAATCTTTATTCTGTCAAATTTAGAATTTTATCAACATTAAATATGTAGCGTGTAGATCGGAAGGCAAAACTTTATGATTGGATATTTCTATTTACAAACACGTCACTAATATTAAATAAACACCAACTATTTAGTCAGTTTAGTACAATTAAATATTTCTCATAAGTTATTAATTTAAATATGGATAATATTTTTTTTAAAGTTTTGTGTAAAAAAAAATCTACGTGATAATTTTTTTAGTATAATTTAAAGTTATGAAAAATGAGAGTGTTTTGTAACCTTTTTTTTAATTTGGAACATTTGATTTATTCATGTATTATTAAATGAATTAGTAAATCTAATATCACAAGACAGAAAATATTAATTAAAAATATTATATTTTTTGTTAGTCTTATGCTCTCAAATTACTAGGAGTATCCGAACATTGATATATTCTTTATTATCATATATGTGTTTTTCCAGTATATAATAACCTTTAAGTAATTATAATATGGTTACATGAATATATTATTTCCCAGTATTGTTATATTAAAACAAGGGGTTCTTTAATTTTTCGTGGTGGAAACCCCATTTTTTGTACAACGCTTGGATACTTCTATATGAGCCTTATTTGTAGCAATATTTAGATTTGCAGCAATAAACATCCGTAATAAGCTTTTACTTTGAATGTAACGATAAGGAAATCTATTAAGCAACAAAACAAAAAAATGTTATGCAATGTAATTACACGATAAATTATACGTAAACTATAATCTATTTATTAAGCGCAGTCATTTTTTGTTCACACACACACACACACACACACACACACACACACACACACACACACACACACACACACACACACACACACACACACACACACACACACACACACACACACACACACACACACACACACACACACACACACACACACACACACACACACACACACACACACACACACACACACACACACACACACACACACACAACACACACACACACACACACACACACACACACACACACACACACACACACACACACACACACACACACACACACACACACACACACACACACACACACACACTTCTCAGATCATCTATTGTCAACAATGGCGTATGTAAGATTTAAGTATCAATAGGAAGGATGTTTTTAATTATTTTAAATTTTGTTATTAAATCTTTGAATAATAGGACGATTTACTTCTATTACAGGACGAATCACTTCCTTAATATTCTTCAGATTTGATCGATACTTTGATTTTAGGGTTCTTAAAGACGCGAAAATGTCGTCTTACATAAATAAGTTGTAGAAAATGGTAAAAAAAATACTGTATTGCGGTTTCAGAAATAGTTGGAAATTTTTTTCGCAACTCCTAGCCAAAACTCCTCTTCGGTTTTTGTATTAAAATCAATTAGTACCCCTGAATCTGTTCATAACTCAACAATTAACTAAAATGCGAACTAACAGATATATATGCAAAATAAATTTAAAAAAAAAGTGGTTTTATTATAACTTAATTCAAAAAAGTTCTCCGTTGTATATATTTTCTAATTTTGATTATATTTCAGATACAATGTGCTAAATTATTTGTTAATGGCAAACGTTATTATATGCAAAAAAAAAAGATGTATGAAAAATCTTAAAACTTTTGGCGACCCCCGTTGCAAGTCACGCGACCCCTGGTTTAAAAAACACTGCATTAAACAAAATCAAGTTAGGAATAACAAAATACTTCGTTTTCAACTATGTCGTGCATTTTTATTTTCGATATCTCTATTTCGTTTTAGTTTACTATGTATAATAATAAAAAAAATTATACCTCTGCTCCAAACAGCAGCACATTCTATAAGATGATTGTGAGGTCCTTCAAGCTCAACTTGGGCCATCTATTGATTTACGAATTTTTAAAGAAAGTTAAAAGAAAAATAATAAATAAATGAAAATATACTTCTCAATTAAAATTAAGCTACTAAATACTGGATTAAGTATGATATGATGAATAATTTTTTTCTTGTAAAAATGATTGAGATTTTTCTTTTAAATTTTGCAGTCCTAATATCTAGATTATTTAGTTGCTATTTAAAATGAAAAACATTTCACTCTCTTATAAAATTACATATTTAACATGCATAATTCTCTGTTATATTATAAAAGAATTACTAATTTATTAGGTACTGACGGTAAAAAAATTTGCTTATTACCACTGACACAAAGCTTTAAAACAGAGAAATTGACTAAGCTCATTTAATAAAACAATTTTCAGATAATCAATTATTAAGATAGAGATTTTTGTATATTCAACAAAATTAAGTTTTTATTATAATTTCACTGGAATGGAATTTTGATTGATATAAAGAGAGAAAAAAATATTTTTTCTTTTAAATAGCTTAAAATGACTTTCTTGTCCATTTTAATTTTGTAGACCAAAATTTATCCAAAAAATTAAGGCATAATATTTTTATTGAAAAAAACAATTCAACATTAAACATTAATTCTGAATTATTATGATGTAAATAAATATTTTCTCTGAATTATTCTAACCTCCACTAAAATTTAGGGGAAATTCCAAAGAAAAAGCGCTGAAAATATTTTCTAAAACATATTATTACACTGCTCAAAACAATTAAAGGATATTGAAGTTTTATATAAAATAAAGATATAAGCGAAATTTTTTTTGCCGAAAATGGAAGAAGAGAATCACAAATGCAAGTTTTTCTGATTTTCAAACTGTGGAGTATGCTAATTTTGAGTTCGAAGTCAAAAATGTCGCTTCAGCGGCAGCGAATGAAATTTGACTTTCATCTGAAATGAAAACAAGGATGATCGGCATTCAGTGACTGCTTTGTTTCGATGAGTACGATGTCTCAGCGAAGTCATTTAACCGATTCAGAAGCTTGGAGAATTGTTGGTAGGTTAGAAGGGGGCCAAACTCAAGCCGAAGTAGCGCAAGCCATTGAGTGTCACAAAGTGTGATTTCCAGGATCTGGAACCGTTTTTTGGAGACTGAAAGTGCAAGCCGAAGACCAGGACAAGGTCGTAGACGGGTAACAACGCCCAATGAAGATCGGTTTTTAGTGTTAACGGCTCGGAGACACCAAAATATGAACGCTACTCTTCTCCAACACCTTCGCTCGGCTACTGGCACCACGGTTTCAACTCAGACTGTTCGAAACCGGCTGCATGGTGTAGGTGGGTATGTATGCTCGACGAACGGTGGTATGTGTTAGACTAACATCAAGGCATCGTCGTGACCGCAGGAGTGAGCAACAGAGCATGTGAACTGGAGGAGAAATGAATGGAGCAATGTTCTTTTTCTGACGAGTCCCATTTTCTGTTCATCCGGATAATAGGCGTATTTTCATCTGGAGGGACCGTGGCAGTAGGAATAATCCTGCGTTCGTGCACGAAGTGTCAGATTTTGCGGTTGAGGAGTATTGGTGTATGGAGGCATCTCCATTGACGGGCGCACAGACCTCTACATCATTCGAGATGGACCTCTGACTGCTCGCCGATATAGAGATGAGATCCTCAGACCTATTGTAGTCCCCTTACGCTGCAGCAATCGGAGATGACTTCATTTTAATGGACGATAACAGCAGGCCACATCGTGCTAACCTCGTGGAGGATTTTCTTTTCGAGGAAGGAATCGTACGAAGAAAATGGCTAGCGTGTTCTCTAGACATGAATCAATAGAGCACGTTTGGGACGCTCTAGGAAGACGAGTTGCTGGCCGCCAACCACCCCCACAAACTCTCCAAGAACTGGAAAGAGCTCTTCTGGAAGAGTGGGACAGAATACCCCAACTCGTGATTAATAGCCTCATTGACTCCATGCCTCAAAGGTGCTCAACGTTGCTGGCCGTCCGTGGAAATCATACCCTCTACTGAAAATGATTTCCTTTGAAGAAAAAACCTTTTCTTATTCTTTTTTCTCATATGCACAAATTGTGTTTTTTTTCCTTTTGTACACAAATGCTCAATAAAATGCATTTTTTTCTGCCAAACATGTGTAATTTATTCTCATATAACCTATTACGTCTGTCGACCCTGTATCAATCAGCTAAAAAGTTTCCCAGCCACAAGATCCACCTAAAACCGCAATATCCTCTAATTATTTTGAGCAGTGTATTTAGTATTTAAATCAATTCTCTTTTCTATGAAAATAGTTACTAAGCACACAAATAAATATACAAATATAATCACAGTTTTTTCACAACTTACCATTCGCTCTCTCTCTCGCAGTGCATTCAGTTCTCGTTCCTTCTTTTTAGCTCTCTCCAATAGAACACTGTGGAAGGCCGCTCGGCTGCGCCATAGCTCATCCCTCTTAGGAAAGGGTTCTAGCTCCTCAAATGCTGCCTGTACAACATATGAAATTCAAATATTTAAACAAATGTCTCAGTTAATGAAATTAAACTGAACGATGTAAACTCCCCCCCTCTCTCTATATATGTTCTAGCTGTAATCCTTCCACTTCGTTGAATATTTCATGTTTATGACTATAGGTATTGTTTTTGAGTCATTGATATTTATCTCCTAGCACCATAAATTATCAATTGCATTGAAAAACATTTTTATAGCCCTCTCCTTATGATTTAAAAAGGACAGTACTGAATTTCTAAACTGGTCATTACAGTATCTATACACTTATATATATATATATATATATATATATATATATATATATATATATATATATATATATATATATATATATATATCTCCCTTAAGGTATCCGACTACGTTCGGAACCGTGATTTTGCAAAAGCGGATAAATGGATAATTTTCATGATATTTAGTGTCACTCAGATTAGAATACATGCATAAAATTGTTTTAAGGACATTTTGACAAAGAAAAATTTATTTAAATATAATATTTTGGCAAAAAATAAACTTAGAATAATCTTTTTCCAAATGTTCTCCTTTTGTGAGAAATGCTTCTATTATAATAATATTTTGCCTGTATATAGTTCTGGCCTCTACACAGAGGCTCAACTAGAATTTTTGAAATATATATCTCAGAAGTGGGTTTATTCATATTTTACGACAACAGAGGGGAGGAATTTTAAGAAAAAAAAACCAATAATTATTTCAATTGGTGGTAACTCTGAAAATAATGTGAAATTTTCAAAAATTCTAGCTGAGCCTCTGTAGAGAGGTCTGAGCTACATACAGGCAAAATATTATTCTAATAGAACCATTTTTCACAAAAGGAGAACATTTGGAAAAAAGATTATTCAAAGTTGATTTTCTGCTTAAATATTATATTTAAATAAATTTTTTTGTCAAAATGTCCTTAAAACAATTTTATGCATGTATTCTAATCTGAGTGACACTAAATATCATGAAAATTATCCATTTATGCGTGTTTTTAAAATCACGGTTCCGAACGTAATCGGATACCTTAACCCATAGGGAGTCGATTTCCTCAGAACCTATTCTTAGCAGCTATATTCAAGAAAAGAAGCATGCTTACTAAATTTAAAGTATATAAGTCAAATAGTGGAAGTTTTTAATATATGCACCCCTTTAACACTCCCTTGGGTGTCGATTTTCGCAAGACCCATTCTTAGAGGTTATCTTCTCCACAAAATAACCCTGTTTATCAAATTTAAATTCTGTATGCATAATACTTAAAAAAGCGGGATTTTTAAAAACCTTTGCGATCCTTTGGAGTCGATCTCCTCGAGGCCTGTTAGCGGATCTCTACTCAACAAAAGAAACATGCTCACTAAATTTCACGTTTGTATGTTTAATAGTTTCAACGATCTTGTGTTGAGCGAGTGAGTGAGTCTCTTGTCTTCTATATATGCATAAATAATCAAAACTCAAGATACGTAAGCATCAAAAATTCAAAATTGCAGGTTGAGGACTGCTACAGAGTAATAATTCAAAATTTGTTGAAGGGTGCATTTTCAATTTTTTTATTAACCCCCGACATGATTTTTCTTTGACTCTGATATTTTATTAAATGCATTTTTTTGGCTTAAACATTTTAGCAGAACAAACTATCACTGTTTTAAATATCTATTGCAAGTCCTCATTTCGGTTGCAAGCTTTTTAGGGTAAGGGAGTTTGATCTCCTAAGTTTAAGAAACGGAGTTTTTAGTATTTTTCGAAATGAAATTTATATATTAAAAAAACTTACAAGTATCTATAACTTTTTTCCTTTAAAATTCACTCTTGAAGTTCATAACTTAACACTAGAACGTCCGTCGGTGCCGATTGGACACCGGATTCCATCTCCTTTCCGCATTTTTGCAGAGAATTTGAAAATTTTTCGTGACTTTGAATCATTTTTCATGGTGATTACACAGGGAAAATATTGTGGTTCTAAGTTAATTAGGAGAGATTTTACAACTAAATATACCTAGAACTTCCTCTGGTGACGTTTCGACACCAAGGAAATTTATCATTATAAATAGCTGTCGTTCAGAAAAAAATAGATCACTAAGTTCACACCATTATAAAACAAACTTCCGGAAGTAATGCTTCCCATTTATTTGACCTTAAATACAGTTTTATTGGGTTCACAGCGGAAATGAGTCAGTTTCTCAAAATCGTTGTGTCTAAGTGTTCCGTTACATAGCATTTGCTTACCTGCTCATAAAAAATTCATTCGATTTTTGAACCTTGTACAAAGCAGACACCCTAAAATGATGGCTCGACGAAATGGTCTACGTCCTGAGATGAAATTGCTAATCAGTTGAGAGAGCTTTCTGAGTATGAATTGGATAGTGATGAACTGTCTTATTCTAATTTAAATTCCGATGAAGTCACAAGATTGTGTGAAAGTGACTGTGAAGAATCTGAAGAAAGTGCAAATGAAATTGATAGTATTCTAGTAAATCCTGATACATATGTCGCTAAAGATGGCACAAAATGGATACCGTATATAGACAAATTTGCGACTCGAAATGTTTTGCGACAAAGCAGTGGTCCCCAAACTTCACGAAACATAATGTCAATGATGGCTCCTTTTGATGGACAGCAGCTTATTAAAGTATATAAAGTCTTAAAACTAAACTCTACTGTACCTTAGTCCTGAAATTATTTAGTTATTATAATTATTTTATATATTTTATATCACGGTGTCGAAGAGACACAGGGGGACATTTAAGGGTAATCAAAATCCCGAACGTTCCAGTATTAAAGTAATGACGAACATGGTGAATATATTAAATACACACTATCGAATATAAAGTAAGGATTTCTTATATCTATAGTTACAAAATCCAGAATACACACATAATTCAAAGACAGACATTTTATTTATTCAAACAATGCCCAGATTTTAAAACAATTGGAAAAAATAATGCAATTGTATCTATTTGTATAATGCATTTGTCGAAGATCAGAACATTATTTTCAAGTATTTTATGAAAATTTGAAAAAAGGAATTTTGAGATATAGTTGAAGAGCAATACTACTTGAAATTATATGAACCACTACTTTCTTTTTTCTTTCATTCTTAGCGAGTAAAGAACTTTGATCTTTTAAAACAAAAATCAATTTAAGTGAAACATGAAAACATAATGTTTTCAAAATAAAACTGTGCTGATAGGCTGAATTTATTACATCATAAAAAAAACCAAAAGTGTAAATATAAGTGAAAGTAAACTACAAATCTTTCAACTTAATAAAAATCAGATTAGATAAAATTCGACCGTGATTTATTCATTCATACTTGAATGTTTATGGTTGTAGATAACAATCACCTGAATTTCTAGAATTGATATTAGAAAATTCTATATTGACTTTTGAAAGGGAAATTTCATGCAAACTGAAAATTCCAATTTTTTTTCCGCGTAGAAAATTTTATCTATTTCGAGGCAATTATATAGATTTTGATAACAAAATGCTTGTCATGAATTCCTTAATGTTCAGCATTTTCTCTCTCATCATTCACTAATTTTAAAATAATTATTAGAGATTAATTATACAGACTTTCTCTTTTAATTCTTATCCAACTAAATAAATTTAGAGTAAGGGATTTCGTATTTCTTTTTAAAATTCGGACAACCGTATAATAACAGTTCGTATATTAATTCGGATAACAATTAGCTTCTTTAATAAAAATAAATAGCTTTTCAGAAATTTTTTAAGATGTGAAGTTGAATATTTTAGTTTCTCCAGCACTACATTTAAAAGAGCAATAATAATAATAAAAAAAACAATAAAAAAGAAAAAAGAAAATCCGCGAGTTAATTCAGTCTCAAGAAATTGTGGAAAATTAAAGCGTTGTTGAGCTCATATTAGAAAATACAGAAATAAAAAAATGTAAGTGAAGCAATACTAAAAACTTCGAATATAAATAAAAATATTTAAGTTTTAAAATGTACGATTTTTTTCATTATTATTTAAGCCTACAAAAAAGAAACACAAGCAAATTTTATCTTATTTTTACATATAAAATTTTGCGCAAATCTTTCCCTATCTTTATTTAATTTCCCTCTCAATATTTATTTCCGCCTCCGTGGGTTTAAGATATCCTTATTTTTGTCAACATTTTGGTATTGTAAAAAATAGGAAAAAGTACATTTTTTGCATTGAAGAATTTAAAAGAATAGCAAATGAAAATGAGGAAAATAAATTTTTTTTTGATATTTCGAGTTTTTTTTTGTATTTACATTACAATTTATAACTTGACAAAAAGAAATCGCACTTTGAAGAAACAGTAGCAATAGTTTACAGTCCGCATCCTGTCTGTAAAGTGGGATTTACCGTCTTTTTATGTCATCTTCATACATATAAGTATTGAAATGTCACATTTCTGTTGAAGTAATTGAAATTTATAAATACTTTTAAGATTAATACAACGAAAATGATACTTAATTGGTTAAGACATGTGCTTTTTGTAGGGAAATAATGAAGTTCTTAGAAGAAAGATGACTCTCGAGGTAAACGTTCTAATCTCTTGTTACGTCAACTGTTACTTTTGCAATGTTCAAGGATATTAAAACCTTTTTAATAAATGAAAGACTTTCTGAGTTGATAAGAGTTATTATATTACTTATGTGTAACAGTAAATATGGCGTAAGAAGTTTTCACAATAAATGCGAGTGAATGCCCTCTATAATGTCAAGAATTTAATGCTACATCACAGCATTAGAATTGCTTCTTTTTCACTGCGATTTCGTTTCATTTAGGCATAACATTTGGTTTTAAGGCATCTTTATACGCATTATCTTTTGTTTAAATAAATGCATTTGAAGAACCATAAATTTTCACATTTTATCAAGTAACTAGTTTCAACAAGAAAATATTAGCAGGACAAAACCCCATTAAAATGTACAAAATGAACTCACAAGAATGGTTAGCTCTAGTAAATCTAATGTACTTTACCGCTAGTTTTTAACTGACAGTCTTATTTTTGTTAATTATTTTACTATTATTAAACTAATTTTAAACGAAAGAAAATTTAAAAAATGATCCTTGTTTTTAAAATATTTGAATTTCAAATTACACTTGCTATTATGATAAAACAAATACATAGATTAGTAAATAATGATCACAAAAATAAATATTTAAACTATATATTTTGTATCAAATTTAAACACATGAGTTTTTGTTCAGTCTCTATTTTCCTTTGAGTGTAAAAATTTGTATTTTTAGTCAAATATGCTCAAAATGAATTTATGGCTATTTTTTTGAGAAGTGAAACATAATGATTAATTTTAATACTTTAAATGCTTCAACTTAATTTTTTCTTAAAAAATTTGTTTTTACGATATTTTTTGTTTAACAAATCGAATTTCTCTATAAACAGAAGTTAAGGTAGGTAAGAAAGGAACAGGACCTTTTTTCCTTTTTCAAAGTAAAAAAAATCTTTTTTTTGGTTTTGTTTTTAACAATTTTCAAAAGATCTCGGTAACCCACTTCCCATTTTACTATCAGAAAGCTTCTTAAGTTTTATAGTGGCTTAAAAAAATGAAAAATTCCTTTTTGGAATTTAATTTTTTCCCTTTTTGGAAATAAACTACTTTCTATTTCTTTAAAGTTTGAAAAATAAATTGCCCTTGTAAACGCATAAGAATTGTACGACATAAGAAGTTTTGAGTAAAAAAAAATTGCATGTATAAATAACATGCAGAAGATGGCTCCTTTACGGGTTTGTAAGAAAACTTTTAATAAATTACGAAGTGGATGAAAGAAGTTTATTTTTACACCCGTTCGTATGTGTGTTTGTAAAAAAAGGATATCACTGGAAATTTACGGTAATTCAGAAAAAGTATAAGATATTTGGGGAGTATTTAAAAATGCATTTTTAAGACTTTTTAAAGCATACTGAAAGCATTTTTTAAAATATATTTTAAGCATCTTATATTGCTCACTTAAGACAATTTCATTCTTTTAACTGATATTCCATACTTCACTAGATATGGTATCAAGATACTTTACTTTAACTGCTTTGTAAACAGACAGGGCCCGGGACCTCGCCCTTGGCAAAAGCCGCGTTTCGTTCTTGACTCTGTCTTAATAAGATCATGATTCGGATAATTTTAATGGTCAAATATTATTCCCGTACATATTATCCGAAAAATAGGGAATTTAAAAGGCATGTCAACTTTTAAGGTATTGGCCCGTGAGGGTTGCCCTACTCCTACGTTTTCCTCGTGATCTAGAAGTGTGGAATTGAATGAAGAACCAGGCGTTGCCATAATCTTAATATCTCTTTATTAAGATTTTAACTTAAACAATATACAATAAGGATATTAATATTTTAACTTAGCGGATCTGAGGTGAAGAGATACACAATACGTATTACCATATAAGCGCGACCCTGACCCCTATATTTAACTTTACCGCCTTATCCTAATCTCAGTATATACACAGTTCCTAGAAGTTAATAGAACTGTCCTACCTCTATATCCTGAATAGCAGCAACTCTCTCGAATTCTATATGACGTTTCTTTATCTCGTGTGGAATGGTATCCACTTTGACTTGAACGCACTGGCACGAATAGCTTAACTCTTGAATTTCGGATAACTTCTCACTTTTAACTTTAACACTCGTAAACACAGAATAGCATAATCACTTCCCAAAGGCCACACTGCTTACGCTAAACTTTTGCTATTTAAAAGGTTCTTAATTTGCAGAATCACGCTTCGCTTCTGGATTTGGTTGGAAAGAATTTTGCCTTTTCAGCCCCAAGGAACCCAAGAGGAGTTTTTAGTTGAAAAATCGATGAGACCATCACAAACTGGCAAAAGTGGCAAGACTCTATTATTATGTAATGACCGTTGTCCATGTCTATGCCTAGGCTTAATATCATTAACAATCATTCAACTCAATTAATTGAAATGCGGCCATCGAACGAGCCGGTTTGTGTCTAAGTTCTTGAGATTGTGAGTTGTGCACATATATTTGTTTTCAATTACTGTTTGAACAAATATTTAACTTAAACAATATACAATATAAGGATATTAATATTCTAACTTAGTGGATCTGAGGTGAAGAGACATACAATACGTACTACCAAATGAGCGTGACTCTGACCACTATATTTAACTTTACCGCCGTATCCTAATCTCAGTATATACACAGTTCCTAGTAGTTAATAGAACTGTCCTACCTCTATATCCTGGGTAGCAGCAACTCTCTCGAATTCTAAATGACGTTTCTTTATCTCCCTACTATCTACTTTTAAAGACCTCAGCTAGGGCCTGTTTTTGCATAGGGGCCCAGGGTCTCAAAAAATCTTAAGATTTCTCTGGACCCATGGCCTCACAGAATCTTACGACGTCCCTGTTAGTAAGCCGTAATTACGTACTGTCATTCAATTTACTACACAGTTCACTTGAATACATACACACGGAACCAATCTTTACATGTAAATAACCTATTCATCTAAAAAAAGAGTAATATCTTTCCTTACCGAGATGAGTCCTTCAACATCAAAGCATAATTTGGCAGCTGCCTTCAGTTGTCTCATGATGGAGACGGTGTCATGCTTGGCAAGGATGGCCTCTTCCTGAAGAAAAAGAACACCAAGGGAAAAGCGGAACAACACTTTAGGTCCTTCCAGAAGAAAGCAGTCCCATATTCTCAATAAGGTCTAAAGGAAAGAAAAACAATTGTTTTAATAATTTGATTTAAAACACACACGAGTTATTCTCGAATTAGGTGCAACAATATCTAAAGTTTAACGTAAGGGGACACACAAAAAAAGGAAACCAAAGTGAAAAGAAAATTTTCCACTTAAGTCGGTGCTTCTCAAACTTCCTATACTTGTAAAACAATTTTCAATCATAATTTTCCTCGCACCCCCTCCATATAATAACAATGTATTAAATTCAATAATAATATACTTTGACGTAAAGCTACAATGCTACTCTAATTATAAACCATACAAATTGTCCAAATAAATATTAAATTTTGTATATAGTTTTATGACATGCCCATAGGATCACTGGTAATTATTAAACTTGTTCTTAATTTGGTACTATTAAATTAATTATAAAACACATTGTGCAGTATTGGTACATTGATAAGTGTGTTATATTAATGTAAATGTGTATTTTATTTTTTATTTTGTCAGAACGCATTTTTTCTTCCTTTTAGTAAATTAATAATTTTTTTTAAATCTTTTATTTTCTATTCTTTGATAAGCTCGCACTCCCTTGTAGGATTATCACGCCCCCCCCTAGGGAGGTGCGCCCTACAGTTTGAGAAACACTGACTTAAGTATAGCTTGAAAGGAAAATTCAACACTTCCTCTATAAAACCAGTGGTTCACTTTTTGTTTGCCTACGAAATGACCAGACTGTTAAAATACCCGCTTGGTAGAAAAATCGACCAAAATATATCTTTTCAACTAAATTGCTTCTCGAATTCCCCGAAATGAATAAAAAGTCGTAAATATCAATCACTTGACGTATTCTTCTTGTTTTCAGAAATAAATGGAGGGGGAGGAAGGATAGATTTTTCTTATCTATTCTGAAATTTCGTTTTTCTCCCCTATCCATGCTTTCTATCACAAGAAAAGTCTTTTCTACTCTACATGTCTCTTTGATCTGTCTTTGATAAGATATATATGAATTGATTATGAATTTCATTCTTGAATTTAACCTCTTAGTTTCCATATTTGAAATGCTTTAATTAGATATCTTAGCAAATATTTAAAAAAAATAAAGAAAGAAATTTGTATTTTGACATGTTTTACTAATTATATTTGTGAGTATATTATTGATCTATAAACACAATATATAACCCATGATATTACTTAGTGAATTCCGTTAATATCATGAGAATTACTCAGAATTGTATAATACCTTATTGAGTAACATTTTATATAATTTTATTGCATTCTTTGGCACGTTAAAAGCTATTATTATTATTATTTATTCAAGGAAGTATTTCTTGTTTTTATTTTTTAAAAATGCTTGACAAAAATGGGAATGTGATAGAGATCGTATGCACGCAGAATGAAACTTAATTATGCTCAAGAAAATATTTTTTCTTTATTGTTCAATATACAATTGTTCCGATACAAATCAACTTACTAAATTAGTCATCTGCCAAAGGCGTTATTACAAATATGATACAAATTACAACACTTATTTCAAGAGTTCGAAATTTCTAATGAGACTTTTGAGCAGTAATACAGAACATAGAAAAAAAAACTTATTTTTACTTTCTAAATATATCCTATGATTTCTTAGAAGGAGCAAGAATATAATTAATTTTTTGTAGCTTTAAGGAATTGTTTCTTTTAATACAATGCACTGAAAATAAATATGTCTAATCAAATATTATTTTTAAACATAAGTGGATGTTTCTCTTAAACTAAGTAATTAATATAATTATACGGGTGTCAGAAATGCGATAAAAATGAAATAAAAATGAAATAAATCTGAATTACACTTTATAATAAGACATTTAAATAAATCAGCTTACTTATATTGGCGCTATAGAAATTACATTTCATACAACGTTTCTCCATTTTACATGAATGAGTGAGTGAATATTATCGTCGTACTATTTGAGGGCTTTTGGCGACGGACCACGAAATATTGAACCATGGTCAAGGGACGTGGAGGACACCTGAGCTGGCACCCCCTCTCCTAACCCCCCCACCAACGGGAGGACATTTCAGCTCTCGACAGGTTTAACGTGCATCGCTGCTCTACACGGCGGGTCTTTAGTGATACTGGGCTCGAACTCATGACATGCCTACCATAATCCGATACCTTGACCACTGGGCTACCGCAGCATTTGCAGTTTACATGAAAGTAGTTTGATATACCTTAATATTGATAGATTTTTTAGATAAACGAAATGTGACATGAAGAAATTATAATAATCTCTCAATTGCCCACAATCTGTTGAACAAATATCATTGTAATTATTCTAAGGATACCCTTTGATATATATATAGTGAAATAGTTCTATTATTATTAATTATTGTACTTTGTATATTTTTGAAGAACCTAAATAGTAATATCTTTACATATTGTGGTTACTTCTGAGAAATAATTTTATTTGACAGTATATCAAGCTAGTCGAAAACAATAAACGAGAACTAACTCGGAATATGTGTGCTTATTATTGACATATTTAGAAAGCCTTTTCAGAGACATCCCTGTTAATTCATAAATAGTGTGACCAATTTCAGAGGATCATAAACTTGTATTCAACAAAGTTATTTACATAGAATTTTCCTTGCGGTTTCCTCTAGTGTAGTACACTTTACGTAAGTGTTTCGGCTAACCTCTAAAAGAGTTTTTTCGATTATTTTGGGGGTATTTTTCTAACTTCCTCTTAAATAGCTTTTTGAAGCCCTTGAAATTCTCTTACTTTATGTCTATTTAATTGTTTTTTTAAGTATCTCCACAAAAAATAATCACAAGGAACACAGACAGAGGATAGCGATAGTCATTTATCAGGAGGAAGAAAATTTATTTTTTTATATTTCAGTCATTTTACAGTATGCTATGGTGCACAAGTTGGAGAAAAACAAAGTTTCCTTGAGTGTAAAGACGTTTACTTTCTCTGATGAAGTGTTTCAGAACTTTATTATGATAGTACTTAGCATTAATTTTAGACTTCGATTTTACAAAAAAAGGTCTTGTTAAGCCTTAAGGGGCCATTCCCATTCATACCGTAACACCTGACGACCAACTTGCCTTTTGCAAAACAGCTGCATCTTTACGACGATTTTTGACAGAAATATATTGTATCTTCGTTTTGCCAGTTATGAATGCCAGAATAAACAGTGCTTCATCCGAGGTTACCCATGTTTTGTATCTACCTTTGTATAACATTAAATACAGATGCCAAGAACGTTTCCTTCGTTTTTCTATGGTCTTAACAGACATTTGATGACAGACTAGAAAATTTACTTTTTATAGCTAATTTTCTTTATCTGAGGATAAATTGTTGATTACTATATCTATAATTTCTTTGCCATAGGTTTTTGAGACAAATAATTTTCTACATAGATAATTCTTTTCAACTTCTTTTTTTCTTTTTTATTAAGGACTTCCTTTCGTTCACTTTTTTTCCCTGGAGATTTTGATTGTGAGCCAAATTTTATTTCTCTTTGAAGTTTAGATAGAACAATTCCTTTTTTGATTTTTAAATGCTTTATTCTTTACAAAATTTGAACAACCATCCTTCGAAAGCTGTAAAATTTCGTTCCGGTTTTCAAGATCTAATTTCAGTACTGTTATTTACTCCCACTAATAAAAATGTTTTGATTAGTAATTTATAAATGCTTCATTTTTAAAATAAAATCATTAGTAAAAGGATAGAAGTTCATCATAAATAGTTATATGCTTTTAAATTTTGTCTCACTAATTTTGAATCAATCGGTAAGTAATATTAAATAAATTTAACAGATGTGCAAAAATATATATTTTAGTTTTTTAACTACTTTAAAATAGAAAACAAAATTAGTTTTAGTATTGAAAAAAAAGTCTTTCCTCTGTTTTCGGACATTTTAATAAAAAAGATTAATTTAAAATTTACATTTAACTCATTGCAACTACCTTCATAATTGAAGCACATACTGAAATTTGGAAGCGAGTTAATTAACAACTGCGTATCTAACCTATGTTTTAGAAATGAAAACGAAATTCAATCTAGAAAGTTTACAAGTAATTGATCTGAGGATATACTCCAACCTTAAATGGAATTTAGTTTACATAATATAAACGTTTTAAAAATTAAAAATAAGAGCCTCATAAATGAATATGGATTGATTGAAGTATAGATGTGTTTGAGATTAATATTTTATTAAAAAAACAGCCTAAAAATATCTTGGAGATGGTAAGTTTGATCAGATGATTGTAAATTCTAGCGAAGATGGAGAATTCCTCTTTTCGATAATTCATCAATTGTTACACATTTCTCACTCCCATCTAAATTATCTTGCCTTACCAAGGGCGTCATTAGGCTTAAAATATGGATCTATTAAAATTTGATTCATAATAGGTTTTAATCAAATTAAGTTTGCTAAATATTTTTTGTTCTTGTTAGGTAGTTTGTAAAAATTTAAATGCTAATGTTTTCCCAATTTTAATGCCATAATCTCAGGTTCGAATCTCAAATGGTTTGAATCCGTTCCTTCTACGTTTAGTCATCTACGGTTGGCAACACTTGAAATGTAAATAAGAACGTGCTATAAATATACAACTGCAGATGACGAAGAATATATATATATATTTGCGATCAGTTTGAGATAAGATCGGCTTCGAATTTACTATTTTCTTTACCAATGTTTTTATTAGAAGTGTCTTTTGCACTTATTTTTATTCGAGTAAAGAGTACCATGAGTTTGATTCTTCATAAATCATTTTTGAAAAGAAATCCTGATCTCGTAATTATTCCCGGCTACATGTACGAACATTTTACTGCTAAGATATTTCACACTCTCATCGTAATCAGTTCTATTAGTAGTTTATTTTTTCATTCCCCCCCCTTCTCCCCAATGATTCGTAATGGTAACCAATATTTTAGAGTTTTAACCGTTTAAAACACTATTAAAATTAAATCTGATTTTTAAAAATGTTTTAGAATATTCCATATGAAGTAAAACCAGATTTACTATCCTAGAAATTAACTTTTTTTTGCCCATTGAAAAATCATATTTACGGTGATACATTTTGTAGTTTAAAAGCTATATATGTTGTGAATTCTCTAATATATTTGTTGCCTCAACTTTAGTTACCAACCCTTTTCACAACAGCAAAGTAGAAAAAATAATTTTTTCCTCCAATAAGCCATTGAACTTCAGAAGTAGTTTATTAATTAAAAACTTGTTAATAAGCTTAAAAATTATTAATAAGGTGCAAAACAAAGCATTCATCTAAAAGCCTTATCGCAATGAAGAATTCAAACTGTCTGAACTACAGTAGGGAAAAAAAATCGTGGAAAATATTTATGTCATTTAAAAAAAAACATATGACTGAGATTATATAATTTTTCCAACCTCTAAAATGCACCGATTAATAGAAATTCAATGAATGAATTTAATAATAAAAAGTAGGAATATATATAAAAATGGATGAAAATATAAAGATTTAAACAGGAAAGTATTTTATTTCATCTTATCTAATATATGGTAAATAAATTCTTCAGAAAAATGTTTGAAAGCTTGAACTGAGATTTTGAAATAAAAAAAATATTTTTTAAGTATTTTATTTTATGTTGTTTGTGTTTGCTGTCTCTTTCCAGTTACTCAAAATTATAAACAAATAGCCTAAATTAAATATAAAATTGAATAAAGTTTTTAATGTAGCTTGTTAAAACCATTTCCAAAGATTTTATTTACTACTTAAAAGATGGTTGGATTAAATTTTTAGCATCGAGTTCTCTTGGGGAAAATTGTACCAAACACAAAGTGTGTGAACAAATTTTCATTTTTAATAACTAAAAGGGATTTAAAAAACTTTACTACATATATTATCAACAATAAAAATGTTTATTTGTCATTTTAATGTATGATAAAAAAGTATGTTATGCAAAAAATGAAGTTTTTGTGTTTGGGGATTTTTCCCAACCAAGTCAACTAACCTAAAGTGCATGATTTAAGATATTGAAAACGAGCTGAGTTAAAAGTGAAACATTCAGTCAGGATATGTCTTAAGTCACTTAATTACAGAGTGATTCATAAAGAAATATGCTCTTTCCAGATGCTGTAAAACAGTAATAATCAAAGACAGGCACCACCTCAGCGAACCGTAAGGTGGACATACTCTTAAAGTTTATATCTCACCCCTGACGGAAGCGACGTAAGCAAAAGTATTTGTGTCCTATGACTAGTCAGTCAAAATGACGGTATTTGAAAAGGAAAAGGCTTTTTGAGTTCTTGAATTTTACAAAGTGTCACGGGAGTCACTTTTTTTTGGATATGTTAACTCTTTGGTGGATGCCACAATTGCAGGACAACATTGACAATTTCATCCTCCAATTGGATGGTGCACCACACTGATCGGCCAACGTGGGAAATTACCACGATGAACAACTGCCTTACCGATAGAATGGATGAGTCGCTGACTATAAAACATGCTACTTACCCAATGGTCACCCAGAAGTCTTGACTTAACACCTTGTGATTTTTTCCATTGGCGGTACGTAAAGGACAATGTATTCATCTCTCCCCTTCCTGTTGATCTAGCGGAGCTGAAACAGCGTACCACAACCACTATCAATGGAAGGTTTCAGACACCTTAAAACACGTATGGGCGAAAATGGATTACAGGCTTAGTGTGTGTCATGTGACTAAGGGTTCCCACATAGAACATCTTTGATTATCTCAAACATAACTTTAAATAATCCCATACAATTCTGTTACAGGTGACGTATAACATCTTAAATTGTTCTTGATTTATAGTGCATTGAAACTGCATACTTCTTTATGAATCACTCTGAATTATAATTTCATGATTATTGATTGAACTGTTGTTAAGTATATTGTCTAGCTTTTTTCTTTGTTTCTATCCTGAATGGAATTTATATATTGAAAACAAGTATACAAATTTAGTACTTTTGTATATTTAATAAGTTGTATCTCAAAAAAAGTGTGACCTTGGTGGCCTAATGGCTGTGGTTATGGACTCTTGGCTAGCGTGTCTTGAAATCAAACTCTAATAACAATAAAGACATGCCGTGTAGAGGAGATGATTCAGGTTTAAATTTCGAGACTCATTGTTCGCCCATTGGCATGCTGTGGAAGCTCGTAGAAGGGATGGCAGCTCAGATGTCGTCCTCGCCACTTGACCATGGTTCAAAATTACGAGGTCGTCGCTAATATCCCTAGTATTGTTTTAAACTACGACTTTAAAAAAAGGCTCCCTGATTTTAAAAACGTGAACCGAAGCGTGTTATTAGATGTGCTAGAAAAGAAACTTCATACTTGATTCCTAAATTGCATGACTTTATGAGTCAGTTTTTTTCAAAAATTCTCTCTCTCTCTCTCATGATTTTAATCAATTACTCAAGAATCTTCTTCTTAGAAACAAACATCACACAACATGCATACGATAGATACATTTTGAAGGTATATTACGGAAAATATGAATCAAAACTGAGATTTATTTTGCATCATAGGGGGAACAGAGTCTTACACCATTTTTGGAGACACAACAGCATAAATACGAACGATAGACGTTAATTACTTATTTCCTAAGTATGTGCTCTTAAGTATAGATTTTTTTTCTTGTTCTTTATTTCCTTTGTGCTTGTGTTCTAAAAACAGTGGTTTGTTATGTTTTTTGCCTCTTTGTGCATATTGTTCTATACCATGATGATTTTATTAATAATCAATATGTTTTCTGTTCCATTTTGTCACGATATGAAAGCTCGTTACCTCGGGATAATGTGGGTAAATTAGTTTCATGCTCCTTACCATAAGTGACTAACTACTGCGAGTGTTGAATCATAAATGTAGCTCAATGAGTCAGATGCGAGTTTGGTTCACGGTTCTACGTGTAGATATGATTCATTATGTCAATAGGCGCTACATTGTCTACGGCAATGGTCACCTGTAGTTTCATGTGAATGGCAGAATTTCCCGATTTAAGGTATCCGGCTACGTTCGAAACCGTGATTTTCAAAAGTGCATAAATGGATAATTTTCATGATATTTAGTGTCACTTAGATTAGAATATATGCATAAAATTATTTTAAGGACATTTTGATAAAAAAATTTATTTAAATACAATATTTTGGCAAAAACTTAACTTAGAATAATCTTTTTTCCAAATGTTTTCCTTTTGTGAAAAATGCTTCTATTAGAATAATATTTTGCCTGTATATAGCTAAGACCTCTATTCAGAGGCTCAACTAGAATTTTTTTAAATATATAACTTAGAAGTGGGTTTATTCATATTTTATGACAACAGAGGAGAGCAATTTTAAGAAAAAAAACGCTAATAATTATTTCAATTGGTGGTAGCTTTGAAAATAATGTGAATTTTTCAAAAATTCTATTTGAGCCTCTGTAGAGAGGTCTGAGCTATATACAGGCAAAATATATCATGAAAACTATGCATTTATGCGCTTTTTTAAAATCACGGTTCCGAACGTAGTTGGATACCTAAAGCTTTAGAGAGATAATTCAAATATTCAACATTGATACGATTTATTTCTGTTATCGGTACTATTATCAGATAATTATCGGTAACATTATGGTTTATTCATTATAATTACATTATGTAGAAGAACTAGAGTTAGGTACACTAACATACGCACGCATTCAAATCTTGTGTTAATAATTACAGTTTTAATGAGTTTTGATGTCGGTATACACTTATTATTGTAATTAATTTTACGTATGAGAAAAGGGAAAAAAGAATTTTTCAGTCATTTTTTGGTAGATTCCACATTTATTCTTCAGTACTTTACAAGGAATTTGTTACAATAAATTAGAAAATATTGTTAAAATAACGGATTAAAAAAATAAATAGCGGAGAATTGCGGAAACATTATTGTTAAATCACGGAATTTATTTATAAATACAATCGGATCTCTATATAACGAAGTTGCTAAATCCCGAAAAAAAGTTCGTTATATGGAAAATTCGCTATATAGAAGTTCATCTTTCAATATATTTTATGAATCACATAAAACAAATTTTAAATTCATAAACACTATATGGAATAATAAAAAGTAATTATTCACACCTTTTTGTAAATTAATATCTATTTATTTTAAGTATCTTACTCATAAAAAAAAAAGAAAAACTGCAAGGAAAACAAGAAAAAAGAATATCGAGGAATACAATATATTTTCAGAAAATAATTTTATATTGAAATTAATTAATTTTAAGGACATTTTTTCTAATTTAAAGCCTACAAGTTATTTTAAACATACATTTTTTTATGACTTGTAACTTTAAGAATATATTAGCACATGCATCTTTTAATAACTGGTAAATTCTATCAATTTTGTTTGAATTATCTGTATGAAAGAATCTTTTCTCTCAAAATAGGCCTCGCATTTTTGCAATGCCCCAAACATCCCTTCAGGCGTATTTCCTTTACACTGTAATCCACTTTAAATTATTTCAAGTAATTTTATCACTTCATCATACGAAGGTCCAGAAATACTTTAAAATAGGGTGAAAAAAAATTGAATCAAGAAAAAAAGTTCGTTATATAGAAAATATACTTCGTTATAGGGAGGTTATTTTATGAAGAAAATCGTGAAATGTTCTTGGTTCCAGAAAAAAAATTCGCTATATGTATATTGGTTCATAATATGGAGGTTCGACTGTATTTATATACATCTTCATTTATAAAGTAACCTCTTCTTAAATTTAATTTTTCTAGTCTTATAAGCGTGCATTAATTAATTTTAGCATTAGTTTAATTTTAGCATTAAAGAAAGCATTACTTTATTTATTCAAAGTAATTTCTTAAAAATTATATCGAGTAAACGAGAAATTTTTTAATACACATTCATGTAATAAATAAAGAGAAAAAATATTCTATTAAAATAAAGATGATCTGTATTGTTGTTTTTCAAACTTACATAATTTTTTTCCATGTGACAAAAATAAATAATGAGTAAACTATTTTCTACAACTTAAGGCATCTACTTCTATCAAGAGAGCTATGAAAATCGTGTCAAGTTTCTTTTGACCTGGTATGACAAGCTGGTTAATAATTTATTAGCTTGAGAAGCACTTAAAATGGTCTCACGAATTTCACTATCCACAATGCTGTTACTCTTATACACACATATACATTTTTTAAAAAGAGGATCTTATAACAAATAATACACACGAACTTTCAAATTCATTTTGAGTAATTCTGAGTAAATTTTGGATAGCGTGTTGTTTTTAATTCTCATTTATTTCTTATTTAAAAGCTTTTTCTTATTAAATTAATGAACAATATAAAATAATATCTGTCGCGTCATACTGAAGTTTGCATAATAATGTTCAGAAATGGAATTGAAATTTAGCGGCATAAATAGCAAAACTCTTTTAAGAAACTGCACGGAAGTGATATCATTTAAGAGATTAGTTCTTTCTTAGTGCAGGGTTTTAAAAAGATTCAAGAAAGGGAAATACAATGCAAAAAACATAAAAATGTGTTTTAATCTATGTAAATTATACTAAAATCTCTTTATTAAAGATAAATATATATATTTTTTATTTTACATTCCAGATCCTATGGTAGCATGTAAAAATTCATTTTTCAATTTAGTGTTGCCACTCCTCTGTCTTGAAAGGAGAAGTAAATGCAACTTTTGCTTGAAAAATTACTATTCTATACAATATAAGAATGTATAAGAAATTATAAGAAATAATTTCTTAAAATGATTAAGCACACACACACACAATTATCGTAATCATAAATTTAACATTTGAAAAAAAAGTTTCAAGTTTCGAATTCACTCAATGGAATAAACATTATGAGCAACAGAGAGGTTAGAGAAACCACAAACATCGCAATGACAATGACGTATTTCAAAATACGTCATTTTCAAAAAGTCAGTTTAATTCGTAAATTTCAAGCATTTCTAAGCAGCATTTGTAATCTTTTATGATTTATTTACAGTCAAGTTAATTAGTTAACGTTAATTTAATTTATTGAGAAAAAAACGTTAAAATTTTTATTTTAAGAAGTTGCAACTTGGTTGCTGCGTTAAAAATGAAAAAAAAAATTCTATGCAATTACTGTATTAAATTAAGAGATGCATTAAATTAAGAGATAGATAAATTGGTGTTTTTGAGATAGTTAAAATAAATTAATTTAAATGTTAAAATCATGTTTAATAAACCCGATAATCATAATTCTGCTTTCTTTTTTGACTAAGCGTTCTTTCATCTTAATTTTAAATAAATATCTCAGACCGGTGTAAATGTGTTTCTCAAATGACTAGAGATATTTTACAATATATTTAACGCAAAAGTATCGCATCACTTTTAGGATTACAAATTTTATACTTCGAAATATTTTCGCAGGTAAGAGCTACAAAGTAAATGAATTTCTTATGTATTTGAATAGCTACTTTTCTATATAAAAATATTTTTAGACTTAAATTACTTTGTAGGTTATTATTAATTCTTCCTCACTTAAACTATTCTGTTCATATTCTTGCTCACTTTATTAGCGTAGTATTTTACACTTAGTAATTGAACCCAAATCTTAAATTAAAACAACCGACATAAGTCATCCGGCATAAGGATGATGAAATATTGTTATTATTATAAATAAAATAATAAAATTAAGTAAAATTTAAAAAAATTTAAATAAAATATTACAATTGAAGTAATAAATAAAATGTTACAATTGAAGCAATTTTTTTTAAAAAAAAGATTCTATAATTCTTTTTTTGTTAAACTTTTACTATATGATTATGTTAAGGAAAAAAATAATGATGGTCCTGAAATGAAAATAGATACTTTTTTTTGCTCATTAAAACACAAAATTATGATATTATTTAAGACAGAATGGATATACTTTCGATTAAAAAATGTGTATTCAGTAACACATTTTTAATAACATATGCTGAATAGTTAGACTTTGGTCTTGAAAACATAAACTCGATACACTAGTAAATCATTTTAACAGAGAAATGCAGCTGCAATTCCAATATCACATATCTCAATCCTTCAGTGTTTCTTATCTTGTTTACAATGTAGGATAATTTCGGATTTGTTGACCAACAGATTCAACCCAATTTCTTACAAATTTTATCACTTTTTATTTGTAAGTGATTTTAACTAAGGAATTTGAGAAATTGAATTTTAGGCTTCGAAAGTAAAGGTAAATCAAAGATGTTGCTATTGCTTCTTAAGTCTGGAAACCATAGCTAAGAAATATCTGAGCTTTATTTATCTAATCATTTCCTATATATGTTTCCTTTCTCAGATAAATCCTATTTATAGATTTCTTACGCGATATGAAACTTATTTTTACCGTCTATTCATTTTTAAATAGTTGCTAGACTATCTCTTTGTAATGGCTCACTAAATTTATTAACATAAAATGAAAAAAATATTTTATTTACTTCTTTCCCGTTATCTTCAAAATCTCTTAATTACTCACAAATCAATCTCTTATCAATTGGCGATGAATTTTAAACAAAAGGAGAGGGGAGTGTTGAAATGTGGTAGCAGAGAGAATTTTATCAGAGAAGGCAACCCTTCACCCCCTTCAAATATCGGTTTTAAACGCCAAGCGGCGCTAGCTTACTCCCCCCCTCCATTCCAATCGCAGACGATCCTAATCTCTTCTCACTCACTCCATCAGACAGAAGATGTTGTGGATAATACGTTGGATGGCCGTGCTTTTACTGGCCACTCAGTGCAGGGCCCAGCGCGGCCGGGAGGGACTGCGGAGCCAAGTGGCAATGCTCCGTGAAGAGCAGTGGCGTGATAGGGAGCGAATCGAAGCTCTAGAGAGGAGGTTGTCGACGCGTGAGGAGAGAGATTCGCCTTCTTCAGTTGCGCCTGAAGGGATTTTGGAATTTTTAGAGGATTTGTTAGCCGAGGTTTCTGAATTATCGGACGAATTGAAAAAGAAGAAATGGGTGGAGGAGGCAGTGGTGAGCCTCCAGGCGAAACAGGAGGAAGAAGTTATCGCGCTTCGACAGCTGATGAAGAGGGTGGACGTGATTGAGGAAGAACAAAGGAATCTTTCACAGTTGGTGAGTGTTTCAACGACAATTTTTTTTGTCTTTTTTTCTGTTACTTCAAGAGGTATTAAGGTTCGTTATCTAAATAGAGAAAATAAAGTTGGTTGCTTACGCTTTTCACAGCATTGAAGCTCAATATTTTATTTCAAACGTTTGTGTTAAAAACTGTTTTTCTAATATTTTTATATTCTTACTTTTAATTTTCTGCTATAGATATGACATTGAAATAAATTAAAATGAATGTTAAAGGAAAGGAGCAGCATAAGTAACAAATTTAATATACAATATAATGAATAAAATAAAAATTACGTGAAAATAAAATAAGGGAATAAAGCTGCTGACGTATATAAAATTGTTTTAAGGACATTATGACAAAAAAATTATTTAAATACAATATTTTGGCAAAAAATTAACTTAGAATAAACTTTTTTCGAAACGCTCTCTTTTTATAAAAAATGCTTCTATAATAATAATATTTTGCTTAGATAAAGTACAGACTTCTCCAGAGAGTCTGAACTAAGAGTTTTGAAAAATTCGCTTTATTTTCAGAGTTACCACCAATTGAAATAATTATCGGTGTTTTTTTCTTAAAATTTCTTCCCTCTGTTGTAGCAAAATATGGATAAATCTTGTTTTAAAAGTAGTATATTTCAAAATTTCTAATTCAGCCTTTGTACAGATGTCTGAGCTATATACATGCAAAATATTATTATGGTAGAAGCATTTTTCATAAAAGGAGAATGCCTGGAAAATTTGTCATTCTATGTTCATTTTTTGTCAAAATATTGTACTTAAATAATTTTTTATTTTAATAATATTCTTAAAACAATTTTATATACGTTTTCTAATCGAAGTGACACTAAATATCATAAATGTTATCCATTTATACACTTTTGTAGAATCACGGTTCCGAACGTAGTCGGATATCTTAAATATAGGAAATTGTATATTTTAAATACACAATTTATATATTTACATAAATTTTAATCATTCAACAACAATGATACAAGTATTACAAAAACAAAACAAATAAATGGCTTGATGAAATCTTATGTTACAACAATTGCATAAATTCTTTTCAATATTGATACAGTAAACCAATAAACATGAGAGAATTTCACTAAATCATAAAAATAAAGTTTATCTTTTTTCATTATTTAATGAAATAATTAAATATTTGCTTGTATTTTAATATTGCTTGAAGCAAAAATTCTAAAATCGTGACATTAATTTTAAAAATGGAATATTTAAAAATGAATAAAAATGAACGAAAAATTTGTTACCAAACTTTCACCTCACTGTTTTATATTAATCATGTACTTTTGTTTTTAAGATGTAAATCCCTTCTTACTTAATAATTCACAAAATGGATTCATTTAATATATATTTACCGTTTTAGATTTAAGAAAAAATCTTTATCTGTGCAGGAGGTTCGGAAAAAAAAAGTTTGTGAATTTTAACATAGTTCGCCAATTTTTACATGTATGAAAATTTTTATAGTTTAACCCTTTGGCGGGCAGTGGCTAATACGTCTAGCCATATATTAAATTTTTTTTCTCAAAGTGGGTGTTGGATATTTTGTCTATCTATATGCGTTAATTGAAGCTAAAATGCATAAAAATTAATACGGATGGAATCACGATACCTTTTTTTGCATTTCATGTCCTCAGATGTTTAGCTAAAAACAGATTTTCTCGGTGTAAATCTACAAATTGGATCTTGATTACTATAAATAGAAATTCTGATATTTGAAAAAAATTTTGACATGCCTTAAGTATACTTTTCTCTCATCTGAATAAACTAATCAATTGTAAAATAAAAAAAAGATTTTATTTAGGTTTTTGGAACCTTTAATATGTGGATAGAGGCTCTATCCACTGCCCACCTAGAACAGAAAACTGACCTAGAAATTTTCGCTTTTCCTGTACTCGAGACAGAGCATTTAGAATCACGGGAGAATGTTGGGGGGTGGAAAATATAAACAAACTTTGTTTACAATATGTGGTACAAGGTTCTCGAGTTCGAAAATCTTCCATTATAGCGTTCCTCCTCAGAGAAAACTCATCAAATTTGGGAAATAACTAATTTAAATTTTGAAAAATATTACTTTATTTCTAACTTTTCATACTAAATTTAAATAAAATATAAAATGTGGATATATACCAAGTTCGATGTATATTCTAAGTATTCTATATATTTACTAAGTAAGTATATATATATATACATATACATATATATACATATATATACATACATATATATATATACATATATATATATATATATATATATATATATATATATATATATATTATATGTTGTACAATTATTCTATTATTATTAAATTACACTTATAATTTGTATTTAATTGTCATTGAAATAGTTATTACATAAATGTTAATTTTTCATAAAAAAATGTTTATTGTAATATGATTCATTATTTCTGTCCTGAATAGTAAGTTAAATGTCCTTAATGCGCAGTAGCTATAACGTCTATCCATCACCCAGGAAAAAAACCCACGATTAGATATTTTTTGTGACTAAATAATGTTTATAGAGGATGAGAACATTGCATTTATCAAGCACTTTATCACAGAAAATTGTATTTTAGCCGTGTGCTCGTTTAAGAGTTAATAGTAGTTCCAATATTACATAACTACCGCGCTCGGTATTACTGAAGTGTAAAATGTAAAAGATTTGATGCAATTAAAAATAACAAACAAAATAATTATACGGTTATTAATTGAAATATATGGAACATAGTTTAAAATCATCAAAGTAAAAAGTTCTCTGTTTTACTGATATTTCTTATTGTGGGATCATTGAATACGTTCTTTGATGTTCCGTTGTAGAGAATACCATTCTATTCATTTAAGGTATCCGACTACGTTCGGAACCGTGATTTTAAAAAAGTGCATAAATGGACAATTTTTATGATATTTAGTGTCATTTAGATTAGAATACATACATAAAATTGTTTTAAGGACATTTTGACAAAAAAATTTATTTACATGCAATATTTTGGCAAAAAGTTAACATAGAATAACCTTTGTTCAAAATGTTCTCCTTTTATAAAAAATACTTCTAAAATAATAAAATATTTTGCTTATATAAAGTAAAGACTTCTCCAGAGAGCCTGAACCATGATTTTTGAAAAATTCACATTATTTTCAGAGTTACAACCAATTGAAATAATTATCGGCTTTTTTTTCTTAAAATTTCTCCCCTGTGTTGCGGTAAAACATGGATAAACCCACTTCTGAGTTATATATTTCAAAAATTCTAGTTGATCCTTTGTACAGAAGTCTGAGCTATATACAGGCAAAATATTAGAATAATAGAAGCACTTTTCACAAAAGGAGAATATTTTGAAAATGGGTCATTCTATGTTCTTTTTCTAGTCAAAATATTGTACTTAAATAATTTTTTTATTGTAATAATATTCTTGAAACAATTTTAAATACATTTTGTAATCTAAGTGACACTAAATATCAGAAATATCATCCATTTATACGCTTTTGCAAAATCACGGTTCCGAACGTAGTCGGATACCTTAATACTACTGTCTGACGTGTCTACTGCCTACTACTAACGTGTATAGTCTCCATTGATAATATCGGAAGTCGGATACCTTAAGGTAAAAATGTTAACTAAATCCTTTAATAACAACGAATACGCAGTGAAAGAGTGAAATTAGTTTAGATTAGATTACAATAGCCAGATTAGATGGCAATAACTAGATTAGATTACATACATTCTCAGAAACGATAGATGAAAATAATGATGAAATACAAAATATTCAAAAATATATTACTGTTTCTTAATTTTAATCCACCGCGAAATAATTTTTGGATATATTTTAATATAATCCCTTTTCTTAAAAAAATAATACATTTCATTGTAGACTGCATTTTCAAAAATCTTTTTAAATAAAAACAGTTTCATACAATGGAGGCTAGTTTAAAGCTAAAAAGAAAAAAGAAAATAACTCGATTATTTATAGACTTATTTTTCTTTATTATTAAAATATACATTATTAATTTTATTATGTTAAAACAATTTCAGTGGCTTTTTTGGGCTAATTCTTTGCTATTATCAACTAAACTGTCCATCCCGTGAAAGTAGTTCCTTTATTTATACTGCATTCATTAGCATAATTTTATTTTATTTGATTATTGTTTTCGCGAATACGTATTTTTGAGAAAATCATGATATTAATAACAATTTATCAAAACTCCTTCCAGTCAAACAATCTTTTACCCAAATTCTCAAATCTTCAAATGAAATACTCAACCTTGATAGGAAAAAAATGTAAATAAGATATATGAAAACATACTGCGTTTTTTTCTGTGGATAACCGATTTAAATATAATGATTAAAATTAATTTATAAAAAGAAGTTGTTTTCTGGATAAAAAAAAAGCGACACATGATCTTTCTGTACTATATGCCACAGTGGGATCATGTGCTTTTCTTTATTATATAAATATTATATTCTATTTCCATTATGTATTCTAATCTAAGTGACACTAAATATCACGAAAATTACCCATTTATGCGCTTTTTTAAAATCATGGTTTCGAAAGTAGTCGGATACCTTAATGCTATTTAATATTTGAAAGCATTTTCTGAGCATATGACTATCTATAAAACAAATGTTTAAGTACGTAATTATCCGAAATTCCTTAAAGAAAAAAGACATTTGTTCCAAAGTTTTTTTCTAATCTGATTTTTGTTTTTAATAAAACATCCATAATTTTATCCTAAATAAAAAAAAAAAAATTGCCTTTTCAGAGATTTTTACTTATCACAATAAAACTGCCCATATGTGTGTAAAATAAAATGCCTGATAGAGTAAATTAAAAAGAAACAGAGAATAAATATGAAGACGACTACTAAATATTTAAAACATTACTAGTATAATATGCTTCTATGTCCACAAATAAGGTTTCAAATTTTTAAAAGTAATTATTATTACAGAAATTATTTATTATGGTCGTGCTTCAAAGATTAAATAGTCTAAGATCAGTTTCGAGGCAGAAGCTGAAGGATAGGTCCCCCATCCTATTTTAAAAAGGGATCTTAATAACCGAATGAAAATCCAAATTGTTCTCAAAATATAAGATCTACGAACTAAAATGAACTTTTGTTTTATCTTATTATACATCACATGCCATACAAAAGTATATATTTCAGAGTATTTGAACTTAAGATTTGGATTTGTAAATTAGAGGCAAAATTGAAAGCAATGGTCAGTTGTAATAAATGTCAGTGGAATTTACATAGTGAATATCTCATATATAGCGAAATTTCTTATAAGTATTAATGAAAAGGAAGTTTGTGGATGAAAAATTTTAAAAT
This sequence comes from Trichonephila clavipes, assembly GCA_019973935.1. NCBI lineage: Eukaryota > Metazoa > Arthropoda > Arachnida > Araneae > Nephilidae > Trichonephila > Trichonephila clavipes. Next base: position 1,237,805 of record BMAU01021435.1, read on the forward strand.
CTACATTTCTTTGCTCACCATGCTACACATAGTTTTCAGAGAACTTGTATGCAAAATCAATAAATTGCAAAAATCCTTGCTTCGCAATCATGAACGCCGAGGTATATTTACGATTGTAATTGTTGAATTGCGAGTTTCAAAGATACATCTTTCAAAATATATTCTTTAATTGCCGAATATTTTTTTTGGCATTAATTATTTAATTTACTAACAGTATTTATAAAAAAGTTTGAGTTTGCTCATATATATTCATAAAAAGTTACTTCTTACACAATAAACACATGTTTAGAAATACATAAATTTTCTTGTCTATATCCAACTTTTTAGCTGTGATTAAATTTCTTGAGAGCAGCTGATTTGTACCTTATATTATTATATAAGATACCTAATATATACGTTATATTATTATTATATGGATATTTTCTCATCGATATCCAGCTTTTGAGCAGTGATTAGGTTTCTCGATGGTAGCGGATTTGTACTAAAGTGTGCTTAATTAATATATATACCTTATATTCCGTAATAATATTACCTTAAATTATAATATAAGGTATATATCATTATACCCCTTATTTTTTATTAGTTTCCGTGTAATAGAATCTTCTGCAAGAGGAGTAGAGAATATTGAGTGAATGTGGTGCTAGGACAGCTTTCATTTTCGTGGTTTGACTAGAGTTAAAACTATAAAGTACATAAAACAACGAAAGCTCTTTGTATATATTTCTAGAATAAAATTAATTCAACACATGCTTAATAAGTATCATTAATGCAACAGTATGATAAACACGTAGGTTATGGTCAAAATCTCTTGAGCTACGTGTCGTGGATTTGAATCCTGGTGGCACAGAAGATCCCCACCGTGTAGAGGGCGCTATGCACGTTAAATTTGTATAGATCAAACGCTTCCTGTTGGCGGGGTGTGATAGTCTGGAGAGTGGGTGCCTGTTCAGGTGTCGTCCACTTCACTCGCTTAAAATTACGAGGTCTGTCGCCAATGGAGCTTGTGTTGCCTACAGTGGGACACACTTTAATATAACTCTCCCTCTCTCCCTCTGATAAACACGCATTCAAAATATAGCTGTAAAGTTCTATAAAATTGCAAACAATTGATGTTAAAATAAATATAGTTTCAAGGAAAATAGCATATTCACATATTTTAAGTGATAGTTATTTTCTTATATTTACGTTAATTTTCTGATTCTTCCGGGATGCGGTAACCAAGAATTGAAGGTGGGTGTTCATGATAGGTGTTGTTTCAGCAGAGTCCTAATTACACGAAAAATCCATCTTATAGCGGGGTTAAAGCTCGTTAAATCTATCGAGTCTCAAAGTCTTCACGTTGATGTGTTGTTAAAGTTAGGAGAATGAGATGTCAGCTCAGGTGTTGTCCTTGTTATTTGGCTGTAATTCAAAACTACCATACCTGTTTTCAATTAAATTTTTGCTGTGGTTTTTCAATTCTGTTATGTAATGCCTGCATCTATTTCCCAAGCTTAAATTTTGCTGAATTGTAGAAAAATATCAGAAAGAATAAAGAGACAATAAAGGTGTTTTCAGTTGAAAAATTAGAAGAATATTCAATATACACTTCCAAATATTTCATTAGTTTCTTAAGTATTTTCTTAGGTTGTTATAAATAAAGGGCGTTTTTTTGAGAGGTATAGAACTTTAAATTGCAATAAAACAACGATGTATTATTCGATTGACATGAATTTTTTTTATTCGAAAGATAATCTTGTGGCATTACATTTTAAATATGATTTCTGGCATATGACTGCCACGGCTGGCTCGGATGTAGTCTAATCTGGACGTCCAATTTTCGATGACTTTTTCAACATTTGTGGCCGTATATCGGCAATAACACGGTGAATGTTGTCTTCCAAATGGTCAAGCGTTTGTGGCTTATCCACATAGACCAATGACTTTACATAGCCTCACAGAAAATAGTCTAGCGGTGTTAAATCACAAGATCTTGGAGGCCAATTCACAGGTCCAAAACGTGAAATTAGGCGGTCACCAAACGTGTCTTTGAATAAATCGATTGTGGCACGAGCTGTGTGACATGTTGCGCCGTCTTGTTGGAACCACAGCTTCTGGACATCATGATTGTTCAATTCAGGAATGAAAAAGTTAGTAATCATGGCTCTATACCGATCACCATTGACTGTAACGTTGTGGCCTTCATCGCTTTTGAAGAAGTACGGACCAATGATTCCACCAGCCCATAAAGCGCACCAAACAGTCAGTTTTTCTGGATGTAACGGTGTTTCGACATACACTTGTGGATTAGCTTCACTCCAAATGTGGCAGTTTTGTTTGTTGATGTAGCCATTCAACCAGAAGTGCGCTTCATCGCTAAACAAAATTCGCTTATGGAAATCGACCATTACTTTCGAAATAAAATTGCACAATTTGAAAGCGTTGTTCAGGCGTGAGTCTATTCATAAATTGCCAAACCAAACTGAGAATAAATCACTTGACAGCTGTTAAATCGGTCGCCATCTTGGAAAGTAATGCCAACTTAAACTTCTATACCTGAAAAAAAAACACTTTGTATAATGTTAAAATTAATCTTCTATAAAACAAAAGTAGTTTAAGGGTAACGAGAGACGGAAAATATTACCAAATTCTCTTTAAATTCTTGTGCACAATCAAGTATCAATGTATGCGTAAAGAAAATCTAATCATTTTAATTTTCTAAGTAAATAAGCATCTATCTTGCATTGGTTTTAATGCATGAATTTAATCCTACCATGAGAATTTAATTGGTGGTTTGAAAGGAGGAATCTATCATTGTTTTAATTATTCAAAATGATGTAAATTATACAATGAAATACAGAACTCTATAATATACATGTTCGTCAGCAAAGGAATAATAAAATGGTATTTTGTAGCACCTATTTTACATTGATTTAGTCTAGAAAATTTTTTTAAATTTATTGATAAAAATATATTTCTTTCGTAATACTAGCAAATATCATGGTGTAGTGACTGAAATAAGCAAGTAGTTGTTTTATAAAACCCATGCTATTAATTTACCATTTGCTGATTATTGTGGAAAGTATGGGCATGTGTTAATCAAAACAAAATCCTTAATAAGATTTGTGAATGCATAATTCTAGTCAACAAACTCTTGTGATCTTACTAAAAATAGTCTATGGGATTTGAATCGATATCTTAAGGTGGAGTTTAGGCTACTGTTGAGAAAAATCAATATTGATGCTATATTTATAAAACCTAAACAGAGACTTTGTTTCAAATAAAGGTGAAATATGGAAGTGTGTACGAGCCATGCAACTGAAAACAAGCTATTTATAATCATAAATGACTCTTTTAATTCTAATAAAGTTGTTCTTTTTAAGTATATCTGATTTAATTAAATTTGATTTAAAATAAAAGTAAGCAGGAGATTAAATTTTTTTACCTTATACAAGAATATGTTTTAGTATTTAAGTTCATTTATTTAATTTATAATTATAATTATAGCTATTCTTAATTCAGATAATTTTATTATAGCTTCGAATTTGTATTTTGGAACTTGAATCTGGCAATAACTTGCTTATTGTGTGACGAATCTGCACGGAACCTTTCCACTAATCTTCTTAGGCGTCTTTCTGGGGAATATAAATTCGCGTTTATTTCCAATCAACTCCAAAAAGAAGTATGGGATATATAAATTAGATAAGGTATTTAAGTCGAGGGTTGCGAGATAGCAAGATAGATGATGGTAGGCTATTGAGCCAGTAACGTTAAGCGCATATCTAGAAGATTCAAAGAGATTAGATTCGTGAAGACGTCGTGCTGCTAGACGTACCAGAAAGCTGATATAAGCCAGCGGTAAATATAATTCACGTACGCTTAAAGTAAGCGTCAGTTTGAGCTACTTAGTTAAAGTTAATGACAGTTAAGATTTCGAATACGTGTGTTTCTCGGATCTCCTATTTCGGTAAACCTTACTTGAGTTTGAGCTAGATAATTAATTAATTGTATTCTTAGTAATTTAATTTAATATATAAAGGCAAATCCTTTGAAACGACGTAACATTATTGTATTATATGTTATCAGAGATTTTTGAGGAAATTATAACAAAATAAATAATATTATTATTCAAAATGGCTCTTGGGGGTTCTTTGCCTCAAATTAATCTTGGTGTTCAAGGTGTGACCCAGGGGGGTCATCACAATTGTTCATTGATTCCTCATGATTTAAGAATTCTTGAATGCATCTTAAGATAAGTTACCCTTTCCTTATAATGGATTTAGAACTTCTGTCTTATTTTCAATAGGATTTCACTCAGTATTAACAAAAAGAAGGAAGGTTGGTTAAACCCCACTTTTATATAAAATTAAATAACCTTTGTGCTCATCTGTTTCGTTTTAACTTAGTGACTTCACCTATCTGCGTTTTGTGTGACACTGGACAAGACATGACTGCCGCTCATTTGGACGAATGCTCTGCACTGAATGATCTTAACTGCATTGTAAAAAGGTATTGGAGAGCCCGTTGCCTAATGACCTGATGGTCAATGGCCTGGCATTTGTAAAATAAAATATAAAATTAAAAGCTGTCCTTAGTCAGTCAGCATAGTTCATAATGCTGAAGCATTTTTCTTTTTTAAGTTTCCAATACCTGTAAAGTTCTTTTATATATCCTGTTTCTCTAGCAGAGAATATTGCGAACTTTATACATATGTATATATATATACTAAAAAACGAAACTATGTATTTATTTTCTTGCTGAGAGATCTTAGTACAAAATGAGATTATGATTTTAAGATGTAGATTTTACGTACGGAAGGGTTTCAGAATTTTGTAACCTACTTGGGATGTTTGGTGTAGTATATTTAAGAACATTTCCCAAAGTAATAAAATTATTTTATATGAACAACCGTGATATTTATGCAAAATTGTAGAGGACTTTGTTAAATCTGCCATTTTAAGTCTTTTTACTTTTCTTTGATCTTATTCATATGAGCTGATTGAAAAAAACCACTGATAAGCGATTCCTTAAAAGCGATCAGTTCTTATCTTTATTTTCTTTAATTCTAATTTTATCAGTGCATTTTCAAGGCGTAATGATTTTTCACGGAAGAGAAAGAAAAATAAGTAAAAAGAATTTTCTCTGTTTATATTTTCTTACTGAGACTATTTAAAAAGTTTTAAGCATCGATGCAAAAAAGAAATGCAAAAAAAAATTAAGCAAAAAGCTAAAAAGTTCGAGTTTGTGTTTCTTTATGAAATACTTAAAATGAATAGAATATTTTGCTATTTTTATTCTAACCATTCATAAAATTTTGTAAGCAATGTAAAAGTTTTCTGAGTGAAAGGAATGTGTTGAAGAAACTTTCACAGCCCTTCGCAGCATAGATTTACATTCATTCCCCTAAATTTTTTAGATTGCAAGTAATAATCTTACCTTTCTTTTAGAATTCAGTCATTTCAAAACTAATACATTGACACAAAATAGCAAAAAGCGATTTTTTTATTAAATTTTCTGTTTAATATCAAATAATTATGAAGATTTTTTTTTCTATATTTCTAATTAAAAAAATGAATCCAAAAGAATTAATTAATGCATTTTTAAATTTCAATTCTTTTTAGAACATTTTCGACTTTTAATTTTTTACAGCAAATAAATTTCTTAATAAGATATTTCAAAAAGTAATATTTTTGATTTTACAAAGCTTCATTTGGGGAATTCAGAATAAAATATTCAAGAGAAAAAAAATTAAAAATTGACAAATAAAATTTGACGGTAAGCCTTACGTCGAATAAATATTTCCTGTTAAGAGAGTACTTATTAAAGTTGCACTAAAAAGAAACATATGAGAGATATTGACGAAATACATCGCAATTTTGAACTTAAGCCAAGTGACGAGGACAACACCTGAGCTGGCACCACCTATCCAAATATCCGCAACACGCCAACGGGAGACTTTGAGACTTGACCAATTGAACATGCGTCAGCCCCTGTAGACGGCAGGTTTTCAGTGATACTGGGGATCAAACACAGTTCGCAGTTCCCGAAATTCCGCAATCAAAATTAGTTTATTTTACTTTTAATAGTTTAAGCTGAATCGCCTTTTGAGTCCACACACTTTTCCCAACATTCATACACTTTTAGAACCCTTTTCTTAGAAAGCTACTTCAGCAGTCTCATCGCATCCTTCATATTTTTTCCCCTGAAACGATTATCTTTCAGTTTCATTTTTATCCGCGGAAACAGGTAAACATAAGTAGGAGGTAGTTCAGGCAAGTAGTGTAGATGTTAAAGAATGGTAACATTGTGTTTAGTTAATTAGTTTTCGACTAATAATGACCAACATTTAGGAACATTATCAAAAAGCAAAAATCAAATATTTTGAATCAACTATTAAACCTGTTTTCTTCAAATAGCGTCTTGGAAGTGGCAAAGGATTTGAACTTTTCAAGTTTTTTATGCATATTTTTCTGTTGGAGACGATTTACTTGAAGGATGCATTTAGTGCTTTTGCCAGTAGATGTAGAGAGTCGGTAGTTGCGAGAATCATCTTCAACACTTAAGCTGTCTTGGCGAAAACACGTGTATTCGAACACTTGTGTTTTTTCATAACATACATAGATTTTTAAAAAATATATGTATTCACATAATTAAGTATTTTCATTTGGTTTGTCATAATAAACCTTTATGTTTCCTTTTTATTAATGACTTTTATGTTCAATAAACATTTTTTGTACTAATTATTTTAAAATTTCCTTAGATATTCTCAGACGTTCAAAATACCAGAACCGAAAGCCAGCCAAATACAGTCGTAAGTACATTTCTTCAGTTGAAATGCAAGTTCATAGTTAAAAAAGCTTAAAATAATTTTTAATACGAATTTTTTTTAAAAATTCACCATTGATGGTTTTTTTTAAATAATTATTCTTTAGTGCCTTAATTTATCACAAATAATTCATTTAAATCTATTCATATCGCAAAATTATTTTCTTAATTTGGAGAAAAAACACAGAGAAATTCTAAAAATTAATAAAAATAAAAATATTTAAAAAAATTTTAAAACTTTTTAGTGAAAATCGATTGCAAATTCGCAAATATTTTTTTATTTGATAATTAAATGGAAATTAGCATGCAATTATCAAAAAAGTGAGTTATTTTTTTAACAAATTAAAAAATCAAAGGCTCTCCATTTGAGAAAATTGCAACCTATTTTGTTAATAAATGGATTAATTTTAAATCAAATAAGCTATTTCTTTATTTCAAAATTATGAACGGTACATATATTTTCTGTTTAGAGTACTATCAACCCTTGGTCAGAAGAAGGTTCTGGTGATCTTATAGACGAATCTCTTTTTCCTGCAGGTAATATTTCTTTTTCACTATTTCATAATCTAACAGATGTTGCTTATTGTAAAGATTTATACCATTCTACAGATAGTTTCCCTGATTTTTCATAGATTATCTGTGTTAATATTTTAATGGTTCAGTATTGTGATAAGGGCTGATTCAATGCTAGAAAATCACAGATATTTAACCGCTTATTCTATGTCTAGATTATCATTATTAAAGCCTTAAATATAGCTTTATTAAATTTATTTATGCTCACCCCTTCAAAATATTTGACTTTTTTTGTTATAGATAAATTTTTTTAGTTCCTTCATTTTTCAATCAATATATAATATATATATATATATATATATATATATATATATATATATATATATATATATACATATATGAAAGAAATATGTATTATATATCAAAAACAAGAAATAATAGATAATGAACATAACAAGAAATAGCGTAATAAAAATATAAAAGCTGAACATGAAGAACAAAATTATAGAGAAATAAAAAAAGAAACTACAAAAAAGATGAACCTAGCGAGTCAGAAAGCAATTTCGGACTTAGGACCGAATAAGTGGGGTTAAACTAGTTTGAAGGCGCCAACCTTCCCCCTTTGCAACTCGGTAGGAAAAACCAAATAAAATAAAATAAACAAAAATTCAGAGTATGGAAAACTCAGAGAGTATGATAAAACCACTCACTACTATTATGTAACAAACTCTCCCAAACTCTTAATGTAGAAAATCGCAAAATAATTACGTAAGAAAAGTAGAAAAATGCTAAAACAATTACATAAGAAAAGTATCTTTCAAAAAATAATTTAACAAAATTTCTTTACTCACAGAGCTTTTACGAAGAGAATCAAGCGTCTTGACATCAATGAAAATCAATTATTCACCAAGTTAAAAATTCGAATATACATAAACACATCTTTTGAGCTAACTTTTAAAACAGCCAGCAAAGACAGATATAAAAAAAGACGACAATCAAATATGACAAATATATATATATATATATATATATATATATATATATATATATATATATAAATAATGTTATTTAAAGGAAATAAGAAAAACTAGTTTCTGTGAATTTAAATAACTAAGGAAATTTTAAAGCTAACTTTAAAACATATCATTTCCTTAAAAAATGATTGAGGAATAATTTTAAAATTTAATGTATTGAAACTATTTCTTTAAATTAAATAAAGTTATTTTTTATTGTTTTGATAGTAAGAGGAAAATTGGATATAAATTATGAAAAAGCTCAGCCTTTGTTTTTATTGATTAGTATTTTTTATACAGTAATCTATAGTTCAACTTTCATTATTAAAAATATTCAAAGTAGCATTACGTATTATGGTTCGAAATTAAGAAAATATTCTTTTTGAGGTGATAATCTCCAGAAGTGCTTGACAAATTCTAATAAAATTAGGAAGGTGTGGTATAATATGAAAAGTACTATACATAAATAGCTATAGAGCATATGCATGATCATGAATAAGGCTGCTCAGCCTTTGAAAATCTAAAAGAGAGATTATAAAAAAACAAAAAAGGGTTTACGGAGAATAGGTTCTCTTACAATTTTTCAGCCTAACGGGAATTCATATTAGAAATTGGATATCTTATGACTCCTTGAGGGAGTCGGCTCCGCTTCTCCAGCGACTCTGGTTTCGGATTCTGGATAGTTCTGGGAAGAAGGAAAATTGCAATTGCTCCACTTCTCCAAGATAATTGAAAATATATTAGAGTTAAGGTCTGGAAATCTGGCTGAAATATTCCTCCAGAGAATATCCTCATCTTATAGAAATATTTTGAACAGCTGGTTTGTTTCTTCCTGGGAAAGGAAATGATACGCGTCGAGAATCAGTCGTTATACTGAACTTTGACTGTTGTATTAACCTGAACGTCATACTAAATAAATCAATAGAATGGTCTTCCACTGATCTCTTCTTCAATGTTAATTTTCTCTGCACCCTTTTATACGTACTCTTTTTTTACATTAAGGTGAATGGACACAAACAGCGGGTTCTCTTGGAAGCAAATCTCTCTAAAGTAGCTTTCTGGAAACATTAAAACACAATACTTATGTTCCTGTGATCTCGTATAAACCATGAGACAGCTGAGAAACATATGAACTTCTGTTTTTAATGGAAAAATATTGATCTTCATTGGTTGTCTTGGCTCTTGGACAATCTTATACAAGCCTTTTCTCTACGGATCTGTCTTCTTTAAAATGTTTCTCACAATGCTGGAAGTTACATCAAAGTCTCTAACAATCTTTACTTGAGACTGCCTTAACTCACATTGTTCAACACTGGTATTACATAAGCACTGGTTGTTATTAACTTCAATAATAGGCTTTTGAATTTCTCTGAATAATGCAACGAAAAGTCACTGGGGTAAGCAAACGCACGAAGTGCAGAAATCGGCTTGTGTACTTACAAAGGAGTTTTCTCTAGATGCACATGTACGCTTACTTAATTGACATTAAAAATTCGTATTTTTTCATGGAAACTTTGATTTTTCCCTACCTTCAGTTTTGACCTCAAAATTCCTCTAAGTATGCAAAATCGCTTAATTTAGAATCACTTATTTATACAAATTCAGCATCAAGTTTCTGATTTACTTCTTTAAATAAATAAATAAAGCATAATTTTATCTACTTTTCTGACAATTTATCTTGGGAAGTTGGCTTCTTAAAGTTACACATTATTCAATTTTGAAAGAAAAAAAAATACAAGCGCAGAAAAATTCCGCTAATATATGTTACTTTTTTTACAAACTAGAAATTTCTAACATTTAGACAGACTAAGATGAAAAAAATTGCTTTAGAAAACTATAATTGTAAAATCTCAAGAACACGTCATTTTTTCCTCCGAAAGTGAAAAGAAAAATAAATTAAAGAGGAAGTTTCGAAATTGAAATTGAAACCAAAATTATGTTTTAAATCAATACCAAGAATCAATATATATCAATATCATCAATCAAGAATGATGCTGCATGTTAATGAAAAATATGGAAGGAGCACATTTTCAGGAGTGATTGAAAATTTCATAAGGCTTATTGTTGGGATTTTATTACTTGTTTACAAGTTATTCATTTAAAATTTATATATAAAGATTAAAAAAAAATAAACTTTTCACCAATAAATTTTCTCTCTCTCTTTTCCAGGACATTCTAAAGATCCTGTTAAAGTACCTGAATCTCATCATAAGGTGGTTAACAAAAATATTGTGCTTCCGAAGAATATTAATCAAATCCAAGAAGCTGAAAAAAGAGACATATCAAATCTATCGAAGCAAATAGAGATGGTAGTACATTTTTCTCTTTATTTTATGAACTATGTGACTGAATCAAAACCTTATGACCATTTAAGTAAAGGTTCAGATATTTCATAGCTAGAATAAAATTGATACCAAAGGTGAATTCCCATTCAAAAATACTGCTCGTTTGATGTGAGATATCTCATACTACCATGCTATCGTAAAGAGGGAAAATTCCAAAGATTATAAAATCAACAACTAAATAGTTGTAAAGCATAGTTAAAATTCGCGAGGAATTTTCATTGAGTAAAGATAAAGATAAAAAATATTTTACTGATAAAATTTTCAGGATATACTTGAAATATCTTTTTCGTAGATAGTATTATATATAAAGCATGTGAAAAGTCATAAATCTAAAGGTATATCATGCAATGTACTCTTATGTTTTTCGGTGTATTAATGTTGAACAATTTAATATCAACTGGCACTTCTTTTATTTAAAAAAAGAAACAAAATACTTATCAAATATTGTAGCGTGAAGAGGCATTTTGAGTCCTGAAATAATTTATGTTATTTCACAAGTTTTTGATTCATTTATCAATGCAGTTTTCACTCTTTTTTTTTTTGAAAAAAGCTACTATTTCATCGATGCAAATAAATGCTCTCAGAAATATACCATGCTTAATTTTTACAGAATTTATTTCTTTTAAAATTTAAACGACATTTGGCGATTTTTAATGTGGATTACTTGGTCATAATGCTTTGATGCAAAATTCAATACTAATTCGGAATCGTAACGCAATTTTACATTCTACATGCGTAAGCAATTTTTAACATATTCATTAAGAAGTTTCTTACAGACTTAAAATTCTTTGCGCCTTTAAAAAAAATCTACAAAATTTATTACTTAATTTAGTACTGAAAAAATCAAAATGGTATCTGGAAACTGAAATTCTCTAAAAATATAAGAAGTTAAATTGCTTTTGCTATTTTTAAATCACTGTAAAATAAAAAGGCTTTCATAACTGCATGGCTAAATTTGCAAAATTATAACGAAAATCTTAATGATTGAATTTGGAATTGAGGCTTTTACAGCTATTTTTCTCTTCAGATTTTCTCGCTTATTTCTCTATATATTGCAATCTTTCTAATCTACTCTCAATCTCTTAAAACTAAGAAATAAAAATAAAAAAAGGCGATTTCTCCTTCTAAATGTTATCCGAGTCGGGAAGTTTTATGAAAACATAGTTCTTAATATATATACTCGTATAATGTAATGCATTATTTCCTGTTTGTTTTAAATTTACAATAATTTAATTAATAAACAGGTGGCCCTCGATTTTCTCATTCAATTTGCTACTTCGCAAATTTTTAAAAGTCCAACTTCTTAAATATTTTTGCCGGTAATGAATTTTTTCCAATTATGAAAAATAAGTGTAAAATTAAGGAATACACTCAGAATTGTGGAAATAAATTTTCAAAAATTGTTTTTGGAATATATGGTTTAGTGATAGAGTTAATGGAAAGATCTTTATCATCATACATTGATGATCAACATCACATAATGTCTCTCTGAGTTTTCTTTCATTTAAGCTTCATCTTTCAGTTTGTATGAAGATAAGATTAAACGAAGATTCTAATCCAATGCTTCCAAGGAAATAATGGCTGCTGTGACAAATTCTCAAAATGATGTAATTTTTATATAATATTTAGTTTATTAGATAATCGGCCAATGAGGATTAAGATGTCTCGAAAGAATTTTCTCATTATCCAAAATTATTTTAGATGGAGAATATTTTGTTAATCAAATATTTATCGTGGATGAGATGGATTTATCTTATAAAAAACGTCTAACCTTACATTTTTATCAAAGGAAGAATCAGTTTCCACTGGACATAAGACTTCCAAAAACAGATTGGCATTGCTTCTTGGAGGAAGATTGGTTGGCAATTTAAAATTGAAGCCATTATTAGTTTACTTAGCAGGAAATATCCATGATAATTGAAATGAAAAGATAATGGATTACTTCCATTCTTATGGGAATAAAATAAAAATGTCTGGATTACTGAGCTAATATTTTAAGATTGGTTCACTTTTCATTTCGAGCTTATAGTTAAGTAATGCTGTGAAAATAATAATTTACAACTTTAAACATTATTAATCTTGGATAATGTTCCAGGACACCCCAAATCCTGGAATTTATACCAGGAAATGCTGAACATATTGATTAATAAGTAATTTAACACACGGTTTCTTTGGAGCATAATTATTTACTTCCTTCTATTTTCCAACAGTTAAATTCACACGCGAGAGTCGAGGGCCTCCTGTATTTCTACATTTCGTAAGTACGATGTAATTTATAATAATGTATTTCTATTGCATTCAATTGGATATTTTTGTTTACATATAAAATTATAGTAGCTTTGCCATTTATTATAATAAAACTTATTAATGGAAAAATTTCCTCCACGTGTGATCTAACATAAGGATAGCAGTCATATATTGTTAATAAAACCCCATTTTTCAAAGAACATGTTTCACAAGTCTAACTTTTCTTCTCAAACTAATGTTTCACTGCAGAAAACATGAGCTTCTCAACTGCGCTTTTTATTACTTTATGCTCTTCTCTCTATCTTTACATTTTACTATCTTTTGCCTTTGTAGCTATTTTAATGTGTTAGAAGCTTCTCTGTATGTAGATCAATGCTTATTCTTTCTAATAAAGCATATTTTAAGAAATAGAAGGAGAAAATCTCAGTTTTGAGAATCTCCTTTAAGGTACAACGACAAACGCAACTCATTCAGGAAAGGTGTATAGATGTGGTAAGCAATGCCACGGATGATATGCGATCATCCATGGCATTGCTGGACAACCTTCAAGACGATTTGAACAGTTTGAGGATGCGTGTTGGTAAAGTGGATTTCAATACGGCACAGTCGCAAGCGGAATTAGATGTTCTCAAACATGACTGGATAGAAGATAGACGCAGTATCAGCAATCTACAGGTATTCATTTATTATTTTAATACTTTTAATAGGTTTGATATTTTTTTAATACTTACTTTGCATCACAAATAACGAAATGATTTGACAGTTTTTAGTTGATTGTAGTTAAAATATGTATCGAAATTTAGTAAACTTACTGAAATTTATATGGAAGAACTAATCATATGAACATACGAGTAAGTGGCATCTTAAAATAAAGAAAAGTAAAGTTGTTTGTATTCGAGTTTTAAAATTTTTTTTTAGTAAATATTAACATATGTGTAATATCAATCACAACATCAAAATATTTGTTGAAGAGAAAAACTTATTTTGAGAATTTTTTTTTGTGATTCTGCAGAGTAAAATTCAATGTACAATAACCAGTAAAGATAGTTGATTGTATTAGTGATAAATTTTGTGAATAAATTTACTTTAATGCAATAAATTGCTTTTAAACTTATTTATAAAATACAAACTAATAATTAAATATTTTAACACTTCCTTTTTGAAATTTCAAAAAAATTCTACATAGAAAATGTATTGGTTTCTTTTGAAGTAGCTAATTTGCTTGGAATAAATTCTTAGGGAATTTTTCATTCTACAGGTATTTACTACTTTTTTTTCATTTTGGCCTATTTTAAGAGATTATCGAATAGATTTTACCATCATACAATTTGCGTTTATTGAATCATTCCTCTGCTGCATTGCATGACCCCTATTGGCACTCTTACGACAGCTTTGCTTATATTTGCATTCTTGTAATAATTTACTTTTTGTATATTATATATTCTATGGCCAGATGAATTCTGTCTGTTCTTCCTCGGTAAATGGGTATGTTTCATTACAGGGATAAACAGAGTAGTAAAGGAGAAAATAGCACTTAGCATATTGTGGCAACCTTTAAAGCTGATAATTGTGTGTTTCAGGCTTACTTGAAAATGACATAGAACCACACACACACACACATCGGATATCCGATGACATTAACGGATTCAGAGCTTATTTCATCTCCTTATGCTCTTTCAGACAACTAAAGAGTCTTTCAAAAACCTTCTTTTTAGTTAAAAAAAAACTAAGGACATAAAAATTGGCATCCTTTAATGGGCTAAGTTCATGTGATGTCATAGTCACATGATAACTACAATTATGTGTTTCTATCCAATCAGTTCATAAATTTATGTGACGTCACAATTATATGATAAATGCAATCCCATGTTTCCCGCCAATCAGTTCAGGTTCTTTGATATTGCCAACTTTTAAAAAGTACATATTTGTCAACAATAATAATGGCCATAGGAAAACAAAATGCATTTAATTTAAAAGTACATATATAATATAAAATATATGTATAAATACATTATAACAACAAAAAAAAAGCGACGCACCAAGAACGAGTTGTCCGATAGACAAAAATTGGTGGGTAGAAAGATCACGTATAGAATAAGAAAAGATTAAAATTTCAGAAAAATTGAATGATTATTTTCAGAATTACATAGTTACAAAGTAACGAGCTCAATAAGGAGATGATCCACCTCTAGCCTGGATGCAAGCTGCCACACGACGCGATATAGAGTGACAAATCACCCTGATGGTCTCCTGCGGTATTTCTTGATAAGTTTGCTCCAATTGTCCGGTCAGGTTATCAACATTCCCTGATAGATGCAGTCCCCTTCCCATCATATCTGAAACATGTTCGATTGGAGAGGGATCTGATGATCTGGCTGGACAAGAAAGTGTTTGATAAGCTGTAAGACAGTTCATAACAATATGTGTGGTATGTGGTTTGGCATTATCTTGCTGAAAAATAAGGCCAGGGTACTGCAAAAGGAATGGTACCAAAAAAAAAAATTCAGAATGCCGTCGAGATACCGATGTGCTGTAAGTGTGCCTCTAATGACGACCAAAGGGGTCCGGCTTCGAAAGAAATGTCAGCCTAGACAATTAACTCCTTGTTAAGGGCCTATGGGGCGTGCAATAGTGAAAGCAGGATTGGCATGCTGCCCTGGCCGTCTCCAGACACGTCTTCGATGATCGTCAGGACACAGTTGGAAGCAGGATTCGTCGCTAGACATTGTACGTCCCCAATCAGCCTGATTTAAATCTGATCGAGCCAAGCACCACTATAATCTGGCTCGACAGTGTGTAGACGTGATTGTCACTTAACGTAGCAGTCGGTATAAGCGTAAATTTCTCTCTATCAGTCGTCTGTGAATGGTCATGGTGGGCACTTGTATGCGGGTCGTACGTCTGATGGTTGATAACGATGAATCAAGCGCTGTGACAGCTGATCTGACAATCAATCTGTCCTCCCGATCTGCTGTGGCCCTAGGTCGACCGCTACCATCATGATGCTAAAATCTGCCACTGTCCACCCATTATTGTCAGCGTCTTTTAATGGCCTCATCGCTTCAACCCATATGAAGAGCGATTCTCCAATTTTCTCAACCTCCCTCTTTCAGTTCAATGATACGACCTCTTTCAAACTCTGACAGTTGCTCGTAATGAGATCGAATTCTTAGGCGAGGCATTTTTTCAGTTGCTCAAAGATATCCTAAATCTCTATGCAACAGAAATTTTCACCATCAGATTGTGAATCGCTTCTTATAGACACCTGCTGAGTGCGCAGTTCCGATGCGCTGTAGCTCCCGCTATTCATTCGTTGGACAACAAATTTTAATCATTTGCATGTTTGGTTGAAATATCTTTGAATTTGCATACGAAATTTCATCACAATCGGGCAACTCCTTTTTGGTGTGTCGTTTTTTTTGCTATAGAGTGTACTTTGTACATGTATATATGTATAAAAACTTTAAAATTTTATCTAAATTTTACAATTAAAGCAACAAGTACACTTAATATCAGCTTTGAATTTAACGAAAAACACGCAAATGCATTTCTCATGCGACCACTATGAAAAAGAGAATTTTCAGCCCATTGATATAATATAATAATAATGTAGTAACTTCAGAATAACTTTGAGAAAATGAAGAACAAACAAAATACAGATAAGATGTGGAGTAAAACTGTACATTCAAAATAAAAGGAACTATGGTACATTTTTTTCTAATATGAAATTTGGTAATTCAATGTTTTTATATTTCATAACAATTTTTTTATCCATAGTAGATTAGCTCACAACATACCACATTTAAATACTTATTTATTTATTTATTCTCCGTGTTATATTTAGAATGGATCATCAACAATGAAGCAAGAACTGAACGACCTTAGCAGACGGTTACTTGTTTTAGAAATGCAGACAGCCAACATGACTCTACAGCGATGTCGAGAAGACGGCGAAACTTACAAGAGCCGATTGATGATACAGAATATAGATTTGCGTATTACTCAGATAGACCGTAGGATCGACGAATCGATGAAGCTGATAGAGAATAATCGTAAATCAAATGAAAATGCCTTGTGGAATTATCGCGATGCTTTGGCGAACATGGCAAGACGGACTCACAATATGAGTGGAGAGATTCTGATGTTAACTAACGCTCAAACTAATCTTCGACAAGATATGGACAAGTTTGTCAAGCATTTACCTAAAGGTTAAAGCAGTATATATATATATATATATATATATATATATATATATATATATAATTATTATTTTACTTTATTGCACTAATGATTGAATTAAAAAAATTGTTGAGTTCTTTTTACGGTTTTTTTGTATGTGTGTACGTTAATGTATATTGTTTAAAAAAGAAGAAAAAAGCACAATGACATAAAAATTTAATTAACGATAATGCTATTGTTTTCTTTATTTATTAGAAAACAAATAAAGTAAAACATAAGAAAAAGGTAAGCAGATATCGTTTGATAGCATTTTTTTATACGAAGTTAACATAATATGTAAAAACAAATGTTTGAAAATATAAGCTGAATAGTTCTAATGATTTGGAAGTAAATTACTTCATAAGATATTTCAGTTTTTTTTTGAAACAATAAAATAACGAAACTTTGGCGTATTTTGAAAAAGTAAAGTATATCTGCGTGAACTGAAAAATGCTTTGTATAATGTTTTAAATAGTTAGGCTTAGTTTGGATTATTTTAAAATATATTTCTCTATTTGTTTATAATAGCAAGGAAAATCACTAAAAAACTCGCTTATTTACTTTAATATGTCACTTCTCTCAAATAGGATTAAATGAAAAGCACTAATAATTTTTTTGTTTCTAATGCATTTTAAATTTCTGTTCCAGCTGAATTAGAAGAACTTTGTCGATAAAAGCTGTGGTGCTGAAACGCATTAGTTAATGCTTAGTTAATGTTAGGCTTTTACTGTAAATATAGTCTAATCCAGTGTTTCTCAAACTGTGGGGCGCGCCCTTCTGGGGGGCGCGATGACCTTAGGAGGGGGGCGCGAGCATATCGAAAAAATATAAGATTTAAAAAATAATTAGTTTACTGGAATGAATTAAAACAAAATACTTTCAGACATAAAAAAAATTCACTTTTACTCTGATATAATTTATAGGCGCGCGCGCGCGATATTAAGTCAGCAAAAATAAAAACGTCTTCAACACCTAATTAGCTATCTTTGATCCTATAACCAAATAAAAAAACTTTTATTTGATTTGCTGTAATCCCATGATGAGAGATTTTTTTATTACGCTTTTTTTTAACCTAACATACTACTCTTTCAGAGAAAAAACAGATCCCAGACCCAGAATCGAAAAAATTTAGGAACATAAAAAATTCATCACTGTCATTATTTTTGAAATACTGCACATTATAGCTGTAATCTGTTTGACCTTCTAAGTTATTGGTACAGTTAGTTATGACCCCCTCTCTTATGTGTTCTCTGTTGCGCTTTTTCCATGCAAAGAGTTTTATGATATTTGGAAAACCACGGAGAGAGAGAGCACACACACAAGCACATGAAGGATTACTTGGCCAAGACATATTTTTATAAATATTCTCAACATATAAAGCATAACGAAAAACGTTTCACGCAATTTTTTTAGCAGTAACATACATATTATCATAATGAATATACTTTTTACCCGGAAGTGGTCGCGCGGGACACACAGATTACGAAATCGTTAATTCTGGCAAAACTGTTTATTTATTACCAAAGAAAAATTGAAAAGTCCTCGAAAGTAGGTAAGTAAACTTTCTTTTAATTAAATTATTCACTGGAATCATGATTTGTATCGTGTACAATAAAATAATTATAAAAAAAAGGATTGGGGTGACTCAATAACCCCGACCGTATCGAGTGCGTGCCTGCGCCCGGGTTAAAACATGTTGAAGTCTTTTCACTTTAAATATTAAAAATAATGCAATTATTCTTCATTGATATTTTATATTATTGATCATTATTTAACCTCAGTGGCGCGCACACGGGGTCTGACCCCCCAAAGCCCTTGATTTTTTTCCGATTGATTATAATTCTAAGTTTATAGTACGCAAAATTTAATTAAGTATTTGTTATTAAGGATTAATTTTATTAATTAATGCTAATTATTTATTCAAGAATTAGTTTTTTACTGTGTTTTGTTCCCGAAAATCGACAAAATCAAAAGGAACCTGATACAAGATTGGTGAACTTTCGCCCCCGGACCCCCACCTGAAAAATTCCTGTGTGCGCTACTGTTTAACATCAATTATAAATGCTATTTCTGTGAGGCTTCAAATTACAATACGCTTAAAACTAATTATAATTTGAGCAACCATTTTAAAAAAAATCATTTTACGTTTTTGTAAACATTGTCGAGCACTTGGCTTTGCTTCCTTACAATTCAGCTATTATACCAATAACGTTTTATTTTCTTATAAATGAACTCTTGCAAAGAGCGGGCACTTCAGCCGGTATACTTTTAATGTATCAGTGCTGCACAGAATATTTTATAACTAATTAATTAATACTAAATTAAGAACAAGTTTAATAAGTATTAATGACGTCCATGAGCTTGTCTTGGAAAGCAAAGTTTTTATAAGGAATGTTTATGATTAGAAATTGACCCTCTGAGTTCTTTTTCTATATTTAGCAGATATCTATATTTTGTCTTCTAAGCAGTTACCGCATTTTGCAATATGTTCCAATTTAAAAATTAGAGAAAGGAAAAATAACATAATTATCCTATTATTTTATTTATTTATTTATTTTGCTTATAAGTAGTATACAAAATTTAATACTTATGTTACTAATTTGTATGGTTTATAATTAAGATCGCCTATTGTAGCTTTAGCGTCTAAGTGCATTATTATTGCATTCAGTACATTATTAATGTATAAGGGGGGCGCGAAAAAAATTGTGATCGAAAAGGGGGGTGCCAGGATTGAAAGTTTGAGAAGCACTGGTCTAATCCCATGAACACACAGTAGACGGGAATCATGCTTACAGAACTCGCGAGGTACAATATTAATATAAACTGAGCGATAATATAAGTTCCAACATTGACTTGAATTTTCTATGTGATTTAAATTTTCCAAGATATGAATGAAAAATAACTTTACTCTTGAATACTTTAAAGTTAAATATTTTTGTTGTTTTATCAACCAATCGCCCATGGTTGATTATTTTTTATCATCATTTTATTTCTTCTTAATTTCTTTCAAGATAGGCTTTATTAGCGGTGCTCTAATCCGAGATTCTCGTTGGTCGAAATAAGTTATAGATAGTTTTATTGCTTCGAGGGGCTTAGAATACGTCTATTTGGAACATCTTCCTCCCATTCGTTATCTGAGATATCTTCACTTGTATCATTTTAATAATATCTTTCGTTCTTGTTCCTACTGTTGGAATTATTTTAATTATTACTGAAGTCCCTTTCACGGAGAAAAGAATATTTATAACTCTTAATATTTGACCCATTAAATATGGCCGAATGCACAATGGGTCTCTTTAATCACGAGATTGTCTAACATTTTCTTTTGCAGAAAATAATAATCAAAATTGGAACATTTCAGTTCCTGAGATTCCTATATGTAGAATAGAAAGAAAAAACAATATTAACATCTTTTATCTTGAAGTCGTAATCTTATGTACCGTAATTATTTGAATCTAAGCTGCATACGAAATTCTCCACACATTTTTGAGAAAAAAATTAAAAATTTTGCAAATGCGAATTAATAAGAGAAGTGAATAATTAATTTTTTTACAAGTATTACAAACATATGGCAGCCTGTAACTGCTCTAACCGTCAATATATTGTTCTGAAGATGATTCTTCACTCCCACCGTTACAGCTGATTTCAGAACTGGTGCCGGCGTCACTATTTTTCCACACGGTGTCGTCTTCTGTGCCATCTAGTTCTTTTTTTGGTTCAGAGAAAGATTTTGTTGAAATTTGTTTGATGTTGTTTATAACATCGACGTATATTTGTTTCATCCGAATCAAATTTTCTGGCATTCTTTTGATTATAAAATACATTCTTTTTCATATTTGAGTTATAGGGAATTTGCCTTGATGCCTTTGCAGATATCTGCATTCAGGAGGTTAAAAAAAAGTGTTTACAAAAAAAAAAATCCTAAGTTACATACGATTTTCCACAGCATGAGCACTGGAAAAATAGTGCAGCTTAGATTCGAGGAAATACGGTATATATCAGAACCAAAGATTAATCTTTCATAACATGAAAAATTCCAGTTGCGATGATACAATGTCTCGCAGTGACATCACAAGTGATTGCTTATCGAGGAAGCCATGGTAAAACCAAATGTTAAGAAGACTCGCACTTTACCAAAACCTCGTGTTAACGGAATCCCAATGTAGGAATTTCTTAAAAATGCAAAATTTAATGCAACAGAAATATTTTTGAAAACCTGCTCGTCTTATAGCATTGAAATTTTACACTCATATCAATACTATATAAATTAATATTTTGATCGAAAATTTTTGTAAGAAACATTAACAAAAATGAAGGCTAAAATATATACGAGTTTTTATCATTTTGAAACTTTTTACGTTATACATACTTATTAAAAAACAACTTATCAAATTTTAAGAGAGCATTCATTAAAATAAATAGTAAAAAGTAATATGTGAGCTGATAAATCACACACAAAAAAAATTTGGCAGTGCAATCAGTCAGTTTCTTAACATTACGGAGATAGTCCATGAAGTATATAACCTCCCCCCTCAAGATACTTAAAATTAATTCTAAGGTTATAGAAATAAATTAGAATCAATAGTATTGGTAAATCTTCCTTTAAGTAAAATAATAAGCTGAACGTAAAATTTTGACATTAAATTTGAAAATAAACAAAAACCTGATGCAATCATTTTATATTAGGCACATCATGGGTATGGGGTGGGCCATTCCTGCTCCTGAGTAGTGCTTTTGTAAAAGAAAAACTAAAATTAATATTGATTGATGAAAGCAGATTTATTTAAAAATATTTATATTATTTATTATTTTGCTTATTTTATATTATTATTTATATTATTATTTTGCTAATTTTTACAATATTGGGGCGAATAAATGATGAGACCATTTACACGTCTTCTCTTCTAAATATGTCCTTCTACATCTCTTATTTCTGTGTTTTAATATTAATAATCGTTGAGAACTGGAGATCGCTCTTTCTCCTGACATAATCATGACATAAACCGCTTGGTTTCTGCATATCACTTGGTCCAGCATATGATTTCATTTTTAATAGAAATTAAGTGTTTATTAAATTTGTAACTAATAAAAGGTTTATCATTCGAGTTTGCCAATTACAGTAATATAAAAATTATTTTATATTTTATTTTATTAAATTATTTTCTTATTGTTTTCTTTTTTCAATAATTTTTAACTGTATATCATTTGTCCCCCCAAAAATTGGAAGTGGTTTCATAGAGTACCAGTTTTTTGAAGACGCGGATTGAGAAACACGGTTTTAGTAGTTAAAGAGTATGAAGAGTATGACTGAAGTATTTAATCTCTCTATATATATTTATTTAAACGTAACAACTACTTGCAACATATGCACACACGCACGAATGTACACATTCACAAAAGCAAATTAATCTTATAAAAGTATTTTAAAAATTCATGAATGCGTTTCGGGTTCTGTTCTCTTCTGATTGAAATGTCTCAATCTTTCTGAAATATTTTACACTACTGCGAGGTTTGGAAGTGTTTATCATAGGGTCATATCACAAAGGTAGACATATATAATTCTTTCCTCTTTCCAAGGGCAACTTCATATTTTATTTTAAAACTAGTGTTGTCTATTTTGCATCGCATTTAAAATACGATATAGAAAATTTAAATGATATAAAATGAGGTAAAATACTGAAAAAAAGCTCTTCCTGTAAATGAGTAGTTCTGAAACTACTTGATATAAAATGAGGCAAAATACTAGGGAAAAAAGCTCTTCGTGTAAAGGAATAGTTCTAAAACTACTACCATCTTTCAATAAGCAAGAAAAAAATGCAAATTTAAGAAGTTTTATTGAGATTAAAACAATATTTTCATTGTTGGAAACATTTGTCTTAAAATCGTAAGAATATACATTTAGTACACTTTTAAGATTGAAAACGAAAGGAATAAATGTCTTCCTAATATAACGTTTTTAATTTTGTAAAACGATTTAAAATATATATATATATAACTAGCTACTCACATTTTAATTTTAAATGGACAATTATAAAAATTTAAGCAATTAAAAATATTTTTTAATTTCAGTTAGTAAATGTTAAATTAGTACTTTTAAATTAAATTAGTTTTATTATCCAACTGTGTGTACCTAGGTGACACAAAATGTTTTAATTAAAAATACATTAGGTCAGTGTAATTATACTAAACCGATAACGCTGTAGTAATTTAATTATATATAAATTTGTCTTGAATTATTTGAAGTTGGTTTTTAATGAAATCGCGCGCGCGAATAAAACAATTATAAAACTAAATAGTCGCTAAAAATGTGACTACAAATAGCAATATATTTAAACAATTACAAATTAAGAAAAAGGACATATCGTAGTTAAGTTTCTAGAAGCATTAAAAACGATACATTATTTTCTCATTTTAAAACTACAACTCACAAATTTCATTAATGGTTTTTCTCTTTTTCACAGATTGCTCCTTACAAACTGAAAGTGGAATAATATTGATTGAAGTTCCATCTCTCGGACCAATGGAAGTGTACTGTGACACAACTCCTGATGGTGGACCATGGATAATGATACAAAAAAGATTCAACGGTTCAGAAAGCTTCTTCCGCGACTGGACAGAATACAAAAACGGCTTTGGCCAACTATCTTCAGAATTCTGGATTGGAAACGAGGCCTTGCATCTTCTTACAGATAAAAGACCAATGAAACTTCATGTCGATATGTGGGACATACAAGACAATTATTTGTATGTAGATTACGAAAAATTCCGTGTCAGATCAGAAATGGACCAGTATGCTATTGAAGTATCAAATCATTCTGGTAATGCCAGTGATGCTCTGACTTCCCATAATCGAATGGGTTTTAGTACGTTTGACAGAGATAATGATGCTTCTAGCGCGAACTGTGCAGTTCATCATACCGGTGGATGGTGGTATCAACACTGTCATCGAGCTGATCTTAATGGGAGATATTCCTTAGGAATGACTTGGTACGATGAATTTAGGCAAGAATGGTTACAATTAGTTCGAGTGGAAATAAAAATCGCACCTGTTGATTCCTAGTTGATGTACATCACTTAAAATTTGCTTTTAGGTTTTTATAATTCATTTTTATTCTGTGTGTGTAAGTATGTGTGAGTAGAGCCTAATTTTGACAAAGCGTAGGATCAATAAATATGGCAGCTATTAATTAAATCACACTAAAACAACTTGTAAAAGGTTATGTTTTTTGAAAAAATTGTTTTTTTTCTTTAAATAAAAAAATAGACTTCCTTACAATAATAAAAAGACACATTTTGTTTACTTTTGAAATATTTATCTGTTGAATTGAAGTCTGTGTCAAAACACGACAGAGAAACTAATATAAAATCTTGATGAAAAAGTAATCGGTGCGCATTTCCTTTGTATATTTGAAATAAATCTTATATGTTTGCTGAATGTACGTTAGTAAAATAATTTTGGAGCACTCCTCTTTTCCAGAAGTTTTTAGAATTAAAAAATAGTAAGGTTTTTTAGAACAAGTAACTCTCAAAATGTCACACCAAATATGTATATGAATAGAATACAAATTGCTTTTGATTCATATAACATGCACCCCATGTTTATATAGAAAAATCATAATTTAAAAATGCAAGAAAAGTAGCAGAAATTAGCATATATATCAACAGTTCACTAAGTAATACATTCATTACCAATTATCTGATTTTTTAAAAAGATAAACTCAATGACTTTCTTGGCATGTGGTCTGTATGTTATATTATAATCAATACAGTCTCATATGACTCTATGTCAATGATAGTACGATTGAATAATGCCAACTTCTACCAATTTCTTTTTAATGTTTGTCACGGTGCTTTATATGTAAGATTGATGGTGCATTAAAGCTTCTTATATTCCAAACATTTGTCCAATTATTATTTAGCAAACGATTCTTCATCAATTTCTTTCTTCCGATGTAATGTAATCCTGGTACCTACTTCATATATGAAAATGTACACTCTGACACATTAATCGATAGAAACCGATTATTATGGAAAAGTAGGGTTATAAAGATGAAATTATTTCAATACATATTTTGTTTTTACATTATGTTGCTATTATCGAATTCTGTAATAATTATTTTTTTTGAAGAAGCCACATTTAATGAAGCTTAGAATTAACTTTAATAGTGCATCAAATGTTTAGACATCCAACGCTAAATATGTGGATGACATTTACTCATTTTTTTCAAAAGAAATTACAGATGAAGCACAGAATATGTTCGAACATATTCCAGATTTTGTCTCCCATTTTAAATATTTATTTTCCGAGACATATTTTAAATGACAATTTAAACTCATGAAAATAAAGAATTCAATTATGTGCATTGATTTGTGATTCTCGTGTGACGAAAAAGTTAATAATCCTTCAAAATACAAATTTCTCGAATTTCTGCGAAAACCAAACGATAATAAATACAGCAACATAACTAATAAAATCAAACAATATTGGGGAACAATAATCAAAATCAGTAACCAAACATTTGAAGTCAAGCGAACGAAGATAGATAAATCTTTAAATAGATTTGCTTAATAAATAGTAAAATGATTGATAATAAATTGTTCCTGTATTTAAATAAATTAAACTACAAATAATAAAATAATTAAATGAAGTACATAATACAATACTTGAAAAATGGATTAAATTTGAAGAAATGCGACACTTTACATAGACTTAAATTAAGCCACTCAATGAAATGTAGTATTAAATTAATTCTCACACAACAACGAAAACTGGGTTTTAGCAAAAGGGCCTAATTTGGAACATATTTATTGCCTTTACACATTTAGTGCAACACTAAAATTACATGCAATATGGAATGGAAACGGTAATTAAAAAAGGGGCATATAATCTAATAACAATTTGCTAAAATATTAAAGTATACCAAAAAATGTATTGAAACTAAAACAATTATTTATTTAAAAAAATTTGAAAATGTTAAAAATAACTTATGAGTAGCTTGGAAATTATATCCCATTTTTTTAAACATGTTTTCGAAATTTAACCTTATAACAGGCATGAACGGAGCCACACGAAAAAGTAGAAGTACTTAAAGATCCAATAATTGGTTAACATAATACATTAAAGAAGAGAAAAATGTCCCTCAACATTTATTATTTGTCCTTTTCTTATAGTCATTAAAATATAATCTTTTATTTTGTTCAAATATTTTTAAATAGGAGAGAGTTTTGATTTGCTTAGATAAGTAACTTTATAACTACATGAGGATTGTTGATGATAAAACTTGTCATTTTAAACCTTAGTCAAGTATAATGAGGCTGGAACTATATTGTTTCTTATTTTCCACAAGGCATCAGCTGTAGCTACAGTATCTGGTTCTAATTAATGTACCAAAGCTCTTATTATATTCCAAGTAAAGATTTTTGGGAAAAACAAAACTGAAACTTGAAACTCGATTTGAACATCGCTGATGACGAAGTTTTTTTGTTTCAATCATTAGCTATCGCTGGTGTACAATTAAAGAGAATAATGTATTTAATAATACCCTAACACTGCATCGTCTTAAAATTATTAATTATAAAATTGAAAAATTTTAATGAAAAATTATATGCATATGAAAATACAGTAAGATCTTTCTTTCATTTAAATTCTTTTTATTAAAATTAAGTACTTTAAAACTTTTTGTTACAATTGCAAGCGTATATTCTAAACCAGTGCTCCTCAAATTGAGTTACACAGAGTCACATACTTGATGGAATGGGAAAAAATAGGTTCCCAATATATATATATATATATATATATATATATATATATATAATTGATTGCTTCTTATATATAATTATTTGGTTATCAGGAGAATGTAATCACGAAAATATTTGGAGATCACTGTTCTAAACTATTCAAATAGTAAAACGATCTTAAAAACAATTTGTTTTGAATAAAGTATATTCAAATATATTCTATGCAGCTAATTTCAGAGAAATGAAATAATTAGCAATACGAATCACACACGCACTGTTTAAATAAGCAAGCATTATCTGTTAAGTCGAGATTTAAAAGGCATTCGTTATTTCCGCAATAGCAACAACCCTTTTTACGTTTATATCGAAATGTATACTGATATGAGTGATATCAAATTGATATTATATTTCAATTACCATATAACCAGGATAATAGATTGCACTAAAGGAATTAAGAGAAAAAAAGTTGCGTTAAAACAATAACAAATACTTTGTTAAGATTATAATCTATTTTTTAAATCTCTCTTTATATAGTAAGTATTATTAAAGTTTGAAATATAACTTTAATAATTTTCACATTAAAGTTATTTTAGTCTATCGGATAATTTCGTGATGATAAAATCTCTATGTAAACAAAATACTTCACATTAATAATAAGCAAATGGAAAAATAGACTTACTTCAATGGGTACCGAATCAATGAAGAGGGAAAGAAACCAATTCAGTGTTACTGTACTTAATTCTATGTCTAAAGCAGCTAAATGAGCTGAAATCTTTGGCAGTTTGCTGCGTAATAACTCTTTAAGAAGTTCTTGGTCTGCTTGAGCACCAATTAAATTTTGATCGAAATAGCTTGATGGGAAGTATCGTTCAACAATAGCCACTAAGCACCTGTAAAAAATATTTTGAGAACTTATGTTTACAATGGACGAATATTTTAATGATTTATTTGTTTCCACACGACAAATAGAATAATTGCAAATTAAGCACGTGATTGCAAGTAATCAAACACTTAACTAGTTTAAATAAATACAAAAAATGGATAATTACTAGTTATATATTCATTTGAAATTTTAAATGTACATATTTATATATCATACATTGACTCGCTCTTAAAAATAGCATTTGTTTTTAATTAAAATATTAATTTATAAATTATTTTCAATTTTTCTTAATTTTATGAATTTGTTAACAATTTAAATTTATCAGAACGTCAAAATTTTAACTTTTTATTCCAACCATAGTTGTATCATTTATTTATTTATTTAAATTCAGTGGTTTTAAAGCTTAGATAAACACGTGTTTATTATTTCATGTCTTATCCTACGTATAGAGAGGACACAAATTAAATTAAGATAAGTTTTAAGAAGAGTAAAGAATAAATGAAAATAATAAATATAAACATATATAAAATAAGAGATACATGTAAAAGTTTTGTAAATATAAATAAAAATTGATTTTAGACAAATGTTACTTACTTTTACTCAAAAGAGACATATTTTATGAACATTTCTACAACTTATTTTTTAACAGAATTGCAGACACAATTTTCGAGTAAATTTTTAATGTTGATAATTTACTAATGGCTTAATGGGAAAGAAGCTTACTAGAAACTACCAAAATAAACTTATAATACCGTACATTTTAAATTAAAAGTGCCAAATAAAAATGTTTACAGTATATTCCCGGATAACTCTTTAGTCTTAAGCATTTTTGCCTGATAAATTATCTATTTAACTCGAGATTATTACATAATAATCTTTTTGTAAATATTGGAAGTTAAGTATACGGACATATAATTCAGCTAGGTGGCTTAAAGGTAGCGTTTTCACTTCGTAAGCTCTAGGTTACGCTTTCGATCCCGACTGGAGTCGATGGGTTTTCTGGATGGGAAAATCGTAAGCACGCATGCCATATGATTATGTTGCATGTAAAAGATCTCTTGAGTATAAATTTGGCTCAGGTACTCTCAGTAAAATTAAAATCACCGTAATATTCTGCATTGAATTTATTTCAAGCGTCAAAATTTGATAGCGAGAGCCACCACTAGATGGTGCCACCATGGAATGGCCTTCACATTTTGGGACTTGCCGTGTCTTCAAAGGCTTAGTTGCCAATATGCAGCCCATTAGAGAAAGAAAAAATATGCGATTAATTAACTTTTTTTCTATATGCATTAAGAATAACAATTGACAGGTTTTTTAAATTCATTTTCCGTTGAATTATTTTGATTTCTTAAATTAAAAAAACCTCGCTTTCAGCTGATTGAAATTTTGAATTGCTTTACCTAGGGCTAGGGAAAAAAAAGTAGAACTCACCAAAACGCATCCTCAGCATCCACAAAAAGCAGCATCATACCAACCAGGAAATTCATTCCTTGGCAATATCCTAATTTTGGATTGTGCAAGCAAAAGGCATGTAACACAGATTGCAGTTTTTGAATCTGCACGAAAAATACGTAACAGAAAATTAATCAAATGTGCGTGTGTGTGTGGTACAAATTTCAAATAAGAAATACTTCACAAAATCAAAATTAAGATAGTTCAGTCAGAAGATTTGAAACGGTAAGATGCATACTTTTTAAATAAATTTCAAGGCATCTAAAATAAAGAAATATTTTTCTTAACCGTAATCTGACAATGGCAATGAGAGAGATTTAATTTCTATGTAATAGAAATATATATAGTTGTAGAATACTCTAGAACAGTCATACTCAACTTGCAGCCCGCAGGCCGCATGTGGTCCACCGGCCTTCTCTCAGTGGCCCGGTCATGGCCAATTGCATTAAGAAATTCAATTATTTAAGAAAAATTTACTAAGAATTTAGCGAGAAAATCTATCAATCAAGTAATCAAATCTATAAATTTTGCTATCAATTTGCTTTTTTGATAGCTTAATATAAGCAAGAGTTTTGGTCAGGTCTGAAAGGAAATCGAAACTACACTATAACTCATTAAGGTATCCGACTACGTTCGGAACCGTGATTTTGAAAAAGCGTATAAAGGGATAATATTTATAATATTTAGTGTCACTTAGATTAGAAAACGTATATAAAATTGTTTTAAGAATATTTTACTACTATAAAAAATTATTTAAGTATAACATTTTGACAAAAAATCAACATAGAATGACCAATTTTCAAAACATTCTCCTTTTATGAGAAATTCTTCTATTATAATAATATTTTGCCTGTATATAGCTCAGACCTCTGTACAGATGATGAACTAGAATTTTGAAATATACAAATTAGAAGTGGATTTATCCATGTTTTACGACAACAAAGGGGAGAAATTTTAAGAAAAAAACGCCGATAATTATTTCAATGGGTTATAACTCTGAAAATATTGTGAATTTTTCAAAAATCCTAATTCAGACTCTCTGGAGAAGTCTTTACTTTATATAAGCAAAATATTAATATAATAGAAGCTTTTTTTATAAGAGAACATTTTGAAAAAATATTTTTCGAAGTTAATTTCTTGCCAAAATATTGTATTTAAATAATTTTTTTTGTCATAATGTTCTTAAAACCATTTTAACATGTATTCTAACCTAAGTGACGCTAAATATCATGAAAATTATCCATTTATGCGTAGTCGGATACCTTAAAAGAAGCATAAAGGTAAATATTTTTTGTTTATTTGATGGAAAAATTTTAATATAGTTTTAAAGTAAAAGCCAAGAAAATGAATTTTAATATTTTGATTAATTTTGCTTTGGTCTTACAGTGCCCCCATTACCCTCATGGTGTTGCTCGCGGGAAATACCTGTCATGTGTATGCGGCCCCACTGGGAAAAAACGTTGAGTATTCCTGCTCTAGAAGATAACATTAGAGTACCAATTACACTTGAAGGAAAAATTGTTAGAGGTAACAATTAAGTAGAATTTTGGTTTTGTTATCGGCACGTAAAAAATATTTATTAATAACTTAAGAGGTAAAGGGTTGAGAATTTAAGATATTATTTCATCGAAATCAAAGAGTAAAATAATGAAAATTACTAAATGTTAAGTTTAAGTTGGTTTCAAAAATATCAACTGGTGGGGTGTGATATTTGAAAGAATAAATAAGATGTCGTTTCCTCTTTTGTTAATGTGCTACAAAACTGAATAATCCTTTACCGATAATAACTGCCAAGGAAGGTATGAATACTAACCCAGAAAGAACTTTCAATATAATTATAGTAATAAGGTTCGTTTATCTAACACAACAGAGTCCCAAAAACTCAAAAGGTGGTTGAGTTTGTGAAAACGCCTGGTTATTGAGAATGGGATTAAAAAATAATGAGTGTTTCCTCAGGAAATATTGAACTGTATTTGTATGTATTGTTTGCTTGAGAATACAACAGAAAATAAACTACCCAAATACCCTTTATATATAGCAAAGGAAAAGTATGTACTTTATGAAAAAAAGCATAGTGTATATTCACTACATGGAAATCTGGAAATGTACAAAGCACGAATCTGCACGCGGGGTTTTTCGCCCTGCGAGGATAGCCGAGTTACTCAGACTGTTGGGTTATCGAGCGCCAATGTTTCGGGACTCTACTGCATTAAAAGAGTCAATAAAAGAGAATATGTGGACCGATAAAATTAGATGTAATTTTGTTGTTCGACCATTGCTCAATAATTTGAAATATAACGTGAATAATTTTTGTCTTACTTTTAACTGCACCGGTAATAACCAATCATTTCATGTGAACACATATCCGTTTCATTCAATAATGATATAAATAAATAAGTTCTGGGGTTTTATTACAATATAAAGTTTGTAGAAAAGTAATAGTGAAGAGAAAACAGAGGTTTATTCCCTTGTATCATTCAAAATAATGTTAATTCGGAAATATCAATAAAGACATTCCAGCAGAAGTAAAAAGAGTAATATTATAATGTAGGGAACATTATAATTATATTGAAAATGTATGCCAAGAAGCATTTGGAAATTCTAAAGACGTGTTTTAAATCAAGTAATTTTATAGCGAATTTTTAATTTTTTTCTAATTTCGAATATTTTTTAAATTGGGAACTAAAACTGAAGCAAGAATACTTCTAAGTCATTTAGAATTGAAAAACTTAGAAAAAATACTTCTGAAAATATCTTGCTCAAAATAAAGCATTATTTACAATTGATATATGAACTTATAAGTTTGAGATTATACTTTTTAAATTTTTGAAATGTAATTAGTTCATTAAGGCTGAGAAGAAACCGATAATGATGCATTATATCAACAATTTTTTTTATCTTTCCTTTTTTTAAATGCCATATTTACTTATGTTATCTAGATGTAATGACTCTAAAAAACTAGATAAAAGAAAAAAAAATGTTTTCATATTTAAATAATATTACACAAGAGTATATGAATTCTGATTTTACTGAAGACACATTAAGCAAAATATCGAGGCCGCTGCTCATTAAACTGCGCATCCAAGGTCAACACATGGTGTAAAAATCAAGAGAGAATAAAGTAATAATTCAAATTTTGTTTTCCTCATTTGATCCTAATTTAAGATTAGAGGGCCCATGAGTATAATAGTCCTTGAATTGCGCAAGGGCTTTGCCAATAAAACATAACCAAATTAAGGTTAACATACTGAGTTGAGTCTAGTGTTATTTATATGTACAGTTCAACCTGTTTTGTGCGGTAGATAGGGACCGCATAAAAATAAACGCACAAAAAATATTCGAAAATTTCATAAATTCTTACATATAACAAACTAATTCGTGAAAATACTGCACATTTTTTATGCGGTGGATAGAGACCGTATAATAAATATGCTAATTTAGAAAGTATGCCAATCATTTACGAAATTTATGTAAGAGTACTTCTATAACAAAATAAATGATTAAATATTACACATCGAAACATTTTAAAAACATTTATTTTCTCATTGTGTACATGGAAAAGTTTTAACAAAATTCTCATTTATAATCCACTGCTATTCATCGTAATCCAAAGCGCTCATCTTCCTGTGGAGAATAAGTTCAAAATCGCTTTCGTCACTTGAAGGTACAATTTGAATTTTTTTTTTTGGCAACATAAAGTAAGAGATAAGTTTTTGCGACGAAGGTCGGATGGGTCAGTTGCTTGTAAATGTCGCGATAACCAGACATACATGATTGAAGCTATTTTTGGAATTTTATACTCCATTCTTAATTGGTATCAATTTTAAGAAAATGCTTTCCCACTTTGTTGGAAAGCTAGATCCTTGCATATTTTTATCCACTCTCCAAGAATCCGGTTCTTCTTGTCCGCTTTCATAATCTATCAAATTATTTATAATGTCCCTGTCTTTGAAAGTTTCGTTTCCAATCAAGTGCGTGCCGCTATTGCGTTACGAGAAAGTAATGGAACGTGCACTGTCGAAAGAATGTTTATAACCTATGAGCAGAGCGTCTTGAAGTGTATATATGAACACTGATCAAAAACATTACAGTGGCACCAAAATCGTTGAAATTCATACACCTCATAAAAAAGGACCGCACAAAAAAAATCGTACAAAAATAAATAGCACGACAATTAAATCGCATAAAAAAGGACCGCACAAAAACAGGTTCTACTGTATATGTTACCGTTTAAGTGTGAAATCCGTTATTTCATAGAATAACTGAATATTTTATGAAATAACTGGACAAGTCAGTTAAAGAATATAATATTATTGAATTCTACAATTTAACTAGGTATTCTATAGAATAAAGACTACTTGATCGTTGAAGTATGAAACACAGCATTTGAAAGTTTTTTGAACCGATTTTAGCTGCTTTTTTAATCAGTTTTGGACCGTTTTCAGCTGATTTACGATGACGTTTGTGAGTGTACCCTTTATTTCGTTGCTTTTAGACGTAGAATTTAGGTGGCGTATTTATGTTATATATATAT
Source organism: Trichonephila clavipes (assembly GCA_019973935.1). NCBI lineage: Eukaryota > Metazoa > Arthropoda > Arachnida > Araneae > Nephilidae > Trichonephila > Trichonephila clavipes. The sequence goes on from BMAU01021435.1 coordinate 1,271,555, forward strand.
ATATATATATATATATATATATATATATATATATATTGGATTATTAACAAATGTCCTTGCAACCAGTTTTCAAGCTATTACTTCTGCAGGAAAGAGAGACCAACCCCCGTAAATAAGAAAGATTCAGTGCGAAAAGTTCGAATCTTTATTAAATGAGCACGGGCAAAGAGAAAAAAGTTCTTCACTTACTCGTGAAAAATTATTACCTTTGAAAGCAGAAGTAAAAGATGTTAAAACAGCACAGAAAAAAGTACCACGTGACTATTAGTTACTCCAACATTACTATACTGTTCGAATTAATTGGGAGAAACATATTTTTCTTGTTTGAGTTGGTATGTGATTACTAGTGATTGTTTGAACTACCTCAAACCTATTATATCTGCCTTTAGGTAGTGTGACTGATAGAATTTGTCTATAATTTATTCATTTTATGTATCAGGAGCTCAGTTGAGAGTTTCTCAGTGGGGCAGCTGGTAATTCCAATTTTGTGTTCTGTGTAAGACGTGTTACTTTTACTTGTTCAGAGATGGATATTACTCAGAAGAACCATTCTAAAATAAATCGCTCCCAATGAACATATTTCTATGACTGTGAGAGAAATAACTATTGCAGTTGGTGTAATAAGAGTTTAGTGTTTTAAGAACATTTCAAAATTATGGATCATCGTCTTCAAAAAGAATAGAAAAATGTGGGCGCAAGCGGAAAACTACTCCAAGAATTGATAAAATTTTAATAAGTAACAAAATAAATCCAAGAAAGACAAGCATAGACCTTCAAAGGGATTTATTGGATAATGGTGCTGAAATGAGTACCTCAACTGCATAGAAAAGGCATCTGGAAGGTGGCTTTAAGTCAACAAGACAGAGAAAAAAAACTAACTCAGAAAAGGATGAAAAAACGCTTAGCATGGACCAAAAAATACCGACCATGGACTGTTAACGACTGGAAGAAGGTGATTTTGATTGATGAAAACATTTTTGGGTGCAGGGATATAAATCAAGTGTAGTTAGACGAAGTGAAGTTGAAACTTTGTACCGGGATCATATCCAAAAGATTGTAAGACACCCTTCTAAGCAGATGCTTAGGGTTTTTTCATAACAAAAAGTCTTGGAAGCTTAGTTCCTTTTAAATACATGATGAATTCTGTCAAATATATCGAAATATTATGTAGTAGGATTGTTCTATCGATGGAAACATTTTATGGAACATTTCAACCTGACTAGGCTCCTTGTCACAATTAGAAAATAGTCCATACTTTTGTGCGAAAAATGAAATAAAGGTGTTCGATTGGCTTGAAAATTCTCCAGACTTAAATCCTATTCAAAACTGATGGCATATTCCCAAGAATCGTTTCACTAAGATGAATAGTACGACAACAGAACAAATGATAAAAAGGGATATATTAGTGTGTTTCCAAGATGATGAAATCAAGAACCAGTGTACTACTCTAGTGGAGTCAATACTAAAACGGGTTGAAAGGGTCAATTTCGCTAAAGGAAGACATAATTCGTACTAATATACTGATTTTAGTCTATTTAAGGTATGTATTGATAAAAAGCTAAGGATTTTAGAAAAAAATTAGTATTTTCCTATTTGTCCCAATTAATTCGAAGAGTATGATGTGGTATCCTTGAGGTTCAAGTAATAGAAAAGTTAATTGTGCAGAACATGATGCAAAACATATATTTTTTTCTTTCTGTTTGACTAATGTTAGCAATATAAGTAATAAGAAATTATATCATTGATATTTTCTTATTATTTATCAATTAATCATCTGCAATAGGCATAAAATGGATTTTTAACAGGTTTTAGCTATTTATGATCAATTAGTTCATAAAATGTCTGTCAAATTGTTTATTTTTCACTTTAATGGTCTATCATTAGTTATTTCATAGAATAACTAGGTAAAGTATAAAATTTTTAATCTATTATATACTTTAACTAACTTGTATAGTTTTAATTCATGAAACACCTAGTTATTCTTTGAAATAACTAAATTATACACTTTAACGGTAACACATATACTTACCCCTTCAGCATTTCTTTCACAAAAATGGATATTATTTGGCATAGTTCTAAGTAAGTCCAAGGAAATTTGGCGTTTATGATTCTCAGGTATCTACAAAATGTTAAAATATATTAAAATACATGAAAATTAAATTATAAATAATTCGATTGAAAATAGATTAAAAATAATTCTCATTCTGGGCGAAGAATTGAATTCACTTGATACCGTCATTTGAAACCGAACTCATAATGATAAAAGGAAGATAATTTTAGATATTCTTCTTTTATTTTTATAAGCTTTGAAAGAGTAAAAACATAATCCAATGTAAATTGTGTCCGAGACACTAAAATTCACGTCATTATTTTATCTTATATTCCAATTTCATTGAACTTATACCGCAACAGAGATTTAACATAACCGAGATTAACATAACTGAGAATTCCATTAAAAATATTAAATTGCTCTAAGATTGTTGATTGTATAATATTGGTTATACATATTGTACAGTTAAGGTATCCGAACACGTTGAAAATGACCAAAGTCGGACAAGACCGAAATTTTTGTTTTCTATTTTATTTAATACATTTATATTTTGGCTTTACAAAACATACCTTGTTTTGATTCTATGCTTCTTAGAGGCCAAGTTACAATGAATTTTATTAAGTTAGAAAATCCGGAAGTGGGTCTTTGATCTACCAGAAGTGGGCATTTAAATTGTTCGAAATCTATCATGGCGAGTCTGATCACACAAAATATTACAAATGTATTTCTATAAAACTTTTTGCACCTGATATTTATGCTATTTTCTAGAGAATGTACTAAAATATTTCTTATAGTATGAATATTAGTTGAGTTAAGGCATGTTATTTAAATAATAATCTCATAAATGCGTTATTTTTCTTATAACGTTTACTTAATCATTTCTAAAAGTTTCAAATTTTAATAAAACATTAAAATTTTGGTACATTCTCTAGATAAATGCCTGTAGATTGTTTTTGGTAATTCTTTTACTAATATAACTTTATTACTTTTTTCTCTAATTGCTTTGAAGTTTTACAAAAATACTGCTAAAATTTCACATATAATTGTGATTTTTATGAAATTCCGGCAATTTATTTTAAATATTGTTGATTAAATATTAGTATTTATTGGTATTGAATCCTGAAAAAAGCCTTTATATGTTTAAATACGTTATTTTCTCAAAAAATACTCTGAACGTGTTCGGATACCTTAATATATCTTTTCATACTTAAAAATTCTCTTCTACTCATGTAACATTTATGTTTTATACAGGGTGTTGCCGAATTCGATGGACAAATTCAAAGGGATGATAGTAGGTAGCATGGGGAAGAAAGGAACAATAAGAGATAAGAAATACATTTATTAGACGTAAATCCTGTTTACGATACGAACGCATCAAAAGCTTGACGTCAAAAAACCAACTACGATTGTCACAGGAATTGTTCGAAGTTGCGGGCGCTCAGGTCATAACACAGTCGACGTCGACAGACGAAGACTTGTCGGATGCGTTCAAACGAATTCGGTGTGCTGGCGACGTCAGATGAAGCGATTATGATCAATGACTGTAGCCACCTGAGTTTCATACACAAGCGGTTTCAGCTGGACTCAGAAGAAGCATTCCAAGGGATCGAGGTCCGGGGAGCATGGTGGCCAAGCGATAGGCTCACCACGTTCAATCTACCTGCTGGGATATGTAGCATGGAGATGGTTGCGCATCTTAGTCGAAAAATGTGCTGGTGCATCACCGTGTATAAATTATCGTGTGTATTTTTAAGAATATTTTAGTATTTTAACAAATGTTTGGCGCAGTATAACCAAATCTGGTTCTTGCGCCATAAAACACCACACTCACTCACCCGACGGTTACTATTATCGTGATTGTCGCCAACTAAACGTGGTTTGCAACCCCATGTTGGATGGTGATTTGTCATCCCCATACTGTCAATTATCACCCCTCTGAATTTTTCAGTCGAATTCAGCAACACCCTGTATAACCTGTTACTTTATGATGAACAAGGGAAAGAGGCAGAATTGTTAAATAAAGGCAAAAAGATATTTTAGAAAAAAAAGGCAATAAAATATAAAAATTGCAATTTCGATTTATTTTTAAGAATAACAACATTAAATTTAAGTATTATCCTTGAATGAACGACAGTGAGGATAAAACTCTAGTGTATATTTGTGTCAGAGATCACACAATTAAGAGAATTTTTAGCATAGAATACAGATAATAATTGTTTTGATTTAGAGGTAACAGCCATTTCTTATTACATCAATCGTTTTATCTTTAAAATGTTCGGACACTTCAAAAGTGAAACTACTTAAATTTTCAGGAACGGCATTTTCCGGGTGATATTTTCATAATTTATAAATACATTTTCAAATAAAAAAAAACTTTATTTTATAGAATCTTTGATCTCAGTAATTGTGATAGTTGCACACAGTAAGAAGCTTTATATATATATATATATACATATAAATTGTTCTAAAACTTTAAATCATTCTACTTATTTTGTTCTTAAGAAATCCATACATACATTTTTATAAATCTTAATATTTTTTAGCCAAATTAGATGGAATTCTATGAAAATAACTTAAGCATTGCCATATAATATGTATTTCTTAAAATTCTTAAATAAATTATAAATATAAATACATTTTACAAACTCAATTTAAATTCTCCCGTCATTTGTAATACTAATAATTGATCGTAAATTTTTTGAGTAAACCTTTAAATTGCAACACATTTATTGATCAATCCATTTCATTAATAACATCAAAAAGATATTTAAAATGAAATGTTATTTTTAGAATACCTCAGCTTCAGCAGTTTCACTACATAATTTTTCAAAATACTTCGGGCCTTTCGACTCTCTAATATCTTGTATTTTCATCCGATAGAGAGCGCTCCATACTCTCCTTCGCAATTGCTCCGGAACTCCACCACGAACTAAAGTTTTCAGTTCAGCCTATGTGAAAAAAAAGTTTTAGTGACATATTTTTGTTATTCTTATAAAATAAATTAAATATTTCTTTAGTTTAAAAATAGATTTTCTTAAAAGTATTAAATCGCTGTAATTTAAAATATTTGAAGCTAATCTTAATTTATAATTTACTGAAAGTAAAGCCATTAGTCACACTTTTTTACACTAGATGTCAGCACAATCAAAACAAGGAATTAAAAGTTTCTTCTGTTTTAGGAATAAACAGAACATAAAAAATCACGAAAATTATATTTCTCAACACAAAAATATCAGTTTACACACTTATTTGAAACGTGATTTTTAAAACATTTCCGTACACCAAATAAGAAATTTATTTTGATTCGCATAAAACGACATCTGGATATTTCTAAAATAATTAATGCAACAAAAAAAAATATCATAATGCTGTAAAACAAAATGAATATATTTAAAATAAATCCTGAATAGTTTTAATTGGAAAGATGCGATTATATATTATTTTCCGTTATTTTTTACAATAGCCAACCCCTTCAATTTAAGCTGTCTAAAAATAAATTTATTTTAGAATATTTAAATAAAACTTACGTTAAGACATATATCAGATATAACATTGTATCTACCAGTAATTTCCACAAGCAATCGAAATTAAGATTTTTTTTTTCAGGAAATATAAAGTTTGCAAATTAAATAAATAAGTAATAAAAAAAAGGTACTTTTCCGTTTCGCCAGTTCAAACTTTAAAGTCTCCAAAAATAATACAACAGACGGCAAATGGAATATCCTCTCTGGTATTCCTTTAACACCTCATTTTCGAAACAATTCGTGGTTTTTACATATCAGTAACGTCTGTTTCATAACACATCAAAAATGGATGAAAAACCCATGAAGACAAATTTTTATTGATATTTTACATGTGTATATTGTGTGTTGTCACCAATAACGCCTTGGCGAGATTTGCGCCGGCAAAACGGAAAATTGCAAAATAATAATAATAATAATAATAAACTAAAAGGAAGTTGGGTGTATTTGATATCCTCAGCATCTATAAAATAACTATTCGAAGTCTGTTACCTTTTCTGCAGCCGAAATGTATATTTAAGAGAATTTTGAGAATGATTTGAAATTTTTAATTAAATCAATACTTAAAAAATTGATAAGAATTTTATTTATAGAATTTCAAAAGCCTTCTTTTTTAAGCCCCCAGCAACAAAAAATGTGCTTGCTTTCCCAAAGTAAAAAGATCGCACATAGCTTTAACTGCACAGAAGCTGATTTAGGAAGATGTGAACTTTGGATTTAAAACTAATACTGTAAATAGATTTTTTAAAAAAAATCTCTCTCTCTCTGTCTTTCTCTCTCTCTCTCTATATAACGGATGTTTTCAAATTCTGTTCAGGAAAGAAAGTTGCTTTTTAACTGAAATAGAAGTTCAGTTTTCAGAGAAATTGTGCAGGAAAATGATTAATTTGTAAAATCAAGTGAAGTTATGATTCTGATCTGCATATATTTAAAAAAAAACTTTACATTTACTGTTATCATTCCATTACTGATGGGTAAGTTGAATTTAGGAACTTGTTTAAATTTACTAATTAAACATTGAAGTTACTAAAATTTTTCTTAGTTGATAAAATGTTTTAATTAATAAACATCAATATAATAGTAATGTCTGTAAACTATACTGAAATTCATATAGATATATTCGAATCAATTCATTTATAAGTATCAACGAGTTTATCACACTAGAGTTTTTTTTCCAATTTCGCATATTTCTTTCGAACTAAAAGTTGAGAAAGTATTGTTTTTCCATGCTCATCGTCTACTTAAATTATTTTTAGCATTTAATTTGCGCTTTTAATATCGATATTGGTATTCTGCCAGAGTCTAGGGCGTATTTCACCAATGTGTATAACCTATATCTCGACTGTAATCAACGCTAAATGTTCAGAAATAGCACATTTTCCTTCCTTGACCGTTTCATTTAAGAGACAAAAAATATCTTTTTTTGGTGGCTACATGCAAGGTGCTAAAAATAAATGTGATATTATAATGCTGAAATTAGAGCTATCTGATTAATAGACTTTTATCACATTATATTTTATATGGAAGACTAAATTAAAAATAGAAAAAGAACATTAGTTTGCCTTTTTTTACTCTCTTTCTTAACAGAATATTCTTTATTAATGAATTTCTTTTTTACACACACGCCCACGCGCACGCACGCACTCATGTATGATCACATTTACTATTAAAAAATAGACACGGTAAGAAGGTGCTGTCCGATTGCCATAAAAGTTAGAGGATGACAAACACAAAAATAGAAAAGGGAGGGGGACGATTACATTTTCAGAACAATTGAATGATTTATTTCAGAGCTTGACCGTTACAGCGGGAGAAAGTCAACAAGGTGTTAGTCCACCTCTGACTTGGGTGCAAGATGCTACTCGAAGTGACATAGACTGATAAAAGCTCCCGGATGATGTCATGGGGAATTTCCTGTCAAATTATTTTCCCTTGTTAAGCTAAATCATCAACAATCCAAGGTGTCTGCAATGGCGTATAATGTCTCAAATGTAATCTATGAGAGAGAGATCAGGCGATCTAAATGGCAAAATGAGTATTGGCAGCTTGAAGACAATTCATGCTGTGTTGGGCATTTTCTTGCTGATAAGTAAGTTTAGAGTGTCACAGCAGGACGGCAACAAAACCAGTTATAGAATGTCATCTATGAGCCACTGTGCTCTGTGTGCTGAAAATGACTACCAAAGGGGTCCGGATATCAAAGGAGATGCCACCACCCAGATCATAATTTCCTTTTGGGAACATATCGTGGTGTGCTATAGTAAAGTCGTGATCCCCACGTAGATTCGGTAATTCGATAAAGGATAAGAAATGAAAAATTCGTCTCCGTGTAAATAAGAAGCCCAAAATGCTATAAATAATGACGCAAAAATTTCATTGTATTACAAATTTTGAATCTTGCCACTAGCATTAAGGTAGCTTTCAAAGGGTAGCATTTACTCGGATTACATTTTATTTATATCGCAGCAAAATAAATTTGGTAAACATGGTTCTTTTGTGAAGTAGAAATACGTTGAAAAAGAGTATTAGGGAAACATACTCCTAAGAGGGGTGGGTGGGTTCAGGGCGTTATAGATAAAAAAACATTCCCGTTTTCGAGCTATTAGATCCACAGATTTGAAACTTGGCAAGTATATCTATTTGTTGTGAGTAGAGATCCACTAATTTTTCATTTTCGGATATCATGAACGATAATTATACGTGCCATTTTAGAAAATCATGTCTAATCATTTTTAAATCAAGAGGTGAGGTGTTTAAGAATGTTTTTCAATACAATTGAAAACTTAATGCAGGAGCTTAGGTATCAATAATTTACACTGATTATCATAAATTAAGGAAAAATCATCACAAAAATAGCAATAACTCGCCCAAAAATAAGCCAATCTATATAAAATTTGAATATGTTGGTAAGTAAAAGGAGCTGAGCGATATTACATTATGTAAAATAGCGATAATGCAGTCAGAATACGACATTTATAAAAAGCATAAAAATGGATGTTTCAGAGCAAGGCGCCAATTGTCGCTGAGTGTCTGAGATTATAAATCTTGTATAGTGAAATTGTAACAATGATCGCCAAGCATCATTTGACCAAAGAACTGCGATGGGAAACTATCGGGAGACTAAAAGCAGGATAAAGGCAGATAGAAGTGCCCCAGATTCAGCATATAGAAGGTTCAGCCAAGGACGGCTACGCACTGTATCGAGTACCGATGATCAATATTGGTTATAATGAAGAAATAAAACCGCAACTCCTCATATCCTCCCTTACTGCAAGATTCGGAAGGTTGTTATCAAGGTCAACCGTCAGTCGAAGGCTTCACGAATGTAGTCTTTATGCAATGTGACCCGCCATTTGCGTCCTGCTAACGTCCCGCCGTAGGTGAGAAACGTTTGCAGTGGGCACATCAACATGTCCACTGGATGCGAGAGCAATGGAGAGTTTTTCTTTTTATGGATGAGTCTAGGTTTAGCTTTGAAAGCGACAGTAGGCATATTTTCATTTGGAGAGATCCTGGAACTCAGTTTCATCCATGACATATTCTTGAAAAAGATGCATATGGATCAGGGATTGTCTGTGTTTGGGGTGGTATCTCTTTGGGTAGACGCACAGACCTTCATGTCTTTTATCGTGGAAATGTTAATGCTTACATCTTTAGAGATGACATCTTGAATGCCGCTCTGCTCCCTTTCCTGGCAATAGGGAAGGCTTTCGTGCTACAGGATGATAATGCAAGACCACACATGATGCTTATTTTGAGTAGAAAACAATTCAGCGCATGCAATGGCCAGGTCGATCACCGGAGTTTAGCCCTTTCGAACATGATTGGGACGCTTTAGGACTACCCGTCGCTGCTCTCAATCCCCCTTCTAAGAACCTAGCTATGCCTTCAACTGCCTTGGAAGAACAATGGCTCATATTTCCTGCAGAATTAGTAGATCGCATAATTGAGAGCATCACACATCGCTGCATGTGCTGCATTGATTTGCGAGGGGGGGAGGGAATCCTACCCCATATTAAAAGTACTTTTCCTGTACTAAACTGACAGATTAGATTTGCTCATTGTATACATATGCTAATTTATATAAAACCATAATTGTCTGGAGATTTATTTTTGTGCTATTTTATACCTTCCTATGTGTTGTATGATGTGTATAAGTTTCAATAACTATATAATGTATAATTTTTTGAGTTACTGTCCTTTTTGTGATTTTTCCTTAATTTATGATAATTAGTACATATATATAAACAGTATCATACATCATGAATTAAATGGCTAGTATTAAGTACCTCTAAAAGGAAAAGTATGTTACTTGATAAAAAATACTTGTATTAAATTTGTAAACGGGAAATAAAAAATAATTTTATTAAATCCTTTAAATGTGGATAACATAAGATGATAGTTCAAATAGCAGCAAAGAAATATATATGAAACAGTAAATTTATTCTAAAAAAGACTTTGATCAATTATTAAAGGAAACAGTTGTTGAAAAAAGAAGTTATGAATTTTTTTCAACTATTCACTATACAGATATATAGAATTTGATATTCAATAATTTTTTGATACGCATTTTCAACTTTGCCCTTTGAAGAGATATATTACCTTCACTAATCACTTTTTAAAGTGTGCGTTTGTTTAAGCTCTCACCCTGTCAACAGCATCTGCTGTATTATAACGCTTTAACTCCTATTAATCTCACTTAAGAGGATTTATTTTTATTTGGATGTTCTGTATAAACAAGAAGATCCATTTACTGTAATGACATAATTTAATTTTGTGCAATTTTAAAAGCAATTTATAATAATGAACTAAAATAAAAATGTATGAAATCTGCTAATGATTGATAGTTAATTAAAATATTTATTTCTTGTTGATTCGTGACAATAACAGTCATCCGTAAAATCTCAAAAATGCGCTTTCCTTTCAGAACTTGAAAACTCTTAAATTTACTTTAACTATAAAACCTAGATTTAAAAGACAACTTTATTTTTATAATATATTAATTAACTGTAGAAAATACTCTTGCACACAAAAGTTTAAAAGTCTGAAATTAAAAGGAACATTTTAAATGATATTTAAGGCTAATTTGGGTTTTTAAAATTCAATGTGATCAATAAAATTTAGAGACAAAAAGAAAAGAAACTTATTAATGAAAGTCAATACAACCTGTAACCATAAAGTTCGGTGAATAGTCCTGTAACATTAACGCAGATGAAATATTAACGAAAGTTATCTTACTGTTCTTCGAAATAGTCACCTCTCTTAACTATGCACCGTTGAGATCTGCGATACATGTCCTGGAAGCTTTGCAAGAAATCTTCTTTTGGATGGAGTTCAAAAGCCTCGTCACGTTTCGTCGTCAAATCCCTTTCCTTTTAAAGTGAGTTCGAGTCGAGGGAATCGGAAGAAGTCTGGAGGATTGAGTTCTGGCGAGTATGATGGATGTTCAATTTGCACCAACCCTTTTTTCCAGGAACTGTTTGACGATATTGGCTGTATGAGGGTGAACATTGTCGTAAACAAAAAACCACGAACCTTATTGTGCGTAATGGAGTCGTACCCTACGTATTCCCTACATTTTTCTCTTCCCTAAATTCCGGGTAGCGATTACGGTTAATCTGCAATTCATCAGCTATCATGCGAACAGTTAGTCTACGATCTTTCGTGATTAATGTCCTCACTTTCTCAATGTTTTCGTCCCTTACGGAGATTGCCGGACTTCCGCAACGGGTTTTGTCAGAAACACTCCCCCGGCCTTTTCGAAAACGGGCGCTCCCATCGTACACACATTTTATGGAAAATACTTGATCTTCATGAACACGTTCCAGCATTACATAAGTTTCTTTCGGTGTCTCTCCAAGCTTAAAAACACTTTAGGTTCATCTTTTGTTTCTTCATTTTCCTGGTTTCAGTTCACAACAAACGCACTGAACAAGAACTTTGTAAAGCAAGTCTTACATGGAACACAAACGTCGCTCAAATGAACAATGTGGGGGTACATTGTCAACACCTGCCACTGAGCATGTGCAGAGTTTTGTTTCACCAGTATTGCCAGATCGGCCTTTCTGTCTTCATTCACTGAACTTTATTGTCAGAGGTTGTATATTTTAGAAAAAAAGTATTCAGTCTGCACCGTACTTTAATCAAAATTAAGGTAGGAAAAGTATTAGGCTTTTTTCAGAGGGAATTATGCTTCTTTCTCACGAGTTCTTTTCAATTTTCTCAAAATGCTTCAACAATCCCTCTTCCAATGGCTTTGTCAATCAAGTTTCACTTAGTTCACCACTGCACTTTTAATATTTTTTCAGAGCGTATTCATTAAGTTTCAGATATTCAAAAACGTTCTTAAATGTGCTTGAATAAAGTTTATAAATATTGAATGAAATATAATAATTAATTGTAAATATGAATCCTAAAGAGTTTTGAAATAACATATATTATAAAGTTTTGTTTAGTAAGGTTTCTGAAAATAAGTCACCCAGATGTACAGAATTTGGTATCAAAATCATAAGACGATGGCACTTTTAGTTTTGAAACTAACTATTGATTAATGTAGAGAAAAAAGTTAAATCACTACGTATACTTATCAGAACACTTTATGGTTTGTGTAGATGTGTTGTTTTATTTTTCATTTTGCTTTCGAAAATCCACTTACGCTCATAAATACAAATATTTAAAATTTTTCTGAACTTGGTATAAAAATTTGAATGAATTTTACAGCAAGGTTTAAGTTCCTTTAAGAGATTGCAAAAATTCCTTTGTGAAATCCGCTTGAAGTTAATAAATACAATGGTCTCCAAAGTAGGGTAATCGATCCACAAAATGATTGGCGTAATGGTATTTGAGGGTACACGGATTAGTAGGGTCACAATCATTTGCCAGTATTTGATCATGTATTACGTAAAAAGGAGTTTCTCTCATCTGTCGCTGTAAATTGTTTCATTAGCTTCAGAGAAGTTCAACATCATAAATGTACCAGCATAAAGTTCTTGCATACCAAGGTATTAAATTAGACTGACCTTCTTCTTAATAAAAAAAGGACAAATAACACACAGGGTACAACTTATGATTAAATTTGTTTTAGCAGTACGCGACTGAGAATTTGGAGATTATTATGTTATATATATATATATATATATATATATATATATATATATATATATATATATATATATATATATATATATATATACTTTTGTCTCGTTTCGATTACTTAATTTTAGGTGTAGAGTTTTCTTTCGCTAAAGAACTTCGCACACACAACTGGTTTAAAGTTTATTTAATCATGTGGCTGAGTGGTAGCTTCCCCGCCGCAGGTCCGGGGTTCAAACCCCGCGCTGGGCAAGGTCGACTCAGCTTTTCATTCCTTCAGTGAGTCGATAAATGAGTATCAAGCTTGTGTTGGGGAAGATCACTGTATTAGACCAACAGACTTGAAATTTAGTAAGTATGCTTTTGTTGTTGTTGTTGAGTAGAGATCCCCTAAAAATGGTTTTTGGGGAAATCGACTCCGAGTGTGTGTGTGGGGAGGGGGTATGGAGGAGTACAAGATAAATTTACTATCGCTTTAGAAATTCAAGTCCAGTCTTTTTTAAATCAAGAGGCGAGGATTACAAGGATAGGTCTCTTATCAATCGGTAGCTTAAAGTTATTAATGCTAGTTATATAGAAGATATCAGTGACTTAAAAAAAATTAAAAATCAGAGAACATTATGAAGTGCCCAGTGGAGCGGATGAATGATGGTTAGTGTTATTATAAGAAATGTAGTAAGATATGTTTTGAACGAAAATAAAAAAAAAACAAGTAATATAAAATTTTTTTTGTGAAGACAATTCCTACTTAGGTCAACAAAGAAAATTTTTATTTTAATTACTTTTTATCAAATAATTACAATTAATATAAATATGTATATACATATGACAGAATCACAATATTAAGTAGAAATTAGTTTTTACAAATTATCTTTAAAGTATAGTATTGTCATCCAAAACAATCGTGCATATAAAATTTCAGTTCAACCGAATGCTTTAAAACTTGAGGGAAAAAAATCATTTAAAATTTTGATCCAAGTAGCTAAAAATGATTCCAACATGGCTGTATCTGTAATTCATTGAATAATTAGTTTTGATCAATTGATTCTTATTAATTATAATTAAATCACTGTATTGTCATCGAAAATAATCGTGTATATAAAATTTCAGCTCAATTGAGCGCTTTAAAATGTATTTTATTAACGGATGAAAATTTGAAAAATATGTATAAGAGGAGATTGTGAACTAATTGTAGGAATTGAAAAAAATCCTGGAGATTAAGTACATTAATTATATTATGCATCTAGGTTTATAAAATGGTTTTCTTCTGAGGGGAATAATTATATAAACGATTTTTATTGTGAAATGTTACATTAATTCAAAATAATTATTCCTGTAAAAAATGGTGTTCTTATAAAAAGGAACTTTATGTTCTAGAAATAATCTGTTATTGGAATCAACGCGCTATTCATTTTCTGATTGTGAAAATAGCTCCAGAAATCGAGAAACTCAGAAAATATCTAAAATATATTTAATAGCAGTTTTTTAATACAAAAAAAAAAAAAGAACTTACCGAAGGACGAAGAACATTATTTGGATGTTTTTTCAGGTAACGCTTCCAAGCCACTAGGTGTCGCTCATGAGAACGGAGTTGAGTTGAGTAATGTCGATGAAGTTGACGACAGACGTAATGCAAAATGAGACTCTTGTCAACAAAAAGATGTTTAAATCCTAAAGAATCTACATGGCAGAGTGAAGTTGTCATTCTGTAAAAGACAGGAGAATTTTTTTCTAGTTCATATGCTTTATTCTTATTCAAGATTTTTATAGAATCGAATATTAAAATGCACGAAGTTGCAAGAAAAGGATTCACAAAGTCCCGTAAATAGTTCTTTTTGTATCTAATATTTTATTGCATTGTTTATATATTTGATATTAAAAAACACCAGTTCTATTTATTCAATGCACATAAAAAATCCCCGAGTTAGATTTTATGAAAAGTATCTTTTGTAAATATATTAGTGATGTTTTAGATTTATTAATAATAAAAGTAAATTCTTATTTTTAAAATATTTTTTTATGTTCTTTGCTATTTTACCGTTTCTATTTCAGAGTTTTCGTAGTTAAGAAGTTTCAGAGTTTAATGTTAAGGCGTTTCAGAGTTTAATGTTAAGGGGTTTCAGAGTTTAATGTTAAGGTTTGGTCAATTGCCTAAAAAAGAATATAGCGTGGCCTCCTCCTTTCTCTGCCTTTGTTCAGAGCAAATAATCTTTTACATAGTTTTGTGCCCCCCCATTAATAGCATTTTTTTCCAGCATTATTTAGATTGTAAATATTATAGGTGTTTACTACCCTTTTTGGTAGGTGTTTGGTAGGTGTTTACTACCCTGTAAATATTATAGGTGTTTACTGCCCTTTACTGTACGTGTATATATATATATATATATATATATATATATATATATATTATCAAGTAAATTTATATTTATAAATATATTTCTATTTCAAATTAAATCTATTTTTAACTTAGTTCAATATTTATTTAAAATTTCTTCTATTTAGTTTATTAAAAAAATTTTTTTAAAAATATTTTTAGCGCTTATCTTAATTGCAGTATAACTATCTAGTATATAATTATCCACGTAAATTTACTTTTAGATTTATTTCTATTAGATATTATCTTTTCTTAACTTTGTTCATTATTTTATTTAAAATTTCTTGTGGTTTGTTTATTTAAAATATCTTAGTGGTTAGTTTACTTGCAAAATAACTATCCAGGTGGCGCCACGGTTTTGCTTCTTGTGTTGACGCTCTAATGTCTCAAGTCATTTCGCGTGGGAGTTTAACAAAAAAGGTTGAATTTTATGATTTCCAAAATTTTTTTTTCATGAATGAGTTTTTATCCTAATTTTTTCTATAAATTTTTTTTTATTATTCCTCTCCTTGAGAGATTCATTTATGTTCTCTTTTCTTGATTTTATTTTAATACATTGCTAGGTTCATCACCGACGTGGTAGAAAAAATAGGCTTAACTTTTCAACATCGCTCTATTTTTTTTCCTATTATGTCGAAAATTTCTGCTGTACGGGGAAGGTTGGATCGATAAAGCATTGCTAACCCTAAATCTCTGGCCTAATTCAGTGACAGCTCTAGAAATCATAATAGGTCTCCAGTTTCGTCCAAAGACTTTTTTATATCTACATTTGTTGAGTCTTGTGAATTCCAATTTCTTCCTTCTTTAGCACTGTAGGTTTTTGAACTTCTTCACTTTAATTTTATTATACTATATATATATATATGTGTGTGTGTGTATATATATATATGTAAATATATATGTATTTGTGTGTATGTATGCTTTGTTTATTTGTATTTTAAAAATCTTATTATGATCATGTTTTTAAATCTTCCCCATTATATAATTTTAATTACAGAATGTCTCCATTTGCATGTGAGCAATCTTGTATTTTGTTATCTATTTATTATATTTGCATCCGTTCTTGTTTCTTTTTCCTTTTGATTCCCATTTGTGCCTGCATCCTTCTACTTGAAACTTCTTGTCACTATTGACTGAGTATTGACTTACTTTTGTAAGCCTTGTGTTATACTTGTCGGCACACAAGGAGTCTACCTAGAATCCGCCCCCCCCAAATGTTAAGGTTTATTTAAATTTTAATACAACATTTCTTCCGTATTAAAATATTTTAGAAAGGATGATATGTAAATTTTAAATACATCATCAATTTCAATTATTAAACAAATATTCTTAATGTACGATTTTACGTAATTGCAGCTAAGTCTATTCGGTACAAAAAATGGCATCATATGTTTAAAGTCTAAAAGGAATAAAGAGTATTTTTTAAATTACTAGGTAATTTTGTAGGGCATTAATATAAGCATAACACCTTCACATGTAATCTAAACCTTTTTTCAGAAAGAATTTCATACTTTTCACTTTAATTATTTCATGATATTTTTCATTTTCATTTAATAATTTACGCGTTATTACTTTCAACAACTAATTTTATTTGCATATAGTGTTGTTTGGTAATTGTTAAATTGTTTATGAATAATAACATTCATAAATAACAACTTGTAATTTTTCCTAATTTAAAAATCAGAGTATAAAGTGTCTCAGAATCGTTTTGTTTCTGAATGGAAAAACTATTTTTAGACACTTAGTACGATCAATTTCAATTACTTATAATGGATGCAGTTTTAAACAGGGTAGTTTTTGAAAATGTATAGATGCTTTTCGTTTATTTTCAATCCTATTATCATGATAAGATAAGAAGAGAAATAGGCAGAGGAAAATTTCGGAAAAGGGAAAAATATATTTGAAAAAGTAAAAGCTAAGAAAATTTTTTGTGTGCTTATTATGTATCGAAGTATATATTATTTATATACATGTTAGTTTTTCACATGTCAGTATATCATTATACGTACACGTACAATTAAGAAATTTACACAAGCGCACATTAAAAAAATTCTTTAGCTGAAAATTTGTTGTCTTTGAATGAAAAATGCAAAATGATTTTGATTTCTAAAAAATATATGTTTTTTTAAGTATTTATTTTTAGTGCTTGTATTTTTCTTATAATTTCTGTCTTCACATAAAACGTAATATCGAGTACTTTTTTTAGGCAATATATATATATTTTTTGTATTATGATCTCATTTGCGATAATGAAGTCTTAATCAACTCATTTTTAGAGAAGAATTTAGTGATTAAGGAAAAGATAAATAGAACAAAATTAAAACATTTACCTATATGTTTGTCAATATTTTTGTATTTCTTCAAAATTTTGAATAAAGTTCAGAAATACAGAAAAACAATAATTAATTCTCTTGTATAAGTATTCATTTTCTTGTCGAACTTTATTAAAACTAGTAGAGCCTTTCTTAGAAAATAAGTTTTTAGAAAGGATTTTTCTTTAAATTGATGAATCAGTTAAATCAAAATTTGTCAGACGTGTCCAGAAACTAAGTACCATTTTATTTTACTACAACCACAGTGCTTGTTTTGCAGTTCAACACTTGCACACATGTGTCACTGGTTGATTGTCAGTGACGCTATTGGTTGTGACGCTATTACAGCCGGATTGGGTGGTTTTTACACGTGTTCGTGAGTGTTCAAAACGCTTAAGACGATTGCCGATCCCGTCAACTATGAAGTGCGTTCTGTAATCCGTGTTGTTAGCTGTTTTCGTATTTTTAATACACTAAATGAAATGCTCACCGTCATGTCATTTATTCAGTACATTTAGCAAGACTAAATAAAATAGACGGTTAAGAACTTAATAATTTTTCTTTTAAATGTATTTTCATAAAATAAACTACAGTAATAGGAAACTTATGAGAGACATAAATACACTTCTTTCAACAAGAATGAAATATTTGTGAGGTGTGTCCGGAAATGTAAGTACCGTTTCATTCTACCAAAACCGCAGTTGTGGTATCGGAGTTCAACCCATGCACACAAGTGTCTCTGGTTGATTGTCTATACAGTGACGCCATCACAGTTGGATCGTGTTGCTTTGGACGTGTTAGTGAACGTTCAAAATGTTTAATATGATTGTCGGTCCCGCCAAGAATGAAGTACGTTCCGTAATCCGTTTTTTAAATACAAGGAATGTTAAACCATTTGAAATTCTTCGTCCACTTTTAGAGATATAGGGTGAAATTGTAACAAAGGATCAAATGGTGAGAAAGTGGGTTCGACAATTTAATGATGGGTACACCAATGTTCATTACGAAGCTCGGAGTGGGTGGCCTTCTGTTGTTAATAATAGTTGGGTTGAAAAAGAGAATGAGAAAATTTGTGAAAAGAGATGGTCCACAATAAAATTGCTTTGTAATGAGTTTCCTCAGATTTACAAAACTGTTCACAGGTGGCATTTTTATTTTAAAGAGAGTACTAACAAGTTGTTTTCTGAATGTGAAAATGTCTTAACAATGAGATGGTACAACGTAGAAGAAAAGTTTCAGACATGTTTTTCATGTAAAAATAAATTTTGTTTTGAAAGAAGGTATTTTATGCGAGATTTTCCAAACCGGTACTTGGTTTCGCAGTATGCCTCGTAATCAAGAAAGCAATTTTACATGTTTGAAATTTTAGGAATGGCATTCTCGTACAGACACCACTACTGAAATTGGTACTTACGTATTATTGAAACCTATTGGCGACATAATATTAAACGAAGCGTATGGTTGCTAATTCAGCGCGTACGACACATAAGAAATCCGAGTTGCCAACTTAGCGAGTTATTAATAGAATTGGCGATTGTTGAGATAATATATATATATATATATATATATATATATACGTAAGTACCCTGAAATTATTGCTTAATAATCGTTACAGAATGATTTCTTTTATGACATTATTACTATTCTTGATAAGAATATATACATTCATATTCTTATCAAGAAGAGTTTCCTTTTAAGAAACCCTTCTTGAATATTTAAATATTTTTAATATGTAGCTCAGAATTTTGAAAAGCCAATTTTGTGGATTGCCCATTCCACGGTTCTTTGTTCTGTTTTCACAGTTCTTCAGTAAATATTCGGAATAAATGAATCGTATTCGAATAAAAACCTGGATTACATGCAATTAAAATCAGTTTTATCCATCACAACGTAATTTTTAAATTGTCTAACTCAACTTTCTTTTTCAAAAGCGTACGAAAGCGATTTTTCGAAAATCGTTTAATTATGATTCCTTAGGAGAATTCTGTCACTGAATGTCTTTAGGATGTGTATGGATTACCACTAATTTGTTTCTTAATGAACTCGTTAAATGATAACGAATTTTAAAAGGACTTTTTAATATAGAAAGATCCCCCGGAAAGATGTTAAGAACAAAAAGAGCTGAGTAATTTAAACGTCTCGTGTAATAAAAATGCCACACTAATACTATGGATCAATAATCAGTTTTCTTAATGATACACATTATTTTCGAAAGGAGAAAATTTATTCCTTTCCTTTTCCTAAAAGGAAAATTTTTTTCTTTTCTGATTTCTAATGATTAAAATAAATGTGCTTCAAAATAAATTTTATGTAGTGATTCTTCCAATATCATGCTTTCTAAATTTCAGACATTATTTACTCATAGTTAAAACTTGCATCCAGATTAAAACATAAAATGTTTCATGTATTAATAAAAATATTTCAAACTTAAATACATCATGTATACTTTGTAAAATGTAATTTTAGGCATTAAGTACTTTTAAATGTTTTTCAACAGACTTATCTTTTATAACTTTCATTTGCACTTTTTTCATCTATTTTTTTCAGACTTCATTCACAATGTAAAGTAATTTATGTAATTTGCTTAATATTAAGTTTATATTATTTATATATGTATATATTCGTAACTTTTCAACCATTTTGTATTTAAGAATCAGTTAATTGTTTTACTGCTTGTTTTAAATCTTTTTTCTAATTTTATTTAATTTTTAGAATATTTGATAGGATATTGATAAGTTTAAATATTCAATTACAATTTTAAAGAAGATACATTCGTTGGGTTAATTTATACGTAACTTTTTGAAAATTTTAGTTTAATTGTAATAGTTATCTACATTATCAAAATTAATGTCTAATCATAAATAAGAATAGCTTAAGCTTAGAAAATATTGCTTATAATTTGCCTAAGTTCCTAAAAAAATGCAGTTACATGTATAATTACGAATAATAATACATAATAAACTAAAACATTTTTGTGGATTTCTTCACTCATCTGGTACAGTGGTTAGTGAAGCTGACTATACTGTTCCGTTGGGCCTGGGCTCGAATCCTGGAAATAATATGGATGTTTTTGTAAATGTTTATAGTGTCTTTGTGACATGGGAGTATTTTAAATAGACGCCAAGGGTTTTTTCTCAAAATTGGGGAGGAACATTGCGAAATCGTACTGTCATTTGAATGGTGCTCAAAATTCCATGACACGATGAATTTCGTTAGCCTTTTGATCTGACATCATCGATCACGTAGCATAAACAACAACATGTGGATTATTTCGTAAAATTCTATTAACATTTTTAAAACTTCATTTAAGTGTTATTAGAATACTTCATGTTTTAATGTTCTTCAGGTTCTATTGAATGATTCGTTCTACATTTCCCCCGTCACATTAAATTATATATTATTTAATTACTTTAGATTTTTAAGTAAATACAAAACACAATATATATGTATATGTATATATATATATATATATATATATATATATATATATATATATATATATATATATATATATATATATATATATATATATATATATATAAAGATGATTACAAATATAACCAAAAAATATAGATGTGATTAAGACTCAACATATTTTATTCAAAAGTCATAATCGGAGCTAATTATTTGAGTTAATTAAACAAGAAATTGAAATATTTTCATTGATAGAATATTTAGAATACAAAATTTACAATTACTTCTTTGAAAAAAAAAACTGCACACATACCTAGACTTTTTTTATATTTTAGATAATTTCTTATAAACCTAACTGATTACAAAAGTTTATTTTTAAACTTAGGAGAAAACTATACGCTTAAAAAACTTCTTTGAGTTAACATTTGATCCTTTTGAATTAAACAAACAATAAGATGTATTACCCTTCAAGGTTTGGCAAAGATGGATCAACTTTCCTGGCTTCTTCAAGTAAAGCAAAAACTCGTTGTTTGTGCTAAGGAAAGATAACAAACATCATGAAAAGTAGAATAAATGCAAAGCATGTACTTCCTAATATTCGAAGAGTTTTAAAAGGAAAACACGGAAATATGATTTTTTTTTTAAATTCTTTAGCAGGTTTATATGGAAGCAACTTTTTGTCTTGGAAGTATTTTAAGATTTCTGTATGCTTCCGAAGTCGCTTAATTTATTGCTGTAAGCACATCAATATTTTTGTAAGGAATTTATTTCTGAGAAGAAAAGAGTTTACAGTACTTTTATCATATTTTGACATTCTTTTTTTATTTTAAAAGAAAAGAGGGGATTTTGTTTTTGTTTTCCCTTTCCTTGTTGTAATAAAACTAAATAAAATAGCCATGTCTGTATCTTAATTCATATTTTGTTCTAAGTATTTCTTAAAAAAAGTAATTGAGGAAAAATGTTGTTAAAATAATATGCAACGCTTTATTAAAGTGTATTTTCAAACGTGTACATAACTGAATTTCAGGTAACGATTTAAAGCTTAAAAACTGATTGAAAAAAGTCGTATATAAGAGTTTTAGAAAAAAAATTTGGGTAAATCTTCAATTACCTTGTCAAACTTTTAGTCTTTTCAAGAATGTGATTTTCAAGTATGAATAAAATTTTGTTTACTAAATTAATGCTTAGTTTTCATTAATAAAATGTTTTAAAATATTTTGCTTTCGATAAATTAAAAAATAATTTCTACCAAAAATTATAAGTTTTTTGTTTAGTTGTTGAAAAATGATGGATAACTTCTGGAAATAGACTAAAATTTTAAAAATAGTAATACTTATTAACTCTGTCAGATTTAGTAAGTCAGAAATTATACTAATCAAAGATTTTGTAATTTACATCTAGATGTTTACTCATTTAGATAGAATATTAATTAATTAAATAGAATAGAACTAATTAAAGATACTAAATTAACAACTATATATAATGTATATATTCAGTTTTATTATTATTTACTAGAGAAACAGAAATAATTTGTATATCAAAGATAAAGGAAACTAACAAATACTGGAATTTATATTATTATATTATTAGATTATTAACATTGTATAAACAGTATTATAAACATTGCTGTCTTAAGACCGCTCTTATATGTATATAAACAATTTATATAAAAGTGGGATTTATGTACAAAAGTGGGTACATATATGTACATAGTTGTTACAATAATTATGTATTTAATGAACAGAAAAAAAACATGATCCATGACTTTTAATGTAATTAGATCACGTCATTAAACACATTTTACTTTGGTTTCAGATTATTACGATAATAATAAGATATGCCAATATATGAAAATTTTCAATTTTATGCTGTTTGGAAATTAAATCTTAAATGTGAGCTGGAGTTTGAACAGAAATTTGTTCTTGAATCATATATGTGAGTTGGAGTTTAAAAAGAAATTTGTTGTAGATCTCCTTTTTATGTGTGCCTTGTAGAATTTTTGTATGGAATTTTTGTGTTTTCATAAAGTATGATATCTAAAAACAATACTCACAGAGACATAACAATCCTGGATAGAACCCAGTTTATTTAAGTTGTACTATACGTTTTCATATAAAGAGGAATAACTGTAACTAGTGAGCTGAACCAGTCAATTTTGATAAGTTGTCATTTCTCGCTTTAATGTTGTGTTCCGAGTGTTGGGTCATTTTCACAAGAAGACAAAACAAATACAAGAATGAGAAACGAATAATAAGGGTTGCCCAAATGAAAAGGGGACAAGTTCGATAAAAAGAAAGATTTTATAGGAGAAAACAAATAAAACACTCTGGAGGTTGCAACATAGATCCCATCATTTCGGCAGCAGCTCTATGTCTTCTCTCTAGAAAGAACGTTGTTGATTTCTTAAGAAGTCCTGTCCAGGTTCCTTCACTTCATCATCTAAATAGAAACTCAATACTACCTTAAGTGTCCTAAAGACCTAGAAGTCACAGGGTGACAAATTCAGACTGTATGGTGGGTTGCTAACATATCCCAACAGATTTTTAAAAAGTTATTTTAGTTTCACGGGAGACAAGTGGGCGGACATTGTCATGGAGATCCGATATGTCGTTTGTTGCCCTTCTTGAAAACTTTTACACCAACTCTTCCAAGACGTTCACACTAAGCAGTGCTTGCCACAGACTGCCACTTTTCTTCAATAGATAACTACATTAAAATCACCTCCTTCAATCAGAAATTGTACTACCACACATTGTTTCCATCTGGACTTATCCTTATATGGCACGATTTTACTCTCTATTAATTTCCACTACTGATAACAGGTTTTCCCTGTTAAACATCGTATGCGGTGTACACTTCCTTCCTTCCTTAGTGTCCCCGTTTAGTGGCTCAGCTATAGCTGCACTCATTCTGACGCAATTTCATGGGTTCACGCTTTTCATTTGGGGGTAATCCTTATAAAATAGTCATACTTATCTTCAAAAAGATAGCATATAAGCAGTAAAGGAAGTAAACAATGATACAATTCTTGAATAAGCAATTATAGACTATTTGGAAATGTGTTCCATCACACATAAGACGGAATTCAAGTTCTCGAAGCAAGTTCTAGGTTGAATGTGTTTGGCACTATTGCATATTTACTACGCTCACCATTGCGTATAAGTCGAACTCAATTTCGTTCTCAGAATTGAACATTTATTGTCTTTGAAATTTCTTATGTTTCAACAATTGATATTTAAGAATCACACAAAATTGATATTTAAAGATGTTGAAATAATCTAGTTTGACCATTTTTGTCGAATAGAAGTAATGTTGGACTCAAATGTTCGTCTGCTTTTTATTTGACCACATCGTTTCTTTTTGTTCAATTGTATTTCTTCTTTCAAATGGTAACATATGTTAATAATGTGACCAAATTTATTCTTGATATATTAATAGAGTTAAATTAAGCAGATGAATTATGAAATTCGTCCTAAAATTGAAATTCTTCTTGTACATGCTACATAAATCAACGATCCTTAACCGGTGTTTCAAGGAACACTAGTGGACCTAAATAAAGTGCTTCATCACACAAAAAGTGAAAATCAGTGATAAATTACAATGCTTTTTAAAACGAAAAGGAAAATGAAAGAAAGAAAAGCAAAAGTTATTGTTTTTTTCTTTAAATTTTTCTGGTGATTGATGTCTGTAATTGAAGCTGAATTTATTAAAATGCTGATTTCAGCGATGAAATGTTGCATAATAAAAACATTGGGTTTTTCTTTAATTAGTTATTATATATGTTTATCAGCTGCTTTGATTATCAAAAAAAAAGTATATGGAAAAAGAATGTGTGTGAGCTAGGGAAGAAACTAATTACTATTTAAATATTAGGTACGATTACATATTTTATTTTCAGCCTGATATTCTTTCTTTTATAAATTTAACTATACATTACATAAACTTCCTGACATACACTCCACAAGACGAAATGGAAACCTGGCTATCCCTAAAAACGACTCTAACATATTTTTCTTTTGACGAGAGAGAGAGAAATACTCACTATTCCCATGATAATGTAGTACTCAAAAGAAGAGTAACCTAGATCGAGCGAGAAAATTTCGGAAGCATCTGCATAGATTTAAATATTTTAACTTGTACGTAATGAGATTTGAAAACTAGATCTTGTTCGATCCACTTGGCTACAAGATGCGTATCTCCTTAAAAAGGAACTTATTTTTCTCAAGGAAATGTTTTTTATGCTGAATTTTTATGTCACTCTTCAAAATGCTTCTTTTTCTACATAGTATTGTAAAAAATGTTATGGTTCTGGAAACAGGTAAAGTTATTGGAAGGTGTTAGAAAAAATCTTAAAAAGACTACTTTTAACTTTTCGTTTTCTGTATTTTGTCCTTCTCTTACTGTTATTTAGGATATCTAATACATTTATTTTGTATAAGTGTTTAATTTAAGAGATTTTAAGTAATGGAATTGTTATTTTTATTTATATAAATTTATGTAATCATGAAATGTTGTTAAATTTTACAATTTGAGTATTTATAATAAGCGGAATGAGAACATTATGAGCACACATATCAGTAAACCTATCAATACATTCAATAATAAATACATTTGCCAACATAATTATTCTGTATATTAAATTACTCATACATTAAAAGTAGTTATTTTTTAAACTAGAACAACACGATATGAATATTTTAAATTTAAATATGGCTTCAGATAGAGAATATTAAACATTACATTCACATTTTAAGCTTATTTTTGAATAAAATATATTTTAAGGAAGTACTTGTTTAGTTATATAACATATATAAATGTTCTTTGAAAAAAACTTGATAAAATTAAATATATAATTTTGTATCCGTTAACATCATATAGTTTCTTCTACTTAGCACTGAGGAAATATAGAAAATACAATTTTCTTAAACAATGGAATTAATAACTATTAAAAATAATTTATTATTATTATGAAAATATTCATATTTATATATTTTTCAAAAAATGACGAATTAGGCAATTGAAGAATGTAGCAAAACTCTTAAGATTAAACCTATTCTAGATAACGATAAATTTCCTTAATAACATTGCTATTTTCCAAATTTTACATAAGAATTAACAATAACATTTGGTATTTAAACTCATCCGTACACAAATATTGCTTTAAAAATAAATATACAAACCCTTTTCTCTCCATACATATAGAGTTCCATCATCTCTGGACCATCAGTACATGTAATTCGGATGCATGATTGTAAGAGGAACACGTAGTCACGTTTTAGTTGATCTACTTCAGCAGACATATCCTGCAAGTTTCTGAAACAAAGAGTTCTTATTCTGATCCAAATAAGTGGATACATTCTGAATAGCGTAAGTACTTAATTCGTAGATATTCTTGGAATTCAAGATGTAACCAAATATGAGAACTAAGTAGTTATTCCTTAAATTCTCAATGTAACAATGTATTTGCATCCATTTATCTAACTGCAGACTAATGTGGGGTAAAGTTGGGATGTTTATAGACTCAACAAGGGCTGATTGAATCAATTATTTCATCTACTTATAATATTCACATAGTTTCCTCCTTTGTAATTACTTTGAATTAATATAAATTCTCTCTCTCTTTGTTTAGGTTACGAGACTGATTTTAATTAAAAGATAGACAAAGGAGAAAACTTTTAGGGATTATTCTCGAAGGTATAACCTTATAGATGAGAAGTTACACATTCTTTAGAAAAACTAAATGAGAGAATAATATCTAAATTTAGTTTTATTTTAACAAATTAAAATTTTTTGAGAATAATAGATTGTAGCAGGAATAGGTATTTAACCTTTAAAAAAGTTTTAAATCTTTTTATACTTATGTTTTCATTATAAATTTTTAATTTCACATGAATATGTGAATATATTTTTATAATTGTATTAAGACTATTGAAAGGAATTAAAAAATATTATTAGTTATTTTAACGACAAAAGTGTCTAAAACATAAATTAGTTTTATGAAAGAAATAATCCACGTAAAAGAAACAGTCGGAAACCATTACATTAACAGCATGATGTGTGGAAAACACAACAGTATAATTTTTTTTATTGATCTAAAGGATGCAAATATGTTAAGCATGTGAGGATGCAAATGCAATGAAGATTTTAATTGTTGTTGTAAGCAAGGATAGGAAACTGGAAAAAAAATAATTTACATACGAAGTTTTCAAAAAAATTCTAATTTCACAAATCAAAATTTTAAAGCTTTATCAATGACATAAAATTAAATTTTGAATTCTAGAAATTGAATTCATAGAAACAACCGAGATGAACAAATAATACATATGTGTCACGAAGTGAACAACATGATTTAGAAAAAGTTTTCAAAACGCATCTCTTCAATTTCAAATAAATAATAAATGAGAAAATTTCACTTTGGGAAGCAACTCAGAAAAATTCAACAAATATTCTATATGACAAAATACTGTAGAACGTATTTTATGTCATTTTCAAGGGTAATTTCAAAGGTTTTAATTGAATAAGCGAAATCATATAAGCGAAATGACATTGGTAAGTCTGAGTGTGAAAACTTGACACTATGTCGCCAGTTTGTTCTTTCTGCTTTATTCAAAAAATTATGTATCTAATCATTCTGACAGCGTTAACATAGCAAGAAATCAATTTTAGCAAGATCAAAGTACCATGTCATTAAAAATTCCATTGGCAATGCTGGTGAAACGTTTTAAATGGTTGACCCTTCTATAAAAATATCTGTCGTTGTTCTAATTTTTAGGAATTCTTCTCAATTTGATAAAAACAGGAGAATTCACATGAGCACGAGAAGTGCAAAGACTGAAATTTTCTAGAAGTTATTGTACTTCACACTCTGTCGAAATCGCACTATCCCAAATGAAATTTGCCTTCTCTAATGTTGTTCTTTAATGGAATGCTTATCGCCACTCAAAATGGCGGAATGAGGAGTGATCTGAGCACTCACAGCTGCTTACTGTGATTCCTAAATTGCTCTTGCTGCAACATCCGGGACAGTTTCTGTATTTCGTCATTCAGAAAGCGATTGCGATTCTGGAGCATTTCGAGTTTGGAACGGAGCTCTTTCAATTCTTGTTTCTTCTTCTCAAAGTCCCTAGAGAATTAATTGTACATGGGAATTAAAAAAAAAAGCAAAAAATAACAGTAAATAAGTTTTTGATGCTATGTGAAAAGTGCATACTTTAAATGAAAATGCGAGAAATGAGCGTGTGATGATTATCATACGATTTTTCCAGAAATATCAAAGAACGATAAAGATAATATTCTAAAGGCTAAATAGTTAAGTTTTTGATTTGTAATAAATATTTTGCACATGACGAGGAATTATTTTTTTTCTCGTGTTTTATACTTCTAGTACCTCAATTACAGCAAATGCAATGAAGTATTTTGACATAGAAAGAATATGTTTGTACAGGATGAGTAAATGATTTTTCACGCTAAATAAACAAACATTGTAAATTTTTTCACACATAACTTAATAATAGGGAAAATTTGTATCGTAAAATATCGTCGATCAAATTCCCCAAATGAAAAGACATCACCAATTCAAAAAAATGTCATCTTTATTTTCATTGTGTTCAAACACGTGGGAACGGTCTCCCCTACTGGTTGTATATCACAACATTTAACAATGTCTTTTGATTTGACGAAATTGGTCGATGGTGTAATACGTAAGTGCTCAAATAACTGTAATTAAAATCTGTAAGAATTTATAACTACAATAATATTGATAAATACTTTTGTGACTGAGAATCATTACAATGGCTTCCATTGCAATGTAAGTTGTTATTCTATACAATGTCAAATCTTTATTTTCGGAGTATAAAAATCTTTAAAAACATTCTTATGAATATTAATCTTTTTTGTGAAGTAGTATTCATGAACGGCAGAAATTTTAAACAATGATTTTCCCGTTAAATAAGCCTCAAATTTTTTATTTATAAGTTTTAACATTAAGAGTTATAAACTGAATAGGAAGAAAAATATTTATCTAAGTTTTAATGACAGCCTTTTAATATAGGTAGAAGTAGAAATACAGCTGATTAGATTCGATACGTTCTACATAAATTCAAAAATGTTACAATAAAGAAAAAAATGAAAAAAAGCTTGTTTAATATTAAAATTAGTAATGAAATAAAGGACTCAATATTAAAATGTTAAATTCTTTATCCGCTAATTTTAAAATAAGGATTAAAAAAAATGAGTGTACCTGTCTAGTTTCAGTTTTTGAAGTTCTGATTCTTTGAACTCTAAAGCCATTCTACAGCTTTTCTCTCTGTTTAGGCACTTGGCAAGCTCGCACTTGACGGATCTAAAAATGCATTAAATATAAAAAAAAAGATTTTGTGACACATATGTTTGAAGGATAAAATTGCTTTGAGTATGCTGTAAATTTTTAGTTTGGCCATAGAATTTTGAGTTTCTCCACCAGAATAAGAGTAATATATATATAATGCCATTAATTCTGCATATTCTATACGAATTGTAGCAACGGAATTATTTTTTGTGTTGTGCATAGTGTGAGGAAGAGGCAGACCAAGTACAATATGGCCAGACAATATAGAAAATTTTTTGCGAAATATCGGCGTAAGCAGATCAAAAACTATAGAAACTCTAGATGGTTCAGACTATCAGATAGTCTTGGCTGTAATGCTTAAGAAGAGAAGTATAGTTTATACATAAATAGGGTACAGTAAAAGTTTCTTTTTATCGCACTCGCGTCCTTTTTAAATACTCAAATTTAAATTTTACGTCCGGAATAATGAGCAGTGCTATTTCAATTATGTATTTAAAGAAGGATGAATTTTTAAAATGGTTATTACATTATTTCGTATTTTTGTCTGAATGAAACAATATTGGAGGTAACATTCTTTGAAGGTAAAATATGACAAACCTATATAAAAACAAAATTTTGGTTTGTAAAAAAATATAAACATAAAAAAAGGAAAGATTTTTTAAACTATCTTCTTATATCTTAAATAATATTATATAAATATTATTTTCACTGAAGAGAAAATTCCTTTAATTCACATTGTCTCAGGAGTCAATATTACCAACTATATATATATGTTCCTCCTATTTCATAAATTTCTGGATCTGCTTTTAGAGACTCCCAAACAATTAATGAGAAATCTCTCTAAGATATACTTCATATAAAATTCTTAAATCAACATAGCTGGAAAAACGAATTATATTTCTTGAATTTTTTTCTATTCCTCTTTATAAGGGAATTCTTGAAAAATTGCTGAAAAGTTAACTAAAAAAGTATTTGTGACAAAAATTGATATCTAAATGAGCCATTAAACAGAAACAGCATGCCATTAATTCATTTTTCCTCACACGTAAAATGAGCTTTGAGAATTCATTTTTTAGTTAATTAACATTGATTTTTTTATAAAATTAAGTATTAGATATTTCCTTATCCCGACTTCAAATAAAATTAAATAAATTGAGTTCAAAACGAAATTAACGCAGCTTTTTAAATATTAGGTTGGAGAAAAAGAAATCCATTATTTTTTAAGAGAATTCAAGACTTTATTTAACATGTTTCGGATTGTCCGATTTGGGTCAAATATGCCCCGTTTTGTTGTATAATGTGTTGCCATTTTAAAGGTAGCTTCATAATGCCTCTCTCACAGAAGTCTTGTCCCTTATTGGCGAAAACATCTAGTAATCAATTTTCATAATCTTCTCTTGATTCCAATTTCTTATAACTCAGGAAGTTTTGCAATGCGAGAAAAAGGGGGTAATCGCTCAGTGCCAGGTCCGGACTATATGGTGGATGCGTTAAAACTTCCCAACCAAGCTCCCAGAGGTCCTGGTGAGTCACTACAGAAGTGTATGGCCTGGCGTTGTCCTGATGGAACGCAACACATCTTCTGTTGGCCATT
Organism: Trichonephila clavipes; assembly: GCA_019973935.1. NCBI lineage: Eukaryota > Metazoa > Arthropoda > Arachnida > Araneae > Nephilidae > Trichonephila > Trichonephila clavipes. The sequence goes on from BMAU01021435.1 coordinate 1,302,238, forward strand.
TCTGGTCAATCGCTAGCTTCAAACGGACTAGTTGTTGACAGTAGAGATCTGAATTTAGTGTCTGGAAGTAACGGAAGCGACTCATAATAAATGATTACTAACCAGTCCCACCAAATAGAGTAAAACCTTTCTGGTCATTAATCCTGGTTTGGCCACTGTTTCAGCTGCTTCACCGCGCTTTGACCAAGATCGGTTTCACACAATATTGTTATATGTGATCCATTTCTCATTCCCAGTCACCATCCGTTTAAGAAATGGGCCGATTTCATTCCGTTTGGCCAAGGTTCCGCAGATGGAAATTCGATCCATCATTTTTGTTGGTGTTACCAGGAGCTTCTTTTTGAATCCAACTTTGCGCAAGTGGTTTAAAACTGTTTTATAGTTGATTTTTAGCTCCTGGGCGATGCTACGACTACTAACATGCCGGTCAACTTCGATTATTTCTGTGATTTTATCGACATTTTCGATGTTGGGCCTGCCTGTTCGAGGTGCATCTTTAGCATCAAAAAATGCCTGAACAGAATCGATGAAACCAAAATTGCATGTAATTAGCTGTTATCTCTCGGCACCATAAACACTATTCATAATTTCAGCCACCTGGCTTGCATTTTCGCCTTTATCAAAGAAAAACTGTAAGACATACCGAATTTTCTCTTTGTTAACTTCCATTTTTAACATTAATTTTAACATTTTTATTAAACTATCTTTTCTTTACAAAGAATAATAAATTTCCCCGAGACAGTCTATTTATCTTTACGCTGCAAAATAATCATTGAAAAAGTATATCGTGAATTTTCTAGCTGTGAAATAATGCTTCACATATTAGACAAATTTATGTCCTAGAAGGAAAAAAAAGCTAATTTACTTAAAATAATTCTCCTTTGCTTAATAAATTTGTAAACAGATTAATTAAAATCTCAATATATGTTACATAAGACATTTTCACATCAAGTCATTGAGACATTGACACACTTTTCATACCGAATGTAATCCTGGCTTTTCCAAGCAAGCAGATTATTATCCCTATTCATTTTCTCATATCCAGCTGTTATTAATTATGGAAACAATGTAGTATTTCTTCTTTGTTGAAAACCTTTGATTCGAGACATGACATTCAAAAGGGTCTTAAAAAAATCTAAAACATTTAACATTTTAGAGGAAATATTTATTTCAGTTTTAGTAGTTTCATATTTTATAAATTGAGATTTTAGCAATACTATTCTTTTTTATTTCCATAAATTTTAGTTAACCACTAAGAATCTACATAAAAGATTCTTAAAGTGGGTGAAAAAAAATTTCTAAGAGAATTTTGAAAGCAAATTAAAGTTGAAAGTTTTTCAAATTCCATAAAGGCCACTTTTTATTTCATTGATAAATATTCACCTTATAATAAATTTATACATCTTATTATTCAATTTTTCATAAATAAATATTCAATTATTTCTATGTGTTTTAAATAGCATCTAAATAACGCAGGCAAAATCATTTATGTATATTTCAGAAACTAAAATTCCTAAAGAATTATTGCTTAGGGCTTGGAAATTAAATTTATGCATTAAATTATAAATATGATCCGGTATCTAAAACTTTATCCGCAGTTGAATTATCTTAACAGTATAAAAACCTGTTTCAGATATAATATTTTGATTTTAAAAACTATTATTTTTTTGTTTTTTCAAATAGTGGATAAGATTACATTTAAGAATAGATCCAAGAAATAATGCAAGAAAAGCATGCACTATTCCTGAAAATGCAAGTGCTATTGATCTTGATCGAAAGCGAATGCTGTGGTAAAAATGCAAAGGTATGCAAAGATAATCCAGTCCAAGTTAAAACAATAAATACGAGAAAAAATTAATTTAAATCCTCTCATTTTATAAGTTTTAGAAAAAAATTTGTGAACAATCAATATTGCAGTCAAATTGAATGAGATTTCCAAAATTAAAAGGAAAAACGCATTTTATTTGAGCAAGTCCTGCTGGAGATTAATTTAAAAATGCTTCAGAATTTTGCTGCGTAATACTTATGCTATAAATTTCTAATAAGAATATCTTAAAGTTTTAATTGGATTGAAACATAATCCGCATAAAATATTTAATGTTTTATAGATTTTACAACAATTTTTCCTAAGTTTCTTTCATATAAGAATCTATATGAAACAACTCAAAATTGGAGCATCTAAAATAAAATTAAAAAAAATATTGCAATTTATTTACCATTTTTAATCTGTGGCCGCGATAGCTAAGTGGTCCAGTTAACGAACTTGTGGATGGCGTGTCATGGGTTCGAGCCAAGCATGGCTGAAGATCCGCGGTGTAGAGGGTCCGATTCACGTTAAATATGTCGAGGCTCAAACGTCCTCCCGTTTGTGTGGAGTGGAAGTTAGAAGGGGTGCCAGCTCAGGTATCGTCCTCGTCACTTAACCGTGTTCCAAGGGTCCGTAAACCAATAGCCTTCGTGCAGCTTTCTAGGGCGACATAAATATAACTCTGACTCTAGCCATTTTTCATCTGCTTTACCGTAAGAGTTTTGCTAATGTTGTGAAAATGTTCGCACGTCATTAAATTTTTAGATGTTTAATGTTAGAAGTGGAATTCTAACTTTGGAGCACTTCTGCTTTGTGAAAATAATTTATTAAAGTTTACATTAGGATTTACTGTAACAACAGTGAAACATGCAACGCATGTTGTTTTCTCTGCAGTGATACTTTGCTTGTGGAAAATTTAGTTTTATAGGGAATTAGTTTATAGCAAATTTACTACAATACTCACACACACACAATCACGGAATAATATTATAAATTTCGAGTTCCAAAAAGTTCACAAGTTTTTCTTAAAGTTTGTCTGATAAGAATAAAGTTCATACCTGGAACCAAATATTTTTTTCTAACATAGCACATGATATATAGTTTTAATATGTTATTGATCATAAATTAAAAAGATACTGCTAAAAAAGGCTCAAATTATAAATTATTAAAGACCACTACCATTTTTTTTAAATATGATATGAAGTTATGAATTTTCAAAAATAAAAATGCAGTATTTATATTCTAAAAAACTTACATTAATTCATTTTGTAGTACTGTTAAGCGTGACTCCCCCACATCACTGTCAGAAGAAGAGGACTCTCTGAAAAAAAAACGCGTTAAAAAAGGTTAAATAAGTTTTTTAGTAGGAAGTGTGATAAACATTTTTCTTTCTCACTTATTAAAATGAAGCTAAAAAACATGCTCACGTTAATTACCCCCCGTTTTTATCAACTTAATCACCATGTTTATGTGAAGAGTACCCTCCTTTATTAAAAGACGGTTGTCCGCTTGAATAACGTTTGTATTTCAGTATAATATATTTTTTCCCATTGAGCTGACTATAAAGTAGTTTCTTTTAATATGTAAAGCATACCCTTAAATAATTTACTCTTTACATTACAATATTTTTTATAACATCTATAGAAATTTAAGCATCAATGATAACTTGCTTACAACCATGTGTCTTTCTTTATACAATATCAAATTCATTGAAAATATGCAAATAACTTATTTCTCGTCTCATGTTTTGATAAATAATTCCAAGTTTTTAAAAAAGTAATTCCTGGTCAGGTAAATATAACATCATATACAACAAAAAATACACAAAACTGAAGAAAAATAAGCTGTGTAAACATTTTTTGTTTATCTTCTTTTGGTAAACGCGTAATAAGATTAAAATTAATAGTTGATAAAATATTTACCGATAAAATAATGAAACGCATTAAAAATATATGTTATATGTGATAACTAAAAATTATACATGAAATTAAAAATAATCAACATTAATAAAATTAATAAAAAGTTTTTTAGTAATAAAACTTTGCGAATTTTTTCTCTATGTATGAAGAATATTTGTTATTCAAAAGGAAATTTTGATAAGCTCGTATTTTTAATTAATTACCGATTGGAAAATTAGTCCCGTTTTAAATCTTTTTGTTCTGAATAATTGTAAAATTGAAATAGCCCTCCCTCTTATATAAAGACATACTCGCGATTAACGGAGAAAGCAATGGACTTTAAATCAAGTCATGAATTCGAATTCATTCCATCAAGAGAGAAAGAGACATTCTCTTTTGGCCCTCACATTTTACAGCCTATGAAGACTATGAAATGGATTATGTGGAGTATGAAGAAGCAGATATTATCCGCTCAACGGTGTTTGGACATAAGGAAGTTTCAATCCGCACACTCCCAAATGGTAAAAGGTTCGTGACAAAGAGTTTCCTGTTCAGAGATTTTCAAGTGGGGTCGTTAATCCACGTTCTGGCTACTCTAAGAATCCTTACGTGGAATGATGAATAGTTGCACATCAAATTTAACAAGCCTGCCATCCTTTTGAGTGGGGCCTCTAATTCTGTAGATGAAGCATCATCTCAGATATTGCTCTTTCACGAATTTCATCACAAATAGACTATTTTAATCATTTAAAAATGTAGTATTAATAGAAAAAAGAAATAAAAAAAGAACCCTGTTATTATTACTTTTACAATAACTAAGTCGTTGTAACCCCGTTGGGATATAATAGGAAAAAAAGTAAATTAATAGACTATAAATATAGTTTTAACTGAATTATTCTTTTTACGGGTTCTATTCGCGATTCTTGCTAACCCTTTTGGGAGAATTCCTTTAACCATTCTATGATTATATAAAACCGCTTTCTGTGAAGGAACCGTGATTTATGTTAAGGAGAGTAATTATTTAAATACAAATGAAGAAAGAAAGACATAGGCGATTGTTGTCGTGTTGAAGCTAAGACGTAAAAGATATAATTATTGAGAAGCTACCGGAGTTCTCAAGTAAAAAAAGATCAGAAGTATCAATTTAGGAAGATTAGCATTGTTGTGGATACAAAGGTTTCTATAAGTATTGAACTAATTATTATAGATATTTAAATTATTAAATAATTTGACAACTCCCTTAGCTTAGGTCGAATCTAGATAGTGATTTGATGATCATAATAAAAGTGTTGGTTTTTTGTAAATATGTTTCGCTCTTTGGTACATTCTAACACATCTACGGGTGAGAGTTCGCAACATTCTTTATAACAGGATTTATTTGAAAAATCAACTGTTTTTCTACAGCGATAATTTATATCATAATATCTCAATGGTTAATTAGAGTCTATTAAGCGTACAATGGAAACAGCAACAAAACAAAAAACATAAATTATTTTAAAATTAAAACAGTGTTCTTATAGCATCAACTTTATATTTTTGCTTTATTATATGTTATGAGGATGGTAGAATAAAACTAACATTCGTTACGCGTGCAATATCAAGTAAATGTATAAGAATGAGAAACAAAATGAATATTTTTCAAGCATAACTAGAAATCAATATTGTCTGTCTTTGAAAAAAATGGAAGTCATGATGTAATGCATGCCAGTTTAATCTTCCCAATGGATGAAGAAATATGAGAAATAAAATAAAACACTCTCTTATAAGAGCTAAAAGTTAAAAATGATATGTAGAAAAAACCCATTAATTAAAAATTTTCTGTTTTCACTTCCTTTGTTTTAAATTTTAGCTGAACAAAATTAATACGGCTTTGGATATACGAAGAAAATTAATTGAAAGCTAATGACCATGGCTTAAAATTTCACACCTAAAGAAAACTATTCTCTCCAGGGAAATTTCGCAAAAAGGCTTTCGGATAAAGTTACTTTGCGCAACGGAGCACAAAATGAAGACAGATTGCGACTTAATTTATATTTAAGAGCATTTTAGCACGACAGATTGCAGATAAAATCTAAAGGATTTAACAGCATTAGGTTAGATCCTACAACTGGCTAGATAATAAATATTACAAGGTAATAAATCTGCTACAGATTTCAACAGATTTCTAATAAAGGTTTTAAGAATTTATTAGTATTTTAAGAGCTATTATTGAGAAAAATGCACGTAAATTTTATTAATAATAGAAACCCAAATTATATCTCTTATACACAGTGGTGGCCAAAATTGTGGACACTTTTTAAAATTGTTATGTTTTTTAACTTTGTATGCCTATAGAAAATGTTACGTTGCACAAAAAACAAAGTATTTCATATACTTTTGCCACAGCTGTATAGCTGGGAGGATAATGTTTATTACATGCTGTAATATTAGCTCCTGATGAAGGCTGCGTTGAAAAGTGCTGGTGGAACAGATGCTGATACGGATATTGGAAATACAGGGGCGCAGATACTGGTGAAGCTATTGGAATTGGAGAGACTTTTGGAGTTAGATCATGTCACTGCGTTGGTGTCACTCTCTCTTGCTCCTCACGATTTTAGAGTCTCTTTTTGAGGTGAAATACGTCCCGCCCACGAAAGTGACACGAGATGTATAGTCACTTCTGTTTGGACGTATTTGGAGAAACCATTCTTCGATTGGTCCAAGTCTCTTTCGCGCGGTGTACTTTGAAACCGGTGGCTAGCGTGGGAACTGTGTCAACATCTTACTGTCGGCTAGATCAAGGGAGGTCAGAGGTCGACTTCCCTTAGGACATCAGCGCCGGCGTGTCCAATGTCGGAGGGAAGGTTTGTTCTGGGTACCTTCTTTTCCGAACGAATGCAAATACTTAACCGATCACGCCAAAACGATCACCTTCGTGTGATGTTGGTACTAGTTCATATAGATATCACACCGCCGCATACTTCCCTGCCAGTGTTTCGGCGAATAGGCGAGCGAACGATACCATATTCGTGGCGAGCATGTAAGCAGTTGCGTTACTTGTGTGAGACGGCTTTGAGCAGTAACGGCTTATTTGCATCAATGTTTGACGGTTTAATTGCGTCTATGTTTGACGGTTTGGTTGCTTTTGCGGTGGATAGATGGCGCCACAACTGCGGCGCGCTAAGAGTGCGGTTCATATCACGTCCGGGTCACCACTGTCGGAAGGAAGGTTCGTTCTGGGTATCTTCCGTTCCGAACGAAAACAAGTACTTAACCAATCACGCCAAAACGATCGTCTTCGCGTGATGTTGGTACTAGTTCATATAGATATCACACCGCCGCACGTTTAAAGAGAATTTAATACTAAATTCACTTAAAAAAATAAAATTTAAATGTTTGCAACGTAAAAAAAGTTATGCTGCAATAACTGTCGATATACATTAGATACTGATGATAGCAGTGAGTTATCAGAACTTTCTGAGGCTGCCTTTATTCTTTATTACAGCTTCACATCGAGGTTTTATTGAGCAGAAAATAGATTTAGGCTCTTTATTCGTTATTACTTGATCACAGGAAACAATTTATCCTCAATTAGTTCCTATTTATTTCATAGGTACCTCATTCGGACAAGAGTTTTCAAACGGTGCCACACGTTTTTGATAGGACCGAGGTCAGGACTGTTTCCTGACCAGGACAACAAATCAATGACCTTAGAACGGTACCAGTCTTGCAATACTTTACTGTGTGGCAAGGAGCAGAATCTTGTTGAAAAATAAATGAAGCATTGTTGGCAAGTAAATCCCTGATGGAAGGCAAAAGTTTGGGTTCTAGAATAGTGTCAATGTATTTTATGACATTCAGAGTCCCATCGATGATATGAAGGTAACCGAAACCGTTTGTTGATATACATGACTAAATGATAAAACTATGTGGGTACTCCACAGTTGCCAGAATGCTGTCAGGATGTAGCATTTCTGCTATTCTACGTTTTATATATTTTAGGCTATCACTCCGAATAACCATATTTTAATTTAGTCCCTCTATATAACTTGTGACCAATAATCATTTCTCCAGTTCTAGGTGTCGTCCGCGTCACTTGACCATGGTTCAAAATTACGTTGCCACAAGTCCTCGTTTAGCCGAACTGTGGCTACTTTAATATTCAATCATTCATTCGGTATCTAATGTATATCGACAGTATTTGCAGCATAACTTTTTTGAGTAGCAAAATTTGAATTTTCTTTTTTGTATTGAATTTAGTATTAAATTCGCTTTAAAATGATATAATATACTTTGCATTTTGCGCAACATAAATCTTTCTATAAGCATGCAAATTTAAAAAACATATCAATTTTAAAAAGTGTCCACAATTTTGGCCACCACTGTAGATTAAATGTCTTTTTCTGACTAATTTATAAGACCAACAGAACTTAAGCCTACTTCTCCTTAGTGTAAAGATTATGTCTTCTTTTCAGATTAAAAAATGCTCTCAAGTTATTATTATATCATGATTTTTCGTCATTATAATAGGCCATACTTTTTATTTCTGATTTCAGTTTGAATCAATCGTTTTTCTCTTCATTATGAAGAGTTTTTTTTGTCGATTCTTATATTTTAAAGTTAAATTGATAGTTTTTTCGTATTAAAAAAAAGTAAAAAATTGTACCTATTTATAAAATATTTCAAAATTTTAGAGATTGTATGAAAAATGAATATATTTGTTGTACTCCATAGGGGGTCTTTCGTTTTAAATATTTTTAACTTGATATTTTTTATATCTCAAAATGTGTTCTAAATTATTCTGTAATAAATTATTCAAAGGCAAAGTTACACAGGCATTTTAACAGCCCATTTATATTATTTAGATTTGTTCTGCCTAAGATGTTGGCCCAGAGGGAACTATATACTATCAGCTATTGACATCGGATTGTGTTCCTTTCTTGCGAGCGAACCCTTGGCAGAATCATCGTCACTTGCTTTTATCGTACCTATTGATAACAACAGTCAAAGACACAAAACAAAAATTTAAACTTCTACTTGTCAAGCTAGATGCTTTGTTTGAATATATGAAAATATTTTACTATAGAAAACGCACGCATCGATGCTACATACATAAAACGAATTTAAATAAGATGAATTTCAGACAATAATATGACAGAGAACTTATTATACTATAAATCAGATTGAATAAAAAAATTTAAATTAAAACTCCAACGATATTGCACGGGAAAAATTTTGAGCAATTTGTATCATCATCAAAAAGTAAAAAAATCTAACAGGAAACTCTAGAGAATTTCACGATTTCATATCAGCCAAAATTTCATTTCGCAGCAAATTAATTTGTTAAAAAAAGTTACCTTTTAATGATATATGATAGATACGATTATTCGAAAATGTAGGACATTTTTAATGTTTTTCATTAAAAAATTCTCTCAAACAAAGGAATTATCTTTGCAGTGCATTAAAAGAAAGCTATGTTGCGAACGGAATGTTTAATCAAGTTAATTATCATATTTAATTAGCTGGGTTTTGCTACTGCGAATAAAATCCTTGAAGATTTCACTTTTAGAATAAATTATTTTACCGAATTTTTTAGTTCAGTCTTAACGGATATTTGATATATCTCTCTCTCAGAAGAATTATTTGTTTTTCTTATTAAATTTATTTTTCTAAATTAAACACACACACACATACACACACTCTCTCTCTTTATATATATATGTATAAAATCTTTCTCTCTATGTATATTATTTGTGTGTGTATGTTTGGGTATTTGTGTGTGTGTTGTTTTCTTAATAATGATATATTAATGACATTTTTTTAGCATATATATATACTCATGTCCAAGATTGCCTTTAGATATTTAATAATAATCATATTTAATAATAATCCTCGAAGCAACTAATTTTTGTAGGGAATGTGTGAAGTATGTACGTAGTAAGAATTATATATAATCGGATTTTTTTATTTAATTTAATTTAAAGAAAAATCATCCAATTGGAAAAAACTATAGTTACAGATGGGTTGCAGATGGTATTAAATGGTTTTTAATAAAAGCATACAAAGGTCAGCTGAACGTAAACAAGAGTTTAGTGGAAAGTAAATATCTGGGCAGTACAAAGTTTGATTTTAGTGTGTAAGAACTCAAAATCGTTTGTTATGGCCTATGATTTGGATAACTCTGTAAAATGGCGAATTATAAGCTCTTTAAAAGCATGAGATGTAATGTACAAGCTGTTCCATGTGAATATTTTAAGATCAATAGTGTGTACGGAATTTCTACGTGAATTTATTTGTGTAGATATTGCAAGACAGAAGTTCGCCATGGAAGCAATTTCAGAACTCTGAAACTGCTGTAAGGAGGCTTAAACAAAGCCGTAAGAGTATGACAACATCTTCTCAAGATCGAAATATGACAACTACTCGACGTAACAGGAGGTCTGCTGTTTGCCATTTACGTTCAGAGTTTGAAGTCATCGCTAGAGTTCTATAACGAAAATCTGTGTACAAAAGGCTTAATGGAAACGGCTTTTATATCAGAAAATCAAGAATATGTGTTTCACAATAGCAAAAAAGGGATCGATTTAAATGGTACATTACACAACAGAATAGAGTGAACACCAACGGATCTGTATATGTTCTCTTTATTGAAGAGTCGAGGTTTCGTTTAACATTCGGCTCAAATGATTTTTACTTAAGAAGCGAGAAAGTTTCGATCAAGCATTGTGGTATGAAGTCTTTTCGGTAGCGCAGTTGTGATGTTATGGAAATGAATTATGATTGCCGGACAATCCGCAACCTTTTACAGGTAACAAGGTCAGATCTTAGAAGCTCATGTAAGACTTTACAGAGATGCATATGGATTTGACTTTTTATTTATCACCTATAATGCTCATCCGCATCAAGCAAACCTTATTGACGAATTCTTTTCAAGTGAAATTATTGGTAAAATATATTGGCAACCAAAATCTTCGGATATGAATTCAACTAAGAACTTACGAGACTAACTACCTCGGAAAAGTAGTTGCACGGAGACATCTTCGTCCTGCTTTGAAGACTGAATTGCTGGAGGAGTGAGTGAACTTAATTCCCAAACTGTGGATAACATTACCAGTTTTATATTACACTGTGATATATTTATGCAAATTAGGGGTGATCACATTCTATATTAAGATCAAAGGTTTTAATTTTTTTTCTCAGTTTTTCTTTTTTTCTGAACATTCTTTGTCATATATATTTCCCATTTTAAATATTTCATGATGAATTTTTATATCATATGCAGTGTTCTTAAACTATTCCTTTTGTATTTATGTATTATGATATTATGCCCAATTCCACTTAAATCAATAAAATTTTGTATCTTAGGTTTCTAAAAAATGTCTCTAACCATGAAATTATATTTATGCACGAACTCTTTAAATTGTGATTTTGTTAATCCATCTACTTCTAACATTACTCTCCTTTTTCACTTTTGTATAGAGCAAATTTGTGACTTTTTTGCACCTCTCACAATGTTATCTCTTTAAATCTAATTGAAGTAAAAACCAATCCTTCAGCATTTTAAACTTAAAAAACTGCTGAACCATAAGAATCTGGAGAAATTCTTTTAATAAACTTATTTTCTTTCACGGAAGCCTGTGGAAGCGTTTCCAGCACTATTATTTTACTTTTACCACTCGTAGGAGAAGGCTGAGATGCATATACATTATCTTCAGTTCCTTCAGATAATCACAACCCATTTTTAAAATTCTAAAATTAATTTCCAAGCCATGTAAAGAAAACTAAATAAAGATGTGTTTGATTTTAATAACTGCATCGCATTTTTAATTGCCATAAACTAACCAAATCAAACAAATTTTAATGATATGTAATTAAAAATATTCTTATATACAGGGTGATTCATAAATAAGTATACATGTAGTGTCTGACTACCGTTGGCATAGTGTTTGGCGATATATTCTTTAAGGGTTGGCGACTTCCTACATGTGCGGTGGTGGGGTTGCTATTTTAAAAGAGAATGGCATTGTCTTTGCAACGGAACGGACAGAGAGAGAGGGAGAGGGTTTTGACCCCGGAACGTACGTTCGAGGGAGGAGAAAGTCCTTTGTTTTGGACCGGAGGGAATGGAATTCTTTCGATGAGAGAGCGACCACAGGGGTGGTCTGGTGTAAGAAAATAGCATAGATAGTCTTTTAGGACTGTGTTTGAAAGGATTGATTTGAGAAACGATGGATATTGTAGTTTGATTGTTATTTGATTATGATGTATTTAATCAAGAAATTATGTTAATAAAAGATTGAAATATGTGTATGTTGATTGATGTGAGAAGTTATTAAGTAGTAAAAAAAGTCTTGACAATACACTTTCCAGATGCTATAAAACAGAAACAATCAAAGCGGCGATTGTTTGCGGTACCTCAGCCAGCCGTAAGGTTCCTTAAAGTTAGTGTCTCGCCCCTTACGGAAGCGGCGTAGGCAATAGCATGCACGTCGTGTGACTAGTCAGTCAAAATGGCGGCGTTTGCAATGGAAAAGGCTTTTTCTGTTCTTTAATTTGCACTGAAGACACTTTTTTGGACATGTTAATTCTCTTTGGTAGATGCCACAATTACAAGATAACATTGACAACTTAATTATCTGATTGGATGGTACACCATCCCACCAGTCGGATAACGTGTGATATAACTTCAATGGACATCTTCCTCCCCGACGGATTGACCAAGTCGCGGACAACAAAATACCACTTACGCAATGGTCATTCAGAAGTCCTGACTTGACAGTTTGGGATTTCTTCCGATGGAGGAACTTAGGGGACAAGGTATTCGTCCTTTTCCTTCCCGTTGATCTAGTGGAGCTGAAACAGCGTACCACAACCGCTATCAATGAACTTGATTCGGATATCTTAATACGCTTTTGAATGAAAATGGATTACCGACTTAGTGTATGTCGTGTGACTAAGGGTTCACACATAGTATATATGTGGCTGTCTCTAACAAAACTTTTAATAATCCCATAAAATTTTGTTACAGGTATGTGTGACATATAATATCTTACATTGTTCTTGATTTTTATAGAGTATTGAAACTCTCTCTGTATACTTCTTTATGAATCTCCCTATATTTAGCTTTAAAGATTTCATTTAAGTACGAAACATGTTTTATAAAAAATAGAAATGAGTTCTCCATGCATTGGAGAAAAAATATCATAATGTAATTTGAAAATTAAGAGTAGTATGAAGGAGTTTATAATTTTTTTTAAGGTATCCGACTACGTTCGGAATCGTGATTTTAAAAAAGCATATAAATGGATATTTTTCATGATATTAGTGTCACTTAGATAAGAATATATGTATAAAATTGTCTTTAGGACATTGTGACAAAAAATTGTTTAAATACAATATTTCGGCAAAAATTAACTTAGAATAACCTTTTTAAAAATGTTCTCCTTTTGTGAAAAATGCTTCTATTATAATAATATTTTTCCTGTATATAGCTTAGGCCTCTGTACAGAGACTCAAACAGGAATTTTGAAAAATTCACATTATTTTTAGAGTTACCACCAATTGAAATAATTATCGGCGGTTTTTTTCTTAAAATATCTCCCCTCTGTTATCGTAAAACATGGATAAACCCACTTCTAAGTTATATATTTCAAAAATTCTAGTTGAACCTCTGTACAAATGTCTGAGCTATATATACAGGCAAAATATTATTATAATAGAAGCACTTTTCACAAAAGAAGAATATTTTGAAAATGGGTCATTCTATGTTAATTTTTTGTCAAAATATTGTACTTAAATAATTTTTTATTGTAATGCTATTCTTAAAACGATTTATATACATTTTCTAATCTAAGTGACACTAAATATCATAAATATTATCCATTTATACGCTTTTTCAAAATCATGGTTCCGAACGTAGTCGGATACCTTAATATGGTATTGTGAATATGCAGCATGTCTTACTATTCCGTGTACTAATTCTTGCTAACATGTAACAGTATCGTGTTACAGTGACAACATAACAAGTTTAAAGCAAAATAATTCATTAAAAAAATAGAAATTCGTAATGCTTTTGAAAGGCTTTTCTCCTTCCGCGTATATTAATATTCTCGCATTTATTCTTCAAGAGGACTTCGGGCCCTAAGTACACATTTTCTGTTGTTTAAACATGTAAATCTTGATATTCTTCATTATTTAGGGAGAAGAAAATGTATAAAACCTTTCAAAATATTCAATGTTCAACCAATTCATAGCAGAAAAACTAAAATAAAAATATTCTACGGATTTCAGTGTCAACTGGGACTCATTATCTGGATCGTGCTGTGGTTTTAAACAACAGTAAACTGTTATATTCCTACATATACAATATAACATATTAATTCAACAGAATGAAAAACATTTACATACTTGTTTGTACTTTGGTGCTTGAGGAGTGGTTGTTTTTGTGCTTTCAGTAACTACTTCTACACGAAAAATCTATGTTTTCTTTCCCTACCTATCAGACTGCTGAATTGATGGATTGTTTCAGATTTCGTTATGTTGTGTACTGCACATGTGGGCAGTTTGACTAAACACTTGTTTTTCTCTCATAGTTGTAGTGCTGCTCTCGTCATTAAAAAGGACCAGATTCTCTAAACGGGCCTTTTCAACAAATTAATTATTGGAAAATAGTAAGTGATAGTGAGATAATTATTGCTTCTGCGAAGCATTTCCCCCTTTATTCATATGACATGTTGTTTGGATATACACAATTTCCAGTTCCCTTTCAAGAAAATAATGAATCGTTCGTTACTGTAGCAATGCCTATATGTGATTTTCTTAAATATTTTAAATTTAATCAGAGGAAAATACATCCTATGATATGGCATCAGCCTGAGTTCTATATGTGATTTACCTTAACATAACATTTTGACTCGAGTTAGAGTTCAGTTCCAATGAACATATGGTTGTTTTACTGGTTAATGTGTACTTATGTATTTATTTGACCAACATTACTTGTCTCTATACTTTATGACATTAAGCAGAAATAGGTTTTTTTTTAAGTTACTATTATCAAATTTAAAAAATACCTCCAATATTATAAATTTGACAAGCAGATGTAAAAAAAAAAGATTTAAATTACTGTCTGAAAACAAGATTTTAAGAGTATCAAATGGATAAATTTAAAATAACCACAATTTTTAAAAGCAGCGTTTCTGAAACTGTGGGAAGCTCCTCCCTAGGGGGCGTGATAAACCATCGAGGGGGGCGAGCATATATCGAAACGTTGAAAATAGAACATTATTTAAAAATATTAATTTATTGAAAGGAAGCGAACAAAATACATTCTGACATAATAAATAAAATACGCATTTACACGAATATAATATATTTATAAATGTATCAGTATTGCACACACTGTGTTTGGTAATTAATTTAACAATACCAAGATAAGAACAAGTTTAACAGTAGCCAGTGACTCCATGCGCTTGTCATATATAAAATTATATAAAAAAATGTAATACTCATCTTGATAATTTGTACGGTTTGTTATTAAATTCGTGTTGAAGATTTACGTCGAAGTACATTATTATTAATGAATTCAATGCATTATTATTTTTTAGATGGGGAGGGGGCACGAAGAAAATTATGACTGAAAATTGGGCTGCACCTATCGAAACTTTGATAAGCACTGTTTTTAAGAAGAATACTTTATAAATCAATCACAAGTGAAGAATATAACATAAAAATTTAAATCATAAATAATAAAAACTGAAAATTTTGTAAAGCGTTCATTTATATTTAATTTTTTGAACTATCAAATAGACTAAGATTAGTTTTACGATTAATTATACTATCATATTCGTGTAGACATTTTTTTGTTACGATTTTTTGCTAAATATTTAAAGTAAAAAGGATCAATATGTATAATGCGAGCATTACACATGTGCTAGAAATCTACTTTTCATGCATAAATAATATAAACATTTTCATAACTCACTCTAATGCGTTCTTGACATTTTAATGGCCTTCTGTAGCCCCCCGCCAAAAAAAAGTTGTGTAGAAATATTTACATCATGTTTTTTGTTTTCTTCTATTTTTTTCTTTCCTTTTGGACAATTTTAATTAAATATACACAAAAATAAATAAGCAAAAAAAAAAACAACATTGAAAGTAAAGGAGAGCAAAATCCCTCTTTTTCCCAAATTGACAAATTAAAACGTAGTCTTTTCGAGATAACAAATAAAACTTGAACAAATGGCAATTAAAATCTAAAGACTGAAGTAAAACTCTTATATGAAACTGCTTTGAATGAAAATAGTGTAAAAATATTACAAAAACATTATTTCTTAATCATAATGTAAAAAAAGAAGTTTTAGAAAAAAAAATTGACTGAAAAGCAAAGATTTTTTTTTCTACAAGGAAAAAATAATTTAAAAGTAGATCCAAAAATTTCCAACTAAACAATCGCTTGACAACTGATAGAACGCTTTATTGTATGATATGAATTTAAAATTGTTGATGTTGGGCTTTATCTACAGAAATAATATAAAAGTAATTATACTAAAAAAAATCAAGAGCTTAAAACTGGAAAAAAATAACGGAAACTTCTGCTTCAAATTAGATAATTTTAATTAAATTTGAATGTTATTTTTACATCTATCTTAAACTTGCTCAAAATTTATTTAATTAAAATTGTTATTTCTAAAGAGAGAAATAATCATTTTGCAAGCGAGAGAGACCGCAAAAAATTCATTAAAAATAATTAAAGAATTATACAAAGTCTGAAAATTTACGTTATAGAATTCTGGTAGTTTAAAGATAAAAATTATTTAGAAAAACAAATGAGCATTCAGTTTTTAAATCAGATTCCTGAAATACATAATAAAACTAAATGATTAAATTCAGAGTAAATGATTTATAATTATTTAATTTAATTTCTAGAACTACATTTCGTACCTCAAAAAATAAAACTATTGACTTAAATTTTATAATGATATATTTCTAGCATTAATTTAATGGATTTCTGAAATTTTTTTAACACGGTAATAAAAATTAAAACCGTTCGTTAATAAACGCATAAATAATATTCAAAAATTACCTTTTAGAATTTAGAATAATTTTTTTACTATGTATAAGAATAAATTTGAAGGTTTTACCATAGCTTTACACCAAGAAGCCAACTTCTTGATTTTATACTTTTTTTTTACTTTTGAAAATTTCATGTTATTTTTCTTTTATTTCTTTTTATTTAGATACAAAAAAGATTTTTGATCGATAGTAAGATTAGGATTGCATTCTTGGTTAACGGATCTGTGTGTACTCTCGAATATATCTTCTGTTCTGAAAGTCAAATAAAGCTCTTCTAGGCTACCAAATAAGAAGTGAAGGATTTACAAGGTCAAAGCAAATGTAAAGAGTATAGATTCGCTCCCGCAAAGACTTGAAGAATGATTTTTTTGTTCACAGGTGTGGATAGCGAGTCTAGTGGTATCGATTCTCACACAAGTAGCGTTTGATCTCTATCCTGTTTACGCGGTGGGCTTGATCCGTCCACTGTGTGTATGGGTATCGTATCATAAATACACTATTCCCAAAAAATTTGGGTAAAACTTTGCACGACCAAATATCCTGAGATTTTCAGCTCTTTGACATGGGGTATAGTAAAGCTGAAAACGAGAAAATTTCTTTTCAAAATTCGATGATTGAAATCCTTGGTATGGACATAGTTCTTTCTATTAAGAATTCTTGTTTATAGTCTATTGGAGGAGTTAACATGTCGGGTTTTAAATTTATTCGCATGTACTTGGAATGTTTTTATGTGTTGAGTATTAATTTTTATTCGAACTAAATTTTGACCAGTGCTATTTTAGATAGTATAGCTTTTGGTGCAATTTAGAGGTTCTAAAATATTTTCTTTATGGTAAAACTGCATTGTCTATAAGTACATATTATTCAATGTAAAATGACCTCAACAATATGCAAGATATACAATTAAAAAATGTATATAAACCTTAGAATGTGGGCTTTTCTATGAGAAGGCAACTTGACTATTCAATTGGATTAATTGGATTTTTATATTATAACCTTCGAGTGGCTTCAAAGCTAAATAATCAATCAACCAAAAAAAATCGATTTAGATCTTATGATCAATATAAATCTTTTCGTCTTAATAAAGAAAGAAATTTTTTGCTCCGGAATTTGTAATAAACAGATTGAATTGCACATATAACTATGAAACCCATTTCATCGAGTGATGCTAAATTAAGAAATATTTTAAATTAAACTGCTATCGAAATGGATGGAACGATAATCTTATTGTATTTCTAAATAAATAAAAATGAAATGCGAAGAACTTATTTCTATAATGAGCAAATATTTTGGAATATCTAAAGAAAAACTGTTGCTTTAAATCTATCTTAAGATTAGTGACTCTTCTAATTTTCATTTATACAAAAATAAATAAATAATGACAGAATAGTAATCAGTTTTAAGGAACTGCGTATACTCTATCGAAGAAAGTATTTAAAAACCATTTCGTTATAAACGGGAGAAAGAAAACATTTTACAGAAAGTAAAAAACTATTTATGAAACAAAGAACCCATTACCAACATACAAAAAGAAATACTTTACCATTATTATCTATTGAATCTGGTATGTATTAGTAATTTTAGGAAATAAAATTTTTTTAAGAATTTGAAAGCAAATAATACATACACACAAATTGTACAAAAAATTCACATCACTCGTCAAAAGTCATCCTTGATTGGATTATTACAAATAAAAACAAACAACTTCCTTGGCTAGTTTATTCATCCGATTCAAATAATATACATGCTCGTGTGTATATAATATAAGCATACACAATAATAACTACCTACTATATGTTTTTAAAAAATAAATTAGATAATTTTTTTCATGGAATTCTTATTTTTGGAACTGGTGTATCTAGTATGCCATTTTTTTTATATTTGTGATGCTGAATGTGATCAATTTTTTGATACATTGAAGGTGATACTTCTATTTAAAATTTCCAAGTATTAATTTTTGCAAAATTAAATGCAAATTTCAAACTAATCTGGGTTTTATTTTGAATTTTTCTATTACTTTGAGTTGGAGTTGTAGCATATGATTCTTACCTCATTCGGGATTCGGACAGTCTTAAGAGAGGGGAAGCTTCCATGTCTTCCTCGTCGTCCTCTTGGGCTGCTAATCGGTCAGATTCAGAGGCCGATTCTGTTTCTGGAGATGATTCTTTGGGGTCTTCCTCTCGAATAGGATCACACTGCCTTGGACTCGGTTCCCTTAAGTATACATATAAAATATTTTCAGAGATTATCTCATTTTATTTTGAAGGGAAATCAAAATTTTTGAGGGTTTATACAGAGTGTTTTTTTCCAGGTATAGAAGTTTAAGTTGGCATTACTTTCCGAGATGGCGACCGATTTAACAGCTGTCAAGTGATTTATTCTCAGTTTGGTTTGGCAATTCATCATGAATAGACTCACGCCTGAACAACGCTTTCAAATTGTGCAATTTTATTTCGAAAATAATGGTCGATTTTCATAAGCGAATTTTGTTTAGTGATGAAGCGCACTTCTGGCTGAATGGCTACGTCAACAAACAAAACTGCCGCATTTGGAGTGAAGCTAATCCACAAGTGTATGTCGAAACACCGTTAGATCCAGAAAAATTAACTGTTTGGTGCACTTTATGGGCTGGTGGAATCCTTCTTCAAA
The DNA here is from genome assembly GCA_019973935.1 of Trichonephila clavipes. Lineage (NCBI taxonomy): Eukaryota > Metazoa > Arthropoda > Arachnida > Araneae > Nephilidae > Trichonephila > Trichonephila clavipes. Next base: position 1,321,642 of record BMAU01021435.1, read on the forward strand.
AACGATGAAGGCCAAAACGTTACAGTCAATGGTGATCGGTATAGAGCCATGATTACTAACTTTTTCATTCCTGAATTGAACAATCATGATGTCCAGGAGCTGTGGTTCCAACAAGACGGCGCAACATGTCACACAGCTCGTGCCACAATCGATTTATTGAAAGACACGTTTGGTGACTGCCTAATTTCACGTTTTGGACCTATGAATTGGCCTCCAAGATCTTGTGATTTAACACCGCTGGAATATTATCTTTGGGGATATGTAAAGTCATTGGTCTATGCGGATAAGCCACAAACGCTTGACCATTTGGAAGACAACATTCGCCGTGTTATTGCCGATATACGGCCACAAATGTTGGAAAAAGTCATCGAAAATTGGACGTCCAGATTGGACTACATCCGAGCTAGCCGTGGCAGTCCTATGCCAGAAATCATGTTTAAAATATAATGCCACAAGATTATCTTTCGAATAAAAAAAATTCATGTCAATCGAATAATACATCGTTGTTTTATTGCAATTTAAATTTCTATACCTCTCAAAAAACACCCTTTAGGAAGTGTATTGCTTTGTAATCTAGTACCGTTGCTGCAAAATTCTTTTCTGTTACTCTGATGTTTTATTTGGTTTATGAACTGGAAGTTTCACTTTAAACACTGGAATTCTATCAGTGTGGTTATTTTGTGCATTAACTACACAAATTTATAATTTTCTAGCAGTGGGTGTTATAGGAAAAAAAATTAGTTTCTTTTGTCGTAACTAGAGTAACATTTAAACACACGGTTTGAGAAGTTCTTATTCACTTAAAAAAATTAACTTTAAAAAGTATTTAAATGCTGAAAGATCATAATTTCTACATATATATTTCTTAAGTTTTAATTGGTTTTTCCAAGCTTTAATTATTTATTATATACTATGTTAAATATTAATTAGTTTACGTGTATTATACTGATTTCGAAGTATTGTGAAACTTATCTCTTATAGCGCATTTTTACTTTGCTCTAGCTAAAATGTCAATTCATAAAAAAACATTTGATCACTCAAGACTATTTTAGTGCTTAAGAATTTTGAATTCAGACCGTTAAATGTTGATATGCTTAATGTTGAACAATCAATTTGTAAATGTAAAGAGCACATCTTACACATTTATTAAAAATACATATTAATAAAATATTTATCCCTCCCCTTTAAAAAAAAAACCCGGCAGATTCATGAACGGAGATATAAAAAAAATATTGACTTATAGTGAAATAGAAATACATTGAAATATCTTGAGGTACCTTGATGGTATTTCTGCAAGGGCTTTGACTTCTGGTTCGGGCTTTGGAGGCTCATGGTGTCTTAAAAGACCTACAATTTTTTTTAAAAAAAGCAAAATTAGAAACATTGAGAAAAAAAAAAGTATTTTTTAATTAAAGAAAATTTATTTATACAGAAAATTTATAAGATTTGAAAACCTTTAAAACAAGTAACATAAATTTTTTTTTATGTCAATTCCTACTTAGAGCAACAAAGAAAATTTTTATTTTAGCTACTTTTCATTAAATAGTTACAATTAATATAAATATTATATACATATGACAGAAACACAACATTAAGGGGTAATTAATTTTATTAATTATCATTAAAATATCGTATTGTCATCCAAAACAATCGTGTAAAAAATTTCAGTTCAACTGAATGCTTTAAGACATGAGAAAAAAAATCTTTTAAAAGTCTTGACCCAAGTCACTAAAAATGAAACCAACGTGACTGTATCAGTAATTTTTTAAATTATTAGTTTCAGTCAATTAAATTTAATTAATCATAATTAAATTATCGTATTTTTACCCAAAACAATAGTGTATAGAAAATTTCAGCTCAAATGAGCACTATAAAATGTATTTTATTTACGATTGAAAATTCCACCAAGATAAATAAAAATATAGAGAGAGTGTGAGCTAATAGTGTAGGAATTGAAAAAGAATTCTAGGATAATTTTAATTAGCACTTAACATTTTCCACTAATGATTGAAAGAGACATAAAATTCATAAAGGCAGTAAGCTCTTTCTTGTGTGAATTATAAATAATCATTCCGATAGTCTGACTTTTGAACAATACATTTTTGCTGTAAGTAAAAAGAATCTAGTTTGCTAACAAGATTGTATATACATTATAAATAAGAAATCTGGTACGTAAATCTCGAGTCAAATTTGGTTTTTGGTTTGTGTAGTCATGGTCTTGAACTCGTGGTGGTGTTGTTTCTGTAGATTCATGCTTTCGAATTCTGGTGCATTTGAAGACCCACTATGTAGAAGAGATAATTCAATTTAAATATGTCGAGGTTCATAGTTCTCAAATCGGCGAGGTGTGGAAGTTTGGATAACGGATTACCAGTTCAGGTATCGTTCTTATCACTTGACCACGGCCCAAAATTACGAGGTCCGTCACCAACAGCCCTCGTGTAGCATTAAAATGCGACATTAATAAACAATCAATCCTATTACACCAGTCAAAACCTAAATTATTTTTAAAAAAAGACTATATTTTGAAAATTAAAATATAAAAAAAACTAGAACCAGTTGAGAAGATAATTTAATTCACTATATTTTATCGAGTTATCAATAAGAAAAGGAAAATGATTTGTAAGAAACGTATGTGTGTGTTTACAACGCAGATACTTAACTCAAAGCTCTTAACATTATATAAATGAGAACGAACATGTAAATGTGAGTCGTTTCTTGCAACCGTGAGCAAATTACTTAAACTAAACTAAAATCAGTAGTGCAACAGTCCATTGGAGGGTCCAGGACAACTGTGCCCATCTCAATTTTCGTGACAATGGGCGCTAAGGTGCATGAGTAGATGTTTCGGTCAGGTGGTCAGTCTGATGCGAAACCTCAATGTTTTGTTCCCTGGCAAGATTGATACTCATTTATCTACCCACTAAAGGGATGAAAGTCTGAGTCGACTTCGCCCAGCCTCAGATCTGTGGCATGGAAATTGGGTTTCAATACATTTCTTAATCAAATATAAACACTAAAATTTACTTTATAGCTTAAGCAATAGAAATAAGGATAAAACATGATCATTTACATAATGTTATGTATTACAAATGCAGTTCTTAAATTAATTTTACTTATTAATGAATGTTACTTACTGAAAAACCAATCAGTCAATTAAAATTTTTTAAAAATAAATACATGCATAATTTTTGATTCTATCTTGAAAGTTGTTCAACCCTTTCAGTGTTATAAATAATCTCATGTTTTAAAACCTTACTTAATACCTTTATTAGTAAATATTTCTTATTTCTAAGTAAATGATTATATTTAAAACTACGCATGAAATAAAACATTATATGCAGTTTTTTTTTATAAAAAATAAAATTCTTTGAAGGATTTACTTATTTATGATATTTTAAAAGTTCAAATCGACGACAAAAAAAACTTTATATGGATAAAAACAAATCCGAATTTTTCTTTCAACAAACTTTCTTCAAAATCTGTTAATGATGCATTTAGTAAAACTTTTTTCAAAGGGAGAACAATAATTGCATTGAAATAACATTTCAAAATTCTTTTTAAAATATCATAAGTAATGAAATACGAGAGAAATATTTAAAAAGAATAGTAGAGGTTTAGAGTGTTTGAGAATTGTATAAGCTAAACAAAACAACGAAAAAACAATTCTAACATTTCGACGCAAAGTTTTCTGCTGATTATTTTCTTCTTAATAACATAGCTATTCTTTTGTGTCGACAGGTAGAATATTTTTCATTTAACCTTCTCTTATGTCTCTTGAAGCCTTTTATTAAAATCTGTTGAGCATATGGATCAGCGGAACAGAGGATTAAAAAAATATACACGCAAATAATCACAAGTTGCCATAGTTACGGCATGCTCAAAGCCTTCTCGTTGCTTACGTGGGGTACTTTTCTAGGACGCCAACACGTATCGTTCTAGACAAATGGAAAATTTCTAACCTATTACCTGAGTGGAAGAGTCACGTCTTTTAGTTCCTCTTATTGCTGATGTGGCAAGAACTGCGAACGTCATAATTGTATTTCCACTGACTTTCTTCAATGATGGCACTCGTTGGCGGAAGCTTTCAAGTGACAAAAAGAAAATAGAAATGAATTTGGCGGTAATGCTCTTTCTCTCTTCTATTTCGACGGAGAGATTTTACAGAAAGTGATTATGCGACTGATTTAACAAGTTGTTAAAGTAAATAGTTAAGACAGATAGAGGTGTTAAGTATAACAAACTAAATAATGGAATTCATGATGGAAAAATGCTTCATATCTGCATTAAATATATCTAAGAAAATTTTATTTCTAACAGGAGTAGCTTGTGCAAATAAATAAAGAGTTCGGTTTCACTCAAAAGTCACGTTCAGTGATAATTATCGACTGACAGGTATTTAATCTGGCAAGAAGAAAATAAAAATAAGTTTTTGGCTCGAAATTCCTAGTCTGATTAAAAAAGATGGTTCTAGAATTTATAGCGAGCTTAGGTATGAGTTATTAAAATTTAAATTTTCTGTTCCAATTAAAAAAGACGGAGTAGGAAATAAATTTCAAAGTTAGAGAGAGAGTCAGTGACCTATTATTATATTGCTTATTCAAAGAAACAAGTTGTCGAAGTAAGATATTATAAAGGAATGATAAGAAGGATTGGATATGATTCATTTCTTATTGCGGAAAATAGTTATTAAGCGTATATTTAAAGTTTTGTAATTTAATAGAATGTCGACCTAAGTATTGCTTCAGGATACTTGATCAATTTCTTCAAAGAATGAATCTTGTCAATGGATGCTGAACAAGAAGCAAATAAAAAAAATTGAAAGCAGATTTCTTGACGAAATATTTGTGCGTATGGAATGCTCGTAAAATTTAATTTATATGAGCTATGGAAATAAAAAGTTAAGTGAAACGCAAGAGAGACTTGTATTTGAAGAAATATGTGTAATCGGAGGATTAATAAGAAAAATATCTTATTTGAAAGAAATTCTTATGAGTATATAATGCAGTTATAAAAACATTAATTAGTTTTATAAAATTCCATTATTTTTTTATTTAAAGTAATGACGCTAAATATACGAAAATGTCGAATTGTGTTTCTTTCCTTATATACTGTGGTATTTTGTTTGATAATGCATTTATCAATGAGTTTTTTTTAAATAATTGAAGACAATCAGACGTATATCGGATTCAATTTTTGTTCTTCATTAGAGTTAGTGCTTTACGACATTAGTTATCATCTAATTTAAAATTGAAGAACAACAATTTATTTTTGAAGCTATCTGAATTACATCCATCCTAATTTTTGTTTTAGCATACTGAAAAATAACAATGCTTTTACGAGTATTTTCTTTAGTAATAATATTAATTAGTTCACGCGTTTGCATACTGTATCGTAAGTTTCTACTTTGAACAGAAACAATTTCGAACATTAATCATAAAATATTATAATGATTATAATAAGATATGAAAATTAAAATTCAAACATATATTGTAAGAAGCTTAAACATTTTTTATTGCTAAATCTTTATTGCTAATCTAAGAAAATATTTTCGAAATTGTTAATTATGTAAGATGCATAGAGCATGTAAAAAGTGAATTGGGACGACTTTTTTTTTAAATAAATATTTCTTTCATGTTTTGAAAAAAGAAAATATACAGAATGTAGGACTTTTTAAGAACATGACTTCTAAGTATTTACAGTTAGGACAGCTAATGTTTTGGGTGGAATTTTGTTGCACTAAACATACTCTTTGGCCCTTTAGTGACAATCTAAAGACAATCCCATAGAAATAATGGCGACATTAAAGTACCCTTAAGACATAATAATAGAAAGTCACTTTTCTAGGCATGTTTGTTTTAAGAAACAAGGAAGAGTTTGCCGTTTTATAGAAGGTGCATTTGTCTTTGATCAAATATAAAAGCTGAAACACGTTTAGGAACGGTAAAATTGTAGAGGATAACAACTTCGACAATTTCAGTGGAAATAACTGGTAACAAAATAAATGAAACAAAACTGAAGCAAAAATATTATTTTGTTACATGTGAATGGACCATTATATTTAAATAAAAGATGTATTGAATAAAATTATCATCTATACATAAAAGAATTGAAAAAAAGTACAAATGGATAACAATTTACCAATATATATATATAGATATTACATAGTTTTGTATTGATATTTTATTTTAAACAAAATTACGATAAATAGAACCATTCGAAACTTAGATAAGTTACCATTTATGCCTTTCATGTTCAAGTTTAAATTAACTTAATTAAGATTGAAACTTTTGAAGTGGAGATGAGATTAAATTTTATTTATAAATTAAAGCATGCGATAAATTTTGCATCAATCGATTATTTGTCCTCATGGTCTGTTGCGCCACTGAGTTCAGTTTAGTATTATTTTTCATGTTACTGGGAAAAATAGATTTGGATATTATCACATCATTTACAAAAATAGATTTGGATATTATCACATCATTTACAATCTGTTTATTGACTAGACCGGAGTATCTTGGGGATCATGGTCCCAGACTCTTGGAGTGAGTGAGTATTAACGTCGCACTGTTCAGCTACACGAGGGCTTTTGGCGACGGACCTTGTAATTTTGAATCAAGGTCAAGTGACAAGGACGACACTTGAGCACTCCCTCTCCTGACTCCTCTCTCTGCGGACCACATCACACTATACACGAAAGGACGTTTGAGCTCTCGACAGATTTAAGTGCATCGCTCCCCTACACGGTGGGTCTTCAGGGGTACTGGGTTAGAAAACTCATGACACGCCAGCCACGAGTCCATTACCTTGACCTCTAGGCTACCGCGGCCATCCTAGACTTGTGAAAGAGATGTCGTGAGTTTGAGCTCTTGTGCCACCAATGACGCCGCAGTCTAGAGAGGCTGATGCACGTTTGATGTAGCGAGGTTTTGAGTACTCCCGTTGGCTTGGTCTGGGATTTCGGACAGTTCTGCTGTCGTCCTCTTGACCATAACTAAAAATTACTAGGTCTGTAGCCAATAGCTCTAGAGGTGCTTTATTATGCGACGTTAATAAATACTATCCCACTGGTTATTGACTGGAATATTGCTTAATAATGCCACACTCTAAAGCAAGATTGGTGACAAACCTCGTAGAGTTTTGAGCTATAATTAAGTGCCTGAGCTGCACTTCATTCTCTAATTACAATTTATTTAACATTTATTGTGATCTCGATTTCGTTTGTGTGTGTGATTATTTGTTAATTTTTCATACAAATATATCTTAATATTTCTATTTTCCTATTAATCTTGCTTATAAAACCTATCAGCCCGTCTCTAAAAAGGAAACTTGTTCTGCCATCGCGTATAGTAGGGACGTAGGTATTCCGGATATCTTTAAAAAAAAGAAAGCGTGTATCAGTGTGAACACGCGTTAGAAGTTAACTTCTTTGGCTTACATGAAATTGAATTGTATAATAAAGTTTTATTTTTTGAAGTAATCTTATATATAATTAACAAATTTATTATTATCATTATTACTTCAAAATGTATTTTAAAAAAATAATTAGGATGGGAAAGGTATAAGTATCGAGAAAATTTTCATTTTCAATGCATAATACTAAAATTTTTTTTTATTGTATGTATTTTGAGAAAAGTATCATCATTATTAGTCTATTTCCATTATGCTTATGGGTGCTTCAGTACATACTTTTGTTATCATAGGCTTGGAGTAACTTAAGTAAGAAATGTAGGTTTTGCCCTCAATATCGCTTAAGTATATCGAAAAGACTGCATCAATCGTAGTATTTGATTTTGTCGTTGATATTATTCTGTTGTTTTGTAGAGATAAGATGAAATTGTCTTTTAAAAATTCAATCAATTGTAGAGATTTGTCTAAAGCAAAATTGACATTAAAATCTCCACTTAAAATCATAGGTATTTTATCATAATTTTTATTAAGTAAAGCAGAACCTCTTGATGTGTATGGTAATAATGATCGAGATGAAGGAACTCGATAATGTCATCCAACTTTTTGTTCGGAGTAATATATACTGTTACAATTATAATTTTTTGTCCAATATATATTACGCATTCAGCCGAGCACAAATCCCCCACTGAAGATTGTATGGTACCATAAATATCGGATTGACTGACAGAACATTCCAAGGATGGAGTTATAACGTTAACCACACATCGCTAGAATTTTGATGTATGGTAACTCCTCCTGCTCTCGTATTTGATCGTTTATACTTTACAATGCAGTTGAAATTTGGAATAGATATATCACTTTCATTGCCCAGCCAAGTTTCTGTGATAAAACTAAAATATTTGAATTTCTTATTACTGAATCTTGTAAGTCTACAGCGTGAGCTGTAAGACTTTGGCAATTAAAAGTAAAAATCGATAAACCTTGTCTGCTCGTTATGAAATTAATCAAATCTTCATTGATAGTTTGTAGAGTGTTCAACGAAAGTAGTTTAAACTTTTCTTGCAAATAAATTGTTGATGACGATCGTCTTCGACAATGGTAAAATGTTTTATCATTATTTTTTGTCGTAATATACACTCAGGAACATTGAAAATAGCGACCCAAGAAGGAAGCTAAGTACAATCGCGAAATTTTGCAAATAAGTACAGCGTATTGTGATATGCAAATGATCCAAGTTTTGTGCCAATACGCATGCTCATACACGCCGAGGTGGCGCTACAATCAGGAAGAGGGTGCTATATAAGCCAGCGCAAATTCTAAGATTCATAAACGTGACGATAACTCGCCGATTGTAGGAAGACTTTGGTAAGCGAAACATGCCAGGTAAACGTGCTAGAAGACATTTCTAACAGTTAAGCGAATTTGAGAGAGGCCTGATCATCGGGATAAAAACTGCAGGCTGGTCGACGCGCCGTGTTGCTGGCCAGGTGGATCGTTCGGAGAGTGCCGTTAGAAATTGTTGGGAGCAGTGGACACGAGAAGGTACCCACGCGCGAAAAACCGGGTCTGGAGCGACCAGGAAGACCACGAGGAGAGAGGATCGAAGGATCGTGTGGCAAGTACTTGTGGACCCCACAGTGACTCTTTCAACGATACGAGCAGACGTAGGCGTAGCAATTGTTTCACAAACAATTTCTAGACACCTTGCAGAAGCAAATCTTAAATACAAGCACCCTTTCCATGCTCTCCCTTTAACATCGGAACATCGGCAACTGCGTCTACAGTGGTGCCAAGCCAGATCAATGTGGAATGTCACAGATTGGCAAAAGGTTGTGCTTAGTGATGAATCCCGGTTTGTTTTGGGGACAGATGATAACCGTGTACGGGTGCGGAGGCGCCCTGGTTAGCGGTACAATTTCCCCTACACTGTTCTACGTCACACTACCCGCACAGCTGGTGTAATGGTCTGGGGGGTCATAGCCTATGATAGCCGGTCCACTTTCATTGTGATGCGTGGGACCTTAAAAGGCCAACGTTACGTTGATAACATTCTTCGACCCCATGTAGGACCTTTCCTAAACTGTCTCCCAGGGGCAATTTTCCAGCAAGATAATGCTCGTCCGCATACAGAAAGAGTTGCTCAAGACTTCCTACGTCATTTTCAGACTTCCATGGCCGGCCAGCTCCCCCAGTAGAGCACGTATGGGATCAGCTAAATCGGCAGATGCCATCGTGTCACTCTGTACATGATTTAGAGTTGTCTGTTCAAGATTTGTGGGCCCATCTGCCTCAGGACAACATAAGGTGTCTAATCAATCCGATCCGTGTGGCGGCATGTATTGCAGCTGGAAGTGGTCCAACGCGCTATTGAAGTTTCTCAGTATTTGTGTCGTTGCACACCCTGTATTCGTTCAATTGTCTTGTTTTTGAGATCAAGTGAATCTCTCATCTGTGTAACTATGTGTATTAAATTTCATTTCAATCCGGTGCTTTCTTCTTGGGTCGCTATTTTCAATGTTCCTGAGTGTATAATCCTTCAATACTCGTTACACGTGATAAAGCAACGTATAATAGTGATTAAGAGTGACGTCGATCGTATTCGTAAACAATTTCTGAGTATGTATTGCCTTGAGATTTATGAATTGTTGCAGCACTGAAACTTAAAGAAATTTAATCAGGTAAAAATATGAAATTAAAAAAAATCAAAACGCATGGAACGTTTTTAAATTTTTAAATTTTTTAAAAACTATACTCATTTTTTTCTCACAATTTTTTTTATATGATTTTAGTTCTATGTTACATAGAGCCAGTAAAAATTTGGAGCATGTTTGTAAAAAATTTTACTGCCCTCTGTAGTCTTAAAATACAAATTAATGAAGCACTATACAACACTTTCACAACAATCAAATTAATTACACCAAAACATATATATGATTTAAAAACTCACTTCTTAAACTGGATTTAGAAATTCCATTCGATTGAAAATTTAGTAAACACTATCTTTTATTGCCAAACTATTGCAAGAAATGTTGTGTTGCCACTAAATTTTAAAACAATAGATTGTTTGTATTATTTCCTTAAAAGAATTTTAAAATTGTATATCCGACAAACTCTCCTTAAACTAATTTTTTACAGATTTTGAACCATTTAAATGCCTACTTCGGGTAGATTAAAGACTCACTTCCGATTTTTTTTAAATTCATAAAATTGATTATATTTTGACTTCTAGGTAACGTAAAAACAAAACAAAGTATGTATCGCAAGGCTTAAAGAGGAAAGGCTTGTTAAAGCTGCTGTTGAATGAGGAGAGGGGGTGGGTGTTAGTTCAGGCCTAATAGACGAAAAACACAAAAGAAATTTTAAAAGCCGTAATTTTTAATCTATTTTTTTAATCTTTGAACAGATTACAGATAATACTATTCTACATATGGAAAAAATGTTTCGTTAAATTATATTAATAAATAATGAAATTATTAAATATTCAATTAAAATTTTGAGTATATTTTGAAAAATCGCAAAAAAAAATATTTCGTCAATTTTTTTTTATGACCGATTCTAAAAGAGAAAAGCATGAACTTGTTTAGAATAAAATATCAATTTATTAACTCGAAAGGAAACTTAAAGGGAATGATTTAGAAGCCATTTTTATAAAAGCGTATCAATTTTGACTCATTTTTAAAAAAATCGTAAAAAAATAGAAAATATCATTATTTTGTTAAAAAAAGTATACCATATTGTGACGAAAAGAATGATTTTTCCGATTCTGTAATTATTTTTTTTGTCTGAGATATATAGTGTGAATTAGGTGGCGTTTTTTAAAACGAGGGAAAAATTTGGAACTTCATTCATTTCTACCTTACCTTCATCGCTAACCGTAACTGGTAACGCGTAAGAAGCTAACTTCAAAAATTTAATTTGGAATTTTGATATTTCTAAAATCTCCAGTTTCCGACTTTTCCCACAACGTAGCATATATTTGCTAATATATAAATTAGAAATGTCTTAAATAGTTTTTGAGTACTAATCAGTTGACGCGCCAAGTCACACAAAAAACATACACTGGCCTCAAAAAGTTAAGGTACAACCGGGTTTTTGTGTCTAATTTGCAAATGAATGAATGTAGAAACAAAAAATTTGGAGGATATGTGCATTAAATAGTTTTTTATTGAATGAGTCATAGAAATTTGTATAAGTGTATTGCAAAAACGATTTATAACAAAAAAAAGCAATCTCTGCGGAAAAGTCCATTCTTGGAGAAAACAGCACATCACAGTGTTATGTGGTAAAATGGCATAAAAACAATACAAAAATGGGTTCTAATAAGGAATGTGTTCACCCCTAACTTGAATGCATTGGCGGCATCGATTTCCCATGCTGTTTATTAAGTTGTCGGACACCGGAATAGGAAGCCAAGACCAGACACAGAGTAAGCCTTGTTTCAGCTCATGTAACGACCTTGGAGGAGGATTTAAAGCAGCAACCTCTGCCAAGATAGTCCCAAAGATGTTCTATCGGATTCAGGTCTGGAGATCGAGCTGGCCATTCCATTCGTTCCAAACCGTGATCCTCCAGATACTCCTCAACAATCCGAGCTCGGTGAGGTCGTGCATTATCATCCATCAGAATGAAGTCGTTACCAATAGCAGCAGCATATGGGCGGACATATGGATCAAGGGTCTCATCCCGATATCTAAGACCAGTTACGGTTCCTCCATGGAACTCGTGCAGGTCAGTGTGGCCACCGAGCGAGATCCCTGCCCAAACCAGGATTCCACCACCTCTATAACTGTGTCTTTCAACAGTGTTGGATTGATGGTATCTAGTGCGCTGTTCCCTCCAGATCAGTAGACGCCCTGAATCACTCTCCATTGTAAATCTGGACTCGTCTGTGAACAGCACAGAAGCCCATTGTTGCTGCGTCCAAGAAACATGTTCTCTTGCCCAGCATAAGCGGTTCCTTCGCTGTCGTCCGTTGAGGGTAACGCACACAACTGGTCTTCTTGCATACAGACCTGCATTGTGAAGACGATTTCGCACCGTAGTAGCGGAGATTCTTCTTCCTGATGCTTGAAAATGGTCTGCAACGAGCTGCGGCACAGTAGTGGTTCTTCTCCTTCGTGCCGAAAGAGCTAGAAAACGGTCTTCTGCAGGTGTTGTAGCTCGTGGTCGGCCTGAAACAGGTCTTCTGGACACAGAATCTTCGGATTGGTATTGATCCCAAAGTCGCTGAGTCGCTACGAGACACATTGAGACGTTTAGCAGCATCAGCCTGCGACAATCCCATTTCCATTCATCCAACTGCCCGCCACCTTAACGAATTGGGTAAACGACGTCTCTGAGACATTTTCTAAACTCTATTGACTATTGTCACCGAAACTGCCAACAACTGTTGAAAATCAACACAACTTACACACAAAAGTATGAAAGCTTGATATTTGCATATTTTTCTCTCACTCATAAATATACGTTCTTTTCTATAAAATAAAAGTTGTAGCAATCGTTTTTGCATTAATGTTTTTAAAGTTCGTTATTATCATTCATGTAAACTATGCATTTTATTGTTACTGCCATTTTTTTTATGGTGAGCTTCGAAAAACATGTTGTACCTTAACTTTTTGAGGCCAGTGTATTTGAAATATTCGACTTCAGTATAAAGATAAATGATTATTTAATCCACAGACAAAATTAAAATTTTTTGTAGTTTCTAAGTAAAATTATGCTCAGTTTTATACTGTTGGTATAGAGGATACCAACTTTTCTTAAAATTTTATAAATAATCCTCACTTTAAAGCGTATCATAAAGAATAATTGTTTCAATCTTAATCATTGGTATTCACTTCTAAACTATTGAATTGAGGAGAAGTTTTCTGCATCTTTTCTGAAATGGTTGTAAAAGTACCTCAGTTTTTCAACTCCATAGTACGAAAATGTTGAAGTAAAAATTTTTTTCTTGTCTTATATATCTTGAAAATGTACAATTCAAATATCTAACTTCATAACTAGGGTGAGTTACAGCTTTCTTTATTAGTCTAACAAAACTGAGAATTTAATTTGATTTCTCAATTTTTTCTAGATTATTTAAATGGTATTTACTTGAAAATATGTTTATAATATTTATTTTGTTTATTTACAGAGTTGCATACGTAATCTTTTTGTATAATTTAAGTATACGCATCGTACATGCAATAAATCATATCAGATATCTAAATGTCCCTTAGCTAAATAAAGGGGGCTGCGGTAGCCCAGTGGTCAGAGTATTGGATCATAGCAGACATGTCATGAGTTAAAGCCCAATCCCACTAAAGACTCGCCGTGTAGGGTAGCGATGCACGTTAAATCTATCGAGAGCTGAAACGTTCTCCCGTTGGTGTGGCATGGTAGTTAGGAGAGGGGGATGCCAGCTCAGGTGTCGTCCACGTCACTTGACCATGGCTCAAAATTACGTGATCCGTCGCTAAAAGCCCTCGTGTAGCTGAACAGTGCGACGTTAGTATTCAATCATTCATTAGCTATATACAGTTTATCCCTACAATAATTGCTGAATTTTTAGATTCTTGTAATTAAAATATCTCTTATAGTTCGTGATGTTTGACCCTGTGTACTCAGATTTATCAATGAAATTAAAAAAAACTGATATTATAATTCCAACAGCTTTTGGAACAGGGGTGGCCTACCCGCGGCACTCATGCCAAAGTGTGGCATGGCTGAGTTGTACAGCCGCATTCACACCAAGGCAGTCAGCGCCGAGTGTCTAGCCAATCAGAAACTTCGTCTCAGGCGAGATGAAGTCTCTGATTGGCTCGACGCTGACTGCCTTGGTGTGAATGCGGCTAAGAGTGGCATGCGAAGACTTTTATTGAAATATTAAGAAACAAATTAATAAATACTAATTTTTTTGTACCGTTTTACTGAATGTGGTTGTCTCATACAAGATAAAAGATCTAAATTTATTTAAATGCACTTAATTAAATAACAATAGCAAATTATAATGTAGACAGCACTCCTTCATTGTTGTGTACGTTGGTTTTCCAAAGGAAGTGTTTTCGTGAGATTCTGGAAATTGAGGGAGTGTGTTTTGAAATATTTGGAAGAAAACATTGAACAGCCCGGTGAGTGCTTCCTACTTAAGTATGAAGATAGGCTTTGAGATTTAGCTTTTCTTACCCCGATATATCTTCTTTTGTGAACACATTTTTGCTTTTTTATCTCGATAATGGAGAAAAAAGAGAAACTGATTCGCACTTACAACAAACTGATTTTGCTAGAATCCTTGAGAACTAATCCTAATGTAGATGACTCAGTAAAAAATCTACAAATTGAAAAACCACAATAAAAAGTAGACTGTTTAATAATTATTTAGAATTAAATTTTTCTGGTTAAACTTATTTTTATTTTGTACCTAACCTAACTCTTTGAAACTGAAAAAAAATATTTTAACAATAAAACTTAAGTTCGTACTTTTGTCTTAATTATATTATTTGTAAATTTCCACTACTTAGACATACTTGCATAAAATATGCGCCATTTTTGTAAAAATTTCATAATAAGCTTATGTGGAACATTTTTTAAAACTTTTCATTTGTTTGTTGGAAAAGGTTGAAGTAGCATGTATAGTTTTTTTTTTATGAAATAGTGGCACTCTGTTCAAAAAGAAAGAGATTTTATTCTTTTTCTCCCAGAACTGTTCATCTGTGAATTCTTTATTTTTACACGGACAAAAAAATGTACTGAGCAGAAGGCCACGAGATAAGCCTTTTTGACTATAGATTAATTAATACGTCCTTAGCGTAGAAAAGCAAAGAGTTCGCTTCAATGAAATTATTTTTTGAGATAACAAAAAAAGTCCCCAAAGCAAAAGAAAACTGACCAATATCTGCTAATGTTGAGTTTCTCCTCTTCTCCCAAGATACGGTCACCATCTTCCTAAGAGCCTCCTGGGCACTACCATTCAACTGCAAGGATTGCTTTCTACCCTGAAATATGAATAGAAATGATAGAAAATTAACTTGTTGAATGACAACACTAATGGGAAATCAATAGTACAGTTGGGAAACATTATTACCGCCGAAAATTAATTCTCAGTTACGGCATTCATATATAGTGAAACTAGAATTCAATCGCCATGGGATAGATTCCGAGCACCATTATCTGGATCACGTTTTTTTAATGTATCTGTCAATGATTAATATTTATTTATTCTGTGAAATGTGTAATATTAATTAATGTGACCATTAATTAGGGTTGAAATAGACGTTAAGCAAGTACACTTGACTTGAAACGACTGATACTTTATTGAACTC
Organism: Trichonephila clavipes; assembly: GCA_019973935.1. NCBI lineage: Eukaryota > Metazoa > Arthropoda > Arachnida > Araneae > Nephilidae > Trichonephila > Trichonephila clavipes. Next base: position 1,337,352 of record BMAU01021435.1, read on the forward strand.
GAAATTAATGATCTAGAAAGTATTTAAAAATTGGCATGCTTGATTGTGAGGAATGGTGCTAGTAAAAATAATGGTTGCAGAAAAAGGAAAGTGTGAAAATAATAAATACGGAAAACTCTATGGGTTATTTTTAGGTTTTGTTTTTAGTTTATTTAATAAAAAATAATTATAAAAATATTTGAAAGAAAAGATAGCAATATGAGGAAATTCTACGTTTGTTTATTATTACAGTCGGACCCCGGCTGTATGAACCGCGGCTTTATGAACTCCCATTTAACGAATTTTTCTCTTTTCCCGTTTAAAATGATGGTAAAAAACTCCTATTTAGCGAATAATAAACCCCGAATTAACGAATTATTTCAACAGCTGGAATTTTTTTATTAGATTGTATTAGAAAAAATTGGATTTTTATTAGGCTTTACATGAGTGTAACCTATCCTGTGAGTTTTGGATGGGGCAGGATATTACTTTTTCATTTCATTTCACTCCACAATGCAGAGGATATTTTAAAATTTTTACGAAAGGAAAGCATTTGATGACGTATTGGTAAGTGTAAAAAATTTTGTTTGGACCCGGATATAACGAATAACCCCGAATTAATGAACAAAATGTTCGGTCCCAATGAATTCGTTAAATCGGGATTCGGCGCTATTATCAAATAACTTAAGGTTTCTTTTTTGATTTCATTTTTTGGCTAATTACTTATTAGTCTACAGTATTGAAAAGAGTGAGTAAATGAGTAAATTTTTACAGTGCGTAGAAAGTAAATATCTTTGAATTAGCTCAAAGTGCAAATATATTATTTACATAGGAATATACTTTAGGTGCAATGAAATTGGATTGATTCCTTTATGATTTTCATTGATTTGTATAAATTCTTATTTGAATGTATTATACTGCTTCTGTGAAATGATAATACAGTCGAACCTCTATATTGCGAATTTTTCTATATAGCGTACTTTTTCCTGGAACTTTGAACATTTCACGATTTTCTTCGTAAAATAACCTCTCTATAGCGAAGTGCATCTTCTATGCAACGAACTTTTCTTTTGTGATTCAGTTTTTGTTCTCCCTTTTTATTAAAGCATTTCTGAAAAAAATTCAAGTTATTTTCTCTTTAACACATTTTATGCTGGTCATATATCTTGAACTGGTTTTATTAGATCCTAACTCGCAGAGAGCAATAGAGTTCTGGACGTTACATCCAAGAAGTGCAACCCTTAATCCCCATTGCCCAATTTACTAGAAACATCTTCAATATTCTCTTTCACCCTCAGTGGAGTCGTCCCATCTCCCAGTGTTATAGTTATAAAATAATGTATGTTTAATATTACTTGTTTGCTTTAAATTATAAAATGTCCTTAAAATTCATTAATTTTAGTATAAAATTTATTTCTTAATATTGAAAATACAGTGACTTCGACATTCTTTTTTCTTGTTTCCCTTGCAGTTTTTCTTTCTTTTTTGATGGGTAAGATATATAAAATAAGCAAATATTAATTTAAAAAAAGGTGTGGATAATTACTTTTTTAATATGTAGTGTTTATGAATTTAAAATTTGTTTTATATGGTTTATAAAGTATCGTAAAACATGAAACTCTATAGAACGAATTTTCCATATAACGAACTTTTTTCTTGGATTTAGTGACTTCGTTATATAAAGGTCCGACTGTACTTATAATAAAAGAAAATGTATTTTTTGTGTTTATTTATAATGATTGTGAGGGAGCTTTTTAAACTTGATTTTTAAATTTTCAGTTGATTTAAAAATTAAAAACATTGTTCAGAACATATTAAATCATAGGAAATCAAAACTAGATAAAGTTATTGGTAAAAATGAAGGAAGATAATTAAGTTAAATTTTAATTTTTAAAGCTTAAAAAGTTTGAATAATGGTAATTACTTGTGTTGTAGCTTTATCCGCAGACCTGAGAGCTTTCTGTTGTGCTTCCGTATAAGTCAAACGCAATTCCTCTTGTGTTGCTCCCAGTGTCATCATTTTATCCCATGCATCACGTTTCGTCTATAAGATAAAAGAAATCAAAATTCATGATACATATAGCATAAATATTATGCAAAGGAACTAAAATTCATAATTGTTAATAATACAAAATTAATTGTCTCTTCTTAAGAAATATAAATTAAACTTTAAATTCTACATTAAGATTTTCTCGAAAAATTAAGACTTTCATCTGTAACACATTACACTACAAGTGAAATATAGTATTTAACAAATGCGGTATATTTAACATTAGTTTCATATTATGTGTTAAAAAATTACAAGACCACTAACGAATTAGAAAAAAACACAACATACAGATTTTAGCATATGAATTTACAACTGAAAGTGAAGTTCTTTATATTCTAAGAAATCTGGTCAAATGATAAGATCGCTAGACATTTTGATATACTACCATTAGACTATGTTGGCAAGATTGTGCGTACTACAGCCACACAAAGCATCAAGAAGGTATGGGCCGGTCAAGAGCAACAACAGAAAGCGAGAACAGAGTGATTGTCCGATCGGCACTCACAGCCCCTGGTGCATTTATATCAGCTATCCCATACACTGGGACAGTGAGTGCAATGGCCATCGATAGTACACTCAGCGAATGGAGACAGAAAACATAGATGGCAATACACCAACTACCTCACACTTCCAGGCTCGTTTGTAATAGTGTCGGTGCCTCATAGACTTCAGCAGAATTCTTGCCAGTGACAAGATCTGCTTCGGATTCAATTCGGATGACCAGTAAGGACATGTCTGGAGACATCTAGAATAGCGGTAAATTGTCTGTCGGCCACTACACTGTCTGACAAACAGGAGTTATGATATGGGGTGAGTTTTCATATTGTTGTTGGTTGTAACATTCATGATACCCTAACAACAGAGTAGTACATCAGCTAGATTTTGCTCCTTGTCGTATTGTCCCTTCTCTCATGGACTCCTGTTCAACAGGATAATGCCCCGTTGCCCGGCCTGATTGCCTTTCTATTGCTTTTCTTCGTGCTTCTCCAACACTCGTCTGTTGGAACGTGTATAGCAAGCAGTCGTACAGGAGAACATTTGTTGTTGTTAATGCCACCTGTCTGACGAAGTCAGATCGAGGCCCACGAAATTCATCGTGGCAAGGGGCTAGAAGTACGCTTGTCGTTGGCCTTAAGCACCATACAGGGGACAGTACGATTTAACTCGGCGAAATTTCCCGATGGCGGCACCACCTATCTCCACCTCCACAAGTTCTGCATTGAACTGAAGAAGATGGAAACATTCTCCAGTCCCTGCGCTCGTGACTCAGCCCACAGGACTTCAGACCCACTGATTTAACAAGCACGTACTCCGTGTGTACTCGGAGAGTATTTGGTGGCATCGGGCATCGAACACAGGTCTTCCGGTTTGGAGTCCGATGCTCTTACCACTAGGCTACCCACGGCCCTAGCAGATTTGTAAACCCATTAAGTCAATGCCCAGCCGAATAATATCTTGTGGAGGAGAGCCGGAAATGGGCCAATAAATTGTTGATTTGTTTTTTCTCTAAGAGCTGCACTTCTCCAATTCAGTTCCTGTGATATAGTAAGATTTTAGTTTTAAATACATGTGCATCATTTGTATTAATTTTCCACCCATTCGGAATGTCCCTTTTTACTTGTCATGTTATAAAGTGGATATACATAAAATAATAAATACTTTAATAGTTTTTTTAAAACAAAACTAAACAAATTTTTTTTAAAGAAAATGATGACTTATAGATTTTTCTATTTAATAATCTATTTGACTGTATCAATTTCACACTTAGAACAAAATTATCGGATACAAATGGAAAGGAAATGGTTATTAGCGAAACATGGATATCAGAAAGTGTTGAAAGATGGCATAGAGAAAGAACACTACACTATAAAAGATATATTTTACATTAATCTACGTATTATCGATGTTTCAAGGACGTGGATTCCAATATAAAATAAGAAATTACTGGATTCGATAAAATTTAAAATCAGTTGAGTTAATTTTTAAATATGAGAAAAAATCGTTTGAATAATTCAGTACAAATACTTTACCTAGGATTAGATTTTCGATATAAAAGTTTCGAAGACATACTACTCTCACAGTAAACATAAATAATACTTCCCAGTTTAACTAGTCTTAGATCTAAATAGAAGATTAAGATATAATAATAATAATAATAATAATAATTGTGTGATGTAATTTTGTAAATGTTTTCATGGCAAATTCAAAAAGGAAAATACACACTTTAATTTGCAACACTCATTCATTTTTTTTTAAATTTTAAAAATATGGTAATATTCTGGAAAATTTTAAATAGGAATTCCATAAGTACTCATGTTACCAATTTTTATCTAGTTGACTTTACTCCTATTTTCTTTATTTTTGTTCGCTTTATTTTTCTTCTGAAATGAAAACAAACTTTGGAACAAATCTCTTATAATTAAGGAAATTGTTAATTAAAAGGTGTTAGAAAGATTTCAGTTATTTCTATGGTACGTAACATACAAACACATAATAACATTCTAGGATAGAAGGAAAAACGTTAATTTTTCAGCGCTACAAGAGGATCCCTTTATTTAGATATTTATAATTAGTAGTTTAAATTATATGCATTTAATTCGAAACACTCTTAGAAAACTGCGTTCCGAACATTTTTCCATTTCATACGCTAATTGAAATTTCTGCGATTTTAATTAACGAGCATTGTATGTTGTTTTAAAGGATTAAAACTGAAGACAAAATAATGTTTTATTTTTTTTTGTATATTATACTTTGTTATTGTATTACATAATTAAAATAAGGTTAATTTGAAACTAAATGTGGTTAAGTTTTGCGTAAAATTTATTTTAGAAAATTTCAATCCACTTAGTTATATCTTGAGTACGAATCTCATCCACAAACACAGAAACACGTTTTTTATATGAAACTTATTAAGGTAACCGACTACTTGCGAAAACATTTTTTTAAAGAAAATGGAGACATGTGGATTTTTTTGTGGTTTTTATATTTGTTTAGCACATTTTAAGAAAAATATGCTAAAATTAAGAAGAGAAAAAGAAATTATTATTACTAAAATGTGAACAATTGGTAAACGTTTACAAAAAAATACATAAAAGGGGCTCATTCTGTACTAAAAGTTTATGAACTAATTTTCAATTTTTCAATTATGATGTATTGCTATGTTATTCCTTTTTGAAATGACCTCCAGGATAAGAGATATTTTAATTTTTACTAAAGCTAGAGCACTTTATCTTAGTTATTATATGAAATTGTTTAAAAAACAGTGATTATATTCTATTAAGGGACTGTAAATTTTGTAATAAAACTGTTGTTGATAAATCTGAGGGAATTACAACGCTTCTGCTATTATATAGAATGTACACAAAAAAGTTCAGTTAATTATTTTAAAAACTTTTTGAGCAATTGCTGTCCCCGTTTGAGCACTTTCAAACCAAAGATAAAAAGAAAGAGAGAAAAAAACACATTTTGAGTAAAACGCATTTTAAAGTAAGACATCTTGCTTAAAGTAATGGGATCTGCTTTTACTAAAACACTTGTAGTTTTTGTTCTAACGAACGGAAAATAATAAACTTGGTATTTTTTTATAAAGCTAATAAAAGATGACCTATAAAATAAAATCACAAGAAATTCGTCAATTTTTGGCAAAATTTACAATTTTAAGGTAGTTGGATACCTTGAACTATATATACATGTAGGTATGTAGTATTTGTACTGGAATGAAACATAGATCGTGGGAATTTTTATCTGGTTGCAATTGTAGTCGAGTAATTGAAGAAACATTTTTATGTTCGTTCCATATTTTATTGACGAACACACACATAGAAAAAGCAACAAAACAAACTCACGAAGACAAAGGACAAAGCATTCTTTCACATTCTTGGAACCTCAGCTTTTTTCCCTACCGGAAGATTCTCGTATCTTCTTTAATCGTATGATTTCTGGATTTTAGAACGCTGATTGATCGGATTTGGTAGCTGCTATGTATTATTGCATCATCTCACCATGAAATGCGTCAACACGGCACTTTTTAAGAAGATAAAGTTGTAGTTAAAATGGTATTTTCCGTTCAACAGGTAAAAGAAAAGTATTAACTATCCCACTATGCCTTGAAAGATTCGAAACCATTTTAAATTCAAGAAATTCCTTCGAGGGAAATTTTAAATTGAAAATTATAATATAAATATATGTAATTTTTTGATATATATATATATATATATATATATATATATATATATATATATATATATATATATAATTTTGAAGAAAAGGCAAAATAGATTCTTATTGCATATACACATACAGTGAAATGCGCTTAACGTGAAAACGCTTAAGACGAAATATTAGTTAGCACTAAGTAATACAACGGTCCCGACAAACTACTGTGTATTTTCATGCATTTTTTTTCTCTTAGCACGAAAAGATTTCCCTTCTGGGAATGAACAAAATACGGAACACACCAGATGGATTGGACTGTTATATTGTATTATCGGAATAACACGTTGCAGTAGATGATGATAATATGTGTGCAAACCCAATTATGACAGACAGAGACATTTTGTTGAAAGTTCAAAAAATATCATTGACTCAGATTCCGACGAAGAAAATGAAAGGAATATTACAGTTCCCGTTCTCACATCATCCAAAATGGGAAACGTCATGAAAGGTATGCATAGTTATTTAAACGCACATTCTAATTGTGAAATGAGCAACAAAAAATTGACAATATCGAACAATTTAAACGCATAGAAAAATATAAGATTCTTTTTTCAGAAACTCTATATACATGTTTTTTTCCCCAAAAGTTAAAATTTTTTTTATTTAACTTCTTTAAATTCTTATAAATGGTTTTATTTCGTCGATTTTTATTGAGCATATACATGTCTATGCAAATAAATAAATTCTAATAAACTTAATTTTGTTGATTGATATATATTTTGTTGATTTTTTCTTTGCAATATCCCTTAACACAAGAAAAAAATATTTCAGTCTCTTCAGTTTCGTGTTAAGGGATTTTCACTGTACTTTAAAAATACATAAAAAGTGAAAATAGACTTTTCTGTTTGAATAAAGAAACGATATTTTTAAAGAAAGAGAATTATACATTCTCATAGAAAGAGAAACATATTTTTTGTTACACTCACTCTCCCCCCTGCGTGTACGAAATATGTATTTTCAGTTTTATCTAAGAGGGTGAAAAATGCTCGATATTCATTTTCATCCATAAGTCTAATTAATATTTAATTCTAAGTTCTGATTAACATTTTTTATTTCCTTCTTATATGCAAGGCAACTTGAAAAATGATATGCATCTCCGATGATGGAAACTTATATTTACTTATAAATATTCTGTTTAGTCATATCAAGTTTGTAAAATCTATTATCTTGCTGCTTATAAATATGCCTTCAGAAGAAAATCCCGAATTTTATTCTCAACACAAACTGAAATCAGATAATGATCTAACTAAAATTAGGTTTTGAATAACGTGAAGCTGCAGATTTTTGCCTATTAAATCAATTATTTGAAGATAAGAAGAAATCATATTTCTTTCAAAGTTAATTAGTTAGTCTTACAAATGCATTAATTGATTAGATATTAAAATTTAAATTATGAGTAATTTTTTTAAAATATTTTATTATTTAATTGGAATAAAATATTGTGTTGTGTGTATACCTTAACAATCTTTTATTTATTCAAAAATGATTCTTAAGATGATATAATTTTCACTGTATCATTTCTGATTGATAAAAAAAACACAATTCATTTTACAATAATATTTATACTTACAAGACCCATATCTATACTTAGATTATTTATGATATTACATTTTCCAGGCCTCGTATAATTTAAAAACTTTTCGTAATGGTACTGAATTATGTGATTACTGCAAACAGCGAATAAATAAGGAAAAAGTTGCCAACACTTCTGTAAAGATTCTATATTAATATATGACAATCAATGTTGTCTTGGAGACAGTTACATAAAGTTGGGAGGTTGGAAGTATGGACAGTTCTTGTCCATATTTCTACCTAGATATTTGTCTAGACAACTGAGAGACTTCTAACATTAGCTGACAGGTGTGTTCCAGGCAACTCGACTGGATTAATTTTGGAAATGTAATCGACCACAATAGAAACACTTCAAAATATTATTCTATAGAAATGGGAAGAGGTCATTACATATTTCTTGGAATTATTTAAAAGGAAAGATTGAAAATGGAAATGGTTCTATTAAAATGTTTTAGTAATAGAGTAGTTCTAATTTGTTTCGGATTTTCAACATTATCTATAGATTTTCTTTTATTGAAATAAACCTGATCAGTTCTCCTATACATTATTTTTATAAGAACATCCACGGTACGTAAAAAATAAAACAAAGACAAGGAAAAGTTTAATTTTTGTTTCATGTTATCCAGAAATTTGAATTAATATAAATTAAAAATTTAGTTTGTTTAGTTCCATGCTTTTGTGCAAAATGAAGGAAGGTTTTGATCAGTCTTCTAATCCGAGAAATATTTTAAAATTTTGAATGCCTTATTGATTTGTGTATTTAATATATAAGGAGGAATATACTATTTTTCAATTTTATTTGTCGAACCTTTGCTCATTTGAATTATATAACTCAATTTCTTTTTATCGAAAACCCTTTTGTGTTAGTTTTCATTTCACAGAAGATATTTGTAATGCAATTTAACATTTGTCTTACATGATAAAAATCTTCTTACTTTTTAGAGAATAATTTATTAAATACCTTTCAAAAAATTGATTAATATTTTTTCAGCTTCTGTACTTTCAATGAAAAAAAAAATGTGTTCAGAAGTAAACTTGTTGCAAAAAAGACTAATATTGCAGTTTATAGCAAAAAAAAATATTTTTCAAAAAATTATTAGAGAAAGTGTTGCATTATAGTAATAGATGTTTTAAAACATTATAATTAATACTACTCATGCATTCTCCGGAAGATATAATACGGAAGAATACACCACGATATATATCTGATATATATATATATATATATATATATATATATATATATATATATATATATATATATGCAATCATTTCCTCTAGCATCTCCTTTTAATTAACTCGTTTTAATAATATTTAAAACAAGTTTTACTTCTTTGGTTCAAAACTAACGCTCTAAGCTTAGTCGCAATTGACTAATATTATTACATCAGAAATCCCTTTCACACCCATTTTAACCAATCAGAGCTTTTATTACAAAGGAGTCACACGGTCTTCCTTTACCGGTTTAAAAAGTGAAAATTTTGTGTGATCACTCTTCTTGTCTTTGTGTTCGTCATGTGAAATGTCGCTGCTACTTGTTGCTTCTGTTATACGTGTCTGTTTGTGTGCTGTTATCAAATAGATGTGAAATATGAAATGTAACAGTGATTGACCATCTACGTTATGTGTGTCTAAATAAGCAAGATGAAAATTATTTCTGAAGATGTTATTACTAAACCAGATATGTCAACAATCCAAACCAACCAACACCGACCAACGATACTATATATATATAATCAAGAATCCACTCCCCAAAACTGCTAACAGCTAATGAAATAAAACCGTTTGAAGAATTTGTGGCGGTGTGATATCTATATAAACTAGTACCAAACATCACGCGAAGACGGACGATCGTTTTGGCGTGATAAAGTACTTGCATACGGAACGAAAGGTACCCAGATCGAATCCTTCTTTCCTACAAATTTAACTAAAATAGAGACCACATTTTATTATAACAGTAAAGTAAAATGAACAGCACATTAAAGCCAGTTATATTTTTGAATCAAATCGATATCTCAATAGTCAAAAACTTTAAATTTTTTTCCCAATTAAACAAAAAAAAAGCATCTTTTTGGCTCAAAAAACTTTTTACTGTCCTGAAAATTATTTTTTAAAATAAATAAATAAATATAATTATGCTTCAAATGAAGAAATACCAAAGTGTATAAAAAAGCCAATTCATCAATTTCAAGATAAAACACATTTAGATGAGTGAAGTGCGTGATGAATAAAATATATTAATTTTAAAAGCTCATTCCAAGAAAAAATAAATTATGATAATAATAATGGTATTAATAACAATTACAGAGATAAAGCATATGCTTTTTCAAGATTATAAAATATAATATCAAAATTTAATGTTCCCAGTTCTTAGTAAGAACAGAAATTTTACTAGGAAATTTAAATAAAACTGTATAATGAATGTAATTAAATGCTTAGAATATAGACAATTACTTTAAAAACATCTAAAACTACAATGGGAATGAAAATTTATATTTAAAATAAAGTAGAAAAGAAGCTGTAAAGGGAAATAATAAGTTAAACTATATTAAAATAGAAATACCAGATAAAGAAGATTATTAAAATCAAAACTACAAAATGCCTCTTGGGAAAAGGGAACAATGCGTAAAAAATTTAATGGAAGAAACTTTAAATTTTTCACATGATAAGAATAAATAGGAGTCTTATTTCTAAAAAAAAACAAATTTTTTAGAAACAAGCATCTTTAAAGCAGCTTCAAAAATATGATAATTTTCTTTTACTAACATAACAAACACTTTTCGATAAATGGAAATAAATTTCTTATGCTTATTAAACATAAGTTTTTGAATGCATAGTTGTAGTACATGGAGCTATTTATTTTCTTAGAAAAAGGTTTATTTTTGTCCTTATAGTCATAAATTAAAATGCTGCCCTATTACTAGCTATATAATAGCAATTATCAGAGAAAATTAGATTGCCTTGCAAAATAATCCTATTATAAACATAAATTTAAAGAAAAATGCTTTCATGCTTTTAAATGTTTGTAGCTTGCATGGTGAAGTCTTTTCCTTTAGGGAAGGAATTAATGAATGCTTTCATTCTTATAAAAATGGTTTTAAATAATGCAATACTTATAAAAAAATAAATAAACGTAAAAATATAAACTATAATATTTGGCTTTTACGCTTTGTTGCTAAAATTCGTCTTAAATTGATCTGTTTATCAGTTTTCAACAGTTTTTTCTCATTTTTATGCCAAGAATTTTTTTTATCATGCACACAACGCATATATATGCATGTATGTGTGTATATTATCTTGATATTTTAATTCTTATGTCTGCGTTATTATTCTTTTTGTTTTGCTGGAAGAATACGCTTTTATCAAACCCTTTGAAACGTAGCATTTATTTCAAGAAAAGTTAAAGATTATTTTGAAAACATATTTATAGAGATAATCTGTTTTCAGTATTCTAAGATATGAACATTTAAGAAATTTAAAGATCATATCTAATGCAAAAATGAAACATAAAAATAATTCATATATAATTATTAAATTGAATTAAAATCTCTCCATGACATTAAATATAAGAATTCACATATATGTGGAGTATATGTGATTTAATAGTTTAAAATACTCTTTCCACTTTCCTATCAATGTCTTTATTTTGGCAGATGTATTATATGAAACCCGACTGAAAGTCGATATTAATTTCTAAGAGAATTAGAGAAAAATGTAAAAAAACAAGAATAATCTATCTATAAAAATCCTGAATTAATTTTATATTTATTCTTTAAATATATCTTACAAAAGTAAATTTATTATGTATGTTAATCTACAATTTTTTTTGTTGTAAAAAAAAGAACATTCGCTAAGAAAGATTTTAAAATATTTACCACTTCTCAAAAAGTATAAACTATATATATATATATATATATATATATATATATATATATAGTGAGAGAGAGAGAAAGAGAGAGAGAGAGGGAGAGAATACAGTTTTTTAATAATAAATTAATCCTTTTTGTGATAGAATGAAAATTAAAGAATATTAGGTTAGGTAAAATAAAAGTTTACCAAACTTTAAATATGAAGAAAACTCTAAAAGTTTTAAATATGAAGAAAACTCTAAAAGCTAGAATTTATTTTAAAAAAGAACATATTAAAGTACTAATAAAAATTATTTGAATACAAGAAATTGTTTAAATATTGAACGCAGAGGGTTGGTTTCAGATATTAATTAGATTCTTTTCTCCGTTTTATTACGCATTTCACATTTTTATTTAAAGCTATTTTTTTACTACTATTATTTTTTAAAGTTATTTACCGTCTCCACAATTGTATCTTCCCAAAGCGTCAGTTGAAAAAAGAACAGAGAAAAAAGCAAAGAGGATTTGGAAAGCAGGCATAATACTATGAGACTCTGGAGGGGAGGATAAATCTTTGAGAAAATGCTTTTACAAGAATCACACGGAAGTTAAAAAAATAACATGTCTCACCGGATACTTCAAAAGAAGGAAAAACTCTCTCTCTGTCGCTCAGAGCATAACTATACAAGAAAGGACAAAACAGTTAAATGTGCTTCTACTTAGAGGTGACCTTCAAAAATAGTTTTTAGAATTTTTTGGTGGAATCCTGGGGTTTTCAAGCACAGTTGCGCCTATTTGAAATATGAATTGTGTAAGTTGTTTTGTTGCTGTTCAGGTATAAGTTGCATAAATTAAATATGAAAAAATTCCTCCAATAATTAATGTTAGAATTATCTTATTCCGTTGGAAATTCAAGAGTTTTCTATTACTTAAATAAGATAGTACGTTAACAATCAGTATTCTAACTTTTGTTTCAAGATAAATAGATAAAAATAGATAATGTGGATATTCAGTGAATATGAAAACTTTGAGTTAATATAAACTTTGAAACAAGTTAAAGTCGCTAGTAGCTTGATTTTTCGACAGGTAATTAAAGGAACTTTTAAGGCGGAAAATTTTGTCAAAATCTATCTTGACATCTTATAGTGATAATACTGTAAAATAAACTTTGAGAATTTTTGAAAGTGAAGGCTTAACTTTACTTTTTGATATTGAAAAGTGTTTTTCGAGCAATCAATATTTTATCCTTTTTTATGACCCGGTCATAAGCACATGCATAAACATGAATTTAATAAAAAAATGCAATACAACATAATATTATATCAGTGGCTCTCAAACTTTCAGTACTGGTGACCCAATTTTCAATCATAATTTTTATCGCCCTCCTAAAAATAATAATGTATTGAATGCAATAATAATGCACTTTGGTGCTAAAGCTACAATGCGATCATAATTATAAACCGTAAAAATTAACAAGATAAGTATTAAATTTTGTATGTTACTTTTAAGTAATATTTATTTTTACTTTTTAGTTCGATTCACTATAAAAGCGTGTTTTTTAGTTTTTTTAAGACTATAATTTATTTTATAGTTATTTATACTATACACGAAAAAAATCACAATCCCAGTGAATAATTTAATTAAGAGAAAATATACTTACCTACTTTCAAGGACTTTTCAATTTGTCTTAGAAAATTTGAGAAAAAAATCCAATAAAACTAAAGAAAATGTTCCAAATGTGTGTGTCCTTAATAAAGGACATAAATCACAGACACTTTTCGCTAACAACACAGGAACGTTATTTTCCAGCAAAACTGTCATATTTTGTTTACGTTTTTGTAGTTTTGCGCTGTTGCTTGATGATCTACAAATAGCATTTAGAACTTTTTCTTACTTGTGTCTTTTCGACAAGGTGAAGTGCTACATTATGGCTTAATAGTTTTCTTCATAGAGATCTTTAGGAAGCATTTGAAAATTTCAAATAAACTCAAACGTTTCATGTCTAACGCTTTTCTGATATTTACTTTCGCTATCTTGATTAATATGCATTATTTCAGTAGGTTCTTCAATTGCTTGATCAGTTTCAACTTCCTTCGATAGGAATCACAGATGCCCATTTTTTTAATATTCTGCTTATTTACATTTATAAACCATAATAAGTCGTACAACACAGTAATCAAAACTACAAAATTGATCATGGGGAAACTGCAGCATGTTCTAAAAAATAATTGTGTAAAACGTTTTTCATTATGCATTATATGTTTCAGAATACTCATGCTTATCCATATATCATAAAACTGATTCACATGGAAAAAGATGAAACAGAAATATATTATATATATTTATAACTTCCCTAAAAAAAGACGGAGATAACCATACCAGAAGTTTGAAGGTCAGCTAAAGCAATATTTTAGGTTAAAAGAAACGTAATAAAAAATCTTTCATCGTTTGATATCGTTAAAAAAACGTAAAAAAAATCTCTCATCGTTCTCATATTGACAGCAAAGCAAACAAAATATATTTTTTAATTTGGTTATAGGATCAAAGATGGCTAATGAGCGTTTGAAGTGAATTCTTTTATTTTTGATGATCACCAGATGATAAAAATAAATTACATCAGTATAAATGTGTATTTTTTATTATGAAGTATTTAGAAAGTATTTTGTTTTACTTCATTCCAAAAAATTATTTTTTTTAAACCTTTTATTTTCAATATGCTCGCGTCCCCCTTGCAGGGTTACAGCGCCCCCAGGGGGGCTCGCCCCACAGTTTGAGAAACACTGTATTATATGATATAAAATTAATGGGATTTAATGGGTATAAAATTTGTACTTTGTGAAATACAATGAGTTTAATGACACTTGAGTGGCTAAATCTTTTTAAAAAACCTATAATACATTCAAAAATACTTTGGAAACAATTCGAGTTTTAAAATGTATGAATACATTCAAAGTGAAATATTGAGCAGAGGTGAATGTACACCTCCCCATCATTATGTTAGTTCATACCATTTATAATACAGAAATAAATCTCAAAGTACTTGAAGATATCTCATAACTTCATAGATCCTCAAAGAATTTTAAATTTTATCTACATAGAAAGCAATTTTAATGGGAGTTAAAGTCTGGGACCATGCAATTCAAAATGCTTCAGATCCCTTATAGAAAATTTTTGGCTGTATAAAAACAGAAAAATATTGATACAAACACACATATTCTCCTAAATACTATTTTATGAAGGTCGAAGGTAACAACAATTAAAAAAGTTTGCTATAATTTGAGTTTAATTAAAAATAACGTATGAGAGAAACATTTCGTCATTTTCTGCAAGCATGGATAGTATTATGATTATGCCATAAATTATTCAACGTTAAAATAAGGATTTCATATAACTTATGATAAATTCATGAAGCAAATTTCTAATACATGGTATTATAACTTAATTTTAAAATATCCATTTATAAAGCTTATTTAAATACCGTTTATTATCATGTTGGTACTAAAGGAAAATTTAAACCTTCTAATCTTTAGTTGTTGACAGACTAATTAGTTTAATTTAAACTAAAGAAGCTTGAAACCTTGAGATTTGCTAAAGATACAATAAAAAATGTTTTTTTAAAGAAAAGTAAAGTTTTGGTGTTATTTCGCAAGATATTTAGCAATTTAAAAGAAAGATCAAAATTCAATAAACGTGTAAAGCATAAAAGTAGGTATCGAATAGACATAATTTCAACGTAATAGGGGTTTTACAACAAGTCCACACATTGAATAATATAAATGATGAAACTTTTGATGGTTTTGACGCATACTTATATACACATACACTTACAATGAAAAAAGAATTACATATTTCTAATTTCATTTTGAAATAGGTTTTTACTGATACTTTTAAATCGTAATATGTCTAATACTTTGTGGTGCATTGTTCGGGTTAATGATCGACGCCAGGGATCCTCTACCTTTTTGTTCTTAACAGCACATTCTAGAATATGCGTTAAATGACGGACACCATTTGTTTTTTAAGGGGAATTTATATTTGGATAGAGTTAAGGTATCCGACTACGTTCGGAACCGGGATTTTAAAAAAGCGCATAAATGGATAATTTTCATGATATTTAGTGTCACTCAATATGGCTCAATTATGGCACTCAATAGAATGCACGCATAAAATTGTTTTAAGGACATATTGACAAAAAAAAATTTATTTAAATATAATATTTTGGCAAAAAAGTAACTTAGAATAATCTTTTTTCCAAATGTTCTCTTTTTGTGAAAAATGGTTCGATTATAATAATATTTTGCCTGTATATACCTCAGACCGCTCTACAAAGACTCAACTAGAACTTTTGAAAAATTCCCATTATTTTCAGAGTTACCACCAATTGAAATAATTATTTGCGTTTTTTTCTTAAAATGTCTCCCCTCTGTTGTCATAAAATATGAATAAACCCACTTCTAAGTTATATATTTCAAAAATTCTAGTTGAGCCTCTGTAGAGAGGTCTGACCTATATACAGGCAAAACAGTGTTATAATAGCAGCATTTTTCACAAAAGGAGAACATTTGGAAAAAAAGATTATTCTAAGTTAATTTTTTGTCAAAATATTATATTTAAATAAATTTTTAAGTCAAAATGTCCTTAAAACAATTGTATGCACATATTCGAATCTAAGTGACACTAAATATCATGAAAATTATCCATTTATGCGCTTTTTTAAAATCACGGTTCCGAACGTTGTCGGATACCTTTAAAATACATGCCTATAATGTACAAAAAAAGATATTTAATTCCCAAAATAAAACTGAACATATAAAATGTATTGTTTTTATTCGTGTGGAAAATAATTACTAGGTACATACGAAATTTTTAAAGTACAAAATTCTTCATAAAAATACAAATCTCAAATTCACTGCGATTTTTAGAATTGCATTTAATCGGCTATTGCTTCATTGTTCAGCGATACTGACGATATCTCTCCTCGTAAGCTGTCTTCAAAGTGTTCATCCGAAGGTCATGATCTGTACTTGGATTTTATATTCACTGTCAAAAACAGTGACTGACACAAGTATGTGAAACTGAAAAATGATTTTAATTTATATGCTGGCTTTTTCAAGAATGGAAATATGTTTCTGTCAACAATATCCCAGAAATTCTCACAACGTTGTAATATTCTATCCGTAGAGACTTATTACATTTTTATACTGCGTATTTAAAAGTTATTAAATTTCTAATTTTTTTAACACCCAATTTGGCAACCCTGCGCTCGAGATGAACCAGTTCACTTCATTTTGGATTTTATGTGTGGGAAATTAGAATGGTGAAAGTGGGAGAAAGAAAGATTAAAAATGAGAAAAATTTCACATAGAATTTTATTGAAAACTAAAATATTTTTGTTTTGATCATACAAATGTTGGCTCACGTTAAAAGATCGGCTGGCGCCATGGTTCCCGCAAGCATAGTGATGGAAAAAGCTAATCTACACATATAATTTGCAGAAAGGTCTGGTGAATTTACATGGAAAATAAAAATACGAACAGAAGGATAGCAATCATAAGGTATGCCATCCAAATTGTGTTTGGAATTTTCTTGCTGAAAAGTGAATACACCAAAATAAGCTATTACGATGACACAAACAGTCGTATAACATCAAGAACTTATGATTGAGCTGTTAACCTTTTAACTGATTTGCCCGTGCACCTTACGGGCTACCGAAAGCTAGAAACAACCGGTGTGCCCGTAAGCTGTACTGGCACAGATATTTTCTTCTTTCTATCTTTTATTTGAGCATATTTTTAGCTCTTTTTTTGTGATATTATTAGTGCTAGTGTTTTTAAGACATGAAGTTTGTAGTACTGAAATACTCCACATCCGGTATTTTCTGTGGGGTGAAAGCGGAAATTTTTCCCTTGAGGCCAAAATTTAGATTCTTGAAAATATTCTATAAAGAATAGGGATTGGCAAGGTAATTTGTTGCTTGAGAAGAATTGAAAATGATAATATAATCCAAAGAAACTGTTACTATCTCTGTCCTCATTGCAATGTAAGACGGTATTACATCATACTTCAAATTGTGTGCATTTAAACATTTTTCATAACATGCAGAGACCAGAAATATTGACAGCTTAAGGGGTAAAAATGAATTCAATGTTTTTTGCAGGTAACTTGTCGGCATTATCACAGTGATTCCTTCACCACCACACAAATGAAAAGAAATTTTAATAACATTAAAGCTGTTAAAAATATTTCTTATTATATTGAATATCAATAAGTGAAGTACATTACACTCTTCAGATATATTGCATCCCATATGATTTCGAGGTTTTCATTTTCTGAAAGAATCGGCATCATTTATGAAATTCGTTTGAAATCGCATTGATATTTAATACTGAAATCCGATAACCATTGCTGAAAGGAAAATAAGAAACAGGTGCATTTTTGAAATCGTAAATATATTCTTTTTTTAGTCTTCCATTAAATCGATTTTTTTTCTTTTGAAATACTTTTTAATTGGGAGAATGTTTCATCATTATGCGGAGAAAACCTTATATCTAAAATAAATGATGTCTGGATTACAAAACGTGTAATTAACTTGAAAAATCTGTTGTTTGCATTAACTTTTAGAAAATGGATAAGAGCGCCCCTCGGGACGTCTTGGTGAAAACAAAGATGATTAATTTTACTGTGCAGTTAACAAGGAACTGTGGCAATGAAGGAAATAATTGCAACGCCTAATGAATAATTATACAGAATTAAATCAATCCAGTATAAATTCATCAAGAAATTACTTTCAGATAAGCAGATTATTCCCCAATGTAAAAGTTATACTTTTTCTAACTTTTGCCCATTTAGTTCTTTTGATAATAATTCAGCATAGAATATAATGATTTAAAAATGTACTTGTTATTTTGTTCAAATGAAGTGAAAAATAATTACAGTTAAAAAGAAATCAGTTTTCTTCTAAAAGAAAGGAAATATCAAGGCTACGAATAAGCACCACGTTATGTGCTAAAAACTCATTAAAAAGGAGTGCGATAAAATTAGCAAAATAAGCAACTGTCTGTAGCATTTATTAGGAGTTATTAGTCTGTAGCATTTATTAGGAGTATTTTGAGTAGCAATAATGAGGCACAATTGTTTCTAAAACGTAAGAAAAGAACATTTTTATTCTTTAGTATAAATTTTTAATGACATATTCCGTATGGATTTAAAAATGTTTATTTTAAAATGGCCTACACTCTCAGTCTACTTCTATGTAAAATATAAGCAATAAGTACACACTTGAACATGATTTTAAGCGAATGATGTTTTTTAAAGCAGACATTTCAACCACGTAGCCTGCGGGCCGCATGTGGCCCTCCAACGTATAGTTTGCGGCCCGCCGAGACTTTTCAAGAATTTTTAAGTATCAAGCTTTTAAAGTCTTTTTTCCATTTTGAAATTTATTTGAGGTGAATTTTTTTATAAGCATATTTACCTGTTATCTATTCTTATTTTAATATATAATTTATCTAATTTATATTTTTAATATGTTGCCAATCTGGCAACATAAATAGCCTATAGATTAAAATTAATTTTTCAGATTTTATTAAAATCTTTATTTTAATTCCACTATAATAAATTAATTTATTAAATTCTGAAATGCATTTGTGCATATTATTCCCTATTGATGGCAATATATTTATCACATGAGCAGCTTTTTTATTTCTCTTCCTCCTTCTTTGGACAGGAATATAATCTTAAAATGTACATTGACCAATATATTGTGAAATTTTCATGAAGACAAATCATAGGAATTGAAATAATTTCTTCAAAAACAGCAAAGTGTATTCATTAAATTCGTTGAAGAATACCGCTGTTGTGTAAAAGTTAATGATATATTATCAGATTTAATAGCAAAAATAGTGAATGCGCTTAATTAAAATGATGGAAGTTTTCTGCTCAGCCCGAGTAACAGATGTAAGCTTAAGCAGAAATAGTGTAGCTATCAGAGTTAAATAGTCGAGGATTTGAGAAATCGGCTTGAGATTAAAAAATATCAATATTTCATGCACACTCTACTGCAACTGATGGAAGTGCAGATATTCTAAACATCACTCATTCGGTTTTATTCGTGGATACGTTTATTTAAAAATGAGTGAACTTTTGAAATCATTCCTATGCATAATATAACCACTTTTGATGCATTTATGAAAGTTTGGAAGAAGTTACGATGGGAAAAGTCGTGGTTTGTGTGTCTTGCAACTAATGGTGCCCTTACCATGACTGGAATTACTAAAACAGTTTTTGTAAGAACAAAGAAATATGTAAACAGCATGGTAAAAATAATTTTGAGGTTTTACATTGTATTATTTATCAGCAAGTACTGTGCTCCAATGTTTTAAAAATCGTCTTTAAAATTTAAATTATATCTCAGCAAGTAGCCTTGATCTCTGTCAATTTGTTTAATTTCTGGAAGATGTAAAATATTAATACACTGATTATAATAATATATAGAAGTTGGATAGCTTTTGAGTCATAAAATGATAAAACGATTCTTCAAATTGCTGGACGAAATCATAAGTTTTTTTTGGAAACAAAAATTTTTTAATTGCTGAATTAAAAGAGGGACAATAGATAAGGGACCTGATTTTCTCATTTTCTATTATAAATAATCTCAAGCAACTTAATCTTAAACTTCAAGGCAAAAATTTGATAGTATTAATTCTTTCAAACAAACTGTATTACTTTGGTGAAAACAAATTAGCTTCATTTTGAAAGATTTTAACATTCAATTATTGACTAAATAATTAAAATTAAAAGTAACAGAGTATGCATTTATTATTTATTATATTTGATGGAAGAATTTATAATTTTAAAAGCTGGCAACTACAATTTCGTCTTTTTACTTCCCCTCTATCAATCAATGTTGAAATTCTTTATGAAAATTTCCAAATGGAATTAATTGAAATCCGTGATTTTCTTGATAAAGCAAAAATGTATTGAAGGGGAAATTCGAGATTTTTATACATTAAAATGTTATCGTTGTTACGCATATAACAGCTGTGTTCGGAAGCACTTATTTATGCCAGCAGCAATTTTTTTTAAAAAAATAACAAAAATTCATTAAGGCCAAGATTAACCTCGATCAGAGCCTTTATCATCAGTTTTAAAAATTACATTAGCTTAATATGTTCAACCAAATTTTGATCACTTGCAAAAGGAAAAAAATGTCAAATATATTCTAAAGAGGAATACTAAATTGTATTTAGTACAAATTTTATTTTTTTAAACTATATGTTTGAAATATTTATAGTTTAAGTTAAGAAAAATGACTTTAAATATAAAATGACTATGTATGTTTAATGTACGAAACATTGAACTTGGCATTAAGTCTAATAATTACATAATATAACTATTCTAAAATTCTTATTTTATTAATTTTTTTGTTCATTGAAAACATGCGGCCCCCAACTTAATATAAAATAAATCATGCGGCCCCTAACATCATACGAGTTTGACATGCCTGTTTTAATTATACTTTAAATTCCAAGGTTTCATTTTGAGAAGTTCTCTGAAATAGTCATTTTTTTATTTTTATTTAAAATAAATAATATTTGAACATTCAGATTTCTGATATGTTGAATATAAATTTTATTTTATGGAACACTACAAATATTATTGAAATTATTACTTTACCTTTAATCTACTTCAAATAATTAATACAACAGCAAATGTATTTTGATAAAAATTACATCGCATATAATTTGATAAATTAATAATCGCTCTTCCAGGTCACAGGTCCGGGATTCAAGCCCCGGACTGGGCAAGGTTGACTCAAACTCTTATCCCTTCTGCGGGTCTATTAAAAAGTACCAAGCTTACTTGCTAACTAAGCACTGGTGGTATGGTGTCAGACTAACCAATTGAACCGAACGTACCTCAGATCATGTACCTCAGTGCCTAAGTTCATGCAAACTGAGATGGGCACAGTAGGTCTTCGTCCTCATTGGCTGTTGAGCCAATGAGATTAATTTAATGTATCCGACTACGTTCGGAACCGTGATTTTAAAAAAGCGCATAAATGGATAATTCTCAAGATATTTAGTGTCACTTAGATTAGAATACATGTATAAAATTGTTTTAAGGAAATTATGACAAAAATAAATATTTAAATAACAATATTTTGACAAAAAATTAACTTAGAATATCCTTTTTTCAAAATGTTCTCCTTTTGTGAAAAATGCTTCTATTATAATAATATTTTACCTGTATACAGCTCAGACCTCTGTACAGAGGCTCAACTATGAATTTTGAAAAATTCACAATATTTTCAGTGTTATAGCCAATTGAAATAATTATCGGCGTCTTTTTCTTAAAATTTCTCCCCTCTGTTGTCGTAAAATATGGATAAACCCACTTCTAAATGATATATTTCAAAAATTCTAGTTGAGACTCTGTAGAACGATCTGAGCTGTATACACACAAAATATTATTATAATAGAAGCATTTTTCACAAAAAGAGAATAGTTTGAAAATGGGTCCTTCTATGTTCATTTTTTTGTCAAAATATTGTACTTAAATAATTTTTTATTGTAATACAATTCTTAAAAAAAATTTATATACATTTTCTAATCTAAGAAACACTAAATATCATAAATATTATCCATTTATACGCCTTTACAAAATCACGGTTCCGAACGTAGTCGGATACCTTAATAAGCATGCAAATCGTCTATAAAGATAATTAAGCTCGTTAAAGCAAGGAATGTGTCGATGCTACATTTTCTGAAAATAAATATTTTTATCAAGGTATTAAAGGGAGTTTTTTCCCTCAAGAATTTTAATGAAAGAGTGAGAATTTTATCTAAATAAAATAGTTATTTGAACTATAATTTTTTTAAAAGTATCATTTTTAAAGTGAATTGAGAAACCATGCGTGTGTGTTTAGAGTTCAATTTGTTTTAATATTATTTTAAGCATATACTATAAATTGAAATTTATTGCAATACATTTATTCCTGATGTATCTGTAAAATCTCGTTTAAAACTTGAAGTGAAATGGATTTTATTGAAACTTACATACTATCATTTTCAGTGCTTTATTTTATTTTATTCCCAATGGAATTTTTAATCAGCTGAACTTTTGAATAATAATTTTTAGTAGTGATTGGAATTTGGATTAAAAATTTCTTACAACTTTGTATTTTGTATAAACGGGAGTACTTTCTTTAATAAATCCGGTGATATTTTGTACAAAAGTGAACATTTATTCCGTCTTATATAATAAATTCCCAAAGAAATCTGTGAACGCTGAAAAAGTGAATGTCTATGGGAAATTTTAAAGAGTGTTTTGCACTCTAGAAGTAGGTTCATTGAGTGGAGGGTCGATGAAATTTTTTTCTGTTCAAAAATTTTATTTAATTTGTAAAGATTTGCAATTATTATATAATAATATCCTTTTTTATATGCATACATATAATATAAAATAGGGAGGTGAAGAAGAATGTGTTAAGACACTTTTGTATACATGTGCCATCGATTTTTTGTTTGAGTACCAACACGCACCATTTGCTAGACTGGACAGGGGGAAAAATCCCATTCAAGCACAGTCAAAACGATCTGCATAAAGACTCTTCCAGTAATATTAGTCGTGTATAATGGTACTGTAGAGCATAATAAAACATTTCGAATTGTTCATCAATAAACTGTTTTGTTAAACGGTATTAAAATTCGTAAATTTTCCCTTGCTAGATATAACTTTTTGTGGTTATTATACTTTAACCCCTTAACTGGTTTGCCCGTACACCGCACTTGCCACCGAAAGCTGACCACAACCGGTTTGCCCGTACGCTTAACGAACGGGCACTGATAATTTCTTCTTTCTATCTTTGATTTGCACATATTTTTAGTTCTAGTGCAGTACTTCTCAAAGTTTCAATATTCGCGACCCAGTATTCAATCATAATTTTCATCACGCTCCCCTCATACAATAAAAATGTATTGAATTCAATAATACTATATTTTGATGCTGAAACTACGATAGGACTTTAACCTCTTAAGTGTCACTCAAGTGCGTTAATTGCACCGGACGTATATATACGTCTTTTCGAAGTACGATCTTTTCTGTGCCCTGTTATCCATAAAATTATTCCGGAAGCATTGGAATTGAATAAAAGGACATTGACTGTGTTTGCTTTGAATTTACTCATTTCAGAGGCTCTTTTTTCTTGCTTTTATTTATTCCTTTTCTCCCCATAACTTTTAATCGGAAGTTAAACGATTGATGATAATCCATACAAGTTATTAAGATAACTGTTAATTTTTGTGTATAATTTTATGTATGATAATATCATAGGTCACTGGTAATTATTAAACTTATTCTTTACTTATTATTGGTAAATTAATTATAAAATACGTTGTGCAGCACTGATATATATATATATAAGTGCAATACTCAGTGTAAATGTGTATTTTATTTTTTATGTCAGAATGTATTTTGTTTGTTTACTTTTAGTAAATTAATAATTTTTTAAAAATAATCTTTTGTTTTTGACTTTTTAATAAGCTCACGCCCCCCCTTGTAGAGTGATCACGGCCCCCAAGGGAGGCGCACCCCAAAGTTTGAGAAACGCTGTTCTAGTGAGATTATTTGTGCTAATGTTTTTAAGAGATGCAGTTTGTCCATGGTACTAAAATATGTCCATGGTACTTCTCATCAGGGATTTTCTTTGTGGAGAAAGCGGGAATTTTTTATTGTGGGCAGGAGTTTAGATTTTTGAAAATATTCGATAAAGAACTGGGATTGACAGGGTAATATGCAATTAGTTGTTTGAGAAGAAATAAAAATGGAAGGATAATCCAAAAAAAGCCGATATTATCTCCGTCCCCATTGCAATGCTAGACTTAGTATTACACCATGCTTTAAATTATGTGTGCATATATACACATATGCACTCACACACAAAATCTTCAAGCGTTTGAAAAAGAGGTACGAACAAGAGTTTTTTGTAAGTATGAGATAAATTCTTTTAAGATATTTGAAACATTATTCATAGCATACAGAGTGTACTTGCTTTTGTGTTCTACAATTATAAAAAAAAATAGAATAGAAAATTTATATAAAATTTAATATTTAAATAAAATTCTTCTATTTTCGCATTCTGTTAAGAGTATTATGTTTAGTTATATTCAATTAAAAAATGTTTCTATTTTGGAACATATTAGGCAAAAAAATTGACCGCTTAAGGGGTTAAGTAGATATCACGATTGATTGCTTATACTATTAAATATTTTGAACTGTTATTATTAATATTACTTTACATTTAGTGTGTTCCAGCTATCACACGAAAAGGATTTGGGCAGTATTCTTCAAAATATGTCTCCAGAGAACAACAGTCTCTTACTGCGAAAAGATACTCAGTAAATATTTCGCAAACTTTTTCTGCACAGGTGCATTATCTGTTTTGTTATATTTTTACAGCACATTAACTGCAATACTTCTATTATAAAATTAAGCTCAGAAATAAAAGTTAAATAACTTAAAGTAACATGAAAATGTAAAATCAAATCCAAATAAAAAACTTCAGTGTAAAGTTAGACAGTTGGTTGGATGTGTTTATTGATTCCTGACGCAATTTTTCAAATCACTGAAGACTTGATACAGTTTCCTTTCTTACTAAGTATTGATTTTCATATGATATTTGGTTTCTATCACTAAGATAAATTAAAATCTAGGTTCGCTAGATAGAATGTTGCAAAGGGAATAAGGATTCTTAGAGCCTCTTTGAACGTAAAATTAGATCCTGAACTTGGAAGGAAATTCAAACTCCATTACATATTAGAAAGCAAATGTTGTTTTCAAAATGTTGACGGAAGAGAGTTCAATCAAAATTGCAAAGTAATGTCTGGGGAGAACTTGAGAAGGAAAGGATCTTGGATCCTCATAAATTTATCTTCATTTCCTTCCTGAAAGAGTTTTGCAAATTTGAAAAGTGCTCCATGAAAAGGGACAGCAATTTTTATGGAATAATACTTTATTAGAAGCAATGAATTGGTACAATATGCAGAAAAATAGTTGAACCCCATCACCATTAAACTTTCTTTTTTTTTGTCTTCAACTTTTTCTTAAATGCTGAAATCTTTTCTAGAAGTTTCAAGATGGGCATACATATAGATAGATGGGGCCATGTATACATAGATTCAAGACATTTTAATTTGTAAAAAATGTCGCTCAAATATGAAGAGAAAATATTAAGCTTCAGAAAAAAGTTATCGTCTAGTTCCAGAAAAAAATACTTAGTGCTCGCATGAGCTTCCTCTTCTTGCAGGAAAGTGTAAACATCTTGGGACACAACTCAAACGCATAGAACAGCAGGGATGTCTTTTGGCCCACTAGGCCCGTGCCTTGTCTCGTTCTCGATTTAGCCCAGTGCTTCTCAAACTTTCAATACTGGCGCCCCCCTTTTCAATCACAATTTTTATCGCGCCCCCCTTATACATTAATAATGTACTAAATGCAATAATACTGCAATTTGACGCTAAAGCAACAATCTTTATTATAAACTGTACAAATTCATGACATAAGTATTAAATTTTCTATATGTTACTTTTAAGCAAAAAAAAATTAAGTAATAGGATAATTATTATATTATTTTTCCTTTCTCTAATTTTTAAATTGGAACATATTGCAAAATGCGGTGGCTGCTTAGAAGACAAAATATAGATATCAGCTAAATGTAGAAAAAGAACTCAGAGGGTCAATTTCTAATCATAAGCATTCCTTTGAAAAACTTAGCTCTGTAAGACAAGCCCATGGAAGTCGCTAATACTTATTAAACTTGTTCTTAATTTAATATTAATTAATTAGTTATAAAATACTCTTGTGCAGCACTGATACATTAAAAGTATACCGGCTGAAGTGTCCGCTCTTTGCACAAGTCATTTATAAGAAAATAAAATATTATTGATATAATTGCTTAATTGTAAGGAGAGTAAAGCCAAGTGCGTGACAATGTTTACAAAAAAGTAAAATGATTTTTTTTAAATGATTGCTCAAATTATAATTAGTTTTAAGCGAACTGTAATTTTAAGCCTCACAGAATTAGCATTTAGAATTGATGTTGAATAATGAACAATAAAAAAAATTATGATGAGGAATAATTGTATTATTTTTAATATTTAAAGCGAAAAAGACTTACTCAACATGTTTTAATCCTGGAGCAGGTGCGCAGCCGATACTAATGGTCGAGCGGGGTTATTGTGAGTCACCCCAATCCTTTTTTTATAATTATTTTTAATAGTACGCAATAAAAATCGTAATTCCAGTGAATAATTTAATTAAGAGAAAATATACTCACCCCTTCTTTCAAGGACACAGAAAATATTCCGGAAAAAAAGTTATCACACTGGGAATTCAGACAAAACAAGTACCTTAAGATCGTAAAAAAACTTCTGTCACTCCCATAAAAGAGGGAGATATGTGACAAATATATTTTAGTTCACATTAAGATTGTCAAACAGGAGGATAGTGTCAGGGCCATTGGTAACAACTAAACAGTTTTGCCAGAATTACCGATTTCGTGTACTCTGTGCTCGGCTTGACCACTCTCGGATTAAAAGTGTATTTATTACAATATGGAAGTTCTAAAAAAATGATGTAAAACGTTTTTCATTATGCTTGGCTTGGTAATCCTTCAAACTTCCCTAAATGAAAAAACAAATACATAAGAGCAGGGACGTAACTAACCGTACAAGTAAGCTCAAAGGTCAAACCGTAACAAATACATTCTGCTGCCTACAGCTGATGGCAATAATATATAACAGTGATGAACTTTTTATCATTATATATGGGTCTGGGCTTTTTGTCTTTCCTCTGAAAGAGTTGCATTTTCCCTTTGAAAAGAAAACGTAATAAAAAAATCTCTCATCATGGGATTACAGCAAATCGAATAAAACGTTTTTCTTATTTGGTTAGAGTATCAAAGATAGCTAAAAAATTAGGTTTTTAAGTAGAAGATTTTTTTTATTTTTGATTATGTAAAAAATCGCAGATAATATATATATATATTATTTCCGTGTAAATGTGTATATTTTTTATTTTGTCAGAAAATATTCTGTTTTACTTCTTTCTAGGAAATAAATTTTTTTTAAATCTTTTATTTTCGATATGCTCGCGCCCCCCTTATAGGTTTATCGCGCCCCCAGGGGGACGCGCCCCACAGTTTGAGAAACACTGATTTAGCCTCAGTGAGATCAGGATACGAATAATTTTAATGGACAAGTATTATTCCCGAACATAGTCTTCGAAAAACTGGGAATTTCAGATTATATTCCAACTGGTAACAGTGGCAAGACTGCATTATTACGTGATGACCGTCGGCCATATCCAAGCCTAAGCCTTATACCATACACCCTAATTCCTCATTTAGTCGAAAGAATGTAGTTTGTCGAGCCTATATGTGTCTAGGTTTGTGAGTTTGTGGGTCATGCACACTTGTTTGTTTTGGATTATAGTTTGTAAGGGTTTTGACAACATATTCTATATACTATCTACTTTTAAGACTCACAGGTGGGGACTACTTTTGCACAGAGTTCCAGGGGCTGTAGAACTCTTAAGACAACCCTGCTGGACAGGACAATACTACGCCATAGTCATGAACTGCAATACTATTGCAGGGGTGTTTTCAGGTTCCATGTCTTTGTAAACTTTTTGAAAAATTTTGCTTTCAGTAGTCTAGTTTTTTATGTAGTTTGATATGTTTCCGACTCATTCTAGAACCCGATCCTACTAAGAACTAAGCTACTTTGATGCACGTGCTTTTCACTGGATATAGCAATGGTTCCCCATTGTATGTTATTATTTGCTGTGAATGAACGCCTGCAATTTACCAGATATTGATTAACAGATATTGATTGAGTCCCTTCAGTACGTATATCAATGCACTTCTTACCATTATAATCTTGTCAAGAATGCTTTGGTGATGGTGTTGATGCTCTAAAAGAACGGAATATCATCAACAATTGTACTACGATCTAATATGCATTCATAACATATTTTAACATACATCAAAACACATTAATTTCTTTTTGTTTTTTTCTATCAACTGCTCAATGAGATTCTGAAGAATGCACTGAATTCTTCAATTAATAGAATTGTTTTTTTGGATGAAGACACCTTAAAAATATGACATTCCTCACAGATGTTCCCATGATAATATTAACCATATCGAGAGCAGGCGGTAGAATTAACTGTTCAGCATTTCTTGCACTTTGCAACTGCGTAAGATACCTTATAAAATGCTAACTGTGCAATGCTCGGAACTGACACTTATTTAGTGAATACGCTGCTTGGCGTTTGTTAATTGAGCAACACTTTCTACAGAAATAAAACTGCGGATGCCATTGCTTCCCAAGTTACAATGAATTGTCTCGAGATGTCACAATAGCTTAATAGAATGTGTATATATTCTTAAACATTTTTTAAGAAGGCAATAAAACACTACTGATTTACATCGTTTTTTACTTTTACTGAAATAAAATTAAAATCTAAGTAGTTTTCTTTGTACTTTCAATATTTCCGTTTCTGTCCTTCTTCAGTTGTCGATGCTTTGTCGCTAAACAAGTGAACTTGACTCAAACTTGAATTATCGTTACTATTGATGTGATTGTTTTATAAAAATCTTTCCGCGATTGCTGAAATATAAGTAAGAAGTCTTACTACAATATTTCAACGGGATCACAATTTTTTTAATATACGTATAGAATTGTGCGGCCTTCTCTCCAGTTCATGTGTTTAATACTGACGGCCAATAACAGATAAAAGAAATGTCATCACATACCAATATGGAGAAGACAAATATAGCAATCACGTGACAAGAAGTAAGAGTTTGTGTGTGCGTGCACATAATGTATGAGAATAATCGATTGCAAATCTCGCTCGCGTTATTGCGGCATCGTTAGCTGAAAGGTCATGGGTGCGAATTCGCGGACAGCATTACTTCAGTCATGTCATGAGTTTGAATCCCGCTAACTGAAGACACGCCGGATACATGTTAAATCTGTCGAGGCTCGAAGACCTTACGTTGGCATGCAGTAGAAGTTGTAGAGTAGGATTCCAGCTCAAATATAGTCCTCATATCACTTGATCTATATTAAAAATTACGAGGTTTGTTGCCAAAAGCCCTTGTTTTAATGCATAATGTGACGTAAATTAGAATTATATAATTTATTTATTCTTGAAATTGAAATGCTTTTAGATACTTTGAATATCCGAAATAGCTTTAAGTTCTTGAAAACGATAAGATTATTTTGCTGATTATACAAATCTACATTGATTTTTTGAAGCAATTAGATGGAGAAATCTATGATCATTTCCAGAAATTTGGAAAATTTAGGTGTCCCGACTTGGATTATGAACCATTTGAAAGCAACATAAGCAACA
This sequence comes from Trichonephila clavipes, assembly GCA_019973935.1. Classification (NCBI taxonomy): domain Eukaryota; kingdom Metazoa; phylum Arthropoda; class Arachnida; order Araneae; family Nephilidae; genus Trichonephila; species Trichonephila clavipes. Next base: position 1,367,433 of record BMAU01021435.1, read on the forward strand.
TTGGATTTTCGTTACAAGAACATTGAATGGAAGGAGAATGTAGAAGATAAAATCAATTTTCAAATAAGTGGTTCTACCAAATATTAGAATCTTAAAGATATTCGAAAGAAAATAATTCAAATTAACTCATATCTTAAGCAACATTATATTTAATTTTTCCTACTTATTAGTAAGCAAAAATAGGATCTCACTAAGTTCTTCATGCCCCTTTAAAACATTTACTAATAAGAATTGGACATTGAGAATGAATATTTAAGAACTCGGGGATTGACAGTTATTATTAAATGTGTGGATGTATATTATGGAAAAGCATCAAACACAACACTAGCATTAGTTTTTAAAATTATAATGCATTACTTGTAAATCAGTAAAACTGAAAAATTGTTTAGTAAAATAAATATTTTTGTACTTTTTTTGTTGCTTATAGCGAATATACAATCATAAGCAATTTCAATTTAAATATTAATAAAAATTATATCAATACATCAAGCAAAACCACCATATTAACTGAAATTGGACCATTCTGCTATCACAATCTGTGGTTATGAAATCTTCTTTTTAGTTGTTAAAATGGAAGTGGAAATAGTATTAAAAATAAAAATAAGTTCAATAGACCGCTTTTTCCCCCTATAATTTACAGTTCCTCTACTTTTTTAAATTTTTATCTCTGTTTTTCTTGCGCAGTTATAAGTATAATGATTGTATGGAATACTTTGTATATATTATGGATATAAATGTAAGGAGATTTATGAAGCAAATTACTCTTCCAAAAGGAATAGATGTTGGAAAAGATTTGGGAACCCTTGGTATAAAGTGAAGACACATTTTTTTATATACTCAGAAAAAATAAGGTTTAAGACAAGGGATTGCTTTACTTTAGAACAAAATTTTCGTTCTATGAGAATTGATGAAGGTAAAATAGGTGGTGTTCTTCAATTTTCTTACGGTTGAAAGAAATATTTCGAAGTAGGTTGCAAACCTTTATTTTTTAATCCACATATTTCAAAACTCTTCTTATGGATGATGCATTCAGCTCACCTGATATTTTTTGGGTATTTCAATGCAGTGGTGCCAATTCTGAAAACGTACGATGCGATTAATTCTTTTTTTTACTAAGCAAGAAAAATCTTTTCCGAAACATTACTATACGTCATGAATTTGAAACGTCAAAATACTGAAGAATATTTTTTGGATCTAATATGAAGTTTAAAGATGTTCCCAAATGATTCGTCAAAATTCCTGAAAAAAATTGTTCTGTAGAAGTGATTCCTTCCACAGATGATTATCTTAAACTAAGATTTTATTTCTGCGGTTGATTGATTGCTTATTACGTCCCCCTTTAAAAGCAATGAGAGGGTGACTGGTAATGGATTTAGTTAGTTTAATCATGATTAAATGAATGGAAAAACAAATTGCCCCTTATATAGAAGAGCGATAATTGTTTTCTTGAGATAAACATATTCAAATAATTTTTAATCAAAACACTTTAAGCATGTATTCAAAACATATTCTGCATTATTTTACGACTGATATTTACTTTTAGATAAATATTTTTTCAGCATTTGTTTTATTAAGAAAATATTGGATTGAATATAAAGTAATATAGAATTTAGATAGATGATTTTGAAAGGAAAAATAAAATATTCATTGTTGTATATGCTTAATTATTTATAAGAATTGCCCAAACGAGAGTGGCACTAGAGTCGGTTTGATAAAGGCTTTAATGCTATTCATATAAATTAGTATATAATAAAAAATGTCATCGTGAGAGAGAGAGACCTGGAAGAAAGATGATAGCTTACGTATTGCTATAAATTCAACACATTACATCACGTGTAATGTGGTACAAGAAAGCTGCCCATTCGGTATAATGATTAATGACTCTGACTGATGTGCTGTAGGATCTGGGGAATCCCGGAAAATGCATGGACGTTTGTGACCGAAAGGTCCCTTCACGGCAGAGGTGGTATTCTAAATAGCCATCGAGCATCAAGTCCTCTCGTGAAGTTCGTGGAAGAGAAGGAGAGGTGGGAGGCCCTGACCACCTAAAGGGTGCTCAATCACAAAATTGGGTTGAAAATGAACCAAAATGTTCTGTCACCTGCATGATGCTCAAGGATACGGCTAACGAAAGGCATACAATCTCGCCATTTGACATGATAAATTCTGTGTGCCTCGATCTACCACATCCTTATCAGGTGGCATTAGACACAACAACAACAGGAAGGAGATAATACAGATATAGCAGATAGGCTAGACCAAGGATGGGGAACCAATGGCACGCATGCTATCGGTGGCACGTGACACAATACTTTGGGCACGCCAGCGATCAAAATGGTTTGAATTTAGTTCAGAATAGTAAACTTCACTATGAAGCGTTACGAACAAACGCGCGTGATCGATCGCGGGGTGGCGGAGAGCACACTCACTTGTTATTGCCTTGGTTTAGTTAAGTCCTGGACTTTAATCGCTAATGATGCAAATTTTGTCTCTACGCATAGCATATTCACAATTCAGTTGATACAACTGTATTTTAAAATTTATTTGTGTTATATTTAAGATTTTATGTGTTATATTTCCGTAATTAATTCTTCACTGCAGGAATTTTCTGCAAGATTTTCTCAATTTCATGAATTCTCGAAAACGCTCAAGTTTATTTTGTACCTTGATGAGACCTCATTTGCAAAAACTGAACTTTTCCCAATGCAGTTGATTGTAAATTGAAGAATTTGAATCGTAACTGATTGATTTCAAGTCTGATTCAATATAGATTCAGAAATGTATTGAAACTAAGAAAAAGTTGGAGTTTATTAAAACAGAAAGTTTAACAAGGAATATAAGTAAAAAATGTCAATAACGAAATTTTCGAAAGTGGAATTCGATTTCAATCACATTTAACTGTTTGAAGAAGCTCTGGCTCATACTATTTTAATCATATTTTCATCTACCTATGCTTGTGAGTTATTGTTTTTAGAAATCAACAAGAAAAAAGACTCGCTTAGAAACCGCTTTGGCAGATGACGCCAATTCAGCATGTATTCTGCTAAAAGTGACATCTTACAATCCTAATATAAGTTGTCATTTAATCTGCAGTAACAGAAGTCCCACTAATGCTACTTAATTTGAATTACAAATAACTAAACCTTTACTACTATAGAGTGCAAAATGTATTCTTTCATAGTAAATAGTTTTGAGTTGTTTGTATTTAATTTTAATATTTTCCCAATAATCACAAATCAAAACTTTTTGACACACATGGCACGTCTATACCTCATCAAATATTTCTTTAGAAAAAACGGCACACTGCTCAATAAATATTCGCCATCCTTGTGCTTCACTTTGTGGGTTAGAACAAGTATCCCATCGGCCCACGACATGATGGAAACTCCGAGTGAAGAAGCTCCAATGTTGATTGTGGAACCAATTTTCGACAAAAGCTTCGATCTCATTATCGTTGGGAAGTCCCCGTCCCTTCAGTGCTTTGTGAAGTGAACTGAAGATGTGAGTTTCCCACATCGAGAGGTTCTAGTTAAAATGGGGGTGTTCGAGATCCTGCCAGCAGAATTGCCTTTGCAATGTTTGGGGTGCCACAGCCACATAAGGACGAGCATTATTATGCAAGATGATACCCTCGCCGGACAGTATACCACATCAACAGTTCTTGATATTCATTTTCAATAGGGTTCAGTACATGGCAGCATTAACAGTTATTCCATTTGGAGGCATCAATGAGGCTAGTGATGCTTTTTAACGTGCTCTCACGCTATCACGCGCGGATCTGGCGAGATCTGACGATATCACATGCCCATTCCTAGCATTCTACGCCTTCTATAAGGACAGTCATCTTTCTTTTCAAATTGTGGAGTTATTACAGCAGTGTCACTTTCATTTGGATGACCCTTATATATTCTTTATGATTTGTTTTATTTAGTCCCCTTTCGGAAAACTTTCTAGCTCTATCTATGTTTAGCAGCAAATTACTCGTTTAGAGAGTTATCGATAACTTGTTTATTATTCATTTTTTTTGTGAAGGAAATAATCTAATGAGGATATGCCTGGACCACATCCCTCTAAATTAATTAAGCTTCTATTGAATCATTCGTGTGGTTCGTAGATGTATATTATCATTTGAAGAATCACAGCTTGTCTACTGAGCAATGAATATCATTTTATGTTTACCCGAACCTGTTTTAAAATTTATAGCTGTTTATTAAATAAGTCTGACGTAATAGTTTGGTTATATGGTCTAGTACTTATACACTATCCCTTCCATATCCTACTAATTTCAAAATAAAATCTTCTTTAGATGTAATACTGTCTTTTCACCGGGTACAATTTTTAGAGGCTTAATCATTATCTTTTCAGAAGGCATCCACGCTTCATCCCCAGTCATTATACATTTTAAAAAACGATCAATTTGCTTTCTAGGGATTTAGTGATTGCGAACATTTAGTCGTTTCTTCCGGTTTCGAGTAGAAATATCATGAAGAACTCAAACATCATTCAATAAACCATTTATATCATTTTTAGATATTCCACTACTGTTGTTTGTGCATAAAGCCAGCTAATTCTATATTTTTTGTACGGGATTCCGACTCTACTAATGTTTCCAAATAATCCTTATCAACTTGCATTTGTCATTTATTTCTTTATTCATCTTCAAACGACTAAAATTCCTTTCTCGGATATTTTTAACCGACACAGAGCTTAATTTTCATTTATAGATCATACATACATCAAACAATTTTTTTAAAATTACTTCTGCAGAATATTTATAGGGAGTCACAACTCAAATGATTTGGAGAATATTTAATTTTTTTTACCCACACATTCCATCACTTCTCTTAGAAAATTAAAAATAAATCCAAGTTTAAGGGAGCGTAGAATAAAAGGTATCTTATTAGTTAAAAAATAGTTTACTATCATAACTGATTTCGATCATTTACATCTACCTGCATTACTTTATGTCCAACTTCATACATTTGCGTTGCATTGCATTCAAATTTAAACTTTTTTTGAAAATTGTTGCTTTTTATTTCCAAACTTTGGGGTATTATATGTTACTTTATATTAAATTATACAATGTAAGAAACATTTAATTTTAAGTATCTATTTCTAATAATATAGCTTACTATTATATAAGACCCAACAAAATCCTGAATTTTTGTGATAAATATAACTATATACATCGACATGTTACATGCATCTTCTAAATTTCAAAGTCTGAAAAATATTTCTGAGAGAGTATGGTATACATAGTTATCTTTCTTAAAAAGTAATAAAATTAATTTTAATGATTTGAGATAAGTCATTTTTTTTTATCTAAAGTTGAAGGAATGTTTGTATTGCATTAATAGTGTATGGAGTTTTAAATTCAAAAATAAAATACAGCGCATTGAATTCGAAAATAAAATACAGCGCATTGAATTCGAAAATAAAATACAGCTAAGCGCAATGAAAATTTTTATATATGACAGATTCCTTCTTATTAGTTATATCATGAAAGAAAACATTAAATAAGTATATAATTATACTAGAACAGCGTTTCTCAAACTGTGGAGGGGGGGCGATAACCCTACGAGGAGGACGCAAGCATGTCGAAAATAAAATATTTAAAAAATAATCAATTTACTGGAATTAATTAAAACAAAATACTTTCCAAAATAATAAGAAATACACTTTTAATCTGATATAATTTATGTATATCATCTGGCGATATTATGTCATAAAAATAAAAACTTCCTCAAACCTAATTAGTTATCTTTGATCCTATAACTAAATAAAAAAAAATATTTGATTTACTGTAACCCCATGATGAGAGATTATTCATTACGATTTTTTAAACCTAAAATACTACTCTTTCAGAGAAAAAAACAAAACCCAGACCCAGAAAAATTTAGGAAGATAAAAAATTCATCACTGTAATTATTTTTGAAATACTGTACATTATAGCTGTAGGCAGCAGAATATATTTGACCTTCTAAGTAATTGGTACAGTTGGTTATGACCCCTCTCTTTTGTGTCTGTTTCTCATTTAGGGAAGTTGTAAATAATGTTTTTCTGCCTGTGTGTGTGGGGGGGGGTGTCCATGCAAAAGAGTTTTATGATATTTGGAAAACCACAGAGAGCACTTAGAAGGATTACTTGGCCAAGATTTATTTTTTTGAGTACTCTCAAGCATATAAAGCATAATGAAAAAGTTTTACACAATTCTTTTAGCAGTAACCTCCATATTATTATGTTAAATTCCTTTTTAACCCAGAAGTGGTCACGCGGGACACACAGATAACGAAATCGTTAATTATGTCAAAACTGCTTATTTGTTACAAAAGAAAAATTTAAAAGTCCTTGAAAGTAGGTAAATATACTTTCTCTTAACTAAATTATTCATTGGAATCACGATTTGTATCGCGTACAATAAAAATAAGTATATTAAAAAAAAGGATTGGGGTGACTCAATCATCCCAATAATTAACGTTTGTCTCGAGTGTGTGCCTGCTCCCGGGAAAAAACGTTTTGAAGTCTTCTCACTTTAAATATTAAAAATAACAGAATTATTCTTCATCGGAATTTTATATTCTTTTTCTTTATTTAACATGAATTCTACATGCTCATTCTGTGAGGCTTAAAATTACAGTTCGCTTAAAACTAATTGTAATATGAGCATTCATTTTAAAACATCATTTTACATTTTCGTAAACATTGTCGCGTATTTGGGTTTATTCTCCTGACACTTCAACTGTTATATCAAGAATGTTTTAGTTTTATTTAAAAAAAAAAGAACTCGTGCGCGAAGAGCGGGTACTTCAGATGGTACACTTTTAATGTAATAGTGCTGCACAAGGTGTTTTATAACTAATTTATTAATACTAAATTACGAGTAAGTTTAATAAGTATTAGCGACTTCCATGAGCTTGTCTTGCAGAGGAAAGTTTTTCAATGGAAGGTTTACGATTAGAAATTGACACTCTGAGTACTTTTTCTGTATTTGGCTGAGATCTATATTTTGTCTTCAAAGCAGCCACCACCGCATCTTACAATCTGTTTCAATTTAAAAATTAGAGAAAGAAAAATAAAATATATATTACTTATAAGTGACACATATAAAATTTAATATACTTATCTTATTAATTTGTACGGTTTATAATAAAGATCATATTGTAGTTTTAGTGTCTCAAAAAGTGCATTATTATTGCATTCAATACATTATTAGTTTTTTTGGGGGGGGCGATAAAAGTTATGATTGAAAAATGAGTAGGTTCCCATACTCATGTGTAGGATGCGATAAAATATGGAATATAATTTAGAGGAAAATGTTTATTTTTTTTGTTATGAATTAAACTATATGTAGAAAACTTTAAAGTTTATTTCCAATTTATTTTGTTTTAGGAAAACACAATTTAAATTTATAATTCTTGCTTTTTGAATTATTGTTTTAACATTGTTGGAATTTTTTTGAATTACATTTCTACAACTTACACTATAACAATACTATATGTATATATATACATATACATATATTACTTATCCCTTACACTATATATACGGTTATTACTTATTATAACAACATTATTTCTCTACAATTTATTTTGAGAAATTATCATAAAGTATATAAATAAACGATTTTCATTCATTCAAAAATCGAATATCCTCTATGAATTTTTACAGAATAATCTCCTTTCACATTCGTTTAGTACTATTCAAGTAGAAATGATATTTATATTTCCTTCATAGTAAAGTATTTGACGTAAATATGGAGATCCTTTAGGAAAAATGGGATATTGTATCCATTTATAAATTTAAATCAAATTCCAGACATGAACCATTTTCAAAATTACAAAATTGTACATTACTCGATAATGGAGAAGATACCATGTGTACTCTATTCATTGAAGCAATGCATGATATTTAGGAACGTATATCATATCCTAATAAGAATTTAAATGAAAATTCTGAGACATTTGCCACAATCTTTCTCATCTATATTCCGTGCTGAATAATTGTCTAGACAGCAGATAGACTAGTATGATTTGCTGACGTATCTTCCAGGCCATTTAAGTGGCTTTCACCTGAGAACTTAATCCGGAACATCAGAAACCACTTCAAAATATTACTTAGGGGAATCGGAAGGTCAGCAAATACTACTCTAATGACTCTTTACTTTAAGGAATACTTAAAAAAGAAAGTGGTGTTTTTGAATCGATTCATTGGAATCGTTTCATTTTACTTGCGGACTTGTAATTCCGTATTCCTTTGAAATGAAAATAATACATTTGAGGACAACGGAAACAGATGAAGAAATGTTGTTACACAATCTTAGTTTCTAACCTCTTTGAGAGCGGTAAATGGGAATAAAATGAGTTGAAAGAATTATTTGTTTCAAATTCCAACAATCAAAACTACGAATTTTAAATAAACTCGCGCGTCTTATGATAACAATATTTCAAATTATAGAAAATCAATGTCAATAAGTTTAAAGTGAAATTAAATTTTTTTTGCGAACGTTTAACTTTTTAACATCATGCGCGAGATAATTTTGGGCACGGAAGTAGTGCTCCAATACGACTTGCCCGATTATTATGCATCGTAATTTTTTTAGTTCATCTTATTTTTATGCCCAATTTCTCTTTGTCAAACCCGAATATATATGAGAAAAAGTTAATTTGGGCTCAGTTCAATATATGGCGTTGAATGAGCAGAATTCATGATACTTCCATGATCAACCATAAAAAAAATAACGATATACTCGAGTCAAAGATTACTACAAATTTTATTCAACTATTTTTAATTACAATCTAATTATGGGTGGAGTAGATCGCTATGATTAGGAAATATCCTTTCATCCGACAATCCGAAATTGACAGAAAAATTATAAAAAGATATTTTTACATTTGCTGGATAAGTTACTCTGGAACCTATTTTTGCTCTACAAAAATGCAGTTGAGAAACGTATTTAGAAATTCGAATACAAGTTGTAGAAGAGCGTTTACATAAATATCATGATGCAACTTCTGGACAAAAGAATACTGGCAGATCTCCTACAGTAGATAATGCTGTCTGTTTTTATGAACATTTTATGTACCATATTCCTACTATTCCTGCGATACGTAAGCGTACAAGACAGTGCAAAGTTTGTTGTGCAAAAAAGGATGCAAATAGAAAAAAAAATATAAGGGGAAGGCAATACAATTCTGGTGCAATGATTGCGAAGTCGGTTTGTGCTTGGAAAAGTGTTTCCAGTTATACCACTGTAACGTTTGAAAGAACAACGGTAGCGTATTCTTGGTTAATTTAAATATGGAATTTATTTAACGTCACAACTATTGAATATTATTTACTGAATGATGCATTAAAATTATTAAACTTAATTAAAGATTGTTAGAGTCCAATATTTTGTGAGAGGAGGATTCGTTGGCCACCGCTCCCGTGTAAGTTCAAAGCATCTCTCCTCTTCCGGTCGACGGTGTTCGATTCCTCGGGGGTCAAAAAGGGGTTGCGCTGCAGCTGCAAGATGCACGTGTGGGTGTCGGGTCCAACAAAGAATGTCGACCGCTGTTGATGTTCGGAGAAGCGACGTTACAGCTCTCGCCCTCTCTTATAGAACTTTTCCGTTGAGAAAAGTTTAATGGAATGACGATGAGACAACTGACAGATTACCGACACATCCCTTCATCAAGCACCACTATATTTCTGAGATGCAATTTTAACTACTAAAGAAAACGCTGAACTAAATTTGGAATTACTTATTTCTAGTGAGTGAGTGTTCTTGCTAGGGAACTTACACAAATCCATATTACGAAAATGTTCAATAGCAATATAAGAAAACATACTATAACATTAAATAAAAATACAAACACTCCTATCACAATGCCTATTATCAATTATACTAACAACATGTTACATCAAATGCTAGTGTAAGACCTTACACATAAAATATTCTTCGCCACAATACTTAAAAATTATACTAACGACATGTTGATATGATATGCGAAGTGTACAACCTTACACACAAAATATTTTTCACAATATGCCTCTTGCGTAAACTAAATACTCATGTATATTTTAAAACCCTATACACAAAATTAAGCATATTAATACATTTGCTTTTCATGGCTTTATCTTTTGACACGCATCTCTATTCGATATGATATACAGTACTAGTAAATAAATAAAATTAATACAATTATTAACCTTTAACTAAAAAAAACATTATAAGCAACAATTATTATTCATGAGCAAGAGAACATTGTTAACAATTCCTAATTATCTATTACCGATCTGCTGAGACTATCTGCATTTTTGTGACTTTTACCCGACCGATGCACAATTCTAAAATTATATGGTTGCAAAGCCAAAGCCCATCGCATCAATCTAGGGTTAGAGCTAACGTTTCTATTCAACCACACCAACGGGTTGTGATCGATCATAACTAAAAATGAATTTCCATCTAAGTAATAATGTAACCTTTTAATTGCGAAAACAATACTAGCGCATTCCTTCTCCATCGTACAATAACGCTTCTCTATCTCTGAAAATTTCTTACTTAGGTAAAGGTTGGATGCTCCTCACCTTGTTCATTTAATTGGGTTAAAACTGCTCCCATACCTGCGTTTGAAGCGTCCGTTTGAACAAAATGAATTCTCGTTCAAAATTTGGCGCGTACAAGACGGGCTTATCAATTAGTTTCCCTTTTAATTCTCGAAATGCGTTTTCACACTCGGTCGTCCACGTAATTTCTCCCTTCTTTACTCTTCCCTTCAACGCGTCCGTCAACGGCGCAGCGATTACCGAGAACAGATTGATATATTTTTGGTAATAAACCGCTAGACCTAAGAATGCACGTATTTGAGTTTTCGTGCGAGGGGTAGGGAACTCTAGAACAGCCTGAACTTTGACCTTGGAAGGGGTGTGAAAACCTTGACCCACAATGTAACCCAAAAATTTGAAATTTGTTGCGCAAACTTCACTTTGAAGGTTTTATAGTTAACTTAGCTTTCTTTATTCTCTGCAGAACCATTTCCACATGTTTAAGGTGCGACTCCCAAGTATCTGAGAAAATTGCGATATCGTCTAGATATGTAGTCCGTTCCTCTAGCCCGTTAAGTAATTCAGCCATGAGTTTACTAAGAAATATGGAGCATTCTTTAATCCGAAACTCATCCTTAGGGGTCTGTATGTACCAAAGCTAGTACAGAAGGCTGCATCTCGCTGTGCAGTTTTACTCAAATGGATTTGCCAATATCCCTTAGATAAATTTAAGACGGTAATAAAGTTTGCCGACGATACTTTTTCTACGCGTTCTTCGATATTCGGAAGGGGAAAATGTATTCCGTTCTAATCTCGTTTAATTTCCTGTAATCAATACATGGATGAGGTTCTTTCCCAGCTACCTCAACTAAAATCATAGGGGACATGCAATCCGATTCTCCTACCTCAATGATTCCTAATTTTAACATTCGGTTAATTTCGTTTTTTAAAATTTCATTTTGTCGGTGCGACATTCGATAGGGCTTCGTCCTAACTGGTTGATCGCTAACTAACTGGATTTCGTGTTCAACCAGACTAGTTAAACCGGGATTGTTTGAAAAGCATTTAGAGTATTTACTTAATAATTCGCGCAGTCGATCTATTTGTTTGTCGTGAAGGTATTTGTTCAACTCGCTAGCCTGGATTACGTCCTCGAAATCATAAACGAGAGAATTGTTTTCTAAGTACGGGATTTCTAATTCCTGGTCTGCGAGAGAGTTTTGCGTTTCATCATTAATAATTACGTTAACGTGTTCTGGCCTTTTGTAATATGGTTTTAGCATATTTATATGATAGATTTGAGATGTTTCGCATCTGCCGGGGATTTTGACTAAATAGTTCGTTTCCGAAATTTTATTTAATATTGTCCCAGGACCTATCCACTGCACTGCTAATTTATTTGCTCTGGATGTAGCTAACACTAGTACTAAATTCCCATACTTAAATTCACGTTTTACTGCGTTTTTATCATACCAAGTTTTCCACTTAACTTGCATTTCCTCCATTTTATTTATAGCTAATTCTTGACATCTTTTCAATCTATTTATTAACTTAAACATATATTCAGTGACGAGATCACTTTCTTCTTCCGGTTCCATCTAATGTTCCATTACTAACGTCTCTGGGGTTCGCAAATTTTTCCCATACACCAACTCTGACGCTATATACCCTGTACTTTCGTGAGATACAGTCCGCAACGCTAAAAGAATTGACGGAAGATGTTTGTCCCATTCGGAGCCTGCATCTAAACATAAGACTCGTAAAATCGTTTCAACGTTCGATGAAATTGCTCAACAGGGTTACTCTGTGGATGATGCATGGAACTATGCCTGACAAGTATTCCGAATCTTTCAAAAAACTCGGTAGTCAGAGCACTAGTAAAAGAAGTACCCTGGTGATATTCCTGGAGTGCAGGTATTAAAATTTCGTCCTCTGCATCTGAAGAAACAATTATAGCCTCATCTTCCCCTTTCTTAGCATCACCACTATCTATCCCCCTTTCTTCTCTAGCCGCTTTGACTTGAGACCTCGTCTGGACAGCATTCATTATTTCGACCGGCAGGAAATTATAGCCTAAATTTCCTTTTATTAGCTCGGCCGTTTTATTTCCAAGCAAATATCGACCGTGTTTTTTTAAGCGATTTCCACAAACCGCAGCCTTAGTTTGCACCGTTCCAAAATTTCTGGAAATTTCCACGATCGCCAAAGGTAAACAAACCAATTCTGGACTTAACGGTTGTTTTACTCAAACATTTTCACCAGAGAAAGAAAAGGGATTTATGTATTTTGCACATACTAAATCTATTGTCGCTCCCGTATCTCTAAGAATGTCTATCTCGTGACCATCCACAGAGCCCTTTGTTATATACGAATTAAGAAAATTCGGGTTTTCATTTCCGTCAATATTATTCAGTTTCCGTCGTTTTGTTTTTTATTATTTTAGGGCAAACGGCTTTTATATGTCCAGGCATATTGCAATGATAACATCTCTGTATCACGCGTTTTTCAAAAGTTCTCTTTCTAGTACTCTCCGGAACAGAAGCTCCTAATCTGGGGGAAGTTTTCCCAAATCTATTTTCTTTTTCCTTGACCCCTGAGTATGTCAAAATTTTGTCATTCCTGCCCAACCTATCCATGGGTTTCGAATTTACCTTTCGGACGTCCTCATAATTATCAAAGAGTTCTGCTATTTGAGTAGCTGATTTAAGGTTTGCCCAATTACCTAAAAAATGATCTTTCATACTAGCATTGGCGCGTTTTTTTAATTGATATACCACCATTAGACCTTTAAGATCTTGAAACGTATTTATTTCTAAGCCAATCAGCCACTCATCTAGATAATTCGTAATTTCAAAAGTGAAATCCTTCCAGGTGCTATCGGATTTCTTCTGCTGTTGGACAAATTTTTGCCGAAAGACCTCCGGACTTAACTTGAATCTTTTAAGTAATAATTTCTTTACATAATCGTAACTTTCGGCTTGTTCCTCCGGTTCGCGAGCAATAAATTGCACGATATCTAGGGGTAACAAACCCAATAATTGCCCCACCCACGCTTTCTTTTCTATTGACGCCCTTTTAGCCTGGCGTTCAAAGATCCCTAGATATAAACTAATATCTGACTGCTTAGGATCGAAATCTGGGATCAATTTTTTTAAGTTTAAATTAGAGGTTACAGAACATGTATTTGTAGAATCGTTTGATTCATCGTTTACCCTAAATCCGGATTCTATTTTAAACCTTTCTAAATCAAATTTCAGCTGTACTTCTTTCTCTTTTAATGCCTGCTCCTTTACTAACTTCTCCAATCTTATTTTTTCAGCCCTTTCTAACTCCTCCAATCTTATTTTTTCAGCCCTTTCTAATTCCTCCAATCTTTTTTTCCATTTGCAATGATAGTCTCATACAGGTTTTTAACAAATTCCTCTTCATAACCTTCACTGTTAGTGATTGAAATTTTTATGCTAGAGACAGTCATATTTATAAGGTGGCATTTATTCCTAATTCCTCAGCAAGTTGCAACATATCTTGCCTTTTCCCTGTACCAAGGAAAGCCATTTTTTTAAACAATATCAAATAAATGTCACGCTAAATTTTGCTCTATTGTTACTTTTCTCTCTTAATACAATAACACTGGTCCCATGCATACACAGAAATACACAGAGAAAAACTTAACACTAAAAATAATCAAAATCATTCAAGAGACTTAAAACACAATAAATCTTAAGCTAAAATTGTACACAATGCTTGAAATACAATTACAATTTTCTAGAAACAAAATAACACTGTTCCCATGCAAGAAAAAACACTAAGTATTTCAAAATTTGTAAAGAACATTTTAACCAAAATTCCTAATACAATATGCAATTTGCAACTCAAAAATATAACAGTACTCACCCATTTGAAGTACTCCGCTTGCTGTCGGAAGCAAATTATGTGCAATAATATGGCACTAGTGGCTTTGAACTCTTCAGTGTGAACAATGGTCCTTTTGACCAATCTTGAATCTTTCACCCTTAACAATAAGTGTGGTCAGTTTGATCAGCCTTGAATTCACTCGTGACACGGCTTCAAAGATGTGAATTCAATCGCAGCACGGCCTTTTCACCCTAACAATAAGTGTGGTTAGTTTGACCAGCCTTGAATTCACTCGTGGCACAGCTTCAAAGATGAATTCAATCGCAGCACTACTTCCGAAGATCGCTTTCCCTCCGGACACTCTGGCCGTAAACACTATAGATCAGTTTGATCTTCTTTGAACAAGACACTCTCCTTCTCCGAAACGAATTCAATCGCAGTACTGCTTCCGAAGATCGCTTTCCCTCCGGATACTCTGATCGTAAACACTATAGATCAGTTAGATCTTCTTTGAGCAAGACGCTCTCCTTCTCGGAAGCTGAATTCAATCGCAGCACGGCTTCCGAAGACGTTTTTTTTCTCCTTGCGTTGCGGTCCGTCCGTAAAAACCCAAAATGTCCTCCTCTCACGGGTCCTGAATGCTAACTTTTTATCCCAAAGTGCTGCCACCAAATCTCTAAGCTGTAACGTTTGAAAGAATAACGGTAGCGTATTCTTGGTTAATTTAAATATGGAATTTATTTAACGTCACAATTATTGAATATTATTTACTGAATGATACATTAAAATTATTAAACTTAACTAAAGATTGTTAGAGTCCAATATTTCGTGCGAGGAGGATTCGTTGGCCACCGCTCCCGTGTAAGTTCAAAGCATCTCTCCTCTTCCGGTCGACGGTGTTCGATTTCTCGGGGGTCAAAAAGGGGTTGCGCTGCAGCTGCAAGATGCACGTATGGGTGTCGGGTCCAACAAAGATGCCGACCGCTGTTCATGTTCGGAGAAGCGACGTTACACCACACAGAAGTGAATTACTGAACTACTAATAGATATTCATTTTTATTGGCTTATTTAATTATTATTAGGAAATAATGTCCTATTAGATACTAACTTTACCACTTTCACATTGTGTGGCAGCCACCTCAAGCGAATATTATAGTAGCTACAAAACCTTAAAAATATTTATGCATGTAATTCAAAATGAATGTCATTTCTTATCTACAAAGTATATTTTATTTTGTTTTAAATATTTGATTTTTGTAATAAAAAAACTTGACAATTTACGCAACCAAATCATTAAAATAACTTGACATTTAAAGGGTTGAAAAGTATATGCGTGTTGTGCCTGTGTAAAATATCTCCCTTATTATTAATTTAAAATCTAATTTTGTATATTTTTTCTTTAAATCTTTACAACCAATACCACTTTTATAAGTACCAGCTTTATTTATTTCTTCCTTTAGAAAGGATTGAACCCTGTATTTTGGTAAATTTCTTCAAGTTTCTAAGAAATATAATTGCTTAATAGCTTCCACTATGCTCCAAATTTTTCCCCAAGACTACCTACCCACTTTCTATAAATAACTATTTTTTCCCTTTATTTTATGATGTAATTGTAACATCCCTATTATTTTCCCCATTGTAACCCTCTAACTGAGAAATTGTGGGGATTCTTATACTTTTCTTTTCTTTCGAATTGTACTTATTGAGAATAGACGCAACATGATCACTCTTTTGATGTTTGCGTGTGTGTAAATTATGTTTATAAATTCGATTTTCTACTCAGCTGTTCTCTTGCCATGTGCATCAGAAACAAACGTATACAGAGAGAGGGAGAAGTCTGATGCTGATATTTTCGATAAGATTTTTAGAAACTTATAATCAGTACATTACAATTCAGAAAAATAAAATAAACTTGCTAATTTTTCTTTTACGGGCTAAGCATTTCTTATATACGTGTCTCAAAATTACTCATTTAATTATTTCTCAAGAAAGCTCGAAGAATATTTCAAAAATCTCAGAGGCATTTCAAAAAGGCTTTTAACAGCGGAAATTCTTTAACAGAAAATCTTTCTGTAATCAGGAATGAGAGACACGTAAAAGGTCATATACATTTGTGAAGGCTTGTTTTAAATTAAAGTATTTGAAGAATTTAATCTTTCACATATTCAAGAGACTATCCAGACTTTTAGAAAAAAGTAATGAAACTATTACTAAGAGAGTTTTTGAGTAATAAGAATAAAAAAAATTACTAAGAACTGCTTTAGGCACAAATTCATTTATTATACTTTTTAAAATGAAAAAAATCTTGTCAATCTAAAAAAAATGTCGAGGCATATGTTATCAGATTTAGAAATTTATTTAAAAGTTAAATCTAGTTAAAAGGGAATTTTTGACAATTCTGAGGAGCAAAAACACAAAAACCACTTTTACGTTATATTCCATACAAGAAGGTATCGCTTGAATAGTATTGCATGCACTTATGAATACTACAATAAGATGGTGAATTCGATAACTAGTTTCAATATCTAAATTTCGAAACTAAAAAAAAGATTGAAAAGACACAGAATTATGCTTATAAATAAGAATGTACTACAAGAGATATATTATTTGAGAATTTCTTGAAATTTAAAAACAAATTTATTAAAATATGCATCTTTTATACAGATTGCTAAAATGAAATAAATATATTTTCAACCGTTCAATTATACAGTAGAGAGAGAGAGAGAATCTGAATGAAAATATTTTAAAAGACCTAAAATATGCAAAAATTATTAGGAAGTGCTTGATATAATGAACGTTATTGTTATGAGAACAAAGAAATATTTAAGGAACCGGAAAATATTTCTTTTAAATACAGATAAAATGTATTGTGTTTGACAGAGAAGCTAAGCAACACTCTATATTGATAACATCTTTTTCTCTTTTAAATGAAGCTGCGGATTGGAAAGTTTCAACATTGCAGCTCTAGTACATTGCCAGGAAGCTGATATCATCTTTTAGTGCGGCACCATGCAGGTGAAACATCAACTGCAACAATGTAATTTTGAGGCTCAGTTTTTCCTCTGCAGAAGGAGGCATCTGGGTTCTGATGATGTGAACTTGCATTAAGAATTTGATTTTGCAGAGAGCATCTAAACCATAGAGGTACTAAACATTTTTAACGTGCCGCATAATTATACGACATAGAAGCCGTTGATTTTTTGCACCATGAAAATCCACCGACTAGGCCTGGAGTCGAACCCGCAAACCTGGACGTGCAAAGCCAACGCATAACCAACTACGCCACCCAGCCGACGTCTGTGTATATTAAGGATAAAATTTTAGATTTCCCTTCAGTTTGGGTAAAACAGCTCTGCAATTGTTAAGAAATAGGTAAAATCCTAGGAAAGCCCACACCCTTGGCGACAGACAGAAAAAAGCGCCAAGACAGAACAAGATGGCGCCAAGCGAAACCGACAATGGCGCAAGGGAATATAGTGGGAAAAGGTGGATGCTTAATGAAAATATATTAAACAATACAGAAATTAAACATTTAAGATAAAAAATATAAAAACAGCATTTACTTTCTTACTGCTGATCTTTTCCAAGTGGAGGGAACAGCGTAACAACAGATTTTAAAAAAAGCCTTAAAGGTCTCATCGCTAAGCGAATGATCCTGTGAGCGCCGCCATATTTATTCTGCGAGATAATGGTCGAACATACATTCGGCGTGGCTGGCACGACTTCGAAGAAAGCGTTTTATTGCCGACCATTTTACATCATGCCGATCATTACATTTAGGACATTCATAACTCGAGGCAATCAATCCTTCCTTCATACACCATTCAATTAATTCTTTCTTACCTTTCGCATTCAACAAAGTAAAAAATTTTAAAGTATATTCCCTCACACACGGAGCCAGCCCGGAAAAAATGAAATTCGAAATGCGCGCCCACAAAATACGAAAATGCTAGAAATAGTTAGGGTTGCTATATGCAGTGTTTAAAAGTAGGGTTGCCAAGATGGCGCAATCATCGCCAACCAAAGTAATTTGCTCCAAGAGCCTCTCCTAGGAGTGAACCGAGAAACATTTCACACGTGTTTCATTTAATAAATCGAATTCCTCCGAAAATTACAAGTTTTCTAGTTGAAAGGTTAGAAGAGTCTTAATTACTGCGCACATCTTGGTAGATGAGAGCTGAATTTCTGACCATATTTCGTGGATGTCCCTTTAAAATCTGGAATTTCCAGGAGTGCTCAATAAACGAAGAGTGAAACGGTAACCGATCCGATTACAATGCATTCGAGTAATACAGTAATAAATCTCAGAGGTTTTATTCGGTGCTCATTACGAGATCAATATAACTTTAAACTTGTGATTTGGTACGGACAATCTAATCAAAGGTTACGGGTGAAAACGGATAATTGGTAATAAAATTTGGTGAAAATGTTATTTTCTGTTTCTAATAATAGTTCAATATTACACTGGATGTAATGCCCAATAATATTGCGTTATACACTATTCTGAGAATAGGATTTTATAACTAAGAAGCTAAAGTTACGCTTAGATGATAGATAAAGTACAACTTCATTTTGAGCATGTTATATATTTTCTCAAATCCATTTTAGCTTTTGTGTGAAAGCTTGAAAGGAGAGCTTTTTGAAAGGGCTTTTATGTATTTTTGTTTAAATGCCTACTGGGTTTAATTAATTGGCTAAATACAATGCAAAAGTTTTTTTAAAAAATTAAGGAAACCTTGTTTAAAATCCCACCAAAAAGAAGCACGTCTATCGATTCGCGAAAATCATGTTCAGTATAAGGAAAATTGAACATGCATGATATTTAGTCACGAGAAATTTTTTTGTTTGGATGGTTCTGATGGACAACTATTTTTATGATCTTCGAATTCTATCAAGACGACAGCTGGAAGATGGAAGTGTAATGACCTAGGTTTATGAATTGGATATCATGATGAAAGAAGACAAATTTAATCATTGGGAAAAAATGAATAGATTTCGCAACCATACTATATTCTGTGACAATATTTTAAAAGATGGGTAATGGATAACAAAGCAGAACTTTATAAAATGCTGTATATAAAAAAACAACACCATGAAGGAATCATCAGAATTAAAAAAAATAATGCAAAACGACTTGTACTATATAAATAAATGACGAAATTTTCAAAGCAAAAAAATCAGTATTGAATGTACGAAATCAATATTTGGTGTAGCCACTACGCGCTGCAATAAGTGCTGCTATACGACGGGGCATGGAATCAAATAGATTTTGAATGTCTGCTTGTGGAAGAGAATTTTATATTGCTTGTATGAGCAGCAAAAGTTCGTCTTTTAAAGGACTCGGATCATGAGCACGACGCCAACCAACCAAATCCCACATGTGCTCAATAGGCGACATATCCGTCGAATAAGCAGGCCAAGGAAGAAGTTGCATGTGTTGGGCTGAACAGAAGTCTCGAACAGACTTTGCATCATATGGGCGTGCATTATCCTGCTGAAAGATAGCTCTAGGAATGCCTTGAAGGAAGGGAACGACTTCGGGCTGTAGCACTTCGCGGACGTACCTGTCGCTATTGAGATTATCCTCAATTCGTAGCAAATTGGTTCGTCCATGATACAAATCGCACCCCAAACTATAACTCCGGGTGTTAGGCACTATGTCATTCGATAACACACACTGGAAGGCAGCGTTCACCGGCATAGCGTCTAACACAAATGCGGCCATCATAGTCCTACAAATTGAAGCATGATTCATCTGAAAAGACAACTTGGTGCCAGTCAGCTAGCCAGGCTCTGTGCTCATGAGCCTATAGCAGACGAAGCTGTCAATGGTTTGCATTGATGGGACCCTGAATAAAGTCACCCGTGCACGCAATCTACGGCGCAGCAGACGTTGACGAATTGACGAAGCCGACATTAGTACACTTGTAGCAGTAGACCAACCAGCTGCCAACTGCCTGGAGGAAGCTGTATGGTCATTCACCGCCATGCGGTCGTCGCGCGCTGACGTCAACTTCTGTAGTTCACAACCAGGTTTTCGAGTTGTTCGGTGCTCGTCGGTCTACTGCTTCCAAACTCGCATCACTGTGGAACTGTTCCACTGCACACGAGCTCCTATGGCGTGATTGGAAAATCATCTTTCTCGAAGGCCAATAATCCCCCCCTCCCATTCAAACTCCGTAAGTTGTTGGAATTTCTCCTTTTTTCGTGGTGGAGGCATACTTAGGTCTCACTAAACGTTCGTCACTAACAAATAATCATTAACTATTTTCAACATCCGCTTCAGCCCTCTATTTATACGCTTTCAGCATCAGTTCAGAGGGCACTGCGCCCTCCACGCATGCGCGGTGGCTCTGAAACTTTACTATTTAAGTATCATCCTATAATTGATATTTCCTGCAAAGTTCCTTTAATTTTGATGATTTCTTCATGGTGTATTTTTTGGAAACAGCAGTGTATTTCAACAAGGTAATGCTGCTGTACACATAACCAAAGAGCTGAAGACCTCGTTTGCAGCAAATAACATGAGTTTAGTCAACTGGCCATGTCTATCCCCTGACTTGAATATTATTAATTTCATTGAAGCGATCCAGCAAAGCAAACTAATGGACATTTAACAATATTCAAATGTGAATGAACTGAAAAGTACCATTCTTTACAGTTGGAAAAATACACCTCAAAATGTTATTCAAAGTTTGTTTTAGATCGTAAGTGCAATGATAGCTGTAATAATTATTAATTTTATTTTAAAATATGCACTTATGATTATTGTGGATTGCGACAATAACGCATTCGGCCAGATTTGCATCTATCATATTTTGTTCACAGTTTCTTTTAATATTTCATTGAATTTTATGCATTGGCTTCGAAGTTTTTTTTTTTGAAATATTGATTTATTTGATTATTTATTTGAAATATTAATCTGAATTTGAATAATTTATGTTATAAAAAATTTGAATTAATTGTTGTTCATAAACAATAAAATCAGTTTAGAGTGATTTTGTTCATCAATCATTCTCTCTCCTTCACAAGCTAAATGTTAGTGTTTACTCTACAGTCAAACCTTCTTAGTGGCGATAGAAATAGAGGCGAGAATTTTCCCTTTGTATACCGATGATAAATCACTCATACATGCACCTTCCAACCAAAAAATGAGAAAGATATTTCCTCTAACAGCCTTTACAATTAGATCATATGTGTCAATTCACGACTGATATATTCCATGTTGAAGGCAGAAAACACATATCCCAGCAGATATACTTTCGAGAATCAAGAGATTAATTGCCCTTCTCTAATAAATTATTCGAAATTACTAAATATAAAATTACTGATAAAGATTTTCAAACATTTTAAATATCTAATTCGGCATCTATTCAGTAAAAAAATTAAACTTTCCTAACAAGTTCAGCGTATTTATAATTTGATATTTCTATAGGAAGGATTTGGCCTTTTGTTCTGGAAAAACATTAACAAGAAATATTCCACTAACCATACAAACATTCACATCTTGGTGGAAAATCGACCATACGTTTAATTGCGAAAAAGTTTGTTTGGTCAGGTATTAAATCAGATAGCTATAAATGAGCCAAGGCAAGCTTTTCGTGGCAACGCAGTAAAATAATTAGGGATACACAAAATCCTGTAACTAACTTTCGCTTGCAAAAGGATTTCAGAATTTATACTTAATCGGATCATTACTATATCACAAAACCCAACCTATAGCTTAACAATAATTGATATATTTACATGGTGGGTAAAGACAGAATCATCATACCCTCGAGGAGAGCTTCATACAAGATTTAAATTACGCGGTTTTGTGACCCGAATATAATTTCCAAAGACCGAGGCCCTCAATTTGATTCAGTACTTTTTTTTCTCTGATAATATATTTAGGCACAAAAAATATCCATATATGAGCAACGGCCAGATTGAAAATCGGTACATAACTCTAAAAGCTGTACTTAAGGCTCACATGACAAGAATTATTTTCTACAGTGCTGTTTAGTTACAAGCAATATTCACGCTAAATGTTCAAACCATGCCTAACGATTCGGCTTATTGTTTCACCAGATCAGACATAATCTTGGTGAAATTTTCTCTTCGGAATCGCAAAGGGTAATTTGAGTAATGAAAGTTATTTAATTTCTATACCTGCAAAATCACGCAACAAGAAAAATTTCTTCGTTCGTAGGATTTGAAGACATGCCGATATTTAAAGATGTACATAAAATATGATGCAGTCCGCCACTTCCATTCACCAGATTGAGAACAGTTCTTAATTATCTACAGACGAGACCAGATTAAAAAGAATGAAAAGATATTAGGGGGGGGGAGCGTAGTTGAATTATGACATAACTATGGAAACTAATAAGTGCACATCCAAGAACATTTCTCCATCGCTAACTTCCAGTGACTTTACTGACCAGCAGATTAAGATTGATAGCCGGTTGGCGATATGAACTAGGTAGAACAGAAAGGTGAGGTCAAAACAACGAAATATGGACGCAAGATCATACCACCATCCAGATACAAAAACGTTTTCCTTTGAGGCTCTGCGGTATCAAAATTATACAATAAAGAACTATTTACTTGTCGACTGAAAATATGGCATCATTCGGGTTTGGGTGTAAACTTTCCCCGTAAAGAGCTTCGCAAACCTGTATTGGCATCATTCAAGGTTTTCCCTTATTCAGCGAAGAAACCAGTTATTCCATCTTTTTCGCATGGAATGTTATTGCATATTACATAATTGTATAGTAGTATATATATGCACTGTTGAATATTTAAAACCCTTTTTATATTTCTTGAGTGAATTCATTAAACTTTGAAATCATATTATGGTTTCAAACAAGAGTTGAACACTTTGATATATAAAAATTCATGATTGTGGTTTTATTCAATAGTGTATTATATCAGTATATCAAACCATTCGTTTTCCGAATAAGAATAATAATTTGATTCATTTCTATTAACAATAGCAGAAATTTAAAATGATTGTTTTATTAGAATACAATAAGCATATATATACGAAAAGAGAGGCTTTATTAACATTATTATTTTCAGTTTAGCAGTAGCAACTTTATTAATGGTAGTAATATGGAATTGTTACATTTTATAAAGCTAAAAATGAAATCGATTAAAAAACAATGCATAATATATGTTTATATTGTGAGATAAAAATAAAATTAAAGCTATTGCTATCCGAAGCATATTATTAATGTAAAAATACAAAGAATGTCTTTACTTTTTATTTGGAAAAGGAAGCAGTTAAGTCCATTGCGTTTTTAAGTATCATTTAATACTAAAAATGAAATTATTCAGAATTTTTATCGATTAAGAGAATATATTGTATAACACACACTTATCAAAAAATGTCTGAAATTATATTTTTCGGATTCTTATTTAAAGTTTAAGAAATGAAAAAAAAGAAATATATAATACTGTCTAACTAAACTTTAATTACATACAAGAATATTTTTGAAACACTGAACATCATTTCCAAGCATTAGAATACTTGCCTTCATTTTAGGTAATTTTCATCAGTCTTCAGATAAATTAAAATTTTTAACATCCATTCAAAGACATTCTTCACAAACTTGCGGACGAGTAATTAAAGGTGATGGGAAAGATAATGATCTACACGAAACGTCGTCTGACATACACTCAAAAAGTTTAGAAACTTTGACATTCCACTGTACATCACATAATTTTCAGGGAATTTAAAATATTTTCCATGCAGCATTACTTGACAATAATGTCTTAATGCCTTTCTTACATTTGGTTTATATATGAAAACAAGTCAAATCTTAATATAATTTATATACACATACAAAAGTTTTTAATAATTTCTACAAGAGAGACTGAAAGGACTTGAATATTAAAAATAAAGAATCGTACAGATTTTTTTTTTGGAAACTTTTAAAAGGATGAATGCTGCAGTATTATAAATAATGCTTACACACTTAGAAACATGTATACAATATTGTTACGTAGATCCGAGAGTTCAAGCATTTTATGCAAAAACAATCATAAAGAAAAAAATAATCAGTTCTTTAAGAGCGATGCGAATTTATTATCGAAAATCCAATCCTTTCAATACAGGATTCATCGGCAATATTCACAGGGTAAATATCCGAAGGTCTTCACACCTTCAACAGCAATCAAACACAATAACAGTGTTTAAAAATACACGTAAGTAATAATTAGTCACAAGCACAGCCGAACTAATCGCTAGTCAAAACAATCCTCACTACTCACTGGCTTAATCAAGACTCATCGCCGTACCGGCGAGCATCCTTTTTATATGCGCGACAGAAACTTCTTGAAATATAACCGCTCGTGTCATTGAACGTGACACTAGTGGAGAGATCTACTACTTTCTAGAAGATTCCAGAGGGTTACGAACTCGCCAATATGGTCGCCAAAGTCGCCAAATCGGCCACCAACTTGGTCGCCAAAAATAATGCCAACTTGGCTCAACCGCCAAGATTTCGCCAAGTTCTCATTGAATCGCCATTATAACGTAATGGGCGGCACTGCTTTTGAATAGTACAATTTTAACATAAAATAAATATAACATAGAGTAATATAAATGCATTAAACACTCAAATACAAATTATTTACACTATTTACACAAAATTCGTAACAATATGTATAGTATTGTGCTTCATACTTTAAATGAATTACTAATGCGTAAATATGTTTCCAATTGAAGCTTTGATATTTTATCTACAATATAAATGCGTGTTTATTAACGTCACACTAAAGCAGTGGTCTTCAAACTGGGTTCCATGGAACCCTGGGGTTCAACAAGGCGTACCCAGGGGTTCCACGAGTCAAAAATAAAAAAAAATCAAGAAGTAAATATATATGTAAAATGGATTTACGTTCTCTGTGAAATTCGTAAGTTACAAGTATCTGAAGCTCATAACTTATCCCTATTCCTTAATACTGAAAATTTTAATTATGTATAATAACTTTATTTTGCAACACTTTTTTAAACTTTTATTATAATATAATAAAAAAATATATTAAAACGCCAGGAGCTGGTATCACTTTTTAGTGCGACACCATATAGGCAAGACCTCTGAGCTCTGGCGATGAAAAATTTGTAATTAGGAATTTAATTTTCCCGAGAGCATCCAAGTCAATTGGATATTCAAGAGATTTTTTGCATGCCGCATAATCATACGACATGACCACTGTCAATTTTCTGCATCATCCACTGACTTGGGCCGGGGTTGAGCCCGCAACCTTAGGTACAGAAGGCGAGCGACAAAAAAAACTAATCCGGCAATAAAACAAATATCGATATAATAAAACAGTTTTTTAGCTGCACAAAAATAAAGGACCCTGTAAATAATATCAATAAGCCTTTGAGGTGAATTATTTTGCACTTCGCTTAGTAATACGAATTCCGGAAAATAAATAACATAAAAACAATGCACTTATTTCAGAATTTTATTTCTCACCAGCAATAAAGACATTTCAACAGTTTCAAAATCCATTTGTTCTGACAATTTATCAGTTTCTTATATTGGAATGATTTTCCTTTTTACTGCGCATTTATTTCGGGATATAATTTTTGAATGAATTTTGTCGAGGCGTAGAAACTTGAGCATCTGTGCCAGACGTCATCTGAGGACAGCAACAGGAAAAAAAGGAAGAGATCGCGTTTTTCGCGAGCAGTCGTAATAGATATGAGACGCCTGGAGAAGTATGAATCTTTAAGAAAACGCTTTTACCAGAACCAAAACGAAAAGTTGAAAAATAATAACATGCTTCACCGGATGCTTCAAGAAGGGAAAATCGTTTACACTTACGCCTCGAGCAAAACTATCCAAGGGACGTAGCTGTTAAATGTGTCTGCACTTAAAAGTGACCTTTCAAAAATATTTTCAAGAACCTGTCAGCAAGGTGCTTCACTTTTAAAAATAGCTTAGGGTTATTTAGATTTAAATGCTAGTTTGTTTCCAAAATGTTGTAGAGAAAAAAATTCACTTTTTTTAAAAAATCAATATAACCTTAAACGACCCCATTCTATTCGATTTCAACACATCGTTTCAGTAGTGTCCTGATGGAATTCACATTCTCTTCCCTTAGAGCCATTTTAAGAAGCAATGCCTCTTTCTGCAGACCACATTATACTGTCTGGTTACGCTAGATGCATTTTGTTACAATGCGTAAACGATTCTCAAATTTCAGATAATACTTTTTTTATTCGACTCAGTATTATTTAAAAGATTATATTACACTTGAAATAAATTTATTTAAAAATTTAATGTTACATTCTATTGACGATACCAAAAGAATGAATAATAACATATTAAAGAAATTAATATACAATTTAGGTTTTTATAAAAAATTAACAGTTTATATACACTAAATACAGTTTCTTTTAAGGCTTTGAAATGTATCCAGCATGTCTTTCATATCTTACATTATTATATAGTATGGCATTTTGGACTTATATTACCATATAACATTCTCGAAAGGAGAGGGTAACTAATACATCAAATATTTTTCTTCAACCCCTTAAGTGCCACCAATCGTATATATCAGCCTCGTCCAACTGGCGTGTTAAGTGTTCTGGATGTATGAATACTTCTTTCTGAAATACGATTCTTATATTTGAGCTATTTTCAGTAAAATTATTGAGAAGGCTTTGGAATGCAAAAAATTTACATTGACAGTGTTTGCAAAAAATTTACTTATTTCAGAGAAAAACATTTGCTTATTTGTGCCTTTCATTCCCCCCTCCATACACCGCATCCGTACGCCTAAGTAAGAAACGGAGGCTCTGGAGAGTGAATCGTATAACCTGCAATCGGCAGTTAGGGATTAAGACATTGTGTCTTAACCATTTATAATTGGTTACGCATCATTAAGGGCAACAAAGCATGAATACTGTTCTTTAGTATCAGTTTCAACAATAGTCCAGCTTGTCTCGGTACCTTCTTCACATGCTGTTTGAGGTGAAGATCTCACTCATTGTTTGAATTTCCTGGAAGATTTGAAAGCAGCATAGGTGGAAATGCCATTGAATCAAACTCGAAATGACTACGATCAAGAATTAAAAATTTACTTTTATTAAAATCAAACACTAGAAATGACTACACGGTTTGATAAGACAAGCTAAAGGGATGAAATGATTTATTTAACTGAACGAGATGCAATCCCTCCAATTTGATGAATCTATGCAAGCGGAGTGCTGAAATCCAAATGCTGATATGACAATGAGGCTAAAGGATCTACTGACACGAATCAGTATGTGACAATATCATCCATCACGGTTATCTACCCCGTTGATTGAAATAAACATGTTTATATATTATTTGTTAGTACATTCATTTGTATTGAGGTGTTGTTATAGCTCAAAGTGCCAATTTGAATGGACGGAAGAAAACCCGAGTTAGAGAGGATATGCCTCGTGGATTGCCTATTTTTACAAGTTTAATAATAT
This sequence comes from Trichonephila clavipes, assembly GCA_019973935.1. Classification (NCBI taxonomy): domain Eukaryota; kingdom Metazoa; phylum Arthropoda; class Arachnida; order Araneae; family Nephilidae; genus Trichonephila; species Trichonephila clavipes. The sequence continues at coordinate 1,395,277 of BMAU01021435.1, forward strand.
AAAAAGATGACCAAACTCTTTAAATTAATGAAAAAACTTTAAATTAATGCTGAAGTCGCAATTCTTTTGCTGAAAAAGTAAATGCAAAAAAGCTGAAGATTAATTCTGAGGTTAGAGAATTCCAGTGTATAAAAAATATTCTCTTTTAAATTTTGATATAATTTTTCTCCTTACCTTATCCGACTACGTTCGGAATTGTGATTTTAAAAAAGCGCATAAATGGATAATTTTCATGATATTTAGTGTCACTTAGATTAGAATACATGTATAAAATTGTTTTAAGGACATTTTGATAAAAAAATTGTTTAAATACAATATTTCGGCAAAAAATTAACTTAGAATAACCTTTTTCCAAAATGTTCTCCTTTTGTAAAAAATGCTTCTATTATCATAATATTTTGCCTGTATATAACTCAGACCTCTGTACAGAGTCTCAACAGTGATTTTTGAAAAATTCATATTATTTTCAGAGTTACAACAAATTGACATCATTATCGGCGTTTTTTTCTTAAAATATTTATATAATAGAAGCATTTTTCACAAAAGGAGAATATTTTGAAAATGGGTGTTTTTTTTTATGTTCATTTTTAGTCAAAATGTTGTTCTTAAATAATTTTTTATCATAATACTATTCTTAAAACAATTTTATATACATTTTCTAACCTAAGTGACACTAAATATCATAAATATTATCCATTTATACGCTTTTGCAAAATCACGGTTACGAACGTAGTCGGATACCTTAAGCTTTTCTCAGTAAAAACAGAAATCATTAAAATGTAGCCTGTTGCATATATTGAGCAAGAGATTGAAATCAAGTGTTAGAATGACTTTCAAAATAATCGGTATGATAATCTGTTTCGTGAGCGTGGTTTGGCCGATTTATCATGGTCACCGTTGCAAAAGGGTTGATAGATGTTAAATCTGTTGTAGCTCACAGTCCTCAACTTGACGCCTAAAAGTTTGGAGAGTAGCTTACTAGATCAGGCGACATCCTCATCACTTGAGGTTCAAAGTTATGATATAAATCAACGGTATCCTTCGTGTCGCCTTGAAATGCAACATTAATAAAACAATCAACTGATAATTCATTTAAAATTTTAAAAGCAAATGGAACAGATATAATATGTTGATTTGAAATATATTATATATGTACAAGTAATCAGTGAGGGTCATGCAATATGCTTGTGAGTATTATTAATCTGAGTTTTACTGTAATACAGTGTTTCTCAAACTATGGGGTGAACCCCCCTAGGGGGTGCGAGCATAATCAAAAGTAGAAAACAAAAGATTGTTTAAAAAATTATCCATATATACTAAAAATAAACAAATAAAAAAAGAAATACATATTTACACTTATAAATATATCAGTACTGTGCAATGAATGCTATAATCATTTTAAAGATACTACGTTAAGAACAAGTGTAATAATTACCAGTGTCACCATAGGCTTGTCATACATAAAATTAAAAACAAAAATTCGCTTATCTTGATAATTTATACGGTTCACAGTTAATTCCTTAAATTCCGGTTGAAAATCACGTGATTCGCTCCCCAATGCCGTTTAACACGTAAACGAGCGTATCTGGTGTATTGGGAAGGGGGAGGTTAAAGGAATAAAGAAACAATTAATCTGAAACAAATAAATCCTTCGCAAAGACAATCAAGCTCCTTTTATTGGATTCCAAAGCCTTCAGAATAAATGTATGGATAGCAGTGCACAGAAAATATCGTACTTCAGAAAGACGTATATATACGTCCGGGGCAATTACCTCACTGGCTGAGTGAGACGTTTATATACGCCGGTGGTACTAAAGAGGTAAAAGTTGAACGGTTGGTTTAGCTTCAAAATATAGTATTATTGAATTCAATGTATCGTTATTGTATGGGGGCGCGATGAAAATAATGATTGAATATTGGGTCGCGAATATTGAAAGTTTGAGAAGCACTGCTATAATAGAAGCAAGGCTGTGTTTTATACACACACAAACGGGACATAATTTTATACGTATTGTATTTAAGTACTTGATCATTTAGATTTTATTTATTACTTTCATCGCAAATGTTCTTTTTGATACAAAAACATTCTTTTATTTCAAAAGCTCGTTGTTTGGATGCATGAAGCAATGTCACGAACAATGATATTTCTGAATTGCAATTTGCTTCACTGTGCACTATTTCTCATCCGTGAACAGAAAGCTCTTATGGGAACCATTTGAAAAACGCCTTCGAAGTGTAGACATCACTTTCAGAGTCGATTACTTTTCCTCTTTCTGCTGAAGCGTGAGAAGTTTACTCACTGTAAGGTCGAAGATTTATATCGTTTCTGACAATTCGATTCAACGACGTTTGGTTGATTCCCACTTCTCTCGCTATTTTTCTCCGGGATCTTTTTGGATTACGTTGTATCTTCATTCGGCTGACGTTTCGGTTTCTAGAAGTGACGGCGACAGACCATTTTTCTTTTTGGACACCTAGCAGATACCATGTCAAAGCCCTTTGATTCGTCTGGCTACTTTTAAAATATCTTTTTTAGAGTCAGCAGTGAAGAAATATAAATGCTGTCGCCATTTTCGTTCACCAACATGTTATTACTTCTATGCACACGAAATTATAAATAAGATGATTATTACAGCTCTTACTTTAATACAATGTTTTCTTTAAATTGAGGTGCATTAAATTTTATTAACATGCATATAACTTCCAATCATGATTTTCGTACGGAAATGCTTTATGTAATTTTTTTTATTTTTGTAATATTTATATCCGTAGTCAGTTAGTGTATTAATTATAGATATTATTTCATTTTATTCAATGGCATTATAGAAATTTCTTTAATTTTTAAGATGTTTTTTGAATTTTTAAGAACTTATTTTGATATTGAAGCAATGGGCTGTCCGCGAGGTTTATTCTTTCTGACTCAGGGTTTCTTCCGTCAAGCCTTGTTGGCACTTTGAACTAGAACAATATTTCAATATAAGTGAACGATACTGCCTAATAGTACATAAATAGTAAAAGCGAGATACATTAATGAGAGGAATAGAGAATATTGTATATTAGAGATGTAGACGATATTGCCACATTGAGAGAGAGAAAGAGAGAGATTCATATCAAAGCTACATCATTGTCATTTTTTTTCTTTATCTGAATTCAAGATTACAGAGGTTTTGGATTCTCAAGGTCAAGGGTTTACATATCGTTCAAATAAATGTAAAATGGATACTTACACTTTAGGTTGTCTTGTATGCATATCGATAGTCATTTCTAAAAAGTTGTTGATTTTGTAATGGATGGACTATCCCATCTGTTAGTGTAATAGGATCAAAATGAAGATTAGCCATAATCAATACAAACTTTATTTATTAACAGTTCTCATCAACGACACAAATTCAACAACCAAGTTAAGAAATGCACCAATTGATAAATATGGAAGTAATAACGAGGTAGACGAGATAATTGGAGATATAATGATAAATCGGATCACTTACACTTAGCACGTACTCTCACACACAGGCAATACACATTCTTATATTTGAAAATATTTTCTAAAGTAATCTAATTCAATCCGACCCAAATCCAATTTAACAACTAATTGACCAAATCGTCAATCTTAATATTAATCAAATAATCCACGAAGCACTCTCACCTAGCTTTACGTAGCCACTACTCGCTATCCTGTTAACTTCTAACCTATCTCTAAACGAGATAGAAATTAATCTTTGAATAATCACGTCCTTTTCTTAAAAGGAAAGTTTTCAATAGAATAATATTTAAGAACCCATTAATTAGCAAGAGGATTATTAGTAGGAAGATTTTGAATAGACCCGTTACAACTTAACAAAAGTAAATTATTGTTAATTCCCGTTGAAAGTCATTTCGAGTTTGATTTAATGGCTTCTGTACCCATGGTGCTTTCGGGTTCCTCTGGGACTCTTAAGGTATCCGACAACGTTAGGAAACAAGAATTTTAAAAAAGCGCATAAATAGATAATTTTCATGATATTTAGTGTCACTCAGATTAGAATAAATGCATAAAACTGTTTTAAGGACATTATGACAAAGAAAATTTATTTAAATATAATATTATGACAAAAAATTAACTTAGAATAATCTTTTTTCCAAATGTTCTCCTTTTGTGAAAAATGGTTCTATTATAATAATATTTTGCCCGTATATAGCTTAGACCTCCCTCTCTACAGAAGCTCAACTAGAATTTTTGAAAAGTTCACATTATTTTCAGAGTTACCACCAATTGAAATAATTATTGGCGTTTTTTTCTTAAAATTGCTCTCCTCTGTTGTCGTAAAATATGAATAAACCCACTTCTAAGTTATATATTTCAAAAATTCTAGTTGAGTCTCTGAAGAGAGGTCTGTGCTACATACAGGCAAAATATTATTATACTAGAAGCATTTTTCACAAAAAGAGAACAATTGGAAAAAGATTATTCTAAGCTAATTTTTTTGCCAAAATATTATATTTAAATCAATTTTTTTGTCAAAATGTTCTTAAAACAATTTTATGCATATATTCTAATCTATGTGACACCAAATATCATGAAAATTATCTATATATGCGCTTTGCAAAATCACGGTTCCGAACGTAGTCGGATACCTTAATAAAAGGTGTTTTTTGAGAGGTATAGAACTTTAAATTGCAATAAAACAACGATGTATTATTCGATTGACATGAATTTTTTTTTATTCGAAAGATAATCTTGTGGCATTACATTTTAAATATGATTTCTGGCTTAGAACTGCCACGACTGGCTCGGATGTAGACCAATCTAGACGTCCAATTTTCGATGACTTTTTCCAACATTTGTGGCCGTATATCGGCAATAACACGGCGAATGTTGTCTTCCAAATGGTCAAGCGTTTGTGGCTTATCTGCATAGACCAGTAACTTTACATAGCCCCACAGAAAATAGTCTAGCGGTGTTAAATCACAAGATCTTGGAGGCCAATTCACAGGTCCAAAACGTGAAATTAGACGGTCACCAAACGAGTCTTTCAATAAATCGATTATCGCACGAGCTGTGGGACATGTTGCGCCGTCTTGTTGGAACCACAGCTCCTTGATTCAGGAATGAAAAGTTAGTAATCATGGCTCTATACCGATCACCATTGACTGTAACGTTGTGGCCTTCATCGTTTTTGAAGAAGTACGGACCAATGATTCCACCAGCCCATAAAGCGCACCAAACAGTCAGTTTTCTGGATGTAACGGTGTTTCGACATACAATTGTGGATTAGCTTCGCTTCACATGCGGCAGTTTTGTTTGTTGACGTAGCCATTCAACCAGATGTGCGCTTCATCGCTAAACAAAATTTCGCTTATGAAAAGTGACCATTATTTTGAAATAAAATTGCACAATTTGAAAGCGTTGTTCAGGCGTGAGTCTATTCATGATGAATTGCCAAACCAAACTGAGAATAAATCACTTGACCGCTGTTAAATCGGTCGCCATCTTGAAAAGTAATGCCAACTTAAACTTCTATACCTGGAAAAAAACACTCTGTACGAAGTGTGTTCTTGTCAACAAAATGCACCTCAATAGTGACAGTATTACTTTACAAATTTTAAGGCCTTTAATAATATATTATGAATATTTCTAAGCAAAAATATTATAAAAATTGTAGCTTAGCTTCCTTCTGATAGCCTACATTTGGGAATGTTTTCTCGCATACTTTGATTTATATTATTTTTAGGGGAACATAGGTAAACTTGTTAACGAATTTTTAATTAGTCATATAAGAATACAATGTATAATTTATAAATTTTCCCGGAAAAAAATTTTAGCCCTTAGGTTAGTCTTACAGGCAACTATTTTTAGGGATATATATTGGTCATTATTATTAGTTACAATAATTACAATGCACGATGTTATCTATATGCACAATCATATCATAAGCTTTTTTTCTCTCTCAATCAGATTTTCTATTTACAACTGAGTGGAAACATTGTAAAAAATGTGTTCAAAAATAATTTTATACTTCCCCCATTTTTATCCCCTTTTTTTACCCCCATGATTATCCCCATTTCACTTCGTTGCAAAAATTAATTATTTTTAAATTAACCCCACATTACATATATAAAATAAAAAATTATTTAAGAAACATTTTTTTCAAAAAAGTTTTAGACAAATTTCATTTTCAGATAACGAAGTATTGCAATATTACAGTTGCAATATTTCAACTGATGTAGACACTATGAAAAAAAATTTTTAAATTTGGCGAGGAAACTGTTACTATCATGAGTTCTTATCTGTTAAAAAATCTCTGAATTTGGTTTTTAGAAATAAGGTTAAAAAAAAGATTTAAATTAAAGGAGTTTTAAAGTTTCATGCGTGTTGCTTGTTTCAAAGTTTTATTTAAGTGTATTTCTAAGCAGAAAATGAATAAAATTGTTAAAGTTTGACATGGAATGCAATTTTACTCATTTTACTTTTCATGAATCGAAAGGAAAATGAATTGGACAGTTCAAATAATTGTAACAAACTTTCACCTACTATTAAGCAAGAGAGCAACACCACAAACTAAAATAATATATATAATATTTCCTGTATAAAAGTTTTTTACAAATAAATGCTGAAAATTTAAATTAGGGAGTCATGTCTTAAATTTTGAAATTTTTTTATCCGGCTTTATTTACTGAAATAGCAAGAGAAAGATTACCTTGATCAAAAGAAAAGTGAGATCAAAAGCAACAAATTTCATAATGAGATTTGATTGGAAAAACGAAGTTTGCAAGAAAGTGAGTTTTTGTTTGAAACACGCTATGAAAAAAAAATGTTAATTATGTAGCATGTCTGAAATATGTTAAATAAAAAAAACATGTTTTAAAAATGTTTTTAATTTCTTGCCATTATTAATTGATAAATGTTACTTTTATACATCGTGTACTGCTTTTTTTGTTGCATATTCGTGCTTACGATCAAATTTATAACACCAGCTTATTCGGGATATGCTAATAAACTTGTTAATCCTTTTTAATATTATGCATCAATATACATACATTGGTACATATTAGTTACTTTAGCATACATTGCTGCATATTAATGGAGATATTTTATGTGATAGATTTATTAGTCATTTAAATTTAATGAAAAATATTTCAAAATGACCTATTAGAAGGAAACTAAGAAACAAGAATTAAATTTGTTGGTTGAAGATCTGGATACAAGGATTATTGAGAAAGTGATAATTATTGTAAAAAGAAAATTCATAACTGTGAAAATAAAGGATATGATGTGGAGTTTGTTAAAGCTCAGTTATCATTGGTTTTCGAAAAATAGGAATTAGCCCAACATAGAAAAGAAAAAGGATTTAGAGAGACAAAAATAATAGAAATTTGAATTTGAAAAAAATAACGACGTAGCAAAAGAAGCAACATGAATACGAATTTGTAGACTACGATGAAAATCCTTATTTTAAAGACAATCTAAACGTATTCTGTAGAACAGTGTTTCTCAAAGTTTGGGGGCGCCTCCCCTGGGGGGCGCAATAATCCTACAAGGGGGACGCGAGCATATAGAAAATTTAAAGATTTTTTTTAAAAAAATAACCGGAAAGAAAAGTAAAACAAAATACTTTCTTCCATAATAAAAAAAAATATACAACACTGATATAATTTATGTTTATCATCTGGCGTTTTTCCGTCGTCAAATAGCTATCTTTGATCCCAAAACCAAATTAAAGGAAAAAAAAAACATTTTGTTTAATTTGTTGCATTTACTCAATGAGATATTTTTTATTATGTTTTATTTTTAAACATAAAATATTACTCGTTAAAAGAAAAAACGAAACCCAGACCCTGAGAAAAATTCTAAGAAGATAAACAATTCATCACTGTAATTATTATTGAAATGCTGTTCATTAGTTGTAAAAGAAAATGAGAGAAAACATAATTCACTTTTCAGCCAGGCAGCATAATACATTTGCTAATCATTTGATTGACCTTCAAACTTACTGGTACGGTTAGTTCTACATTAGTTCCGTCCCATCTTTTATGTGTTTGTTTTTCGCTAAGGGAAATTGTAAATAATAAAGAGTTTTATGATATTTGGAAAAGAATTGATAGATTTTTGAAGGATTATTTGGCCAAGATTTATTTTTAAGAGTATTCTCAAACATGTAAAGCGTAGTGAAAAATGTTATAATCCTTTTTAGAGCATCCATATTTTTTTCTGAATACCCTTTTAACCCGGGAGCGGTGGCGCGGGACATTTGTGATCTCTATTGAAGAAAGTTGAAACTGATCAAGCAAAAGAAGAACTTGCTGAAAGAATGCATATTATTCATGATTGAGAAACGCGATGAACATAAAACGAAAGAAAAATTTTCAAATGCTTCCTAAAGAACTCCATCAACTAAAATATGAATCCATAAGTGTACCTCAAGGTTCAGTTCACCTTGTCAAAAAGATACCAGAAAGAAAAAGTTCAACTTGCTACTTGTTGATCACCAAAGGTGTCACGAGTTCGAGCCCAGTACCACTAAAGACCCACCGTGTAGGGGAGAGATGCACGTTAATTCTGTCGAGAGCTCAAACGTCCTCTTGTTGGAGGGATGTGGTAGTTGAAAGAGGCCAGCTCAAGTATCGTCCTCGTCACTTGACCATGGCTCAAAATTACGAAGTCCGTCTCCGAATGCCCTCGTGCAGCTGAGCAGTGTGACGTTAATATTCACTCACTCGATCATGAAAGCTCATTAAAACTACAATAACTTGAAGAAAATATGACAGGTTTGCCAGCAAATAACATTTCTGTAATATTAGTGAAAAGTGTATCTGATTTGCGTCTTTTATTAAGGTCTTGCACTTTTGAATCATTTTAGTTCAGTGTTTTATTGGATTTTTTCTCAAATCATCAAAGAAAAGTTGAATAGTCCTTGAAATCCGTGTGTTAAGCATACTTTCTCTTAATTAAATTTTTCACTCGATTTCCGATTTGTATCTTTTACAGTAAAAATAATTATAAACAAATGATTGGGGGTGAATGAGTCACCCCATACTATCATTAGCGTTAGTATCGAGTGCGCGCCTGCTCCCGGGTTAAAACATTTTGAAATCTTTTCGCTTTAAATATTAAAAAGTAACACAATTATTCTTCATCGGAAAATTTTATATTCTTTTTTTCATTATTTAACATTAATTCTAAATTCTAATTCTGTGACGTTTAAAATTACAGTTCTTTTAAACAGTTATTTACAATTATAGCATTTACACTCACTTCCAAAAGTTAAGCACGGAGAGGAAAATGCAGAATTGAAGAGGATGCAATTCGCTGCAGAGGTAGATGGAAATATGCAAACATGTTAGGTAACAACATCCAGTCGCGCTTTTATGTCAAGAAATATGCAAAAAGAGCAGTCTTATAAGAAGCCAGCTTTATAAAGAATTGCAGAAGTTGATTGTAATTGCTGATAGAAGGTCTTTAAAACTTTCGTACAATTCGTTTTCAAGACATATGTGTTTCTATGACTTCCAGAAAATGAATGGAAGATTCTGAGCGCTGGCGTGCTGTGGGGCGTATTGAAGCAGGACAGTCGATCACAGATGTTCCTCTTTTCTTCGGCGTTCACCCTTCTGTAATTTCACATTAGTTAAAACTATTCCAAACCACACAGATAGTTGTCCGAAGCCCGTAGGTGGTCGCCCAAGGGTTACAACCCCCGTGTAAGACCGATATATTGCTATGTAGCCAAGCGGAATCTCAGAGCGACCTCCACACATGTGACATCTATGGTTACAGCGTCCATTGGTAAGGCTATATCTGCAGCTACTGTACGCCGAAGATTACATATGAATGGACTGTATGCCCGGGTACCTCAAGTTTGTGTTCCTCTATCAGTCCAAGCAAGAGGGAAACGATTAAAGTGGTGCCGGGAACATGGCAATTGGATTGTGTCTGACTGGGGCAATGTCATGTTTACTGATGATTGAAGATTTGCTCTGGAGCCAGATGACTAGCGTATAAGGATATGGCTTAAACAAGGAACACGCAATCAGCCCCAAAAGATCACCGAACATCACGCATTCAGAGGCGGAAGCATAATGGTGTGGGGAGGGATTTCATTAGGATACTGCACCGACCTGCACATCTTTAAACGGGGTCCTGTGACGGCTGTCTGGTATCGAGATGAAGTCCTAGAACCTATTGTGAGATTGTACGCTGCAGCAGTTGACCCTACTTTTGTTTTAATGGACGATAACGCACGTCGTCGCCTTAGAGCTGACATCGTTGATGACTACCTGGTGAGTGAAGAGATTGCACGTATGGCGTTGTCAGCATATTCGCATGACCTTAATCCCATTGAAAATCTTTGGGATGCTCTCGACTGTGCTGTATCTTCACGTTTCTCACCTCCATCCACTTTTATTGAGCTTGAAACTGCTCTACAAGAAAAATGGCGATTGCTTAATTCTGAGGTGGTTGACCACCTAATTGATAGCATGGTCAGAAGGTGTAAACTTTGCGTACAGATGAGGGGGGGGGATCGCATACCCTATTAATCTTCTTTTTTTCATTTTATGCTGTTTATTTTCACTTTATACACAATTACAGTACGACATTATCTGATAACTTAAAAAAATTTAATGCTGTTTTCATTTCTGTATATAATTATTGATTTTGTTTTATGTATAATAATATATATGCTACTTTACTGCCAAATTTTGTGTCAATCAAAGCAGTATTTGTTGATTTTTTGCATTTTACATCTTCGTGCTTAACTTTTGGAAGTGAGTGTATTTAAAAAAACCATTCTACATGTTTGTATACAATGTTATGCAAGCAGTTTTACTCTCCTTACAGTTCAGCTATTATATCAAGAATAACGTTTTATTTTTTAAAAAAATTAACTCATGCGAAGAGCCGGTGCTTCAGCCGGTATACATTGAATGTATCAGTACTGAAGAAAGTATTTTATAAATAATTTCTTAATACCAAATTAAGAACAAGTTTAATAATTATTAGTGACTTCCATGGGCTTGTTTTGTAGAGCAAAGTTTTTCAAAGGAAGGTTTAATATCAGAAATTGACACTGAGTTATTTTTCTATATTTAGCTGAGATCTCTGTATTTTGTCTTCAAAGCAGCCACCGCAGAAAATCCGGTTTAACAAAGGTAGAATGTTGAAAATTGGAATAGTATACGAAGTGCTTTTGTTTTTAGTGCAGAAAATTCATCATCCACCACTACCCAAAATTCAAAGAACGATTTATTACAAAATTGCCTTTTAATTTTTCACTGGATGTGAAATCTATGAAGATTTCCTCTTCGGAAGTTGAGAGCTCTTCTGGCGTATCTTGAAATAGATTCCTAATCCACTCGTAACTTGCTACCAAGTTGTCCTCATCAAGAAAATACTTTTTAAAATTCTTTGCCAACATGGCTAAATGATTTTATATGGTTTTAAAAACAACTTTCACATAATGTTCTTTAGATTTGTAAGTTTTAACACTTAATGAGCTGAGGCTTTTTCCCCATCATTTGCTTCAGTCGTTTTTAAATCCAAAATTTAAGTATTTTTGAGAATATTTCCATGATTTAATTTTCGAAACCATGCTTGTCTGTGTACTTGTTCATCCTTTATTATCGTCGAATGTTCGCTTGCGACTTAAAAATGTTTGTATGATTTTGTTTTAATCTACTGCCGTAAATATTTAATTACCGTGAATTACAATTAACATGCAAATTAAAAAATGTATATTCAAGCTAGATTCGGTAGCTTTAGAAGTATCGAGTCGACCAAAACTGACTGGAACTGTACGAGGAAAAGCATTTTTACATGTTTTGCGCAGACGTCCGATAGGTTGCCCAGATTCGCGCAAACGTATCCAATAATGCTAGATGTGATGGATATGATAGAGAGCAGCATAGACTAGACTATTTTTCTAATGAAATTTGCACTTTAAGAAATGGATGCTGAAGGAAATAAATCTATTAATTAAATATATCATTTTGCGATCTGTTCCAATTTAAAAATTAGAGAAAGAAAAATAACATAATAATAAGTAAGTAATATATATATATATTAAGTAATTTTCTTAAATTATATATTACTTAAAAGTAACATATACAAAATTTAATACTTATACAGTTTATAATTGAGATCGCATTGAAGCTTTAGCATCAAAGTGAATTTTTGTTGCAGTAAATACATTATTGTAGTACAGGGGGGTGGGGGGACGACAAAAAATTATGATTGAAAATTGGGTCGCCAGTATTGAAAGTTTGAGAAATACTGCTGTAGAACAACCGAATTGGGTATTATGCCTTTTGGCACTTATGCTGTCCAAGATTACTTAGCTAACAGCTAGAGAGATAAAATTCTTTGAGGATTAGAAGTTTGAAGATTATGATTATATTAAATAAATGTAATTAAGGAGTTTAAAGATGAATCCAGATAGTTTCAGACAAAAATTTGTGAAGTATCAGTTAAATCCATCAAAATTACGCCAAGATATCGTTTGCGAAATTATAAGCTCTTTTGAAGAATGACTCGATGGAAATGGAGAAACTTTGTATCGTTGAAAGACCCAATTATAATAGATCAGTTCAATAAACAAATTTCAAAAGAACTCTTTTTAGTTAAATCGGACAAATTTTTATAATTGTACTAGCAGATTAATTAGAAGAATAAGGAAATATTAGACTTAATGCAGAGAAAAGTAATCAAATGAAAACGCCTTTTAAAATATGAAAAACTATCGTTGGGATTTTAAGATAGAATATTTCATTCTTAAAAATGAAACTTGAAGTAAGAAATATAATCCACCTCCTAATCACATGAACTCAAGAAGCCAACTTTTACTCCAACAAGCTATTCTTGAGGAAGGGTAGGTATACCTCACGGGTTTTCTTTATAGAGGGTATTAAGGAAATCTCTCCAAATCCCCAAGTTAATATCATGGACTCCAAAGAGTATGCAAAGGAGTCATCTTCTGAATTTTAATGGCCGAAGTTATAAAATATCAATAGCTGCTAGCAAGGAAAAAGGGAAAATCGATGACTGTTTGTCAGTATCAAACGTGATCAAGAAACTTTCAAGTTTGTCATGAGTACGTGTATCCAAATATCATTGGTTCAGATGTTAGTTGTCAAAACAGTGATAGTGTCCAAATAATGACCTGTCCAAATAATGTTTAAATTTGATGAACGTGAAATGGCTGAATTAAATGTTTTTCCAACAAAAATCGATGACTATATATGGTGTTAAGCCCATCACATGAGCAGTTTTTAAAATGCTGGGTAACGATATGCTAATCTGTTCTGCCACTGATGAAGTGTTGTTAGAATTAAACAATTTATTTGCAATCCTACAAAATCTCTCATCTTCAAACGTGGAGGAAGATATTGATTCAATATATCCCAAATCAATTTGCAGCCAAGAAATTTCACCGAATTATTTCCTGAAACTTGTATACGGACTTTTAAAAAACAAATAGTGCAGAAAAGCTTTCAAATGGGAAAGAGACGCGCATCATTGCAAAAGGAAAATGAAACATAGAAGGAGCTAATGATTTTCGCAGAAAACCAGAACTCATTAAAAATAAGTAATGGGGGGGAGGAGTATTGACACATTTAGAATACATTTTCAGAATAAACTTTGATCCAGTAGTACTGTTAAAATGCAAGGAAAATTGCTCTCTAAATAGTAAAACAGGATACCCTTCACCTGGTATTTTGGCGTAAAGAAAAGTAGATAGCGAAAAGATTTACCGACAATAAAGCAGGATGTCAATTGGTTCCGTAAAAGTCTCAAATCTTATCAGCTTCGGAGACTTATTATCTATATCGATCATATTCTTACACAGAAATTAGTAAGAACAAAGTAAATTTTTGGAGTAAGGAGTGTGAAAAGGATTGGACCTACGAAACAGCTATCATGAAGAAACCATTGTTATATTACTTATTTGCGCAGTTTACATATGCACGAGATAGGCTGAAGCTGTATCTGTCGAGAAAATAGGAGACAATACTACTTGCAGTTTCTTTTTTAAAAATTTCACTCAAGCAACATCTATGTGGGCGTCATGTGTTAACATTTGAAAAATCTACTTTATTTGGATATCTTGCCAATATTTATTTACTATATGAACACAAGCTCACGTACGTCATTATCTTCACCATACTTTAATTTTCCATTGTTTTTGTTGCTGGTAATAATAAAAAACACGTATTTCCTAATAATTAATGAATATATTATAGCAATGTACATAATAAGTTATACTGAAAAAAAGTGAGCTTATTAGTAAAATTATTTAAAAGATCAAATGTAAAACCATTGAGTAAACTGTTTGAGAACTAATAATATTTATTTTGGTTTCCAAAAGTATTGAAGAACAGGAATTAATTCGTTACCGAAGAGCTCTCTAACGCACATTAGTTGAAGAGGTAATCTTGAACGCATGAATTTAAATTGCATGGCATTAAATGAGTTTTTCTTAATGACACCTTCGGATTACGGCTTAAATTTGTTTTAGTTGAAGGTGTGATTGAAAATATATCTTACAGTTAAATTGATCATCATTTATTCCTCTTAGAAGGTTTTTGAGAAGGTGCTTAAGATTTTCTGGAGTAGTTAAATAATACAGTTTATACATCAAAATTTTCATAACATAAAATCTTAAAATGTTGTAGAATTTTAAATTATTAAGTAACAAGTATTTCACAGCTGTTAAAGTTTTTTAAAACATCAAACTTTGTTGGAAAGTTCAGTTTTAAAATGCAAAGTAATATTTTCTTTTTCTTGAGACAGAATTTTATTATTACAAGAATAATTTTGATATCATTCTTGGGTCAGTAAAACAATCAAAGTTAGAATAAACTCGAAAATTTTACTATTTCTTCAGTGTACAATGTAAAATTATCTGAATGAATATATGATACATAAAACGTGAAAAAGTTTCATGAATGATAAACAAGCTTGTAATTTCGTTAGTAATTTGTCACATCAATTAATAGTTGAATATAATATTTCAGGGATTTGTAAATAGAAATTAATATCGTAATGATAAATTAACTTTAAATAATTGACATAGAGGTAAGCATACAATTCTTATTACATAAGGCCATTAAAAATGCACCATGATAAAGAATTATCTTTAGATCTGTAGGCTAGGTTTTTCATATAAAATACATATATATTTCTATTACAATGTGGGGAAAGACAAGGAATCCATTACCACATTTCGTGTAATCAGGGAAATGGTGATTACGATAAGATGGAGTATTTGCTTAGATTAACATATCACTCACCCCATGTCAGATATTTCCGCGTGTCTAGGGAAAATCTCATTTACTTAGATATTTTGTTTCAGTCATTTCTATCAGTATTCATAATAGAAATAGAAGATAAAATAATTATTTTCCAAGATATGTAAACTTGCTTAGATTGAAAAAGAAACAATAATATAGCATTTAACTTCCAAATATAAATTGCATATACTCATTAATATTATCTTTTACCGAAAACTTATCAACAATTAAAGTATTTAAATTTTAGTATGGGATATATTCAGAAAGTATGTTTATATGTACTCAATTCTTTTCTTTACGTTCTACTTTTTCTATCAGCAATAACTTTAGTGGCAATTGAAATTGACAACATGAAAAACAGAACATTTGTTATGAAAAAAAAAGAGATTGTATTTAAAACAGTTGTGTTAGGGCTTAAACCTGTATCAACAGTTACTAAACAACATCTATACTACAATTTTTAATTGTAGTATAGATGGAGTAAAACGCCAACCATCCAAGATGTGATACGCGCCGTGTTAGTTCTATGTTAGGGATGTCTTTTACGTATTACAATTCCAATTTTAAATATTAGAATAATAATAAAAAAAGGCATTGAATTGTGTTATAAAAATATATATATCTGTAAAAATAAATACAGGGATGACTGAAAAATATACAAAGTGCTTACAATAAGCTGACTTATGTTATATTGTTCACACCTGTCAAAACAGATTAAGGTATTTCATTTATATAAAACTTATTCTAGTTAACAGAAGATTAAAATATTGTCAGAAGTGAGTGAAATATATATATGAAATATTTTTATAACATTTCTGGAGAGTGGTTAATTTAAACGATGGCGAACCAAAGATAGGGCGTGACCGGTGAAGTGATTTTCTGTGTTACGTGGTCGAGTGAAGAGGCACTCATGTAAATCATTTTTCCTTTTTATTCACATCCGGAAACACATAAAGATTCAGCAAGGACGGCATTGCACATAACAAGAAGTAAACATACTGGCACAAACACAGGCAAAGACAAACATAGAACGCATTGCAGTAGGCTGATTACATGATGAAAAGGCAGGTAGACAAAAGACAGCGATTACACAAAATTTTTGATTTTTATACCAGCAGTGCAAGCGCGTGATGATTACGTAATCGTAGTTCTGATTGGGTAGAATGGGAGGGGCAGGGATTTCGGACTAGCCGATTACGATTAAGATTACAATGTTAATTTTAAACCAAAGAGTTAAAGTTATTTTTAAGTATTTGTACAAAGAATTAATAAAAAGGATACTAGAGGGAATTTATATATATAAAAATATATATATATATTATATATTATATATATTATATATATATATATATTATATATTTATATATTATATATATATATATTATATATATTATATATATTCTTTTTATATATATATTATATATATATATTATATATATTTAAAATATATTATATATATTATATATATTTATATATATATAATAATTTTAATATATAAGCATATATATATATATATAGTATTTTTTTGCTTTATATTTTATAAAATATATATATATATATATATAGAATTCCTAAGCATCGAAATTGCTTTCTGACCTCGCTATGTTCTTCTTTTTTGTAGTATTTTTTTTTTTTATTTTCTATAATTTTGTTCTTCATGGTCAGCTTTTATATTTTTATTACGCTATTTCTTGTTATGTTCATTATCTATTATTTCTTGTTTTTGATATATAATACATATTTCTTTCATATATATATATATATTAGTGCATCTATAAAAAATTTAAGACTATGTAGTGTTGATGATAAAATTTACATAACTAATGCATCCGGAGATTTAGCACGCTTATAAAGGCTTGTTTGAAATGTCAGTTGAGAGTTGAAAATAGGCCGCTTGAGAGATATACAGGACTGTACCAAGACTACGATTGTGACTCTACACAATAAGTAGAACTTAATCAGAAATGATGTACAAAAAAGCAATTGGGGTCAAGAAATTTTGCGTAAAAGTTTCAAAAATTATTACCGTACAATGATGATCTTACATCGTAACGAGTTCTCAGCTTATTTTCAAACTAATTCCTAGGGAAACACATTATATGGATTGTCTGATTTATTTGAGAACTTCACTTATTGAAGGAACCATAATATGGGCCTTAGGTTGGCTATTTAGAGTAATCTGAAGTTGATCGTAGACGATGTTGAGGTTATAATTGTAAGTGAGGATGTTGAGGTTGTAACTATGGCAATATTGCGATTGTGATTATAATCGAGGATGTTCGATACTATAATTGTAAGGTGAGGTTTTTGCGGTTCCAAATGTGAAGATTTGGTTCAATTATTTTATGATAGAATTGGCAAGATAGATGAAAATTGTGTGATTGTTGATCGAGTACATTATCATGCTCGCCTGCTATCAAAAGCTACTTCAAGTAAGATTAGAAGTATCTTTATTGTTAGTGGTTAGGATTAGAGTTCACTTTACTCCTATTGGATACTAGTCATTAAGATATCCGTACATTAAGATTTTAAAATGGATATAAGTTATTGAGTTTTTCATTGATGTTGACAGATTATTTACCCCCAAACACTATTACGAACTTTGATTCGCGTTTTAAAACGAGTCACCACTTTAAGTTTACAGAATGAATGAAGAGTATCGTGTGTAAACATTGCTTTGAGGCTTGAGGTTCAAAAGGTAGAAAGTGTAAAGAACAGGGTTGTTTTCTCAACATCTGTCAAACTGTAACGACTCCATGAGCTTTATTTTCCATCATGTCGCTACTCATAAGCGAACAAAAAAGAAAAAGCATGATGGTATGAAGTAACATTGTAGTAAGATATTTAGAATTGGAATATGTGTTTTTGAGAAATGAATCTGTATTTTGCATTCCCCATGATAATAAGGCTATCCATGCTTGGCATGGTAAGTGTGAAGCTTTTATTACAAATTACAAAAAACATTCAATGAAGGTAAACATTTCCTTCATGTTTTTGACAAGTATGTACTGAGGGCGTAGGAAAGGTACGCATTTTGGCAGGTAAAAAATCCTGAAGCATACACGGAGGTACGTACTTCATGATCTTATAATAGAAGAATGAGTTTATCTTAAAAAATAGTGCACAGTACGTTCGATAATGTAAGTGACGCTACAAAGGCAAGGCTAAGACAGATACCTCTAAATATTTAATATTCTCAATGGTCTTCCTTTAAATGAGTTATTCCAATTATATTTGATTTTTTTTTTGAATTTTCGGAAAAGTTCTTGGCAAAACATCTTGTATGATCATACAAAGTATGGGCCGAGTAATATTACACACATCTAAGTATTCTACAGTTATTCTAAAAAAATGAATGCAAATCTAAACCACATTGTTCTTTATTGTTTCAATTTTTTGCTTAGAGTTGTATAATTAGTGAGCGGCAGGAGTAAAATTAATGATCAGGTGGTCTTGTTTCATACCTTTTTTCCATACTTAACTTCTAGTTGTAGCTTCGCAAGTTGATCTGAAAACCCAATGGAACTATTTTTTGTCTTATTAGAAACAATGGTTTGATATATTTTTTAAAAACGCATGCATCTGACAATATATCTCGAGTACTACAAAAATTTACCAATAATTTATCATGCATTGTGACATTATTTTTGAAATAACATAAAAAAATTTCTTAGTGTATTTATTTTACCAGAATTTAGCTTCTAAACATGTGTGTATGCCATATAAATAAGTCTTTGTAGCTAGGTAGTCAGTTTCGCTAGCGCTGTGACTGGTAAAGTTCAAATCGAGCAGAGTGTTGGATTCCTAACCATATGTAAGACTGGCATAATTGAGGTTATTATATGTTATATAAAACTTATCCTGAACGTTATTAAGTATCATGTCCCAACTCAGGTGTTATATTTATTGCTTGAACATAATTAAGAGTTACAAAATTCGTCAGGAACAGGCCTATCTCCAGTGTTGCTTTATAATGCGAGGTTCTCAAATATTTTACAAATTTATAGTTGCATTCAAATATATAAATGAACTAACCTGTAGAGCTAGAGCCCATGTCATCATAGCACGATGACTTTCTGCAGTCAAGATATGCTCCTTTCCTTCAGAACTGAAAAAAATAAATAAAAATAAATGTATGACTTGGTATTAAATTTTTAAACATAAATTTATAAGTGAACATGAAATTAACTAAAGTGAAGAATTTAAAATTTCATTTTTTCAAAAAGTTCTTTGTCATACTTCAATAATTTACCAGTAAAATGTGCTCCTTAGCAAAAGTAAGAAACCTTACACCCTCTTTTATTTACTAATTTGACTTTCAATCTAGAGCAACATAAAAAGTGCTTTTCTTATAAGTTTTTTAGGAGTGAGTGTAGTCGGCGTGGTAGCTTAGAGATAATATGCCCACCTCGTTCCTTTTGAATGCGAAAATCGTAGGTACCCGTGTCACATGACTTTGTGACATGTAAAAGATACCTCGAGTCTCAATTTAGCTTTGACAACGACAAAATTTAGCATCCGACGAGAGCTTGAATCGAATGAATTTAAGCGTCAAAAATTTGGTACTAGGAGCGCCTATAAGATGGTGTCATCAATGATAATGTTCTCACACTTGGGAAATTGTCATGTCTGGAGACGCTTAGCTTCCAAAATGCAGCCCATTAGAAAAACTAAAAAACAAAGAATGTGTATAATACTTTTTAAAGTTTTGTTTGTGAATCTATCAGCCTTAAAATTTGGCATGATTCATGAAAAATATGGATTCTGATACAATTTCAGTAGCTTGAAATTAACCAATCATTAAAAGCCTGTTTTTGTGTATATGCAGCCTACTGTACCTTTTGATCCTTTCTTCACAAACATTGCATAACCAACAACATATTTAAATTTAAATTCTGATTTACATTGCTTTTTGATTTCTGGGCTAATTTTTTAAGTAATATGTAGTTTATTCTGTTTTATATTTTTGTTTATTTATAATAGTCTTATTTAAAAATAATAAGACTTAGATTTAAGTTGAATAACACGTCAACATGTTTGATGGATGAATAGATGCTCTTTTATTAAGGAAAATTATAAATAATGTTTCTAAGTTTGTCTCTATATGAGGATTAGATAAAAATTCATTGGTACATATAAATAAGGACTGAATAGTATGCTTAGAATTAAGGCATATTTTTTATTAAATGGTTTTCGAATATATAATTTCAAAATCTAGCATTAAATCAATATTGGATATTTTTTTTTACTATAGCTTGAATCATAATTAAATTCCCCGAATTTAAGGAAAATTATGACGGAAAACTATATTTTTATAAGGCATAGGGCAGTTAATAGACTTTGAAAAAATTTTATGTATAAAAAGGATTTTTTAAAGTAAGTATTTCTTAGAAACACATTCTACTAATGAACATTTTCAAACAAAATTGAAGTTTTTTTATTTCTTACTCATATTAGTACAGTTAAATTCTTCACCCAAATACAAGTGATAAGAATTTAGAAATAATCCACTTAGAACATTAATATAAATTCAAGAATCATTACCCCTTATTTATTTTATAAATGAGATGTGAAAAAAATTAATTCATTAAAAAAAGCTGTTTTTTTGTCGTGAAATGAAATATAAAGAAGTAAATATATATTCAAATGTTTTGACTGAATTCCGATTTCCTGTTTTGACTACTGCTGTGTAGAAATACTGATTTTCAGTGAAACAAAGATTCTTCGGATATTTTAAGTTAAAAAAGAGAACATTGAATTATTATTTTTTTTAAGATATATATTTTACTATCTTCATTTTGTGTATTCATATTTATACAAACAACACAGTATTCTAGTTACCACAATCTTGGATGAGAACGAATCAAACCTTGGTTGCATAGAATAATTTAAAAAGTTTTCTTGGATGGAATATATGAATTTAGAAATATATTTATTCTTTCCAAATTCAGAACACATACTGAAATTTAAAAAGAACGTTCAAGTTCTTTCTCAGAGCCTAGCAAAATGAATAATTTGCTGAAATATTTTGGAGACACATTGTAATAACATTTCTTTGATAAAATATTCGTGATTCACTATTTTTCCTTTTTTTACTTTTACTTTTTTTGTAAAAAAAATAGCATAAATAACATTTAAACAGTGACAGAGTGAAAATAAAGTATTTATTTGGTATTTTGGGGAAAATAAACTTTTGTTATTTATTTTTTTCACTTTAACTTCGAGCTAATATGTATTAAAAGATTTTAAAAATAAATATTAATTAATGTTATTTAATTTTTTAATATATAATTCCCGCTTCATTTGCCTTTAAAAGAAAGTTACTAAAACAATTTCAAAAATAGTTTTGATTTCTTCACAGCTATAATATATTTAAACAATTTAAGAATTCTATAATCAAATCTCTTCTTGCTATTATTAATTTTTGATATTAAGGAAGCTAAAAATTTTCCTCCACGCATCTCTTGAAAATATATTTAATATTTTCTGCCTTTTTATATTATTAATGATTAGTAAAAGGTACAAAAATGAGCGGCAGAATTTCATTTATAACTCTTATTATTCATACTTATATTTTCAAAAGCTAAATATGTAAAGTACAGTTTGAAATGTTATTCGATTATAATGCCCTTTACCAAATCTACATAATAAATAATTATTCAAAGGCGAATTGAATTAAATATCTGATAAAATTCCCGAAGATAATTTAATAAAACTTTACAATTATTTCTGAAATTAAATTTTTTATCTATAAAGGGAGGGGATGATTAACCATAATGTTAAAATATTTATGGTTATAACGTAGCCCAATCTTAAGACAGGTAAAATGTAATGTTGGAAAAAGTAATAAAGGAAAGTCGTGGTAATAAAAGAATGTGAATTCAATTTGGAATAAGAAAATTTAATATCTAGTTGAAACAACGGTTAAATAATATAAATGATTCATTTAGCTTCTAAAGCGTAAATTCTTTACATTTTAAAATCGAAAACTAAGAAATGAATAATAATTTATCTTGAGCATTTCAAAATTAATCATTATACTATGGTGCAATAATCAAATAAAGTCTATGCAAATTAAAGATTTAGAACTTAGTTTGTGGGTTACTTGCAAGTAATTTTCAAGAAAATTCAAAAATGTAATTGGTACAAATGAACCAATTATTTACTAAAAAGAACAATTAAAGAACAGAGGAACATTGAAATTCATCTGGCGTAACGTGGCAAGATATTGCAGTACTTCTGAAATATGCATCGCATACCGATCCTTCACTTGTTATTTGGGATGCCAGTAAAAATTTTTCTTCTTCATTCTCTTAATATGCTTTACTGATATGTTTAACAGCCACCGATATAGTTTGAAATTTTGAAGCTTGTTGTCATCTCTTATTTTTCAATACTTGCTTGCGATCAAATTTCAACAGAACAATAGCAGATTGCATGTGGTGCACACAGCTTAATAATTCTCAATTTCCCATCAGGTTGCACTGCTTCCTTTGACCTGACCGTTCTGATTTGTCACCCATTTAGCTCAGTAGTCACTAACTTTTGGAATTTTATAGATTACTAAATGTATAATTTTATATTTAGCGCACCACACACACACACACACTAATATGAATTTTTTTAAAAAAAGTTAAACGCATTTATAGGATATTGCCATCAAACATTTATTTTATTAATTTGAAATACACCCATTAAGCACACAAGAAAGTTATAGAATAGTTATGTTTTTTAAAAACTTAAAACTTAGTATCACAGATATTTAGTGAGATATTTGTTACTGTTTGTTTGAAATTAGTTTGGATTTTTATTCTAATGGTGTCATTGCAAGACGGAGAGCCGCATTTATTTCAAGCCGAGATCGGAACCGAGATTCAATTGCTGTTGCAAATGAGAATGTCTTTTTCCATAAATATGATGTTGAGAAGTGAATTAAAATTTTCATTGATTTTCACTCAGTGATTCAAAGTATAAACATCTTGCCTTCTTTTGAATAGGAAACTTCAATTTCATTTTGAGTCTAACAGAATGTTTGGATTTTTACCTTTCAGATTCATTTAATTCTCTGTCTTACAGTATAAAAGTAAACTTTTATGGTCATTTGAAGTTATTGATTTCAAAAAAATGTAAGGATGCAATTTTTCATTAATACACTGATGGACAAATCTAAGGACCAAGAACATATATCATGTTATGTAAAATACAGGAATTGTTCACTGTCAAAAAATAGGGTGTTTTATATATATATATACATATATATGTATATATATATGTATATATATATATATATATATATATATATAGTCCGAGGTTGCACTTGGATATTTTATACATTTTTATTTTATAATAATTTATTAATTTTGTTTGAAAACGATGGAATTTTATCTTTTATATTCGCCATTGATATTTTGAAATAGGATTTAGTATTATAAGATTCGTATATTTCAATTTTTCAGTTGATTATTGTGATTGATTGTTGATGATTGATTTTATATATTTAAATATATATATATATACAGTTGAGACAAAAGGATTATTTGTACACCACTTTTTTCTTCGTTTTTGATGAAATAAATACCCATATTTTAGTTGCGAATTAATCATGCATTTCTTTAATGCGTCTAATTGTTGTATGCAAATTTTTTTTCTTTTTCAGTGTAAAAGTAAATTGTAATTTGAAAAAGTGTGAAAAATCTTTGCAAAAAGAGTATTTGTACAGAATTCTTTTGGTGTAAGTATGACAAAAGTTTTGATTAAACTTTTCATATTTAACTTAGTTTTTCATACGTTTTTCTTAGTTTATCAATAACATTTAAATAGTTTCAGATTATATTTAAATTTTCAGATATATTCTTGAAAATGTCTCCTAAAACCAAAGAAATTGCTTTAGTTATGAAAGAACATATTACAGAGCTCCATAAAGAGGAAAAATCTTTCCGGGAAATAGGAAACATTTTAAAACTGTCATTTTCAACCGTTGGTTACATCGTAAAAAAAGTATTTAGAGAAAGAAAATAATAAGTGTTGAAAATAAGCCCAGACCCGGTGGTCCGAGTAAATTGACTTCAAGAGCTAAACGAATGATTGTAAGGTCAGCAACAAATAAAGCAATGACATCAGCTCAAAATTTTACCAATGAACTTCGGTCATCATGTAACATTTCAGTGTCTGCTCAGACAGTCAGAAATGTACTGCACAGCGCAGGTCTGAAAGCTAAAACTCCCAGAAAGAAACCATATATTAGTGAAGTAAACAGGAAAAGACGTCTAGAGTTTGTCATGAAGTACAAAAATAAGCCCATGGATTAGTGGGAAAAGGTTATTTTTTCTGATGAGAGCAAGTTTGAGATTTTTACACCACCAAATATTCGAAAAATTTAGAGAAAAAATAAAACAGCTCTTGAACCCCAAAACGTACTTCCCACTTTAAAACACGGCGGTGGAAATGTTATGGTGTAGGGATATGTAGCTCATAATGGAGCAGGTAACTTAGCATTTATTGACAGTAAAATGAATGCTTTAGCTTATATCGATGTGTTGGGACATAATTTGTTAGATAGTGCTCAGAAATTGAGCATGGAGAACACTTTTATACTCCAACAAGACAATGATCCGAAGCACACCGCTATAGTTACTAAGACCTGGTTGCTTTATCATCCTCCAAGGCGACTTGAAACTCTCCACAATCTCCAGATCTTAATCCTATAGAAAATTTATGGATGAATTTGGACACTGAAGTTCGGAAAAAAATGTAACAAGTAAAGGAAACTTAGAAGAAAAACTTCAAGAAGTTTGGAACTCCATTGACACAGAAATCACAAAGAAATTAATTGAGTCAATGCTAAGGTGTCTTGAAGCAGTTATAAATGCCAATGGACTGTTTACAAAGTAATGAAATTTCATTACATTGTTGCATATGTTTTGTTAATGTTTACTAAGCAAGTGTACAAATAATCTTTTGTATAATTTTTAAAAAAAATTCACTTATTTGAAATAAATGCTTATTTTATTTTTTATTGTGAAAGAATCTTATTTTTAAAACAATTTAAATGTTACACAATAACTTTTAGTTATATTAGTTAATTTATTTTTGAAGAACACACAAAATTTTAAGTGTACAAATAAACATTTTGCCAACTGTATATATATATTGTGTCAAAGATTTACTTGGAAACTAAATAGAAGGAAAGGTGCATTGTTAATGAAGCATATTCATAATGACCTGGATAAGCAACTGTAAAATTGATACGAAGAAAGTATCCCAGACTCTGTCTGCTCAAACATATATTTGTATAGGATACATGAATTGTGAGATTCGAGGGAAGTTATGAAAATAATGTCAGTGAATAATAATATTTAGGAGGTGTTGAGGCAAGTTTTCCAATTCCTCTTTCAGTGCTTGTTTGAGGATGACGTTGTTCGTTGAAAACTGATGTTAAGCAGCAACACATCACTCTAGATCATTCCAAAGATTTTCAAATGGTTATAAATCCTGTTAAAGTAATGGACTAACGACATGTTGTATATTCTTGCTGTCTAGAGTCTAGACAATACAAGACAGCGTCTGTGCGATGACACGTTGAGCTTTCGTCCTCATTACTGAACGTATTACCGAAACCAGCAGGGGAGGGGGTGAGAACAAAAGTAGCATAACGTCATAAATGTAATGATAAATATTCCCAGCTCCAGATGAAATCCCACATATTTGTAGTGGGGTGCAACCATACACACATTCACCGTATTAACCCAGTATCACTCGCGCCTATTTTTGCTCCATCGTTGGCCGCGGGGGTTGTGAACATCTCAAACTTTAAATGCGTTTTTTTAATAATGAAGAAAAATTAAGTCAATTATGACGCATATTTTTGACATCATAATTGACTTAAAGTACTGAATTTCTTAATACTTGACTTAAGTACAAAATATGCTTTGAATTATTCAAATAAAATTATTTAATTTATTGTATACTAATGAGACTAATATTGATAAAACTAAACCTGCAATATTTTCATTTGAATATGCATAATTTTATATTTTTTAATAAGATATAGATAAAACATATATTCTAGTAATGAACTTACTTTGCAATTAATGTTAAGGATAGTAGAAAGTAGAAAAAAATATTTTGATCCTTTTTCAAATGCATTCAGAGTATACTGTATTCATATACTTTAAGCACATATTTTCTTATATTGAACACATGTAGTTTTTACATCTTTTACCCGTGGAAAAACAGTGCCACGCCCTTTTTGTGTCGGATTAGTGCTTGTTTTAGTAAGTTAAGTCAGTAAGGGTTCTTTTTTTTGTTAAGGCTCGAGATTTCTGATCTCATGTCACACTGTAGCTGTACAAGTTACATTCTAATCTCCTCTAATAATTTTGAACGTTTCAAGTTCTTATCAGGAAAAACGAATGATAGATGAGGCATTAATTCCAGCAGTGTTAAGTAGATTGTAAAATATTCGCAGTGGCTAATGGTTACATATCGCAACGTATCATATATACTACACATTTCATCAGTGATATCAACACCGTATTTGGTCTAGTTATAAAAATTCACTAATTCAGGTTTCATCACTCCAGCTTTGGTTTCTATCAAAGTATCGTCTTTTTCATGCATAGTAGAGTTAAATAGACTGCTTTCTTCTTCCTTTTTCTACAATAAGAATTAATGTCATCGGAATTTTATGATGAAAACCAAGAGTGGACGTGCCAGGCTTTTGTTTACTGGTGAAGGATAACGGTATCTCCCTTTTATTTTTTCGGAGTGTGCCAACTATTGTTAATTTCTTTTTTAACAATTCTTCTGCGAGTGGTATACTAGTATTCAAGTTGTCAAAAAAATTACGTCCAGAGCCATATTATGGTTGACATAAACGTAAATCAAAAACGTAACGTAATAGGTCGTGGGGTGCTCTCCGCACCCCAAATAAATTTTGAAGATCATTACATTTTAATCGTCCGAGCGAGAGTGAATGCATCATACCAGAAGGTTCAGTGTCCTAAAATGTGTAACTACAGAAAAACTAATGGTTCTGCGCATTCATTTGGGAATACTGGGAGGCCTTTCTTGTTGCTGGGTGTACTGAACACCCCGCGCTCCTGATCCCAGGTTAATATATACCATTATACTATAAGAACCCCATATACACATTTCATAGATATTTTAGGGCAGGTACACTCTACCACTCTCATGACAGATCAGTTTCGTATATAAACAAATGGACTAAATATACTCTCATTTGAGAAAAGTACACTTAACCTATTATTCTCAGTTCACTTTTGTAGCTATCATTACCATCGTGAATAGGCACTACGTTGCTTCGTTACCAGTGGGACATACGTAGCATATCTTCAACCATATAATCATTAGCTACATTCGTCCGAAAACAGTTCCCTTACTATCTAAATACCTGTTAAGCATGAAGTTCATTTGCGCCCTGTTCAGTTACAGTGAGATGGTTTCTTCACTCTGTTAGGACTTCCACGACTATAATGTTATAGACTTCCCAGCTCACTTCTACAAAACATTCCTTTTCTTAGAAACCATGACTAGAGTCACAAGAGACAATACTGAATTATTTTGGATCCTCTTTCAAAATACTTTATTTTTCTTTCTTCTTCGAATTTTTAAGAAACTTTCCACACACACACACATGTGTAAAGTCATTTAAATAATGACTTCGGGACAGGGACGTTAAGAGAATTTTTTTATGAGGGAAAAGGGGAGTCCCCCCCTCCCACTTTTTCATCATCTCAAAATTAGTTCAAAATTTAAATGTTTATTTTCAAGAAAAGTTGCTGCAGTAGAGTACGGGGTTTCAAATATTAATTTTTCCTGAAAACAGGATGTATAAAAATAAAAATTTTATTTTATTGAAAGTGATCTGTTTAAAATATCGGATCATAGAATTCTTTATGGGGGTTACAACCGTTGTATCTCCCAAACTACCCCATTGGCATATTCAAAATTTCCCATTCATCAATTTATTCCTCCTCATTAAAATTTCACTTCAACCTGCGCTAGTAGCACGTGTTGATAACCTTTAGTAATTTGTAGGTCTGACACGTGAACCATGCAATACAAAATTTTCATACATTCTCATAGGGCATATTTATGTTTTCGTTATTGCATAAAGAGAACTTTTTTCAATGCAGTTTATGAAGAAAAAGTTACATTAAAGTTACTGTAACAAAAAGAAGCCCTGTAACTTACAAATATTTCTACACAATCTCTTGCAACAAACATATATTCTTAATCCCTGGTCAAATGAGTTTCACCTTATAACATCAAGATATGTAGCCGCTGAAATATCTCATCAATCACCGTCGAAACTTAATTGCCATGATATACATTGTTATTATTTCCGAAGAAAGTAATTCTTGATTCTATTCTTATCTTGAAAAATTCTCCTCTAGAAAAGTGACGTGCGTGATACTCATACTGTAAAATCCTTAGAATCTTGTTCTAATTTGTTTTACAATAGATTAAAAAATAATAACATTAAATGAAGAGTAAAAATGATGTTTTTGTCTTTAAAAGGTATACAGTAATACCCTGAACTTATTCGATCGGTGGGACTGAGTAGTAATCGCTAAGTTAAATTTGCATATAAATACATATAAATTATTTTTAGTTGGGTCCGAAGACGAAGGAAAATAGGTAAAAAAACTTGTATAATAAAATAGATAACACAAATACAAAATCTCGAAACGAAGTTATTTTGATGTAGAAGGTTTCATAAAAACTTATAAAGTAGCCTGCTGCCCAAAGATTTTCTTTTTTTCTCTAGCAAAATTTCTTCGTAGCATGCTAATAATTTATTTGTTCCTTGTCTTGTTGTAAAAATACGCTCTTCGTTGGAGTCCGTTTTCTAAAATTTGTGTGTATAACCCTTTGCTAATTAAACTAAAGCCTTCTGTTAAATTCCCAACGTCGCCTTTCAATCTTCTGATTGAACTGGTTCTGAAGACTCAAGTTTTTCAATACCTTGCTCTTGCTGATGCATTTCTATGAACTTATCAATTGCCAGCCCTCGGTTTTGGGAATTCAGCAACTCTTGAACGACGTGATATAACAATTGCAACAAGTAATAACAAAAACGCACACTTCGTAGATAAGAAATAAATAACACAAAGTATATTATTATGGTTAAGCGTCGATTCTACGCGATACGTATGAACATGTACGTAAGCTAAACAGGAAGAGGAGAGTGAGTAATTAAGTTGTGTAGCGCTCAAACAAAAAAAGAATTGACGAGATTTGAAAATCGCCTAACTCCAGGTTCGCGTAAGTAGGGGTGGAATTCACACACATCAAGACAAGTTGACAGACCCAGAATATAACGGACTGTTTCAGACAACACACTGAATTTATTTCGTTTTAACATATAAAATAAGGGGGAAATGATTACGTGAAAGGTGATAAAGATTTCACAGATGATTCCAGCCAATTTAAGATTTAATGCTTATGAGAAATAAATGCTTATACTGCATTTTGATTGAAAGTAGAAAATTTTTTCTTCAAAAACTCTGCTTATTCCAAATTTTACTGCAAAACCCCATCCATAGAGGTTTTAATGTCGAGATAAAAGCTTTTATTGACAAGAGCACAATAGTATATCGCTCAAAAAAGTTATATGAATATAAATTAAAGCAGCAAAATATTTTTGTAAACCTTAAAAGATAAATGTAAATAAATGATACTGAAAAGTTTGCTGTTGAAATTGGATTGTATTGCCTGTATGTGTGTAAAGTGCCCCAATAACTGATATGCACTTTTATTTATGGGATTTGGATGTACTAGAGCGGCCAACTTGCCCTAAACATAAAGGAAATACATATTAGATTTTAAAAAATGAAAACAGTTCTGAGAGAGAGAGAGAGAGAGAGAAATTGATTTAGTACAATAACAATTTCAACAAGAGTTCTACAAATAATTCACAGTAAAAATAAAATTTTAGGATTTATATGCGTACAAATAGAATTTTAATTATTTTAGCACTTACAAAAAAGTATAATTCTAAAAACTACATTTTATCTCCTAGTTGCACGATATACAAATGGTATGTTGCTATATGATAAATGCATTTCCAATACAAATTGTGCAATGCTTTCTTTTTCTGAAATTTGAAGCAAAGTAATTATTAAATGAATTTAGTTTGATTCACCTTTGAAATGAAAAAAAAAGATTAAGAAAGGTGTTGAAGGGAAATGAATAAATAGTTGTTTCATTATGTTCATGATAAAAAAAAGATCTAAATTATATAACAACAATACAATTATTTATTAATTGAGTTTTTCATAATCATTACAAACTTAAACATCGTAGCTTGTAAGCACAAGTAAAAAATATCTTGCAACTGTTAATGAACATTGCTTTATTTATGGTTTATACACGATCAACTTATATTCCCTAAAATACAATTAAATTATGAGTGGAATTCAAAGGAAACCCGGTCAGTATACAGAGAGTGGAAAGTAACGGTAACGATTTTATTATATCAAAAATGTAGTTATACACAGTACACATACTCGAAAATAGTCGCCAAAACTGTTGGCACATTTATCATGCAGGGAAATAACGCCTTTGGACAACATGCCTGGGCGTTTCGACTTGATGGCCCATGTAAAGTTTTGTAAAGTGGTTCGATAGCGCTGGTCATTGAAGGTGTAGTAACTCGCCCTTTTCAGTAACTCACGCCTCTCAAGGAATCTTTTGCGACGTTCCACAACACTTTAATGACAGAGACTGTACTCACCAAACACAGCCTTCATCCGTCGATGCATTTCACGGCCTCCAACTTTCTTCGCCACTAAAAATCAAATCACTTCTCGTTGTTCCTTCTTACTCACTTGCATGTTCAGAAGTGGGCGATAGCTTGTGTGACCACCTTGTCTTCGGCGTGAAACCACACAGTCGCTATAAAACATCAAATGTTGCGCACGCGTCAGTATCTCTACCGATAGATAGTGTGTGCCACCATACACGCAGTTACTTGGTGCCACCTTACGTGTAAGGCAAAGTTAGACGCACTGACCGGGTTTTATTTGAATGTACCTAATAACTTCTTAATTTTAGTTAATTAATTCTTATTTCTTTTTTGCATTACTTAAATGAAATTTAAAACAATTAAACAAGTAATGAGTTAATTTTTTTAAAATTTTGTAAGTGCATTATATTAAGAAATTTAGATCTTTACATTTAGAGATCGGTTATAAAGTTCTGTAAGTTATAGTGAACTGACCCAAAATAAATGAAATTGGAATATATATAAAGAAATAACAGGTACAAAATAGAATTCCCTTAATAAATTTTAAGAGAGAGGGTTCATTATATTTTAATAAAAACTATGCACATACTCAATATATACTTATTTAAAATAATAGGAAGAAAATTAGTATACATAAAGAATAAATGAACGAGAAAATGTGGATTATATATGAGATACCAATAAATTTTAAACGTTAATTTTAATTTCTTAAACTTTTACAACATCGAAACTTTTTAGACTTCTTAATGTAACGAGATCTTTTGGAAGGTTTTTGTTCCATTATATTATGTTACTTTTATCTTCTTGTAAGTAAAACAATAAATTTTGAGGAGGCTAACTAAAATTAATAATATTAATCGTAAGAAAAATTATATGCATAAAATTCCTGTAACTAGTAATTGTTTCATATTTGTATGTTAGATAACTCTGTGTATAGATATCAAATATCTTTTTCCTATAAGCATTTATTTAAAATACGGCACAAAAACCACATAAAAAATAAGTTAATCGAAAATAAAAAAATCCAGACAGCAGATTTATTTATTTTCAATAAAATTGATTACCTAAAACTAATTTATAAATTGAATTCTCGATATTTATTTCATTATGCCCCCCTTTTTATTATTATCAAAGAACATAAAACCCTTCAATAACACTCCCATCTTCGTTATAGCAATCGAATCTTTATGAAGATGTTTCTTTCTATGGTGTACAATAATTGAATCAGAGCTGTTACGTGATAGTGTCTTGGCATAAGATTAACAGAGTTGTTAAAAGAAAAGACCGAAGGGAAAATAAGCCAAAAAATAACTAATTTATATCTGGACCTGTAGTTCTTTTATGGCATGCAATTTTTCTTGCTGTCAGTAAAGCCTGCGGAGATGCTGGGTTGCGTGTACTTCGATCTCCTTTCCAGATCACACACAAATATATATGTCCATACAGATAAATTTACCTGTACCGTATTCACCATCATCGTGCAGCAAATAATTAAGAATGCTATGATGGAATTGACTACATGAGAACTAGTCATGACGTTTGATTGAGCATTTAGGATTCTAGTGCTAATTCTCTGACATATTTATTTATGGAATTATGTTTAAGATATCCGAGAAAATTTGTATTTTTTTTTAAAAAAGGGAGATATTGGAATTTTTTTATAGTTTTTATACTTATTTAGTAAATTTAATGAAAAATATGTCAAAATTATAAGGAGAGAAAAAGAAATTATTATGCTACTAAAATGGAAAAGCTTCGTAAAAATTTACAGAAAAATTCCATAAACGGGACCTATCTGTACAAAAATTTATGAGCAAATTTTCAATTTTTCCCATTTAATGTGTCGCTTTGCCATTCATTTTTGAAATGACCTTCAGGATAAGAGATATTTTAATTTTTACAGAAACTAGAGCAGTTTATCTTAAACATTATATGAAATTATTTAAAAAACAGTGATTATATTCACATAAGGGACTGTAAATTTTGTAATAAAACAGTGATTAATAAATCTGATGGTTTAAACCAGAGGTTACTAAACTATTTTGCCTCATAGACACATTGACAGGTTTTTTGACTTGAGGTAGACCCCTACTTACCTAATATTAAATTTTTGTAAATTCATCAACTTAAATGTGTTTTTGACAGCAGGCACAGGGCTACTTCCTTTAAAAGATTTAAATTTTTAACTGTAGTGAAGTATAGTGTTTAATAGTTAAGGAAACACATGTTAATTTAATTAATACATGATATAACTAAACAAAAAACAAATGCTTTTAGTGGGAGGGATGAATTTGGGGATGAAATAAAAAATTTTCAACATTCTATATCAATCTTTTTAGGTATTAACCCTAAATATCTCCTCGGTTAATAGTGTCCAGTTTTTTCCTCTGTCTTTTTTTGTTTTGGAGATTGGAAAGGGCGCTGTAACTCATTCTCAATTGGAAAAACAATTAATGGCTTTCTTAAGATATTACATAATATGGAATAAATAACAGGTATATCTTTTTAGAGCCAAAATTATTGACATTCATTTCTAAACTTTACTTTAAGATCTTTGCTTGTGCCTATAGTTATTGTAAATTGACATTTTTTCCCCAATGCGACTATATGAATTCATTGCCTACTGTGGTATTACGATAGTCAAAACATTCTCAAAACTAGTTTCAAAATCTAAAAAAAGGGCATTTAAATGTTGAACGTAGGTTAAAACGTCTTTTTTTCTGGTGGATTGTCTCTAAAAAATGAGAAACTGGGAAAATTTGCCACGTCCATTATTATACTCCAGTAGATTAATTCTGGCAAGAAAGGCTAAAATGTGGTCCTCATTTTAATAAAATTTATACTGTCACCTTGTAACTTCAAATTAACCTCAATCAATTTAGCAAATAAATATCTTAAATGGGTAAGTCTGGTTTCCACTTAATTAAATTTCCTTTTAAAATTGAAGTTAGGATCTGGTTTAATGAGAGCCACTACCGTAGACCCCCCATTTACTCCTCATGAACCCTCAAATTATTTTTTTGCTGACGTGGACCCTTGTAGGTCGTCACAGACCCTGGGGTCTACATAGACCACTTTGAGAATCACTGGTTTTAACACTTCTAAACAGGACACACACACAAAATTAAGTTAATTATTTTCAAAACTTTTTAAAAAATCGCTGTCGAGCATTTTAAAAAAAAACACATTTTGAGTAAAACACATTTTAAAGTGTGACATCTGGCTTAAAGTAGTGGCATTTGCTTTTATTAAAACACTTGTGTTTGTTCAGTGATGGAAAATAAAACACTTGCTATTTTTATAAAGCTAATAAGATGACCAATAAAATAAAATCACAAAAAACTCGTCAATTTTTGGCAAAGTTTCCAATTTTAGGGTAGTCGGATACCTTAATTTATGAATGTGAAGAGTGGTTTCCTTGAAATATGCCTCGTGCAGATTTCATTGAAAACACAATATATACCGGTTACACTTCGTTTAAAAATTTCTTTTTTTGAATAGCTTAAAGGAAAATTGAAACATAATTTAATAAGTAATGAGTTGTTCTTTTTAAAATTTTTTTAAGCGTATTAAATCAAGTTGTTTAAATATTTACATTTAGAGATCCAACATAAAAACCCGTAAGTTCTGTTGAGTCAACCAAAATAGAAAGGAAGTAGAAATAAAAGATTAAACAGATAAATAAAAAAAATTCACATAAAATTTTTCGTGAGAGCTTATTATGTTTAATGAAAAATGTACGCACTTTATACTTATTGAAACTATTTATTTAAATAAAAAGGACGAAAATCAGTACATATAGATAATAAGTTCAGGGACGATTTGCGTATATATCTAGGAAGTAAAAAAAAATTTAAAACTAAAAAAAGCATAAGCTCAAAAATATGTGCATAATACGAATGACAAAAGAGAATGTGTTATCCATAATAATATACAAAAGAATTAAAGTTTAGTCTAAATTTTTAATCTAAACACTAGATATATATACTATTACACTAGATATATACTAAGATTATATTAAGAAAGTAAATATATATATACATATATATATATATATATATATATATATATATATATATATATATATATATATATATAAAATTATTGATTGTTTTTGATTATATATACAGGTTCTCTTCGATTTTTTGTAAAAGTATTAAAAGAACCTAAATGATTTTTCCAATGATTTTCATTTTCATAGAAAAGATATAAATGCTCTACGTAAACAATAATTTAAAATGCTACTTTTCCATTTATAGTAGCTAGAAATTTAATAAGGTTTCAAAAATGCTCAATGATGTATCATTAAGTTAATTCGACCCATAAGAATTTTAATGTTTAGAAAAAACTGGAAAAATCACAATTTATGTATATTTACAGAAATAACACTTGTACATGCTACATCAATCGTTCAGGATTAAAGCTAACCTCTAACAATCTTGCAACTTATCTGAATACATTAACATTGTAAAACTAATGCGAAATGAGATAATGGCTTAACGATGCATTAAACAAGTGTATCGCTTAAGGATACACTTAATTAGTGAATCATTATATATGTATCTCATTGTGATAAAGCTGGTGCTTTCTATAAACGTAATAAGGCTCATTTCTCAGAATAGAAACATTCCTTTTTATGGATTTGAACATAATTCTTCGAGTTTTTTTTTTTGTTTCAAAAGTATTTTCATCCCAGATTAACATTATTTAAGTCATTGGTGATTTTTCAAGAAAATAAAAGCTAAGTTAGTGACATTTATGAATGAATTTCTGAAAATATTCTACAATGCTTTTTATGTTTGATGTTTGCAAAGATATAATTTTGAAGCATTACTGAAAAGTATCTAGTAAAATAATCTTACGAAAACACGGTATTTACATCAGAAAGTTTATCTTAGAAACTCAGATTTTGTGGTTACGGAATAATTTGTATATATAAATTCAATTCAAAACAGCCAATAACAGTGAAAGTCATTTTTTAAATTGTAATTTTACATTTTTCAATAATTGTTTGCAGTACAATACTTCAGAATTGTTTGAAATTTTAAATAGTTCACAATAAAGAACTACATATGTAAGGCAAATTAATAATTTGTTTATTATTAAATTACGATTACATAAAATTTTTGAAAGCTTTATAAAATTTTTTACTGAATAACATGGAGCTTTTGTATTATTAAAAATTTTTTTATCCTTCAGCTTATCTTGCTATATTTCAAAATAGAAGATTATTACGAAATCTGTTTCATTTTTTGAACAAATCAGCTCAAATTTAAAAAATAATTCTTATAATATTAAAAATAAAAATAAATAATAGATGTTCATTTGTCAATTGGAAAAACTAAAATAAATTAATAAAATTATTACTAAAATGAAAAAAAAGATTTTAAAAATTATTTTTGAATTAATTAAAAAAAGAGAAGATAACTTTATCAGATTAATTTTAATTAATAAGATTATGGTATACAGTTGAACCTGTTTTTGTGTGGTAGATAGGGACTGCATAAAAATAAACTAACAAAAAATGATTCAAAAATTTCATAAATTCTTACATAAAACAAACTCCTTATAATTCGTGGAAATACTACACAAATTTTTTTTTATGCGGTGGGTAGGGACCGCATAAAAAAAGTTGCTTTTATAAAATATGCCAATTATTTACGAAATTTATGTAAGAGTACTTCCATACAACCAAATAAATAATTAAATATTACCCATGGAAACATTTTAAAAACATGTAGTTCCTCATTGTATACACGGATAAGTTTTCAAAATGCACATACATAATTCATTGATACTCATCGTTATCCAAAGCCCTGTAATGAATAAGTTCAAGATCGCTTTCGTCACTTGAAGGTACAATTTCAACTGATTTATTTTTTGGCAACATAAAGTAAGAGATAAGTTTTTGTGACAAAGGATGGGTGGTCAGTTGCTTGTAAATGTCGCGATAACCAGACATACATAGTTGAAGCCCTTTTTGGAATTTTATACTCCGTTCTTAATTGGTATCTGTTTTAAGAAAATGCTTTTCGAATTTAATGGAAAGCTGGATCCCTGCATATTTTTATCTGCTCTCAAAGAATCTGGCTTCATAGTTTATCAAATTATTGGTAATGTCACTGTCATTGAAAGTTTCGTCTTCAATCAGGCGCGGGCTGCTGTAGCGTTCAGAGAAAGCAACTGAATGCGTATTGTCAGGAGACTGTTTATAACAAATGAGTAGAGTGTCTTGAAGTGTCTACATTTCAGTGGCGTATTGTACACTCCCGCAACATGGGGGGGGGAGGACTCTAGAGGACGACATGACTCACGCTAAATACGTATTTACCCAATTTATAAAATATTAAAGGCGAAATCTGATTTTCTGGGGGGAGGGGTCCCAACATTCTCCGTTACGTCACTAGTAAATAGATAGAAAACATTACAGTGGCGCCTAAGCCATTGAAATTCATACACCACATGAAAAAAATATCACACGTAAAAAGTTGCACAAAAAGAAAATCGCATAAAAAAAGACCGTACAAGAACAGATTCTGCTGTATTTTTACTACATTCAGGTTCTTTCTTAAAGTTAAGATGAAAATTAATGTGTACCTAAATACAAGATTATATGCGAGAGTTTTTCCTTTGTCGAACTGAAATAGTGTGTTCCTTTTTCATTTTTCGTAGATGGTGTTGCAGAATGTACGAAAGTGCAGGTAATTAATGTTCATAAGTATACAGGTAATTAAATTCATTTTTAGAAGTTTTTCTTATTTTGGTTTGCGTTTCATCTGCGCTTAGCTGGTATTTAAGATTTATTTGTCCATAATTTGCAATAGCGATTGCTTCTAGTTTGAGAAGTGACATTTCCAGATGATGTATGATATTTCAAACGGAAGTGTTTCTCTTCTTTATCATTTTATTTCTTTCCCAAACTATCATTGGTTAAGACAAAAATATAAGTTTTATCTAAATGTTTCAAAACAGCGAATTGCAATATATAAATCACTTTTATGAAAAAAATATTGAAATTTTTTTTAGTTTAAATACGTATTTTAAAAATGTAAATAAATATAATTTAAGCATTAAGAGTGCTAAGAATAAAATAAACAATTAGAGACTTTATCATGTTATTAGTTATTAATGTCTTCTAAATGGAGGAAAAAAATAAAATTTTACTTCACACACACACACACATACATATATATATATATATATATATATATATATATATATATATATATATATATATATATATATATATATATATATATATATATATATATATTATCAAACAAATATCCAAAGTCAGCTGAAATACTTCCTTCGTATTGTACAATATTCTGTTGTATTTAAATTCTTTCTTTGTTTTGAACCAATTTTGAATCGACGATTTAAGTTATACAATAGTTATAGATACTGCTTAGGTTGAATATTTTCTTCCATATTTTTATCGTCTGATTTAATTCAATATATATAGGGTGTTTTTTTAGAGGTATAGAACTTTAAATTGCAATAAAACAACGATGGAATATTCGATTGACATGAATTTTTTTTTATTCGAAAGATACTCTTGTGGCATTACATTTTAAATATGATTTCTGGCATAGGACTGCCTTGGCTGGCTCGGATGTAGTCTAATCTGGACGTCCAATTTTCGATGACTTTTTCCAACATTTGTGGCCGTATATCGGCAATAACACGGTGAATGTTGTCTTGAAAATGGTCAAGCGTTTGTGGCTTATCCGCATAGACCAATGACTTTACATAGCTCCATAGAAAATAGTCTAGCGGTGTTAAATCACAAGATCTTGGGGGCCAATTCACAGGTCCAAAACGTGAAATTAGGCGGTCACCAAACGTGTCTTTCAATAAATCGATTGTGGCACGAGCTGTGTGACATGTTGCGCCGTCTTGTTGGAACCACAGCTCCTGGACATCATGATTGTTCAATTCAGGAATGAAAAAGTTAGTAATCATGGCTCTATATCGATCACCATTGACTGTAACGTTGAGGCCTTCATCGTTTTTGAAGAAGGATTCCACCAGCTCATAAAGCGCACCAAACAGTCAGTTTTTCAGGATGTAACGGTGTTCCGAAATACACTTGTGGATTAGCTTCACTCCAAATGCGACAGTTTTGTTTGTTGACGTAGCCATTCAACCAGAAGAGCGCTTCATCGCTAAACAAAATTCGCTTATGAAAATAGGGAACAACGGCAATCTCGTTTTGGGCCCATTCGACGAATCTACGCTTTGCTTGATGATCCTTTTGATGAATTGCCAAACCAAACTGAGAATAAATCACTTGACAGCTGTTAAATCAGTCGCCATCTTGGAAAGTAATGCCAACTTAAACTTCTAGACCTGGAAAAAAACACTCTTTATATAATTAATGTATAACTCTTATTTGCCTGATTACTTAATTTTTTTGCTGATATATAATCGTTTGTTGTTAAAGTTATGTTGTTTAATTTGGTATATTTTGTAATTATTCCATAAATGTTTCTGTTCAGTCGGAGAAAAGAACTGTGATGCATAATAGACGCTGATTCGAGTTAATATCTAAGTAACTTTTGTGTATTTTCAAAGATCAGCCTTTATTTTTTAAAAAACGAATATCAATCCAAACAGAATTTAATGAATCTTTGTTTTCATATTCTATTAAGAGAATTAAAATCATTTCAACCAAAAAAAACATTATTAATTATCCGTCATAATTATTGTCAGAGTGGCAATCCCAATTTTTTTAAAACTAACCAAACCTACTATGTAAACTGTTTTGTGTGAATAATAAAGATGACAAACATGTGTGAAATTAAAAATATCAAACAACCAAATATAAATGATTCTAATTTTTAGCAGTCGTAAGAAATCCTCGTTTTTGTAGCAGCATAGTTAATTCGAAAATAACAATGTAACCGAAAAACAACAATGTGAAATTTTTATACATATTTCTATCTTACACTTATCTGTTTTTTTCTCTAAATTTGATTACATTGTGAGGATTTTTTTCAAAGTTATCCCTTCTGAAATATCACTTTCAATAACTTCAAGTATTTATACATCTTAAAAAAATCATTCATCTTCAAAAATGTAAAAATGTGCTCGCTGAAACTGTTCCTCAATTTAAATATAATTCTATTAAAAGTGAATATCGCCAATTTACACCCCAAGCCAGAACACCTTCACTTCAATGCTGGATCATGGAGGTGGAGGAGTTCTTGTTTCACAAAAATTCGGGATTAAACTCCTTATTTTTTCATTTACAAGCTGTTATATGCCCATTGGAACCAAAACTGTTGAATTATCTGCCATCCCAATCAATTTGCTGTTAATTTTGAATTTTCTGGAACTTAATCCCAAGAATCTAGTTGGATCAATAAAATATGGAGGTGGAAGTGTTCTTGCGTAGGGGTGTAAATCAGCCACAGAATTAGGTAATGTGGTATTTTTTGTTGATATTGTGAATAATGAGCTCTATTTAAATATTTAAAGATAAATTTTAAAATATCTGCCCAAAATTTCGATATTGGAAACGGCTTCATTTTTTAACAGAATAATGTGACGCCAAGCGCACTGCTCTCAATGTACGCCACTTGTGTCTCTATAACTGTCCCCACATTTTGAAAACACCTCCTCAATCTCTTTATTTAGCCCAGTAGAACATATTTGGTGAGAGTTTGATGCAAAAAAAGAAAACATGACAAATAAACACAAAATGTGAAGTGAAAACAATAATCACAGAAGAATGGAGGAAAATCAATGTAGAAATTACAAAAAACTGATTAAATCTATAGATGCTTAAAAGTTGTTGTGGACACTAAAAGATATCCTACTAAGTACTAAATTAAGAAAGAAATACAATATTTAAAGCAAAGTTGAGATTTTTGTTAAGTGTACGAAGACTTTTGTGGCGTAATTTTTAGTAACTTTTGATTATTAATTTTTTAAACAAATAGTTACGCTATTTTTAAAAAATTAATTATGTCATTCCATTAAGAACAAGTTGCAGATATCATAAAAAATTACAATTCCAATACATTAATTTTTATTAATCGAAAACATTAAATTTTATAAGAAATTGCAAGTGTAGGAACACTTTTGTGGCCCACTATATATGTACTATACTGTTCAAATTAATGGGGCAAAGAGAAAAAAAAGCGATTTTTTTCTAAAAAACTTTAGCTTTTTATCATTACATGTATTAAATAGCCTGAAAATTCTGTATAATAGTACGAAGTATGTCTTCCTTTAGCATAAATGTCCTCCAACACATCGTCTCATTGACTCCAGTAGAGTAGCACACATGTTCTTGATTTCAACATCGTGGAAACACACTAGTATAGCCCTTTTTATCATTTGCTCTGTTGTCGTGTAATTCATTTTAGCAAAACGATTCTTGAGAATATGGCATAAGTTTTGAATAGGAGTTTAGTCTGAGGAATTTCTAGTCCGAACGAGCACTTTTTTTATTTTCTCATAAAAGCGTGTACCAATTTCGAATTGTGACAAAGGGCCAAATCGTGTTAAAATGTTCCATGAAATGTTTCCATGAATTAAACAATCCTACTTCATAATATTTCTACATATTTGACAGAATTCATTATGCTTTTGAGAGGAATTAAGCTTTCAGTTCCATTTGTTGTGAAAAAAGCCCAAACATCTGTTAAGAAGGGAGTTTTACAGTCTGTTGGATATGATCTGGTAACAAAGTTTCAACTTCACTCCTTCAAACTACACTTGATTTCTATTCCTGCACAAATAAATTTTTCATCACTGAAAATCCCCTTCTTGCAGTGGTTAACAGTCTATGATCTGTATTTTTTAGCCGATGCTAAACGTTTTTTCATCGTTTTCTGAGAAATAGTTTTTCCCTCAGTCTTGTTGCCTTTAGGCTACCTTCCAGAAGCCTTTTCTGTACAGTTAAGGTACTCTCTTCAACTCTATTATCCAATAAATCTCTTCACAAAGATCTGTGCTTGTGTTTCTTGTAATTATTTTGCAATTGATTATTAAAATTTTATTAATTCTTGGAGTAATTTTCCGCTCTCCCACATTTTATTTTCCTTTTTAGAGACAACGATCCAGAATCTTGAAAAGTTCTTAAAATTCTTGAAACACTTAATTTGTTAACACCAACTGCCATAGCTATATTTCTCATAGTCATAGAAATGTGTTAATTAAGAGTGATTTACAGTCATGTCTATAAATTAAGGATAATGAAGTTCAGGCAAAGAAAGAGACAGAAGCAAAACAAATTTGACTTATTTATAAAGACTATTTATTAAACAAAACGTAAAGAGCAAAAAAGATGCTATATGTTTGACAT
Organism: Trichonephila clavipes; assembly: GCA_019973935.1. NCBI lineage: Eukaryota > Metazoa > Arthropoda > Arachnida > Araneae > Nephilidae > Trichonephila > Trichonephila clavipes. The sequence goes on from BMAU01021435.1 coordinate 1,437,630, forward strand.
AATTAATAAAAATTGCGATTTTTACTCCCTGGAGCAAATTTCAAAAAGCAGTATAACATGGTTAGTATGATGGTTAATACGGAGTATGTCTCCCAATAGATGCAATACAGGCCTTACAACGCCTAGGCATGCTGCGTATCAAATTTATCAATCTGATCTGAGGAATATTACACCACTCATCAAGCAATGTCCTCCAAAGTTCCAGTAGACAGGTAGGAGGGGGATGATGGGCTGCAATTCGTCGGCCAAGCATATCCCACACATGCTCTATTGGATTCAAGTCCGGTCTGTTTCTTGGCCATTCCATACGGGTGATATCCTCTGATTGAAGGCATTCTTCTACAATGTTTGGACGGTGAGGACGGGCGTTGTCATCCATAAACAGAAATTCAGCACCCATGGTGCCCCGAAACAAACGTACATGTTGTTCCAGAATGACATCCCGATAGATGTGGTCTGTCATCGTTACACTCTGAACATGCAGGTCAGTTCTGGGACCAAGAATAATTCCCCCCCCCAAACGAGCCATCCTGCACCACCATAACGGTGTCGTTCAATGGTGTTCTCTTGGTGGTAACGGGTACCTGGCGCTTTCCATATAAAAGTACGGCGAGAATCAGACTGCAAACTAAACCTGGAGTCGTCGGAAAACATCACACAAGACCACTGTTGTGGTGTCCACAATGCATGCTCTCTACTCCAGGTTAATCGCAGGCGACTGTAAGTTTCGGTAAGTGGAACACATCTGACAGTCCTACGAGCATATAGACCAATGTGCCCTAAGCGTCTGTGCATGGTCTGCCTTGAAACTTTCGTACCGGTAGCTAAAGAGAGCTGACGAGACAGGTCTGATGCTGTGCTCCGTCGGTTTCTTTTGGCAGTAACTGCCAAATACCGGTCCTAATTCGGCGTTGTAACTAGGGGGCGACTTGTGCTGTAACATCTACTAACATTACCATCATCTTGAAATCAAAGCCTGGAGATGACACTCTGGGCGATTCCCTCGGATACTTCCAGCTGGGTACGTCCACATTCCAGTCGTTCAATAATTATACCACGTAAAAAATCATCCAAATGCTTCCTTTGTGCCATACGTATGCGATTATTTCACTGACAAGCTTTTAAAGCGCTTGTGAATAATTTTACTTCTTTGCCACCATTCCTTATATACCCCTCTCTTATACTCTCGTCAATGTGACGTACTATCCGCGCCATCTGGTGGTTTCCTGTAATTTGCATATTCTTCTTCAAGATGTGTGAGATAATGCTACAGGTGAAATTTTTATTTTAGAGTTAAATTTCTGTGTGATTCTGAGTTATCCTTAATTTATGGACATGAGTGTATTTTAGAATGGTTCCCCGGAGTAATATCCATCTTTGAACACGTACAAGTAACAAGTGTTATACAGAGCGCAAAATTGAAATTACCAGCTGCCCCATTGAAAGACTCATAGTTGAGCTTCCGATACACTAAAACGAATAAAGTATAGTCCAAGTCAATCTGTCACACTAACTTAAGACAGATATAACGGGTTTGAGGTGGTTCGGGACGTCACTAATAATCACACACCAACTCAAACAAGAAAAACCTGTTTGTCCCAATTAATTCGAATACTCTAGTTTATATATATATATATATATATATATATATATATTTATTTACATGTATAAAACTTAAAAATTCACATTTGTAAATGAAAATAAAATAATAAAGTTTGGATATATGATAATTAATGTATGGGAGAATATATGAGAATTAAAATATAAGAAAAAGGTTACTGGTTAGACCTCGGCTGGAGTCGATAGATTTTCTGGTGGCGAAAATCATAGGCATGTAATATGCAATTATGTGGTAGGTAAAAGATCCCTTGAGTATCAATTTGGCTCTGATACTCTCGGCAAAATTAAATCATGGAAATGTTTAGAATCCGACGAGAGCTTCAATTAAAAATAAATTCAAGCGTCTAAATTTGATAGCAAGGCCACCACTAGATGGTGCCACTATGAAATGGCTCTCACTTTTGGGGACTTCCCGTGTTAGGCTAAGTTGCTAGAATGCAGCCTATTAGGGAAAAATATATGAGGAGGGAGCCTATATATGAGACAATATATGTGAATATATTATGAGAAAATGTATATGAGAGAATATAGGAGAATATATTGTGAGAGAATATATGAGAATATATATTATATGAGAGAACATACGAGAACTTATTTTTCTTCTTGCAGTTTGTTTTACAATAAAAAGTATGTAAAATTTTAGTTTGAATTAAAATTATTTTTCAATTTGTGTCTTATTTAAAAAAATTTGTAAATATGTTAAGCACATTTTATTATTTAACATCCACATATATCTTTATGTCAGATGAAAAGATTTATATTTCATGAAAATTACGTAATTTAATAATTTATTTCGTCTCTTTTTAACTAATTTAGTACTTAACAGTGTGAAGTATTCTCCCGTGGGTGATACCTTATTCCTAAGTTATCTTCATGACCCAGAGGTGTGGGGTTAGATGAGGAACCAGGCGTTGTCGTGATCTTGAAATGTCTTTATTAAGCTCTTAGCTTAAATACTAACAAAGATAATATTTATATTAGAACTTAGCGGATCTGAGGTGAGAAAACACACAATACGTATTACCAAATAAGTACGATCTTAACCACTATAGTTAACTTTCCCTTCTATTCCTAATCTCTATTTATATCACAGTTATTAATGGATATTAGAATTATCCTACCTTAATCTCTTGTTTAACCGCAATCCTCTCGGATCCTAAATATCTTTTGTTTATCTCGCGTGGAATTGTATCCACCTTGACTTGATCGTTCTGTCACGGATAGCTTCACACTCAATGACGGCTTTCTTCTCTTCCTTCAGTTCACGCGCTTAAACCAGACTAGCATAATCACTTCCCAATAGGTCCTCCGCTTACGTTAAACTTCTGCTATTTAAAAGGTTTCTAATTTGCATGTTCACGTTTCGTTTCTGGATTTATTTGGAAAGAATTTGCCTTTTTCGGCCCCAAAGAACCCAAGAGAAGATTCTAGTAGAAAACGCGATGAGTCCGTCACAATACGTTTTTTAACCTTTAAGAAAAAAAATAATAAAATATCTCTCAGTATCATTTATTTCTTTATCAAATATCTGAATACTAACAAAATTTGCATTGCATAACTTATCCAATATGTCATGAATTAATTCGTCAGAAAATATCATTGATTTTTCCTTACGGGGAGAATTTGATTTTAATTAATTTATTTTATATTTTAGTCACTTAAGAACTGCCTTTTCTTTATAAGCAAATAATAGCACAAAAAAATCGAGAAAATAATTAATAATCTTACTCAAAATACATGATAAGAATCAAAAAGTCATTTTTCACTGTATTTTACAGAAAGTTGTTACACCGAAAACTAGTCTTTGCAACCAAAAAATTCTATTGTTACCACTAACTTAAACGAAATTGATTCTGACAGTAACAGAAATCATATCATTGAACTAAAAGTTTTTCGTCACCGAAATCTGCCAGACTTTTCTACACTGAAACAGGTACTTTTCCAATCCTTCAGGCCTATACCTTTGAGAAAGAAAAAGTTATAAGAAATTTCTGAGCACATGTACATGGGATTTTTATATTTCGCTTGGGAATGGAAGTAAAGAGCCATTTGTCGGGATCTGATTCAGATGAGTTTCTAAAAAAAGAGGGAATGCGATGATAGAAAAATGTCTTTTTTATATTGGTGACGAAATGTAATAAAATAAAACATTGGAATGGTGAAAAAGTTCTTTGAACTTCCTTTTGTATATTATATTCGTCTTATTTTTGTTTGAAAAAAAAGTTTTTGAAAATGTTATTTATCAAAAGAATATAAAGATGAGATGGGAAGAGTTCGGAGAAACGTATGCTTATAAAAGTATTTTTTTAAACTCTTGTACGTATACGAGAATATTTTTTCAGTGTGTTGTGTCTCAAAAAGTTATCACCTACTTAAATCTATTTAAAAGAATATCAGCAAATATTTAATCATTTATTGATTCATTGATTTCTCTTAAACTGAAGGGGATTTTAGTTATAATATACAAAACATCGATATATTTTAAAATGTCTGAAAACAAAAGCATAAGCATTTTTAATATATATTAACAAATTCTGCAAAAATGAATTTTTTAAATCAAGTTTGCTTCTTTTAAGTGAACAGCTTACTAAAGGAAAACATATCAGTTTCCAAAATATACAATTATTTTTATGTGGGCATATGAAAATATACACCAGCAACTCAAATAAAGTTTCATTTGCCAATTATTCTGATTAAAATTCTGCCAAGATATTGGCTTTCGTATTTACTGCATTGTGTTAATTGTATCGTATTTATATATTGCAATAGAATTCTAATAATTAGCAATTATTAATTTTAAGAAAAATTTATTTTTGTTGTTTAAATCATATGATGTATTTTGTGCTATCACGTATTTGGAAGAAATTCAGAACCCCTTGCGATTTTAATTAGATGACAGTTACTTTAAAACTTAATATTTCTGAGCATAACATACATTTCAGACAGGAATAGGAATTTCATAAAAGATCTTGTAGAATAATGAGAGATTAATTTTTTTCAATATATAATAGTTGAACTTCATAACTCTCCTGAGGTGAATTGTGAATAACCTAGGAGACTGATCTCATCTAGCAAGAATTTGGAGTTATTAAGTAGCTCTTTTCGGAGGAGGAAATATAATGGGCAGTTTGAAGCACAAGTATTTATATGTTCGTGTTCCACTTCAGTCACTTCAACGGAACTTGGGTAGTCCAGCCAAGGGGTTAGAATTGGTCAGTTATGTGCAAATTGAGTCATTGACTCGACTATTGTTTCCACCAAAATCTATTTAATGTACATAGGCTCCTGTTAAATCAAATTATGCTCCCCATAATACAATTATCAAATTATGCTCCCCATCATATATCATCAATCGGGATTCTAGATTGCAACATCCATTACCAAATAGCATTTGTGATGATTTGGAACAGACCCGCGGGTCACATGTGCCCCGTATCTATATTGGGCTCATGATGATATTTTACATTTCAATTGAAACTTTTGCTTCTCGTTGTAAGTGTATAAATGCAAAATGTATAGTATACAAATAGTTCATTGCTTACTTCATTAAGGTATCCGACTACGTTCGGAACCGTGACTTTCAAAAGCGCATAAATGGATAATTTTCATGATATTTAGTGTCACTCACATTAGAATACATGCATAAAATTGTTTTACGGAAATTTTGACAAAAAATTTATTTAAATACAATATTTTGGCAAAAAATTAACTTAGAATAATCTTTTTTCCAAATGTTCTCCTTTTGTGAAAAATGCTTCTATTAGAATAATATTTTGCCTGTATATAGCTCAGACCTCTGTTCAGAGACTCAACTAGATTTTTTGAAATATATAACTTAGAAGTGGGCTTATTCATATTTTACGACAACAAAGCGGAGCAATTTTAAGAAAAAAATGCGAATAATTATTTCAATTGGTGGTCACTGAAAATGTGAATTTTTCAAAATTTCTAGTTGAGCTTATGTACAAAGGTCTGAGCTATATACAGACAAAATATTATAATAATAGAACCATTTTTCACAAAAGGAGAACATTTGGATAAAAGATTATTCTAAATTATTTTTTCCCCAAAATATTGCATTTAAATAATTTTTTTTGTCAAAATATGCTTAAAGCAATTTTATGCATGTATTCTAATCTGAGGGACACTAAATATCATGAAAATTATCCATTTATGCTCTTTTTTAAAGTTACGGTTCCGAACGTAGTCGGATACCTTAATTGAAGTCAATTTAGGAAGTCAGCTAAGGTGTGCAATGTTAAAATGAATATGTCATAAAATAACAAAAAATTAAATGAAAGAAAGGATAAATTATAATATCCTTTTAACTAAGTTTTAAGTGTTCAGTATATTAAAACACAGGGTTTCATTAAATTTTATTTGTATTTCATTATTTTAAGAGCATGTTTATCTTAAATTTTTTAATGCCGGGTTGTATCAAAGTAGCCCTTGAAAACATTTGATTCGGTCAGGACTGATTTAGAGCAACTTTAATGTATAAGCAAATGAACACTACTTAAACGTAACTCAAAACTATCGGTAGCCAATAGACCTTGAAAGTGTTTTATCGGGATTTATATTCCACTAATCCAGCAAGAAAAAAAATGAAATTTAATAAAACCTGGATACTAACATTAGAGGAAGAACTGAAAATTAAGTTTTTGTATTGATTTTTAAATGTGTGTTCATAAATATCTACGAATAAACTATTTCTAAGACTTTTTTCGATGTGTAAATCTATTGGATGTAGCATTCTTGTGATGTACCATTCGTTACACGAACTATTGCAAAAATAAACAAAGGAAGAACATCGGCGCTCTAGCAAGAGGAAATCAAACAAAAGAGAATTGAATTCTCCAGTGGAACACTGACAGGAGAAATACACCAGGGAAATCTTCATTACAAAACATGTTGCGAGTCAGATCAAGTGGTGTAAGTCGATGCTGAAGGATGCTATCAATAAAAACTAGAGTATGCTGTGAGAGATTAACTTACTGGACAACGAACTGGTGGACATCCTCCGAGGAGGTGAGGTTGATGGCCGCTTCTGATAAAGCGATGGACCCTAGGGGTGGCTTAGAACTCCGGAAGTCTTCTTCACAGCGGTAGAAAAAGAGACGCCAGTGCCTGTCATCTAACACGTAGAACTGACGTTTGGAACTCTTGAGGCGGCTGAAAGCTAGAGGAAAGAAAATAATATTAAATTATTGGATAAAGTTTTCGTAAAAATATAAAATGCCAAGTTTTTAAAAGTGTAACAATAATAATATACAAAAAGTAAGAAACGAAGGAAACAGTAACATGCTAAAAAATAATAATAATAGGTTATGCATCTTTTTTTTTTAAAATTTGAGTTCGATACGTATGCGTGTGTACTTTTATCACTGTAAACTAATTTTAATTTTATTGCAGTACATTTTTATGAATTGTAAATTTATTGCATTCATAGCTCTATTGATATATTAATGAATTATAAAGTTACTGAACTCTGAACTAGCAACTACACTACTGGTTATTAAAATTACTACAACAAGAAGGCGACATGTTACAGACATGAAATTTAAACGACAAGAAGAAGAGGATACGATATGCAAATGATTAACTTTTCAGCGAATTCAGGAAAAGCAGGTGCCGGTAGCGACACCTACAATACTTTTAAATAAGGCAACTGTTCAACCGATTTCTCATACACAAACTGCATTTGAACGTTGTTGCTTGGGGAAAAATTGTGATGCCTCGTGTAAAGAGCAGAAATGCGTACCAGCTCGTTTCCGAATTTGATAAAGGTCGAATTGTAGCGTACTGGTATTGCGGCTTATCATATAGCAGTATTTTTGCTCGTGTCGGTCGAAATCCACTGACTGTTAGCAGAATATGGAATCGATGGGTTCAGGATGGTAATATGGAACGCCGTACTCGATCTCAACGGACCCCCCTCACAAACAGCCAAGAAGACTGGCATGTTACCCACATTGACTTAATGGATCGTGCAGCCAAGTCTTAAGCCCTGAGTCAAGAATTGAGGTTGTTTGCAAGACAACAAGTGTCTGCACGAACAGTTCAATGACATTTACAGCAGAATGAACTCTAAGCTCGAAGACCATGGTTACGGCTACCCTTGATGCTGTATCACAGACAGAAGTCTCTTCAATGGTGCAATCAACGACGAACCTGGACATTTGAATAGAGAAACGTAATATTTTTAGATGAATCCAGGTTCTGTTTACAGCATCAAGATGGCCGTACCCGTGTTTGGCAGCATCCTGGTGAATCCACATTGGCAGCGTGCATTTTTCATTGACATATTTGCCCATCACCTGCGTGATGGTATGGGGTGCTATTGGGTACACATTTTGGTCTTCTCTTGTTCGCATTGATTGCGCTTAGAACATTGTACTTTACAATTCCTGTGTGTTACGACTCGTGGCTATATACCTTTATTCAAACCCTGGGAAACCCTGTTTCATCAGGACAATGCATGACTTTCCTTCCTTGTACGAACCTTCCTTGATATGGAAAATGTTCGGCTGTTGCCCTGGTGTGCAAGTTCACCAGATATCTCGCCAATAGAAAAAGTTTGGTTGCTGCGAGACTGGCTCATCACGATACGCCAGTCACTACGTTTGATGAACTGTGGAATCGTGTTGAAGCTGCATGGGCATCTATACCTGTACATGCCATCCAATCTCTGTTTGACTCAATGCCCAGGCGTATAAGTGCTGTTATTACTGCCAGAGGTGATTGTTCTGGGTACTTTTTTCTCAGAATCTATGCACTCAGAATTCGTGAAAATTTAATCACTTGTTATTTCTAATATAATATATTTGTCCAATAAATATCATTTTGTTATTTGCATTTTTCCTGCTGCAGCAATTTTAATGGCTAGTAATGTATTTAAAGGGTCTAAAAAGTTTTAAGAAATTAACTTATATAACTAACATTGTAAATTATATTTAATTAAATAGTTTTCGTGTCTTCAAAATACCTTTTGCCTAAAAAAATCTAGGAAATGCGTTTTGAAAATGTCGTTAAGTAATTTATTTTTATCTAGGAAGGAATTATAAATTTAATTTCCGTTCGCTTAATTGAAATAAATATACATTTATGCATTGTATTTATTTTACATATTTCGGTTCACTGTTATTGCTAATTATAAACACTGCTGGTAAAATGTTCGAACTAGAGTTAACAGATGTACAAGACATCTATACTTCCCCAAAATATTTAGCAGTTTTAAAAAAGAGTTGAAAAAAAGAGAAAGGAAGAAGATATAAAAAATAAGCAAAGATAAAGGATAAAATCTAAAAGAATATGCGAAAGGGAAGTGAGAACGTTTTGAAATAAAAGTGCAATGGCGTTTTGCATGTGTTCAACAAAAAGAAATCTTCTTGGGGAAGGTTTATGGAAAAATTCTTTAAAAAATTGGTAACAATGCTTTAGATAAATGACTTTTCTCATTTCCGAGTTGACATATGCGAGGAACTATGAAAATTTACCAGCTATAAGTTAAAAAAAATCTACCAAGCAAGCTGGGTCGTTCAGTACTCTGGTAGTTCACAGTCTAGAGTTAACTTTCAGAGAAAAATGAATCTCTTAGAGCCCTTACAAAAGCGTTTCCTGGTTGCTTCATCTAGAGTACGAAGATAGACAATAGACGATAATAAGTATAAAAGTTTACTTTCACTGTAAGGATATAACGGTATAAACATGAAATGCTTCCTCAAAATTGCATTTCCATTCTCAAAAGAATGGAAAGCATCGAAGATAAAAAAGTCGAAGATCACTTGACTCTTATTCAGGTTGTTCAAAATGATTAAATTATTGAAATATATATATATAGTATAATAAAATAAAAGTGAAGAAGTACTAGAACCTACAGTGCTAAAGAAGTAAGAAATTGGAATTCAGCAGACACAACAAATGTAGATACAAAAAATTCATTGGACTAAACTGGAGACCTATTATGATTTCTAAAGCTGTCGCTGAATTAGGCCTGAGAATTAGGGTTAAGCAATGCTTTGTGGATCCAACCTTCCCCGTACAGCAGAAATTTTCGACATAATAGAAAAAAAAGAGCTATTGAAAAGTTAAGTTGAAAAGTTAAGCCTATATATATATATATATATATATATATATATATATATATAATGTATAATATATATATAATGTATAATATATATATATATATATATATATAATTTATAATATATATATATATATATATATATATATATATATATATATATATATATATATATAAGCAACCCCACCTTTTCAATGTACCACCATAGAAGTGTAGAAAAGGGATTTTTTTTACAGGGATTAATACAATGAATAATCAGCTGAATAGATAAATGAAGCACTTACAAATACTAGGAGTATGGAATCAGAGGTGACGTGAGGACACTTAAAATTGTATGAAATCACTGTGAGTTGTGGTTACTTTGTTTGTGGCATGAGCTTGGATAACTTTCCAAAGATAAATACAGTTGCAAGACAGGTTGATGGTGGGCAAGAGAAACAACTATACATGTGAAGACCGATATATCGTCTTTTAAGCGAAAAGACATTTCATTGTTAAGTCCTCTTTTCCGATGAGAATTGTTTCATTTTTACAAAGGGCTTATAGCTCCATTTGATATCGAAAACTTAAGTGAAAAACTTTTTCATCTCATTAACATTAGGAAAAGTGACTCTTCGGGTGGTCAATGACGTGCTTGTGAGGGTAGGAAATATTATGGAGGGACAAACTAAGCTCTGCGTTTTAGACAGAAGTTTACTTAATAAAGACCATTAATATAATATATCTCTCCCTCCGTGCAAATATTCCGTGGAAGCCATTGGTTCAGACTTTATTTTCATGGAAGACAAAGCACATTCACACAGATCCAATGCTATTTAATATATGTGTGATTCTAAGTACTTCTTTTCCTATCTATCTATCTCATTCATTCTATTTATATCTTTCAGAACAGGGGTCGGCATCTTTTCAGTTGTGTTGCGTGTCAAACCAATCCACCATATGATTCAGTGTGCCACACAGTGGAACATTTTTGAAACAATTCTATTCCCACCATAATACAAGCAAAGTTAAAGAATAGAGGTTAATTTTTTCAGAAAAAACAAAACAAAATTGCAGTTTTATTGTATATTAATTTTACATCATTTAAAGATATTTCTTAAGATAAAAATAAACAGCTTAAAGAATAACTATTTCTTCAAAAATAAATTAAAACTGTACATGTATTATATATTTTTCAACACACTTTTTTAAAAAAAGAAATATACAACATAAAATATAAGTATTTTCTTTCATTATAGTTAAATAAAAAGATAAATAAAAATTTTATGCGAACTTAAAGCTTGTACCACGCTACTTTCATATGGCGAAATTAGGGGCATAGTTTGTGACTTTCAATTAACACGATTTTGAGCATTCAGTTCTTTGCGGACTCAAAATATTTTTCATATGAGGAAAGACTTTTTACATAGATATATAGAACCAAAAACGGAAAGCAGAGCATACACATGCATTTTTCTCTCTTCAAACAATTTAATCTCTCTAGCAATGACATTCAATAATTTGCAAAATAGCTGTAAATTTATCCTTAGAGTTTTCTTTCAGATTTTTTCAAGTAAATGACCATAATTCCGAACGTGTTTGTCAAATAAGGTCAATTCCAAAAATTTATCAACTTCCATTCACTCAAAAATTGACAAATTTGTAGAATAGTGCAAAGTGCCACTGAAAATTGTACTATTTGCCACATGTGGCACGCATGCCAAGGGTTGCCAACTCCTGTTCTAAAAAATGAAAATATGAATAGAATGGGCAGCTCAGCGGGATCCTCTGATTTGAATGCCATTGAACATGTATAGGTGCCTTAGGAAGATGCCTGGTCACACATTGTTTCCACAGGAGAACAAAAAAAATTCAAACAGATGGTCATTAATAAACAATCCCAAGAACTAATGGACAATCAGATAAGATATAACCATACCGTGCCACAAAACCATTGCAAAAAAGGGAGGTAATATACTTCAGTGCAAGACTTTGGAACATTGTTCTCCCTCTTGTACCAAAGTTTCTCTGCTGTCAATAAAACCCTTTTCTTCTTCGTTTCACTCTGCTGCAGATTATAATGTCTCCAGGTTGATTTTTTGAGAAATTAGCGGAAAATTAGAGAAGTTGCTCTCTCTTAAGTCTAGTACCTATATATAATTTATATATATATGTATATACATAGAAAAAATGTATAGCAAATATATAGAAATATTATTCTTTTAACTATATTTATCGTAATAATGTATTAGTTACCAATAAATCTAATATGTATTGAAAATTTAATAACTTTATTAACCAATATATTGAACACGGATATCATGCTAATTTTCTTTACAATTATATTCCAATAGTTCTCAATGAAATGACAATAAGTAATAATAATAGCAATTTTTTATTTAATTAATTTATCTTTAATTTAGTTATACAGTTCATCAAAAGGTGGCACTACATGTTTCATAAACTAATAATATTATAATTTATTTAAATATCATTGTGTATGTTTTAGAAGTCCTTTTATTTTCAATAAATTTTATATCAATATTTAAGGGTTTCAACTACTTAATACTATTGTATCATAATTTACTAACTTTAATTTTATGTGGTACTACTATAATCCTTTGTATCTGGCGGGAAACACAATTTGTTGCTGTACTCACGAAGTAGTCTAATCATCTAGTTTTATTGCATCGATTTTAACTTTATACAAGTAAATACTAGTAGGCTATAATTTTATCGTTATATTTTAATAGTATAATAGTATAGTATATTTTATTTGTAATATTTAAATTTCTCCTAATATTACTACTTCCCTTCCCTATTGCCCAGAGTATAGGTAAAGTACAGGTGAAGGTTGGCTAGCCCCAAAACTTTGTTTAAATCTGCAATCTTGGTTCCTAAGGCCAAGAGTTTGCTATTGTACCACTGTGGCTCATATTTCCTACTATTTTTACTAGTTATACTTAGGTTTTATAGCTATTTGTATATATTTATGGATTATATATACATGCATATAAATCTGAGATATTGAGTAATTAAAATTGTAAAGAAGACTGAAAGAATCATTAGACTAAAATGGATAAATATTATGATTTCTAAAGCTGTCACTGATTTAAGATAGTGAAATAGGGTTAAGCATTACTTTATGGATCTTAACTTCCCCATCTGCAGAAATTTTCGACATAAGAGAAAAACAGAATCCTATTGAAAATTAGAGAACACAAACAATAAAAATAAAATGAATGTATGAATATTAAAAATAGGCTTTTCTTAAGACAGATAATTACTAAAAGAAAAGTTTAGAAATAGTTAACAAATAAAACAAAAACAAAAAAAATCTTACATATATTTATGCTAACCAATACATTTCTTTAAGACGATGTGTGCTGTACTCGGAACTCACGAATTAAAAGACGTATTGAGTGTTGATGTAAAGAAATAAAAAGCAGATGTACCACCTATCCTGTTTTTTTTAACGAATCTAAGTATAATGTAGCTTAAAAATAAAAACTAAAATATTTTTGAAATATATTTAAAAATGAATTTAACTGGATAGTTGTAAACCAGGCAGTATTGCACGAATTTTTTATAATTATGTTTTAATTCATAATTGTAATATATTATGAATTTTTATCTATTATTTTCAGTAGGATTTCGCTTAGTATTTATTATAAACAGGAAAAGGTAAGGTTGACTAACCTCAAAATCGGTTAAACCTACCGCGCCCTTTTTATATAAATTATTAAAAGCTATCCTAACTCAGCATTGTTTATAATACTACATCATCTATATTTTAAAGTTTTCAATACCTGTTTGATGCTTTTATCTGCAGTCTACAAATAATTTTGATCTTTCTATTAGAGAATTTATTAAAACTGAACAATATGACTTCATTGATTTGTTACAGTCGTTGTGTGTGTGTGAAAGGACGAAGCGATTTTTTAAAAATTTTACTTGGTGATTTATTGATTTAAAACAGTTAAAGCAGAGGCACTAAAAGCACAACACAAATATACGCGTGGTTTTAGGATAGTTCACAAAAAAGTTTTTTGTTCACTTTGAAGATCTCAGCTTTTATAGCTTTCTTAACCGGAAGCTTTTAGATTAACATGATTTCCGGTAAAGACTTTAGGGATTAAACAGGATACCTGGATTATGCACGATTGCATCATTTTGTTTTCAAAGAGCTCACGTAACAGTTTTTAGAGGATAAAGTAAGGATATTGCTGTTGTGTAGTGCTTAAAATGAGCACAAATGCTGATTCAGAAAAAGATTTAAATTTAAAATTACAAACATTTTGAATAAAAAAATTTAATTTGAGTCTAGAAATGGTAATTTTCGCTATTTTATTTTGTTTTTAATTTTTTCATCGTTTCGTAATCATTTAATTTTTTCGTAATAATAAATAAAAATGTATGATTTAAAAATGCTAGTTAATGAAACATGTTACTGCTTAATTTATTTATGGATTTGAATATATTTTAGTTTCATCTCAGCATTTACACTCTACTATACTCTAGCTAATCATGAAAATAGGCTTGATAAAATAAGTTTAAAATATCGGCAAATTCCAGTCACATTGCATCATTTCAGTAAACAAATTTAAATGATGCTTCTCAAACTCAGTACTTCATACTTAACCATTCCTTCCAGGATATTCTGAAGCTTTCAAAGCGTTTAAGGAAAAATATTATTATTTACGACATTCTTCTACTCCCAACTTTTTGTTTCAATTTTATTTGTAAACTGGAGAAACTCCAGATGGTGTGAAAACTATTTTTGTTGCGGCATCTTCTAAGCTATCAGCTTAATACAGCAAAGTTTCCTTTAGACTTTACAGTTTCCTTTAGTACAATCAATTTTATAGATATTCGTAGCCTCTTCGTTGCCATGGCAACATCATCAGCAAAGAATGATAGAGTCTACGTTCAGCGGGTCATAGCCTATTTGCACCCGAACGAGCAGTCTTTACAACGTTCAATAAACTAAGGAACGGTTGACATTTGTGTGCATGGTGCTACAAGTACACCTATATCCGATGTCATAAACTGAAATTTACACCTTTTCGGAATATCATACATCATTAACTAAAACCATATAATGATATAGCTTTCTTGATTCTTTTTTACATTTTACGAGTTTTTTTCTCAAATGATAAATTAAATTGCTGTGAGGGAATTGAATTCATATTTATCTTATTAAAACTCAAATTATTTATCTTGATTTTTTAAAACTATTTTCCTTTACAATAATAGCTCCTTTTGTAATTTTGCTGATTAATTGTTATTTTACACGCACACACACACGCGCGCGCGCACATACACACACAAGTAGAGGTAGAGTAAGAGGTAGAGTGAGACCAATATTAAAGTATCAGTTTTACAAAGGAATTCAACACCCACATTCTAATTACGAATTTCACTTAATTATAAATAAGGTTCTATTTATATTTATAAAGAGATAGCTCATTAATAATTCGGTAACAAACTGTTAACAGAAAAAAATGGACTAAATTTATGATGGTCACATGATGAAAACAAACGCGTGTTCTCGATTAAATTCAAAACTGACATCAAACAAACCTGCACTAGTTGTGTGTTCTATTAAAAAAACTTAAAAAAAATTTCTAATTTTAGAATTGGGTAGAGACGTCTAAGTGTTATGAAAAAAACTTCATCAAAAACATTTTAAAATTTAAAAATAAATCTTATTTTATGCATTTAGTTTAAGAGGTCTCAGGAGTGTTAAATTTCTCTAGAGGTCTGAAAATATAAACAATTTTCAAGCAGGTGTAATTCTTTTAAATTTAAATTAAATGATTCGAATCTTTTACACATTATTTATAATAGAATTGGGCTTCAGAAAAGTATAAAATGTTTAAAATATAATAATAATTTAAAAAGTTATAAACATATGAAAAGAAGAAACTTTTCTATAAGAAATATTTTTTAAGTTTTACGGCGCTCATGCTATTTTCTAAAAGAGTAGGTTTAATTACTAGCTATAAGTTGATTTATAAAGACAAATGTATTCTAATTATTTTGTAGCTACTTTTATGTAAATAGAATAATAACTTACATATTTTAATAAATAAAATAAATACATTTTAAAAAAATATTTAAAAAATTGCAATATTTTACAAATATTTTGAAATACAAAAGATATATAATACTAAAATTAGATAGGGTTCAAAGAGTATGATGCATGGTATAATTCTATAAAGTTTTATACATCAGAGGCTAATATTTTAGAAAATAGCGTGCGCAATGCAAAAAATACTTAACATTTATCATAGAATTTTCATATGCTTATGACTTTTAAAATTATTATTACATTTTAAACATTTTATACTTTTCTGAAGCCCCATTCTATTATAAATAATGTGTAAAAGATTTGAATCATTTAACGTACATTTAAAAGAATTATACCCGTTTGAAAATCGTTTATATTTTCAAACCTCTAGAGAAATGTATCACCCTTGAGGAGGTCTCAAGGGTGATACATTTAAAATAAAGTGACAAATATGTACTTTTAATAGGAACCTTTTCAAAGAGCATGAGTTGGCAACAACAAAGCACATGAATTGATTAGCTGGAAACACATGATCGCATTTATTGTGACTATGGAGTCACAGGAATTTAGCCCATCGTGTAACAAGAAAGATTTTTTAGCAATGTTCTGAGAGTCGTCTAAAAATGCTCATTTAAAAAAAAGTCACCCCATATTTTAAGTCAAGCATGAATGTTGAATTCGATTACTTTTAACATTTTTAGTAAAGTAATGTGATTTTCAATAGTTCAAAATTTAAAATCAGTTGAGTATTAAGCACAATAAAAGAGAAACTAATAAAAAGAATATTCTAGTAAAATTTAGTCTATATCTATAAATATCAAATTTTTCTTTAGGTAAAAATGAAAACTTAAATTAATAATGAGTATCAGACGAAATATTTTCAATCAAAACTGGTATGTTATTTATTTTTTAAGTATTGAATATCTTTCTTAAAATAACATCTGTAGCAAATAAATTAGTAGAGAAAGATAAACAGTACTACTAATAAAATATGCTTCATGTTTACCCACTAACAAATAAAATATTACATATGTCAAACAGAAAGTACTAAGATCTTGAAATCTCTTTCTTTGTTAAATAAATATAGTACTAATTTATAGAGGAAGAGAAATATCCACCCAGAAATACAAGGCACAGTAATTCTTTTTACAAAAGAAAGTAAATTAATATTTGCATGCTTATAATGTTAACTAATAAAACATTATATTAAAAGAATATGAATATTTTGAATATAAAAATTCAAAATTTTCATTTTTAAGTAAAAAATGCACGAAATGAGTTTCTCTTTTGTATAGTGTTTTATTACTCAATGTAAAACAAAATGGGTACATTCTTAATTGTAATTAAATTGTATTCATTACAAATACAAGAATCTGCTTAAAATATTCAAATAAAACAAATGAATTTACGAAATAGTTTGTTAAAATTTTTTCTAATATATAAAAAATTTGGAGGAATTTATTTTCAATTTTCTCTTACTTAAACAGTCCATTTATTGCTTAATTTAAATTTAATATTTGTAGCGTGTAACGCAAATGTTTAATTCAATAAATAATATAGCATGTTTAATTTAATGTACAATATAGCATTTAGTTCTAATTTATGAGCTCATAATGCCAAGAAATGCTTATTGTTTTAATTATAATCCTTTACTTAATTTTGTAATCAGTTTAACTAAAACAATTCCTAAGCAAAGTAAAGGAAAAATAATGTACTTTTTATGCAAAAATAATGTACATTGCACTACGCAACCACCTGAATTGTTAAGAATTTACTGCTCTCTCTCTCTCTTTTTTTTCAAGCTTTCACATGTGACGTCCATTTTTTAGCTTATTTTTAAAACATTGTTCTAAACAGTAATTGTCTTCAAATACTTGTTCTGTTACGACTATAAATAGTTATGTGCAAGAGTTTAAAATAGAGAGATGTTAAAGAGAGTTTTAAATAAAAATGTGAGCATAACTTTAATTTCTTGCGATATTTTTTTTACAATTTACGATAAAAACTTTAAATTTATTTTGCTTTTTTAGTGGTAATTTATCTTCATTGATTGGTGATGATAGAACTAAAATACAAATGTATTAAATAAGAACTAAGTTAATGAAGAACAATGTGTCATTTCATAGGATCAATATATATTTTATGAAAAAATAAGTTTATTCATTTCTTAAGATAAGCTTAGTATTAAGTAATATGAAATGGCTTTATTGTTAAAATAAACATATATATTGTGTGTTGTGTTGATTTAAGTAAAAGTAAGAATAAAGTTATTGTTGAGGTAGTTTAAGTAAAAGTAATTATAAGTTTAGTGTTTAGTTAAAGTAAAAGTAAAAATAAATTTACTATAAGTAAGTTTAAGTTTTTCAAGATAAAATTGGTTTCTTTTTGTTATTAGAGAGTACTATATCCTATTTGATATTTTGTATTACTATTTTATTGTGTTTAAGTGCACTTTGAGAGTTTTGTTACATCACAAATACAAATATTTAAAATGTCCTTAAAGGCAATATTTAAAAGTCAAAAAGAGTTATCAAAATAAATAATTATTATGCGTTTATTTTTAAAAAGCATCATAAACTAGTAGTAAACATTTTACACTCACTCATTGAAATAAATATATAAATACATGAAAATTTTTAGCTTAGTCAATGTTTTTAGAATCAAGCAATTTCCTTTATTCATCTCATGTTTTCATCCCTCCATAAATTATATTTTTAAAATATGAAATTTTTTTCCTTTGACTTGTTATTTGTTTCGAAATAACAGTTTTCCTACCAAAATGATTTTAACATATTTATACTCATGTAAAGGGAAATGCAGTCATATTTTTTTTGTTGTTTTGGTTTAAAATCAAATTTATAAATTTCCATGCGACATTGAAAAGTTTCAAACATATTTTATCAGAATTCTCGAATCAAATATGTGGTTTATATATGTGGTATTTTTATTACTGAAACTGTTTACTTGAACACTTTCAGCATTATTTATTTGTATGGTGGCATTTCTAACATTACATATACATGAAAATTCCAGTATATACGTTTTCTATGCACTATACTATTTGGGCCACATATTTATATCACATTTCCAACTGGTATACGAAGTTTCAAACTTTTTATTAATTTAATTTTAAGCCTTTTACATTTGAGACTTGAACAAAAGACTGCTTTGTAAATAATAATTGTATTCAGAATTTATAAAGATATTAAACTTGATACCGTCTTTTCCTGACTTCAATAACATTGCTGCTTCTTAAATTCAGCTATTCAGCTGTTATAGGGAGAAAAGTAAATTTCAGTCAACATAGATGATTAATAATAACCGGTGGAAAAGCAGAGCACAATACACAGACTTTTAGTGAATGAAACGCCGTTATATATGAATAGAAGGAAGCAAAAATGTTCGCAAGGAAGCAGTAATATGAGGCTAATGCTGAAAGATATTTGAAATTTAAGTACTCCATTTTCAGTTTAACATCCACAGAAATTGCAAATACTATGAATAAAAATTCTATTCTATTATATTCTTTTTCCTTATGAAAAAGGTATAATAAGTGTAGTTTGTAAACTATTAATTTTATCTCAGAAAGTTTGTAATTCGAAACTTTTAATTGGAAATTGATGACTAGAAAAATGTGAAACTTAAGACATTTGTGTAATATTTAATTAGTTTTGATGTATCTCAAATGTAATATAATTTCGAAAATAATCTTAAAAATATATTTGAGAAGATAGTAATGATATAAAAATATCTTAAATATATATATATATATATATATACTATAAACTCATGCTATATATTAGTTTGAAACATCGGTTAAATGCAAAAGTTCAACCCGTTTGTGGAGAATTCTAATTTCCAATTTTACATATCTTACAATTCTTACACATAACGTCACAAAGATCGTAGTTGATTACGAATTAAAATTGTAGGTATCCATCATAAAAATGCATATGCTAGTACATTTTGTAAAAATATTTTAGGCAGTGTAACGTGATGATTAATAAAGCACATGTGAGGTATTGTTTTTACTAATGGTTGGTATGCGAATTCAACGAATTCAGTACTGCAACCACAGCATACAGTTTTGTAGGATGAGCACGATTGGGAGAAAAGGATCATCTAGTTAATGGTTTCGGAAACTCAAAAATTCAGTTAGAACCTGTGAAGATCAGGTTAGGTATTAGATAGCAACAAACAAACTGCCGCATTTGGAGTGAAGCTAATCCACAAGTGTATGTCGAAACACCGTTACATCCAGAAAAACTGACTGTTTGGTGCGCTTTACGGGCTGGTAGAATCATTGGTCTGTACTTCTTCAAAAACGATGAAGGCCACAACGTTAGAGTCAATGGTGATTGGTATAGAGCCATGATTACTAACTTTTTCTCATTTCTGAATTAAACAATCATGATGTCCAGGAGCTGTGGTTCCAGCAAGACGGCGCAACATGTCACACAGCTCGTGCCACAATCGACTTATTGAAAGACACGTTTGGTGACCGCCTAATTTCACGTTTTGGACCTGTGAATTGGCCTCCAAGATCTTGTGATTTAACACCGCTAGACTATTTTCTGTGGGGCTATGTAAAGTTATTGGTCTATGCAGATAAGCCACAAACGCTTGACCATTTGGAAGACAACATTCGCCGTGTTGTTGCCGATATACGGCCACAAATGTTGGAAAAAGTCATCGAAAATTGGACGTCCAGATTGGACTACATCCGAGCCAGCCGTGGCAGTCCTATGCCAGAAATCATATTTAAAATGTAATGCCACAAGATTACCTTTCGAATAAAAAAAATTCATGTCAATCGAATAATACATCGTTGTTTTATTGCAATTTAAAGTTCTATACCTCTAAAAAAAAACCCTTTATGCATAATGTGCATAATCTTAGGTTGTATGCATATTATGTTCTCCGCATTTCATCCTAAAAAAGGTTTATACTTTAGCACTTACTTAATAATATATGAATACATTCGATAAATATTGACTGCTATTTTTTTATAATTGAAACTATAGCTTAGACATTTTAGATATGATTATAGAAATATCTTTTGTTTATTTTGTGTTTAGGATTTTATTAGAGATTTAATACAATATTATTTCAAAGGGAGTATGCATGTGAGAGAAATATTCAAGTATGAACTATTATATCTTTCTTTTTTGTGTGAAGTTCCGCAGTACGTAGCAAATAATTGAAAATAAATTAATTCGCTCTTTTATGTAATTATCCTAAATCTAATTTCCAGTCCAATTCCTAATCTAATTTACTACATCAGCTATTACAAGAATAAGTGAAAATTAATCTCTTCTGTGAACCGCACAAATTCCTCCTAAATTCAATATTAAATCTTTATTTCCTTAGAAATCTTAGAAAAGCCTTTATATAACACTAGAAAATGCAGGATATATTTGCATAAAACTAACCTCGGGAAATGTTTGCAGTCTTGCTAAAACAAAATATAATCAATAGCGAAAAATAATACTAAAATAAAAAAGGGAACTTTACATAATAAATAAAAAAATGACATTTTCTTATATCCACAAAGTATTATTAAATATATAAAATATGCATTAGTGATAAAATAAAGGATATTTATAACCAAATTAATAGCTTCCTCTGTATTTTTAATATTCCTTTATTACAATGTGTATTCTTCAAGAAGACTATATCGAGACATTTAATAACATAAATTTGAAGAATAATCTTAATAAATAATACACCAATATATATATAAACTACAAGCAATTAAATAAAATATCATATTTTGAACTGCTATTTTGCTTTCAATTATAAATATTTACTCTAATGTATTTTAATGTCTGTAATTGAATGCATTTTAAACAGAAGAAAAGTACTTGCTAATTCTCTTTTTACGAAACATAACTTGAGTAGTTTCTTTAAATAGAATTAGTTCTATAAGACAAAATACAAGGTTATAATAAATTTTTAAATGATCATTTAACTATTTTATATTGCAATGTCATAATAATTTTGATAAGATAGCAAGAATTTTATTTTATATATATATAGACTTTGAACAAAATAATTCTTATAAATATTTAAATTAGAGATGATAAAATTCATTTTCACATGTGAACTAAAATTTTTATAATTTTATTGAAACTTTAGAATAATATTTTTAAAGGCCCATAAAAAGTTTTCTTTAAAACAATTTTGCCCAGTTACATTTTATATATTGATATTCAAAAAGTTTTCTGTATAGACCTGAACTTAATATTCAGATACTTCTTTTTATTTAAACAAGTTCTTATAATAATATTAATACAATTGTTAATAATAATGTTTTCTTTTCATTATGTTTTCATTTATTTCATTTTGTTGTATTGAGTTAGATTAAATTACTATTAAAGTTTCATAAATTACTAAGTTCGATCGATCGTTCGTTCGTTATCGTTCGATTTTACACTTATGACCTATTTTTAAAACTAACGCAATATAAAAATGAATTATTATAACTATAATTAAAATCACAAGAATTGTTATCAATGCAAATAATCAAATTAAATATATAATTTTTACTAGCTTAAAAACTATTTTTCCCACAAGTAATAAACTAAAATTTTAATTCTAGATCAAGAACATGATTTGCAATAATCTCACACGCAACGGGAGTATCAATAACTCTTATCATTAACCAACCGTATCAACATTCTAATAAAAGGAAATTCGAGTATATGTACCCTTTCGATATCAAAGTTACCTTACTTCCTTCTCATATCAACTACACCGAGAAAGTATATTTCTGTGGTTCCCTAATTTCAATGTGTGTGGATCTAGTTCTATGTGTGCCGAAGGCTTCTTCGTGATGTCAGAGCCATATGGCTTTCGGCATTTGTGAGAAGATAGGCAGAACTAAGTAGTTAAGCAGCAGGATGCTCATGATTGAATAGGAATCACGGAATTTCTGTAGACATTCGATCAGATTTGATGGACGGTCTATATTCGCTTAGCGAAATTGAATCTAAATTTGGCTTTCCTGTCTATCAGAATCACTTTTATTGTTCGATAACATTTCATCAAGGTAAGTGATATTGTGCATTTAAATATTAGGTTTATAAAAAGTTATGCATAGGATTACTAGGAGTAATATATTATGAAATTTTTATAATTCTGAATGTTCTAAATGTAATTAATGGAATCATTAGTTATTTCAAATTAAATAACTTTTCAGATGCATTTTGAAGAAAAAAAACTTATATTGTACACTTGACATATGTACTTAAAATATTTAGATAAGGAAGAATTGTGGTATTTCTAGAACCAAATGTACAGTCTCATATACAGAGTGTTTTTTTTTCAGGTATAGAAGTTTAAGTTGGCATTACTTTCCAAGATGGCGACCGATTTAACAGCTGTCAAGTGATTTATTCTCAGTTTGGTTTGGCAATTCATCATGAATAGACTCACGCCTGAACATCGCTTTCAAATTGTGCAATTTTATTTCGAAAATAATGGTCGATTTTCATAAGCGAATTTTATTTAGCGATGAAGCGCACTTCTGGTTGAATGGTTACATCAACAAACAAAACTGCCGCATTTGGAGTGAAGCTAATCCACAAGTGTATGTCGAAACACCATTACATTCAGAAAAACTGACTGTTTGGTGCGCTTTATGGGCTGGTGGAATCCTTCTTCAAAACCGATGAAGGCCACAACGTTACAGTCAATGGTGATCGGTATAGAGCCCATGATTACTAACTTTTTCATTCCTGAATTGAACAATCATGATGTCCTGGAGCTGTGGTTCCAGCAAGACGGCGCAACATGTCACACAGCTCGTGCCACAATCGATTTATTGAAAGACACGTTTGGTGACCGCCTAATTTCACGTTTTGGACCTGTGAATTGGCCTCGAAGATCTTGTGATTTAACACCGCTAGACTATTTTTTGTGGGGCTATGTAAAGTCATTGGTCTATGCAGTTAAGCCACAAACGCTTGACCATTTGGAAGACAACATTCGCCGTGTTAGTGCCGATATACGGCCACAAATGTTGGAAAAAGTCATCGAAAATTGGACGTCCAGATTGGACTACATCCGAGCCAGCCGTGGCAGTCCTATGCCAAAAATCATATTTAAAATGTAATGCCACAAGTTTATGTTTCGAATAAAAAAAATTCATGTCAATCGAATTATACATCGTTGTTTTATTGCAATTTAAAATTCTATACCTCTCAAAAAACACCCTTTAGTTATAAAATATTTATAAGAATATTTCAGAAGTTATATCTGTTGTGATAAAAAGGCTGTTACGTTAAATGTACAAAGACTTATTGGAGGTGGCCTTCAGCCTACTAATATAAATTATCTGTATCTTATATATTTATATATGTTATACAAATATATATCTTTATCTAATATATATATATATATATATATATATATATATATATATACCACCGTTACCCACCCGCATCGCTGGGTATTTTAAAATGTTGTATGAATATTTGCCGTTTATATATACATTATTGAAGCGTTCCATTAATTAAGCGTTCAATAATACTAAAAAACGTTATTATAACTCTGGTGTCTTGATTTTTTAAAAGAAAAGGACAGGATTTCTATATAATGATATCCAAAACAGAAGTAGAATTATCTTTTACACTCCCGTAACCCGCTCCTCAAAAATGGCGTTTCGCAAAAGCACTCTATTGTAGTGGATCTCTACTCAACTTAATCAACCTGCTTGCTAAATTTAAAGTCTAAATCTAATAGTCCAAAAACAGAAAATTTATTTTCAATCCTCCCCGTAACCCTCTTTGAGAGTCGGTTTCCGTAAGACCCAATCTCAATATATTTCAGTTCAACAAATGAAATGTGTATACCAAATTTCATTAATGTAGGCTTAGTAGTTCAAAAACGGGAACATATTTTTCTGAAAATGCTCCTGTAATTCTCCCACTCCCCTCCCATGGATTCGATTTTTGTGAAATCCGTTCTTAACTTATCTCTTTTCAACAAAAAAGAAACATGCTTACCAAATTTTAAGTATATGCGTCTAAAAGTTCAAAAACAGGAATTTTTATATATCTATAAAGCTCCTTAACTCCTCTCACCCTCTTCCCAAATTTTGGGGGATTATTTTCGTAAAACCCGTTCTTAGAGGAACTTTAGTCTATGAGAGGAACATGCCTATAAATTTAAAGTCTGTAGGTCTAATAACTCAGAAACGGTAATATTTATATTTAACGCTTCTTGACCCCTCGCAAACCCCCTTGGGGGACGATTTTTGCTAAACTCATTCTTAGAGGATCTCTGCTCCAAGGAAGAGTTTTGCTTGCCAATTTTCAAGTCTGTAGGCTTAAAAGTTCTAAAAAAAAGGGGGAGATATTTTCCAAATCTTTTCCGATCTGTTTGTGTTCCGCTGTGAGGAGTCTGGGTATCCATCGAGAACACAATTTCTTAAAGTTGAGGTCTTCAATTTTGTAAACCACCAACCAAGAAACGTCGAGAAATTCCAATCAATCAGTGGTTAACGTGAATCTCCTGTTCTCACGAATTTTTGTTTCAACTGCTTGCATCTAAGCACCAGTGATTACAGAGGGCGGGCCTGATCGTTCTTCGTCACAGACTTTTGCACACTCATCTTTAAACTTCCTGACTCATTTTCGAACTTTACTATCACTCATTGCTTCAGTACCATAAACTTCTGTTATCTGGCGTTGAATGTTTGAAGTCGACATGTTTCTTGCAGTCAAAACACAGATAACAGACCCTATCTCCCCCTTAGTGGGCGATTCAATCATCTTAAACATTTTAAAAACGCACATAGAAGCTTACACGACTGCTATTCAGCTGGAAATGACGCTAGTGTAATCGCAAAAGATGCTGGTCAGTGACGCAGAGACTCGTTGCGGCGTAAACGTGAACTTGGGAACTATACACGCCAACGGACCTTACTTAAAAAACAGCCCTCATATATATATATATATATATATATATGTATGTATATGTGTGTGTGTGTATGTATTATACTAATATTAAAAGCGTTACAAGATATTTATTCAAAATTAAAATTTTTTTTACATTATCTTGTACTAGGAATGTATAAAACATAGTTTCCATAACAAAAATCTCACAAAATATACAATTCTTTATAAAATTAAAGAGAAGTTTTGTTAAAAAAGCTAGCATTATATTTAAATGTGCAAAATTATATTGTATTGAAATTTTTTTTATTTAATTAGAAAGTGGTTAAGTCCAATATATATATATATAGTCACACAATCCCTGTTTCTTGTTTATAACTTTCTGGAAAAAATCTGTTCTGTCCAATAAAACTGTGATCCAAAATGACATACACCGAAAATTTGGCGTGAAAAAGAAAATCATTCAATCATCTGCTCAAAACTGTCAGGGAAAAGGGGGAAATAATTTCTTACCTAGCACACTACAAGAGTTTTTTTTGCTGGTCTGTAAACACACAATTTTTCATTTTCGCTTACCCGTGCTGAGACCGGAATTTCAATTGCATTCAAATATTTCTCTCTGAAGAGATTTTCTATCTCCTTTCTTCATCTTTTTTTTGGAAATGCTTTCACGTCTATCTTCACAGCTTAAATGATTGTGGAGGATTAAGATGAATGAGAGAATTTTCCCCTCAAAAAGAGTTTTGGGAAATGCATTTTCTGGATATTTGGAGTTCTTTAAGCGTATTCGTGATATTTGTTTTTCTGTTTGCAAGAAGATGCTTAGTGCTGCTTTTCTGCGAAGATCCCGGAGTTATTATTTTTCAATAACTTTTTGCTTAAGTCATTTTTAGTAGATCATACGGTTAGGCTTTTTAAAAATGAGTGGGGAAAAGAAGAAATGCACCTGTTCAGGATTCACCCTATGTCAGAGAAAGAGCAAGATGTAGAAGTCTGTTACAAAAAAGAAACATTTTTATAAAAAAGCAAAAGTTTGTCTGATTAGGAATCAAATCTGAAAAAAAAGACTTATGAAAGTTTTTTTTCTCGTTAAAATGCCAAAATATGTTTCGACCAACTTGTATTATCTCGAAAAAGTGGAGTTATATAAACCTTATTAGATAACCTATTTAGTTAAACTTAGTTAGAAATTCATTTATTGGCATCTTACTATCTAGTTTTTGTTGGAAATGTTTTCATTAAATATTTTCTTACTGATTTTTGGGTTTTAAAATTTTTTCTCAGATGTATGATATGCTTTATTTATATCATGTAACGCTTGTTATAACAATTGTTTATCAATGAAGTACAGAGAATTGTCCATAATTAGAGAAGAAGTAGATTTCCATCACACTTTTAGAAATAATATATATTTTTCATTATTTTTATGGTTTATTATTCTTGACTTATTTTTCTGCTAAGACTAATACGAAATAAGTAAAATGTGAACAGACGAGAAGGCATCAATTCAGTCCAAGAACGAATATTTTACATATACAGGTGTGGAAATTTACACTGAATATAACCTGAAAATAAATTATTCATGTCTAAACCTTGTTGATTTCCATCACAAAATGATAACACACTTTTTCCTCTCGAAACGAATTGTATAATAGAAGATTGATGACTTTTTTATATGAATTACAAAGCAAAATAAAGATATTGGCTATTATAATTTTGAAACAATGATAAAAAAAATTCTAAGCGAACTCGTATAACTTAAGAATAAAGAAATTATAATTTCTTATCTTTTCATCCCAAAATAGCCTCACAAACGTTTGCTTCAAAATTGTAAAACATTTGAGAAAACACTGACTTTTTGAAAGGATAAAGAATTTAATTATTCCATTCATATTTAACTCGATTGAGATAATTGTACGAGGAATGAATATGCCAGTGTAAAAAGGGATCACCTAACTTTATTACTCAGTTCATTTATTGAGCTAAATCAGTGCTTCTCAAACTTTCAATATTCGCGACCCAATATTCAATCATTATTTTCATCGCCCCCCATACAATAACGATACATTGAATTCAGTAATACTATATTTTGAGTCTAAATCTACAACATGACTTTTACCTGTTTAGCACCACCGGCGTATATAAACGTCTCACCAAGCCAGTGTGTTAATTGTCCCGGACGTATATATACATCTTTCCGAAGTACGCTATTTTCTGTGCACTGCTATCCATACATTTATTCCGAAGGCTTTGGAATCCAATAAAAGGAGCTCGATTGTCTTTGCGAAGGATTTACTTGTTTCAGATTATTTGTTTCTTTATTCCTTTAACCTCCCCCTTCCCAATACACCAGATACGCTCGTTTACGTGTTAAACCGTGGCATTAGGTAGCGAATAACTGTTTCATTCGTTCGACAATCATCAATCGTTGTTTTTAACCGGCATTTAAGGAATTAACTATAAACCGTATAAATTATCAAGATAAGTGTTAATTTTTGTATTTAATTTCATATATGACAAGCTTATGGTGACACTGGTAATTATTAAACTTGTTCTTAACGTAGTATCTTTAAAATGATTATAAAATTCATTGCTCAGTACTGATATATTTATAAGTGTAAATGTGTATTTCCTTTTTTTATTGGTTTGCTTTTAGTATTTTGATAATTTTTTAAACAATCTTTTGTTTTGTACTTTTCATTATGCTCGCGCCCCATAAGGGGGCGCGCCCCACAGTTTGAGAAACACTGAGCTAAAAACTGAGCAATTAAACATAAAATGGGCTTGCCTTAGGTTGAAGGCAAGTAAATCTTGCTTATAAAATCGACTTACAACGCAAATGTTTTTAAAATACTCTGTTGAATAATAGGATATAAAAAAGTGTATCAATGGTTTTTACTTTTTTCCATGAACAAAGTTATTTAAGCATTAGCTCTTTAATTATATTTTACATGTTTTCCCCTAGTGAATTTTGTCAATCTAAAAACACTCCCATTAGTTATCTCACTCATATACTATAATACAGTACTGCAAAATTAATTAAATGGGAAAAATACAACCTAGTTTTAAAAATTGCTGTTTATGTCCCATTTCCAAAATTTCAATATGATATTATGTTATTAATAAAGGTGAAAAAGTGGAAGAAAACAGAATCGGAAACTTTCTGTAACAGCTGTTGCAGCATACATATAAAGGTAGTGGAGCGTCTATGAGAAAATTCAATAAATGCACGACATTCTTATTTTTCCGTCTAAAGAACTTTGAACGGTTTCTGAACTGTTTCAGAAAACTATTAAGCTCTACATTTATTCTGAAGTCTTGAAAAAATAATCATAGCGTTACACTAAACATCTACATATAAGAAGTAAAAAATCTAATTAAGTTCACATGACAATTTAATTATTTCTCATATTTATTGTAAATATTTTTATTAATGCTTACGTTTTTAAATTACAGTAATTTAAATCAATGTCTTTTTTTGGAAAAGTTAAAAATTTTTAAAGAGTATTCATGAATACTG
This sequence comes from Trichonephila clavipes, assembly GCA_019973935.1. Classification (NCBI taxonomy): domain Eukaryota; kingdom Metazoa; phylum Arthropoda; class Arachnida; order Araneae; family Nephilidae; genus Trichonephila; species Trichonephila clavipes. Next base: position 1,466,804 of record BMAU01021435.1, read on the forward strand.
GACTCCGAGGTAAAGAAAGAATTTTCTAACAAGCACAAATATAAATATTTTATGATATCTTCACAAATCTAAACATTTGATAATTCATTTTTTGTATTTATTGAAGTAATTTATAACAAAAAAGATAATATCTAACAAAAATACGTACTGGAAGAATTTTCTTTACTGTTCACATACTACTTTTTCGAATAAACAAAACTGAAAATCCATATTTTGGTTTTCGATAATTATTTTTTTAATTCAAATGTACAGAACATCTTAATTTCTATTTCTTGATAATATAAAAGAATTTCAAAGAGAAAATTCGATACATTTCCTTTTTGATGTTCTGAGAATAAATGATACTTAGAATATTATTAATTTTATAAGGAGTCCTTCCTAGAAATCTTGAAATTAAATGTTGAAGAGATATAATATGAGGGTTAGATCAAATATTTCATTATAAGTGTATGCGAACCGTAATAACTTGCTACATGAACCATGAGTACAATAACGAATGAGAGTGACGGCTTAAGCTACAAAGTAGAGTTTAGTTGAGTGCGAGTATATATCCTGTTAGTTAACTATTTCATTCACACTTCACTAAGCGGATACAGTGATATCTACAAGATTAAATTCGTACGCATGCTACAGAGCTTAAGCAAATGTCGTCTTAAGATACCTAAAAATCTGAGCTGATGCTCTTGTGCTGTAATTAAAAATGTTAAGAAAGATGACGAAGACTAGGTTGAAGATTAATATTAAGTTTATGTTTAAGATTTTGTTTTAATATTTTCCGTCTCTTTAAAAAAGCACATATACTTACAAGTTCATATTGTTACGTAGATCCGAATTCGAGGATTTTATGCAAAACAATCACAAAGAAAATAAATGGTTCTTTAAGAGCGATGTGAATTTATTATCGAAAATCCAATACTTTAAATAAAGGATTCAGCAACAATATTCACAGAGTAAATATCCGAAGGTCTTCACACCTTCAACAGCAATCAAACACAATCACCAGTTCTTAAATATACACGTACTTAAAGCTTATTCACAAGTACAGCCGATCTAATCGCTAGTCAAAACAATCCTTCCTACTCGCTGGCTTAATCAAAACTCATCGCGGTATATCGGCAAGCATCCTTTTTATAGGCGCGATAGAAATTTCCAGAAATATAACCACTCGTGTCATTGAACGTGACACTAGTGGAGAGATCTACTACTTTTCCCCAACTCACCAACATGGTCGCCAATGACGCTAAAATGGTCGCCAAAGTCGCCCCCAACTTGGTCGCTAAAAATTATGCCAACTTGGCTCTACCGCCAAGATTTCGCCAAGTTCTCATTGAATCGTCATTATAACGTAAGGGGTGGCATTGCTTGTGAATAGTACACTTTTAACATGAAATAAATATAACATAGAGCAATATAAATGCATTAAACACTCAAATACGAATTATTTACACTATTTACACAAAATTCGTAACAATATTATTATTTCTATAGAATAGTCAGTTGTTGCTTTATTTGTGCTATGCAACACTTTTGTTTATTTCCTTTAGGTACTTTAATTTTTTTAACTTTTATATTGAGTTTGCTAAATTTTGTTGCGTTTTGAGCAACCAAATTTTTTGTATTAAATAGATCCAATATTTATTTTACTTTACAGATATAGATTTGTGTTCTCTCTGCGTTATTTCAACTATTCATGATTGCTTAGGAAACAAAAAATATTTATTATTTAAAATATGTTTCGAGTGTGCATACTTTTCAGCTTTGTATAGAAAGAAAATAACGAGAGAAGTAAAATTAGTGTTAATATATATAATTGAATCAACAAAGTATGGATAAAATGCTAAAATAAAACCAACGTTTGGTTTTTTTGCACCATGACTTAAAGCTAATTGTCTTTATTGATTTTATTTCAGTAATGTGTGTTAAAATAATATCAAGAATGAAATTTTTATCATCATTTATTGTTAAACTGAATACCACGAACAAGATCATATTCTTTTTGTACCTGAGATATTGATCTAAAATCAAAGAAAGAAACATTGATGTGTTTTAATTGTATTTAAAAGAAAGCGGCTTCTATTACGATGCAGTGGACAAAAAGAAACTACTTGGTATTATATAAATTATTTATCCAGCAAAAAAGGTTCTAGGTGAACAATTAATCATTCAATATACATCCCCTTATGCTACCAGTAATAACTCAACACGACACATATAAGGAAATTTAGGAAAATGTAAGATTCTTGAAATGTGTAATTAAATATTTATTTATGTGTGTATTATAAAAAGGATAATTTAAATTTTCTTTGCATGAAAAGTAAAATTAAAAGGTAAACTAAAACGTTAAATGTGTAAGAATGTTGCATTTAATTCATAAGATCAAAGGAATTCTAAGCTAAAATGTCTTCTCACTGGTTCATTTGTATAATGGATGGAGTGAACTACTGATTTGGGGATTTCATTCTCTAATTAGTAACACCATATTCTAATAACGTAGGTCGTATGCTGCTTTCAGTAAAGCTTTGCCTTGTTCAAAGGGTATTCCTGATTTATATTCAGTTCTGTGAGATTTAAACATCTTTGAAAGCAAGAATAGTATTCCTTTTTTTATGCAGGAAAACACGGCATGGAAAAACGCATATGCATTCAATTGATTTAATTTATGGAAATGATATATATATATATATATATATATATATATATATATATATATATATATATATATATATATATATATATATATATATATATATATATATATATATATATATATATATATATATATATACTAGAGGACCCGACAGACGTTGTTCTGTACACACATCTTAAATTCAAAATTAAAGGCTTTTGAATATTCGATACTGCGATCGTAGCGCAGTCTGCCGGATCCAATGTAAAACATTCCAAGATCAACAATTTAAAAATAAAAAATTAATTAAATAACCATTTCTAAGCCGAATTATAAATCTAAACCATTCTCGAGTCCACTGGGACAGACAAAAACTTTCATCAAAATCAGTCCAGCCGTTTAGGAGGAGTTCAGTTACATGCACACGCACAGAAGAATTACATATATAAAGATTATTTGAAAATATATTAATTAAAAACGCTAAAAAGCGTGAATCGCGCCTGCATTTTCGTAACAATAAAGACTGAAAATCAATTGGCTGAAAATCTTGGCTGAAAATCAATTTTCGATGCCAACTTACATCTTTTTCAATTCCTACTATTAGCGCACGGTGTCTATACATATTTTATTTGTTTGTTTGTTTATTTATTTATCTTGGTGAAATTTTCAATCGTTAATAAAATACATTTTAAAGCGCTCAATTGAGCTGAAATGTAATGTACATGATTATTTTGGATGGCAATACTATAATTTAATTATAATTAATAAAAATTAATTTTGATTAAAATTAATTATTTAAAAAATTACAAATACAGCCACGTTGGCGACTTAGCGACCCTTTTGGCGACTTATGTCATAATTTGAAAAGGTTTTTTTCTCACGTGTTAATGCATTCAGATGAAAGGAAATTTTATTTTATAACAATAGCGTTGTTACAACAATGTTGGTGAATGTTGATTTGTATTTTTTGAAAGTTTTTAATTAATATCCTTTTAACTAATTGCGATATCGGACCGAATTGTGATTCTGAACCATTTTCGAATTTACTTGAACCCACGCAAAAAATTTCTTTGAAATCGGTCCAGCCGTTTAGGAGTTTAGTGACAAACACACGCACAGAAGATTTATATATATATATATATATATATATATATATACATATATATATATATATATATATATATATATATATATATATATATATACATATATATATACATATATATATACATATATATATATACATATATATACACATATATATACACTGGTGTGCAAAAATTAAGGACGAAGTCGAAAAATTAGCATATCAGCTGAACGAAGAGGCAGAACGGACAGAAAGACCAATCAGGAGATTAAACACAGGTGATGTACGGTAGCACATGCACAGATATGCAGGTAGACGTAATGGGGGAGTGTCTGAGTAGTATAAAGCATGTTGTCGGTGTAAGATCAGTATTTCTGGTAAAGAGATTGCACGCCGTATAGCAGTTAAAATCACACCGAGTTGCTGCCTCAGCGAGAAATGGCGAATAATCAATCTGTTAGACGACATCTGGATGCTTTTACCCGAGGTCGAATCATTGGGAAGTTGAAGGAAGGCCGCAGTGTGACAAGTGTGGCTGCAGAGTTCGGAATTGCTCACAGCATCGTTTCACGACTTTGAAGACAATTTCAAACTACAGGAACAGCTATCCGGGGGTTCAGTAGTGGTCGTCCACGAGGAACCACACCCGCAGATGACCGGTACATTGTCTTACAGGCCAGAAGAAACAGGCGGCAGACAGCGGGAGAAATCACTAGACACACGACACAGACGACTGGACGATCGATATCGCGTTTTACCGTGGCCAGAAGACTGCACGGTGGTGGTCTGTTTGCACGTCGTCCTGTACGGTGTGTACCTTTAACGCCTGCCCATCGGAGGCGTTCTCTGTGGTGCCCGGAACACCGGAATTGGAGAGACAATGAATGGGGCCGAGTACTCTTTACAGATGAGAGCAGATTCAGTTTGAGTAGCGATTCTCATCGCATACTCACCTGGAGAGAGCGGGGAAGCCGCAATCATCCCTAGAACATCATTGAAAGGAACAGGTATGGAGGTCGCGGTGTTCACGTTTGGGGAGGCATCATGCTTGGTAGTCGTACAGATCTTCACATCTTCGACGCAGGTTCAGTCAACGGGACCCGTTATTGCAACGAGATTCTTCTTCCATTTGTACGTCTTTTTAGAGGCGCTATGGGTCTGCAGTTCCTTTTCATGGACGACAATGCACCATGTCATCGCACAGTAGCTGCCGAACAGCTCTTAGAGAGTGAGGATATTGAACGTATGGATTGGCCGGCACGATCTCCGGATCTCAATCCCATCGAGCATGTATGGGATTTTCTAGGCAGACGCTTGGCAGCTCGTACCTTACCACCAGTAACGATTCGGGAGCTTCGATTGGCGCTGCAAGACGAATGGGCAGCAATGCCTCAACAACTCATTGACACCCTCATTCTCAGCACGGGCAGACGCTGTGAAACCTGCCTGGCAGTCAGGGGAGATCATATCCCCTACTAAAGACCGGATGTTTCTTGCTGGACACCCATTACAGAGATGTTTCGGCCTTCAGTCGCATTGCGCTCCATGCTACTTTTTCAATAAAGCTTCTTTTTATCCCTCTGATTTCTCGTTTAGTAAGTGTTGCTTACATTACACATGTCCTTACGTATTGGGGATCTTACGGTATTAAATGTGTTGATTTGGAAAGCTTTTGTACAAAGTTATATTGAAAAAATCGTCTCGTCCTTAATTTTTTGCACACCAGTGTATATACATACATACATACATATATATATATATATATATATATATATATATATATATATATATATATATATATATATATATATATATATATAATATATGATTCTTTCTTTTAATAAGTTTAAAGCTCATTTAAAATGTTTATTATTTAACAGTACAAAGTATTCATTCAGACTTTTGTAGTTTGATTATTTCATGTATGTCCAAACGATTTTCAAGTAATATTTTTAAATTGATTTCAATAAAATTTTTTTATTTTTTTCTTAATCTGAAAAATTAATAGGACACGAAAATTCTAGCTTTTAAACGTATTATTTTTTCTTAAGAAAGGTTCGGTAATTTTTTGGAGGATATCTTTTTCAATAATAAGAAGACAAATTGAAAAATTATTTCAAAATTATTCTCTACAGAAAATTTTTAAAATAATTAAAGGGAAGTAAAGAATTTTAAAATGATATATCCAAATAAATTTGGAGTATTTTTCAAAATTGAAATTTGGTTATAAAAAACATCCATTCTTAACTTCGATGTGTTTCCTAAAAAGAACATTACAAAAAAAAATCCATGGTTTAAGCAAAAGCATCTCTGAAGAAATCAACTTTGCTATTAATGTGATTTGTAAAGCTACTGCTAAAAGGTTTCATATTTTTGTTGTTTCAAATAACGCGTATAATATGGTCTTTAATTGTAGAAATTTCAGAAATTATTTTCTTGTAAAAGGAGCAGCTTGTAAAATCTGCCGAAAAACAAAGTTTATCAATGTTTGTGTTTCAGATCGCTTGCCAAAATTGTTGGTAAAATTAATCTTTTTGACACCGCAAGATGATATTCTTATTATTTTTGATCAAGGGTTTTCCAACTTATTTTCTGTTCTACAGCATAACTATTTTTTTAGTGAAGCATGAAGTCGCATTCTTACACAATTTTTGTTCTTACAAAAGAAATTTTTGCAGGTTTAATTCAAAGTAAAAGTATATACTTATACGAACAGAAAATAGGCAATATATTTACGTAGATTGTAACAAAAATAGTTCACTAATTCTACATATTTCAAAACCTTCATAATTTTTTCTGAACTATATATCTTTAATTTTCTTAAATAATTATTTTAATCCATTTACATAAGCGTATACTGAATATTAAATAACGAACTAATTTTTGATTAAGTCCAACTGAAGATTGGACTAATCAAACTATCTATGACTAATAATTTTATAATGGAAATCTGATGGATTTTGTTAAATTTATTGATTTTTTCGTATTCTTAAATATTTATGCGATAGATTTTCCAAGTATATTCGTGCAATTTGTTTTAATAAGAAAATTATTTCTACATTGAATTCCTCATTTTGCATATAATTTAAATTTCTCAATAAGTCGCAAATCATGTATAAGTGTAAATGGTATTTATTTAAAAACAAACCAGCTTTTCGAATAAATATGTTGGTAGCATTACATCAAGTAAACAATATCTCTAAAAATTATTTAGGCAGGCAATCCTTACTTTAATCAAAGACGTACGCGTTTTTCGATGTTACTAAATTAATTTTCATTTATTAACTTACATAAGCATTGCTATTAATTCACGTACAGTGGGCCACAAAAGTGCTCGTACACTTGCAATTTCTTATAAAATTTAATGTTTTCGATTAATAAAAATTATAATATTGTAATTGTAATTTTTTATGATATCTGCAACTTGTTCTTAATAGAATGACATAATTAATTTTTTAAAAATAGTATAACTATTTTTTTTTTAAAATTAATAATCAAAAAAGCTACTAAAAATTACCCCACAAAAGTCTTCGTACACTTAACAAAAATCTCAACTTTGCTTTAAATATTTTATTTATTCCTTTATTTAGTACTTAGTAGGATATCTTGTAGTGTCCACAACAACTTTTAAGCATCTATAGATTTAATCAGTTTTTTTTGTAATTTCTACATTGATTTTCCTCCATTCTTCTGTGATTATTGTTTTCACTTCACATTTTGTGTTTATTTGTCATGTTTTCTTTTTTTTGCATCAAAATCTCACCAAATATGTTCTACTGGGCTAAATAAAGTGATTTAGGAGGTGTTTTCATAATGTGGGGACAGTTATAGAGACACAAGTGGCGTACATTGAGAGCAGTGCGTTTGGCGTCATTACCCTGTTAAAAAATTAAGTCGTCTCCAATATCCAAATTTCGGGCGGATAATTTAAAATTTCTCTTTAAAATACATCAACATCATCAAAAAATACCAAATTACCTAATTCTGAGGCCAATTTACACCCCAAGTCAGAACACCTTCACTTCAATGCTGGATCATGGAGGTAGAGGAGTTTCACAAAAATTCGGGATTAAACTCCTTTTTTTTTCATTTACAAACTATTATAGGCCCATCGGAACCAAAACTGTTGAATTATCTGCCATCCCAATCAATTTGCTGTTGATTTTGAATTTTCTGGAACTTAATCCCAAGAATCTAGTTGGATCAATAAAACATAAAGGTGGAAGTGTTCTTGCGTGGGGGTGTAAATCAGCCACATAATTAGGTAATTTGGTATTTTTTGTTGATATTGTGAATAATGAGCTCTATTTAAATATTTAAAGATAAATTTTAAAATATCTGCCCAAAATTTCGATATTGGAAACGACTTCATTTTTTAACAGGATAATGACGCCAAGCGCACTGCTCTCAATGTACGCCACTTGTGTCTCTATAACTGTCCCCACATTTTGAAAACACCTCCTCAATCTCTTTATTTAGCCCAGTAGAACATATTTGGTAAGAATTTGATGTAAAAAAAAGAAAACATGACAAATAAACACAAAATGTGAAATGAAAACAATAATCACAGAAGAATGGAGGAAAATCAATGTAGAAATTACAAAAAAACTGATTAAATCTATGGATGTTTTAAAGTTGTTGTGGACACTAAAAAATATCCTACTAAGTACTAAATTAAGAAAGAAATACAATATTTAAAGCAAAGTTTAGATTTTTGTTAAGTGTAGGAAGACTTTTGTTGCGTAATTTTTAGTAGGTTTTTGATTATTAATTTTTTAAAAAAATAGTTATACTATTTTTTTAAAAAATTAATTATGTCATTCCATTAAGAACAAGTTGCAGATATCATAAAAAATTACAATTACAACACATTAATTTTTATTAGTCGAAAACATTAAATTTTATAAGAAATTGCAAGTGTACGAACACTTTTGTGGCCCACTGTGTATAATTTATTGTTTAATATCACATAAACTCAAGAAACTTTTTAAAAATGAAAAAGTTTCATCAATTATATTGGTTAGAACAAAATACCCAATCAATTTTTTTACAGTTATCTTCACAAGAAATTCATAATTGGCAATTTTAAAAATATAATATACTAGCCGTTACCCACCCGCTTCACTGGGTATTTCACGATGTTGTGTATATGTATACTGTTTACATATATATTAATTATTGATATCTAGGATTAAGAATTCGATTTTATTGAAAAATATATTTATAGCTGTTACACACTCGCCCCTTGATATAAAAAGAACATAAATTATAATATCTTATTTCTATTTATGTCTAAAATCGAAGTAGAAAGATTTTTTTCGCTCACTTAACCTAATAATCAAGTGGATTTCCACCAAAGCCACTTTCAATGGATCTCTACTCCATAAAATATACATGCGTGCTAAATTTCAAGTCTAAATCTAACAGAGCAAAAACGGAATCAATACCTCGTTGACAGCATTCTTAGTGGATTCCAATTCAACAAAAGAGACATGCAAACCAAATTTTATTATTATAGTCTTAGCTGTTCAAAAACGGGAATTTTGTCTATCAATACGCCCCAATAACTCACCCGCTTCCCCCTGGAGTTGATTTCCGTAAAATCCATTCTTAGTGGAACTCTATTCAACTAAAGAAAAGTGCTCAAGAAATTTCAAGTAAATGAGAATTTTTCTATAACACGCCTTAATCCCTCGCAACCCCACTCCTTTGGGTGTCCGTTTTCGCAAAAATCTTTGTAAAAGGAACTTTATTCCATGAACGGAACATACCTTCTAATTTTCAAACAGGTGGTTCTATTAGTTGAAACGCGGAAATATTTATCTATTACGCCCCTTAATCACCCTCAGTGACCCTTGGGGATCAATTTACCCCCAAACTATTTTGTAGCGGATTTCTACACCATGAAAGGAATTAGCTTACCTAATTTTAAGACTGTACGTCTAATAGTTTAAAAATGGAAATAATTATCTATAACGCCCCTTAAGTCCCCGCAACGCCACTTAGGAAACGATTTACACAAAATTGATCTCATGACAGATCACTACTCAGTGAATGGAATCTGCTAACTCAATTTCAAGATTTTACGTTTAATAGTTTAAAAAAGGAGTTAATTGCCTATAACGCCCCTTAATTCTCCACAACGCCACTTGGGGTCGATTTTCACAAAACCCATTCTGTAGGGGATCTATACTTTATGAAAGGGATCCGCTTATCAAATTTCAAGACTGTACGTCTAATAGTTTAGAAATGGAAATAATTATGTATAACGCCTCTTAAGTCCCGGCAACGCCCCTTAGGAAACAATTTTCCCAAAACCCATCTTATAGCGGATCTCTACTTAATGAATGGAATCAGCTTACTAAATTTCGAGATTTTACGTCTAATAGTTTAAAAAAGGAGTTAATTGCCTATAACGCCACTTAATTCTCTAAAACGCCACTTGGGAGTCGATTTTCACAAAACCCATTCTGTAGGGGATCTGTACTCTATGAAAGGAATCCGCTTACCAAATTTCAAGACTGTACGTTTAATAGTTTAAAAATGGATATAATTATGTATAACGCCCCTTAAGCGCCCTCAACGCCCCTTGGAGGTCGATTTTTGTATAAATCATTATGTAGGGAATCTCTACTTTATGAAAGAAATCTGTGTACCAAGTTTCATGACTTTACATCTAATAGTTTAGTAAAGGAAATAATTATCTATAACGCTCCTTAAACCCTCGTAACGCCTCTTGGGGTTCGAACTTTGTAAAATCCGTTCTTATCTGACGTCTACACCATGAAGGGAACCTATTTACCAAATTTCAAGTTTGTAGGTTTAATAGTTCCGGAGATATCATGATTAGTGAGTGAGTGAGTGAGTGAGTGAGTCGCTTTTCTCCTTTATATATATAGATTTATGGTCAATAAAATGGCTTGCACATTTGAGGAATTGCCATGTCTAAAAAAGCTTAGCTGTCAAAATGCAGCCCATTTGAAAGTAAATAAAAAAATTTTATTTAAAGTTATCGGAAAATTTTCTTCATTTTAAAATCTTCTTTTTTAACTCACAAATAACGACACTTAATAGTTCATAAAATTAATTACAAATATACATTTTGTAAGTTTATTGCTGTGTGTGTGAAGAGTATAGTTCTCTTCATAATATAAATATAATTTTAGTTTTTTTCTTAAATCAGTTTATCATTTGAAATTTAGCTTTTTTTAAATTTTATTTTAGTTTATGAGTTAATTTTTAAGTTTTAATTAATTAAGACTTTGTTTTAGAGCTTTAAATTTGTACCTAGATCACTGAATTTGGCGTAATTTTGTTTTACTCTCTTTTTTCGTCTAAGCATTTTTCAAGATTTTTTTAGGTATGTTAACTTCTCCTTTCTTATTAATGAATTTAGAACCGCTATCCAATGATATATTTTATAAACATACTCATTACTATAAGCAGAGGAAGGAAAATTTGTTTGTCGCAAAAAACTGGTTCTAACACCACGAAACAGTCATAAGTCTGCTATGTTTATAGGTACTGTAGTATATACGACTTTGAGTTCACTTTTTAAGCTATCTATACTTAAATATTTTTTATCCAAACTTTCTTGTTTTTCTCATCTAGAGTTATTGTGAGTGACTTAATAATTGTTTCTGCATTGGTTGTAAAACCAGTGTTCATATTCTTCGTAAGATATGATTGGTTTCTCTCTGCTGTTATTCATATCTATCTGGTTAATTCCCTCTTTTATAAAAGTCTACGGAATCAAGGAGAATAAAAAAAAATGGCCAAATAGGGGTTAAAGTTATACAGCTCTTTCTTTTCTTTTCCCTTTTTTTTATCAAGAGTTATACCAGCTAAAAAAGTCTCAGAATAAGGCAGCGTGGTCAAAACCTTCCACCTTTTGCTTCTTGTGTGTACCAAGAAGCAGTTTATCTGTATGGAAACAGATAAGTTCAGTTCTCTCTCTTAATTGTAACAGACACTCCTAAGCAGTTCTACGAAGTTGAAGCGGTCGCATTAAGTGTCTCTTGTTCTGTTAAATGTAAGAATGTATTGACCTATTGTATATAGCAAACGCCTTAATTATCATTTAAATGGAGAGAATATACTTGGCTGCTTGGACCTTTCTAATCTAAACGAGATATTTATTCTGATCCCCTTCATGTGCTGGGTATTTTTAAGAGTCCAAAATCTTTTGAAATCTATCTACCGTTGAATAATGGAGAAACAACAATAACAACAACAAATATTTTAACATGTTATTATCTATTGCGTTTTTCGTTGCTTTTATTGCTGTTTTTCATGTGTGAATTGACATGTTGATACTAAAATTTAGGTACTAAGAAAAGTTTTCTCTGTTCAAATTGAGGAAAACAGTTGAAATTTTCACCTAAAAAATAATGTTATGAAGTATCTTAATTTGAGCACTGATCTTATTTTTTAATGTACTTTAATTCGAAAAATATTGGGATATTAGTTGCATGAATTAATTAGAAATAGTTTATATTTTCTCTGAATCTAAAAAGAAGAAAGTAAATATATATATATGTCATGATTTGAAGACAGAATCAGATTAAAGTTAGAAAAGTCAAAAGACGATCTTTATTCTTTCATTGGTACATCTGTTCTGCTTGCGAGCAGGGAGGAAAAAGCACGCCATGGTGGGGGTTCCAAGTGAATAACACGTGAAAAACATCTGGTAAGTATCGCGGCTTTGAAGATGATGTTTGCAAGTTAATGCTGACATATGTTGACTATTAAATCTAACGATCTAGAATTAGACATGTTTATAGGCTAGGTCATATGTTCGGAAGAAATAAATGGGCGATTAGTTTGATACTTGAATATGAGAACGGAGAAAGATGGAGTCAAGTGCTAGATAGGGAATGTAATTTTTAATCTAATTTAATTATCCTTATATATATATATATATATATATATATATATATATATATATATATATATATAAACCTAAAACTGCAAGAATTGGGGTTATAAACACATACACTGTGATAAAAGAATTAGAAACCCAAGATAAATATGTTATTCGACCACATTTTGCATGGATAACTGCTCTGATTAGCTCGAGCATCGAATCTACATGCTTCTAGGGTGCATTTACGTCCAGAGAACACCCCGAATTGGCCATGTAGCTTTTTATATCTTGTAAATTAGATGGAAGAGGAGAGTGCCGTTGAATGAGTCTCTTACCATATCCAGCACATTTTCTATGGGGTTAAGATCCAATCTATATGTGGTGGCAAGAGATGGTGTTGAAAGTCAATCTGATGTTCAGAGAGTCAATTTTGAATATTTTTGGCATGATGTATAGTTGCATAATCCTTCATAAAGTATCCTTCGCCATTATGGTATAAATGTCATTGCAGGGTTCACTTGACCTGACAGTATATCTAGGTATCTCATTGCAGTTTGTTTACCCTCGAGAAAAACCAGGGCACCACTCCCATACCAGCAGAACATGCCCCATATTATGATACTACCACCAAATACTGCACAGTTCATGACTTCGTGGGGCTCTCGCCAAATTCGACGCCTTCAATCAGTGTATAATAAGGTGTATTGTGAATTTTATGACCACAGTACTCGTTTTCAATCCTCAGATGACCAGTGTCTTCTTTCCCAACCCCAAAGTGTGAGAAATCACCAATGTGTGTGGTTTTATGACAGGCATCCGACTATGCATTCCTATCATCTGCAATTCTCTACGCATGTTTCGAGCTGAAATGTATTGTGAAGAGCCTTGATTGATGATTGATGTCAGTTGAAGCACAGTTAAATCCCAGTTCTGCCGAACAATTCGCCAGAGAGGACTCCGATCCCACTGTTGGAAAACTGTGCTTGAACCGCAGTGACGTCTTCTAGAGAGGGACTGTGGGTTTTTATTCCAACTTTCGAAAACTGATATGGATGCTTTTCAGAATCTAGTGAGATTTGTTGCCAACAAAATTGTGGACCCTGATGAACTGGCACCAACAATAAACCCTTTTCCAAATCTGTCGTTTGTCCAATTTTGCTTCATTCATCGTGAATATCATTCTTATACCTTACTTATACTAGAATGCTAACCATTTGCAACCCATGTCGTAAAAAAATTGCGTACTTCATCCATACCCCACATTCAAATGCAAATCTCAAAGTTTTCTAATACATTGGCTTGTGTGTGTATATGTTCTATAATTTAAAATAAACTTGCACAAATTTCCAGAGGTAGTAATATACAACACTACTGCCTTTATCACGCCAATAATGCATAATCGAAGGGGGAAAATAATTAAAACAAAAGAGTTGGTTATAGATTTAAACATATATGAACAAGAATACAATTTCTAAATGCTGAGTATTGTTCAAGAAATACTTTTTTATATTTTTTAAAACTCATATATTAGTAGGAATAATGTTTTTATTCGGTCATATAAAACAAATAAATATTCCACATGGATTTTTCAACTTTTCCATTTGGATTGATTTGATGTGCTTGGAATCTTACCAATACTTTTCAGATAAAATAAGATAAGGTGTATCAAAAAAGTATAAGAAAGTCATAACTCTACATTCTCTCGGCAAAACATTAAAAGCGCTAGCAAAAAATTACTTACTGTTAAATATAAGAGAAAAAGCTTAAAAGTCGAACACACATTAAAACTATTAATAACTTCTAAAAGAGCCGGGTAACATACTTACACAACGTCGATGAAAGAGAAAAAATATGACTTTTTAAAAATATATCCACACACATATAATATTGGATTAGGGAAATGTAAAAATGGTTCTAGTTGGAGCGGAAAAACATAAATGTCAGTGCTATTTTTACTATTTATATCTTGGCTTTATATATAGCGAGGGGTTTTTCTAGCAAGACAGAATTTTTAGTTCAGGCAGAACATCGTAAAAAAGCAAGTCGGGGATTATTTCTTATACAGCTGACCAACGTAACCAAAAGAAAGAGACTAGGGATAAAATTCTTTAGTTCTGTCTGCAGTAAGAGTGGAACATAACAAACGCATGATAAAGTCCCGAAGGGGGAATATTTGAAAAGAATTCTTTTTTGTTGGAATAACTGCGTTTTAAGAAGATGACATGATTTGCCAAGGAAAAATAGAAAAAGGAACTACGATGATGGAGTGTTTAAGAAGACGTTGTTAGTGCTCCATTTGTTGTGTGGCGATACAAAAGAGAAAAATGTTTTGTATTGTCATTTTAAGTGAAGGTAAAGGAAGTGAAGATCGTTTGGTATGTCACATCAAATCATCGTAGGATCCATCCATTTTTTTTCTGCTGTTTGGAATAAAATGGTCATTATATTTTGAAAAAGTTTGTATCTCTTACAAAATCGTTTTTAAAGTTTCCCGTTTCATTTAACCTAAAAGTATTCTTTTTCAAACTTATCTAATGATTTATGATAAGGGAGGTCTTATTCCGTACCAAAAAGTTGTTGTCTCGTTATATTTTACAAATATTACTCTGTTGCTCCTATATCTTTAGTTTATAGTAGTGTTTGAATATATATATATATATATATATATATATATATATATATATATATATATATATATATTATAAACGCGAAAGTTTGTGAGTCTTTCACGCAAAAACAACTTAATGTACACTCATGTCCATAAACTAAGGATAATTCAGAATCACACTGAAATGGAACACTTAAAATGAAAATTTCACGTGTAGAATTATCCCACACATCTTGAAGAAGAATATGCAAAGTACAGGAAACCACCAGATGGGGCGGATATTGCGTCACAATGACGAGAGTGTAAGAGATGGGTATAGAAGGAATGGTGCCAAAGAAGTAAAATTGTTCACAAGCGCTTTAAAAGCCTATCAGTGAAATAACCGCATAGTTATGGCACAAAGGAAGCATTTGGATGATTTTTTACGTGGTAGAATTATTGGACGACTGGAATGTGGACGTACCCAGCTGGAAATATCCGAGGAACTTGGAATCGCCAAGAGTGTCATCTCCAGGCTTTGGCTACGATTCCAAGATGGTGGTAATATGAGTAGATGTTAAAGCACAGGTCGCCACGGAGTTACAACGCCAAATGAGGACCGGTATTTGGCAGGTACAGCCAAAAGAAACAGACGGAGCACAGCATCAGACCTGTCCCGTCAGCTCTCTTCAGCTACCGTTACGGCAGTTTGAAGGCAGACCGTATGCAGACGCTTAGGGCACATTGGTCTATATGCTCGTAGGCCTGTCAGATGTGTTCCACTTACCGCAACTCATTATCGCCTGTGACTAACCTGGAGTAGAGAGCATGCATTGTGGACACCACAACAGTGGTCGTGTCTGATGTTTTCTGACGAGTCCAGGTTTAGTTTGCAGTCTGATTCTCGCCGGACTACAATATGGAGATCGCAAGGTACCCGTTACCACCAAGAGAACACCATTGAATGACACCGTTACGGTGGTGCAGGATGGCTCGCGTTTGGGGAGGAATTATTCTTGATTCCAGAACTGACCTGCATGTTTAGAGTGCAACGATGACAGGCCACATCTATCGGGAGGTCATTCTGGAACAACATGTACGTTTGTTTCGGGGCACCATGGGTGCTGAATTTCTGTTTGTGGATGGCAACGCCAGCCCTCACCGTGCAAACATTGTAGAGAAATGCCTTCAATCGGAGGATATCACCCGTATGGATTGGGCAGCATACTCACCGAACTTGAATCCAATAGAGCATATGTGGGATATGCTTGGGCGACGAATTGCAGCCCGTCAACCCCCTCCCACCTGTCTACCGGAACTTCGGAGGGCATTGCTTAATGAGTGGTGTAATATTCCTTAAAATCAGATTGATAATTGGATACGCAGCATGCCTAGGCGTTGTAAGGCCTGTATTGCATCTATTGGGAGACATACTCCGTATTAACCATCATACTAACCATGTTATACTGCTTTTTGTAAATAGGTTGTTTTTTGAAATTTGCTCCAGGGAGTAAAAATCGCAATTTTTATTAATTATGTCAAACATATAGCATCTTTTTTGCTCTTTACCTTTTGTTTAATAAATAGACTTTACAAATAAGTCAAATTTGTTTTGCTTCTGTCTCTTTCTTTGCCTGAACTTCATTATCCTTAATGTATGGACATGAGTGTATTTTAATAAAACTTTACAGTAATATAGCTTATACATCAGAATAACACATAGGGTATAATTTATAAAGATATTGTAAGAAGTGTTCAAATTTTAACGATATTTGTTAAGTAAGTAGGAAAAAATTCTGCCTACTACAAGCAATTCTGGCGTGCGCTGCAAAAAAGCCCACGTCAGCATATATCTATCTTTAGTTTGTGAAAGAACTCTTTTAGTTTTGGCTACGCAAGGCGCTAGCTTCTAATTAATTCATGTAAACAGCATAATCCTTATTTTTTTTATTTCAGAATAAAACTATGTTTTGAAGGGAGAGTTTGTTATAAATCTCTCTTTATTTGAATGTTTTTTTAATGATTTTATTATGCACATTTGGTAGTAAGAAATTGATCTTTTTTCAAAATAAATACTTTTATTGCTTCTGGTACTTACAGTAGATAAACTTTGTCTTTCACACTGCATCATTTGGGCATATCTCCATAGTGTGGTTGTGGTTAGTAGTTAATTATAACTCTATAATTTTAATTGAATAGGCGGACATTGCATTTTTTTAAGTATAAAAATAATTACAACTACTGTACTGTATTTTTTGGAGTGAATGGATATTAACGTCGCACTGTTCAGCTACACGAGGGATTTTGGCAACGGACCACGTAATTTTGAACCATGGTCAAGAGACGTGGAAGAGATTTGAGCTGGCACCCCTTTCTCCTCACTACCACACCACGCCAACTTAGAAGGAGTATTCTACCAATACTTAGCAGGAATGTTTTTTGAAATCCACTCTTCCAAGATATATGGCAGCAAGGGTTTTATGATGAGTATTTTAGCGGGTAAGGCGAACAGTTTTGCAACAGATATGCGTTTTCAGCTGACGGCGTTTTCAGCGGATTGCAAAGATTATTATTTTTGCCCCGAAAAAATAGTTTTTTTCAAAATTTAAGTGTCTTATGTTTTTGTATGTAAATGAAGACTTTAGAAAATGATTTGACTATTTATTTTAAGTGAACAGTGTATATAATTAATTTTACAGTGGAATATCTTTAATTAATTTATTATCTCTAACGGATTAAATTTCCCAAAGTGGAGTATTTTGTTTATGTATATCCCTTAATTTTCAATGTAGTGATCCAAAAAAAAAATATTGCATGAAAAAACTACAGTAAATCATAATGCGGTAGATGAAGCATTAACGTGCATCGTTCCCATACACGGCTGGTCTTACAAAGCTCTAATAAAGCTCGAGCTATGGAAGTAGCTAGATATTTGCCAATTGGACTATCGTTATCACTTCGCTGTGTTTTTTCATTGAATCTCTATTATAGCCATTATAATTTAAGAAACGGCGTTGCTTGCGAATATTACAATTTTAACATAAAATAAATACAACAGAAAGTAATATTAATGTATTTCACTTTCAGATATAAATTATTTACACAATTTTAAGCGTCCATTCCGCAACACTTTTAACAATGTGTTACTTTTGCTGAGCAGAGATCAGCTTAGGGAGGTATTTTCAAAAATCGACCCTCAAGAGTGTCACAGGGAGTTATAAACAAAAAAAAAATCCTTTTTATCAGCTATTAGATCTGCATACTTAAAATTTCCCAAAGGTGTTTTCTTTGCTTTTCTTTTTTTTGTTTAGCTGAGATATGTAAAAAGCTTTTTTTGTTTAATTTACAATTAACGTAAAATTAACTCATTAAGAACTTCTTTATTCTTCAATCTGTATTGTTTAATTTTTCAGTTCACCCGTGCGAAGAACGGGTATACAAGCTAGTATATATATATATATATATATATATATATATATATATATATATATATATATATATATATATATATATATATACTAGCTGAATTAAATAAGTAATATGTGAAATTTTATGAGGCATATTTAGAATACATAAAGTAATGATTCTTCAAAACTGTGAAATTCACTACTTATCACTAAATTATTTCACCTTCCAATAACTTAACACCATTTTAAGTCATATACAAGGTGTGTATATTATGTACATTGTTTAAAAATTCAAATCTAATGAATTGGATTGTTAATAAAGGGTCTGCACAAATATAAATCTCATAGGAAGATTTTAGAAGAAAATTGGGAGTATCATCATACATTGGATATAATGTTATTAGCTTACTAGTCTAATAAAACAAAATACAAACAATGTAAGATATGTTTCAACTTGTGAATATTTTTTTACATTTTGCGAATAAGTGCTGTTTAATAAAACTTTGTTTCGATTAAGCACTAGAAGATGAATCGAAATTCGTACTAGAATAGCGAGATGAGTGAGCAACAAACATTATAAAAGCTACCTGATTTATTAAAGCACTTTCAGAGATCCCAACTATTAATATGAAATAGGTATAAAACCAACTATAGAAACCTACCAAAATATTAAATACATTTAACTATCATAGACAGTATCGAAGTTCGCCAAGCAGCATTCGTAAGTACCACAACAAATTCACTAGTCTAATTTTCTAAAAAGACTATCTAAATTCGTAACTTCTAATTGTCAGACAACTACCATTTCTTCATCTAATATACGTATAATATATGTATAATTCAATTTACTATTACATTTTACAGTCAAAACCTTTTCTTTCTTCGTTACTTCAGCTGGCTTCAAGTAACGATGCTAATTTTACATATCACGATTCCTTTAAAAGGCGAGGGTTCTCAAATTAATCAAAAATATTTGAGAGCCCTAGAAGCTAATTGAAAGGAAAAGAAGGCGCGAGAATCAGCTACAATACAGTTTCCATAATTTACAGTGAGGTACTATTTGAAGTCATAAGACCAAACAAGAAGTTTTATTTTCATATAAATTTACTCATTGCTTAATCATTTTAGTTGTAACTTTTTAGTTTTCTTGTTTGTTCAAAATTATTAAATGGCCTCTGTAGTTGATTCAAAAACCGGTGAGAAATCATCCTCAATGGCATTTCAACTTTCACCATCATTAACAAACCAAACAAACTCCTATATTTCATTTGTTCGTTGTATGAGTAATGCAGACATTAATCATCAACTGTCACTTTTCCATTTAAAAAAAAAACTAAACTAGTACAGTTTTAATATATGATACTGCATTTTTACACACAAAAATGTTTTAAAATTAAAATATATTAAGCATGAAAGCTCTTTCTTGAAAGAAAAAAAAACAGTAAAATAATCCCTTGACTCTCGTTTATACATATTTTAAACTATCGAACAAATTTTTTTTCTAAAAGGCAAATGAGCTTCAAAAATACTTTGTACGTTATAATAAAGAAAACTGAATAAAATTATACCTAAGAAACAAAATTTATGGGGTAATATAGCATCTGAGATTAATTATCTTTTTTCTTTTGTATCCTCAATTAATAAGTGAATTTGTTCAGTGTGATCATGGCACAAATCAATAACGGGCTGATACAAAAATTTTGGGTGTGTCTTATTGATGTCAAGAAGAGAATCATGTTTGTAAGAAAAATTTGTATAGCTCAGTACATAGAAAAAAGTATTACAAACTAAAATTTAAAAAAAAAATCATTGAAAAATTTTGAAAAATTTTGAGGTTTACAAGAATAAATAAACTTTAAAATAAAAATCAATGGAAATCATAATGTTTAAAGGATTTATAATGAAGATCAAATGCCGTAGAAATAAAGAAAAATCCTGAAATAACTTAAACGCCTTAAGGATTTGATTTTGTAATGATTTTTATTAGCTACAAATTATAACTAATTGAGTGAGTGAATATTAACGTCACACTGTTCAGCTACACGAGGGCTTTTGGCGACGGACCACGTAATCGTGAGCCATGGTCAAGTGACGTGGACGACACCTGAGCTGGTAGCCCTCTCCTAACTACCACACCAACGAGAGGACGTTTGAGCTCTCGACAGATTTAACGCGCATTGCGCCCCTACACGGCGGGTCTTTAGTGGTAATGGGCTCGAATCGTGACAAGACCAGCCACGATCCGACATCTTGACCATTCGGCTACGGCGGCCACATAATTTATAATAATAAAATACAAATAAAGATTAAGCAAAAGTATAGATTAGTCAAGGAAAGTTTTGAACAAAATTCTTCTTATATGTCAAACTAACTTTTGTAAAAAAATGTATTAGGATAAAATACACGTTCCACAAAAATCGAAGTGGAAAAACTATCAGAAAACGTTTAAGTTTGAAAATTTTTGAATGTAAATACTTCTTCAGATCCCTTAGAACTACTACGTATGTCTTGCCGAACTTTCGAAATTTTCTTAACTTACTTTTTGGAATAATTGTATTTTTCGATAAAAGGAAAAGAACCTCCCTCCCGGTTTTATAATGTAAATAAAATAGAGTAAAAAAGCCCTGATTAAATTAGGAACGGTTTAGGTTCTTTCATGTGTGTGTGTACATCTATTTTGTCATGGTAGGTATACTTTTGAAATTATCTCGAGTTTTTATTGATTCAACGATGGATTTGATTTCGTAGAGTAGCCTATGTAGTTGAAAGTCTCAAGGGAGGAGAATTGTGGTGAACACCGATACATCACTATTGATTTTTTTTTAATTTACCGTCTGCTCTTTGTAATTTAATATTTAATTCGTTTTGAACTATATCGTTTGGTGTATAGTATATAACTGAACTCAAAAATGGAGTAAAAGAAAAATTTCTTTCCGATTAAATAAAGTTAGTGCTTTCTTTTATCATTTTTTCCAATAATTTATTTTCATCAGCTTTGAGGAAATAATCCGAACAGGATTTCTCCCAATAAGAATAATTTTAATGAAAAGAGAGATTTAATGAAAATTCTAAAATAAATAAATACAAATCTAGACTTGCTTAAAAAGTGCCTAGTACAACGATGCAAACTGCACTATTCTCATTCACAAGGTGTAAGAAATTACACACTGTCTACATGTTCAAAAATTGGAAAAATGTCGACTATAAAGTGTTTAACCCTTTTTCGACCGACGGTACTTATAAGTACCACTCTCTTTAAAATGACGTAGAATAACCATTTGTACGAATATTCTGACGATATTTAGCAGGAATATTCTATGAAATACACTCGATCAAGATATATGTCAGCACGGGCTCTATGGCGAGTATTTTAGCGGGGAAGGCGAATAGTTTTATAGGAGAAATTGTGTTTTCAGCTGCTGGCATTTTCAGCGGATCGCGAGGATTATCATTTTTGACCCGAAAAAATAGTTAATGTCAAAATTTAAGTGTCTCGTTTTTTTTAATATAAATTAAGGCCTTAGAAAACGATTTGATTATTTATTTTAAGTGAACAGTGTATATAATTAGTTTTACAGTTGAATATCTTTAATTAATTAACTTTAGCTAATTTATTTCCCCAAATTGAGTATTTTGTTTATGTATATCCCTTAATTTGAATGTAGTGATTCAAAAAAAGAATATCATATGAAAAAATCTGCAGTAAATCATAATGCGGTCGATAAAGGGTTAATGCATACAGCCTATCATTAGGTTAAAAAACCGAAAGAATTGGGGAAAATGATGCAAAAGAAGAAAAATTAATATTTCCCCGCATATATTCTAATTAAAGCTCAATTGATTTTTTCCAGCTATCTAATAATACTAGAATAAGATGCTTTCTGAGGAAACATCACGCAATAAAATAAATTAAAGGTAAAAAGCATTACCTTACCGTCGTTAAATTTTTTTTATGTTTTATTTCTTTTTAATGTTAAAATTCTTACAGTGATGTTTTTTTAAATGTTTGTTATTGAGAGAACGCAAACTTTTTCCTTTATTTCAATACACTGTTCTTGCGAAAAACTCTCTATATACCTGTACTTGAGAACAATCAGATTAAACAGAGTAATTTGAAAATCCTCAGTAAACGCATTTGAAAGCCTTAACATATTGTTTAGGCAAACAAAATATAAAATAATATTCTTAGAATGCGTTTTCTTACTCTGATAAAGAATTTCGAACGTAAAACCAATGTTGACATTGAACGTTTCAAAGGTTTGAAAACGTAACGTTTTCAAAACGTATAATCACAAAAATGTTATATAAAATTGAATTTCTTTGAAATTTTTACTATTTATACATATGATTTAAGAAACAGTATGTATTTAATTTGTGTTTCTTTTTGTCATTCAAATTTTCCATAAATATTTTTAACAATATTTATATTTTTTTCGGATATAGAATTAGTTTAATATTTTATAAAAACTTTATTATTTAGAAATAAATATTTTTAAAAATATATTCATTTGAAATAAAATCCTTGCACAGTAAATATTAGGTAAGAAATGAAGTTCAGAATAGAATTTGATGTTAAAGAACGAAAACTAATTTTAAAAATTATTTCTTACTCCTAATTACTTATTTATGTATTTAAGGTATCTGACTACGTTCGGAACCGTGATTTAAAAAAAAGCGCATAAATGGATAACTTTCATGTTATTTAGTGTCACTCAGATTAAAATACATGAATAAAATTATTTTAAGGACATTTTGACAAAAAAAATTGTTTAAATATAATATTTTGGCAAAAAATTAACTTAGAATAATCTTTCTTCCAAATATTCTCCTTTTGTGAAAAATGGTTCTATTATAATAATAATTTGCCTGTATATAGCTCAGACCTCTCTACAGAGGTTCAACTAGAATTCTTGGAAAATTCACATTATTTTGCTAGTTACCACCAATTGAAATAATTATTCGCGTTTTTTTCTTAAAATTGCTCCCCTGTGTTGTCGTAAAATATGAATATACCCAATTCTATTTGAGCCTCTGAACAGAGGTCTGAGCTACATACAGGCAAATTATTATTCTAATAGAAGCATTGTTCATAAAAGGAGAACATTTGGTAAAAAGATTATTCTAAGTTAATTTTTTGTCAAAATATTGTATTTAAATAATTTTTTTTTGTCAAAAGTCCTTAAAACAATTTTATGCATATATTCTAATCTAAGTGACACTAAATATCATGAAAATTATCCATTTATGCGCTTTTGAAAATCAAGGTTCCGAACGTAGTCGGATACCTTAAAGTCTAATTGCAAATCATTAACTATATAAGAAATATACCTAATATGAGTAATTTATAATCTGAGTATAACTTTTTTAAGGAAATGATTTATTACTGCATATACTGCATTCATACATTATTTGAGAAACTTTAATTTATTAAGGATTAAATTTAAATTGAAATTCTTCATGTACCTTTAAGGAATGTACACACCGCATACAAAAACACCATTAAAATTTGATGACAATAACTCATGTTCCGTCAAGAAAACTTTGATATTAAATCATTATACAATCTGATGTTTCATGAAAAAAGATTTTCGAAATGAATTGATTGAAGTCGAGTTTACTTTATTTTAAAGTGACTGAAATTTTATTTTTGTAATAATCATACTAGTTTATTTCTCAGGTTACTTAACTCTTTTTTGAAGACCTTACAAAATTAAGTATTTAACCCTCTGAGTGGTTAG
This sequence comes from Trichonephila clavipes, assembly GCA_019973935.1. Lineage (NCBI taxonomy): Eukaryota > Metazoa > Arthropoda > Arachnida > Araneae > Nephilidae > Trichonephila > Trichonephila clavipes. The sequence goes on from BMAU01021435.1 coordinate 1,491,115, forward strand.
CTTCCTCCTGAAAAGTTATTCCGAAAGCGTTTACTCTTATTTTGCCATTCGCTTTAAAAATGCAACAGACTTCTTTCTTTTTCCGCTTTTAAAACTTTGGAGGTCGAACGGGGACAATTTTATGACTCAGTTCGGTCCCTTTGTAAAGTTAGAACCAAGAGATCAATCGTTTACAGCTAGCTGTCAAGTTGCCTTGGGTAATCTTGTTTGAAAGTTGTAGAGCAACTGGGTCGTTTCCCCTATATGTTTAATCACAGTAAAATTAAAACAAAAAGAAGGGTGGAGTAAAGGAAATAAATAGTGTGTTAGAAGTTGAAAAATAATTATATTTTCTTCAAACAAAATTTATTTTTCTGTCATGTTTTAAAAATTATATATATATATATATATATATATATTGGTATTGCGATTTGAACCAGAAAAAAGCATCCTGTATTCATTTTTGAATATGAGAGTAAGAAAACGCGCTCACTTTCCTGTTTTTTAAAAAAGTAATGAGGTAAAAAGAGCGAAGGCCCTATCTCTTTTTTTTAAACAATAAGACAATAAATGGTGAATACGGTGATATACATATGACGATTATATTTATGAAATAAAACCGATCTTTCACTATTCAATTATATTTTTAATTTAAAATAACATGAAAAGATTTCAATACTTTTAATTTATTTTAATTAAAATCATATAAATGATATTTTTATGTTAACTGAATATTTTTCGGAAAAAATCTAAATTTTCATTCCTAGTGTTCTTCTTTTCGAACTTCTTGTATTAAATAAAAATTTCTTTTCTACATCGGCATTTGTGATGGACATAACACACATTCAGTCAAAAAATTTTAATTTAAATGGGGGATATACTTCTTCAAATGCGTATGACAGTACTTCTAACCATATTCTACTCAAGTTTAATTTCTTATCATTCTGTTTCTTTTGTTACAAGGAAAAATGTCCCACATCAATAACTACATTTTCAAACAATTCAGTCATTACAAATTCTATTGTGAGAAAAGTTCTCCCTAATTAATTTTGTCTTTCAAAACAGTACACTTAAAACAATTTTGTTCAGTGAAGTTAACCGACAGTTCCACAATGTATCCATACCAAATTTTAAAAACAATTTTAACATTTTGAAATGTATCCTGTATTAAATTTTTTGAGTATACACAAATATTTCCGGCTGTATGGAAGACATAGTATGAGATGTAGTGTGTGATTTTGAAAGAATGTTTTCGTACATGTAGACTATTTTTGAAAATTTAAATATCACTAAAGCTGATCATATAACTGCAAATGAGCCTTTTTTTAATGTGTGCTGGTATCAAAATAAAACACTTTACAATATTAAACAGCCTATGGGTTTATATTCAATATCAAACTATTCGCAAAATGGTTTACAACTTCTATTCAAATTGTAAATAAACTGAAATATAAATATATCTTACTGCAGTCAAAAATATTTATAATATGTAAATATCTTATTCCTCCACTTATTTCAGTACATTTTAAAAACTGTAGTTGAATGCAATTTTTTATATTTATAAACGAGGCATAAAAGCTCACACAGTCGTAAAAATGTCTTTATCATTTTTAAATATACTACTATAAAACGTATATGGATTGTAAGATCAGTTCTAAAATCCTAAAAGCTTTTAGAGGAGCAAAAAACATGTATTTTTGGATTGATCAAAATTTTAATATAATACACAAATATACATGTTATTAAGCAAATACATTTGAAAAATCAAACTTCCTTCTGAAATAAACGTAATTGAAAGAAAAATGTTTAATTGCAAATGAGTGGAAATACATGTTTATCTAAGGGGTATCCCCAAAGTGAGGCAATCCTCAAACATAAAACTCACACTCAGTGGCACAACAATCCATGAGGGCCAGGAACTACTATGACCATCCCAATATACGAGTACGTGACCATTGGGCGTTGAGGTGCATGAACAGATGTTCCGATTTGGTGGTCTGTCTGAAGAGAGACCTTCAGTGTTTAAGACCCCAAGCAAAATTGGTACTCATTTGTCGACTCAATGTAGTGGGGATGAAAGGCAGAGACGATCTTGCCCAGCCCGTTAATAGAACCCAAGACCTGTGGTGTGGAAACCCGATACACTACCACTCAACCCTATTCGGTGAAAAATAAAACTTTACGTTGGAATCTTATATAATTCCCTAATGAATGAGGGAGTCCAAACTTTTTTTTCATGTAAACTGTTTAGACGAAAATGGTTAATTATGAACATTTCACAAGTTGCATAAATTAAAATTAACTGTTATAGTTTACATAAATTTTTAAGAGTGTGCAAAAAGTGTATTTTGGCTGCACGAATTAATTTTAAAAGGAATAGGGTTACGAAAAAGTAGTGCAAATCTATCTAATGTATGGTTGGTTACCTTTAGATATTGTCAAACACAACAAAGTATTGGGAGCCAATTCCACAATTCATTGTTATAAAAATGTATGGAAAATTACAAGACTTAGTTTTTGCATTTGAATTATATATATTTATTTTTTTCCTGAGAGATTTAAAAGCTAGAGCGGCATCCATCAAAACTGCGGTTCCCTCTCTGTTTTTCCAGATCGCCCCTGACTAAGCCGGCTCTGCCATAGTAAGTGAAAATGCCGTATTTTGTTTGTCAAGATCATTTTATAGCAGACTGCATTTTTCATGTACTTTAGATGGTCGTTTTATATTTTCTACATCAAAATCTTAATGTCTGAATTTAAAATTACATAAAATTCTTGACATTCGCATCAATGACCACTATAATTTTTATTAGTATATGAATGTGTCATCAAACGATTACATGACTATTATTAACATATTATTTTAACCATTTAATTAATATTAAGTATAACATAACGCAGACAAATTTTCTGAACTTTAAAATAAATATTTCGAAAACTACTTCAGATATACTCAAAAGTTTTCACTCCTACGCTTTAGCTTCTCAGTTTTGCTTATATGTAAAACTTTATTGTATATTCGTCGATTTTTTTAGTATATTTTTTGCTCTTAGCATGCAGTTTTCAACTGCATTGTATGAAATCTTCGAAATATATTAAAAGATACCAAAGAAGCTATATAATAAAATTTGAAATTTTTATTATGCTCAAACAATTGCTAAAACTTATGGTAAATAATTTTTAACCGCGCGATGCATTTTTTTTTTCGAAATTTCAAATGGAATTTCTAACATAAAATTTCTACCTTTATACGGTCGAGATTCCAAAAAATATCCAGATTTTAATTACATATTCAGTTAGCCTTTAAAAAAAGATAAACGTTGAGGTATTTTGCATAAATAGATATTTTTGAAGAATAATTTGAATGTTTTTGAATAGCTCGAATTTAAAATTGATTTTTATGTTTATTTATATGCATAAATGTCTACTGTAAATGTTTCCGTATATTTTTGATTACCATTTATTCAAACATTCAAGTTATAAAAAAAATGTGGGAAAATGTTCATTCATGTTGTCTTTGATGTTAACTGAAGTTTAAGCACTAAAAATTCAAATATAATTCGGTGTATTTTAACAATATATAACTAGGCACTGTACGTAAACTTCCCTGAACACTTGGGCTTTGAAATCTAAAAAAAAAAAAAAACTAGTAGATCTTAATTTTTTTTTTTCGTTATTATTTTTATCAAAGTGTAAGAAAATGTTTCAAATTATTTGATGAAGTTTAAATTTATTCATTTTTAGTGGTTGGAAAGTTGAAAAGGTTTCAAATTTTTAAAGTTTTTGGTGTTTTATTAATTTTTTTGGAATCTTATAATGAAATAATCATGTTTCAAAAACTGAAAGCATTGATTAAGATAAGAAAAATGAAGCGAAAGAATATACTTAAAAAAAGATAATTTGTTTAACTATATAAAATAGCAGATTGCCCTGACACCCCCCAACTTGTTACAGTTTCAAATTAATATGAAACCAAAAGAGAATTGTAAATAATTTTACTTATGCGTTGGGACTTTTCAAAACTTTTAATATACAAGGTAACAAACACTTCCTGGGGTCTAAAGAAATTTTTCCCCGATTTTTTACGATTGTTCCAGGTTCAAAACACGGGGTTCCCTGCGAGCCATAAAACTTCCTATCAGTGTCCTGCTGTGTTGCCTCCACCGTCCCTAATTATCTTTCAAGATGTTATACCTTTAAAAGGGGGAAAGCATTTCAGAGAAAAGTATGGCTAATCCGCTTTTGAAAATGTTACTTGAAGGCAAAAAAAACCCGTGCAGTGCATTTTTAAAGTATCTTTACAATGACGGAACTTTCCGTGCTAACCGCTTGGAGGGTTAAATTGTTTTAATAAGCAAATGAATGTTTTAAGGTTTATTAAAAGTAATATACTTTATGTTTGATATTATCGTAAGAATAAAGTTAAACTGAAAGGTAGAAATTTCAGATCTAATAAAAATTTATTAAGAAAACAAAACCTTTATGTTTCATTAAACTGTTGAAATTAATCCCATTTAAGGGAAGCAGTCTTAGCATTTTGAAATAGTATTTATATTTTCTCATACAAAGCAACTTTTAAAACTCCTTTTTCCTTCTTTCATAGAGAGTGAGAACTCAACATTTGTGGAGAAAATAGATCCTTTCTTTTGATCCGCAATGAAGAATTGTTTCTTTCGAATGCTACTTGATCAGAGCTCTAAGAAAATGGACTTAGGATTTGATCTTTTTTTCATCATAAAAGGAACTATCACTATTTCCCCTGAAGGAGTGAGAACAAGAACACACCGAAGAAGAGAAACGCTCATTCGTGAAATAATTGAGAAAATAGCATTATGTTTTTTTCTTTTTTAGGAAGAAGACAATTTTAGATATGTACTGAACTACAGAAGATCTAGAATTGTTTGTTCATTGTTTAATTTTCTGCAATTCTGTAATAGGCAGTTTTTATTTAGAGATAAAAATGATGCAATAATTTTGTTAAAAACTGCTTCAAAAAAAATTCAAACTCACTTTATTATACAGCCAATTTAAATTATAGTTTAAATGCATTTTTTTGGATATTTGCGACTGAAGTAAATTTTATTTAAGACGTATAAAAACCCATTTTTCTTTCTTTAATTATTTTAAAAAACGAGGAAAATATATAAAAATAAATTCTAGGATTAAAGTATATATATGAAGTATAAAACTTAAATCTCAAAACTTCTCGAAACTGAAAAAAATATTTTATTTTTATTTGTCTTTTATTTGTTGTATACACTATATATACTAACGTTGAGTTAGTTTTAAAGAGGAAACTTAGGAAATTAAAAGCTAATGAAAAATGTATGAAGAAAAAATTTACTCTAATTCTGAAATATTATAATTGGTACTCGGATATGAAAACAGATTATTGAAAAAAAAATATGATGAAAATTCACTTAATTAGTTTTTTAACTCGTGTTTAGTTTCAGTTCTTCGTGTTCCCTTGATTCAATTATTACCGAAAAAATACGGAGGTTGGTAGTTTAATCCATGTTTTGAATGTTGAACATAAACTATTCATGAAAGGAAATTTTACAATCCTTCAATAAAAATATGACGTAGTTCCAAAATGAGTTAAAATTGCACCTGTTTTAAATTTAATCTCTATCTAGTATGTATTATGAAAAAGAAATGGAAAAAGGGATTTCTACGGAAAGGAATAATGTACATCAGGTTTCACGAATTATACTTTTTAATCTGAAGCAGCTTACTTAGTTTTTACAGTAATAACTTGCTTTCAATTATTTTGTCCTCTTAAATACGTGATTCTAAAACATATATACTTAAAATTTTTTAAATTACATAATTACTTTTTTTCAATACTAACTATTATAAGAATTTAAAATTATGATATTGTTGTTGGAAAGGTAAAAAAAGCTCTAAGAGCAAGAAATTATTTTTTAAAAGTTTGATTCCTCTAATAACTTTATAATAACATTAAACTGCTGTAAAAATCCCCAGTATATAATTCTTCATTGAAACACTGCTTGTAAGTGCATAAAATTTAATTTCAGTGATACTGATTAGATTCATCGATCTAAAATCTAAGAGTAAACTGAAGTGCATTAACTGAAAGAAGACTTTAAATTAGATCAAGAGAATCGATGTGGGCGGAAGATCCAACAACCGCTATTTCACCAAAGAAAATATTAAGTAAGAATTAACACCCGTATATTGATGTTGATATTTTTAAATGTAGTTTGTTATTCTCTTTGTAATAAAGAAATCTAATTCAATTTTTTAATAAAAAACAATGTAAGAAGTTAGAAAAAGAATTAAAAATATGTTTTTATGTAATGAATTGTAAATGGTTGTGTTAGCTATTTAAAGATCCTTTTTTATTATATTTGATAAAAAAAGTTATAATAAATCGTTTCCATTGCTGTATATTTCCTTCGAATCAATTGTATTTTCTATCAATGAATTTCTTCTGATTGTGCACGTTCTTCAGTAGTCAATTTCCTGCTAGGTTATATTATTTACTGTACTAAATATTTTCATGAAATTATTTACAAAGAAAAGTCACGTTATCAATTTTAGGCAACACACTATTTAACAAACCTACCAGATGATACTGCAATAAGATGGAGAACACAACAAAAGCTACGAACATACAGACAAAATGAGAACTGTGGATTTATATATTTTTCAAATTCTCTTTTTAAAAGAATCAGTTACCGTAACAGCTTTCATCAAGACAGCAAAAGAAAATGATTGATTTAAGCAAATACTATGTAACTATATAACCACGATAAGAGTTTTAGAAAATATAAACTAATCTCTCCAGAAGATATTTTAAGGTATACGACGACGTTCGGAACCGTGATTTTGAAAAACGTATAAATGGATAATATTTATGATATTTAGTGTCACTTATATTAGAAAATATATGTAAAATTGTTTTAAGGATATTTTGACAAAAAAAATTTATTTAAATACAATATTTTGACAACAATATACATACAATAACCCAGTTTCAAAATATTCTCCTTTTGTGAAAAATGCTTCTATTATAATAATATTTTGCCTGTTTATATCTCAGACCTCTCTACAGAGGCTCAACTAGAATTTTTGAAATATATAACTTAGAAGTGGGTTTATCCCTGTTTTACGACAACTGAGGGGAGAAATTTTAAGAAAAAAGAAGCCGGAAATTATTTTAATTGGTTGTAATTCTGAAAATAATGTGATTTTTTCAAAAAACCATTGTTGAGCCTCTGTACAAGTTTGAGCTATATGCAGGCAAAATAGTATTATAATAGAAATATTTTTCACAAAAAGAGAACATTTTGAAAATTAATCATTCTATGATAATGTTTTACCGAAATAATGTGTCTAAATATTAATTTTTGTCAAAATGTGTCCTTAAAACAGTTTTATACATGTATTCTAATCTAAGTGACACTAAATACCATGAAAATTATCCATTTAGGGTTTTTTTAAAAAAAATCACCGTTCCGAACGTAGATGGATGGATACCTTAACAAATGCTTTATTCTGAAACGCGTATTCTGATGATTAATTTATGCATTGATAAAAACAGTAAAGGTTAAAAGATTCCGCAGATGATTTAAATAGGAACACAATCAATTATACATAGGAATTAAAAGCAAGACATACAAACAATTAGTTCTATACATACCTTGAATTTTGATAACGTACAGAGTGCATGTATGAAGTCTTTGTGAATCCGATAAATTTCTAAAGTACTTTACACACACACACACACACGCACGCACGCACGCACACACGCACGCACACACACACACGCACGCACACACACACACACACATTTTATACTCTAGTAAAAGCAAAAAACACACTATTTCAGCTATTGAAATGGTCTGCATTTCCATTTTTTTTCAATTTATAGCAGTTTTGGAATGAATGATTGTTTGTTGGAATAACAAATTAGACTTATTGGAACGATATAATTAAAGTTTATATTTTTTTTATAGTTTACGATATCAAAAATTATGAATGTTATATCTTAGGTAAGTGAATTACATAAAAGGACATGTTCAGCAATATATTATTCCCTGTTTGAAACAAGAATAAAATTAGTAGGTTGAAATATGGTAATAGTACTTTTTTAATGTTTCAAACTTCACTTAAATCACTTCTGAAACACTAAACATACTCTACTAAAAGAAAACTATACATATATCATAAACAAAGTTTTGTTGTGCAATTACGATATTGCTCAACAAAACTTTGTTTATGGTATTGATCAATAAGCTTTAATTATAATATTGATCATAATTACGTTTTTGTAAGTATGAATTGCCTGTAAGCTTGCATTTACTTTACTGTCAGGGAATATTTATATTTGTAATGTACTTGTACATTTTTATATGTGTTTCTATTATTTAGTATTCATGATGAAAATCAAAATCTAATTTGAATTTCTCCTGAAGATCAGTATTTTCTTTTTATCAGTTTGTCGAAAAAGTTATTTTACTTAAAATGAGAATATATTAAAACTGCAACATCATGAAGGAAGAATGACACACACACAGAGAGACATTGAAATCATGTGGAATGAACAAAATTCTGGTATTTGCAAATGATTATCATTTAAGCGCAAGCTAATGACGCAGAAGGGAGAAACGACACCTCAAATTCTGTATAAAAAGTTCTACAAAGTGTATTTCTCGCTCTGAAATCGCATTTGAGGTGGTGATTGCTTAAGAAAAGAGAGAGAGATTGCGGTATATTACGTGTCAGAGACAAAAATAACTACCAGCCACGTGTTGGAATTTGATAGCCGTAGTACCACGGTCCAGTGCGTTTTATAATTCCCCAATTTGTGGCTCGCATTGGTTAGAATCTATGACTTCCTGAGGTTCCCACTGAACGTCATGAAAGATCTCAATGTCTTCCGCAACTAACCCCTAAAGGACAGACATGTTTTCAAGTAGACCATACAGGATCGTTCAGCTTCAGAGATCTTGAGTCAGGAATTTGACTTGCGTTAAGCACAACAAGTACCTGGGCGAAAAGATCAACGACATTCGAAGTGCTTGCATGGCGCCCATTAATGCATCTTTTCTTGACACCACTGCAGTGTAGAAACGCGGGACTACTGTGGTGTACCCACCTGAATACATTAGTGACATCACGTCTGCTCTTCAAATGAATACAGATTCAGTATGCATCATGATTGACATATCCATACCTGGAAACCCCGAAGAGAACGCACGTGATCTGCTTACCTTCGATATCATCATACGGGACTTTTACCTAGTGTAAAGGATTGGGCAGAAACTGAGAACACATGAACTCTCTCTCTCTCTCCTTCAGTTTACGTCATCGGCAATCTGAACAGCCAGCGATACATTTCGTATATTTTAAAGACGATGGTTTTGTCATATTTTCGAGGGCTTTTAGACGTCATCTCTCAACAAGTCTGCTCAAGATCGAATTTTATCCGTTGCCTTCTGACCTACCGGGACACAGAGGGTGTCCGGTTGTTACTTTGGCTAGTTCTACATATCTCTCACCTGTTGAAAACATTTATTCATATGTTGCTGAGAAGCTTCCCAGCAACTGTGATTGATGGAGTGTGGCATACACACAAAAATCAGTATGGAATACTTTGCGCGTATTTAACAACCAAGCTCATTTCGATTCAACGCCAAACCACCGTTTCAGCAGCCGAAGATGGCAGCTGTGTATACTAATGTCGAACCTTGTAAACTCACAAATTGTCGAAACATTTGCTAATGTTTTTCTTTCTAACATGCTGTATTAACACAATAGCTTATTTGTTTTATTCACTTTTCTATCTGGTGTTGCAATTAAAATGGCAATAATGGGATTGGGCATACAATATTCTATATTTTAATTAAAATTTACTTTATTTTCTTTCATACCGTTTCTTTTTGATGCGATTTCTTAGTACTTAACAGTTTATGTACGTAATTTAGAAGTGTTTTTTTCGATTAACCCTTTATCTACCAACGGTACTTATATATATAAGTACCACTTATATATATAAGTACCACTCACTTTAAAATGAACCATTTTACCATTTTTACGAATACTCCGACAATACTTTGCAGGAATATTCTTTTAAAAATACACTTTTCAAGATATATGACCGCACGGGTTCCATTATGCGTATTTTAGTGGGTAAGTCGAATAGTTTTATTGCAGAAGTTACGTTTTCAGCCGACATTTTGATCGGATTGTAAAGATTGTCCTTTTTGCACTTAATGACAAAAGGAACGTGTTTTTTAATTTTTTATATGTTAAGGAAGACCTTAAAAAACGATTTGACTGTTTATTTTAAGTGAACTGTGAAAATAATTAATTTTTCAGCTGAATAACTTTGTGGTACTTATAAGTAAGGACAGCACATTGGGTGTTAGAACAAGAACTTAGCTTTTTTTTGTCCGTGTAGTTTATTGTTGCTTTTTGTTGTGTTGTAGAGTCCTCTCCATAATGCAAAAGACTAATGCTGCTTTGGACATTTGCTTTAGCTTAACTTACTTATTTTGGTTTTTTTATTGTTTTATTTTAACCTTTTCAAAAAAAAGTTTAAGCTTTGAATCTGAGGGTTGTTTTTTCCCCACGTAATTAAAGGCAATATATATTCTTATTTGAAAAATTAACAATATTTTAATTTCTTTATGTGTAACTGAGATTTAAGAATAATAGAAGATTTTCAAGGTGCTTTTGTTATTTATTATTATTTCCTTTTGTTAGAATGTCTGGAAAAAAGAAAATGTCTTTTTTAAAGAGGTTTTGGATTTATTACAGAACCTACTATCTGAAATCAATGATATTCTAATAGATGATTTTTCAGATGAAGACGTCTCAGCAAATTATCCGCTGGAATTTTAGTTAGATTCTTAGGTTGACGATCAAGAGACTGAACTCAAGGTGCAGCTGTTCATGTTAAGAAAATACAGCATTTTTTACTCCAGGATGCAGTTCTTTAAAAAACATTCAATTGAAACTTCACTCAAAAAGCATAACGTGCAATGAATTTCTGTGTATTAATGAAAAAAAAACTGCTTCATCGAAAATCATCAAATTAAGTTCGTAAAAAAAGTAAATAAATTTTAAAAATTTAATAATCTTTAAAAATAAATATTTTGTGCTGTAAAATACTAGTGTTCTCTGGTTATTTAGCATTTTTAAGAGTTAAAACTGCGTTAAAAAAGTCATTCGGTCTTTTCATGTTACGAAAATATTTGAGATCTTTGTAGACTGACGGTACTTTAAAGTACCAATTTAATTAACAAGCTCTAACAAATTAAATTTCCCAAAGTTGAGTATTTTACTTATGTATAACACTCAATTTTCAATACAGTGATTGAAAAAAAATATTGCATGAAAAAAATTGCAATAAATAATAATGCGGTAGATAAAGGGTTAAATCATGACTTTGATAGCTCTTCATATACAAATTGTTGTACCATAATTCAAATAATATTGCCATAAATTAACAGATACGGATAAAAAGAAACATTGATCCATTTCTTATTATTGACATAAATTCAGAAGCAAAATGGAAGTGTATTTATAGGATATTTGCAAATAGAATCAAACTTACATCTTTACGTTACGTCTTGGGGTTATGGTACTGGAACAGAAATTGAAAATAAAATAGTTTTGTATGGCAACATCTATTGCTAAAGATAAGGAAGCTATATCTTCACTCAAATATCAAGCATTGGAAAAATCCTTTCATTATAAAAGTATTCAACTACAAACAAACCTTCATGATGTCTCAAAACAAGAATATAGATAAGCGAAAACTAAAATAGGATCTATCCGAGAAATCCATCGTGTTTACTGAATACATAGTAAAACATACTGAAATGTAAAACAATACATCTATATTATCAATACGAAGAAGAGGAAATAAAAAATAACAATTCATAGTATGCTGATCGTGATCCCACTGCAGCAATACAGTATATACCTTCCGGCCAAGATCGATAAAGCAGTGATTGAACTACTTGTATAAGCGAGAGACGATCTCTGTTCTTGAAGATAAAGGAATCCGAAAACAGTGGAAACTACTAAGAATGATTAATGGCGTTCAGACTATTCGGAATGTCAGCAGCAGAAGGTGGATGAGAAATGACAGTAATCTGATACCCGAGAAATATAATTTGGGGTTATGAGAAAACTTTATGAGGGTAAATGCTGCTCACGTCACATGCGATACTGAGTATCTGGTATAGAGGCTATATCTCTCAATTTGTAAAGAGGCATTTAATATTGATATACAAGCAGATGGCTTTATAAAGACACAATGCCGCACTGTTTATTTTGCTTGAGTATGAAGTTGGAAAGGGTGAAGGGTAGCGGTTTTGTATATTATTGTTTTAATGTGTGGTAAAAAGTATACTTAATGAAAAAAGTGTTTTATACTTTACGTGAATGCTCATATAATTGTCGTTGCTTAATTTCATTCACAATGAATTTAATTTTTGAAAATATTACATAAATGTCTTTTAAAATGGTAATTAAATTAGAGTTAAAAATCCCACAAAAATTTATTATATTTTCACATTCTTTTTTATGTACTTTTTCAATTTTTGCATAGTTAAAAATCCAAAAAAAAAAGCCTGAAAAGGAGGCCATAATACGAGTGTGTTTAAAAGATATCGGACCGCACAATTTTTCATGAATAAGCAAATTATGCTTTGAAAGCTGCTTGCAAAATTCTCTTTTTGCAATGGCCGTTTGTCGACAAAAGACCACCAGAATGAGAAGATGTAATTGAGTGCTATAGGAGTTTCGTTTTTTATAAAATGAAGGCTAAAATTGCAAAACGTTACCACATTGAAATTTGTAGAAAACTTGTGTATTTACAATCCATGCTAAATCGCAATCATCACATTGGAAACAACTAGCTTCCCTTTAGCCATGAAAAACAAGTAAGTTCACTGCAATATCTGAGTCATTCTGACCATATTCCTTGGCTCCAGTAACTTGATTTATAACGAGCAATCTTCCTACGGCAAGGCCATCCCAAAGTTTTACCAAGAAATTTGTGTAGCCTTTATTATGCTAATTAAATGGAAATGGCTGGACCAAAGCGCAATGGGTAATTGGCAGCTCTGCCACGAAAATGCACTCGCCAATTTTTTTACATTTCATGCAGTGCGCCCTTGGCAAACTAGTGGTCATGGTCACGAACGCGTCATGAGTTCTAGACTTTATGCCACTGAACACCAGCCTTGTAGAGAAGCAAAATCTTTCGTTGCCCGATGTCTTCCTTTGGTTATTGTGCGGTAGTTGGGAGAAGGTGAAGCTGGAGGTGAGACATCGCCCTTATCTTGATTGTGATTTTAAAGTACGAGGCCCGTCACCAAAAGCCTCCGTGTTGCATTATAGTGCAAAATTAATAGTAAACATTTTCTCACTCACATTTGATGCGGTTTCCTGGCTAAACACATCAAATTTGGGATTCACCAGGCTTTCGATACTCCTGACCTGTGACTTTTATCTCCCCAAGATTAAAATACTTCTGAGAGGGACCAGATTTCTGTCAAAATAAGATATACATAATATGACTGACAATTACACCATCTAAAAAGAGTCGCTCTAGTTTGGTCTTCTAATACAGAAGAATACTGGAAGTCCAAGAAGAAGTCTTTGAAGGAAATAAGTTTAAGATTGTTGTATTTAAAATTAAATATTTTTTATGCATGTAGAGAGATCGTTTATATTTCTTTATATTATTTCATATTTATGTCGAATGAGTGAGTGAATGAATATTAACGTCGCACTATTCAACTACACGAGGGATTTTGGCGACGAACTTCGTAATTCTGAACCCTGGTCAAGAAACGAGGACGACATCTGAACTGGTACCCCCTCCCCTAACTTCTACACCACACCAAGGGGAGGACATTTGAGCCTCGACATATTTAATGTGCATCAGCCCCCTCAGCACGGAGGGTCTTCAGGCTCAAACTCATAGTACACCGACCTTGATTCCGTTACTTTGACCACTAGGCTACCGTGGTCACCATTTTTATTTCGACATCTTCAAACCAAGGTTACCGGATAAAAAAAAGAATTTCGATATTAGAGTCAATTACCACACACATTAAATTTTGTATATCTTTTCTAGGTATTATTTCCATACCGAACAAAATTTTTACTTAATAATAAACGTAATAATGAGCTGTGTACATATACCATATTAAGTATTTTTTTTAAAAAATATAGAAAAATTATTTCGTTACTGAATGAATTTATCATGTTTCCGTTAAATGTAACCTTTTATTTTTCAACTTCTGAAGTTTATATTTAAATCAAAGAAGAAAGCTTTTGAAAGGAATTTCCTCGACTCCTAGCAACATCAAATATTTCAGATAGATACAAATACATTTTCTTCTTTATATTAAAAGTACTCAAGAGGAAATATCTTTCAACCACAAATAATGCTCCCATCAGTTATGATACTAGTTATTTGATAGATAATATTTTCCTCAATATGTTGAATTATATAAAGTATTGATATACTGGTAGATGCGTGGTTCGGAAATTGCACGATATATATTCTTTGTTTGTTCGAAGCGTTTGAGTGTGTCCAAATAAAAGATAAAAAGTGTTTAGTTTGGGGATGTGTAATAAAATATCACAGTTTTTATGTATATACATTGGTTAAATTATATTTAAGTGTACATTAAGTTTGTTGTTGTCTCATTCCACCGGATTTAGCCTGCGGCTAGATGAGGTCAATGAGCCCAAGAATCTTCAAAAAACTATACACAAGAAAGGGATTGGAGTAATTGTACTTCTCAGGACTCACACAATTCAACCGATGTTCCAGAGAGGCCTGTATTGAGTTGCAGTTGGTACACATCCAATCGGCCTTTTGTACATCAACAAGAACTATGTGTGTCTACTTGTAAGTCTGGAGATGGTAGACTGGACGACTCTATCCCCTTTGATAATAAGGACAACCCATGAGGCCTTTTTGTTACACCAGGTAATGAGTCGAGGGAATTTTTCATAGCTGCTGGTTTGAGATTTTTACCAATAGCTAAAGTCAGCAAGCTAAGGAGCTAAATCAGCTTCTGCCTTCGGAGGCTCCGTGTTTCTAATCTACTGAAGTTGTTCCACTTTACCTTTTGTCATGAGTACATTAAGTGAATAATCTTACTCAAGCGTTTGAGATTTTCTATTGCTTACGAATATAATGCTCAAAAACTTTTTTAGGATTTCCAAAATTGCATTCTAGTGTACAGAGAAATTTTGGATGCAATAAACAAAATTCGTGGAAAATCTGAAAGTCCCTCTTACTTCAATTGATATGCGCATTCATTACAGATGTTATCATACTTTATGTGTGTGTGTGTGTGTGGATTCTGCTTCTTCAAGTGAGCCTAAATTAATTTCAAATTGTTCGTTAAATATATTACGAGTAAAAGTAAACTGCAATTTTTTTTTTATTTTGCATGTTAAGGTGTTCCTAGATGCATTGGGAGAAAGAGATTGAAGTTTTTCAGTTGTAATTTCTTCCCATTTTTAAATTACCTTTAATTATTATTATCGAAGTCTTAAAAATTTTCCAATCGAAATATTCGAATTTGGAATTCGACTAATTTCGATTTAAGGTGATTTTCTTAATATTACTATAATTATAAAAGTTAGATAAGTATGGAAGTGGGAAAATGATTACTTCAAATAAAAACCTTCATTTCAATCTAAAGATTAGAAAAAATGAATTGGATGTAGAGAAAATCACAATCTCTTTATCTTTCAGTTTCAAGAATGTAAGAAGTAATAGTCCAAATTGGAGGAACGAAAGAACAATTCTTGACAATATCACTTTGAAACAAAAAATAGACGGAAGAAATTTTCAGAGCATATAAAATTACTCATCTCATTTTCACCATAATAAAGAAAATAGAAGAATTAACTATGATTCCAAGAATACACAGACATTTTTATTCAATAACTTGTTTCAGAGGGAAATCCAAACAATATGAAACAAATAGCTTTTATCAAAGCGAAAGTTAACGAAACTTTTTCTGATTGATAGTGGAAAAACTATAAATTTAATTTGTGAAGATATTTACATAAAGAACCATGCTCTCGAATTGAAACACAAAAAAATATTAAAATATTAGGAATTAAGAAAAAACATAAAATCTCTTGAATGCATTGACAAAATAGTTACTATTAATGAAGTTACATAGCTATTAAAATTTATATTGTTCGCTTGATTAAAGTGAACTTTATGAAGTGGTACTAGGAATTGAAATTTTCAAGCATAACAAAGTTTTTTCACATTGATATAAATAAAAAAACTTTCTGCAGATGAATACAGAAAATATCTCTTTTATGTATGAAAAATTAAATGTTCTGAAAAAATACTGATTAAGTTCAACAATATCAAAAACGTAATTGTTTGGGAAAAAACATAATGTATTTCAGGAGTCAAAAAAGAATCTGAGCAAGTAAAGAAAATATCAAGTTGCAAGCCACAAAGTTGGTGTACTGTACAAAAAAAACTTTTAATGGAAATTATCTTTGTCATCGTATAACTAAAAAGCATCGTAATACGAGAAACAAAAAGTTTCCTTAGTCTGATCATGTAAAACATGATTTAATAAATCTAAAGAAATAGATATATCTTTACAAGAAAAAAAATCGACAATAAAAGAAAAGTCTCTAGAATGGGCTAAATTCCTGACTGTCATATGATAAGCGGAATCACGTATTCTCCATTGAGTTCAAAACTGACATTAGACTTGTACTGGTTGTTCTGCTTGTAAAGTTTAGATAAATTAAAGTTTAATAATTGAGTAAAGATGTTCAAGTATTAAGATTCTTCACAACTGAAAAGAAAATTTTATATTATGTTTGAACTTTCAAATCAGGTTCAGTTTGTTTACCTATGAGCGTTATTACTGACAAATATGTACTTTTTTAAACATAAAAAGGTTACTGGAAATGCATGATTGCATTTATCATGTGGTTATGACGTCGCATGAGCTTATGAGCTGATTGGCTACAAATACGCGATTGTAATCATCCTGTGACTATGGTTATTAGCCCATTCATGTGACAACTAGCCCATTTCATTACTTGGAGAATTTGGCTTCCAAATCCGTTGAAAATGAAGTTGCTATGGAAACAGAAAGAGTTTTAAAATGGAAAAATAGGAATAGGAAATTATAGTTAAAAATATAAATTTGATGAATTTTATACCATATATAAAATTAACACTGTGCAGAACTTCTTTCTCTTAAAAGAACCTCTCTTTAAGAAATCAATATATCATCAAGAATTTATCTTCAGTATACATATGTGTATCAATTTAATTGGTGTAGTAGTGGCAAGGCAAAAATCCTCGTATTTAACAAAGTAGCACTTATTTAGGTATTTTATGTCGGGAGAGAGAATTAAGCAATTGCGCCGTTCAAATACCAAGTAACAAAAGAGGCAAAAAGATATCTTTTTACATTCAAAAAATTAAAAGATTAATAAGGAGTTTAGGAGAATCCTCTTCAAGTTTTCTTTAAAAATGACTGAAGTACTTAAATATTTTTTAAGTTTTTAAATAAAGGGGGAAATATTATTTTATATATCTTTTTAAACAGATAAGAGTGATAGCCGTAATATCCAGTTTTATGGCTTACAGCCATGCCATTGGCTCAAACATAGATTTCGGATAAAACTTACAAAATCGAGAAGATTCCAGCATATCAAATAGAACTAGTTTCTTGAAGTTCCTAACCCATATGTAATAGCCAAAAGGGAGCTCAGCTCAAGCTCAGGTGTTATTTTTGGTGTTTGATAGTGGTTTATAATTATGAGGTTTGTAGCCGAAAGCTCAAGAGGTGATATGAATAAAATAAGATACAACTATTTAATATTTACTGTGAGTAATATATATTAAAACATTCTAAGAACTTATTACAACAATGAATTGAAACTGAGTACTTGTCAGTTTAAATTTTGCAATAATTTGCACAGTATCAAATTAAAGTTGTTAATTATCAATAATCCCATACTTCCATAACCAGATTACGTTCAATAGGATTTATATGCAATTTCAATATTTATATTATTAAATACTATAAAAAGTTGTATCGCATATCTATTATAACACCCAAATAAATTAAATAGTTTGAAAACTAATTTGAAGTGAAACTTTGTTTGAAAGGGGAAAAAAACGAAAAGATTAATTAAAATCACCGTAATACACTTCACCCATAATCAAGCCTCCCGTATATCATTTTTTAAAAGAAATATCCTCTCAAGGTCTAAATACAGCCTTAAATTTATATACAATGTAGAAAAAAATGACGTCTATAAAAAGGAATTGCGTTTTCAAAACTTTGACAGAAAAAAAAGGGGCGGATTATTTTTGTTATAAAGTGCACGCTTTGGCAGAAACAAATTCGATGAAACTAAACTCTCCAATTGGTGTTTCTAAGGTAGGTTGAAAGAATGAGTATTGACCCTTGAAGAGGAATAATACTCCAAAATCGATACCCCATGCGATCGATGAAATACACCGAGAAAATATTTTTACCAGGCGGCATTTTCGCTTTTCCGCCACACCTAAAAAGAATCATAAAAACATTTCTGATTTCTCAAATAGATTTATTATGTACCAGTAACTGCGAGAAACCCTGCAATTTATCTCAAAAGCACGAAAAAGTTCTTGTAATTTTAGAACGACAAAGAGCTGAACACATCAGATATATAAAGTGACATTAAATTAACTTCTAAAAAAAGGCTTCTATGAAAATTAATTTCGTATTAATGATGTGTGAAGGTTATATCTACTTAAAGTTGTTGAGTATGTAGTTGGAGTTCTGATTCAATTTTTGGAAACGCAATTCGATATAAAACGGATTAGTTGAGCTCGAGAAAATTTAATTTTTACACAGTTTGGATGAAAAATTAGCAGCATTATTAATTGAATTTCCTATTTCTTTGGAGGTAACAACTGTATAAAAATCAGTTTATACTTCTTAATCTTTTAACTTTGTTATTCGGATTCAGAATGCATTTGTATGAAAACATTTTCAAATAAAAAAGAACTGAATTTTAATTTATTTAACAACATGCATTTGTAATACATTTCAAATGTTAAGTATTTAGTCTCAAAAACATGAATATACTTTTAAAAAATCTTTTATACGCTGAAGAATATATGCCCCTCTCCCCTCCAAAAAGAAATTCTTTTGGAAATTTGTAATTAGTTTTACTCTTTTTTAATTTTTAATGTGAAGATTTAGCACTTGGTTAGAAATAAATATTTTAAAGAAGTTGAAAAAAATTCTAAAGATGGATATATTTTATAACAAGCACATATTAACAAAATACAATGTATTTTAGCATGTACTACATGAGAGTATGCTTAAGACTTTCTAGTTCAATGATTTGGGAAAAATCGTTGCTTTATTTTCCAAAAGTATAAAAACAGAAATGTAATCAAAAATTATATGTAATTTAAATTTACAATGCAATTCAGACAAGGAAGGACTAAAAAATAAAAATAATAATGCAACTTTTAAAAAAGCATCTATTATTCAAAAAAAAAATAGATGCTTCAACTATGGCGGCTCTATCATTAGCTAGCATGTTTGAATAATTTCGAATATTTTAAAATTATTTTAGCCTAATAAAAGTAATTGTGAACACATATAAAATTTTTAAGACATAATTCCTAGTGGGAAAAAATGGAATCTGAGTAAAGATCCATTTAAAAATAATTCATTAAGTTTAAATCATTAGCTTTATATTTTCTTTTTTAACTGCAATTTCTAAGTTTAACTATTGTTCTCTTTTGTTATTTAAGTCATTAAACATTTTCCCACAATTTAATTGAATCTCTGTTTACAGAATCCCAGCAAGGTCGTTGCATGTTAAATCTATCAAACTACAAAATCCTCACTTCAACATAGAAATCTGGAGTGTGGGGTGTTAAAGTGTCATCCTCGTAACTTGAACTACGTTTAAAATTAGGAGGTACATATTCAATAACTCGTGTGTTGTTTCAAAGAGTGCTGTTATTAACATACCGTGTCAATCAATCAGAATACCAACTTCAAATTTTTGACATGATTATCCATTATTTTTGAAATCCAGTGAATTAAAAATGAATTTTTTTTAAAGATGCCATAAAGGATTTTCCCTGAAGTTTTAACTTCCAATAAGATTTCTATTGTTTGTTTCGTATTTGAAGAAATTCGTTTATATTTGAAGAATCAGAAATATGCTAGAAAGGTTGACAAGGTGAAGATCGCATAAAGCATAAAAAAAACATTGTAATAATAATTAAATATTTAAATATTCTAGTTTATTTTAATAAGCATATACACATATTCATGTGTAGAGATAATCAAATAAGTGCTTGTTAAATCTGCTGCGCATTTAATTCAATGCAATAATGCAACTGAATTCTATTCTAAAGAAAAGTACATGTGTATCGACAAAAATACTGCTTACATTCACCAACACTTCCTGTGATTTATTATGGAATTCACACAACCAGAGAGTTTTCAAATATTATTAAATTTATTTAAGTAAATTAAAGAACTGGATGTGAGTAACAAATTTTCTATTCTTTTTGAAAGTGATCTCGGTTAAAATATACAGGATGTATTCTAATTGTTATCTTTGCCAGATTTTAAAGTTTAAAATAAATAAACTAAGTTTAGACGTTTTCTCCGTTTTGATCGCAAATATCAAAAGTGAATTATATTTCCAGAATAGAATGTTTTAAAATTTTGCTCACTTTAGCAAATATTTGCCAGATAAATTTATATTTAATTGGTTTTGTTTTCAGTCTGACTACTTTAATCAGTTGATATAGGATTTTAAATTTCTTAAATAATTATCGTGGCAAAACTTTAAATATCAATGCTTCTAAAGGGTGTTTTTAGGAGAGGTATAGAACTTTACATTGCAATAAAACAACGATGTATTATTCGATTGACAGGAATTTTTTTTATTCGAAAGATAGTCTTGTAGCATTACATTTTAAATATGATTTCTGGCATAGGACTGCCACGGCTGGCTCGGATGTAGTCCAATCTGGACGTCCAATTTTCGATGACTTTTTCCAACATTTGTGGCCGTATATCGGCAATTACACGGCGAATGTTGTCTTCCAAATGGTCAGGCGTTTGTGGCTTATCCACATAGACCAATGACTTTACATAGCTCCACAGAAAATAGTCTAGCGGTGTTAAATCACAAGATCTTGGAGGCCAATTCATAGGTCCAAAACGTGAAATTAGGCGGTCACCAAACGTGTATTTCTATAAATCGATTGTGGCACGAGCTGTGTGACATGTTGCGCCGTCTTGTTGGAACCACAGCTCCTGGACATCATGATTGTTCAATTCAGGAATGAAAAAGTTAGTAATCATGGCTCTATACCGATCACCATTGACTGTAACGTTGTGGCCTTCATCGTTTTTGAAGAAGTACGGACCAATGATTCCCCCAGCATATAAAGCGCACCAAACAGTCAGTTTTTCTGGATGTAACGGTGTTTTGACATACACTTGTGGATTAGCTTCACTCCAAATGCGGCAGTTTTGTTTGTTGACGTAGCCATTCCACCAGAAGTGTGCTTCCTCGCTAAACAAAATTCGCTTATGAAAATCGGGAACACCGGCAATCTCGTTTTGGGCCCATTCGACGAATCTACGCCTTGCTTGATGATCGTTTTGATGAATTGCCAAACCAAATTGAGAATAAATCACTTGACAGCTGTTAAATCGGTCGCCATCTTGGAAAGTAATGCCAACTTAAACTTCTATACCTGGAAAAAAAACACTCTTTATTTATGCAGATGACAAAATTTATTGCGCTTATGATTCTAATAACAATTACGAAGCATTGAAAATGCGTTTTCCAGATAAAATGTTATAGTTAACTCAAATTACTGAATTGGACATCCTAGAATTCTTATGAATGATTCATCGTGTTTTAATCATAATTTTGGTAACATTTCGTCCTTACTTAACATACATATATTTCGTATATAATCCATTGTTAATACATCAAATTTTAAGTTTTTCAAAAGTACGATGCAATTCCTCCTGTCAGGAATATAAATACGATTTATATTTTCCACTTAATAAATTATCATACTCCAAATCTAATAAGGCAAAAAAGGCACGTATAGGAAACAGTTTATTTGTTTCTAAAATATGTTACACAATTGTGTCAAAAAATAATTAAGGTAACAAACATATTTCTCACAAAGATTCAAAATTGTCAATAGTGAAATTCATGAGATTAACATTCTGAAGAGAGAGAGAGAATATGTAGCATATGTTAGCTACTATTTTGTAAGAAATAGTTTTATACTTTATAAAAGTGCAATGAGAAATTTTATTTTTAATAATACGGGACTTTTGACCAAATTTTGCGTTAAAACCCACAAATTTATTGTATTCAGGAAGAATGAGGCAATACAATTATTTGTTCAAATGAGATGATATTCAGTTAGAAATTATTGAAGCTAAGCAATTTCAAGTGGACGTGGTTCGATGGTTACAAAAGGCACTGAAAGCTATATTCAGGTTTTTGAATCAAATCCAAAAAAAGTGATACTATTAACAGAAAACCCGATCTAGACCAACCAAAAGCAACTACACCTACTTAGGATTGCTGCTTAGTATTTAGTACACAGTGTCATAAAAAGTTGGCGACTACAAAGTGTTATTGTGAACTTGCTGAAAATTTCCAAACAAACAGTATACATGTATTTAACACCGATGGTCATAAATGTCTTTTATCTAGTGGAACATCCTTTTTCTAATTTTATCTCTGAGCATATTGCACTGGAGAGCCCATTTGTCGGGGAGACGAATACACCAAGATAGAAGAACAGAGTAAATGTTGGAAAGTATTCACTTGGAAAGAATACAGAACTTTCGATCAACTCGTCCGACGTAAAGGAAATCGACTGATTTGGTGGCAGAAGAATCCTTGTCTGGGTTGGCGTCATGTTGGCAGTCGTACACCCTTACACGGTCTTGGATGCAGGCAGTGCATCATACACTACATAGATCAAGGGTACTCAGCCTTTTTTCTCATCGGGCCGCATACACATGGCAGGTATTTCACGCGGGTTGCATACACATGACAGATATTTCACGAGAGCCGCATACACATGATAGTTATTTCGTGCGGGCCACAACATGCGAATAATGGAAAAAAGAAGATTACAAGACACAATTGATTAAAATATTATAAAACTCATTTTTAGCTTTTATTTTAATACTATATTAACTTTTCTATCGAACACACACACACAGATATTTATTTTTATGAATTTTTACTGAGTTGTGGGATAATTTCTATTTTCTTTCATCTTGGACCCAGCCTCTTGCTTGCAATCTACTAATAAAAACAATGGACAGCAAAAATGATACATTAAATTGCTTGATTGATAGAATTTCCTGTTATAAATTTTTTGTACCTTGTTCTCCAATGATTGAATTTCTTAGTGCAATTGGCCATGACTGGGCCACTCAAAAAGGGCTGACGGGCCACAGGTTGAGGATCACTGACAGAAGATTCTATAAGAGGTTTTTCCGGGGTTGATTAGGCTAGAATATGATTATTTTTATGTACGATATTGCGAAGCCACACAGACTCGTATTATAGCTGATTTTCTTGAAGAACAGAATATTAGTCAGAAAAACTGACACGCGCATTTCTATTGTACATGTATGAGATAGTTTAGCAAGAGATTCATTTCACGCCATCACTCTCTCCCAGGACCTTCCATGGAATGAAAATCACCTTTGGAAGCAAAGGATTTACTGTCGGAAGTATTTCTTGACACCTTCTTTAATAGCATGACTGTTCGTTGGGAGATTTCTATAGCGTCACATAGCTGTTGAGATCTATGTTAGACAGACCTCTAATGCATCGTGATTTAACCACATTTTTTATATATAACTTTTATCTTAACTAACTATTCACCTCTTTCCTATATTGTTATATTGCTATGAATTTAGTTGCAAAGAACCAAATACCACAAGTTAGCATAGTTTTTGTGTTTGTGAACTTAATTTTGGACACCAGTGTATTTTAGGTATAAGAAACAAATACAAAATTGGTTTTATACTTATTTCAATGATTGTTTTTACCTGAAACTAATAAAATGATAAAAATACTGTAATAAGTACGTTTTCTTGAAGACAGCCTTTAAATAAATATTTTGAGTGGGAATACATTATTAATGACTTGTCATTTTAGTAACGAACTAATGGATATTTAAAAATGCAGATATTAATAATTGGTTTATTTCAAAATCATAGTAAAAATTCAAAAATTATTTGGATATTTACAACAGTTGGTGATTTTGATGGCTTATTTATTGCTATGCATTAATACTTATTTAACATATTTAAAAGTTACCCTTATATATTCTTGTATACTTTTTAAGACTATATATTACTATATATCACTACAGGGAATTGCATATAACTATTCCCATGTATCACTACGTAAGTTTTAATTCAGTTCTTAAGTAAAGTAATTTTTACAATTTTTTTAGATAAGAAAGCTATTTGTAGCACCTAGACAATGCTACAAGAAAAACTAATTAAACTAATTTTTTTATTAGTCTGAATGTAAAAAAATTAAAATCGTTTTATTAAAAATTCAAAAACGAATGAGTACAGTTTCACATAAAGAGTACGAAAGAAAAAATTAGTTTTCTATTTATTTTTATTTTGTAAAACACTTTGTTTCGCATCCCATCTGGGCAGTCTTAATCATCCAGGGAATTGGATAGTTTTTCTTCGAAAGTAAGTTTTCATCTCTTTTATTTACAAATAGGATTTATCTTTCTAACTTCATTCGAAGGTAAGCTCATTGCATCTAACAATTTATTTTTGTTCAAACAAGAAGGTTTGATAAAATAAGGTTTTTAATAAATTCTGCCAGGACTTAAGAAAAATTTTATATTTGTCGCACTTTTTTAGATCAATTTACAACAAATATATATATAGCCACAAGATTCAGTTCCTTATTAGAATACAAATTTTAGTAAGAATTTTTTAGTCTAACTTAGTTAAATGCAAATATTTCTGCTACATAAGACCTTATGTATTTATAAATATAAGTTTATCAAAAATTTTAGAAATAAATTTTTTAATGTAAAGTATAAAGTAATCAGTGATGGATTTAGGTTCGATGGAGTCTTAGGCTCTAATTAATTTGACACCCTTATATAATAATAATTATACGAATAGTAATAATGGATTCGATTTAAATTTAGGTATTGAATTTTATATATATATATTTGGTATAACAACTAAACATACAATTTAGAATATAAATTGCTTTTAATTAAGAAATAAATCATATCTATCTATTTAATCATATATACTATTTGTTTATTGCTTTCATCCGTATGGAAGCATTAATAACAGCATCATACTTAACTTCTTGAACTAGTTGTGCTTCAGTGCTTAATATTGTAACAGCATTTAGCCTATCTTGCTTCATACCTGGACGTAAATAATTTTTCACTCTTTTCAGGGTGGGAAATGATCTTTCTCCAAAACATTTTGTTGCAGAAATACTTAGATAAATACATAAAGCGATATCTATATTCGGATAGATATCACAGAGATCATATATAAATGTGAGAATTCATTTATTATCATCTTTATTGACATCTAGAGGTTGTCAAAGCAAGAAAAGAAGCATTAAAATTCGGTCTAACAGTTGATAAAATACAAAAGTGATTTCAAAATTATCCCGCCTCGGAAATTTTGGAGCAGCTAAAAATTTGCCGCTGTAAGCCCAGTCCTCGCGGGTCTAAACCTAAATCTGTCACCGTAAGTAACATAAATTTAAACTTATGTACTTCCTTTAATTTTTTTTGTACTAAATTTTTTTTATAAAATGCTGCTAGGTTGTAGTTGCTTCAATTACATAATAAATTATACAAGCCACAAAAAAAGGCAAAGAAAGAAATCGATGTTTACTTATTTCCACTCTTATACACAGAATATTTTCAGAGAATTTAACCAATCAAGAATTATTGTGAGAAAAACATTTTTTTTCGTATGATTATTCTTTGAAAAGATCATAAAAATAAATTTTTTTTCAGAAAAGAAAGCTTGATTAATCTTCATTAAAATAATAATAAAATTAAATGAAAGGAAAATAATGAGAAAAGAAGATTCTAGTAAATTTGAAATGAAACATCATTGCGTGCATACAAATGACATTTGGGAAAAGTTTCATCCTTGCTCTGTTCATATTGATTTTGAAATAAACTCCATCACGCAAACATTTTGAAAATAAGTACGTTTAATAAAAAGGCCATTATCATTCTTCCATTTCTTCATAATACAAAAGTTGGGTTAGTATATTACAAGGAAAACCTCTTTATGTAACTGGTGTCAGTGGTTTCTTATTCCTGTTATTCTGATTTATAGATCGATTTACAAATGTAATAGCCAATATATTAGAGGGTTTACTTATTTCTACAGTTATCTGATAAGGTAAGTGCTATATATATATATATTTATATATATATATACATTTATATATAAATATATATATATATATATATATTTATATATATATATACATTTATATATAAATATATATATATATTTATATTTATATATATATATATATACATTTATATATATATATATAAATAAATAAATATATATATATATATATATATATATATATATATATATATATATATATATAAAGAGAGAGAGGGTTGTTTTCTATCGTAATGGTTTATATTTTTACATGTAATTTTTTATCCTAACTTTTCTGTTCAAAATTTTCCTATTATTCCTCTCTTTGAGAGATACATTAATGTTCTCTTTACACAATTTCATTTTACTATGTTGTCAGGTTTATCATCCATGTGTTAGAAATAGGCTCAACTTTTCAACAGGGCTCTATTTTTTTCTTTATTTCTATTATGTTGAAACTTTCTGCTGTACGTGGAAGGTGGATCCATAAAGCATTGCTAACCATAAATCGCTGGACTAATTCTGTGACAGCTTTAGAAATCATAATAGGCCTCCAGTTTAGTCCAAAGACTTTTTTTGTATCTACATTTATTGTGTTTCATGAACTCCAATTTCTTCCTTCTTTGGCATTGTAGGTTTTAGAACTTTTTCATTTTTATTTTATTATACTATATATATATTTATATAAATAATATTACAACTCTCGCCAGATAATATAAAAATCATATTTATTTATTGGCAATATTGAAAGAGTTCACTTAACCTTTTTTCTCAAGAAATTAAATATTCTAATTATATGTTTTTTATATTTTAAAACCTATTTAGTATGCTTAGTTTATTTGCTTAAGATACATTTAAGAGCTTAAAATTACGAGTTACAATCCAAATTTTGGGAACTGTGGCGTAAAATTCCTTATATTGACTATTTTAAAACACCAAAATAATCCCCTTGGGAGACAATAGACGTCTTTAACAGTACTCACACACTCTGGTAGCAAACTTAACAATTTGCATTGGCAGCCAGCCGTAATTGTTTTTACCTCATTTGATCAGATAAAACGTTATATATTCAGAATTTGCTTGAAGGGAAATAAATAAAAAAAATCCCTTAAGGTTAAGTGTATTGAATAAGCTGGACTTTGAAGCATCTTAGTTTTAGATTTGGTGAGAAACTGAGTGATTATTTAAGTCCGATGTGCATGTCTTTGTCTACTTTACTACACTATAAGGTCAAGTACATTGAATGCACTCTCTCAAACAATATAAAATGCATACAAAATATTTCTTGTTTACCTTTCTGTCCTTTGAAATAACATCTTCTTCAATCTATGAAACCGCATGTTGGACAGAGTAATCAGCATCTGTGAGGGGGAATTTTGGCTGTTCTTAGATCTCCGATATCACTCATATACGTTCGGTCTCATCATTGTAGAATCTCCATATATACCTTTCTTAAAACATTTATAAGTTCTCTTCAGATCCACTCCCCTTCAATCATTGATAAAATTTTATCTTGAATTAATGAATAGAAGTTTTATCTTAAAATTTAACTTAATAAGTGCTGTTAATAAAAAAATCTTTGTTTCTTACGTCACAGAACAAAGATGACTCACCTAAGATTTAGATACTTGCATATGACGTTCAGTCAGACAACATGAGTAAACCATTCTGAGTATGGAAGGTAGGATTTTTCTTCTTCAGATCATGTAACTTTATATGAAAGTTTTTATTGATGAGTAATTAAACTTTTGGATACTACCTAATACGTTAAGATGCTTAACGTTTGACAACATATGCATTTGCAACATCAATTACGAATAATTTTAGATTATTCTACAGTTTGTGTAAAAATATAATTGACAATTATAAATTCCAAAAAAATCATTTATAGCTATACAATAATAAATAAGATAGAAATAAATTATGCACTGAATTAGAAATAAAATTGTAAACGACCCAAAAATTAAGAGGTTTAAAATGTAATTCATTACATTCACATATAAAATAACGTTTGATAAATATTAAAGAATTCCAGAAAATATAAACATGAGTATGAAAACTTAATTTAATACTCGTAGCAGATTCATCTGTTAAATATTTTAACTCTGATACTTATAATAGGAATGCATTAGAAACTTTTCTTCTTGTTAATTTATTTTTATAAAGATACTTCAAAATGCTATTTTCTTCTCTTGAATAAGAACAAAATCTATTACCTCAACATAACCAAGATATATTTTTCTGTAAATGCAAGAAAGATCAGGGTCACAATAGACTGTGTACATTAACCTGTAATGCACAACTTCTTCTATTCAATGAATAATAATCATTAAGCCAAAATAAATCACATAGTTTACAGAGTTTTTAAACATTACTCAGACTGCAGATGCATGCGTAATATCAATTGTAAATTGTTATTTTTTTGTATATCATTATAATGCTGTCAAATTGACACACTAGAGTGGCATTCTCTTTCGGAATGGAAATTCTCACGCAAATTCATTCTCACAATCTATTCTTAGCAACCACAATGCATACCGATAAAAATGCTAATGTATGCAATCAAAATGGTCGATCCGAGCTATTTCTATCGTGATACCGATTCTACGCTTGTAAAAAGGAATTGGAAAATAAGATCTGAAAAAATGTGGTGTGTATGATGCTCCACCTATCGATCGAACTGTGAAATTAATTGGGGCCGTAGGAAAAGTCCAGATTGCTTGCTAATTAGTTGACGGAGCATCCTGTTCGTTCAATGCATTTAAAAATTACTCAGACGAGAGCTGTTTAAAAAGTAAAAATGGAAGTGTTAGGGAAAAAGTTTGATACGGCAAATGATTTTCTTTTATTTTTTCAAAAGAAATGAAATGTCATTCTTTTCTGTCTAGAAATTAGGAGTGTTGACTTCATCTCGGAGGGGCTGAAAATATACACAATTTTCAAAGATATAATTCTTTGAAATTAAAATTAAATAATTCGAATCTTTTACACGTTATTTATAAAAGAATGAAGCTTCAAAAAGTGTAAAATGTTTAAAATATAATCGTAATTTAAAAATTATAAGCATATGAAAGTAGGAAACATTTCTATAAGACATTAATTAAGTTTTAAGTATCATATTTTCTAAAGTAGTAGCTCTAATTACTAGCAATAAGTTGATTTATAAAGTTAAATGTATCCGTATTACATTGTAGCTATTTTTACATAAATAGAATAATAAATTATATTTTTTAAAAAGGAAAATCTTTTTTCTTTGAATTGCAATATTTTTCAAATATTTTGAAGTACAAAAGATATATAATACTAAAATTAGGAAGGGCTTAAAGAGTATAGTACATTTTAAAATTCTATAAAGTTTTATACATCAAAGTCTGCTATTTTAAAAAATAGCATGCACAACGTAAAATTTACTTAATATTTATTACATAAATGTTTCTTAATTTCATATGCTTATAATTTTTAAAATTATCATTATATTTTAAACATTTTGTTCTTTCTTAAGACCATGTTACATTATAAATAATGTGTAAGAGATTCGAATTATTTAATTTTGATTTTAAAGAATTATATCTATTTGAAAGTTGTTTGTATCCTCCCCTCCCTCCGATATGAAGTTAACACCCCTAAGACACCTTAATTCTATATTTTAATGGGTAGTTACTATATATTTTCAAGGAATGGGAAACACACTGTATTTTCTGCCTAAGATACCTGACAAATTTGAGAATATTTTAAGTTTTTAAAATTGTTAATAATATAATATACGCGCGTACGCAAATAATAATTTTTTCTTCTGTTTCTTAAATAAAATTTGAAATAAAAATTATCGGTGGTAAAGTTTGTTTATATTCAGAGACAATAAATTTTGAAATTTGCCCTTGTTAGTGTCATGAAGTATTGTGATCCAGTTAATTACAATTTTAATTATTTTTAAAATTTTATTTCTCACTGAAACAATAACATTCTTTATTCATGATATTTTTATGATATGTATCTATGATATTTATCTATTATCATTATTTTTTCATGATATTTATCTAGGGATAATTCTTAAAGAATCAAGTTAATATTTACACTTGATAGGTGTTTGACTTATGCTTCACATTGTTTTTAAGATACGATATTTTTAAGTCATATTTAAATAGGTTTTGTTTAAAAATAATAATGATACTACAGAATAGTGAGTAGTAAAAAAAAATGCTTTTTGCCAGACGATGTAAATTTCAGTAATGAAAAAAAATTATACGAATAACATTTCTCTTATACTGAAGAAAGTATACGTTTTTATTAATGTAAATTATATGATTAAATTAAATGTTAAGTACTTTGTATTATAACGGTGACCAATTTTGTCAGACAAAAAGAAATCTCCTATTCAAAATATTTTGCCCAAATCTGTCATTATCTCAGGTTTGAACGTGCAAATGAATGGTTTCCATTTTTTGCTGTTTGCATTTGGCGACGTCATTTTGGTTTGACGAAATTGGTAATACGGTGTAATAAATACGTTCTAAAATTTCTCAATTCCCATTTACATTTCATTATGTTCAAATAAAATCTCACTTTTTTTATTGTAACATCAAACATGTTTAAAATCTTTTTAAACTGAGAAGAATTTTTCCCTAATTACAACAAAATCTCTCAAATATGTCAGAAAGATTAAGTACTGTGTATTATTTTTTTTATATTCTTTAAGCCAAAATTGAATAAAGAATATAAGAATCTGATTTTACTAAAATGGTTTCATATTTATTTAATAACATGCTTCGAAACAGTTTATATCCTTTGAATTTAATATAAAATTAAAAAGTTATTGAAAACATGCAGACTTCACTTGTTAGCAAATTAATTTTATGTTGAAAGTTTATTTCTTGAAAGTAACACTGAATTGTGTGTAACACATCATATTTTTTATAAACATATGACTCTTTTCGACAAATTGTTCTTCGTAATCTTTTGAGAAATTAATTTTTGTAATGATATCCAATTTAATTTAAAATGAAAACGCAGAAATAAATTTTATTTTTTTAAAAACTAGGAGGGACTTTTCTTGAAACATTTTTATAAATTAAGCATTGCTTGCTTTTATACCTGAACTGATACAAAAATGCCATTGGTTCCTTTGCATTTAAGATATTTATTAGAGAAAACAAAGCATAAATTATCATCATGGTGGATTAGATTCAATAAATTATTTGAAATCAGTGAAGTGTGCCATCTTTTTTTCAACTACTGTGGAACCTATAATTTTCTTCGAAGAAATTAAAAAACAACATATTGTTTAAAAAATTTCTTTCTTCTTTAATTTTAGCACATTTTTATTATAATTAATTTTCACTTTTTTAAAAACACTCAAGATAAAGAGCTAAGTAAGTTAAAGTTCGAAGATTTTATTATTTTTTTTAAAACTTTGAATAGAAACTTTGTTAATGCCTTTCATTTAACGCTTGTTGCTTCCGAATAAAGAGAACAAAAACTGTGTTACTTGCTGAAAAAGTACAAAACTTTGTTTTAAAAATCAAAATATTTATTTATTTATTTTTTGCAGCTTTTTTACTTCTTATAAAGAAATTGTTTTCCTTCAAAAAATTTCATAAGGTTTTGATTGATGAAATAAAATGTTTCAAAAGGAATGAAGAAAATATTTTAAAATTGAAATAATATGATTAAGAAAGTTTCAGTAAAATGAGTAATAATTTAGGAGAGTGCTTAGACTATGAAAAAGGCAAATTTAAATTTATTATCATTTTTTGAGCTTGATTTCCTGTGTAGTTTTTAAGCAATTTTTATAAATTTTATTTAGAATCAATAACACTGCAGGATCAATCGTCATACTTTTCCTCTTTCGTTTCTTAATTTGTTTTTTAAAAATTATAATAACACAAACTATTTTAATTTCTTAGTTTGAGAAATAACTTTAACAAAAAAAATAAGGCTGGTAATAGTCACCGCGTATTTAGATTTTTATTTTACATTATATTATATCTTTATATAAAAGTTACTATTTCTGATTTTAATTTTAAACCAATTTCTAAGAAAAAATAACTTTCAACTCTTAATGCTAATGAACTCTTAATACTTTTATAAAGTAAATTTAAAATATTTCCATGAAAGACTTATCATTTAGAGAGATAAGTTTAATTGATATATTTTATAGGATTATATATGATAATAACGCTCTTATAAAAAAATTTCATATTTGATGGAGTGTAATTACTGTTTTGTCCAACACGAGTAGCAGAGAGACTTTCCAAAGTGAATATACTTAGGATCAAATTAACAGCGGAAAAAGATTCATTAATCACTTTAAAGTGCAGTGTAAGGGTTTTATTTGCCATCGTTTCGATTATATTTAATCGTTATTTATGCTATGACATCAATTAAGAGTTGAAGTATTGAGATACCTCATTTTCTCAAATGAATGAGTAGAATTAAGGCAGAAAAAGTTGAAAATGAGGTTGTTAATACAAGCGTAAGATAATGAAAAATTCTGCTCTGAGATTTAATTTCTTTAAACAACTGTTATTTATAATTTACCGTACTGTGAGTTTGAAAGTTTTTAAATTTTAAATTACACTTATTAATATCAGTTGTTGTTGTTGTCATGTATGACAAAGTGCGGAGGTGCCCTTGTCATAATTGAGGGTTGTCAAAGACCTGAGAGGTTGGACTTCTGTTCATTTTAGCCGCCTTTACGACATGCATGAGTTTATGTTGGGGCTATTCTACTCCGGTCACCACACGGAATTAATATATATATCAGTTAAATACAGATTTAAACATTCTATCAGTATTCTAAGATATTTCTCAGGTCATTGTTGTATTATCTTGGTACAAATTACATCTACAGATCATCAAATTTATAATGCTCTAATAATTCTTGTGATTTTTTTGCTCTTACGACACAAGTGTGACGTTTGTAACCCCAATCAATGAAAAATTTAAGTTCTGTAATAATGTAATGAAATTAATCCGGTACAACAGAATGGCGGTATTTGATATTTTTGAGAAGTTATGTGACACCTTTGTCTCATAACTTCTAAGTCCTTACCAGAGAATTATGTGGTAGTAATAATTTTAGAATTTTGTGAAAGATGAAAATTTAACTCTAAAGTTCATTTTATTGAAACTTTTTAATATAATTTTTCTGCCACATCAAGATGATTAGAACAATAATTTTTTGGAGGTGTCTGGAGAATGCATACCCGAGGACAAAGCTCGTAAGGCAAGGGTTCGTAGCTATGTAACATAACCACTAGACAAAAGTGATCACACCTGTTCTGGCATACTGGCTTATAAAGATACCACCACAGAACTCGCCAACAGTGAATCGGTGGATAGGCAAACGATTTTTGTTATGATGAGCGTGTAGCGTGTGAGTTGGTGGTGTTGCGTCAAGTGAATCTGACGACTTTTGTTGCTGCATCAAGTGAGTCTGACAACTTTGGTTGCTGCGTCAAGTGGGTTTGACGACTTTGATTGCTCTTGTTGCGGGTTGATGGCGCCTCGACAGCTACGCGAAGGTTGCGTTTTTCTTAATTCCCTCAGGGTTACGAATATGGAGGATGTATATCCAATGACAGATCCTGCGACGCTAGGGTCCGTAGCTGCGTAACATAACCACTAGACAAATGGGACCTTCACTGTTCGGAGACTGTTACTGGCTCATGAAGATATCACCCCAGGTGTAAATCCCTGCAATTTTAACTCTGTTCTTAATTAATTTTTAATTCATCTTTGTTTTAGTAAAACTTAAAAGAATCCAAATAAAAGATTTTCTATTACTATGTATTACTACTGCTTATTTTGTGTTTTAAGATACTGAGTTAAACTGCAAAAAATTTTAATTTTTTCAAAAAAAAAATCATATATTATGACAATGAAAATGAATTTCTTGAGAGTAAAGGGACGCATTAAGAATTAAAAACGAGCTATATATAGAAGTACTTGTATGAAATGAATTAACTAGGTGAGTCCAAAAGTATATAAATATATGATCACTTTTGAAATTATTTTCCTAGTATCCAAGCGAATGTCATCTAAATAAATTTTGTGAATTCCTCTTATATTTGTTTTGAAATGTCAAACAATTATTTAACAAGTTAATTTATTGTAATTATGTATTTCCTCAACATTCCAAATTTCTTTTATAACCTCATTTGACTAACTTCTGAATCTCTTTTCTCATTCAGTACTTTTTAATGTCATTCATAAACTGTTGTAGGAAGGTAATTTGTTTCACATGATAAGGGTCATTTGACTTTCAATACAAATTTCTTTTTCAAATATATTTTATGTTTGTTTTGAAAAGATTTTTCTATTTCTTTAATAAATGAATATCATTACTCATTTTTAAAACATGCTAATAATAAAGTTAAAAAAAATATTTTTCAAATTAACATATTTTTTTAATGAATTTGAAATCCTGGAAATATTGAAACTAATATTCTGTTTTCGATTACTTTCTAGTAACAGCACCGATAGCAAATTTAAAGATTATTAATACAGAAAAGAAAAAGAAAGCACTGATGTTTTAATTCTAAAAATGTTGTTTGAAAAGCATTTCTTGTTCAGTAATTATGATTTGACTCAAACAGACATCTTCAATTAAAAGTAATTCTTTTTAAAATGAAGTGTCTCTTTTCAAAAAAAATATAAAAACAAGACCTTTGTAACAATATAATTTCCTATAAAACGAAATATACAAATATAATAGAGCAAGTCAATAATCGATCCTGTTAGTTCTGATTATTTATGTCCCTATTAACATATTTGCTTTCTCTAGCAATGATCTGAAGTTTTAAAAAATATGTTTTTATAGCGAAACTATTTTTTTAAAGTTCTTATTGAATTAAGACAACATGTGCATATAATTTAGGTATTTTTATTTAATAATTTATGAGTCTATGAAGATATGGTAAAAATAGTCTAACTATTTTAAAGATCGAGACAATAATGAGACCATAAATTTCGTCTTGAAGCGCATAAAAGAGTTTTTATTCGATTTTCTTATAATAGTGTTTTAAGGATAAATACTGTAATGAATTTTCATGATTTTTTTTCAGTTCTTCATTTTGGTTTTTCATGCAAAATATTTGCATTAAACTAAATTTACGGGAGAAATTAATATGTTTCACGTTTATATGGTTTTGTTTTTCTACAGATTTGTGACAAGTGATTAAATGTACAGATTTGTCTTATTTTCATTTTTTTTGTCAAGAAAAGGTTTTTATGATTTTTTAAGATTTTTACATTCGATTTTAATATTTTAACCAGAAAACAAAGCGGCACTGAAAAACATTTGCTATATAAAGATAGATATTTCAACTCGTGTACCAAAAACTTAAAGTAATATTCAGCATGAAAAAACAATAAATAACTGTATAAATTGCAAATTGGCCCATCATCAATATCAACGAAATATATTAATGTAAAAAAATCAATAATAAGCATTGAGATATTTAAATTACACACACACTCTGCTTATTACGATTGTTAGTTACGATTGTTAGATATTTAAATTCACAATTACGATAGTACTCAATATTAAATCTCATTTAGAATATTAAGAGACAGTTAAAGTAAGGACGAAGTTTCTCTCAAGATGTCATACCTGAACTCAGTGGTGCAACAGCCCATGAGGGCCAAGGCCTACTGGTCCTATCTCAGTTTACGTAACCTTAGGCACTAGGGTGCATGTGCAGATGTTTCGGTCAAGTGATCAGTCTGACGCGAAACCCCCCAATGTTCAATTCCCGAGCAAACTTGGTACTCATTTATCGACCCACTGAAGGGATGAAAAGTAGAGTCGACCTTTTCCATCCCGGGATTTGAACTCTTGGCCTGTGGAGTGGAAGAGCGATACACTAACACTCAGCCACTGAGCCTTCAAGATGTCATACTTCCAATAATTCGAACCAACGAAAACTTGTGGTACATTGGATTAAGATCACAGGCATTCAAAATTTGATGTTTGATCTTTAATTTTTAATATACCGTAAAATCCAGCGTATAACGTGCACCGCCTTATAACGCTTACCTATACTTTCAAGCAGCAATTTTTTTGTTTTTGGGTATATTCGCCTCTTTTTTACGAAGAAACCTGAAACCCACGTGCACAATGCTCTTATGGTTTGAAGTCATTTATTCGAGGTATTATTCCAAGTTTTAGTAAAAAAATATAGTGTACTTCTAGAACTACAACCCTTTAAGTTAATAAGGAACCATCCAATAAGAAATGCTATTGGATGGTTCCTTATGGAATGTTAAGGAACATTCCATAAGGAATGTCATTCTTTCAAAGAATCAGTATTTCCCTCTTTGTAGAAGTCTCATTTTTTCTATGCTCATCTTTTTGTATTTTTAAAGCTCTCATTTTTATACCCGGCGTATAACACGTACCTGTCAGTTTCGATCTTATTTTTTGAGTTAAAAAGGCGCGTTATACGCCGGATTTTACGGTAATGTATTATAGGTTAATGCTACTATGGTAAAAAAAAGGTTTTTATGATATCATTTATTTTGGAAATTAGTATTTAGTTAAGAACATATATTTTTTTTGTATATGCACTTGTATACATTAAGTAATAATAAGCTTCCACAGAGTAATTATTCTTAGTTACTTTGATATGCAATGTAAATGTCAATATTCGGGCTAACTTCTTGCGTCCAAAATAATTCAGAGAAATACGTAAGGTAGCGGGAAATGTATCCATATTGATTTTCATTTGAACTAGATATGTTTGATTAGATTCAGTGGTAAATATAAAACGACATCTCGAGAACAATGCCGCATTATGTAACAGAAAAGTTGAGGGAACTTAAGGAAATAGGAAACGGAAGTAGCATTAGTTCGAAGTAAAGAGCTTTTCAGAAACGGGAATTAATAGATCTTTTTCGTGACTGATGTGAGTAGGAACTTGTTTGTGTAAAAGAAAGAGAAATTCTTCTGAAAGATTTCGATTAAAAGTATATATTAACAAACAAAACAATGGAATTCTATATGATTAGATAAGACACTCTTTGTTTGATATCTCAAACATAACTTACAAAGTACAAATATTACTTTGACATATTTTGTACTTTTAGTACTTTTCTTTCTGAGTTCCGATCTTAAGAACATTGATATAATGGTTGTAGTTTTCCTTCAAAACGTTTTTATTTTACAATATTTTTTAAACCAATATTTATTTCTTATTACATATTACTTTTCCCGAAAGTTAATATATTAATTCATAAAAATACAGATTCTAAAATTGCTGCAACAAGAAGGCTCCATGCTGCAGACGTGAAATTTAAGCGACCGGAAAAAGGTGATGTGATATGCAAATTGTTAGCTTTTCGGCTCATTCAGACAAATAGGCGCCGGTAGCGACACCTACAATGTGTTTAAATAAAGTAATTGTGCACCAGGTTTCTCGTACACAAATTGCATTTGAACGTTGCATCCTGGTAAAAAGTTGCTGTGATGCATCATGTAAGAAGCAGAAATGCATGTCAGAACATTCCTGACTCTGATAAAGGTCGAATTGTAGCCTACTGGGATTGAGGTTTATCGCAGTATTGCTGCTCGTGTCGGTAGAGATCCATTGACAGTCAGTAGAATATGGATTTGATGGGTTCAGGAGGGTAATACGGAACACCGTGCTGGATCTCAACGGGGCCCTGTCACTAGTAGCAGAGAAGACTGTCATGTTACCCTCATTGCCTTAATGGATCATGCAGCCAAGTCACGAACCCTGAGTCAAGATTAGGGGCGTTTGCAAGACAAATGTCTGCACGAACAGTTCGACGACGTTTTGCAGCAGCACTGAATCTCAACTCTGAGACCTTGGCTGTGGCTACCCTTGAAACCTTACCCGTCGTTGATCACAGACAGGAGCGTCTTCTATGGTGTGATAAACGACGACCCTAGGTGCATGAATGGCAAGACGGCATTTTCTCAAATTAATCCAGGTTGTGTTTATAGCATCAAGATGGTCACATCCGTGTTTGGCGGCATGTGGTGAACGCACATTGGCAGCATGCATTCGTTTTCGTTTTACTGGTCAATCACATGACGTGATAGCATGGCATACTATTGGATACTTGTCTCGGTCAGTTCTTGTTTGCACGGACAGCACTTTTAACAGTGCACGTTACTATTCTGGTGTGTTACGACTCGAGGCTCTACCTTTTATTCGGGTCCAGCGAAACCTTACGTTTTTGCAGGATAATACACGATCGCATGTAGTCGGTACTGTACGGAACTTCCTTGATGCCGAAAATGATCGGCTGTTACCCTGGCTGGCACATTCACCAGATCCCTCGTCAATAGAAAATGTCTGGTCTATGGTTGCCGAGCAACTGGCTCGTCACTAGACGCGATTCACTACGGTTGATGAGCTGTTGTATTGTGTTGAAGCTGCATGGACATCTGTACCTGTACTTGCCATCCAATATCTGTTTGACTCAGTGCCAAGGCGTATAGGTGCTGTTATTACTGCCAGAGGTCGTTGTTCTGGGTATTGATTTCTCAGGATCTATGCACCCAAATTTCTTGAAAATTTAATCATTTGTTATTTCTTGTGTAATATATTTGTACAATAAGTAACATTTTGTTATCTGCATTTATTCCTGGTGTAGCATTTTTAATGGTCAGTAGTGTATTTAAGTTTTGAAAAGAAATTGCTTTATTTGTGTAGCTTAAACTTTGTTTTTGATTGATAAATAAATACTAACTTAATAATGCACTTTTCTATAAAAATAAAAATAAATTATAGGTACTTTTTTAATATTTTTGATTCTGTTAATTTAAATTATGATTTCTCTATTAGATCGGACCTAGTAATTTTTAATCCTTGTTAAAAGGTGCGAGTGACACTTGGGTTCATATATTTCTCACACAAGCTCTACTTTCTACACAATACACAAAACATAAGAAATTTTGTGCATCGTTAGATTTAACTTGAAATTTTCTCCACACTTTCCCAGAAACGATTGGTTGATGAATTAAGGAATCTGCGTTTTATCTGTCTTATACAATTTATGATTGAAGAATCTTGAAATTAATATATGTAACAATAAGAGCTTATTTGATTATATATATTTATTTCCATTTTGATCAATTAACTTTTTTAAACATATATTTAAAAATTGCTTCGTTTTTAATGGTATCAATTCCATAAATCGTCCTATCTAAGTTATGTAGGACATTTTATTATGTTTATAATTATTTTGTTCTCTCTCTCTCTCTCTCTCTATATATATATATATATATAAGCACTCCAATAAAATTATTTATTCCTATAATTATACATACCAGAACATTTTTCTTTTGTCTCAGCTGGGCTTCCTAAGAACGCCACGATTGTAAAAAGTCTATTAAAGCCTTGTAAAGGGTGTTTTTTTAGAGGTATAGAACTTTAAATTGCTATAAAACAACGATGTGTTATTCGATTGACATGATTTTTTTTATTCGAAAGATAATCTTGTGGCATTACATTTTAAATATGATCAAGCAAGGCGTAGATTCGTCGAATGAGCCCAAAACGAGATTGCCGTTGTTCCCGATTTTCATAAGCGAATTTTGTTTAGCGATGAAGCGCACTTCTTGTTGAATGGCTACGTCAACAAACAAAACTGCCACATTTGGAGTGAAGCTAATCCACAAGTGTATGTCGAAACACCGTTACATCCAGAAAAACTGACTGTTTGGTGCACTTTATGGGCTGGTGGAATCATTGGTCCGTACTTCTTCAAAAACGACGAAGGCCACAACGTTACAGTCAATGGTGATCGGTATAGAGCCATGATTATTAACTTTTTCATTCCTGAATTGAACAATCATGATGTCCAGGAGCTGTGGTTCCAACAAGACGGCGCAACATGTCACACAGCTCGTGCCCCAATCGATTTATTGAAAGACACGTTTGATGACCGCCTAATTTCACGTTTTGGACCTGTGAATTGGCCTCCAAGATCTTGTGATTTAACACCGCTAGACTATTTTCTGTGGGGCTATGTAAAGTCATTGGTCTATGCGGATAAGCCACAAACGCTTGACCATTTGGAAGACAACATTCGCCGTGTTATTGCCGATATACGGCCACAAATGCTTGAAAAAGTCATTGAAAGTTGGAAGTCCAGATTGGACTACATCCGAGCCAGCCGTGGCAGTCCTATGCCAGAAATCATATTTAAAATGTAATGCCATAAGATTATCTTTCGAATAAAAAAAATTCATGTCAATCGAATAATACATCGTTGTTTTATTGCAATTTAAAGTTATATACCTCTAAAAAAACACCCTTTACTAAGAATGAGTCCACCAGTGTCATCAAGGCAAAAAGGCTCAAGATAAATATCCAAAAGATGATTTTGTGTTTGCCTATACAGACGCTTATTCTGATGAAACATTCTTGAAGAGATGTTCGAGGGTATTTATGACCACTCCAAGTGATGCAGTCAACCAATGAGTAATCGGTGCTGGTGCATTGCTTCTGGATTCCCTAGTGTACTTCGGGCGATAATTTAGGTTTTTGATCTGTATGAGACTCTCCCCATTCTCAAACAGGCTAAAGGTCTCGTAATTTATTGTGTCTCAAAAACAGCCCTCGAGGCAATTCTTAATAGAGGCTCATGGATTACTGAAGAAATTTTTTTGGTCTCTTTAGAATACAGGAGATCGATAAAGTTTGCTTTCTCTAATGGTTACCTGCACATGTTGACATTACAGTCAAAGAAAATGCGCATAAACTGGAGACAAAAGCCAAAAATGTTAATAATGACAGCTTTGTCAACGTTACTTTATAAGATGTAAATTCTGTCTCAAATTTCAAATTGAATGAGAAGTAAATTCCTGTAAAGCATCAAATGTGTAATGTAAGTGGAGACCTCCTTATTACAAAGGCTATTTCTAGGCTAATAACATGTCATCACAGAGGAATAAAAATGGATAGGGACAGTAGAAGAATTTGATAACTGTTTAAATACATATCCAACACCTACTCATATTTTTGACTGCCTGGCTATTCTTGCTGCCCTATAAGAAATATGGGTTCTGTTTTTATCAACAAACCTCTATGTGAATCATATTGAACAGATTGCCAGAACAGTCAGCTGAGTCTATAATAATGTCTAATTTGGTCCCGTCATGTACACGACATCAGCAGCAGCAGAAAACTTCTCAGTAGGTTTTGTTCTTCAAAGTACTCTTTTCAGAGTTTGGAATGTCTATCCAGAAAATTGTAAAACAGATGCAATTGGCATCTAGAAAATGGTTTTAAATAGCTACGCATTTTGACAAACACAACACATGACTGTTGCCAGAAAATTTATCTTGCACTTGAAATATATCCTATGTTATTCCATGTAAATGCAGAATTATATTTTTAAAAAAATAACTTCTCTCCTAGATGATTCAAGCATTTTGTCTGAAACGCAAATTTATGGACATAGTTGTATGATTAAGGGTATACTTACAGCAACAATAATACAACATGTTTTAGAGTGACCTTTCTAGATTTGAAGATTAGGCAATTTTATTCACTTCATTTTAAACAAGACCGTCATTAATTCCTTTACGTTTTTATAGACAAACCAAATCTAAAATCTTTGCAAAATCTGTGGTTTAAAAATAAATAAAAAAATTCCATCACATTGTATTAAATAGTAGACAAAGATTCAACAAAATTAATTGTTTTGAGTTCCATTAAGTCTCGAAGGTACGAAATCACAAAGCCAAACCAAGCTAATTCACATTTTTTGTGTTAGAAACAAGAAAATATTTCACTAAACAGAAAATCAACAAACGAAACGTATCTTTAGTTTATTTTCTATGTAGAATACATAAATAAAATATTCTAACCCAAATAAATTAAATTAAAACCGCGCAACGCAATTTTTATAATATGATACATGCGACAACAGTTTCTTTCGAAAAGCCAATAACAGTGAGAAAAATTTATTTTCATTTCATTCAATTAATTTTGTGAAATAAATCTTCTAACTTAATGATTTATTTTAAAAAGGAGGAAGGTTATGTATTAAATGAAATCTGAATATAATTTCTGATAGAAAATAAGACATATTGAAAAAAATGTTTTTCACAACTAGACGCAAATGAATTTTTCATTTAATTATTTCAATAATCAGAAGAAAAATAATTTGTATAGAATTCAGTAGAAAACAGAGTTTAAATAATTGAAAAATAATAAAGAATGGAAGAACGTGCAAGTATAATAAAATACTATGTGGCTAAATTCTAGAGAATAAACATATAGAAATTTGACTTTAATACAAATTCGGATGATTTCAAAATTTATATATTTTTTGACACTTTCTTTTTTTTGCAGATAAACTTTTTGGTTTTTAAAGCAAAACTATTTTTCAAATCTTTTTTAAATCTGAATTTTTAAGCATTACAATATATTTTAAATATCTGCACAAATGAGCTTATAGATAATCAATCTATTGTTCACAAAAAAAAAGAATAATTTTTTTAAAACCCATGCCATCTCTCTGGAAAAATTAGTTTTTACTTGATTTAAATAATGAAATATTGGAACTTTTTTATCACTTCATTTTGTCAGAAATGAAAATTTTAAATCAATATTAGGATATTTTTGAACTTTTATCAATGATGATTCAACTAGAAAATTGAATATTCATAAAATAAATATTAACATTCATTTTGAGTAAATTAAAATAAATTACAACAAATAACAGTTTTAAAGTATTTTTGAAGCATTTAAAAGTCACGGCTACCTAATATTTTAACAATACTAAACAATTTAAAAATGGAACCAGAAAAGTTTTCTAATAAAAAAGAGGGGAATTAATTGTTAAATTTCATTGAGGTGAAATTAATAATTTGACGCACATTCTTTTGGTGAATTCATTATTATATTGAATTAATAAATATTTATGTACAAAAAATTCTAATTATAGATGGGAAATAAGTTTCGTAAAGCAAAATAATTGCTTTTTCGATATAAAATTCTAGTAAGTTCAATATTTATTTTGTATATCCTTATATGGGTTTCTATATCTGTTACAGTTTGCTGTTCATATATTTTTTGTGTAACTCAGTATGCAGACCAAGTAAAAGTAAACACATGGAATGTAGTTTTTGTGTTTAAAGTTTAAACTGCTATGAAGAGTTTTAAAATAAAAACATCACAAATTATATCAAACATATTTTATCACAATAAACTTTAGAGAGGAAAATATTTATTATAAAATTAACTAACATGATTCAATGGATTTTAATTTATATAAATATAAAATTACTAGTTCACTTTAATGTTAATATGTTTTTGTTTGCGACGCAACAAAAATCATGACTCAATTTTTCAATTAATTTCCTTTTATTTTAAATATGAAATATGTAGCAAATAC
The DNA here is from genome assembly GCA_019973935.1 of Trichonephila clavipes. Lineage (NCBI taxonomy): Eukaryota > Metazoa > Arthropoda > Arachnida > Araneae > Nephilidae > Trichonephila > Trichonephila clavipes. The sequence goes on from BMAU01021435.1 coordinate 1,534,980, forward strand.
ATAAGATGCATTTCTCAACTTTAAGTATCAAGTAAATAAAGTTTCAGAAATCACACTTAAATTTATTTTCTAAATAAAAAAACATTACGAGACAGGAAACGATACACATCCGAAACCTTAAAACTTGAATTATTTTAAGAAAATTGGAAAATAAATTAGTTTTAAGTAAATAAAAATTAGGTCGCTTCATGTAGTGTTTGTTTTTATTTGAAATTTTGAAAAAAATAAAAGTAAAAATATGGTTACATGATGATTATGAAGAAATGTGTGCGTGTTGTTACCCCATTACTTTTTTTACCATTGAAATTCTGTTAAAGAAAACAAATCTTTCTAAACCATTCAATTTTAAACCTTAATCCATGTTCATTGGTTGTTGTCTTGTAAAGCATTATCAATACATTTATATTTCCTTTTTGATATAATTTGATACAATAATCTCAACAATTTACAAATTTTTTGAATAAAAGAAATTTAGTTAATATGAAAATATTTACATCAAAAATAGATGTAATGTTCTAAGGGAGTAAAACTTCTGAAATAAAATTGAAAAATTACTTCAATTCACAAAGAAATAAAAACTACGTTTAAGAGTTTGCTTAACAATTATTTGTCACAGTTCATTTTTCTGTGTTTCTGCGCACAAAGTTCTCACATTGACAAGGTGAGTAGCGTACCATCTCACCTATCAACATCGTCACTGAGCGTGGTTTAAAAGTATGGGATCCGTCTCCAATAGGTTTCAAATTACTTCAGAAAGAGGGACGTTAACAAATTAACCAATTAATAATTCAAATTAATCAATAATTTTTGCACTAAACCTGATATTTTCCCCTGATAACTGACAAGTTCTCAATATATGTTTACTTTTCTTTATGAATGAATACATAGACTATATCATTGTGCGAACTTTTAGACATCATAAGAAATTCAGAAAAGCAGTGAAAAATAGTAGCTATGTACATTGCGGAATAGAAAATTTAAGGTCCATATCAAATATATCAGACCTTTAAATTGCATTGAATTAAGTCAATGAAGATCACTGAAAAAGTTTTGGAAAAATGCGAAGTAATTGGATAGTTCAAGGATTTTAACGAAAAATATTAAGACAAAAAACGTGATGTATTCAAAATTTCGTTTGTATCGAGTTCAAAAAGTACAAAATACTTACAAGCTGAAAATTGGTGGAATTTTACTTTAATATCGAAAATGATGTGCGTCTCTTATATAGAATAAGAGGTCAAATCACACAAATACCAGACTTCAAAACTATTTGAAAACATCACAGCAGAAAACCTTCATTGGGCTGCATACATATAGTTATTCAGTGAAAATAAAATTAAGTTAGCGATAAAATTTAAAAAACGATGTAAATACCCTCATTTTTTAGATAAATGCTTATTACAGTTCCAGTTCGGTATTATTAATGAAATTGCTTTTGCTAAATTACCATTGATAAAAAAAATTCTAATCTCAAATATACATAAATAACCAAATATTATATTCTCATAAATCATTTCTGCATCGCACCTTTGAACATTTATTTCTAGGAGATGAACCTGTAATTGAAAACATCCAGAATAAAAAAAAAATGAATAATCTTTGCTTGATATGAAATTGAATTTTTTATGGTTCTTCCGGGTATACCCCTGCACTCAAATCAACTCTGAAATGAGTGATTTCCCTTTTCATGGTTATAAATGTATTTTATTTACATCGTTTGTGAAAAGAAGATTATGAAGGCAAAATTCACTAGACAATACAGGGACCGAGAAAAAAAGAATTTACACACAGGAAATTCTTAAAATATCGAAAAACGAAAATACTTGAATTGGTGAAGATACATTATATTTAATAGACAATTAAGTCAGTGATTCAAACTGGGGTAGTTGGTATTACTCACAATTTATTCATGCTTATATTTTTGTATTGTAAAGGGTGTTTTTTTAGAGGTATAGAACTTTAAATTGCAATAAAACAACGATGTATTATTCGATTGACATGAATTTTTTTTATTCAAAAGATAATCTTGTGGCATTACATTTTAAATATGATTTCTGGCATGGGACTGCCACGGCTGGCTCGGATGTAGTCCAATCTGGATGTCCAATTTTCGATGACTTTTTCCAACATTTGTGACCGTATATCGGCAAAAACACGGTGAATGTTGTCTTCCAAATGGTCAAGCGTTTGTGGCTTATCCGCATAGACCAATGACTTTTCATAGCCCCACAGAAAATAGTCTAGCGGTGTTAAATCACAAGATCTTGGAGGCCAATTCACAGGTCCAAAACGTGAAATTAGGCGGTCACCAAACGTGTCTTTCAATAAATCGATTGGGGCACGAGCTGTGTGACATGTTGCGCCGTCTTGTTGGAACCACAGCTCCTGGATATCATGATTGTTCTATTCAGGAATGAAAAAGTTAGTAATCATGGCTCTATACCGATCACCATTGACTGTAACGTTGTGGCCTTCATCGTTTTTGAAGAAGGATTCCACCAGCCCATAAAGCGCACCAAACAGTCAGTTTTTCTGGATGTAACGGTGTTTTGACATACACTTGTGGATTAGCTTCACTCCAAATGCGGCAGCTTTGTTTGTTGACGTAGCCATTCAACCAGAAGTGCGCTTCATCGCTAAACAAAATTCGCTTATGAAAATCGGGAACACCGGCAATCTCGTTTTGGGCCCATTCGACGAATCTACGCCTTGCTTGATGATCGTTTTGATGAATTGCCAAACCAAACTGAGAATAAATCACTTGACAGCTGTTAAATCGGTCGCCATCTTGGAAAGTAATGCCAACTTAAATTTCTATACCTGGAAAAAAACACTCTTTACATAGTAAGTAACTAGCTTCGATAATGAATTCGAAAATTTCCAAATAAAGATGTCATTCAGTCAGCTTAGAGTTCATTCTGTAAGAACCATCTAAAGGTGATATTGACATGGAAAGAAATTCTTTTTCTTTGAAGAATTTTGGAAAAGTCATCGCGTTCTTAGAGAGCTAAGAGGAGTCACAAACATTCTCCAAGTCAAATATTGTCAAATTATTGCTAACTTGGAAAAATATTCCCACATTTGGTATATGTTACCAAAGTAACTATCAATTTTGTGATATCGTGCTAATTTAGCGGGTTTCCAATACAAAATCTTCCGAATTATGATATTTTTAGTCTCCTTTAGAAATTTTTTGTGTATCTATTTTCTTATATTTTTAAGCATAATTTGTTCCATATTTACACCAGTTTAAACAAAATAGAACGATGAAATTAGTTTCAATTTCTCCACATGTATACATTCCCAGGATTTGGACTTCTTTCTAAAGTTTGATTCCATGCCTAAGTATTGTACATAACCCGCAATGTATACAATCATCGAGCTAAAAATAAAAGGAAATTAAAATTCTAATAGTCTAAAAAAGAAAATGAAAATGGAAGATGGAATTTATAAAAACTAAAATTATCAAGAGATTGAAATTGCAACAATAAAAACCTTGAAATACCAAAAAATAAAAGCTGAAAAAGAATCAGAAATACAAAAAAAAAAAAAAGAATTAAAAGCAAAAAATATTGAGGATGTGAAATGATTAACCCCTGAAACAGAGTAAATGAAAAAATAACAGAAGAAAATTTAGATTGTAAATTAACTAATGGAACAAGTGAATTAACAAATAGGAGAGGTGAAACACCCACTTGAAGAGGCATTCAGTAACTTATAGGAAGATAAAATATCTTTAAATAGATTGCTGAATAAATGAAGAGAATAACCCAAACTGGTGATGTTTTCCAACATAAATTTTCTATTTATCTTTTCTACTTTTCATTACACTTGCATAAACAGTAAATTCTAGAACGACCATAGAAATGATTAAAAAGTTATCTTCACAGATGACTTGCAGGTTGGCTTCGGTTTTCAGAACGAGGATTAAAGTGGATTTAAAATCCTTTGCGTTGCTTGGATTAATTCTGAAGATTAGTGTAATTTCAGTGCTCATCAACGAAATGCGAAAGATATTATTTTCGCTATATTTATTAATAATATTTCCTTTTAATTGTTTTCATGAATTTAAATCATCATTAAGCATTTAGTATTATTCAAAGCATTTTAAAATATATATATATGTGGTTGGCAGCAACTGCAATGCAAATCGAGCGACTATTTAAACTCGGCTCGTGTTAGTTTTCAGGCGGGGAGGAGAAATATAAGAAGTGTGTGAGTGTTTTAGCTCTTAGAGGGAGAGAGCGGCTGGTTGGCAATGCAACTGTATGTTGCATCACCATTTTCAGATTATAAATTCGTTTTCAATATTAGGCTGTAAGAAGACGGTTCGAATCGGATGTCTGGTAATGTTGATTTTTGAACTAAGATTTTATTAGTCAACTTATTGTTTTTTGATCGCTCCAGTAACGAGCACATTGACTTTATCCTTGATTATTATTAAAAGCCATTTTTAAGAAACTGCTTTCATCTTCATGCCTCCTCGACACAAAAATTTCACTGCTTGCTTTGCCAAAATTTGAGTTTACCAGTAAGTGTAACAAATTTGGTTATGGGCCCAGTCCATGTACCGTGTCGAGACAGGCTAAGCAGTTGAACCAGGCCATGAACTTTGTCTATTTAAATACTGTTCCAGTCTAGAACTATTTTTTATGAACTCTGTTGCTAGTACGCTAAATTGAGTAACAGATATGGAGTTTAACAACCAGATATCAGTGTTGACTCAAAATAATTGGAACACATGGAAGCATGATATGCAAGTCATCTTAATGCATTATGGTTGCTGGCAGTTTATAATACAGACCAAGCCAGAGCAACCTGATGAAGAGGCAACACACAAGGAAAAATTAGATCTACAACTTCGTAAGGATAGATGTTATACGTTGCTCTACACTAACATCAGTTCAGATTTGAAAAGTGGCCGCGGTAACCGAGTGGTATAGGTATCGGATCGTGGCTTGCTTTGTCACGGGTTCGAGCCCAGTACCACTAAAGACCCGCCGTGTAGGGCAGCGATGCACGTTAAATCTGTCGAGAGCTGAAACGTCCTCCCGTTGGTGTGGTGTGGTAGTTAGGAGAGGGGGGGTGCCAGCTCAGGTGTCGTCCACGTCACTTGACCATGGTTCAAAATTACGTGGCCCGTCACCGAAAGCCCTCGTGTAGCTGAACAGTGTGACGTTAATATTCAATCAATCAATCAATCAATCAAACAACTGACGGAGTAGCGGCATAGAAGGTATTAAAACATCACTTCGAATCAGTCACAAGAACAAGCATAATCCAGCTTTTAGATCATTTTTTTGGAACAAGATACCAACCATGGGAAGATGTTGGAATCTTCATATCTCGTGTAAAGACAGCGGCAACCAGGCTACAAGAAGCGGGTCATAAATTGGACGACCTGTACATAGGATTTCAATTAATAAGGTGGCTTCCTCAGGAATTCCAGTCTACCGTGCAACAAATCTACAGATGGAAAGAAGAGGACTTCAGAGTTGTCAAAATTGAAGCAGAGCTGATATTAGAAGCCAATCGTCTTCAGTTGATGAAACAAGATTTGGAGAAAGCGGAGAATGCTTACTTGAGCAGTTTCACTTCGAAGAAGTCGAAGACGTTTCCTGGTGCTACGGCTGCAGCTCATGGAGATCGAAATGGCAAGAAAAATTACCAAAAAAAGGTGGTAAGGTATTTAACTGTAAAACTATTAAAATTGTTAAACAATCTATTAAGACTATAGGTCCGTGTTATGTATGTAATAAGTACGGGCATCCTAAAGTAAACTGTAAAGAGAAAAACTCGCTACAAAAATCTCCTTCAACTGTAAATGAAACTTTTAACACAGAGTTTAATATAAATTTAAGATTTTGTGAAGCTGAATGTAGTCTTTTAGAACTAAATAAACAACTCGTAACTAGTTGTATCTTATTTGAGGAATACTCTGATAAAGGTGTTTGGGTAATAGATACTGCTGCCACGAGTCATTTTTGTAATGACAAGAGTTTATTTTTAGATCTTAAACCGATATCTAACATGAAAATGTCGTTAGCAACGGAGGATAAAAGTTGTCCCGTAGAAGGAATCGGTACACTTAGATTTCTGGTAAAATATAAGGGGAGTTTTCATGAAATAACTTTGTCTAATGTTTTATCTAATCCTAAGTTGAGGAGAAATTTGCTATCCGGTTCCAGATTAGAAAGTAAAGGTGCGCATTTTGTGGGTACCAAAGGTAAAATTAATGTTTTTAATAAAGACTGGATAAAATTGTTCTCGGCGACACGTCATAAAAATTTGTATTTTTTTAAGCCGGATCATTATATTATACCAAAAAGTAAAGAAATTAATTTTTTTAGTAATGTAACCGCTAAAACAAAAAACGGATCAATAGAAATATGGCATCAACGCTTTTGTCATGTTAATAACGATTACTTGGTAAAAACTAGTAAAAATGATAGTGTTAGAGGTCTCCCACGCTTAACTGATAATGGTAAGACTCATTGTATACCGTGTAAATTAGCAAAGTCCAAGAGAGTTTCATTCAAAAAGACGGGGGCCGTAAGATCAAAACGTCCATTGGAATTGTTGCATATGGACCTCTGTGGTCCAATGCCAACTGAAAGCCAAGGCAGTAATAAATATTTCTTGAGTATAATTGACGATTATTCAAGAAAGGTGACTGTATTTCCCATCCGAAATAAATCTGACGTATTTCATACGTTTATAAGATTTCAGAAACGAGCAGAACGTTTTCTAAGTAAAAAGGTAATAGCAGTTAGAACTGATGGCGGACTAGAATTTTGTAATAAAGATATGGATAATTTCTTGACAGAACTGGGTATAAAGCATGAGGTAACAAATTCATATACGCCAGAAATGAATGGGGTCGCGGAGAGATTCAATTTAACCGCTCTAAATGGCATCAAAACATTGCTTAAGTCTAGTGAAGTTCCCCATAAGTTTTGGGGAGAAGCATTACTTTGTTTCACTTATGCGTGGAATCGAATTTGTCACAAAGACAGTAACAAAACGCCTTTCGAAAAATATTCAGGTAGAAAACCATCGGTATTGCATCTAATACCTTTTGGATGTTTGGCATATGCTGGTGTGCCAAAACAAATTTAAAAAAATTCGATATGCGTGCGAAAATGGGAATTATGATGGGATACGCACAACGTACTAAGGGTTATAGAATATGGTTAATAGATGAAAATAAATTAGTCGAGACTATTAATGTAAGATATATATATTCGATGAAAATAAGAGGGGAATTGATTTTAGACAGAAAGTTAATAGTAACCTTGGATATAATTTAAACCTTCCTGATTATTATGATGATGAGGATGATTTTGATAGAGTAAAAGATTCATTAACGAGTTGTTTAGTTTCAAAGACAAGTACGGAAACGCCCTCAACATCTGAAAAACCAGATGTATCTTCCGATAATCATAGCTTGATCCCATGTACAGAGGTTAAGTGGATTCAAAATATAGGTAGGAAAGTAACTGGATCTAACGTATATTATAGTATAGAAGGGGAAGCAACCCGATTGAAATCTTTTAACGAAATAGAAAGATACTGTAAGAGGCATAATATTGAGTATGATCCTAGTTTATTTAATTTTAGGAAAGATAATACCGAATTCCAGGGATTTTCAGATTTGTCAGAGCAACAAGAAGCTCTTATGGTTGAAGTAACTATTCCTAACTGTTACAAACAGGCGATAAGATCCAGAGACGCATCTAAATGGCATGATGCAATGGATAAAGAAATTAACGTAATGAAGGAACGTAAAGTTTGGGATTTAGTTGATCATACGGATAATATAAAAATTTTAGAAAACCGTTGGGTTTATACCATTAAATATGATGAAAATAATAAAATTGTTAGATACAAGGTCCGCTTAGTTGCGCGAGGTAACACACAATTACGAGGCGAGTCATTTGACGAGGTATTTAGTCCAGTTGTTAACTTTACTATTGTAAGATTATTTTTCACTATCTGTGTAGTTTGTGGAAATTGATGCATATTCAAGTAGATATAACTAATGCCTATTTATATGCTAACTTAGATACGGTAATCTACATGAAGCAACCAACTGGATATGAAATTGATAATAACAAAGTGTGTAAGTTACGTAAAGCAATATATGGACTCCACCAGAGTGGACGCCAGTGGTTTTTGGAATTAGAAAATAAATTAATTAAATTAAAATTTAAGAAGTTAGAGTGGGTTAATTGTGTATATATGTTTGAAGATAATGTAATTTTATTATTTTATGTAGATGACATGATTATATTTGGAAATGGAAAACGTAAATTTTGTATTACAATTATTGCAGAAAAATTTTGATTTAAAAATTATGGGTAAAACAAAGAAATTATTAGGAACAGAATTTGAAGAACTAGGTAATAGTCTGTTGATACATCAGAGATCTTACATTTGAAGGTTATGTGAAATTTACGAAAAATATAAATATCCCGTAAGTTCATTACCTATATCAAAAGGTCAAGTTCTTTCCAAATTAGATTCACCCAAAACTAGCGAAGAAATTTTATCAGTTCCTTATAGAAATTTAATAGGATCTTTGTCATTTATTGCTATAAGCACAAGACCCGATATTATGTATGCAGTAAATGTATTATCTCAATTCCAAACAAACCCGGGAATAAAACATTGGAATTGCGTATTGAGATTATTAGGTTATTTAAAATACATTCAAGAATATAAATTAGAACTTTCAAAAGTTAAATCATTAAAACTAAGATGTTATTCAGACTCAGATTTTGCTACAAATAGAGATGATCGAGTGTCGATGGGAGGGTTCATAACTTTTATAGACGAAACTCCAATTTCATGGTGAACTTTCAAGCAAAAATCCGTTAGTCTGTCGACCATGGAAGCTGAGTATGTTAGTTTAACAGAAGCAGCTAAGGAATTCATTTGGCTAAAGAATGTAATTAATAATAAAAGTTTAAATTTGGAATTAAATGAAAATGTAATGTTTTGTGACAATCAAGCTGCTATAAGTTTTTCCAATTCACCGGTAGAAAATTATAGAACAAAACATATCGATGTTTGTTATCATTTTCTATGGAATTTGATATACGACAAGGATTTCCAAATTAAATATATAGGTACCAAAAATAATTTGGCGGACATTTTTACCAAACCCATGGTAAAGGAAAAATTGTTGGAATTTTGTAGAAAATTATTTTTTTTTAGAGAATAAGAGAGACTTTGTTTCTTTAAGATTAAAATATTAGTTTGTTTATTACAATAAAGATTGTGAATAAAATGTATTTTTTTGTGTTAAATTGTGTAACATGTGATTATAGAATAAAATTAATTTACTGATTTGTAAGAGATAATGGTACGAAATTGGAAAAAGGGGGCCGATTGTTAGACATTTAAAAAGTAAAACCATTCGAAATATTTTTCGGATCCAAAATTTTATGATCTCCTTGTGTTGTTTTTCCAATCCCGTTCCATGATCTCAATGAAAGTAAACAAACCGATTCGATCCCGATCTTTTTGAAAGTTTCGTGATTTGTGGTTGGCAGCAACTGCAGTGCAAATCGAGCGACTATTTAAACTCGGCTCGTGTTAGTTTTTCAGGCGGGGAGGAGAAAAAGAAATATAAGAAGTGTGTGAGTGTTTTAGCTCTTAGAGGGAGAGAGCGGCTGGTTGGCAATGCAACTGTATGTTGCATCACCATTTTCAGATTATAAATTCGTTTTCAATATTAGGCTGTAAGAAGACGGTTCGAATCGGATGTCTGGTAATGTTGATTTTTGAACTAAAATTTTATTAGTCAACTTATTGTTTTTTTGATCGCTCCAGCAACGAGCACATTGACTTTATCCTTGATTATTATTAAAAGCCATTTTTAAGAAACTGCTTTCATCTTCATGCCTTCTCGACACAAAAATTTCACTGCTTGCTTTGCCAAAATTTGAGTTTACCAGTAAGTGTAACAATCTTGTTAATCAAATAAATTCTGCAACAATTCAAATGAATAAATGCAACAAAATTGGAGAGTTAAGGAAACAGTTATATATTGAATTGTTGATTGAACTGAAGTTCTTAATGATACTCAAAAGTATTAAATAAAATTAACTGAACTTTGCAATATGTAGTCAACAGCTTTCACATGTCTTAAACATTATTTTTTTTGAAAAAGCGAAGAAATCAATAATTATTAGTAGAAAAAAACTAAATACTTCAATTAAAATATTTCTCTACTTAAATATTCATATTTTTCAATTCCTACTATTAGTTCACTTTCTCTCTCTCTCTCTCTCTCTCTCTCTCTCTCTCTCTATGTATATATCTAGTTCAAATTTTCAATCATTAATAAAATGCTTTTTATTCATCTACTGAAGTTCAAATATTTTTTTTCAACTTATAGTGGATGGCACTTGATATGAAAACAGTTTTTTCAAATAATTGATTTTCATTAATTAAATTTTATTTTTGATTTAAATTTGATCTGCGTTATTTCTGACGTAGTTAGAGCTACCTGCAGCATATGGCGCCAGTACTTTTTTCTAACGAATTTTTTTTTTTTGGTTTCAAATACATTTTTTCAACTTGTAGTGAATGACACTTGATGTTTATACAGTTTTTCGCATATTAATTCATTAATTAAATTTAATTACTTAATTTTAGTTTTATATGGAAGAAAGAATTAAATTTGTTTCTAAAGAAAGCAATAGATGGCCACAGTATACATTAATTATCCAACTACCAGGTATGAAAAGCTCAATTTTAAAAGTTCAAGCATTAAAAGGGATGGATTGATTTTTCTTTGTTGACCTAAGAAGGAATTAACTTTACATTTTCTTTTTTTTTATATTACTTGTTTTTAGTACTTTTTATTCGGCCAACTGGATTACTTTTTTATCATTTGTATTTATTTATTCATAGAAAATTTCAATCTATACATGAATCCTTAGTAATTGTAAGTACTATTAATACTGTGACTCCAGTTATAACCCACCAGAAATAAGAATATTTCATTCTTACCACATACATTGCGTAACTATATCAAATTGATGCCATTCATCTTAAAATAACTTCAAATTCACTAAAAGAAAGAAACTCTTTATTTAGTTTGTGGAAATTTTTTTTCTTTTACTGAAGACAGCAAATTGTTATTTTCTGTCTCTTATATTTTCTACTCACGAGTTCCTTTTAATGGTTGTGAGGAAGAATGACAAATGGGTGAGATTAAATTCAAAGTCTATCTTTCAATTTTTTGTTTGAAGTGAGAGTCCTGTTTTCAAATAAGATATTTTATTGTATTCTTCAGTATTTCTGTATGTGTTATCTTTTATAGGAGCTTTATCTGATATTTCTGTACAATTCATTCCTATTGACATTGAACAAAGCTAAAAAATACAGATTCATTTAAAAAATATTTTTATATTATAATAAAAAAAGAAGGAAAATATACAGAGAAATTTAAAAGGGTAGTAATTGAAATATATGCAACAAATTTAATTTTTTTAGTAATATTCTTGAAACAGTTAAAGTTAGTGCTTCATTTTTATTCATAACGAGATAAAGTAACTTTTTCGTTCTTAATCCACAGTAAAAAAACAATTCCTTAAATACCGGGCGGGCAAAAAGTCCGTAAAAACTTTAAAAATTCATAAAATCCGGAGAAATGAACGAAAAAAAAAACTGTTTGCAGGATCAGCATTAGTATGTCACGGGATTTTTTTTAAGCTAGAAAAAAATAATTCGAAAATCATCCGGTAGGTGGCGCTGTTACAAGCGTCTGTGGTGTAAATATGCAAATTAGACGGCTATAAAAACCTTTGCTCTCAATGAATCCACATTCATTTCCCCATTATATACAGTGAATGTGAACAAGGATGCTCAGTGCGCCGGATAAAGCTTTGTTGGTGAAGTTATTTTACATGAACGAGGAATCAGCGACCATTGCCTTGCGTAAATTCCGAGTTCAGAAAAATGTGAAGAGTAGAAAAAGCCCTTTAACACCTGCAGGTCTCTTAAAGTTTGTTAAACGTTTTGAGGACACTGGAAAGTTGGAGGATCGAGCACGAGCCGGACGACCATGCTTGAAAGAAGCACGTGCACCCTGCATTGCTGTCGAAATGGAAGCGATTGCGTCCGAAGCAGCTGCAGGGACCAACAGTGCTCGTGAAGCTGCCAGACGATTGGGCTTACCACCATCATCTGTCCGCAATATTCTTCGTCGAATCCTCCAGCTGTACCCATACAAATTGCAATCGTGCCATGAACTTTTGCCAGCAGATACCGCACAGAGGGAAGCATTTGCGAAGTGGGCCTTCTCTAAAATGGAACAGGATCCCACCTGGGTTTTTAACATCTTGTGGACAGATGAAGCTCATTTCTCGCTTCATGGTGACGTTAACAACCATAACTGTCTCATTTGGGCGACCTCTAATCCACGTGAGTACACACAGAAGCCATTGCGTTCCCCAAAAGGGACAGCATGGTGTGGTTTCACGGGTTCATTTATCATAGGACCCTTCTTCTTTGAAACGCAGTGCCCAGTAAATGGATGGATAACGGAAACGGTAAATGCTCAGCTTTATCTAACGCTTCTGCGGGAGACTGTCGTGCCATGTTTAATTCAACGAGGTCAGATTTCGAATGTCACGTTCATGCAGGATGGAGCAACCAGTCACACTGCTAACCCAGTTAAGGCATTTCTGATGCAGACGTTCGGGGAAGACAGAATCGTTAGCAGACGCTGCAGGTACCCATGACCTCCTTGGTCTCCAGATTTAACACCGGCAGACTTCTGGTTGTGGGGATATTTGAAATCTCGCGTGTATCTATCCGGTCCATCAAGTCTGTCGGAACTGAAAGATGCGATCCGCAGAGAAGTATCCTCCATACATGCGGACGTGTTGCACTCTACCGTTGCTGGATTTGTCACTCGCCTGGAATGTCTTCTCTCCTGTGGTGGTGGTCATGTGGTGTAATAAAGTTGTGAAAGTTTTCTGTTCATTATGTATGCATTGTTAGTTTGATTTGCGTACATCAGCGCCACCTACCGGATGATTTTCGAATTGTTTTCTTTCTAGCTTAAAAAAAATCCCGTGACATACTAATGCTGATCCTGCAAACAGTTTCTTTTTTCGTTCATTTCTCCGGATTTTATGAATTTTTAAAATTTTTACGGACTTTTTGCCCACCCGGTATTAATAATTATAAAATAAAATATATATCAAGTAAAATCTCAACTGTAACTCTTCTCTTTTGAAGAATCAAAACCTTTTTTCAAGATTAATTTGAGTTTCCTTTTTTCTCTTGAATATGGGTACTAGGTAAAACTTTTTATTAAAAAAATCAATTTATATTTACTTATTTAAGTAATTGACATTATTTCTAATTTTGTTCTATACCGATATTATTAAATTAGTTTTTTAAAATTCTTTTATACGAATTTCCCATCATTATTGAATATATATATTTTTTCCCCTAAAACTATTTTAGAGGAAACTTTCATTTTCTCTAAAAAGCATTTTTCACAATGGGGAATTATAATAGAAAGTAGAAAGAGAGTAGAGTGTGTGTGAGAGAGTAGAGTGTGTGTGAGAGAGTAGAGTGTGTGTGAGAGAGTAGAGTGTGTGTGAGAGAGTAGAGTGTGTGTGAGAGAGTAGAGTGTGTGTGAGAGAGTAGAGTGTGTGTGAGAGAGTAGAGTGTGTGTGAGAGAGTAGAGTGTGTGTGAGAGAGTAGAGTGTGTGTGAGAGAGTAGAGTGTGTGTGAGAGAGTAGAGTGTGTGTGAGAGAGTAGAGTGTGTGTGAGAGAGTAGAGTGTGTGTGAGAGAGTAGAGTGTGTGTGAGAGAGTAGAGTGTGTGTGAGAGAGTAGAGTGTGTGTGAGAGAGTAGAGTGTGTGTGAGAGAGTAGAGTGTGTGTGAGAGAGTAGAGTGTGTGTGAGAGAGTAGAGTGTGTGTGAGAGAGTAGAGTGTGTGTGAGAGAGTAGAGTGTGTGTGAGAGAGTAGAGTGTGTGTGAGAGAGTAGAGTGTGTGTGAGAGAGTAGAGTGTGTGTGAGAGAGTAGAGTGTGTGTGAGAGAGTAGAGTGTGTGTGAGAGAGTAGAGTGTGTGAGAGAGTAGAGTGTGTGTGAGAGAGTAGAGTGTGTGTGAGAGAGTAGAGTGTGTGTGAGAGAGTAGAGTGTGTGTGAGAGAGTAGAGTGTGTGTGAGAGAGTAGAGTGTGTGAGAGAGTAGAGTGTGTGTGAGAGAGTAGAGTGTGTGTGAGAGAGTAGAGTGTGTGTGAGAGAGTAGAGTGTGTGTGAGACAGAGAGTAGAGTGTGTGTGAGAGAGAGAGAGAGTGTGTGTGAGAGAGAGAGTAGAGAGTGAGAGAGAGAGAGTAGAGAGTGAGAGAGAGAGTAGAGAGAGAGTAGAGGGTGGGAGAGAGAGTAGAGGGTGGGAGAGAGAGTAGAGGGTGAGAGAGAGAGTAGAGAGTGAGAGAGAGAGTAGAGAGAGAGTAGAGGGTGGGAGAGAGAGTAGAGGGTGTGTGAGAGTAGAGAGAGAGAGACAGTAGAGAGAGAGAAAGAGAGAGACAGTAAAGAGAGAGTAGGGAGTGAGAAAGAGAGAGTGAGAGTAGAGAGTGAGAAAGGGAGTAGAGAGTAGAGAGTGAGAGAGAGTTGAGTGAGGGAGAGAATAGAGAGTGAGAGAGAGAGTAGAGGGTGAGGGAGAGAGAGTAGAGGGTGAGACAGTAGAGAGAGAGGCAGCAGAGAGAGAGAGGAGAGAGAGAGAGAGAGAGAGAGAGAGAGAAAGAGAGAGAGAGAGAAAGAGAGTGAGAAAGAGAGAGTGAGTGAGAGAGTAGAGAGTGAGAGAATATAAAGTAGAGAGTGAGAGAGTAGAGAGTGAGTGAGAGAGATAGAGTTTATGACTTGCTTCTTCTTTACTGATTTAAGTTTTTGAACGCTACATTGATTTCACTTGTGTTTAGTTTAAATTTCTTTCAGATATAAATTTATACTGAATCTGGATTATTAAATACACTCTATATTTAAAAGGTTTACCTTCTGTGTATGAGCGGGGACGTATTATACGAATTTTATGATTTAATATTGTAGTTATTAAGAATAGTGTTTTCTCAAATGGGCTGTATTTAGGCAAAATAACCTTTGTAGACCCAGCAAGACCCCAAGTGTGAAAACCCTTCCATTGGTGGTATATCTAGGGGAGGCTTCCTCTACCAAATTTTGGACTCTTCAATTTATTCAATTCAAGCTTTCAGTGGATGATAAATATTGCCGTGGTTTAATTTCACCAAGAGTATCAGAGACAAATTGATACTCAAAGGATCTTTTACTTGCCATGTAATTATATAACTTGTGCGTCAACGATTTTTACATCCATAATTTCTATCGACTCCGGCTGAAAGTCCAAGGACCTCATAAGCCTCAAAGTTACGGATTCGACAATAAAAAATGGTAAATATATATTTAAAACAAAATTATTATATATACAAGAATATAAAATCATGGAACATAAAACTTAATTTAGCAGTCCTTTTTGAACTTGTTTGTACAAGACATGTTAAATTAAACAGATGTAACTAATACCAGTAATTAATGTTCAAGAGCTGTAAATCACTCATTATGTTTAATATTTTTCATTCTTTTAAAATATGTGTTATTAATTACATTTTCTATTTTTTTTACTTTATTATTTGATCATTTGATAATTATTTATTTCGTTTTATAATGGTTAATTACAAATCACCATTAATTTATTAATGGTTATTTGTATTTCAGATCAGTTTTAAAAATCAATTAGAGCTATTAAAGTAGAACCAAAAGTCATTCGAATAAATCTTACAAAACAGTAATTCCGAATCTGTACACACATGAGAATGGATATAAATATATATACTCTAGTGAGAAAATTAAAGATTTGGATTCTAAAACTTTTAACTGATAATTGAAATTTTGGAAATGAAAAAAGAGGAGAATTCTTCAATACCTATAAATATAGCTGGCTGGCGATTGCTTTTTAATAGTGTTATACGTTTTTAGCATATATAATTTCCTCCTTATGTTTATACTAGGAAAATCTTATACAATACAATAGAGAGTTGTTCTGAACTTACTATTAACAAAAAGACGTACTAAAAAAAAGCAGAAAAATGTTTCGATGATCTTTCGAATGATTAAATAATAAACCAGTCATTTCCATAGATTCAGTGATCAAAATCCAAATTTAAAACTTGAAATAGAAAGGCTTATCTGTAATTGGGATTTTCTTTTGCTAAACTAATGATACACTTATATTGATAAAAACTAAAATTACATCAACAATATTAAGAATTTTTTTACAATTTTCTGTATAACAAAATATACTATCAATATTAATAAATTATTTTGTTAATACCATTTCTATGAGTGGTGGTACCATCATTTGGGATTTGATAAGGAAGGTCTTAAAATTATGAAAAAAAAAATAGCTTTCATATAAGTTTGAATTCTTTTTTTTACATTTATATAATTAAAGCTTCTTTATTTATATAAAAAAAACAATTTAATCAGTACAGTTTAATTTTTTTCATAAATATAACAACGTATAAAATAAGTATCATAGTCCGAAGCCATGGAGAATGATAGCTAAGAAACCGCAGTCGTGTGATCAGTAAAAGTCAGTCGTGTGTTAAAGGCTAGCCCCAAATAGGTTGCCTCTGTAGAAGACGAGATCTCCACAGCCAGCGCTGAAACTTGCAAGACCTCTGAAGACCTCCTGTATGAGCTTCGAATCCGAAAAACGCCGACTCCAATAGGAAATCGAAACTTCACCACGTCATCAACTGCAAGGCAGCCAGAGGCACAGCGGAGAGGAATCCGAATCAACATCGGAGCCGGAAGATGTCAAATATCGCAAAGAATATCCAATTCCCGGAAGAAAAGGAGTTCGTCACGGTGAGATAGAAGGAAAACTAGACTTACCAGAAAGTCTAGTGGGGAGTACTTCAATGTAGTAGGACACTCCAGTTGTCAGATGCTTGGAGTCATTGTTTGAAATCTCCGTGAAGGAGATTGTTTCTTTTCAATTCTAGTTGCACAGCAGCAAAACCAACTGCAGATAATGTGGAAGAGCCCTAGAATCGTATTATTCTTTCTCATTTTCTTTCTGAAAGTTGTCGGGTAATTTTTGCTCCAGACAAGTCAAGTCAACTGTTTTTGAAAGAAGTTTTACAGAACAAAAGAGCAATCACCAAGATTGGTGCTTTTCAAAATAATTAGAAGAAAACATTTGTGTAAATTTAATGTTGAGAATCAAAGTTTGGGAAACACCTGTTTAAAATAGCAATTGTTTTAATAGCATTTAAGTCATTCTCAGAAAATTTAGTGAATGTGTTATATAAATATATCTGTGTGTGTGTGAGAGAGAGAGAGTTTTGTCTGGTTTGTTATGTGACATATTTAGGATAACTATATACCATTAAAACTTTGCTTTAATTGAATGACCAGATTCGTATATGATGTCAAAATTTCATATATATTAAATGAATACTATTCTGGATGCTATTTTATTTTACAAAATACTGCTATCATGCGATACATTTTAGGGTTACATGTCCTGACAAAAAATGTGCAGTTGAAGTGTGTTATATCGGGTTCTCACCAGTTTTCTCCTCTTTGATTAAGTTTTGAAACTGTATGACTTTGATGATCTGAAAGCCTCTGTAAAATTATAGTATATGTAAATGAACATTATTATTTAAATAGATCTAAAGTGAGAAAGAATAGGCTATAGTGACAGAGTTTTCAATGAAATGAAAGTTGTTACCAGTTATGCTAATTAGAGAATTTCTAATAAAATTTGTGAACGGACTCATCAAAAGATTACAAAGATCATTGTAAAATTATCGGTGAAAGTCTACCTCGAAATATAAGTGGACTTTTAATGTTTAATAAGGGCTCCATTGTTGATGTCGCTCAACCCTCATACATACTTTGTAGATATTTGTATTGAACATAATAAATATATTTGAACTTTGTCGTACCTGTGTTCCTTAGTCCATCATAATCAAAGCTAGTTTCGGTTCTCACCCTAGTAATATATAAAATAGATATGGTCTTTTGTGTGTGTCTGTGTGTATAATTAAATAAAAACATCGTCTCATACAATTTTAATAGTTTTTTCCTGGATATCAAATGGATTTAATGGCTTTGTAAACACTGCATTTAAGAGTATTTAAATATTACTTTAAATATTTCGCTTCTAGGGGATAGTTTAACTTCCAAAATGGGTCTTTGAAACCTCTGCTAGGAAATAGAAAGTAATAAAGACATTAAAAACTTACGCAGCAACTTAACCAAGAAACGACTTCAAAACCTAAGCTAAACTACAAAGGTTTTAATATTAATAAGAACATATTTAAAATTATCTTTATTCGAAAAAATGAACTAATCTAATTAACACAATCTGTATAGTTTTCGTGTTGCATTTCACTCTTTTAGAAACTTTTTAATCTATTTCAAAAATAATGTGTTTCACGAAATCGCCATGCAAAAGTACCTCAAGTTCAGAGGTATTGCTCTGAAAGATGAAACACATACAAATTTTCTAACATCATTGATGTGTTAGATTCGATAAAAAAAAAAGAGAAAATCTTCTGGAACATAACGAATTTTTTTAAATCTTATTTTAAAGGAATCTCTAATCTCATGACTTTAAAATTTTCCTTTAAATCTTATATGTGTTTTACATCGAGTGTAGTCAAGACTTCTCTCCT
Organism: Trichonephila clavipes; assembly: GCA_019973935.1. Classification (NCBI taxonomy): domain Eukaryota; kingdom Metazoa; phylum Arthropoda; class Arachnida; order Araneae; family Nephilidae; genus Trichonephila; species Trichonephila clavipes. The sequence continues at coordinate 1,553,717 of BMAU01021435.1, forward strand.
TTGGTAGAAAATGCGATTAAAATGGTCGTGATTTTCCACAAAGGAATTTTCGTAGCCTAAGTGAACGGCTTATGTTTCTGAAAAAAGGTAAAACTGGATTCCTTTATAGAAAGGAATAAGATCCTTCATCCTTTTTCAATGAGATCAGCAATTTCTTTTGTCTATAAGACAAACTATTTGGTATCACATACGTAACAAGATTAAGTATGGGTTGAAAAATTTATACATAAAAATAACTCGGAACATCTTAAGAAGGTTTTGTTTTGAGTAGAAGAGGCAATTAAGCTTAATGTTTACCGTCCCTTCTTTATAAGTCATGGTGTATGAAAAAAAAAATTACTAAATGATCTTGAGATGTGGAGAAATAGTCAATACTCTACAGAAACCTGTTTTATAAAAAAAAGCTTTAAGGGCCTTTTTAATTTAATTTACCATATTATTCTTAGAGGTTTATGCATCATTGATTAACCTGCTTAAATTTTTATTCATAAATATAAACTGGATTACATCTCTTCTAAGCATTCATGCATTCATTCTCAAGTACTGATTTTTGGCTTCATTAATAATAAGCTACAGGAGAAAAAACAACTTTACTGAGACGATCCCTACTTAATTTGTCTTGATTACATTAAAGTAAATTTCTTATACATATATTTAGATATTGATATATAGATATAGATATACAGATATACATATAAAAGTTAAAGCATGAGGTTTATTCCTATTATAACCTTGAGGTATGACTTAGTTGAAATTGGAAAAGAAAAGCTCAAAATATCACGTACAGTTTCAATACAAACATATTTAATGTGTGTTTCATCTTTTATTTATTTATGACATTCATTTTCTTAGATATTTATCTTTATGAAAATATGTAAATGTAATAGAAGCGTGTATCTCTTCTGAAAGTACATTAAACTAAACTCAGTGGCTCAGCAGACTATGAGTGCCAAGGCCTACCGAGTCCATCTATATTTTCATGACTTTGGGGGCTGAGGTACATGAGTAATGTTTCGGTCAGGTGGTCAGTGTGATGTGAAAGGCTGATTAAACCTTTCCTATCCCAGATTTTGAACCCCAGACCTGTGGCATGGAAGCACGAAAATACTTTAACTGTGAAAATTTTTTTTATATTTTGAATCAAATGCAAAAAGTTCTAGAAAATTGGCATACAAACTAGTACTTAAAATCAAGAAAATTTTCACTTTTGATTGGTTATCTTTAGAAATAGTCAATAGATTTATAACAATATCGATATATTCAGATATTGAAATAATACAAAATTGATCATACAGCTATTGTGATTCACGCACGTGATCGTGTGCATGGCTTATGAGCGTAGGATATTCTAAAAGAGGAGAAACGTTACCAGATGAATAAAAAAATGTGTAACTAATGAGCATGATCCTCTTTTACACTTATACTGCTTTCGCAACGGGAATAGATTCTAAAAAAAGCAGTTAATAGGTCCTTGTAGCAGTTGTCCTACTCTCCCAGAAACTGTTTATAGGCCTTTAATAATTCTGGGATGGAAACTATTCTTCCTAGGATATCCTCAATATGCTGCATAGGGTGGAGAAGGGGAGATCATGCTGACCAATAAACCTTGAAAATATGTATACTTTCAGAAATTTTATTACTCACATGAGCCCTATGGGGAATCATGAATTAGAATTCACCTGCTTTACTAAATACTTAAACATCATTCTCCAAAATACCATCTCTCTGTCTCACAGCAATCGAATCCTCGGTGAATCAAATGGAAATCTCTACAACTGTCCAACACGATTCTTTCAAGGATCCCCAAACCTCATACGCCTTATTGGTCTTTCGGATGATGGGAGACATGTAGAGGGACTCCCCTTCCCTTCAGATGTCGAGAATTAGAGGTTAAGATGATTCTGGACTTATATCAGCGAATGAAATGGCATGTCCACTAATCCTTACTCTACAATGGTTACTATGCACTATGCTAAGAACAACTATTATTCCAATGAAGATAGCATCTTTAAATATATCCTTTTCATGTAAATTCCTGGAAATAAAAACTCTTGAGATGGGGTGTTTGTATCCTCATGGAGATAGTCCGGCAGCTGAGAGGCTGATGCACATTCCTGTTATCTTTCACTATAATAAAAAAAACATCCATCTACTTTAAGGTATCCGACTACGTTCGGAACCGTGATTTTGCAAAAGCGTATTAATGAATAATATTTATGATATTTAGTGTCACTTAGATTAGAAAATGTACATAAATTGTTTTAAGAATAGTATTACAATAAAAAATTATTTAAATACAATATATTGACAAAAAATGAACGTAGAATAACCCACTTTCAAAATATTCTCCTTTTGTGAAAAATGCTTCTATTATAATAATATTTTGCCTTTATATAGCTCAGACCTCTCTACAGAAGCTCAACTAGAATCTTTGAAATAAATAACTTAGAAGTGTAAGTTTATCCCTGTTTTACGACAACAGAGGGGAGAAATTTTAAGAAAAAAACGCCGATAGTTATTTCAATCGGTGGTAACTGAAAATAATGTGAATTTTTGAAAAATCGTAGTTGAGCCTCTGTACGGAGGTCTGAGCTATAAACAGGCAAAATATTATAATAGAAGCATTTTTCTCAAAAGGAGAACATTTTGAAAAAAGGTTATTCTAAGTTAATTTTTTGCCGAAATATTGTATTTAAATATTTTTTATTGTCAAAATGTCCTTAAAACTTTTTTATACATGTATTCTAATCTGAGTGACACTAAATATCATGAAAATTATCCATTTATGCGCTTTTTTAAAATCACGGTTCCCAACGTAGTCGGATGCCTTAAGCATTTTGGCACTTGACAACATTGGACTGACTTTGTCATTACAAATCAGGTCTCATTTAATTATCTCTATAAGTTTTATTCACCGCTGAGCGTTACATTAAAGTCTCTTTTTGAAACTATCCTGCCTTAGATTCTAGAACAGTTTGAACATCTTTCTTGTATCCGAACACTTGTGGTCATCATTTTAACTGCGAGCTTTTGTATTTTACACGGAATACACGCAAGGAAGTCATTGTGGTGTGCAAACAGAAAAAGCCCTGAAACTAGATTAATTAACGATCATGCATATCGATAACATTAAATAAGTGGACAAATGAAAAGTAAAGCAGTAAAATTGAGGCAGGGTTTTTTTATACCTGTGATAAAAACTATTTAGATATATAAACATTTTTATGGGAGTACATGTCGTTCAGGTATCATTAGTAAATAATATACGAAGATCCTAATAGACTCATAATCAAAAAGAATATAAAAAATTGTACAAAACTATATTTACGTTAAATATCTAACATCAAAAAATAGTATTAAAGTTAACCACTTGGGGGAAACTACAACCGTGGCATTACTTCTGAATAGTATAGAATAAATATATATATAAACATATATTTATTTTTATAAATACCAGGTAAAGTTTATAAATATTTTTGTTTCAAAATGTAACAAGGACATATTCCCTATTTAAGAACAATATCTGAAACAAGATAAAAATTCTATCAAAATGTAAAATAGAAGTATTTATTATGAGGAAAAAAAGTAGAAGAAGTAAAGCCCCCGGATACATAATGGATTCTATTTAAATCAAATTTTGTAGAATCTCTAAGGAATTTTATGATTCAAAAAGCTTCTTAAATCTTGTGTATTCATATCAGGATATCTTAAGATTTCCTTCAGAAGTGAAATGCGATTAAAATGTTTACGCTTTTCCCTAGTGCAAATATTTTTTCTTAAATGAACTGTTTATTTTCTTACTAAAAAGAAAATTTTGAAACTGGCCCTCTTTTCTTGAAAATAATATGCATTCAGGAGTTGCTTTTTTCAAGTTCTCTGATGGTAACGTTCTCTGTGAGAATAGGGGACATGTAATTTGGTCTTGTATACGTAACAGGATTAAATTCAGAGTGGATATACAAACTAAGATATTCGTAGCCTCCAGAATATGCTGTTTCTCTCTAAAAAGCAAAAAAGGAAGAGCTAGTATATTTTTTTGTATTTTTTAAAGTAATTGCATTCTTAATAAGGGTTATAGAATTTTCTTTCCCGCTTTCATGTGGAAAGAATTTAATAAATATAAAAGGACACTCATTAGTAAAAAATTAGTTTAAAATGATTATTAAATCTATTTTATAATTAAAACCTTCCAAAACAAAATGAAAATTATTTATTAGAATGAGGTAAATACAGGGTGTTCCAAAAATAATGATCCATTTCTATGAGAACACTAATGTATTTATTTCTTTCCCGTGTGTTTGAAGAAATGCTCTCCGTAGAAGAAAGAATAACCATCGTTTCTTAGAAAAACTTATGAAGAAATGTATCAACTGTTTCAGCGAAAATACGGAAAATATTCACCAACAAGGACCAATATCAGGCTAGTTTGTGAACAAATTCAGGCAAACTGGTAGAGTGGCGGATAAAAAATGTCCTGGACGACCATCAACCTCTGACTATACCATCAAGGGACTTAACCTATGAATTTGTTCACAAGTATTCTGATATTAACTCTTGTTGGTGGCAGTTCACAAGTAGCTTGATATTAGCCTTTGCTGATGGCTATTCATAAGTAGCTTGATATTAACCTTTGCTGATGGCTGTTTATAAGTAGCCTGCTATTAACTCTTGTTAGTGGCTGTTTTCTGACTGACAGCTGACACACTATAATATGTTTTAGCACCCAGTCTTCATGAAACGAAGGCTATTCTTTTTTCTAACACACGTGAAAGAAATCAATACTTTAGTATTTTCATGAAAATTGATTGTTATTTTCGGAACGTTCTATATCTTTATTTATTTAATATAAACTGACAATTTAATTGAATGCTCTAGAATAAAGTTTCATGGGTCAGAGGTCTAGTAATAGTTAGAGACAGAAAAAAAACGATGAGTCAATTTATTGCTGTTAGCGCCATTTTTTTTATCAAACATATAATTCCATAGTCAATAAACTTTAATAAAGGTGAAGGTGCACTATATATATACTAGCCATGCCTACTCGCTACTTTATACTATATATATATATATATATATTTAAGTTACTCATATTTAAGTCTTTACATTAATTTTTCGATGGCATTATAAAACGTTCTAATAGCCCTTTCCTCTTTATTTCAAAAGAACATGAATTGAACTTCTTAGATAGAAGTGTCTTTGACTTTTATATAAACGCACCACCCTTAAAGTCGATTTAAGCAAAAACAATTTTAAAAAATATCTAACCAACTGTAACCTTGTCACCTTTTGGATAAATGAACACCGGAAATCGTATGGGGGAAAGGAATGTTCATTGTGACCCCACACCTGGATGAAGAGAGAGAGTTACTAGAGAATAAGGTCAAATTTCACGATTTAACATATACTCCTACCTCGAACCCTTCAAGTTCCAACATAAAAGAAAACTGAGGTTAAACATACAATGTACAAAATAAGGAAATAATATACATAAAATGAAATACCAAATGTACACCCAATAATATTTCAGGAAATGTATCAAATTTTTTGTAACAAAAAAATATATATATTTCAAATTTGATCCAAATGCCGCCCTTAAAATTTGCCACCCCGGGCAAGGGTCCGGTTTGTCCGGTCCTAGAGCCGCTCCTGCTTACGGGTATTATTGAGTGCATTTCCTACCGTTAGTTGTGTTGGTTGATTAAGTACAAGGAATAATAAAATTGTGTTAAAAAAAAGGTCAATGGCTGATCTTTACTCGAATCCCCAAACACTAATGACCCTAAGTGCTTTGTTACACTACCAAAGAAACATCTTTACCAAATTTGAAGTCTGTAGGTGTCTAATAATTAAAAAAAGGAACTTTTTAAATCTATAACGCCCTCTTAACCCCCTTTGAAATCTGTTTCCGCAAGCCTGTTTTTATCGAAACTTGAAACAAAAGAAATATGTTTATCATACTTCAAGTTTGTTAGTCTAATAAATCTGGAGCTCTCATGATGAGTATGTGGACCTCTCGTTTTTCTCCTAAATACATATCGATATGTAATTTTACTGTGTGAAAGTTTAAGATCCTTATATTCAATGAAGAAAAAATTTGAAATATTTTTAACTTATTGTCATTTGAAAAATATAAATATATTTTGTGCAATATCCACTTTTGTAAAAGAAATCAAACGATTGATATCCTGTACTTGTGTTATAAGGAAAAGTATATAACATTTTTCCTAATATGCAGCGTAGCAGTATCAATTAGTTGTTTAGTAGTACAAAATTTTCCATCTCTTTGGATTAAAAAAATTAATAATGCATTTATTGCTCTCGTACGTTACATATACTTAAACGTTCATATTTATTCAAATTAGGAAAAAATCAATAATTAGTTTCTTTCCTCTTTTACTATGTCTGGTATGCAACTTTTTTCATTTTTTACTTCATAATAGAAATGGTCTTGAAAGACTTAATTGACCGCGTCATTTAAGTCAAATTAGATTAGTATTTCATGAAAGCACAATACATTATTTCTAACTCTCGATCATTTTAATTTTAGTTTCAGATGCATTCCACTCTTGTCCTTTTTGCGGGATAACAACAACAGGGTGACTTTCAAACAAATTCATTTAGGAACGCAGAATAAAATGTCATTTTCTCTTGGCTTCTTCTATATGCTAATCAGATCCATTCTATCTAGCGCGCAAAACTTTCTTCTTTCTTAATCCTCATATGTTATAATAAGAAGAACGTGGGGTACATAAATATGTATTAGATATGCTTAGGGTGACCCAGAAAAGATTGCTGGGCTGTAGAATTACAGTTGGGCTTAGAATGAAATACAAAAATTGACATGCTATTTTAATTCTTGTAAATGAGTTTGGGAAAAATGGATAAATTATATAAAATATGTTACGTGAAGAGTTTTATGTTACTTCGAGGTTAGTAGCTTTATTTTTTATTAAAACAAATTTGTCCCTGATGTATTTATTAACAATTTTGCATTCTTTTACGATCCATATAAATAATGCTGATTTCTTTTTTTGAAAAATTCGTAAAAGAAACATTAAAGTATGGGAAGTATATTTGTAATATAGTTCTTTTTCTCATAATCATACGAAATGCATAGCAAATTTTTAAATATTTGTACTTTCTAGTGAAGAAAGGAAGAAAAACAGAATAGTAAAAAAAGGAAAGAATTATTATGCTAAGCACACAAGGCTACATACGTAATATACTGAATATTGTATCTCATGCTATGTAAATATTATATTTCAACATAAGTTAGTAGAGTGTGGTGTCAAGCATCACTTGTACATTTAAATGATGCTCAGAAATACGAGCTCCTTTACTAGTAGTTTTCTTGTTGCTTAGAAGCCGATGTTAATAAACAATCTCAAACAACTTATCAGAATATTTCCTCGTATATTGCGGTATTTGCAAGAGGAAAACATTTGGTTCTTAACCTCTTAAGCGAACAATATTTTTGTCCAAAATGTTCCAAAAAAGGTACATGTTTTATTACATATAACTAAGCGTGATACTTAAAACGGAATGTGAAAATTGAAACTTTTATCATAATTTTCAATTTTAAAGTTTTCGCACCATTTTTTATTTTATAATTGTAGGACACAAACAACCCTGAATGATTGCTTTTTATAAGTACACTCCGAATGCTATGAAAAAGGTTTCATACATCTCAAAAGAATTTCTCTTATACTTACAAAAATAAATTTTATATTTCCTTACCTCTTTTTTGAAAAGTTGAGAATTTTGTTTTTGTGTGCATATATATTAACAGTCGTGAACCCAGTTTATACTCAAAAACAAAAATTTCATAAGAACAGCACAAATTCAACATCTTATATTAGATCCAAAGATCAAATATGGCTAAAACAATCTAAGAGTCACACGTTACACCCAAAATGAAACACTGTTTAGTCACTATCTTAATATTATACATTTACATAAAAATACCTCAGCATTAAATTTTACACAAATATTCTTCTTAACTTACTCATCTAACAATAAAGCTAAGAAAATGTTTAAAACCTAAATTAATCTTAAATCCTTCTTAAAGTTCTTATTTAGTTACATTTTACATTTACAGTCTGGATAGCGCATCTGCATTAACTAGTTGAGATCCTTTCATGTGGCTTGCTTCAATGTCATGGCGTTGAATGGCCAACGCCCATCTCTGCAATCTCGGATATTGGGGTGCAGCACTAGTGAGGAATACTAGAGGATTATGATCGGTTAGTGAGAAAATTTTTGCTCCACACAGTAAAGTTTCAAATCTTTTTAGAGCCCAAATAATAGCATACGCTTCCCTTTCAATTGCTGACCACTTTTGTTGGCTTGGGTTCAGTTCCTGGCTCCCCAAATCTATGGGATGAATGTTGTCTTTTCCATCCAATTGACCTAGACAGCATCCGACCGCCTCCTGAGAAGCATTCGTATGCAAGTAGTACGGTTTCTCTATGTCTGGGACCTGCAACTCTGTAATTCCACATAGTGCTGTCTTCAACTCCTTGAAAGCATTTTCAGCCTCCTTGCTCCATGGAATCTCATTAGGGACTTTCTTTTTAGTGAGCTCCGTCATTGGTAGAGCAATTTTTGCAAAGTTCGGAATATACTCTCTATAAAAATTGCACAATCCCAAAGCACTTCTCAGTTGTTGGTGCCTGTAAGTTCTGAATCGCTTTTATTCTTTCTTTGTCAGGGGAATGTCTACCTGAACCAATGACATGTCCTAAGTATTTAACTTTTTGTCTTGCAAACTTACACTTTCCTAAATTCACTGAGAAATTAAAATGCTCCAATCTTTTGAAAACTTCTTCTAGATGATTTAAATGTTCTTGCCTCGTATCAGAGAATATTGCTAAATCGTCGATATACGCACATGCAAAATCAGATATAGTTTGAACCACTTTAGACATGGCTCTCTGGTAGGTTGCAGCAGCGTTTCTTAACCCAAATGGTACCATTCCATTGGTACTGTCCTCGATGAGTTCGGAAGGCTGTTAGATGTTTGCTGCTGTCTTCCATTGGTATAGACCAATATCCCCTTTCAACATATCTACTACAGTAATGAATTTTTTCTTCCCTACTAAGAAATTCAATTCCATCATATTCTTCATTGGATATGCGTACGGTACGGTAAGGGCTTTCAAGCTTCTGAAATCTATGCATACCCGAATTGTTCCATCCTTCTTAAGAAAACATACCATGGGGTGTACTATTTCACTTACAACAGGTTCAATCAGCCCTAACTCTAACAATTCGTTTATCTGCACGTCTACTTTTCTCTTTAAGTTTTCTGGTATCTTATAAGTTTTGGGTTTCATCGTCTCCTCCTCAGTCTTTAGTTTTATCACATGTTCATCAACTTTAGCTCTTTTTATTTTTCCAGAAAACAACGTCCTGTGTTGATGTAAAAGATGCTTTAGTTGAGCTTGTTGCTTCTTAGATAGGTAATCCAACGTCACTCTGTCCAATGCTTCGTCATTCTTCTCAGCTGCACGAACTGTTGGCGTTTCATATATCTCACCGAATTCATCATCAATGTCATAAACAACTCCAACCATTTGAACTCTCGTTCTGCATTCTCTGTATTCAGGACGAGACACAGGTGTTATCGGAATTTTGTCAACCGAACGAATTACTTTTCTAAGCTGACAACCATGACAGGAGCTACAATATGCTTTAATATCCTTTACCATCCATGGCCAATAAAACGAAAATTTGATTCTCTGAATTGTTTTATGAGCTCCTAGATGTGCTCCGAACATTGATTCATGCGCAATTTCTAGTATTTTCCTCTTCCTCATTTCAGGAATCACTAACTGTTTTATCCTATTTCCGCCCAATAGCTCTTCATGGTACAGGATATAATTTTCTATCACATATCCTCCTTTGTTTCGCCTAGCAAAATTCCATGCTTCCTGAAGAGTATCACAAATCTGTTGCTGTTTCTTGAAGTTTTCTGTGTTATTTCCATTCTCCTCATCATATTCTGTTATAGTTGGCTCTTGTTCTTCCTCTTCAGTATTTACACTCTCATCTAACGATTTTTTGGAGGAATCTGATCTTAAGTTGATAGCGGCTGTAAATTTGGGACTGTATATTCTTTCTTATTCTAATAATGCTTCATAAGTTTCAGTATCTAATAATATATCAATATTCAGTCCATCCACAGTTGCCACCACCGTTTTAATTACCGGCGTAATATACCCATTCGTTACCAAACCAATATCCACTTCTTTTAGTTCAGCCTTTAAACAATCACCAAATGCGGGTTGCAACATTATATGTCCTTTGTAATCTACTTCCTTTCCCACTACACTGCTTTTAAGCACACTAATTTGTGCACCTGAATCCATTACAGCTTCATATTCTATTCCACCTTACGAAATTTTCACCATTTTAAGATCAGACATTTTTAGTTGAACTATGCTGTATATTTCTTATTTTCCCTTACAACTTCACCGTTGAATCTCGCTGTGACTACTTTGCTTTCATCCTCAACTACTTTGACTTCTGCCACTTGAACCTCAGATACCTCTACCTCAGCAACTTTACCCTCGGTCTTTCCTCTCCCGTCTTTCTTATCCCTGCAAAATCTCGCAAAATGTCCTTCTCGTCCACAATTGAAACATATAACTGATTTTTGGAAATAATTTCGCTTATCATATCCACTGTGGTTGTTTAATTCTTGTCTATATCCTTCACCAAATGTATGACATCTTCTATTGCACATGCTAGATTTTTCCCGATAGGAATTTCTATACGATTGAGATAAAGTAGTTTTAGTGGCCTGGTTATATTGCCTTGCGTTTTCACAATCATCTAACTTCTCAGTAAGATCGTCAACTGTAACAATTCTACTCCAGTCATCAATAAAATGTTGCTGTATATCCCTGGAAACCTGTTCCTTCATCTGCTCTACAATGACAAGTTATTTCAGCCTGACAAAATCGTAGATTTTTAGTCCAGAAATCCACTCATTAAAATAGTTCACCAACTCAAATCCAAAATCTCGCCAAGTGTTCTCGGCCGATTTACAATGCCTCTTAAATTTTACTTTAAATGCTTCTGGGCTCAATTTAAATCTTTTTAATAACGTACCTTTTATATGTTCATAATCATTTGCCTTTTCTTCTGGTCCCCTGGCGATCAAATTCGCCATTTCTAACGGCAATAGTCCAACAAGATTCGTTACCCAATCTTCTTCCTTAATATGGACTCTTCGTGCTTGTCTTTCAAACAGTATTAAGTAAAAACTTATATCCCCTTCTTTGGGGTCAAAAGTACGCATTAATTTTTGCAATCCAACTGGTACGTGTTCTTGTATTCCTTCATTCCTCTCTCTCCTAAAACCATTACTCATCATTGAGGCTTCTATCTTCAACTTCTCTAATTCATATTCTCTTTCTTGGCGCTTTATTTCATCTTCTCATTCTTAGTGCTTTATATCATCTTCTCTCTCTTGGCACTTTAATTCATCTCTCTCTTGGCGCTTTAACTCATCTTCTCTCTCTTGGCGTTTAATTTAATTTTCTCTTTCGCTTACTATTCTGTGTAATAATTCTATTGCGAACACCTCTTCATACTCCTTACTTGCTACTATCAACTTTTTTAAAGCAGGAACTTTCATTTCTTCCGTTACAGTTTCTCCTAATTCTTCCGCCAAACACTTCAAATCTACCTTCAAAGTTCTTCCTAAAAACGCCATTTCTCATCCACTTTTAAAATAAACTTCCTCAACTGTACAACTTATGAACAATTTAATAGAGATTCAAAATTGTTCACTTACTACTAAATGTTGGATATAATTGAAATTCTCACACTTCAGCACAGTTTCGATGCCGCCAAGTTTCAAAACAGTTCACGATTCTTAATATCTTGAGAACAATTCAAAATCCTTCCTTCAAAACAGTTCTGAATTCTTAATCTTGGAAACAATTCGAAACCCATTGGGTTTTCCCTGCTCAAATGTCAGTCATGAACCCAGTTTATACTCAAAAACGAAAATTTCATAAGAACAGCACAAATTCAACATTTTATTTCAAGCGAATTCCATCAACCACATTTTTTTAGCTCGTTGCCAAAGACAAAATACAAAAGTAGCTGATTCAAAATATTATCTCGTGATCACAAAAACGAGTAATTTAATAATATTACTGTGTAACCCTGACATATATATATGCACACACAATTTGAAGCATGGTGTAATACAAAACAAATTCTCACTTTCACCAAAAGAAAATTCCGGATGAGAAGTATTTTAGTACCATGTACAAACTGCATCTCTTAAAAACACTAGCATTAATAACCTCTCTATAAGAATTAAAAATAAGTGCAAATAAAAGATAGAAAGAAGAAAATATCAGTACTCGTACAGAGTACGGGTAAATTGGTTGTGGACAGCTTTTGGTAGCCCGTACGATACACAGGCAAATCAGATAAGGAATTAAACTTATTCAGTACAAGAAAAAAAAGAGTTTACTTATAATATTGATAAATCATCCAAAAATATAGAAATTGTTTAATTCACCTTTCTTTACTTACTTAGCATTCAATTTTGATTTCCAAAATTTAATATTCAAAATAATTATAATTTTCTGTTAAGAAAATAAATTTCGGGGAAAATATCTCAAAATAGAAAAAGAAGTAAAAAAATGAAGATTTTAATTGGGAAAGCCTCAAATATAATTAAAGTTTTAATTATTCCTGGGGATTGTAAGGCAACTTTTTCGGCGGATTCCACAGTAATGCAATAGTAAGCCTTTAGGCTTAGTGATAAGATTACAGGCTTAAACAAACTTTTCAGGCGTCAACCTTCTTTTTTACTTGCGTATAGTACAGGGTCTAAATTAAAATTTAGAAAAATAAAATAAAGTTAGAAATAAGGAAAAATTTTAAAAAATGTTACAATTAATTTGTAATAAATCCAAATCACTATGTTACAACAACATAAGAAACACCACCTTTTTACTCATTGAAAATAACCCACAGAATGAAATATATAGAAAATATATATTTCGAAAGATATATTCCTTCTGTCTGAAAGGTTGGAAAAAAAGTCACTGGTTGACAAAAATGGAAATTTTTTCTCGCATCATTGCATATTTCGTATGTTTTATGTATAGCCTCCACGAAACTTAATGGAGTTTTGGAGATCATCTAAATCTTCTCTTAGGTTAATTTTGGAGTCCTGCGCAATTCGGAACGAGTGATTCTTTTGTAAAACACGTCTACTAATGGCATCCCAAGTGAACGAAGCTTAAGTTCGGTGAACATGTAAGATATTCCACGTGTTCGAAATTTTCGCTCTTGAGTCTCGGAGCCTTCCACTATCCTGTATGATCTAGCATTGTTATCCATGAACAGAAATTTGGACTTATTGTATAATGAAAAAGAAATGATCATATCCCAGAACAATCTTGGGGCAATGCTGTTACGATATGATTGTACCTATTTTGTAACGGTTTTCTGCCATTATGTAACGGGTTATAATCGGTTCTTCTACTAATCCTCTTGGGGAAAAATTTCCTTTAACTGTGATTTTAGTTTAAAAATCGCTTTTTGTAGAGATGACTTGATTTTATGTAAATGTAACTACTATTTAAGGGCCTGTCGTTAAGTATGCGATTTTACGGTTAAGAGATGATAACTAAGCTGAAATCCAAGTGTTAGTAAACAGCGACTGGTGGGTACACATCTTAAGATTAATAGTAGAAGGAGAATTCACCAGAAATTGTGAAAGGCATCAACCTTGTAGCGGAAAGAGATATCAGGTTGCGAGCAGGATCATACAAGGAGCTTTAACACAAGATAAGTACCTTCCATAATTTAGTTATCTGATTACGGGTTAGGATTTCTTATTACTTCTAGGGTTAAGTAATAAAAGTGTATTTCGTAAAGTGCTACAGATTAAATAAAATTAGCCATTCTTTAATCATGTCTGCCTCTTCCTCGAAACTTCTCATAGCCGTGACTTTCAGGCCACAGAAATTATGCATTATGCTGTTCAAACTATGACATATAGGTCAGATCCATAAAATTCATAAGTATTCTGTAGTCGTAACAGATTCCCCGTTATCTCCAAAGCAGTTCGTGTCTAAAATGATAATTCACAAAAAATCAAGATTCGTCGGAGACCATGACTGTAGATGATTCCACTGAATGTTTTTTATGTCAGCGAAACCTTTCCTAATGTTAGAATACCGTGCCTGCTACAGTGTTAAGTTAATAGTGTATACAAGCCAGATTGATTAAATAGTCGAAAAAAGTTTTTGGTAGATACACGAATACTGGTTGTAAGGTCTGAGCCTATTTAGCTTGGAGTGAGATGTCTGTTCCTTTTTTCTATTAAAGATGCACCCCATGGGTTATGTTTGGTCTCCTAACCGGCTGGATGGTGGCTTATTTAGTTTGACTCTGGCCTTGTAAACTCAAGTTTGCGGGATCGATTCCGGCCCAAGTTAGTAGATTTTCATGATGCAAAAAAATCTACAGTGTCCATGTCGTATGATTATGTGACATGTTAAAAATCCATAGAATGCCTGTTTGGCTTGTATGCTCTCGACAAAATTAAATTATTAATACAATTTCGCATTATCAGAACTCAGGTGCCTCCCTCTGGGGAGGAATCTGGAAGTCAAAGTTACATTAAGGCAACTGATATCCACCTAGGTGGTGCTAACTAAACCAACTCCTATGCAATGCACTAGGTTTGCAATGGTTATTACCAATCTGCATCACTATTTGAAAGGGAAAAAATGTTTGACTCCCACAATCACCAGTATGCTTTCTCAGAGAATTTCCTCCTTTCGAGGTTCCTTTTAACCACAGAATAAGGCTTTTTAACTCAATCAATGCTTCGACAGCCCTAGTGATACTTTGGCCAGTTTCAAGTTACTCAACCACATCTTCGCGCAATCATAATTATTCAAATAATGCCTTACGGATATTGTCCATTTGATACTCTCCGTGCAAAACGAGATTTAACTGAATAACTCTCACAAATCTGATTCATTATTTTTATCGATATTTCATAGAAAATTTCGATTGAATCGACTTATTTTAAGCATTTCTTTTTTAAAACATATAAAATGTTTGAACATTAACTCTCTTTTCACTTTTATTGTGATTAGTCAACTTTTGGAAATGATATTTTAAATAAATCAGTCATTCCTCTGCAATAGGCAAATAGTTTTCATGAAAAATTATAGTATAATTATGCAAGACTATACAGCGTAATATTTCACACTTATTTGTTTCTGTAGTCCTTCTCGCATTGATATTGTTACCTTTACATATATAATAATTGCGACATTTTCACCATACTTATAATGAAACACACTAATAGAATAAAAAGATTGATCAAATACTAAATAGTGTAACTTATTTGTTCTGTTTGTAGTTCATAATCAAATCTTGTATCAAGGCTCTATTGTGTAACACCGAAATAAATAAAAAGATATGCTCTTTATACTCATATGTGTGTGTGTGTGTGTGTGTGTATGATAGCCCAGCTTTTAGTGTAAGAGAAAACATACCTATTTCATTCTTTTCTCCAGTGATATAACTATAACATATACTTTACAGAAATTTACCATTATTCTTATTTTAGTTAAGCTGTCTATTGAATCCAAGTATAAATACAATGAAAATATATAATTGCGTATTCCAAAACCCGAGTAAGACTTATTCTGTGTTAAGGAAAAACTAAAAATGAAATGTCATAAAAATAATACATTGTATATGTATTACACAAACATATATTCTCTCTAAAAGATATAATATGCAAACAATATATGATATATTTTTTGAAATGAAAAAATAAAATAAGTCGTTACTGAATACAAGGGATTCTTGCAAATCGGATTTCTTTAAATCCTCGCGAGATCTTCATTATTCAAAAGAGCATCGTATATAAATCCTATGTATTTTTTATATTAAGGTATTTGAAGATTTCCTTCTGAGAAGAGATGAAATACGATTAATACGTCCTCGCTTTAGTTTCTTCTACCTCATGGATGAACGGTTCCTCTTCTTAATAAGAAGAAAAGCTCAAGAACTGGTTCTTTTATTCTTTCCTTTTTTTTGAAAAGAAATATATTTCGTAGAATTTTTTTGGGGAATTCACAGAAGGCTAATATCGCTCTAAGAAAAAGTAAAGCATGTGATTTGGCATTGAACGAGTAACAAGATTAAGAGGTAAGTGGAGTTATATATAAAAACGCTTTAACCACCCGTGAAACTTATTGATTTACACTGTCAATGGGAAAAATACTGTCCCTATTGTCTTTTACTCAAAAGGTAGCTATTATCAAAAAATTCATTGGTTTTTTAAGGTAGGGTATAAATTAATAAGTAACACACAAGCATATGAATTTTTCTTTAAAAGAAGTGTAGTCTATAGTAATTAATTTGACACAAAATTCCTATGTGCCATTTCAAGAATTTTGTATGCATTGTGTGTGTGATATGTATTTCCTCTTTGCATAAATGAAAAACTTTAGTTATAACTCTCGTCAAAGTTTGTTCAGAATTTATATTAAACTAAAGTACACAGAATTAATTCTGTCTGATAAAATTGTATATTATAAATTCCAACTATTTCTTAAAATGGATTATTCGATTTTTATTGTGATTATTACATTTTTTTTCATTTTCAGATGCATTCCTAATTGTGCACGTAAAAGAATGAGTGTGAAGTATTATTTTTAATGAAGTAAACTTTAAATTAACACTGAAGTAATCAATATAATATTTTATAAAATTTAGAATCAGCATTAAAGGAAAAATAGAGTTTCATGCTATTTATTCTATGGAAATTGAAATGTCATTTTGATTAATACAAATTGGTCGATATTAATTCATTTTTAAGTACGTATTTAAGTGCGATATTCAATCACACGCTGAAAATTCAAACGCGTAAATTACTTTATTATATTCATTGATAAATACATGTTTCTTATAAGTCTGTGAGGTAAATTATCTAAATCCAACAAATAAAAGATTTAATAATATAATTTAAATTAATAAAGTTTATGCATCATTTTTCTCAGTTTATAAATAAGAACATATTAAGCTGCATACTTAATTGGGAAAATTTATTAAATCTATGAGTTAAACAAATGCTTCAAATAAATAATGAAATTTGAGGAGCATTTTCTGAATAAAAAATAAGTGTCTTATTTTATGATAAAAACAGGAAAAGAACAAAAACTAATGGCTTGATGGAATAATTAGGCGATCATAATCAACTACTTCTAATGTTTTTGTGTATTGCACGGACGATTTCATTTTCACAAAACGGAAAAAAAGTCCAATAATTAGTTTCCTATTCTGTTCTAGTAGCGTCATTTACGTAATACTTTATTTTTATCCTATATTAAAAAATTAAGCACAAATACTTAATTGTCTCATCTAGAGCTTATTTAGTTAATATCATGTCTCTATATAAATATTTTGGTTTTCACACATTTTATCGTTTTTAATACTCCCATACGACCAGTTTTTTTATTATATTGGAGTTATTTTGAATACACACTGTGTTAGGAAAGAAATTATTTAGGATAGTACATGGAAATATCTTTTTTTCCCTTTGCTTTCTTTTATATGCTAATCAGAATCATTCTATTTGACAAAATGTTCTTTATTCTTCATTTCTAAATACAATAATGGAAGAAACGGAAGAAACTATGTATTGCATATCGTTCAGTTTATGTATGCGTTCAGCAATTCTGAAAAGAATATTCTGTCGTTTAATTAAAGTTAAGAAAAAAGTTTAATAAAATAGGAAACTTCATTTTATTACTTTTGAACCTTACAAAGATTAAAAAGATATATACCGGAAAACATGATTGGATTTGAGGGAGAAAGTTTATTATTACGCTTTTAAATTTGCATGCACAAAACAAACATATATATATACATATATATATATATATATATGTATATGTTTGTATATACATATATATACATACATATATATACATAGTTTTATGTATATATATAAAACTATGAGAACTAATATTTGTAACATTTTTGTATGTATATATTGTGTATTGGCACCAATAACACCAACTTGGTGAGATTTGCGACGGCATAACAGAAAAGTACCAGAAATCCGCGTCGCAAATCTCACCAAGTTCGTGTTATTGGCGCCAACACACAATATATACAAACAAAAATGTTACAAATGTTAGTTCTCATAGTTTTTTTTTATCTATTATTGATGTAAATGAAATAGACGTTACTGATAAGACAAGACCACGATTTGCTTTAAAAATGGAATGCTAAAAGGTTACCTGTGGGTATTGTTGGTTTGGCGTCAGTTTTATTCTTTTTCGCGACTTTATCGCTGCGCCAACGAAACGGAGAAGCACCCAATTTTTATTATGCTCGCTTTTGTACAAAATGATCTAACATCAATATCTTCTTTAATTTTACCAAGAATGGCAGAGTAAAAAAGATATTGTTTTCTTAAAATTAATCTGGATTCAAAAAATGAAAATGGAGCTTAAATGCATAATCATTTTTTTAATGTTTAAATTATAACACAAACACGATTTTTGACTGTTCTGAAATTAGCTTCTCAAGTTATTCAAAAGACAAAATGAATTGAGTTATATTACAAAACACTTTCGTTAGTAATTTTCTGAATTTATAAAATTGATGTACTTTAAGGTATCCGACTACGTTCGGAACCGTGATTTTGCAAAGCACATAAATGGATAATTTTCATGATATTTAGTGTCACTTAGATTAGAATATATGCATAAAATTGTTTTAAGGACATTTTGACAAAAAAAATTATTTAAATATAATATTTTGGAAAATAATTAACTTAGAATAATCTTTTTTCAAAATGTTCTCCTTTTGTTAAAAATGCTTCTATTATAATAATATTTTTCCTGTATATAGCTCAGACTCCTCTACAGAGGCTCAACTAAAATTTTTGAAATACATAACTTAGAAGTGGGTTTATTCATATTTTACGACAACAGAAGGGAGAAATTTTAAGAAAAAATTCCAATAATTATTTGAATTGGTGGTAACTCTGAAAATAATGTGAATTTTTCAATAATTCTAGTTGAGCCTCTGTAGAGAGGTCTGAGCTATATACAAGCAAAATATTATTATAATAGAACCATTTTTCACAAAAGGAGAACATTTGGAAAAAAGATTATTCTAAGTTAATTTTTTGCCAAAATATTATATTTAAATAAATTTTTTTTGTCAAAATCTCCTTAAAACAATTTTATGCATGTATTCTAATCTGAGTAATACTAAATATCATGAAAATTATCCATTTATGCGCTTTTTTAAAATCACGATTCCGAACGTAGTCGGATACCTAAGTTTCAAGAATTCCCTCTGTGGTTTAGTTTGAACTTGCTTATCCTTCTTTACAAAAAAGGTACAAAAATTTTCATTATTTTTTATTCACATCATAGTTCATTTTTATTTAGTCACACAATAGTTCATTATTATTTACTCACATCAAAGTCTAGAAGAAATTTATTTTTTGAAAAAAATATATGTAACAGTATGTTTCTTTTGTAAGTAATTGTTGAAAATTAAAAACACAGGACTTTGATTAAATAATTTCAATTTAATTCAAAATTTTCTCTAGGAATTAGTAATCATATATCCAATTGTTTTAAAAGAATGTTTAAAATCAGTATTTTAGAAATGCAGAGATACCAAAGATCAAATACATAATATTGGCATATTTTCAGAAATCTTTTACAACTTAAGAAGTTTAAAATTAGCGTAAATATCTATAGAATATATTTAGTGTATACTTGAGGCCATTTGTAAATAATTAAATCTTATTTTAGTGTACTACGCTTAGTTTCAATAGCTGGACGAGCAATTAAAACGTAACCAAAAATTTAATTGTATTTCTTAAAATAATAACTTTAGAGTCAATTTTATTATGAAGTAATAAATTAAGAAAATATATATGTTTATTGACTTTTTACTTTTGTTTTTTCCTTCTAACATTCTTAGTAAAATCAAAAATATAATTGCAATTTAATAATTTCTTGATTTATGACTTAGATTACACATTATATAAGAAAGATTATTAATTTAACCGAATAAGATTTTAATTGAAAGATTTTAAATTAAGAAAAAGAAGTTCAAATTAACAAAGTGTACAAAATTTTCAAATACGCTCCTATATTATGTTTTTCAAACAGAACACGCATAACCTTTACTATGGGCAATTCGAAAAAAAAATAACTAATTAATAAATTCTCCCTTTTTGAATTTATCTTAAAATACACTCGAAACTTAATAATAATTTTTTTCTTTTTTTTATAAAAGAGTTTCTTTAAAAAGATAAAAAGAGAACTAATATTGTCCTTCTCTCTGTAGTAGTTTTTCAAAGTGCTATTTTTTGCCATCTTATGTCCCTCGGGTTTTCTTCTTCTCGCAAACAATTTATTTACTCAAGAAAAGTATCCTTAGGCTGATTAAGTCTGTTCTAAAATAAAAATGGAAAAATGGTTTTTCTTTGTAATTTAATGAAATCATTTTAATCTCCTGCATGCTTTCGAGTAAATTGAAATTTTTTTAGATTCGTTGAATATTCTGATGTCAAAAGTATCTAATAAAATCAGGAGTCAATATTTATTGATATTTTTAAATCTGGACAATATAAAGCATTTATTTTAAAGACTTATTAATATAAGTATATAAAGGGTGTTTTTTTAGAGGTATAAAACTTTAAATTGCAATAAAACAACGATGTATTATTCGATTGACATGCATTTTTTTTATTCGAAAGATAATCTGGTGGCATTACATTTTAAATATGATTTCTGGCATAGGACTGCCACGGCTGCCTAGGATGTAGTCCAATCTGGACGTCCAATTTTCGATGACTTTTTCCAACATTTGTGGTCGTATATCGGCAATAACACGACGAATGTTGTCTTCCGAATGGTCAAGCGTTTGTGGCTTATCCGCATAGACCAATGACTTTACACAGCCCCACAGAAAATAGTCTATCGGTGTTAAATCACAAGATCTTGGAGGTCAATTCACAGGTCCAAAACGTGAAATTAGGTGGTCACCAAACGTGTCTTTCAATAAATCGATTCTGGCTCGAGCTGTGTGACATGTTGTGCCGTCTTGTTGGAACCACAGCTCCTGGACATCATGGTTGTTCAATTCAGGAATGAAAAAGTTAGTAATCATGGCTCTATACCGATCACCATTGACTATAACGTTGTGGCCTTCATCGTTTTTGAAGAAGTACGGACCAATGATTCCACCAGCCCATAAAGCGCACCAAACAGTCAGTTTTTCTGGATGTAACGGTGTTTCGACATACACTTGTGGATTAGCTTCTCTCCAAATGCGGCAGTTTTGTTTGTTGACGTAGCCATTCAACCAGAAGTGCGCCTCATCGCTAAACAAAATTCGCTTATGAAAATCGGGAACAACGGCAATCTCGTTTTGGGCCCCTTCGACGAATCTACCCCTTGCTTTATCATGTTTAAAATGTGATGCCCCAAGATTATCTTTCGAATAAAAAAAATTCATGTCAATCGAATAATACATCGTTGTTTTATTGCAATTTAAAGTTCTATACCTCTAAAAAAACTCCCTTTACAAGTGCTTCTCTAAAAATATTTTATTTGTGACCCAATTTTCAATCATAGTTTTCATCACGCCCCCCCTTTCCTACAATAACAATATATTGAATACAATAATAATATACTTTGACACTAAAGATACGTCCTACTTTATTTATAAGTTATTATGAAGATAAGAATTAAATTTGGTAAGAGTAAAGGAATAAATAAGCAAATCCTTTGAAATAAGTAAATTCTCCGCAAAAGATCGTATTTCGGAAAGTCGTATTATCTACGTCTGGTCCGATTAATCAAATGGCTGAGTGAGACGTTTATATACAGCAGTGAGATTTAAAAGGCTAGTCATATATATATATATATGTCAGGTTTGAAAAGTTTAGGTTCAAAATTAAGGAAGTAATAAATGAAAATAGAGCGAACTCTTTACCATCGCGTAAGGATTTGTGAGTAAATAAGCCTGTTAAAAGGTGCAATGAGCGCTGACGAAGGCGAACGCATACTAGAAAGGACTTGGCTGGTGTCTCCTCGCTGAGAGGTTGTTTTTTATACCACCCGATTGCGCGGCAAAAGGTCCGCCATGTTAGATTATATATGATGAAAGCTTAATAAAGGAATATTGTGAAGATGATGCCCTCCTCATTTTACCAGCAGGCCTGGGGCCTGTCAAGAGTCGACATGATACATAAAAGAACTGCAAAATACGCGAGGAAACCAATGGAATGAACTTCAACAATTTTTTTTTTTTCGAACGAGCGACTGCATTGAAAGCGATACTACCATGGAGGACGATTCTTTCCGGCAGGAGTCAGCAGTCAACACATCCAAAGAACCCTTCTTTTTTCCTGAATTTGATCTTAATAAGTTTAGTAGTTTTAAAAGCTTTCTTGACTGTTTTGATCAACAATGTTTGGAATATCAAAAGACGAGCAATGGAAGAAGCAAAATATTCCTAGATATATCACGGAGTTTATCTTAAATTTTGGTATGAAAACCAATTATTTGAAAAAGTCTTACCAAGAAAGCAAAGAATTATTAATGACGGTGTTCGATGCGACGAAACAAGAGGATATTCGAAAATTTCAAAACCTAACATTAATCGACACTAAAGAATTAATTTCGTTTTTACGGAAAAACTTTCGTTGGGGAAGAAACTAAATTATGATGACAGTTCCATTGTGGAACATATGACATTATCGAGTCCCATGCAATTTCAAAAGTTCCTAGTTATCAAGAAGATTTCGACACCCTGCGAATGGATCTCAACCATGCGACAATTAATCGCAGTAACACCGGACAGCGCAGACCGAAAACCGGTAGATACTGGAAGTTATACCCGATGGAATCACGCATACGGTAGTGTACACAGAGGAACTGATCCACAGAACCGATTCCAGTCAAGAAGAAATCATGGACAACCACATCAATCGCACATGATGAGACAGTTTGTACAACAGAATAGACATAATCTTTACTCGCCCAGAAACGAAAATAACCAGAGGCAAGGATGACAACTAATTATTGATTCAATGGTATGTTCCAAGCACTTTTGTACTCTAATTGACACAGGAAGCAATGTGTCATTAATTCCAATAAATTTAGCTAAACAATTAAAAAACATTAAAATTTTAAAAATAGTAATGTAAAAATAAATCAAACTTGTGGGACTATTCATCCCAAAGGTATAATTAGAGTTTATATGAATATTGGATGTATATCTAAGCAAATAGATTTGTTTGTAATTGATACTAAATTGCCTTATATTATTTTAGGACTTGAATATTTACATTTATTTAAGCTTGACATTAGTATTCGTAACATGTGTATTTTTCAATGTGGTAAAAATTTAAGTAATATTAAATATGTAAATAAGTGTGTTTTGGTGAGTTGAGAACATATCATGGGACATATTGTAAAACTCTTAATAATGATCAAAATATGAACTACTATAATGCAAATAATGAAGATAATATTAACGTTAAGAATAATAAAGGTTTAGATCAAATATCAGACAACCCTGAAGCTGATCTGAAAAGATTGTTTAACCCAGCCATGGTTGTTGAGGACACATTACCAAAACAGACTAGTGAGCAATGGGGAGATTTAACCCAACTTCTTGACAAATTTCAAACCATATTTTCACGAAATAAGTATGATGTAGGTTGTATCAATTTACAGCCACAAAGAATTCATTTAATCTCAGACCTTCCTATAAGTTTACGCCCTTATAGAAACAGTCAACAAGAATCTAAAGAAATACAAACACAGATAGAAGAATTGTTAAAAGCAGGTTTTATTAGACCCTCCCATAGCCCATATGCTGCCCCTGTAACTTAAGCATACAAAAAGGGAAAAGATCAAGATTATGTATCGATTATAGAAAACTAAATGAAATCACACGAAAAGATTCCACCCCTGTACCTCTGAAAGACTTTGTAATTGATAATTTAACTCATGCTAAATTTTTCTCTACGCTCGACTTAACAAGTGGTTATTGGCACATTAAAATTCATGAAAAAGACGCAGAGAAACTGGCTTTCACAACTAATTTTGGACTCTATGAATGGTTAAGACTTCCATTTGGCTGGAAAAATTCCCCAGCTGTTTTCCAAAGAACTATAAGACAAATTTTACAAAAATATCAGTTAACTTTTGCTTTAAACTATTTTGATGATATAATAATTTTCTCACAATCTTGGGAAAAGCATTTAACTCATTTAGATACAATATTTCAAATTTGTAAAAAGAAAACATTAAACTTAAAAAATCAAAATGTCAGTTTGCACAGGAAAAAATCAAATTTTTAGGATATGAAATAACACAAGGTCATTATTCCCCAAGTAATCCAAATATTGAAACAATAAGAAAATTAGCACCACCTAAAGATGTGAAAGAACTCCAAAGATTTCTTGGTTCCATCAATGTTTATCAAAAATTTATTAAAGATTATGCAAAACTTAGAGTACCATTAAATAAATTACTTAAAAAGATGCAATTTGGAATTGGTCACATGAATGTCAAGAAGCTTATCAAAAGTTAAAGAATTGTTTAATATCAAAACCTATACTTAAATTATACAACTCACAATATCCATGTCATGTGTTTTGTGACGCAAGCCAGAATCAATAGGTGTAGTCTTGAAACAACAACACCCAGATGGAACACTTTACCCCATAGCTTATCACTCGAGACAATTACTTAAACATGAAAAAAATCATACAATTTCAGAAAAAGAGTGTTTAGCAATTATAGATGCCTTAGATAAATTCCACTGTTACCTACATGGATCCAAATTCACAATACATACTGATCATGCTGCTTTACAATGGCTTAAAAGTGTAAAACATTTAACTGGACGTTTATTTCGGTGGAGTTTAAAACTTTCTCAGTATGAATATTCGATAGTTTATATAAAAGGTAAATTAAATGTTGAAGCAGACATGTTGTCGAGGAACCCTGTATGCCATTATATATCACCCATTTGTCATTTTTTAAATACTGATGAAATTATTAAATACCAAAATTCAGAGAACATTAATGATCCAAAATATATAAAAATTAATGATGTATTAACAGTTAAGAAAAAGAATTTAATCAAAATTGTAGTACCGTTATCTTTGAGATAAAAATTAATTACAACTGCACATGAACAATTGGTCACCCAGGTGTAAAAAGATGTTAAAATTAATTTCCCCAATTTACTACTGGAAGGACATTATATTAGACATTTCAAATTTTGTTAAATGTTGTGAAACATGTCAAATGAATAAAAAGTCTACACAAAAAAAGTATGGATTATTGCAAGAAGTTCCTGTAGCAGAAGAACCATTTGAAATGATTTCACTAGACACTGTAGGAGGATTTAATTATCATAATTCACAAAAGAAATACCTGCATATTGTTCTGGATCATGCTACCAGATATGCTTGGACATTTCCATCCAAAAGTGTCACTTCTGAAACTTATACAAATTGCTTAAAACAAATTTTTTCAATTCAATGCCCAAAACAACTTTTAAGTGATAGAAATGCTGCATTCACTTCATCTAAATTTAAGAAATTCTTAAAACATCATAATATTAGACAATTACTAACTTCAGCAAATAGACCACAATGCAATGGAAAGAATGAAAGAGTTAATCAGACATTAGTAGCAAAATTAAGATGTTAAGTTAATTCAACTACAAAAAAAAACTCCTTGGACAAAATTATTAGAACAAATTACATATGAATACAATAACTCGTCACATGATGTTACTGGCTTTCCACCTGCATATTTAATGTTTGGAACTTTGCCATATGATTCGCCATTACCTAATCAAGTAAAATTAAACTATCCACCTATACAACAAGCTAGACAAATTGCAGTAATCAGAACAATTAAGCATCATAAGATAAATAAAGGTATGATAAACATTATGTTGATGCAAAATTTAAAGTTGAGATTTAGTCTTATATCAAAATTTATCATACCCTAATTCAAGTAAACTTCAATCTCCTTATAATGGTCCTTTTAAAGTTGTCAGAAAACTCTCAAATGTTACTTATGAAATAGATAAACCAAATCAATATACAGGAAAATTAACAGATATTGTTCATTCTACAAGATTAAAACCTTTTCATTCAAAATCCAATTTCCAATTATGTTAAATTCTTATTTATATTTGTTATAGAGTTTGTTTTCTCAAACACATTGGGGGGGAAGAAGTGCATTGTAGTTTTAAAAGAAGTGCATTGTAATAATAAAAGAAGTGCATTGTTATTTTAAAAAAAAATAAATAATAATAAAAGTTGTGTTTAAAATTTGAATTTAAGACTTGTTTACATTATGAAAATCAAAATTTAATTGAATTTGTATTGTACCTTTATTCATAATGAACACATTATTGAAGACGATTTAAAAAAAATAATAACTGAATTATGGACTGTATGAAAACATTGTGATGAGGTCATTTTACGATAAATTGTGTTATAATAATTTCATTGTGATTATTTGTGATAAGTATATTCTGAATGTTAAAATATAGTATGTGATGTTATGAAGATTTTATTATGGTTGTATGTTTTTGAAATGAGTTGATTGAGTAGAGATTCTAATAATAAACAAAAGAACTGTGAGATAAACAATAATTGGATGATGAACATTGAACTATGATTTTTCCAAGACAGGACTGTGTGAAACATTACATTACATTGATTGAACTTTTACCTGTACTTGATATATATGAAATACCCTTATTTTTCTTTGCATTTTATATTTCTAGTGATATTTTGATATAATGTTGATGTTGTGTTTATTTTGATAAATTTCTGTGTTATAGTTATGTAATCTTTTCTTTTTTTTGGGAGCTCCTAAAATCATGTTGCTGTAGTTACTCCATATATGTCTTTATGTATTTACTTTACCATTATTCCTAAACTCATTTTGCTATTACTTATTTTATATCTATTCTTTGTATGTACTTACTTTACCATTATTCCTAAAATCATGTTGCTGTTAGTTACTCCATATATGTTTTTTATGTATTTACCATTATTCCTAAAATCATGTTGCTGTTAGTTACTCCATATGTCTTTTTTATGTATTTACTTTACCATTATTCCTAAACTCAATTTGCTGTTACTGATTTTATATCTATTCTTTGTATGTATTTATACTTTACCATTATTCTCCTAAAATCATGTTATTTACTCTATACCTATTCTTTCTATGTATTTATGTACTCATTATTCCAACATTCAATACCATTTTGAAGTACTTGTAACTTTTCAACATTTATCACTTTATTAACATTGTTTACTATTGGTGCACATTTACTGAGAATTCCACTTGATCTTATGTTATGTTGTTTAGTACTACTATATTTTTGAATGTCTAATGTGAATTATCTTTATCTTATGTTGTTTTTATTAACCTCATTATTATTATAGTCAGAGTGGAAGTATTAGATGTGTGATATTTTTCAGAAAACAATTCTATGTAACACAAAGTTTTATACCAAATTTTTGATACTTTGTTATTCATTATTGCTATTTTTTGTACATGTTAGGATTCACCAGCCCACTCTTTTACACAATTATTATATCTTCTTGATTTTTATTTCATTTGGGGAATTTGATATCATTGAAATATAATTTTTTCCCCTGGGGACTTGCCAGTCAGAATTGGCCAATCTGGCTGTGCCAGACTTCAGCGGAGGGGGGGAAATTTGTCAGGTTTGAAAAGTTTAGGTTCAAAATTAAGGAAGTAATAAATGAAAATAGAGCGAACTCTTTACCATCGCGTAAGGATTTGTGAGTAAATAAGCCTGTTAAAAGGTGCAACGAGCGCTGACGAAGGCGAACGCATACTAGAAAGGACTTGGCTGGTGTCTCCTCGCTGAGAGGTTGTTTTTTATACCACCCGATTGCGCGGCAAAAGGTCCGCCATGTTAGATTATATATGATGAAAGCGTAATAAAGGAATATTGTAAAGATGATGCCCTCCCTCATTTTACCAGCAGGCCTGGGGCCTGTCATATATATATTGTAGGTTTAGCATCAAATAATAGTATTAGGGAATGCAGTACATTGTTATTGTATGGAGGGGGAGGGGTGCGAGGTGAAATTTATGATTGAATATTGGATCGCAAATATTGAAAGTTTGAGAAGCACTGTTATAATCCATATCTGTTGGGACGCATCCCCTCCCCGGTGCATTTCCCCCTCTACAGCGTTTTAGCCAATATCTCGACACCCGAGCCTGACAGTCCATTCGAACCTGGCTCCATCGACCCCTCTCTTTCTGCTCTCCCAGTTATTATAATTTCATGCTCATAGGGCTATTTCTTCCATAGTTTTTAATTGTTTTAAACTTTTTTGATTTGTTTAAATTCACAATATTTTGGCTCCTGTTCGAGTCTCGGACTTGAGATTTGAACCAACTGTACCTCTTGTCGTGCCATTTCAGTCATCTATTTCATTCCCATTGTGTAGGCATGGGGAGGGCTTAAGCACTAAAATATCAATTTCCCATGTTAATCCTATGGGGACTGGAAAAAATTTAACCCCCCCCCTAAAGAAATGAGCTTGGGACTTGGATTTTGGGGGTCCGCCATATTTTCGTATTAGCGCAAGATTTACGTGGAATTGGTCCCCTCCGTTGCTCCCTCCCAGTAATAACTCGAATCATATGCAATTTTGGTCAACCTCACAGGCTGAATTATCTTGTTCTCCCTATGAGCATCCTATTTATATTTTTTTAGGACGATAGCCCTGTTTCTTCACCCTATTTAACATTTTAAAATAATTTTAAAGTTTTAATTTTTTTAAATCCACATAGATCCGCGGATTTTTGAGCTTCATTAATGAAACTAGAACCATAGGTTCTCTTCGTTGAGCTCTTTCATCTGTTATAATTCGTGTGTAGATAGTGGGCGTTGTCACTACAATTAAAATCCCTATGTTATTCCTATTGAGTTCGATATTTTGATGACGTCTCGATATTACAGAGATAGAAAGATGAAACTTTGGGATCACTTACTACTCAGTGTAACGTTGGGATGTACGTGACCATTTACGTCACAGTTGTCCCCCCCCCGGGGGGAGTTAGTTTCATTTTCCTTTCCCGAGCTAGCACCGTCCCATTTGCAACTACAGACTCCGGACCGCTTCGAATGGATTCCTCTTGTTTCCTCACAACCAGGCCGAGTTTCGAGTTGTTGGATGTCCTGCTTCTATTTTATTTAATTGTTTTAAATGTTTAATTATTTTAAAATGACCATAACTCGGAAGCTTTTAAGGCGGATGTCTTCATTTTCTCAGGAACGATTCTTCCCACCGAGGCATTCAATATGAGGTCTCAGGTGTCACAATTGTTCACTTTATCTCCAGATATAGTCTGTCGAAATCCCCCATGTTATTGGTCCTATTGTCCCTGTGCGGGGTGTTTAAATTTATTTAAATCGTGATTATCTCGAGTTTGGCTGGTCCGATTGACTTACGGTTAGTATCATTCAATTCTGCTCGTGACTGTCTTTAATCCTTGGCCCAGCTTGCCCTGGTCAAGATTTTTAGAAAGAATTTAATCTTGTTACGCCAAAGAAATATAACTTCTTACGTACGTACATAAGTACACACACACACACACACATCTTTTTGCTTCATTTCAGATAGTAATATATATTTTTTTAAATAATCTTTTAATTTCTCGACTTTTCAATATGATTACTTTCCCCCAAGCAGGGCCCATTTGTGGGGGGTCCGTGCCCCCCCCCACAGTTTGATAAACGCTTGTATATATACACAAACAAATAATTTGTTGCTTATCCTCTACAAACATTTCATGAAATATTTACTACAAATTACTGAAGCTCAAGTTAAATATTCAGGAAAAGGAATATGAAACTTTACTGCATGTTACATGACTGTTTTATATTTATTTTATCCAATAGTTATTCTCTATTTCAGCATTCATTCTACTCAAGAATTGTTTTCCGTAAAATAAATAAAGGTGATTTCATAAATTACTAGTAAATGTTTGCATCTGCTGAAAATTGTTTAAAAATACATATGATTTTAAATAAATTAAATACTTACTGAGATTCGAAATGCTTTTCAACTTTCGGACAAATAATTCATGGCTAATTTAACTGAAGTGTATTTAAATACGTAAAATATTGTTTATTTTCCAAATTTTTCGATTTGAACAAAGAGATACAGTGATGTATTTCGTACTTAAAATCCCGAAATCCTCTATTTTTGAATTCACATACCTAAAATAAATTATTAAACAGTATAATGATAAGTTTCTAACTACTTTCAGCTACTTTTCCTGAGCTGTGAATTAAATAAACACCACATGAATTAAATTAATGTAGGCGGAAAAAGTTACTATCGGACACTAATGAAACGAAATACTGCATCTGTGAATCAAAATGTAATATTTTTTTCGAAAGAAACAATTGACAGAATATTTAAAAAAAAATAAATAAAGCCAGAAATTTTCCTAGGGTGTTAAAATAAAGCTTTGTATTAATCAAGAGAAAAAAAAGAAACAAATTCCAAATCAATTAAGAATCAAATCAATTAATATTACGATTGGAATAAAATATCCATTGTAAATTATTTACTTGAAGTATGAACTTTTAAAGTATTATTTTCATATCAAACACAAATTTAAGTGAAAGATTTATCTACCATGAAATATTAATACGATCCATGTTAATTTACCAAATTGCTAACCATAACAACACAAACTATACACACAGATATATCTTTATATTCGAATGATTATCAAAATAATGGAAACACCTTTGATTTATAAAAAATCCTTTTTAAATATGTAATACAGCATTAAAATATAATACAGCTTGAATATAAATATATTACAGCTTGTATTCGCCTAGAAATCGATTCATACAAGTGCTGAATATTGCATAATTCCACATGGAGGTATTGTAAAAGTTCTATGAGAGATACCGGTAGACGATATCGATTCCGTTTTGAACACTATAAAATAGACCATGATGGTTCAATTATATTGAGGTCAGGTGACTGTGTGGGCCAAGGTAGATGTTTAGCTTTATCCTAGATTTCATTAAACTATGATTAGACACGTCTCGCTGCATGGACACGTGCATTATCATTCCGGAAAATTCCATCTTCTGCAGGAAACATAGTTTGTATCATAACATAGACCTGGTAAATTTTTCAAAACTTCCTCCCTGTGATCCTTCCTTTCAGAGTTAGAACTGGTCCAGCAGAAATCCACGGCCCGGTTTACCGTATCATAGCAAATCCACCTCTTGACAGTTGAAAGAAGACAAACATGATCATACACTTATGCAGGTGTCCTCCAAACGAACATCTGTCCTGTTGTAGGGAAAAGTGTAAAAGATTATTCTTCAGACCATATTAATTTCTTCCACAAGTCAATCGATGAGGGTTTGTGAGTGTGCCACGACTATAAATGACGTTTGGCACTCACATAAGTGGCTCGAGAATTGCTGTCTTGCCGAAAATGTCCTTTTTATGAAGGTGCTCTCTAATTCTAATAATCATTGACGTTGGAGACACCAGATGCTGACTGAGCTCTGCGGTCACTTTTGCTGCAGTTGTTCGCTTTTTTGACATTGCAATCCAAAAATCTTCGGTCTCTTTAACTGAGCTTTTCTTTGCGTGCACTATTTTATTTGGCCGAGCTTGTCTTACCGCACTGTTTGTACGCTGCCATGATTAGACACCGTACCTACAGAAACGCTTAAAGTTGGGATATATCGGTCAATTTTGCTCCAGCTGGATGGACTACTATAATTTGACCTCTTTGAGAGGTCTGACATTTTACACTTTTGAAAAAAATTCAAAACCTACAGAACTTCAATAAAGCTACCACATTCTACCAGAATATATAAAGTTTTATTTATGAAAAAAACTTGCAGCTATTATTATATTTTAATGCTTACGAAGCGTATTAAAAATGTCACTTTTATTTACAGGTGTTTCAATTATTTTGAGTGACACATACCTCAGTATATATTATAAAGTGCGTAATAGGTATTTTGTTGACATTTTTGAAGGTTTTAATGTTTCTTTTAATACATATTGTAAAATACAAATTGAAAATGATTTTAATTGCTACAGAAATATATTTGCATGTATTTATATATTATTAACTCAATTGATAGTTTAAAGTTTCTTACACAAGTTTCATCAGTATGATTTTTATCCTTATGAAATTTTAAATTCTATTGCCATATTTTTATTTCTTTTAAATTTGTTTTTTTTTATCATGTCTTATATTATAACAACTTTTACAAAATAAATGTTCTCTAAATATTGGCCTCCTTTCTGTAATCCTCTTCTTCGGGTAATTTACTTTTTTAAAGATTATTCATCACTTAATATAATTTATTTATTCATTCATTGTGTGCGCTTTCTGTAGTTTAATATGAAATAAATATTTTTCATTGATGTTTAAAATTTACTCTTTTGTTTAATGAAATAAATATATTTTTGATCCGTTTCTCATTACTTATACTACAGTTAATACTACTACTACTATTACACTACGACTTATTACAATTAATCATATTCTAAGTCTCCATAAATGGAATCACAAAAGAAACATAAAACGGAATTTACTTATTTCCTTCCCATTCAGTTGAAAAATTCCTGAACAACACAATCCCTATTTGTGACTTACAGCATATTTAAACGTCAAATAAAAAGCAGAAAAATCTCCTGTAGATTCGTATAATAAAAAATGTGAAGTTATCGCAACAAAAATAAGATATCTAAATTGAGATATATGCTTTCCAACTCATATGACAGTAAAATTTGAAGGGAAAAAATGAAATAAGGCTTTCTGCAGCAGAGTAGTTCTCCCCGAAAACCTTATTTTATCAAAGCTTTTTGCAGTATTTTATGAATTTAGAGTAATATCGTAAATTTTTTGGTTTTTACTTCAGTAGGTGAAGATTTTTCCCAAGAAATGAAATATGATTAGAATGCGCGCGTCGTTTTGAGACGTTTTCATTTCACTGCTCAGGTCTTGTTTTTAGATACACTGGTAAAATGACTTTCTTTTCCTGTTATGTAAGCTATGAACTTTTTTTTCTGAAAAATATTACAATTCTGTCTCGTAATGCATTCTTTTTGAATAAAAAAAAAGAACCGTAATTTGGGCATATTTTAAACAAGATTATATGTATAGTAATTGGTTTATAAAAAAAGTAGATACTCACACATGCATTGTAGTAGCATGAAATGAAAGCATTTAATAAAAAGAAAATTTTAGTATAGTACTAATATTTCTTTATTTAATATTATTTTCTGTACATTCTGATGGCTCTATAATATAAATGAAATTTTTTTGTATTCTAAAATTTGTTATAAAATAAAGAGATGTTGAAATTGGAATTCATAAGGATTTATTTTAAAGGTGTTGATAACCTACTTTGTTAAAATCATTGTCTGAATAACTATTTTTAGAATACTAAGAGAAAAAAATCTGTAGTAACATTTATAAACTATAATTAATTTTATTGATATTTGTTTGACTCAATAACACTAGAACTTTGCATTTATTTAAATTCATACTTAATAGCTATATTTTTTAATTATATTCTTAGCTATTTCTTAAAATAGGATTTTATCTGGAGCTAAAGTAGTTTCCATTACTACGATGAAAGATTTTAAATATTTTTATAAGGATATAAATTGTGTTAAGAATTCATATATAATAAAAGTACTATTTTTTTTTAAGCTCCTTTATATTAATAATCAATAGAATCTTGCATCAAATAGAGTATTTTTGGGTTGAACTTGCCCTAAATGCTTGAAACGTTTCTTTATATTTCTTAAGGTATCTAACTAGGTAGAAATGTGTTTTTAGGTGTTAGATGTTAGGACCACATTAGGAGAAAAAAGAAATATAAATATTGAAGAAAAAGAAGGAATAGAGCATATATATATAAAACTGGATGATTTTAAGTTGTTTTTCTAACATTTACTTTATGTAACTTATAAATATATTTTTGAAATATGAAATCGTCACGATAATTTGTACACAAAAAAAAGGGATATGTCCAAAACTATCCAATCAAATCCAATGAGATTTGTAACGCTTTCTGTTTGCTCTCTTTCGAAATTGCAATAAACTCTAGAGCATATGAAACAGCAGGTTTTAAGATAGTTGCATTTAGTCATATTTTATAGCCATTTTGAGCTGAGAGCATAAAGTAATTCTGACAAAAAATCATTAATGTGAAATTCTATTGATTATAAAATATTTATTTTTTAAAATACTTTTTTATCCTGTGGTTTGTGATATTTCAAAGGGATCAAGAAGTATATCAATGAAATTAAAGTTAAATTATGCCAAACGTATTTTTATTCATAATGCTTTTCTTAACATTGAAAATATTTTGCTAAAATTCAGAAAAAATAATTTTTTTTTCGAAACATGGGAATGCATGTTTTTTTTAATGATTATGACTCTCTTTAAACTGCTCGTATATAACTTGAATAAAAGCACATTCTATGTACTACATTATAAATTTTACTTCCTATTTGCTGATTTTTATAAATTAACAAAGAAATGTTCCTACAACAATAAGATATTAATTATTTCTTACATAATACAAAGATTAAAATTACCCGAACCAAAGAGTAAAATACGCAACCTACGTAAAATAAATAATTAATTTTGTTTGAATAACTTAGAACTATATAAGAATTCATTTTCAATTTTCAGTTAAGAACATGTTTCGATATAACTCTCTCCATATCCCTTCAATATTCTATAAAATGTAAGGAAACTTTATTAACTTGTCAATCAGATCACATTAGTTTTGCATCTCATTATAACAGGATCAATTAACTTTGTTCTTTTTTTCTTCTTAATATATTCAAGGCATTCTTTTCTTGTATTTGTATTATAACAAAAGAGTGACTTTCAAACAATGCTATGGAAGAAAAATTAATTTGGTATCTCGCAGGGAAGAAGGCCATTTTCTTTCTAGTCTCTTTATATGCTAATAAAGGTAATTACTTTTTTTTACCATATTTTTCCCTTTATCTTTGCATTTCTTTCTATAAGATATTAAGTTAATATGTACGAGTTTCACACCACTTTATATTTTGCACATTCTTCAAAAATTCTTGATTTATAGCTATGACCTGATAAAAATGTGTTACACATATACTTTAGTCTAATACACGGCATTTCAATGCAATTAAAACAAAAGTTTCAGTGTAATCTTTGATTATTTAATTGCGTGAGTCGAAGACTTAAACAGGGTAACGCAATTTGTAATGAATTTTGAAATCCACTTAACTATCACAAACGAACTGCTTCATTTTATTCTTAACTTAGACCTTAAATGTAATTTTATGAATGACACATTTTCAAAGTATTCTAATTTTGTGAAAATTGCTTCTATTATAATAATATTTTGCCTGTATATAGCTCAGACCTCTGTACAGAGAATCAGCTAGAGCTTTTGAAATATATAACTCAGAAGTGGGTTTATCCATGTTTTACGACAACAAAGGGAGAAGAAATTTTAAGAAAAAAACTTCGACAATTATTTCAATTGGTTGTAACTGTGAAAATAATGTGAATTTTTCAAAAAAAAATAGTTTAGACTCTCTGGAGAAATCTTTACTTATATAAGTAAAATATTATTATTTTTTATAAAAGGAGAACATTTTGAAAAAAGGTTATTTTAAGTTAATTTTTTGCCAAAATAGAGTATTTAAATAATTTTTTTGTCAAAACGTCCTTAAAACAATTTTATACATGTATTCTAAGCTAAGCGACACTAAATATCACGAAAATTATCCATTTATCCGGTTTTTAAAATCATGGTTCCGAACGTAGTCGAATACCTTAAGAATTAGTGTTTCAAATACTTCTAATAAACCTCTTATAGAGAATACACATATATATGTGTCCTTCATTGTATGATATTTTTACTGTGTATGTGTTTTTTCGAATGTGATTGATGAATGATTATCTCTTGTTTGTAGAGAATTAGATTACATATATGTAAATATTGATGGGGTGTGGAAGTTGGCAAAATTGTCTACAAGTTCATGTGGCGTCTTTGGGACTTGATCAAGGTTCAAAAATATGAAGTCTGCTACCAATAGCCCTCGTGTAGCTTCAATGCTTGACATTTATAAACAATCAATCATGCATGCATATATATATGTATACATAACATGGCTTGTAGTACTTCTAAGTTGGCTTATTCGTGATTGATATGAACAATGAAGAATGTAGCCCAGCGTTTCTCAAACTGTGGGGCGAGCCCTCTTGAAGGGTATGACAAATCTACGTGGGAGACGCGAGCATATTGAAAAATTGAAAACAAAAGATTAATTAAACAAATTATTAATATACTGAATGTAAATAAATAAAATACTTTCTGACGTATTAAATACACATTTACAAGGATATATTACACTTATACATATATCAGTGCTACACAATGTATTTTATAATTAATATAACGATACTAAATTAAGAACAAGTTTATTAAATGCCAGTAACCCCATGGGCTTTTCATATAAATAAAAAACAAAAAAATTATCAATAATCTTGATTATTTGTATGGTTTATAATGAATGCCGATAAAATATAATAATGCCGATAAAATATAATAATGCCGATTAAAAGTTACGCGATTTGCTTCCCAATGCCAATCGTTTTCCACGCAGGCGCGGGTATGTGATGTATTGGGGGGGGAGTAATACAGACGCAAATAATCTGAAATAAGTAAATCCTTCGTGAACAATGTCGAGGACCTTTTATTGCATTACCAAGCCTTCAGAATAATTTTATTGATAGCAGGGCACACAAAAGATCATACTCCGAAAAGACGTATATGTACGTCCGGGGTGATATATACGTTTATTTACGTCGTAGATAAACGCTTTTTATTAGAGAGACGTTTATCTACGTCGGTGGTGCTTAAGAGGTTAAAGTCGTATTATAATCTTAGCATCAAAGTATAGTATCATTATATTCAATGCATTGCTATTGTATGAGGGAGGGGTGGGGACGATGAAAATTATGATTGAATATTGGGTCGCGAATACTTCAACTTCCAGAAGCACTGTGATGTAGCCTTTTATCCTATAATAGTTTATTCCCAGGATTAAACAAAGCGTTCAGTATACTAGAGTGCCATGACTAGAGCAGAATCCTATTTCAAGCTTCGAAAGTGAGTCAGTCCGTTCATCCACATGGTTAGAGTAAATGAGCAGAAGTCAAAGTCAAAGTAGTTAAGCGGGAGGACGGTTGAGTTGTACTAGGCATGTAGAGTTGAGTGGTAGGGGCACGTAGGTTATATGCATATATATATATATATATATATATATATATGTATGAAAGAAATATGTATTATATATCAAAAACAAGAAATAATAGATAATGAACATAACAAGAAATAGCGTAATAAAAATATAAAAGCTGAACATGAAGAACAAAATTATAGAGAAATAAAAAAGAAACTACAAAAAAGAAGAACCTAGCGAGTCAGAAAGCAATTTCGGACTTAGGACCGAATAAGTGGGGTTAAACTAGTTAGAAGGCGCCAACCTTCCCCCTTTGCAACTCGGTTGGAAAAACCAAATAAAATAAACTAAACAAAAATTCAGAGTATGTAAAAACTCAGAGAGTATGATAAAACCACTCACTACTATTATGTAACAAACTCTTCCAAACTCTTAATGCAGAAAAATCGCAAAACAAATACGTAAGAAAAGTAGAAAAATCCTAAAACAATTACATAAGATAAGTATTTTTCAAAAAATAATTTAACAAAATTTCT
This sequence comes from Trichonephila clavipes, assembly GCA_019973935.1. NCBI lineage: Eukaryota > Metazoa > Arthropoda > Arachnida > Araneae > Nephilidae > Trichonephila > Trichonephila clavipes. The sequence continues at coordinate 1,591,646 of BMAU01021435.1, forward strand.
TTACTCACAGAGCTTTTACGAAGAGAATCAAGCATCTTGACATCAATGAAAATCAATTATTCACCAAGTTAAAAAATTCGAATATACATAAACACATCTTTTGAGCTAACTTTTAAACCAGCCAGGAAAGACAGATATCAAAAAAGAGGACAATCAAATATGGTAGAATTTGAATTGGTGTAGAATTTGAATTGGTTGATTGCCAAAAATGTAAATTTGCTAGGCTATAATTTGGTTGGTTGTCAACAATGTGTAAGATGTTCAAGATGTGTGTGGAAAAATGTAAACTGTGATATGAGTGTTATGATATAATCTTCACAGCAAGACCACTAACATACTGACTTTGAAATCCTATTGTTGTGTGGTCTTTTTGGAATTAGAAGTAGCAAGACGGTTATAATGTATTTGTGATGAATATAAGTTCTTAAGAAATTAAAAGGCTATTCATGATCTAAACAACATTGAATTATTTTTTGATATTATTGTATTTATCTATTTTTGTGGGTAGTTAAATTATCATTTGTAAATAAAAAATTCAAAATGATATTTCTGTAAATTGATATATGCAAGTTACTATTCCATACAGGAATTTTATTTATATGGAACTTAAACGAATCTCTTTTGTCAAAAATGTTACTGACTACATTATTGTTAATAAGATGCAAGTCTAAATCCAAGAATTCCACCATATTAGAGTTGAAGTTAGTTTTAAGGAGCTTGAGATAATCAGGGTAGAACGTAATATTTGGTCTGTATACACTATTTTTACCAAAAATTATTAAATCATCTATATAGCGATAAATCAAGTAATAATCATTTACAACATGATCAATTTCAAAAAAGTGTAAATATAGGTTTGCTAAACAATTACTAGCTGGGCCACCCTGATATATATATATATATATATATATATATATATATATATATATATATATATATATATATATATATAAAAGAAATTTGTATAATATATCAAAAACAAGAAACAATCGATAATGAACATAACAAGAAATATCGTAATAAAAATATAAAAGCTAAACATGAAGATCGAATTTATAGAAAAATACAAAAAAGAACCTAGAGAGTCAGTAAGCAATTTCGAACTAAGGACCGAATAAGTGGCGTTAAACTAGTTTGAAGGCGCCAACCTTCCCCCTTTGCAACTCTGTACGAAAAACCAAATAAAATAAACAACAATTCAAAGTATGTAAAAACTCACACACAGCATGATAAAACCACTGACTACTACTCTGGAACAATCTCTCCCAAACTCTTAATGCAGAAAGATCCTAAAACAATTACGTAAGAAAAGTAGAAAAATATAGAAAAATCCTAGAATAATTACGTAAGAAAAGTATTTTCAAAAAAGAATTTAACAAAATTTCATTACTCACAGAGCTTTTTCCAAGAGAATCATGCATCTTGAAATTAATGAAAATCAATTATTTACCGAGTTAAAAAAATTCGAATATACAAAAACGCATCTTTTGAACTAACCTTTAAACTAACTTTTAAAACAACCAGCAAAGATAGATACCAAAAGAGATAACAATCAAATATGGTAGGTTTTGAATTGGTTGATTGTCAAAAATGTAAATTTGCTAGGCTCTAATTTGGTTGGTTGTCTAACATGCTGACTTTGAAATCCTATTGTTGTGTGGTGGATTTTGAATTAGAAGTAGCAAGACGGTTAATGTATTTGTGATGAATATAAGTTCTTAAGAAATTAAAAGGGTATTCATGGTCTAAACAACATTGAAACAATTTTTTTATATTATTGTATTTATCTATTTTGTGGGTAGTTAAGTTATCATTTCTAAATAAAAAGTTCAAAGAGATATTTCTGTAAATTGATAAATGCAAGTTACTATTCCATTCAGGAATTTTAATTATATGGAATTTAAAAGAATCTGTTTTGTCAAAAATGTTACTGACTACATTATTGTTAATAAGATGCAAGTCTAAATCCAAGAATTCTACCATATAAGAGTTTACCATTATATATATATATATATATATATATATATATATATATATATATATATATATATATGTGTGTGTGTGTGTGTGTGTGCGTGTTTGCTATTTATATTGAATATGTATTTATGTCTATATCTAAATATAGACATTTACATTATTACTACACAAAAGCGCTTTGTAAATATTTAATCGCACACACTTAGCTAAATTTATAATAAAATTTATATCAGACAATTAAAAAATATATGATTATATTTATAATACTTAAAACAGACATATTTGGTAAACAAAAATAATAATTAAATAAATACTCACAGAAAAAAATTCCTTTCTTTTTAAATTTAGTTAAAAATAAATTCACATTTTATTATACATTGATAAAATTCCCACATTAAAAAAGGGGGAGGGGATACAATAAAGTATAAAATATATTTCATTATCTTGTAATTTTTTAATTTTAATTTAGGATAAATTGGACACATTTACCTTTTGTGTGAAAACATTTATTTTTTGTTTGCAATTATTTTGAAGAAATGCCAAATTTGCCAAGAAAATTTCATTCGGAATTTAAAACTGAGCCCGAAAGCCGCTGTTTGTACACACACAATGGCGCTCCTTTTGTTAAGGTAGAAAGGAGATAGTAAATAATTTGACCTGAGAAATCATATTCTCATGCAGTATTAACAACTGATATAAAGACTTGTTGATTATATATAATTGATTAGCATTCGTACTCTTAATTTGTATTTTAATTCGCTTTAATCTAATAAATTATTTTATAATTTCTTATAAGAGTTTCATAAACTTCTTTGTTGCAATTCATTATTTTTAGATTCACATAAGAATTTTGCTTAAAATAAGCAATAATCTTTAAAAAAAACAGATCCATAATAAAGGAAATTATAACTTTTTTTTGTGTGTGTTAATTTGTAACAAATTTTGAAATTTCTTATGAGAGAATGAAAAAAAGTAAGGAAAATTTTATTTTCTTAACGTTCCTCTTCTGGTTTAAAGGATTCTTTGGAAAAATTGTTCCTAAATATATATATATATATATATATATATATATATATATATATATATATATATATATATATATATATATATATATGTTATTGAATAGAAAAAAATCCTGAGTATTCATTCTGTTTTCAATTAACATTTTCCTTATATTAAAAAAACAATAAGCTTTGCAAAAAGTATTAGACTAGAGGATATCATTTTTCCCTGACTTGACCACTGGTTCAAGAAGAGCATTTGGCATTTTAAGTAGAATATTTGGCAAGAAAATATTCAGACTGGAGCAGTTGTATATATATTGTGACCTCAGTACATATGGAAAGAATACATCAAAAGTAAACTCGAGATGTGTAAAGAAGTTGCCTTATCGACATTTTTGGCTATCTTTCTTCACAGCAAAATATTTTTGGATTACAATTCGGCTATTCAACAATAAAACGAATTATTGTATCATGAGAAAAATTCAAATTTATTTTGTCAATATGTTTTAACGAATCAATGAAAGAGTGTAATCCTCGGTAAATGATATACATTAATATTACTTTTTTCTTTATTTTGTTTTGTAGCAATCTTTATATGACATTGAAATTATTTTTGAAGTTGTCATTATAATAAAAACAAAAAAAGATGACCCATTACTTCAAAAAAAACTTTTTAATAAATACAAAGTTTTAAAGTTAAATATTGAAAAGTTAATACGCACATATACCATATTAATAATTAAGTATTGATGAATGATAAATTTGATAATAATTCTAAAAGTTATTAAATATCTTTCTTTGGACTCTTTTAATCCAAAGTATCTACTTCAAGAAAAATAAATATACTCAAAAAGAATATTTTATAAATAATAATATTTATAATAAATATTTTTTCAAAAAGGATATTTTTTATAACTGAATACATGTATAATAATTCAAAACGCGACTGAAATTTAGTAAGCATTTGATTAATTCCATTTTTATAAAAAATTCGATTTAAACAGAAAATTTAAAAGAATACTGTTTTTAACTGCTTACTGTAAAATACAGCTCGAAGATCTACTTGAAGATTATAAAAAAAAAACCAAATTTGATATGAAATATTTTTTTTTAAATTTGAAACTTTGGAATACATTTCACCTATTTCAAAGGATCATTTGAGAAAATGGTTCTAATGAAAGATAACAATGAAAGATGATTTGATGTCATATATATATATATATATATATATATATATATATATATATATATAAGCTTTAATAATATGCAATATTAATTTTCCTAAAAAATGTAAGTACCTTAAAGATGTTCCTTTGTTCCTGTGTGTTCCTTTTCATTATTTTTAGATTTAATGTAATTAGAGTATTTTTAGTGGTAAAAGTACCGTTGAAGATTCATTATGATGATTTACATTTTACACCCTGAATTAATTCTTTAACAAACAAAGGATAAAATTCACGCGTCACCATTTCAAAAATATTTATTCAGATTATATTCAATCAGATTCTGTAATAAGTATTAATAGAAAATAGTATTATCAAAATTAAAATTTCTGACATTGATATGTTATAAGTCACTTATCGACTAGTCAAAGTCTTATGAGAATTCTCATTAAACTCTTGACATTATCTTAACAAAAATTCTTAGAAAATAGATATATTTTTTTATGTTTATTACAGTTAAGAATGTTGATTGATGTTCAACAATAAACTATGAAAAAAAATTCCTTTCATAAAATATTCATATAAATCGTAATGCTTTTAAATGAAGGAAATACAGTTAAGGAAAAAATAATATATAATTTCCAAGAGCAATTTAGTTTTCTATGAGTACTAAAAATGTTTGGGCGAAAAATAAGTCATAAAACTGTTTTGGTCGCATATGAATCTTTTGAATAAAAAAACCTTGATATTGTGTTATTTTATAATAGAAATTTGGTCTAAATATGTATTTAAAAATTGTGGATAAGTTAGGCAATGGATTACAATGAAAAAAAATGTTCATAATAATACTAAAGGTAAGAATGATATAATAAAATTGAAAATTCCCTTTTGATATGATCAACAGTTATTTTGGGTTTTAATATTATATTTTGAAACAACCTATAATTTAGAGTTTAAAAGCTATTTTACTATTGAGCAATGTAATATTTTCTACTCATTGCATTAAATATTAATTTTTAATAATCCCAATATTATTTGATACAGAGTTTTAATAATGTTTTTGTCCAACATTATCCATAGTATTATTAATTTAACTAAAGTTATATAAGATTTTATTAGATTCAATAAATATTTGTTTATTAAGCATAGAGTACACATTTTTCTTTCTGATTGAATCATTAAATTATTTTACATTTTTTCTAACTTTTTGTTTAAATTTGAATTTTATGTAATTTAAATAGAGAACTGACTAACTAAAGAGCATTAACTACAAACTATCTCTTTGATAACATAAAGTTACATTGTTTACGTACGCAGGTAAATGTCATATATTTCAAGTAACGATCCGAAAACTTTGTAAATAAAAATTCTTATCACTAAATATATTTTTCAGCCTATAAAGCTTCTTTAATGGACCTGTTTTCGGATGAGAAAACTTTGTATTCCATCAAAATGTGGGGAAGATCTAAAATTTTCGCAACACTGATTCTTTTCCGTTGAAAGAAGTAATTCAGTGAGGAATAAAATAAGGTGTATAGCTTTTAAGATATGATACTTAGAAAGTAGCATAAAAGTAAAATATTCTTGGTTCAGAAATTTCACAGAGGTAAGAAAAATAAATAGGGTTATGATTTTCTAGCATTGTTTTGGGTTATTTATCTAAAAGGCATACGAACACGTTCGGAGTACTTTTTTACAAAATAACATATTTAAATATTATAAATGCTGTTTTAGAACTTCATACCAATAAATACTACTATGCAACTAACAATATTTGAAATAAATAACCTGAATTATACAAAAATCACAATTTTAAGTGAAATTTTAGCAATATTTTTGAAAAACTTCAAAGCTGTTAGAAAAAAAAGCAATAAACATTTGCTAGTAAAAGTATTACTAAAGCAAATTAGATGCATTTATCTAGAAAATGTACCAAAATTTTAATGTTTTATTAAAATTTGAAAATTTTAGAGCTGATTGAGTAAACCTTATAAGAAAAATGTGACATTCTTTATGAGACCATCATTTAAATAACAAGCCATAACTCAAAAAGTATTCATGTAATAAGAAATATTTTAGAACATTCTCTAGAAGATAACATAAACAGCAGGTTCTCAAAGTTTCATAGAAATACATTCGTGACATTTTGAGTTATCTGACTCGCCATGATAGATTTTGAGTAATTTAAATGCCCACTTCCGGTTTTCTAACTTTATAAAATTAATTGTAACTTGGTCTCTAGGTAGTGTAGAAACAAAACAAAGTATGTTTCGTTAAGCCAAAAGATAACTTTATTCAATAATATTAAAAACAAAAATATCTGTCTTGATCGAATTTGGTCATTTTCAACATGTTCGGATACCTTAAATTAAATGGAAAATATTTATTCCTTGAATAAAAAATGTGTGTATAAACGAGTAACAAAATAAAAATTTAAAAAAGTTCTCAATACAAATAAATACAAAGTATTTTTCAAAAACGTTTAATTTATTTGTAATTAAGGTATAAAATATTGAATTAAAAATGCCCACGTGTTATAAATTTGATGTAATTTAAAAATGGGTAACACAAGTAACATTTATGCTTTTTTTGAAACCATAATTCTACTAGCATAAAAATAAGTTAAAAGATGTATACCATTTATATATATATATATATATATATATATATATATATATATATATATATATATATATATATATATATATATATATATATATATATATATATATATATATAATATGCTTCATAAATCATTTCTTTTTGATTCAATTTGTTAATATTTTAATGTATTATTTTAAATGTTCTTTAATGTATTATTTTAATGTTCTTTTAAGATAATCTGAAGTAATAATGAACAAAAATATATCTGTTAAGGAAGCTGAAGAGAAATATGGTCTGAAAAGTTCTTGGATCTCTGCTTCCATTTAGTTTCTTGTTTAAATATTAGACAGCACACAACTCAGGGTGTTCAAGCTAAAAGTTAGTAAAATTTCAAAGGAGGCAGAGTCCACCGAAATGATTCGAAACGAAACAGCAATGCTGATTCGAAAATGACTTTTTCTCCCGTTAGAGGGGGCATTATTGGAGCGCAGACATTATCGAGCATTTTTTCTCGAACTCTTCAATTTACAGGATAGTTGGAATGCAAATTACATGAACGTGGAGTTACCTGAAATACATTTGGCATTCTAGGCCGTGTATCGTTATTGCTGAGCCGTACAGAAAATGCATATTAAAGATATCGAACTCGCAGTCAAACCAGCTATGTATCAGTGCACCAGAAATCGTGAATGGCAACCAATGAGGAGTTAGAAAGCCCTCCTAGTTATATTACACTAGTTATCGTAAATGAAATCGGAATTTGGACAATCCTAAATGACAATGGCATGCATTCGTTTCCCATATAGCATGTCCAGTTACTTGATGAAATCAATTTCAAGACATGGCTGGCTTTTACGCTGTAGTACTCGCAGAAACGAAGTACAAATCTCGGTTTCCAATACTCAGTATTGTTCACTAATGAGGCGTACTTCACTATTCTCCTAAGAACTATGTGAACGGAATACGCAATCAATCAGAGCTTTAAATTGTTATTTTATGGCAACTGTATTAGTAGGAATTGTAAAGGAGATCATTATGTTGAGTCTTGCCAGTTACCTGATCTTTTGACAGGTGCTGACTACTTAGAATTCCAAAAAGGACTTATTATGACAATTACTGGAAGACGAACGCGTTTCCATTACGATTAATCCTTCCATGATGTATCAGCTTGAGCAAATGAATGGGTGGAAATTGCATGAACCCAAGCTTTCGCAATAGGAGGTTCAGTTGGCCTGCCCAATAATCCGACCTATCATGCCTTACCTATTTTCTGAATGGCATATCATATCTCACTTGTCTACGAAATACTCGTTGGTAGTGTCGAGGATCTAAGGTACACACTGTAAAAACCTTCCAGGAGGTAAGATGGGTACATTCAATTTCCAAATTATTATGTGCCGCAAATGGAGGGCCTACAATAAAGTCGGGATTGTCCATTGCGAACGCCTCTTTTGATGCCACTTACGCTTCACAGTTGTTATAACTTACTTTGTTTTTTATATTCATGTGCAATGAATACTGCTTATTTTGTCTTTTTCCGTTTATGTGCAGTGAGTAATAAACACGTTTTTCTTACTGTGATTTGTTTCCATTCCTATTTTTTATGTTTAAGCTACCACGACAAAAAAACTTTTCCGAATCGGCTTTTCTACTTGTTATGTCGTCACGTCTTCGTGTATTTTATCCCTCCTGAAAGTTTGTAAGCCTTTAGCTGGAAAATCACGTGTAAAAATTGTTTATTACTGTAAATCTGATATAGAATTATTTACTCAGTTATATGATTAATACGAACGAAACCAAATAATAAAAAATGCCAGCAAAGATATAACGGAGAAATAGAAATAATCACAAAAAAGAGTCCAAAATAAAATAGTTATTATAATTTAATTTTAGATTTATATAGCTTGAAAGGAATGGATAATTCTTAGAATACGTATATAGTTTTTATTATATATGGAATTCAGAATAATTGCAGAGTTTAAATGTAATTTTCAACGTATCTATTAATCTTTAAAAAATGAAGTCCTTAAAAATGATTCTCTTTCAATTGTTTACAAACAGTTGAAAGAGGGATTTTTAAGGATTTTGTTTCAAAATCTCTGCATATATTCCTTATAAATAATCTTATTTTATAATATAAAATAATGTATTCAAGCATTTTTCATTAAAATATGAATTAATTTATTGTTTGGCAAAAAAGCAATAGAACGCATAAATCTTTTGGAAAAAAAAGATTGATCTCACAGAAAGCAAAAGAACGTACTTTGTGTGTGTTGGGAATTCATTGTTGATTCTATGTTGTTTTTTCGATTTAAGGCTTTAAATCGTTCATCTTTTTAAGACATTTGAATCTGAGGCTTATTAATCACAACAGTCAAAAAATGAGATTACGAAGAATGTAAATAAAATATTTGCATCAAGAAAATGTTTTATTTGAAAAAAAAATTTAAAACATAAAAATGTATTACCAAAGGAAAAATGATTTAAGTCTCCGAATGAAAACATTTTTTTAAATGTCTGGAAATTTAAAAGTTACGTTTGTAAAGTTATTTTGTTAATCTTTTAAACGACATAAATAAAATTTATTTGAAAGCCTTTGTAATGAATTATCTTTTATAATACAAGTGAACAAATCAATTTTTGTAAGCTTCTTTTACAAAAAGGGAATTTTTGTAATTGAATAAGTACAGTATTGTATGTTATTTATATTGAATAATTATAGTAAAAATTTTGATTACTGCTAAAAACAACATATCAAATTAAAAATTTAGCAAATATTTTGTTATTAGGTTTAGGTTTTTCAACTATTTTAAATACTTCATAACTTTAATACTTTTCTACTATTTTAATACTACTAAATACTTCAACTATTTTACCCTAAGTCTCATAATAAAAATGCTATACTTCATACATTGCATAACATTTTATTTCTTTAAAAATAATTAAATTATGTGAATAGTTCTTACACTATACGTTATGAATTTAAAAAGAAAATTTTTCGTCTTACTAAATTTTATTCAAATTAAGGCTTCCGTAAATAAATTTTCATAAATAAAATATTTCTTCAGTAGATGAGACATTTTTATTTTAAAAAAATGCGTTACACACACACACACAGTTCTAGCAAAGAAATTAAGGATGCTTCCTGCGAATTAATAACTTATAAATAAGCTAAATATTCTAAGTGCAACTTTTGTTGAAGTTTTGAAATAATTGAGAGACAATAACAAAATGAGTTCAATGGTATCATCTCTCTTTTTAAAATTCTGATTTCAATTATTGTATTTATTTTAGAAAATGTTCATCCAATAAGAACATATTACTGAGCTATTAATTTTGAAGAACAGTAGACTGAAGTCATAACTAAATTGCGTGTTTTAGATTATTATTATTCAAGTATCCTTCATGAAAATGCAATAGTGCTAACGACAAAATTATATTGCAAAGTAATTTTAGTAAAGTAACTGTCATAAACAAAACACATTCTACCATATCTTAAGAATCATATAAGTAATTTTGCCCAATTTTTATCAGAAAGACGTCTTCAATTCAATTTTAATATGTAAAATGGTTGTAAGTGAATAATATATATAGTATAATAAAATTAAAAAAAAGTGAAAAAGTTCTAAAACCTACAATGCCTAAGATATATATATATCCTACAATGAAATCACAATTTCTTAAAAGTTACAAAGGTGGTACTATGAATGCAAAACGAATGTTGTTACATGTATTATGAACGAAATATGAGGAATTGATATTTATAAGTGGAATAAATTTGCTGATAAAAGCTCCACTAATAATAATTTAAAATTTGTGAGAAATTTTCACTGCATCTCTAGAAAAAAGCATCCATTTTCTTACTTAAAATAATTATTTTTTATAATTTACAAATAACTAATTTGCGATATAATGTGTGGACCCTTTTTTTATCAATAACTAAGATTTTACCACAAAATTTTGAATATCGGTATTTGCAAATAACAAAATAATACTCTTTTAACAAATAATGGTTAATAAATAAGTACAGTATTTAAATATACTTATTTGCGTGTAGAATATTTTATACTTAAAATTCGAAGAATTGATTATTTGCACGTTCGAGAGTATATTTTTAAAGAACTTTTCATTAATGGTACTTTGAATTTAAAGTGGTCATTTTTTATTTATAACTTAGTATCCAGATGTAGAGAATAAAATTTTCAAGTGATTTCATCCATTTTTTTAACAAGAGTTTATTTTGATTTTTTTCCATCTCCCACTCTAATGCATCCAATGACATCTATTGCAAGAAAAAAAAATTTACTCCGGAAATAATCTCCAGTTTCTATTTTATCAGAAAAGATGACTTGAGAAAATAAAGTGCCCATCAAAATGGATACACCCTTTCCACTGGGGATTACCATGATGCCTCTGGTTAGCTCGCCAGTTTTCGATATCCTTGATTCCTCTTCTAATCGAATTTTGAAAGTCTGATCCACAAGAGACCCCAACTCAACTTCCTGAGGCGAACAAAATGAATGGAGCTGCTTTCTGTGTTCGATTATGCCGAGAGCGTTTGAATATTTGAAGTCAAGGTCCTGAGCAATTGTTATTATCAAACAAAGAGAAGCGAGTTGGAATTAGAAGACTAAATTTCGAAGCATATCGTTCTGTTATTTGAATTTTCGCCGCTTGAAATAACTTTTAATGGGAATGTTTGACGGAATTGTGAGTGAGCGAATAAAATTATCTGAATTAGAATTTTGGAAGGACTTCTTTTGAAGCTATGGGTAAAGGTATCACAACTTTGCAGAGTCATAAATTTAAAGAGGAAATAAAAATAATGTTATTCTCTCTCTCAATAATTTATTTAAAGTCAAAGAATAAAAACATTTAATAGATTATTATATTGTGTGTGTGTGCTCGGAATATTTCAATCATTAAAATTTTCACTATTATCATTTACTAATTATTTCCCAATATGTGATAAGTTTACTCTATTTCTATTTTTCTTTCATAGTTATTGCAGTTTCATGCATAGTTAATTAATCTGATCTGACGTTAATTAATAATCTAAAGCTACATATTAACGAGAACTTTTAAATGCATTATATATATATATATATATATATATATATATATATATATATATATATATATATATCGCTTCGGTTTTTTCTTTCCTGCGCTGGAGTTTCAATCTTTTTCGCCATTTCTCGTAGGATCTCTTTCAAGTAGGTGGTGTTTTCGCGGACAGGGTTTTTGAGTTCAGGATTTTTGTTTTACAAATAAGTTTTTCCTACTATTTTCTATTAAAAAAGTTTTATTATTCTTCTCCTTGATAGATCCATTACTGTTCTCTTTTCTCAATTTCTTTTTACGATTTTGTTAGGTTCTACAACCACGGGCTGTATTAGGCTTAATTTTTCAACTTGGGTTTTTTTTCCTATTATGTCGAAAATTTCTGCTGTACGGGGAAGGTAGATCCATAAAGCATTGCTAACCCTAATTCGCTGGCCTAATTCAGCGACAGCTTTAGAAATCATAAAAGGTCTCCAGTTTAGTCCTATGACTTTTAGTATCTACTTTTGTTGTGTTTGCTGAATTCCAATTTCTTACTTCTTTAGTACTGTGGGTTCTAGTTATTCTTCACTTTTATTTTGTTATACTATATATATATATATAAAGCTTGCTCCTAAATTCCATTGTTTTTTCATAAATAAACATATTCTGGCAATATAGTGTCACAACTGCCACTAGCAAGGCGATTAATTTCGTGAAAAAGTTAGAGATATATCCAACAGGTTCAGAACTTTCACGTTCATACCGGGTTCTATTTCTATATTGTTAGCATGCATGTTTATTGTAAACGTGCTCATTTGCAGCAATATTATTAAATAAAATTTTTAAAAAATGTTCTTTTTATGCAACACATCTCTTTTCCATGAGACGTTTCACAGAAGTCAGATAAATATTAAGTAACAAAATGATTAATTTCTTAATTCACAATTAAGGTTTATTTATATTAATTTAAATTTGTATAAGAATATGATTTATACTAATAGATCGTTTTAATGTAAGAATTAAATGTAGCAAAATTTTCATGTTTCAAACATAACATGCAGATATAACATACAAATATGTATAAAATTTTGATTATGAAGAAATTGATAAAGCTTATTTGAAGATTTTAACTTTTCGCTGAGTATGAGAGAAACAGGTGTTTGTGTATCATTGCTAATAATCTGTACTAGCTTTATTTTACAGATTAGTTTGTATTACAGTTACAATAGTTACAGTTCGTAAGAGGTCATACTGATCCAAGACGAAATAAGAATTATTAAGAAAATTTTTATCTTATTAAAGGATTTCATAGACTTTTTCATGTTGAGATACTTGTATACATGAAAATAAAGCTTCACTTTGAACTAAACAAAAAAATTTGAACATAAAGGAAAAAAATGTGATTTAATATCATAGTAAAGATTCTCTCAAATTGATGCATATTCAACAAAATTCACATACAGAGTGTAACTTCCCGGAAGACGCCGGTGTTTGGGGGTTCGAGCAAACATCAGCTGTAGTATTTCAAACATAATTTTATTATCACTTTCAATTAGTCACTCTATACAACTTAAGGGGGATAATGCACCAAAGCATTAAACCCGGAGAGCAATCACTTAGGATTAATTTATAATTATTATATAAATAAACGCACTTATCTTATTATTGGAGTGCTCTTCACTCCCTTACTTGAATAATCTTAAGATAACTTGACTAACTATACGACCTCCGGTCATAATCTTATTCATACTTCAACATCCACTTTTGACCATCATCACCTACTCTAATGCAAACACTTAAATATAAGTTCTCATTTGCATAAATCCCGTCCTCTTCACTGAGACAGATTTTCAACTGAAAACACAGTTTAAGATGAATTTTACACAAGAGGATTAATGGAATAATCACGGATAGGCCTGTTTAGCTACAATGTGGTGGTTAGTTTCTTTTACTTTTTAAAAGATACAGCGGTTTAAAATAACAATTCTCGATTTAATTATTAATTTCTTTATTTAATTATTGATTTCTTTCCTTTTGGATTGCATACAAGAAAAGAATCAAGTATTGAAATAGAAAATATGTAACAATGGGCTATCCGGTATGTCTATCCTGTAACTCGGATTCCTATCCACTTTAAGCTAGAACAACGCAGTATCAAAAATGACGCTTTAACTAAATAACATATACATAGTCAACAAATTAGATTATACATATTAGTAGATGATTATAAGGGACAGAAGAAGTTTACCAACTATAGTGTCACAATAAATCATGGCAGAACAATAGCTGCTTATCCATTTTTATAATAGAAGTTTACGGTGGATTTCCCTGCATCAAGTCCCAGGGATTGCATTTCATTCAGATTACAAATTGATTATTACCTCAAGCTTGTCTTGCCTGTAAATAGCGTAGTTTTTTCTAATGTCAAACTTAATAAATGTAAATTATTACAATTTAATTTTCTTTTACTTGTAATCCTTTCGAGTTTAATTTAGTTTCTCCGCTGTCCTCTCTGAGTTCGAATTCTCTCGGGTAACAAAATATTGAACGTGATTTTCACCTCATATGGCATCCAACATTTCCTACTTGTTAACCAACAGTAACATTTATTGTTAAAGGCAATGTTGAAAAATTTGTGAGGTCTATATAAAAAGTATTCAATTGTACATTTCTTAGAAATATGTAAGATGGCAGGTCTAAGGGATGGTACGATTCCGTAGGTGAGTAATTTGTGCAGGGCACTGAAAATGAATTTAGGAATTTAACAGTTGCACTTAAGGTTGAGTTTCCAGTAATCAGAGGTTTTATTGAATTAGAGGGCAAGTTTTATGGAATTCAGCAACACACAAAACAATCTCCTGTGGATTTTGTGTATAGGAAATTTAAACCTGGTTCAGTTACAGGAAACAATAGTACAACGTATTATTCAACTGATGCAACCAGATCTCATTGATTACTTAGACTAAAATTGAGGTGTGTTGAAAATGGTGCCTCAGTTCTAAAGCCGACACAGTAATAAATTTCAAAAATCTACATTGTAATTATAATTTTAAATACAGGGAAAATCAGGGGGAATGAAATATTTTTTTCATGTTAAAAGAGTTCCGTGTTAATGAATGTTGAAAAAAGAAACATGTATTAAACAAAGTTTTTATTAGAGGAAATTTTTTCATACATATGTATATATGCATGAATTTATTAAAAATCAATGGAACACAAAAACATTAAGAATGAAATTTAATTCAAAATGCTCAAGTTCTTTGAAAAACAAAACATTTATTGAGTTTTAGGGAAATAATCTGATATTTTTCTTTGCATTGTCCTTTTTAGTATCAAATTGTCAACAAAATGTTCGATGTCGTTCATTTTGTTATACTCGTTTTGTTTGTATTATTTACCGAATTCCTAAGCCACCATGAGATAGATATTAGATGTTTTTGTGAGGCATTTGTAGGGGTGGAGGGTGAAAGTATTTTAGATAAAAAAAATTCGCTTGTGCCACATGCTATTTCGAGGGTATTTTCAAAGTCAAGTTAGCCTCTTTTCAACGAAGCATGTAAAACCACCTCCTTTATTTCACATTCCTCTTAAATCTCACTTACGCGGCTGGTACTGAAATATTTTCATGTTAAGCGATTTTCGTTTCGTGTAAAGAGAAAAAATGTATGAAAATACATTGCCGTTTGTCGCGACCGTTATATTGTTTCGTATTAACCGATATTTCGTCTTAAGAGTGTTAGCGTTAAACGTATTTCACTATATTTAAAATGTAGCACTGTGATTTATTTAGAATATGTCTAAAATATTTACATTTAAACATACAGAAAGGAAACAGCAAAACCATCTCTTTATGTTCCATATACTTCTATAATAAAGAGTGTTTTTTTTCCAGGTATAGAAGTTTAAGTTGGCATTACTTTCCAAGATGGCGACCGATTTAACAGCTGTCAAGTGATTTATTCTCAGTTTGGTTTGGCAATTCATCAAAACGATCATCAAGCAAGGCGTAGATTCGTTGAATGGGCCCAAAACGAGATTGCCGTTGTTCCCGATTTTCATAAGCGAATTTTGTTTAGCGATGAAGCGCACTTCTGGTTGAATGGCTACGTCAACAAACAAAACTGTCGCCTTTGGAATGAAGCTAATCCACAAGTGTATGTCGAAACACCGTTACATCAAAGAAAGACTAACTGTTTGGTGCGCTTTAAGGGCTGGTGGAATCATTGGTCCGTACTTCTTCAAAAACGATGAAGGCCACAACGTTACAGTCAATGGTGATCGGTATAGAGAATCACATGATGTCCAGGAGCTGTGGTTCCAACAAGACGGCGCAACATGTCACACAGCTCGTGCCACAATCAATTTATTGAAAGACACGTTTGGTGACCGCCTAATGTCACGTTTTAGACCTCTGAATTGGCCTCCAAGATCTTGTGATTTAACACCGCTAGACTATTTTCTGTGGGGCTATGTAAAGTCATAGGTCTATGCGGATAAGCCACAAACACTTGACCATTCGGAAGACAAGATTCGCAATGTTATTGCCGATATAAGGCCACAAATGTTGGAAAAAGTCATCGAAAATTGGACGTCCAGATTGGACTACATCCGAGCCAGCCGTGGCAGTCCTATGCCAGAAATCATATTTAAAATGTAATGCCACAAGATTATCTTTTGAATAAAAAAAATTCATGTCAATCGAATAATACATCGTTGTTTTATTGCAATTTAAAGTTCTATACCTCTAAAAAAACACCCTTTATATAATAAGAAAAAAAAATTTCCATTCCTTCTCAATGTCGTAAAACATTGAGAAAAGAAATTTAAGGAAGACACGTTAGTTAAAATCTTACAGCAATACTAGGCTTCCTTGAATAATTGAATTAAGCTTTTGGAGAAAGAATCAGTATGAGAAAAGTTAGTGATAAATTTAATTCAATCTTTTTATGATAGATTAAGTGTTATAAATCATCATTATGAGAAATAAAAGGAACTTTTTGATAAAATAAATTTTTTCATTGTGTTGTAAAATTCCTAAATAAATTGAAATTTCTTTTAAGTCTTAATTTTCAAATGAAATATAAAAAAAGCAAAATTAAATTAAAATTTTTAATTAAATTAAGATGCCAAGATTTTAAAAAATTCAATCATTTTCCATAAATGTGAAATGATTCTAAGATTTATGCCTTATAAATTGACAGTGTTTTTATCTGAATTAATATTAGAGAAACATATCTTACAAAAATTTGACTAAAGAGATATTTCGCTATAGGACTTAAATCACAACCTTGTAATTTGAAAGATTTTGTTGTGTGTGTGTGTGTGTGTGTGTGTATAGTACTAACACTTCAGTTCTAAGCATATCAGTAAAAACAATTTTCATTATAAATATGCAAAAACTTTAGATTCAATTTATCAATCTTTTACTTTTTCTGTGATGTATATCTTACCATCATAATCAAATTATCTCTTATCTCACTTTAGAAACTTAGGCAAAATATACATCTGGTTTTAAAATGCATGAACTAACAGAATTCCAAAATTAAATAACAGTATTCCATAATTAATCATTTCACTAGAAACTAAGTGTTTCGTAACAGCATACACGGTTAAATTCCCTTGAGTGCTTTTCCTAGAATTCTGTGAGTATGCAATCAAATTATTTGTTACTAGACATGCAGAGCAATTATTCCAAATATAAAGAAAGCATTGATCGCGGAGAACATAGGCTCTTTCAATCCTTACGTTCTCTTATTTTAAATGTGTGTGTGATTCATTTTTCTTTGAATGAATTACCTAAATTGAAATGTTCTAACCCTTCTCCTGAATAATATATCTCGAAAATTAAGATTTAAATTCTTTAACATCTAAATCAACTGTATTAATTTGCTTAGAACCAAAATGCTTTAGTCTATATTTCATATTTTAGATTAGTATATAAGTTAATTTCTGCGAAAATATTTTACATATTAAAAATTATTATTATTTTTGAAAAGTAAGCTATTTTTTTAAAATCGAATAACATGAATTACTCATTCTTAAAATTAATGCATTTCAACAAAGAAATACTATTTCTGGGAGATTTTTAACTGAAAAACTTCATTAAAAATTTCGTATAGCATAAACAGAAATCAGCTATACATTCATTCATACAATATATATATATATATATATATATATATATATATATATATATATATATATATATATATATATATATAATAACAAAATTTTCTCTGTCGTGGGATTTTATTTCATAATTGTCATAAGCCCTCCAATTAATTTTTAACGGGAATGCCCACAACTTTACTTCCTAAGAATTCTCCACGTTAGTGTTTTTGAAACAAGATACAATCTTGCAACATCCACGCATTTTGATTGCTCACAGAAGTCTTTACCGGAAATCCTATGATTCACAAAATCTATAAATCTATATCGGTTGACAAAATCTATAAAAATCTGAGATCTCCAGAATGAAAGAAAATGCTTTTGTTATTGTCTTAGAATACAAGTCTGTTCGTGAGTGTTTGCGTTGCCCTTTTTATGTCACTGCTTAACTTGTTTGTTCTTCAATAAAACTTAAATTTAAAATATCAATAGCAAAAAGTTCTTCCTTCAATACAATGGCAATACACCATCCCTCAATTACTGCAACTCCACAAAATATGCTCCTGGCAAATGTTTTATTTCAAGAGCAATCGACTATGTATATATATATATATCCCTACTTTTATATAAATTATTTTATATATTAGCTGTCCTAAGTCAGCAATGTTTATAATACTGCAGCATCCATTTTATAGTTTTTACTCTATGTTGCTCATGTGTCCTTCATTGTGTGATTTTGCTACTGTCTATGTGTTTTTCGAATGTGATTGTTAGATGTTTATGTCTTGTTTGTAGAGAATAGGAATATATATATATATATATATACATATAGATAAAAATGAAGTGTCTGTTTGTAATTTGAAATTAACAGCTTTTTACTAAATGCATTTAAAAGTATATAGGGTACTTATATGAAAATATCAATTTTAAAATTTTTTGTCTGTCTGTCAGTCTGTTTGTTGGGACTAATCTCTGAAACGGCTGGACCAATTTTGACGAAACTTTCACTGGCAGATAGCTAATATTATAAGGAATAACTTAGGCTACTTTTATTATAGAAAACGAATTTGGGTTCTGCGAAAATGAAATTAAAACCAATGAAATGGTGAACAATATCCCTTTCTAATAAGGAATGTTTATTTCAGTAGGAATTATTTTTATTCGAAAGGGATTGTTTTATTTTGCGAGCCTTCTGTCTCGACGTTTCTAGGCAAACTTTTTTGTTTGATAAGGTTACTGAGACTCGCGATATTTCCCGTTCATATCCCATCCTAATGATTTTAACAGTCTTCACTTACCCCTTGCTTGTGGCTTCGTTTCATCTTACTCAGTCCCTCACCTCATTGACAGTGTCAAAGGTCACGAGTACCTCTCCCCCGCTTGCAGATTCGTTTCACCCTACTGTTGCTAAGACCTGTTTTGAACTGTTGCATCATTCCAATGATTTTATTCTCTCTCAAAATCACTGAGCAACATCAACTTTTCTATAACTTAGACAGCATTTAAACTATTAAATCGGGAAGTTTTTGGGTTTTACGTCATTTGATTTCTCACAAGGCTCCGCATTTAAATAGAGGTAAGCCAATTTCATACCTCTATTGTTTATTTCATTGCCAAACACTGCACAAAAGAGTCACAATAAATGTTTGTCTTGAAAGAGTGATTGTACAAGTTTGAGTGTGCGGTGGGGGTGACGATCGCAGAGCCAACTGGTTGTTTTATTTAGTTAAGTATGTAGATAGTTGGTTCTAAAATAAATATTTTTAATTACGTTTTAGGTGAAAAAGGGCACTCACACCCTTAAATTAAGTAAGTTTATTCAGAACTGTAAATAGCTTCATTTAACCTGCGCAATATCTATACATATAAATAAAAATGAAGTGTCTGTATGTAATTTGAAATTAACAGCTTTTTATTAAATGCATTTAAAAGTATATACGGTACTTATATGAAAAAATACATTTTTTAAAATTTTTATCTTTCTGTCTCTATTTGTTCCGGCTAATCTCTGAAACAGCTGCACTAATTTTGATGGAACTTTCACTGGCAGATGTTATAAGGAGTAACTTAGGCTACTTTTATTTAAAAAAATAAATTAGGGTTCCACGGAAATAAAATTAAAATCAATGAACAATATGCGATTCAAATAGTGATTATTTTTATTCAATATGGATTATTTTATTTCGTGAGCCTTCTGTCTCAACGATTTCTAGCAGTTATATTAAACCTTTTTGTTTGATTACGTTGCTGCCACTTGCGACATTTCGTTTCCATGTCCTTTGATCCTAATGATTTTAAAGTCATCACCCCATCAACAGTATCAAAGGTCATGCGTCCCTCTCACACTTGCTCAACAAAAAACAAAGAAAAAAACAAAAAAGAACATTGATTCCCAAAGTAGAAGAATGACATTATACTTATAGCATAGGTATTTCTTTAAGTGGAATATATAATTATTAAGTTTTCGTAAACTCTGCGAATTGAATAAACACTTTTTTGTTAAATTCCACGTCGACTAAGTCGCGGGTAACAGCTATTTAACATAAAATAAATGCATCAGAAAGTAATATTAACGTATTACACATCCAGATAAAATTATTTACATTATTTTAATGCGTTTATTACACAAAATTTGTAACAATGTGGTAATTTTGCTGAGCAGAAGGAAGGTGTTTTCAAAAATCGATCCATAAGAGAGTTACAGGGTGTTATAAGTAAAAAAATTCTTTTTATCATCTATTATATCTACAGACTTAAAATTTAGCAAACATGGTTTTTTGTTCAGCTGCGATACGCAAAAAGTTGGGGTTTTTTTGTTTTATTTACAATTCACGTAAAATTAACTCATTAAAAACTTCTTTATTTTTCAGTCTGTATTGCTTAAATTTTCAATTCACCCGTGCGAAAAACGGGTATCCCAGCTAGTATATATATATATATATATATATATATATATTGTCTAATTCTCTACAAACGAGAGATGAATGACCAGAAATCAAAATTGAAAAACACATAGATAGACAGTAAGCAAACCCCACAATGAAGGACACATGAGCAATCGAAATTTAAAATATGGATGCTTCAGTATTGTAAACAATGCTGATTTAGAACAGCTTATATATAAAATAATTTATGTAAATAAGGTGTGTGGTTGAACATGTTTTGTGGCTAGTCAACCTTCCCCCTTTATGTTAATAATACTGAGCAAAACCCTATTGAAAATAATGGATAGGAATATCTAAATCCATTACAATATAGAGGAAACTTATACTTACTTAAAAATTGCACTTAAAAATGCAGAGCCCGTGCTGAATCTGAGTACAATAAATAAGTTATTGCCAGGTTTTCGACCCTAATGTAGATTCAAAGCATGTGAATGGCTGAAATGTAGCGCTTAACAAAAGTATTAAAAGAATAAAAATTAAAAATAGGTTTACAAACTACCATAACTTTAGTGACACTAGTTATATATGAATAAAAAAATCATAATTAATTTTATCTAATATTAGAATAAGGAGGTAACTATAATAAAGAAAAATGATAAATGTATAGTAATAAACTATTATTATTCTAAGGAATTCTAATTCTTACTATTTAGAATTGCTTTTTATTCAAATAACTATTAATAAAATTAATTGGGTATTTCTGATTTGAGCAATATTTAGTAAAATGTTTATAGTTATTTATTATTTCCGAATTTTTTGAGACTAGAAATTGATTGCGTTGTGTATTATTAATAACAATATTTCTGAATCTATATATCTATCTATCTATCTATCTCTATATATATGTGTGTGTGTGTGTTTGTGTGTGGAGTTATTCTTTAAGACGCTTTGAATTCGCTGAAATCTCTACCTAGTAAAAATTTCTTTTTTGTCAAGTGAATTATTTTAAATTACTTACGATTTTGAACGATGTATTACACGAAGAAGCATTCCATAAAAGCAACAACAAAACACAAGCTAATAGTGTTCATCTCCCTCATTTCAAAGGATCTTAGCCAATTACCGGAAGCTCTATAACTTTATTTGCTCATATTCCTGGGTTTATCACGCTGATTGATTTTCGAGAAAGTTTTTAATTAAGTGATATTTTTAATCTGAGCTCCTTATGACGGATAAAAATGTTAACTTTTAATCCAAAGCCTTCAGCTAATAAACTTGTATCACGAAATTTGAGAAAGTCTTATGATTTTTAATTTGTGCACACTAATTGGGTGTATCCAGTGACTGATACAATATTGCATCATGTCACCTCAAAGTTTGAGGATGCGATGAAAGTAGTATTTAAGATTGTATTTTTTATTAGGCAGGTTAATAAGAAGAAATAAGTATCACACAGTGTTTTCGAGGGGTCAGGACAATAATGAATTAGAGAACATCTCTCAAGAAACTAAAAAAAGAAATAATTACATTACATGTACGCGTATATAAATAGATAGATAGCTAGAAAAGAGAGATTTAAAATTGAATCACATCTTAAGGTATCCTACTACGCTCAGAATTGTAATTTTGCAAAAGCTTACAAACGAATACTTTTTTAAATATTTAGTGTTTATAAAATTAGAACGCATGTATAACATTGTTTTAAGAATACTATTACAATAGAAAATTATTTAAATGCAATATTTTAGCAAAAAATGAACTTAGAATTATTACTTTTTAAATTGTTCTCCTTTAATGAAAAATGACTCTATAATAATAATATTTTGCTTATACATAGCTAAGACTTCTCCAGAGAGTCTGAACTAATATTCTATGAAAATTCGCATTATTTCCGGAGTTACGAGCAATTGAAATACTTATCGATGTTTTTTTTTAAATTTCTCCACTCTGATGTATTAAAATATGAATAATTCCACTTCTAAGTTAAATATTTCAAACATCCTTGTTGAGACTCTGTAAAGAGGTGTTAGCTATATATAGGCAAAATATTATTATTATTATAGAATAATTTTCCATAAAAGGACATAAAAGGGGAACATTTTGAAAAAAATAATTCTAAGTTAATTTTTTGCCAAAATATTGCATTTAAGTAACTTTTTATTGTAATAATACTCTCAAAACAATTTCAATTTCATACATGTATTCTAATCAAAGTGTGGCACTAAATATTTAAAAAAAAATATTCGTTTTCATGCTTTTGTGAAATCAGAGTTCCGAACTTAGTCGGATACCTTAAGAAAAACAAGATATAAAATCAATTTTGAATAATATAAAGGAAATGTTTAACAGTCTTTCATTACCTACCGAGTACATACTTAGGATTTGGCTTTTCATATGCAAACAAGTATCTGGAATTTTACAAATATGAACGAGAAACAGTCAAAGAAATTGAAAAATGCAATTTTCATCTATCTAAATATAGAACAACATTAAGAAAAAGCTTGAAAGCCAATTTGTGCTGTGTTATAAGAGGAGAGATAAGTAAATATTACATTGACTAGTAAGTCCTCCTATGCTAATAAGTTGCTACTGCTTATACATGTGTTGTCTATAGCTTTGGTTCATTACTACTTTGGCGGAATTCAGTTCGTGTTTACTTATTAATGCAGAAGGCTGAAATTTTAAAGATTTGAAGGCTGATTTAGACTGCTTATTTTGGGTTTGAAGGCATGCACTTTTGATAAACAAATTAGAATAAACTTTCTACCAGGTCAATTATTGAACACTTTTATTACTGTCATTTTTAGATTAATATCTAGGAAGAAGAGATGCAGCACATCTATGCAACATAAATTTATAACTGGGATAAACAATAAAAATATTCTTTCAAATTTTACGAAAAAGTGTTATTTTAGATTTGAATATTTTTTTGAGAGTTAAGCATTAAAGTAATAAATCTGAGGATAGCATTAAAAAAAGCACTGGACATTTCTTTACATACACTGGTGCTCGAATTTTAAAGAATTTTTAGATTTTGTCAATTATGTCTAAATTATACTGGACAGATTTTAATGAAATTTGGTATGTATATAGAAGCTCATATGATGTGCAATACAAAACCCTTCAATAATTAAATACTCATGCATGATCGTGCGCAACACTCACCGAATTCGGAAGATATGTAGCAGCAGTTGAAGAATATAACAAAACAAAAATCTGGTTAATAGGGGGGTATGGTCCCCTCTTACAGAATAATAGGCCTCACACCGGGATTTTATACCAGAAATAAAGAAATTTATGAGTTCCAATCATTCAGAAACTCAGTTTCCATGCCTTGTATGGTTTTCGAGGGGGGGGGATGAGAATTTTTCATGCCTTCCCCAGAGCGTTCCAGACATGCTGTACGCAGACGATGTCTGGAGGTGTAAGTGGCCTTTCCATTCAGCGGATATCCTCTCCCTCTAGAAATTCATCGACGAGATGAGCTCTATGTGCCTCACGTTGTCATTCATTAAAATAAAATCAGAGCAATTGTATCCATGAAAATCTGAACATAGGGTCCAAGACCTTATTGCGTACCTCATAGCAGCCACAGAGCTTCTTTCAAAGATGTAATGGTGTGTGTATCCATCGAACGTGATACCTGTCCAGACCATCAAGCCTCCACCATCATTATGATCAATTTCTCGGACATTGGAGGGAAGATAATGGGTCCCTGGTTCTCTCCACATATATTCTCACCATACTTTCTCTTATACTCAGCAACTGCTGCTTTATACCTTCCGATTTCGAAGAGTTTCGCATGATCATGCGTTTGTATTTTAACTGTTGAATGTTTTTTTTCTGTGCATTATATCAGCATTTATTTGCATACTTAGCAGAATTTAAAAGTTCCCGGACTGAGTCTATAATGTAAAAAAAAATGTAGTAGAGCGACTATGATAACGTTTATGTGTGCCTGCATCCTTCCACTTTTCTAAAAGGTGTTTAACCCAAATCACGAGGTCGGTGGCTCATTTCGGCATTGGTTTTTTTTTGTAGGTGAATGCGTTTAGTACCCAGCGATTGAAAGATATGGCGTTTGTTAAGCAGAGAATGAATATCAAATTATGTAGAGTGCTAAAGAGACCGACGAAATGTTGAGGCATAGGCACTACAGTGATACATTATCTCGAATGCAAACTTTTGAGTAGCATCGACGTTTCAGGGAAGGCAGAGAAAGTTTTGAGGACGCGAAAGGCTCTGGACGTCCGCAGACTTCTCACACAGCTGAAAACATTGAAATTTTTTTTGCGGCGGTACGTAAGAACAGGCTTCAAACAACGACGGGATGAAAACGAAAACAACTGTTTTTTCCACATTCTCCTTACTCCCCTGATTTATTCTCTTGCGACTTCAGAATATTTCTAGAACTAGCACCTCGCTTTCAGGATCTTCAATTCCAATCTGCAGATGAAATCAAAGTACATCGCAGGCGGAATTAAAGGACATGGCTAAAAATGGATTCCAGAAATGTTTACATGACATTTACAAGTGATGGAATAAGTGTGTTGTTGCTCAAGGGTCTTATTTTAACGGAGGATGTGTTTCAGCAATTGAATTGGTAATATTTTTTACGTTACAGACTCAGTCCGAGAACATTTAAATCCTACGTCGTATATACTAAATTTCATTAAAATCTGTAAAGTAGCTTTAGAGATAATCGACAAAATCTAAAAATTTTCTTAGTTTTGAATACTAGTGTATATGTAGCATAATCTTGCTGAAGGGGGAGGAAGATTATTTCAGCTTCTCTCATCAGTAATACGAAGGGAGAAAAAATTCACCTTAATGTTTCAGAACTGATAAAAAAGTGTCTGCATACTGATTGATTATTTCCTTTATATCTTCAAAAGATTTTACCAGGGCCATTACTTCCTTTCCTTATTCCCTTTTGAATTAACTTTTTATTTCTGGTGGATATTGAAGTTAGATTGCAACGTCTTCTATATTATATCAATAATTTATGTTTTTTTATAAATTAAGATATGTTTTGAATAGTTTTTTTTAGAAATAAAAATTAAAGCAGAACTTAAATCAAAGAATATACAGTTAATATTTTTTATACTTTCTTGTATACACATGCACTTTCTCGGAAGAAAAAAAACTGACAGAAATAAGTTTTTTTTTTGTTTATTTTTCCATGTTAATATAAATTTTTGTGTTAATAATATACTGGATTATACACAATATGTAAAATCTCTCACAAGAGCTAAATTGTCATGCTTATTTGAAACCTTTAAAAAGTCACAATTTTAAACAAAATATTAAGTTTATTTACGATTAATATTTATCCCAAAACTATTTTTAAAACTCAGTAATATGGTTGTATAGCTAATGCATTAAAATATTCTTGCAATTGTTATTCTAATAAAGTTTCTTCTTGTTATAACAATACTTTAGGTAGTTACATTTTGCTTAACTTATGAATTATGCATGGGAACATTTATTTATAACATTAAATACTCTAAACATCAGAGAAAAAGTTAACATTTTTTTAAATGAAATATATATAGAAATTTAAGCTGTTAGCTTCGAGAAGAGACACTAATTAATTAAAGGGGGGGGGAATGTTGAGGTTGTCCACAAATATAGTATTAATAATATTTACAAGATAGATGCAAAAGCTTCTTATCTAAAGTGAGTATAATAGCACTTTCTATCTCACGTAGCTTCAGAAAGTCTGGTAAGATAACAACTCAACGGTATTATATCTGTTAATAAGTTTGAGATCCAGGTCTTTGGCTCTGACTTCAAGTTGTGTTATTGTATACCTGTTTTACTCGAAACAAGCAAATTTCAGAAAGGTAAATAATTCCGTCCCTTCCCTTTTCTTTAGGAATGTACCAAAGAAGTATTTATTGATTTAAGAAATAAATATTTACACTACATCTTTTTAGAAAAAAAATTGGGTTTAGTGCTTTCTTAGACACTTTACATATGAGTGTGAATTTAAAGATATTTATTTGGTATTGCTTCAAATCCGTACCATTAACCATGTCGTTTCAAAAATTTTCAGAGACCTTTGCTGAGGTTTCAAAGTAGCCGAAGCATATTCCATCACCCCCTCTCCAAAAATCATTTTTAGTATTTTTTTTCGTAATATGCCCATGTTTTAAGAAGAGTTCGTATGTGTATGTATGAAATTGCCCTACAATTTTCGTGATATGTGGCAATAATGGAAAACCGTTCCTAGGAATGTTTAAAAAAGGATTACTGTATTTGTCGAGTAAGCATGACAAGCATGTTTCTTTTTTTATTAGAGATCCACTGAGAACAGTTTTTGTGGAAATCGTCTCATAAAGGTTATGGATTGGGACATTGGTGGCGAGGAAAATGTAGAACATGTGTGCTCTTTCTGTGTTCCAAGTTTGAAAGAGAACGAAATATCCTAAGATTGGCTTTCAAGGAATTTAAAATAAATTGGCCTTTTTGAATCTTCAACAACTTTCCACCAGAAGTGCTTTTAAAAAGTTATGTGAATATGTTATAAATATTTGTAATCCCGCATAACCTCAAAGGATTTTTTCCCATTCATTCCTTTGTAATGTGTGATTAATACTTCAGTGAGTCCCGTATGAAACTTTGTGGTGCATGAGAATTTTATAATTGTTTTCAATAAAAATAGGTTGTGGATGTTACAGATAAATGTACTCCATTTCAGAAACTCCTGTTATTTTTCAATAAAGAGGCGAGTATTATAAAAATGTTTTTGAATACAATTGAAAGTTCAATGCTAAGGCACAGATATCAATGAGTTAAAAAATATACATATAATACCGGGTGTTTCTAAAAGGATATCAGAGTTTTTACGTTTTATATATAGTATTCATTACATATTAGTATGACTCATGCATCGAATGAAAGAGCAACTGAGACAGTTTTGTTTGCTGGCATGAAACATTGCTGGCATGTGTGCGCGTGTGCGCGAAACGTATGCTAATTTCCCCCCTTTCTTGCCGATGAATGCGTAAGTAGGAAAATGACAACTAGTAAACAGAAAATGTTTTGTGTTCTCCGGTTAACAAAAGCAGAATCTGTTATTACTGTGCAACGAGCGTTCCGTATTAAGTTCGGTTGTCAACCTCCAAATGATAATAACATTCTTAGGTGGTATCATCAGTTTGAAACAACTGTCTGTCTTTGTAAAGGCAAAAGTACGGGACGACCAAGGCTGTAACTGGTAACCAACTGTACCTGGTTCTGCCTATCTTAATGCTCTACAACTATGGCTGTTTCCTCAATCGTTCACACAATCTGATGCCATGTGACTTTATCTGTGGGGGTTCATAAAGGATTGTGTGTACGTTTCTCAGCTACCAGCTGACCTTAAAGACTTAAGATACAGGAAAAAAGCAGATGTTGCAAGAATTTCCTCAGACACACTGAAAAAAGTTTGGAATGCTCTCGCCTATCGATTTTATTTATGCCGTGTGACGAATGGGGCTCACATTGAACATTTGTAAATTTGTAGGTAAAACTGTTTAAGTTACTCTATCATTCAATGAATGAGTTATACTTGTAACTTATATGAGATAAATACTATAAATCGTTAAAACTCTGATTTTCTATTAGAAACACTCAGTATTACATTTTCATAAAATACTCATCTAAGTAAGTGGATAGTGACTAGTAATTAATAATACTTTTTGCAAATAATTATTTAGTAACATTTAATTATCTTTGGGGAAAAAATCTTGATATTCTTTGGAAACAACTCTTAGCCTGGAAGATGAAACCATTTTCCAATTCAGAGAAATGAACACAGTTTTAACAATTCAGGGAAACCTATAGTATTTGAAAACAATTATAATAAAATTGAGAATTACCTTAAAAGTAGGTTTTTTATTTATTTTTACAATGGAAACCTATCAATTTAAATATGTTAAAACCCATAACGTCCTCTACATTACTGTCGCATTGAAACGTAACTGAATACATTCTTTTCATTTTAAGTTAGATATGCATAATCTCATTTGCTTAAGAGCTGTACATGAGCTCTTGAAATAGAAAGAGTCGGAATGTCATTTGATATTACGATCCTGATTTCAAAAGGAAAAGTCAATTGGTCATGCAACGCTTGAAGGAAGAGAAACTGCTGAATAAGCCGGAATAAAATTGTGAAACTTTCTGAAATCTGTCAAATTCCAAAAGGAAAAGGAAACCATTAAATATTTTATATCTCTAGCGAGTAAACTCAGTATCGTACCTCATACTGCAGTTTTTCTTTGCAACAGAGCAGAGAAAAATAGTATTTACAAAGGAGAATTTTAGAATTGTTGAAAACATTAATCCAATTTTTTGGATACTTACAATAAACAATGAAAATAAATGGAAACTATGAAGCAATTCAATGTAAAATTTTATATTAGATTTTGAAAACATTTATTTTTAAAAAAATATATGTTCAAAGTCATTAATTTAGTATGAAAAATAAATTAAATATGTTAAAGGTAATATACTTTCTTCATCATCTTTCATAAAATAGGCCATGAAGCTTAATTCATGAACAGCTATTTGCATTGCGAAAAATAATTTTTTAATTTGAAAGATGTAAATTTAAGGATTTTGATTATTTGTGTCGGGCACGTTTGCAACATTCTAAAAATTAAGTACTGACTGAACTGAAACCAAACACAACTATTAAGAGAAGCTTTACAATACCTTAACCTCGAAATTGACCTATCTTGCATGTCACCATACAGTAATAAAACTTACCAGATGATTCATTGTTTTATCACATTTTTCTTTGTGTTGAATCTAATGTCAAAAGTATTTCTCCTCAAATACAAAGAAATAAAATATAATTTCTTCTCTCATTCAGTGTTTTTTTAGACTTACATTTTTTTATTTATAAACTTTCTGCTACCAAAAATGTCTTATTCTTCGTGACATACTGTAAAGATATAGATTAATATATATTTTAAAAAATAATTTAGGTGTTAAATTTTTTTGTAATTTTTGGTTAAGATTAATTGTATTGCTCATGAGTTCATTAAATAGACCCCTTTTTTATGTAAACGTCACGCAGCTTAAGACATAAAAGGTAATTTTTTATGAGACCAACCTAAAAAAATCTGGTTTAAAAAAATTAGTGATTCATAAAACGTCCCTTTAATATGTAGGGAAGTTATCACGCAAGTTGAAATTATTAATGCCTATGTATACAAATAACTATATCGTGATTTTTCTAAGGCATCGAAATAGATATTAATAAATAAATTTACACCAGTCCTACTTTTTAGAAAACATAATGAGAAGAATTATAAAAGGTGGTAGTTCATGATTAAAAATAATACTTTGCGCGTGTATAATTATTTTTCTAATATTTTAATCACGCGAAAATGAAAAAGATATATATATATATATATTTCATATTATTTTTAATATGAGTATAAATATACGGAAAAATAATAAATAATCTTTTTTTTCACAATACTGTTTATTTGTATTTCCGAATTTTGCCACACTTTGTATGATTTCTCTCTGGAACAGTATTTCTTTTAAAATAAACGCCATTTATATGTATTTTTGTAAATCCTCTATCTCGTAAAATATAGGTGTCTAAGATTCTTTCAGAATACAAAAAATAATATTAACGAAACCCAATGTCATAATATTGTGAAATGTAAGATAATAAAAGTATTGATTGAGAGCTCAGAACTGTTTTTAAACCAAATGTTAATGCGTGCTGTGCAATACATAAAGATTAATTTTTTGACTGTCAATCTGGGCTTAGCTTACAAGCGAATGTATATTTACTTAATTTAATGTATATTTACTTAATTTTTTTACTTTATTAAACAATAAAGTACGCTTAAAATAATATAATTATTTCGAAATGAAAGGAATATATCTAGTTCTCTTTATTGAAATGTAAACTTTCATTTAGCTTGTTCCTCGGATGCTCTAGCCAAATTAAAAGATAGTATGTCAAATTGCCAGAATTCTTTTATTTACAGTGGTATTTTTTACGTAATGATATAAAAGTAAGCAAAATATTGTAAATAAGAATTTTTAAATATTTGTTTATGAGTGTTTTTCGTATTGAAAAAAAGATGAACTTCTCTAACACCGTAACCATTTTTCCTTCCAATCACGAGTTTTGACTTACGTTTATTTTAATAAAGGTTTATATAAATGTATCTTTTTCTTTAATGTAAAATGAAATCATATTTATACATTTTTGCCTGGAAATAAAAAAAGAGTCGTCGTTTACAACAGATTGTTGTAATTAAGAATATGATAAAGTACTTATATCTCATTAAATTCGGTAAATAAAATTCTGCTTTATAACCAACTCGAGGAGGTATTTTTAACACTTTTTCAGTTTAATTCTAGACATTTATTTTAAATTGTGTTTAAATTTGTTAAATTTATAATTAAGCTTATTAAAAATATGTATTAAAAATATGTTTGATGGAATGAGATTTTTGTTTTTGTTTGAATTTATATCGTACTAAAGTAAAAAGAAAATAAAGCCTTACTACGGTAATAAATGCTCCGGATGGCCAGGTTGCGTTAGTAATTAAATAGTTTAAAGCTATTTACAACACTTTATTTATAAATTTATTATATAATAAACATCATATTTTAAACAAAAACACCATGAGTTCGTATTGCATTATAATCTGGATCGCAAAATGGAATCATAGTTAAAATACTAATTGCATTCAGGAATATAAGGTTCTTGGTCTGTTCAGATAATATCCATATTTCCTGGACATATCCATTCTCGTGAACTTTTAAAGTATCCCTCTACTTCTAAAATTTCATTGTGAAATGTAACATTGCTAGTCTCTCTCTGAAATCTACGCAACAAAAGATCATTGGATATAGCTGAAATTTAAAAAAATAGCTATTAGCCTTAAATACTCTGACTGGGAACAAAAATAATACTTGCAGTCATAAGAGATTTAGTCAGGATTCGCTTAAAGATTTTTTGAGTTCGGTATATTGCAAACTAAAAATTCTTAACCTAAAATCCTAACCTCAAAATTTACGTATATGGGGCAAATACTATCCTGTTTCTGACATAGATTCCAACTGCATGCTATTCCGCTCAGTAAAATAAGGAACCAGAAATTGGTCGATTAAAAGCAGTTCGTTGCATATTTATAATCATCAATAAATTGAAAAAAAATATTTTACTGACTTACATTTCCTTACTAAATCTATGTATCACGTCTGATGAAGACACTGAAACGCAAATGCAACAAACAGTGCTCTTCTTGAATAAAAATTCGCTAGAAAAAGTTTGGTTTTATTCTTTGATGGTCAAGAGAAAACTCTAATTACTGGGTTACTACGATATGTGTTCATCTGGACTCTGAAAATTTGTTTCGTTATTTCTTATATATATATAAATAAGAAGTTTTAAAAATTAATAACTATAAAAAAAATTCTTTCAAAGTTGCTTAGACTATAATTATCCAGCTAATTTTATATATAAATATATGTCTTCAAAGTTATAGCTATTTAATTATTATTGTTTAATATATTCAGTTCCATTTAGTTTATAGTATATTATTCTTAATTTTCTTATAATAAATTTAGTTACTAAAAATATATATAGATGGTGCCATTATTTTTAGTTATGCTGTTTTTGTGTGCTTGGCATTAGTATGCTATTAGAATCGGAATACATCGGGTAAGATTTTAGTTTTTTCGCACATTTTCATTATTATTACTTATGGTCATAATCATTATTAACCTCTATTGCAATTATTTTTGTTTATACATATTTATATTTGTCTATTTCGTCCGGATTCCTATAATAATTTAATTTTCCAACTCTATTCTAATGATGTTATATTCACTCACGTGGGGTTTTGGGCCTTTGCCTTGGTTTATCTCCTATGCTATTTTGTCGAAAGTTTCCGCTGTAGGGGAAGGTTGAGATCTCGCAAAACACTGTTTAACCCTGTTTCACTGTCCTAAGTCAGTGACAGCTCGGGAAACCATAATATTTTTTTTTCCACTCTAGCTATATTTCTCTTTTTTGGTTTGTAATGGCTCCATGTTTTTGGTTCTTTCGGTTTGTTCTTAAGATGTTTTAGGATTTATTAGTCTTCTTTTTAATTTATTTACTGCTATATACATATAGTGAAATACGTTTAACGCGAAAACGCTTAAGCTGAAATATCGGTTAACAAGAAATAATACAACGGTTGCAACAATTATGCTAATTTCATTAATTGATATGTTGCCGGCAAAGTATGAAATTGCGGCATTCTATAGAATGCCGGATGTTTTTAGGCTAAGTATGAAATATGAGAATTATTTCATACTTTGCCTAGGCATTATATAGAATGATCAAAGGTATTTAGGCAAAGTATAAAATAAGGTCATGATAAGGCTATTATATCAATGACGTACATTTCTAAAAAATACAAATGTTATTCTGACATAATGATGAGAGTACCATTAAAAAATTACTCAAAATACGTAAATGAAAAAGAAAGTTGTACCAAACAAAATTTACCTTTCTTACTAAGGAAAACAAACTTTTCAAAATAAATAAATTAATAAATAAAATAAGAACTTAAAATTAACCTACTTATTGCAATATGGTAGACTTGAATGGCATTTTGAATTACAATTCATTACATTTTTTACACAAAGACCATTCTTATTTTGGTATTTTGTTTTACACGTACATTTGACGAATCAATCGCTGCTTCCTTTGGAATGAGCAATTGCAACTGACAGAAGAGGAATTTCATGGTCAGGAATATCTTTAATTCGAATCAAGTGCTTAGGGCAGTGGTTCTCAAACTTTAACTACTGGCGACCCAATTTTCAATCATAATTTTTATCGCCCCCCAAAAAATTATAATGTATTGAATGCAATAATAATGCATTTTGGGGAGGGGGTGCTAAAGCTACAATACTATCATAATTATAAACCGTACATATAAACAAGATAAGTATTAAGTTTTGTATATGTTACTTTTGAGTAATATATATTTTTATTTTTGTACTTTTTAGTTCAAATCACTATAAAAGCGTGTTTTTTTAATTTTTTAAAACTATAATTTATTTTATAATTATTTTTACTGTACACGATAAAAATCCCAAGAGAAAAGAAGAAAAAGAGAAAGAATTAAGAGAAGAATTAAGAGAAGAAAATAATTAAGAGATAATGTACTTACCTACTTTCAAAGACTTTTCAATTTTTCTTTGATATTTTGAGAAAAAATCCAATAAAACTAATGAAAATGTTCCAAATCTGCGTGCCCTTAATAAAGGACATAAAGCATGTTCATAGAAAATATTTTTGAACAAAAGTGGTCGCGCAGGGAACTCGATCAAAACTAGTAACTTGATTGCAAAAAAAAAAAACGTTTGAAACTCCCCCAAAAAAGAGGGAGAAATGTGAGAAATTCATTTTAGTTCCCTTTAAAACTGTCTTATTGGAGGAGACTCAGTCAAGGTCATTGGTAACAAATAAACAGTTTTTCCAAAATTAACGATTTCGTGAACATCAGATGACTCTGCACATTGCGAGACCGATCCCGTGTTAAAAGTGTTATTCAATAAAACATATCGATATTAGTTCTAAAGAAGAATCGCGTAAAATGTTCTCCGTTATGCCTTGTATGTTTGCCAAGTAATCCTTCAAATTACTCAATACGCTTATCCGTATATCATATAACTCATTCACTTGGGAAAAAAGCAACAGAAAAATATTATTTACAACTTTCCTAAATTAAAAACAGATGGAGTGAAACATACCAGTAAGTTTGAATATCAAATAAATGATATTCAAAAGTAGCATTTTAGTGGTTAAAAGAAAAGTAATAAAAAAATCTCTCACGTGTGATTACAGTAAAAAGCAAACAAAATGTCTTTTTTTATTTGGTTATAGAATCAAAGATAGCTAATGAGCGTTTGAAGTGGAATGTTTTATTTTTGATGATCACTAGATGATATATATAAATTATATCAGTGTAAATGTGCATTTTTTATTAAGTCAGAAAGCATTTTCTTTTTCTTCATTCCAAAAATTATTTTTTTAAATCTTTTATTTTCAATATGCTCGCGCCCCCTTGCAGGAATACAGTGCCCCCCAGGGGGTGCGCCCCACAGTTTGAGAAACACCAGCTTAGGGCACAAAGTAAATTGTGATTTCGCATATACTTGTTTTAAAATTCCTTCAAAAGTTCCAAGTCGATAGAAACCATCCATTCCCACTCGCTACAAGTGCAAATATGTTGGTATTCAGAAAAAAATCACAATTTTCACAACAATGCCTTTTTTTAAAATAAATTTTTCTGTTTTTGCTGGCAAGGTTCACAACGGTAGATGCACAGTTCAATATCATAACGTGTAACATTTTCTATTTGGTTGAAAATCCTTTCAGAAATCTATCACGCTCTGTGTCCAATAGCCAAATGAGCTTTATGAAGTACGTAAAATAACTCAGAATCCGTAACATATTAGAAGTGCTGTATAGAAGTGTTTCCCAACTTTTTTATCCCCGTCGACTGGTCAACATTTGGTCATTTTACCGCAGCACGCTGAGGGTGGGACGTTGTTTATATTTTAAATTGTTTTGATTTAATAACTTAACTGTATTTAAACATGCCTTCAGAGTAAAATTCAATTACTCCAAAAAACTAATATAAAGTGATTTTACATGAAATATAAAGTGGTTTCCGTGGAAACTCAAACAAACACTAGATAAATACTCCACAGTAAATAAAATAGAAATAATTAAATACTCCTTGAGTGGCCCGAAACTTTATTTGATCCGCGGACCGGTGGTTGGGAACCATTATGCATAGTACTGACGCCTTCTTAACAGGTTATGCGAGTCCACTTTTATTTTTAACAAATATCACATCAGAGCTATTCAGAAACCAATAGTCCCTGGGTTCCTTTTTAGTAGTCATTTTGGCATTTTGTATATATCAGTTATTAACTTCTAGAAAGTAGTTTCCGATAAAAAAATTCCTTTTTTCAGCTTTAACTCGAATGTTAGGCAGCTCGTCATCTAATAGTTGTTTCATGCCTATAGACCAGGGGTCGGCAACCTTTTAGCTGTGGCGTGTCAGAAACCAATCAACCAATTATGATTCAGCGTGCCACACAGTAGGATATTTTTGAAATAATTCTATTCCCGCGATAATTAATGTATGCAGAGTTAGAGAATCGAGTTCAATTATATAGATTTACAGCTTTATCACACATTAATTTTGCATCAATTAAAAATATTTCTTAACACAAAAATAAACAGCATTTAATATAACTATTTCATAAACAAAAATGTTTTAAAAAACCCTCAAAATTGTACATATATTAGGTTTTTTTAAACATATTTATTAAACTTAGAAGAATAGATAACGTAAAATATAAGTATTTCTCTTCATTACAGTTAAGTAAAAAAATTTTAATGTCAACCTAGTGCTGCTTCGCTCTACTTTCATATTACAAAAAATGGCGTGTAATTTGTGACTTTCACTTTGACATGATTCTGAACATTCAGTTGTTAAACATGGAAATATTTTTCTTTCTCATATCAGAAAAGATATTTTACTTATATATGTAGAACTAAAAGCGGAATAGCAGAATGCATGCAATTTTCTCTCTTCAAAGAATTAAATATCTCCGGCAATGGTATTTAATAATTTACAAAATAGCTGTTAATTTACCTTTAGAGTTATCTTTCAAATTTTTCATAATTTCCTAATTGCCCATAATTCTGATGATATTTGTAAAATAAGGTGGATTACAAATTTACGAAGTTTCATCCATTCAAAAATTGACAAGTTCGATGAGTATTGCTGAGTGCCACTGATAATTGTACAGTATGCCATAGGTTGCCGACCTCTATTATGGACCATGATTCCTTCTCCAACACATTAGCCTACTTCTCCATTTTCATGCAGCACAGGAAACAAACAATTTTTCGTTGAACAAGTTTGTTAAATTGAGTATATTCTGACACTCCCGAACAAACCACAATGTGCAACTGACAAATTTTGAGCCTGAGGCAAGCGTTAAAAGTCTCTTGCCTTGCCACACAATATTCGGAACGAATTGGAGATGTATTTCATACTTTGCCGGTTTCTCATTAGGCATTCTAGAGAATGCCTAGGCAATGTGTGAAATAAGAATCGTTCATACATTACCGGCTAGTTTTAGGCATTCACACACAATACAATGCCTAGGCATTGTATAGAATGCCGGATTTCATACTTTCTTCGTACATTAACTTCGAAAAAACAGGGAGAAAACGTGTGAGAATGCAAAATCAGAATTGTAAATCTTATCTGAATATAGAGTTAAACATGCTTAGTAGGAAAATGCTTCAGACAAAATGTCGGTTTACGCAAAATAATACAACGACGCCGTTAAATTACTATGTATTTACTTGCATTTGTTTCTTAACACAAAATAAAAATCACTTAACGCGAAAAGAATTCCCTTCTGACAATGAACAAAATACGGAAAACATCGACCATATTGGATTGCCCTACTAAATCATTGGAAATTGTTCAAAGATCAAAATACTGTCATTTCTGCAGATTCTGACGATGAATATGAAAAAAATGATGCAGTTCCTGTTATGATAGCATACTTTTCATGATGTTCCAAAAAGGGGAACATCATAAAATGTATTCTAAGTTATTTAGACGCAAATT
This sequence comes from Trichonephila clavipes, assembly GCA_019973935.1. NCBI lineage: Eukaryota > Metazoa > Arthropoda > Arachnida > Araneae > Nephilidae > Trichonephila > Trichonephila clavipes. The sequence goes on from BMAU01021435.1 coordinate 1,629,121, forward strand.
CCAATGGTGAAATGAATAACAAAATGAACGAAATCGACCAATTTGATTTTTAAAAAGATAATGCAAATAAAAATATCAGATTATTTTCGGAAAACTCAATAATTTTATTTTGAAGAAAATTTTGTATTAAATTTCCTTAAATCCATGTGTGTGAATGTTTTCGTTTCATTTATGTTTTATTAAATAATACTTAAATATATACATATCTATATCAAAATATACTCTAATATACTTAATTTTGTTGTAATAATTTTTTTTTTCGTAATATCCCTTAACACGAAATTCTTTTAACACGTAAAAATATTTCAGACCCTCCTCCCTCCCCCGTTTTGTGTAAAGCGATTTTACCTGTATGTATTCATACTGCTTGTTTTTGGATCATTTTTAAAGAATGGTATTTTTTCTAAATCAGAATGCATTTAGTTATGATGCCAAGGAAACACACGCACAGCTTCCTGCCCTATCTGGACACATTTAAGTGTGTTGTCAGCAGTACCTCTTCAATTTTAAACTAGAACATAATATGAAACATGATATCATAACCGAGACAGTTTCATTATCTTCTTTACCTTACTAACTTTGTAAACACTCATCAGAGACAAAAATAAGTAAATAAATAAAAAAATCTCCTGCCCTTATGATAAAACCTATATTTCTTCCATGAAACAAAAAAAAGTTTATGATGAGAAAAGAAATAAACAAGGCAAGGAGCTTCGAATTTAGGATATAAACCAGACTTTATTACATAATAAAATCAAGGATTTCATGGCAACTGATTTGTAGCATTCCGGATGCATAACTTCGAAAATTGCTTTCTCCTATGAAACGAACAGTTTCTTAACTTCCGGATAAAAAGATTAATGTGCGATGAAAAACTGCAGTGAAGCAAACTTAATGTCGACGCGTGTCAGAAGAAGAGGGGAGAAAAAGAGGAAAAGAAATTTGATGCTCGTTTTCTGTTTAGAATCTAGATAATAGAGACTAAACGGGTTTCGTTACAACTTACATAGAATAACTCATCAAAGGGAAGATAGAACTTTCACCTTTATGGTAGCCAGAATTGCTATTTATTAAACTTCTTAGACGTAACACGCCCGTAATGGTGTTCTGTAATTGGCAATTTGTTTTACAGAGCAACTAGTCATGCTGACATTGAAAAAATAAAGAGCAAAGCTAGCAAATAAAAAAGGCTTTGTTGTATATAATTCCAATGATAAATAACTGTAATTTATTTGATTTACTTTATCTAAGAAAGGAAAATTGCGGCCTGTAAAGGTCTTTGAATATAAGAGATTCTAAATAAATTCATATTTCCTTCACGTAATTTTTTAAATATTTTTATGAATTTGTATTTAATTTAGATGAAAAGGTAATAAAGAGTGTTTTTTTCCAGGTATAGAAGTTTAAGTTGGCATTACTTTCCAAGATGGCGACCGATTTAAGGTGACTTGGTACCCTTTGAGCAAACTTCTTTATTTACGTATTTAAAAATTATGTTTTAGCATTTTATACAATGTTTCTATTCAAGAAAATGTTACCAGATGAAAATTTTCATATATTATTCACACAGTTTTAAAAATTTAAATTTTTTGAAGAAAATTGGGAAAATTTTAAAATCCTACTCCTTTTGTAAAAATTAATTTTTTGACATGAAATTTTTTATAATATTCTTATGGATGTTCTAAACAACTTTAGGGATAGATTTTAGAATAACTTCATTAGTTTTCGAGAAAAAAAATAAAATGTTGATATACAGGCTAAAAATCAACGAAAAAGCCAACATGTCTTACATTTTATTTTTTTTAAATAAAGTGTTCAGTTTATAGCAAAACGGATCCCTAATTTTATTACATGCTTTATTTTTAACACGCAGAGAAAAAAATGGAAGTGATTGGTAAATAATAGTGGAAGGAATAGCATTGTGAATGTACTAATGTTTCGAAAAACACAAACTGAGAAAAACCAGTTTAAAGTTTATACTTCTGAAAAAATAATTATTATAAGCCTAATTAAACTTAAAATACCACTTTAAGATATTAGTTATACGTGTTTCTTTAAAATAATTGCATTTTCATATTTTTTCAACCCACACATTTTTATAAAGGATCAACTTTTAGAGAGTACTAATTGCACAAGAAAATTCAAGAAAAACGTTAAAAAATTTTTTTTTCTGTCACGACAGAAATTTTAGTTGTTTTTCTTCTTATAATATTAAAGAATTACATTTGTAAGAAAAATATATCTGGAATAAGAACTGAAATTATAAAATTATATTAATATAAAATGCATTAATTTAAAAATTTTACATGCACACATTTCACGAGGAAGAAAAATTACATTATTGGATTGCCTCGGAAATATTCTGCTTTTAATACTACACATTCTTTTTTATAGTTATTATTTCTATTTATAAAATAGAATTTTTTATCATAACGCATTTTTTAGCTTTTTTTCTTAAAAAGGGGGTGTGGCTGAATTGCCTAATTTGTTTTCAAATGAAGTTTTACTCAATTTCTAACTTTCCGACATGCACAAGTGATATATCAATCAAAATATAATAATGCAAAGAATAAGATTAAATGAAATTTAAAAAAAACGATAGATCTGTGATTTTTAGGGTACCAAGTCAACTTAACAGCTGTCAAGTGATTTATTCTCAGTTTGGTTTGGCAATTCATCCTGAATAGACTCACGCCTGAATAGATTCGTCCAATGGGCCCAAAACACGATTGCCGTTGTTCCCGATTTTCATAAGCGAATTTTGTTTAGCGATGAAGCGCTCTTCTGGTTGAATGGCTACGTCAACAAACAAAACTGCCGCATTTGGATTAAAGCTAATCCACAAGTGTATGTCTAAACACCGTTACATCCAGAAAAACTGACTGTTTGGTGCGCTTTATGGGCTGGTGGAATCCAAAAACGATGAAGGCCACAACGTTACAGTCAATGGTGATCGGTATAGAGCCATGATTATTAACTTTTTCATTCCTGAATTGAACAATCATGATGTCCAGGAGCTGTGGTTCCAACAAGACGGCGCAACATGTCACACAGCTCGTGCCACAATCGATTTATTGAAAGACACGTTTGGTGACCGCCTAATTTCACGTTTTGGACCTGTGAATTGGCCTCCAAGATCTTGTGATTTAACACCGCTAGACTATTGTTTGTGGGGCTATGTAAAGTCATTGGTCTATGTGGATAAGCCACAAACGCTTGACCATTTGGAAGACAACATTCACCGTGTTATTGCCGATATACGGCCACAAATGTTGGAAAAAGTCATAGAAAATTGGACGTCCTTATTGGACTACATTCGAGCCAGCCGTGACAGTCCTATGCCAGAAATCATATTTAAAATGTAATGCCACAAAATTACCTTTCGAATAAAAAAAATTCATGTCAATCGAATAATACATCCTTGTTTTATTGCAATTTAAATTTCTATACCTCTAAAAAAACACCCTTTATAAGTCTATTTTCAAAAATCATCTAATCTTTAATGTGTCTTAAATATATAATATGTTTTTGTCTTAAAATGAAATCGCTTAATTAGGTTTTTGGAACAAATCCAATTCAATCGACGAAATGTTTTTGTTTATATACTTGTAGTTCTGTAACATTAATTGAAAAACTAGGATAATTTTCACTTTAGAATATTTAAAACTTTGGTATGTCTAAAATAATAAATATAGTACTATTACGGAGAAATTCTATTAAGAAATGATAATTGATTGAGATTAATTGTTTTAAGGAAAAGTTATTGAAGTATGAATGAATATCTTTTTCTGATACTTATGTCATCGAAAATTTAAAAATAAAACAAAAAGTTTTAAAATTCGAATGGATAATAATAATATTATTTAAAATTCACTGTACATTTTAAAATATTTGTTGAATGCAGTATTATTGATATATTGATAAATTTTATAGCAATTCTTTCTGGACTTCCTATAAGCTTGTGCGGTTTCTCAAGCATAGAAAGTTTCCATTTCCCTATAATACACTGTTGAAAAAATTTCTATGAATTTCAAAATTATTGTTTATAATCAAACACTGGTATATGATTAAGATGAAGTAAAAGTATTTGTTTTGTTTGAAATATTTTTAAAGATTTCTAATTTAATTTTAATTTAAATCGAATATTACAATAAACTTGTAATGAAACTTTTATTTTAATTAGAAAATAAAAATTTTTTTGAAAGTATATCAGAATACGAAATACGGGCATTTTAACACATTACGATAAAAATTGTTGTCTTAAATTGTATAAATAAGTTTATGATTTTTATGTAATTAGAATGTTACATTTCCGTGATATTAAGCACATAATGATTTATTTGTATTCCATTTAAATGGAAAAGTATAATCTATTTACTTAACAGGAAAAGAAGAAATATCCATGCACATTAACAAACAAATAAATTTAATATGCATTTTATTTTGTTACAACTTGCATAAAGTTACTTTCCCCCGAATACTTGGTGATGTGATTGACAAATTTAACCATAAAATCAAGATTCTAACTTTCCTTTTAACTTTTTGTATTGTTTAAAAAAATAGACGCTTTTATGTGTATAAGATAGCATACGCTATTTGTTTATATTAGTAAACTTTCAGTAATATTACATAATTTAAAAATACATCTGAAAATTTGCGAGTTAAAAAATACATATACTATCAAATATTATTCTGTCAAAAAAAGTAAAATATTTCGTAATGCAAATGGATGTAATTATATGTATGTATACCCAAATTTCATTGCATACGGAATTATTGCACGGTTTAAGGAGATATGGTTTCTAATTAAGCTTTAGTATTTTAACTCGAAACAGAAAAAGAAAAAAAAATCAATATATTGAAATAAATAATTTGCTTGGAGTGTGTGCGAGTAAAATATTGAAATTTAGCCACTTCACTTAATTCAAGATATTAAGATGTTGATGAAAAAAATTGTCTGAAAAGTGAAATCAATATTTTTTTCAATTTATTATTCTAATTATTTTATCATTTCCTGAGCGAGCATTATTCTAAATTCATATCCTGGAAAAAATACATTATCATGAAAACTTTATCTTAGTCAAAGGCCTTTCCGAAGAATATTTTTAAAATTCTTAGAAATTCATACTGCCAATGCTAATTCAATAAAAATAAACCCTTTTCAAAAGAAAGAAATGGCAAAAATTGCGTGAAAAGAGATAATTTAGAAAATGAAGTCTTTTTCTCTTTATTGCCTTTTAAAATAGGCTTAGAATTCTCAAGATTTTGAAACTAACAAAATGAATAACGAATATCATTTCGGATGACTCAGCTTCAAAAATGACACGAATCAAAGTTTTAAAGAAGTATTTAACTCGGTATGAAAATTCTTTCCTTCAACTCAAAAAGTATAGTCCCTCATCTTTCGATTTATCTTCAAAAAGAAACTAAAATAAATTATACGGTTTATCTATTGAGGAACTTTTAGAACATAAACGAATGTAAGAATAAGAATAAAAGTATATTTATTTTTATTGTGTCTATTTTGATAAAAAGTAATAGTTATTTTTAAAGTTTCATTTAAGTTATTTTTCAAAATAACTGTGCTCTTTTTAAATATGTATTCGAACATCAAAAGTCTTGTAAAAATCATTGTGATGTTTTAATATTTCTTAATTTGCATCAAACATTCAATAGTTAAATCAGAATGTTCCATATAGTTTATTGTTTAATTTTTCAAGAAAGTATCTGATGGAGAAAATTATAATTATAGTAACATCCTTCGAGGCTTATATATTAAATTAGGATTTGGGGGACAGTTAAAATCTGTATTAAATCTAACACAAGTAATTACATGTAATGCAATGCAATATCAATAATTACATTGCGATGAAAACTATCTCCTTTTTTTAAAAAAATATAAATAAATACTGGAATTTTTTTCCAAAAATATTAAGTGGAACAAACCTTTTTCACAAGGAATTACCAATAATTATAAAACATTGCACAGTTATATCTAAGAACCTATAACTTTTAAATCATAGAATAGATAAATTAGTTTATGCATTTTAAAGACTGAGGATTAAAGTATTATATAGAAATTTAGAAATATTCGATATTTATTTAAAAGATAAATATAAAATTAACTTATAGAATATGATGTTATTTGTTTAAATTTCGTTATTATGTTCTTATAATATCTGATTAAAATAAGATAATTTTATTTAACTCAACTCAGTGGCGCAACAGTCCATGAGGGCCAACGCCTGCTGTGTCTATCTTAGAACCTTAAGCTCTAGGTTGCATGTGCAAATGTTTTGGTCAAGTGACCTGTCTGACTTGAAACCCCCAGTGTTCAGTTCTCAAGCAATCTTGGTTCTTATTTATAGATCCACTGAAGGGTTGAAAGGATGAGTCGACATTGCTCAGTCCGTGATGTGAACCGCGGACGTATCGAATGGAAGCGCGATACTCTACATTCATCCACTGGGATAATTTTTTTAACTCAAGTATATTATGTATCTCCTGTGACTGGGTGTATCAAAGTAAAAACATACAGGAAGATAAGAAGGTAGAAAGTCATTAATTAAGGTTGATTGATTGTTGATGTTAATTGATTGATTCCTTTATAAGAAAAAAACAAAATTTACCGAAACCAGACCAAAATTAAAATGTTCATTAAGGGATTTTAAAACGATTAAGTATTTTGCAACGTACTAGATTAAGTACGTAGAATAGTTTGGTAATAAAGCAAAACTTGTAATAAATAATAATTAAATAAAACATACTTCAAAAAATGATGAAAAATTAGCTCATCTGCATAAAAAAGTTACTTGTAGTATTAAATTTAAGGAATTAATTTTGATGTGACGTAGCTAATTTTAGTTGATTAAAATCGTAAATACAAATTAACGAAAACAAAAAGATGAGGATTAAATAGCTATCTTCACCTTTCTAAACATTATGTTTATATTTCTTGTATATGAAAATTAAATAAAAGTCTTCATCAGTTTCAATTTGATTTCATTAATATACTAATAATTCGTGGACTAATTATTATGCCTTTAAAAATAAAGCAAGCTTTGCTCGTAAAATTTCGGGTGTCATACATTTTTAAAACTTCAATGAAATTTAAATATAACTGAAACATAAATTAGTAAATTTATAAAAATTATTAAGTTGGAAAACAAAAACAGTATGTATGTAATGATAAAATAGTGATTATTTACTTTGGCAATAAAAGTTTTTGATGAAGTTAGAAAATAGGTGTATTTCAGAATCATTTTCATAATATCAATAAATGTTAAATCAAGGAGCGTAGCTACCACCGTATCAATGATAAGGCCCCCCCCCCTATCTACAGGGGTCCCAAATTGTGTCTGAAAACAATCGTAAAACGTGTAAAGGCCCCAACTAAGGGCTACCAAGGAAATATGATTCAGGGCCCACTCAGGACTAGCTACGCCAGTGGTTAAATTATGTTTAATTAACACTAGAAAAACTGAAATTTAGTACATACCTATGTTGCCAAAAATCAGTCAAAATGACTGCATTGTGAAAGAATAACTAATGCGCGTAAATAAATTTGTTTAAAATTCATTTTTAGTATTTTTTATATTATTTACAGTCATATAACAAGTTATTAGTAAATATTAGCATCAAAAGGAATTAACTTCACTCGGAAAAAAAATACTCTAAAAAAAGTCTAAAAAATTGTACCATTATATACTATACACCATTGTTTTTCTAATTGAAATTTAAAAGCAGTCAAAATGACTTCCTTGAACAATCTAGTGTTAATACAATACAGAAATAATAATGAAGTGCCTCTAAAACGTACATAAATAGATATTATCAATCTTTAAATTGTATGAAGAATAACAAAAAGATCCCGGAATAAAAGAACATATAAAAAGGAATATTAATAATTACCTCCAATTAAACAACTAAATTAGACGATATAAGAAAATGTTTTTGATCATTCAGCATAAATTTAACTAAGAAAATATGTTTCTTTGTTTTTTTTTGGAATTACTCTTTGTTACATAATTTATTTTTAAAAGAATAAAGATTTCTAATAGTTGGAAATAGATTTTTATATACTAAGCATTGATTATATCAGTGTACCTGAAATAATTTTTCCATTTCTTTATTAAAATAAATGATAAAATGGTTTATTAATGTATATTAATAGGCTGTATATTAAAATTTGAACTATTAATAATTTGTTTACTCTCCCTCTTCATGGGTGGCGCAGCTTGGGCAAAAGTGGCTCTTGCGCCATAAAACACCACACTCACTCACTCACTCTTTATGAATAATTTTCTTTTAAAATGAGTAAAAATAAAGAATAACGTGAAATGTAAAGAATTTTTTCTATTTTTTTGTTAAGAAGATTCTTTGAAAATATTCAAAAAAATTCATTATATATTTTTAGATTTCTAAACTGAGCAACCGCGGCATCCAGAAAATCAAAACAAATAAAAGAGTTTTTTAGTATTAATTCACTGAAGTGTCCTTTTTACATTGGAACATTACAGGCATTAAACTTTTTTTTAACATAGTTATTGGATAAAATTAAGGCTTTCCCATGCTTACGTATTCAATACTTATCATATTAAATTAAACGAGAGCATTAAAATAAAATTTTAAATTTCCTTAAACTTTCATTTTTTTTTTAAATTTAAATTATTCATTCACATTTTAATTCTAAAAAAACTTGGAATATTTCCCATAACTCTTTTAGAATGAAATAACAGCAAATTAATTTATTTAAAATAAAAATAATTAATTAAAAATTAAGTAATTTTATTTATCAAATTTCTCAAAATAATACTTTTTACTATACGAAAGCTCTATTTTAAAAAGTACTCTGGAAGATAAGTTGAATTCCATGTTGAACATTTAGAAAACTTCATTTTACTTTCAATAATTCTAATTAGAGCGTTTATAATTTCTCGATCTTATAATAAGAAGTAAAATAAAAAAGACAATTGGAAATCAAAAGTAATAATAAAAAAATCAATTATATCATGTGACCTTAATACAATAACATGTGACATGAAACACACATTTGTAATCTTCCATTTCCACTTTGATGTAAAGCTTCATTCAATTCTAAGTGTCCGTTCAGGGAAGTTGTCTTCAAAGAGTTTCGAAGTAATTCCCCTTTTCCCGGAAAACTTTTCTGCCCACATTCCTTCCGATTTTCATTACGCACGAAGAAATAATTTAATTTGCATATGGAATGCCTTTAATTAGAACTGAAAAAAGACACCTTCTGGGAGGATGGAAGGGATTTTCTCTTGTCAGCGAGATAGAACAGAACAAACCAGGAAATCTTTACTTCCAGGTTAATTTTCCACATCAGTCATTCCTCCTATCCCGTTATTTTTAAAGGGGCTTCTGGTTTTGAAAGATGGGGGATTTAGTAATAGGTATGTGGCAACATTGTTTGCAGAAGTAAAAAATTCCGAACGCGAGATATGTGTTAGTAAGCTCGTAAAAGTTCTTTTAAATTTGTTTTACTTCCGTTAAGCCTAATAAATGGAGTAACGTGACTTCCGATGAGTGTGTTTTATTTTTGCATGAAAATGTTTATGTTTGAGCAGGTAATCAAATTGGAGCTAAAAAAATCATAAGGTTTATTTTTACAGTCAATGCTTTAGTTAAAGTCTTTATCAGAATTCTAAGAGGTTTTTCTTCTTAACTAATTTGAGTAATTTTTATTTGTTTGCATTTTTTATCAACAAGCTTGATATTAATATTCTTATTTGAAGGTTGAAGTTTTATAACTATCTAACTCTGACGTAAAGGAACATTCACCCTTGTATTTTTTCTTCAGGCTCAATACACACATGCTTAAAAACAGCTTTCTTCTGGAAGTATTTTTTATTTTGAGATCCTTTTAGGCGAAAATAGTTTACATTTTAATGCAAAAGAATCATTATAAAGGATTGTAAATACACTAAAGTAAAAGATAAAAAGACTGAAATAAACAGCAAACTAGGAAAAATAGTAAGGAAAATAGTAAGGAAAAAATATTTTCTTAAATAGGGTTACATATTAAATGTGTTTTTTATTTAAATTAGTATTTCATCTTATGAAATGATCTGAATTATTAGTTGTTTTGTGTTTAACAATGATTTTAAGATTTTCTATATAATTGTTAAAAAAAATATTACTTAACTTTAAATTTTGAAGCAAAAACCTTTTTATTTGGAATGGGTACTTTACTCATTCATTCAATGATTCCACATCTTAATTTTTTTATAAATTTAATGCATTTAAATTTGTTACAGATATTTATATTTGAAATTGTAAAAATGTAAAATCTGCCATGCAATTTAAAATTTTTAAATATATAATTTACTGTAACAAAATATTACCTTTTACTACAGTTAAGTTTAAATTGAAGGAAATAATTAATATTTTCAGGGAAGTTTAAGAACTTTTTGACTTTTTTTAAAGTAAAATTAGAGAATTAATGAATTCAAATCTTTATACAAAACTGCACTTTCTGGATCATAATTTTTTAATATCTTGCCATTTAGTTAAGTAAACCTCAATAACCTTTTCTGAATGCTTCTTTACAAGAGCAGAAAAATATTAAGCATCTTTACGATTCATCTATGCCAAATTTTACGATTGGCATTTTTTCTTTTGGTATTTTTAGCTGCTTTTTGCTGAAAAAAAAGTTTAATATAATGTTATTATTTTAAAAATAATCTAATCATCTATTAATTTTTGGAAGTATTCAGGTATGGTTACTTTATAGGAACAATAAGATTTTAATATATTAATACAAATATCGTTTGAAGTAAGATTTTGAATTTATTTCAATTAGTATTGCCTTTTTAACACAAAAACGATTAAGCTACCTTTAAGATAATGCAACGGCTAAATAATTTTTAAATAAAAAAAATTTAATATTATTTTGAAGTACGTATAGTTCTAGAGATCATTTTAAATATCAATTTATGCACTTAGCATTTCGCATCTACAAAATACATTTTGTTTGTAAACTACTCCTTCATTTCAACTTCCATACGAGGGGTGGCGAAACTTTATGAATCAGCGTGCCATTTCTTTCTTAAGAAACGTTTAAAGAGGTATAGACGTGCCGTAAAATAAGTTTTACTTGTGATTATTGGGAGAATAATAAAACTAATTACTAACAACTCAAAACTATTTATGCACTACGAAAAAATACATTTTGCACAGTATAGCAGTAAATATGTGTAATTCAAATTAAAGTAACAATAGTTTGACTTCTGTTGTTGCTTATTAAGTGACAAATAACTTTTTAATAGGATTGTAAGATGTTACTTTTATCAGAATGCTTACTGAATTGAAGACATTTGTAAAACGGATTCTAGTGATGAATAACATTAGTTATTCCTCTCTGAAAATAATAACTGGCAGCTATAGATAGAAATGTGATTATAATAGCATGAGTCTGCTTCAAGCAGTTAAGCGTGCCTGGAATTGAATTTCATGTTTCTAAAATTTTTATTGCATTTTTACTATATACCAATTCCAACATTTTCCTCATTTCAATAAATTTTTGAATCCATTATAAACTACACAGGAAATCAATCAGTTGCATTTCAAATTCTTCAATTTCTAACCAGTCGAATTGGAACAAGTTTAGTTCATCAAATAAAATCACATCAGGGTATATAATAAACATGAGCGTTTCCGATAATTGTTTGAACTGAGACTCGCTGAGAAGTCTTTGATTGAAGAATCAATTTCAGAAATAAGTTCTTCAAAAACTTTTTCTTTGTCAGGTTTCTCATGTATATCTAAATCATTGATTTTTTTAAAATCAAGTTTAGAAAGTATTCGTAGTTTTTTTCTTGTAATAATATCGTTTATGAAAACATGCAGCTTATATAGCGTCAAAAGCGCGAATGAGATCCCTCACGAGGATTACTTCATAATCAATTTTGTTATTTTGAACTAAAATGCAAGCCATTTTGGTCACTGGCGTGCCTAAAATATTGCGTCGTGTGCCATCAATGGCATGTGTGCCATTGGCTCGCGATCCCCTGTTCTATACAATGCAAACTTTTCAAAATTAATTTAATTTAAGCAGCATTTATATTTCTGTTATCATTGGAAGAAATTTAAAGTAAATTAATCAGCAAAATATTTATTAGCTACTTAATAAATTATTACCAGTCTGCTTTATTGAAAAAATAAAAAAAATATTTTCTGGTACATTACAATTTTAAATTATCATATTCCGCAGATTTTTATTTATTTTTTTAAATACCTTTTATTGTTCTTTTCTGGTCGGAATATTTGATTTAATGTATTTAAACGCATCACGATTCATTCCAAATATTTTAACGCATCACGATTCATTCCAAATATTTTAACTAAAATTTAAATTATTCAATTATGAATAATTAATTGGAAATGAATAGTTCTAGGAATAATTCTTCAGAAAAAAGTATTCGAAAAAAAGGGGTAATTGTGTGTGTGAAAAAGCTCAGATGATTTTACCAAAGAATTCTGAAAGTCTAGCCTTTTTTCTTCGAAAAGAAATCATTATAAATATAGTGACAGCTAGAAGTTCTTTTGCAAATAAACACAATTCTTTCAATATTCCAAAAGGAATATATGTATTTTTTTACCTTTGAAAGAAATGTGATCTTTTCTCAAATTGTTTTGTACCGAAAAAACCGAAAAAAATTCTATTAATTGTTCATTAACTTTTTAACTTAAAAGAAATAGGGAGATAAAGAAGTAAATTATCAATGCATAAGAGACATATATATATAGCGATCGATATATTTCGAATTCCAGATATAAATAAGTTAAAAGTATTTTTTTGAATAAATTTTCTTCTTTTGTAGATGATTTACAGCACCAGTAAGATTAACTATTCTAAGAATTGTTTTATGAGGATGCAAGGCATAATTACAATTTGATCAATACTTTTAGAGTTGAGTATGATGATTCCAGTGCCCACATGTGCTTAGACAGATTTCTTATAATGTTAATAAAAATACTAGAATTTATTCTTTTCTGCTTTCTTTGTCTTTAAAAATTCATGATCATTTAACCCTCATTCTAATAAATTGTTTTTAATTACTTTAATCAATTCGATTATTTTAAGATATTAAACCCAATCATTTGTTTTATATTTCTCATTCATATCATGAATCATTTTTTTAAATCATAACATGTCAGTTTGAAATCAAAATTAAATATGGTTCTTATATATGATAACAATTTTTGTCATCATATATTAGGTATATGGTATATACGTATTGGTTGTAAAAGATTAACGGAAAAAACAGTCGTTATATTTAGTTCATATACATGGTGAATAAATCAATTTTATAAATATAGAAATAAAATTCCCTATTGTAATATAATTATAATAAAATTAAATAAAAGTTTCATAATATTTATTTGTAACATAAGTTAAAGACTGTAAATTGAAAACAAACGATATCCTGTATTGATAAAACAAAATCCTGCACTGATGATGCTATGAATTCTGTATAAAATAGTGTAAATAATTTGTATTTGGATGCGTCATGCATTTATATTACTCCATGTTTTTTTTATTTTATGTTAAAATTGTAATATTCGCAAGCAAGGCCGTCCCTTACGTTATAATGACGATTCAATGGGAACTTGGTAAAATCTTGGTGATAGAACTAAGTTGGCGACAATTTTTAGCGAGTTTGTAACTCTATAGATTCTTCTGGAAATTAGTGGAGATACCGACTAATTTCACGGTCTATGACGTAAGTGGATCTTTCTCGAAGGATCCTTGAGGGCTATAAAAATGGTGACGCTTGCCGAAACTGAGTTAGTATTGTTTTGACTAGCGATTTGTAGTTTTGCCTTGACCGTGAAAAGTGATTAGCTCGGCTGTTGAGTATGACGAGCGATGCTTATGAATTATCTTTTACATACGTGTATTTTAGACACTATTAATTGTGTCTAAGCGTTATTGAAAGTGTGAAGACATTCTGAAATTTATCCTGCGAATATTGCTGTTGAATCCTGTATTTCAAGGATTATTGTTCGACAATAAATTTCCATCTCTCCTGAAGAACTGTCTTATTCTTTTCGACTGATTTGCATAAAATCCTCGATCCCCGACCAACGAAACAATATGATTATAATAAAATGAAATAAATGTTTTATAATGAATATTTGAAGCGTAAGTTAAAGAGTTTAAAATAAAAACAAACGATAATTTACTTCAAATGATAACAATATAATTAATATTTTAATTCAATCAGTGAAAAATTTATAAAGCTTTATTAGAGATTATGTTAATTTTAAGAAATATACATGAATTCATGTACCAAAAGAGTATTACTTACATATTCCATAAATGTGGTCAATTTTTGTAATTTTAATACGCTTTAATCATTCCACTTTAAATGTATTTCAAAAAATAAGTTTAGAGTTAAATTGTAACTAGACTGTTACGTGAAGTGATGTCGGAAATATCTTCAAAGGAATTTTAAGTCATGGAGTTTTAAAACAACTCTTTAATATAAATAAAAGCTTATCAAAAATAAAAATATAATAAAAATATATTTTATTCTTTACTTTAGATGAACTATTAATATAGCTTTTAGAATTGTTAACATGAACAATTAATATAGCTTTTAGAATTGTTAAGATGCACAATTAATATAGCTTTCTCTAATTAACAGAAGCACTTTTTAATTGGATTAATATAAATCAACTACTTTATTTTTAAAATGTTAAAAAGGCGTTCTGAAATCATTTTTACTTTCATGAAAAATTAATTAAATTGCTTTAATGAAAACTTAAGTCAATGTTAGTTCTTCAGCATTTTTCTTATGACAAAATTCTAACACTAATTCAACAACTTATTTAGTCTAATTATTTTATAATTACTTAAAAATGCAAGAATAAAAATTTATAGTTACACTTAAATTAAAATAATGTGTAGCGTAATAAAAACAAAATTATGATAAAGGAGGGATTCAATTATGCAGATATTTATATATTTCAATAAAATCACTAATATTTTTCCTAAAAGGGATTATAAATTGTTATTTTTTTGCAGTAATAAATAATTTCCTTGAATACTTTTTACACATTCATGTCGCTTATTAGAAGGTCCTGTTTCAAATTTCATATACTTTTTATACATATTTTAATTATCTTCGAAATTTAATATAATTAATTAATTAATTTTTATAAACTGAACTTTTCCATAAAGATCTATACAGTTAAATTAAATTGATCGTTTTATTTGTTTCTTAAATAAAAGTATTATTTCCTATTAAATTAATTCCTTGTTTTCTGTTATATTAAATTCATTTATTTTCACAATTATGTTAATCAATTATGTGTTGTCATGACACATTAATAATCAAGAATAATAATATTAAAAAGTACAGTAACTTTTCACGTACAGTAACTTTTTTTATTATTATTTAACCAGATTATAAAATCGCAAAATACCACTCCAATGTTGAGCTTAATATGAAATATCTGTACTCCTATAAAATGTGACAACAGCTCCATTCCCAAGACCAAACACATTTACTCTCTACTATCTTCATCTCTTCCTTGATACATAGCAACTACAAACAGAAACAAGATATTTTATTGAGTTACAGAGCCTGTCGCCCAAAGAGGGCACTTACGTACACCTTTTATTAACACATTAAAGGACACGTTCCATGAAATAAAGCAGAGCCATATATCCGATAGTTATTTTCGGAAACGTTTACCTTATCAGAGGAAGAGACTGGCCTGAATTCATTAACGTTAGGAATCGTTTATTACAAAGTACATCCTGGAAACAACAAACCGATGTTTGTAGAAGAGCCTAATCGGAAGATTTTAATGGCTTCCTTGATTACTTCCTAACGAGAGTTATTGGACGAACTGAACTCTGACAGTGCTTGCGTTGATTTGGCTTATTATTAGCCTTATTGTTAAGAATGTTCTTGACTGTACAGATGTACAGAAACCTTAAGGGAGATAGGTAAGGAGAATCCACTTGGAGAGAACTATTTTAGGAATGTAAAATGGTGGAATAGCTTAGAAAGCTAAAAGGATTTCTGAGAAATATTTGCTAACATTCTGTCTTGCTTAAATTTATATAAAAAATTAAAAACATATCTATTCAATTAGTCTTATAAAAGCGTTACAAGCAAAGCAAATCCCAAGCACAACAAACTGTTTTCGTTTTTTAACTAGTTTTTTTTTCTTAAATTAGTGTCTTTTAAATATTATTTTTGTTGATTAACTTCAGTTTTGTGTTGGGAGATCAGAGTATTAGCTGGTCTTCAACATTTAAGTATGGTTTACAGTTGTAAGGACTGTTGCCAATAATACTCGTGTTGTTCCTAATGTGAATTTAAGAAATAAATAAATGAGTAAATCATATCGATTGTTTTTATACAACTAGTTTTACCAGAAAACTCACTTATAACGATATTTATATTTAATTGATTTTAAGTGTGTATGTCTTACTAAAGAAGAAGTTCTTGACAGAATATAAATAGGAAAAAAATGTATGATTAAGGAGAATTTTGAAACATGGAAAAAAAGTTAATATGTATAACTTTTTTATTTTGTAAAAAATGGATGAGAAATTTCTAATTTATATTTCAAATACTAAATTCATATAAAATTCTAATAATTCATATAAAAATAGTTATATGTCTATACTTTTTGTTTTCTCCCTTTTATTACTATATTTTTAATATGCTTTATTTAATTAGCTTATAGAATTATAAGAATGTAGGTGTTCTTTTTTTCAAATCATGATATTAGAAAAAATAACAATTGAGAGATACAGTAAAATACTACAGTAAGAGTAAAATTCTTTGTCAAATGGGAGAAGAAAAAAATCAGTTTGATCAACTGGTGTGCATCAATCGGAGAGGCAACTGCTTTTGGTGTTCTTAAAGACTATTTGGTTGTTATCTTATTTGAAAACTAATACTTTTGACATTAGATTCAACAAAAAATACACAGAAAATGATCTTATAAGACAAGGAATTACCTTAAAAGTTTGATCTATTGTCAGATGAAACACATTGGCTACACACTGGTGATATTGTAAGGCTTCTGTTAGTTTTTGTCTTCAGTCATTATCTATGGATAACATCCAAATGTTAAGGTTATGGAAAGCAGATATTGAATGGCCTTATCTCAAATTAATGCTTGGTGCTCAAGTTATATACTTGGAAAGAATAAAGTTACTTTTGACTTAATTTTGGCTATCTAGAATATAATTCATTATATTCCTTTAGCATAGTTTTGAAACATAGTACTAATTGAACTGATTCTTTTTGTTACTTAATATCCATTTTTATTAATTAATGGCTGTTTTAATTGTTAAGTGTAATACTTTTCATACAAATAATTGTTGAAGACTAATACGTAACAATGAAAAATAATTGTTAGTTTTTCATTGCACTAGAGTCTAGAAACAGTCTTGTTTTGGAAGGCAAATTGGAGTATGTTTTACAATTACAACGTATTTGATGAAAATCTTATTTTAAGTTGTATTATTCATGTTGTTTTAGTAAAAACGAACGTTGAATAAATAAGATTTTTATTAAAGGATTGTTTCGTACAAATTTATAGAATAAAAGTACTTTGTTGGTAGGCGTCTATCTGTTAAGTTTTTTTATGAGGTTAAATTTCTTGAAGTCGAAATAAAAAATTTGTAGGGATTATTTTTAGTCTGACATAAAATCATTGTTCTCTTTGACTTTAACGTTGATGCAATTAATTTTCATGGCGTCATTGAATGCATTTATATTATCATATAAATCAAAGTGTTTAAGATCAAAGAAAGCACATATATATTTTTTAACTATTTTTTTAAAATTCGGAAAACAAATAATTTTATTTATTTCTGTAGAGAAATTTTAACAAAATTTGTTTGCAATAATAATAAGAACAATATATTAGAAAAAATAATAAGTTAGAAAGGATAACATGAATTTAATTTTATAAAAAGCAGGACAAGTGTGTACCTTAAGTGGATGATGTTTACTCATCCTACACACAGAGTGAGGCGAAAAACGCTTGATAAATATTTAATTGTTTATTTTCTGATGCTTTATATTTTAAAGTCAAAGAGAAATTAATTAGAAAGAATAAAAACTATGCAATAACAGCATTTTTCTTCGGTTTTTTTTAATGCAAAAATAATGAAAGTTGTTTCAGTACTTAATAGTTACAAGTGGTCATTAAATAGGTTTTGAATTTTATTGTGAGTTTTATATTATATGACTATTTTATTCTATTTTACTGTGTACTTAATTAATTTTAAGAATATAATTCCTTTAAAATTATGAAAATAACATTTTTATCAAACAAATCCTTAACAAACAACAATTAATGATATGGTTTTTATCTTGGTACAGGGTTAAGACTATTGTTTTGCAACTTTTTTCTTTTATATAAACGTTTACACAGTAAATAAGTTTTGAATTTTATTGTGAGTTTTATTATATGACAGTTTTATTATATTTTACTGTGTACACAATTAATTTTAAGAGAATATAATTCCTTTAAAATAATCAATATAGTATTTTTATAAAACTATATAATCCCTATTTCCTTTTCCATAGATTACAGCAACAGTTAATGATAGAGGGCCTTATAGTTTTTATCCCGATACAATGTTAAGACGATTGTCTTACAACTTCTTTTTCTTAATTAAAAAAGTTTACTTTTAGTATTTGTAGAATATCAGAAGGAGAATCTAATGAACAAATAAAAATGTCTGGATAATACTCGAAACATTCAATTAATTTTTTTTAAAAAATGACTTGAGCTAACAATAAGAGATTTAAAAAAAAGTTTTTTCTTATTTTCTTAAGACATTTCTTTTACAAAGTACTTTTTAAAACTCTGTACATAAACTTTTCAAATGTATTTGTGAATTAAAAATAAGTCATGAAGTAAATATAGAAAAAAAATCCCATGGTAGCCTAGAAATTTTGAGAAGAGACAAAGTTTACAGAACAATCTTATAACAAATTCTTTAAGATTTTTAATTTGAAGTGCAATATTTTACATACAGTAAAAATCACTTAACATGAAACTGAGCGGAATATTTTTTTCATGTTAAAAGAATTTCATGTTAAAGGGTATTAAAAAACCATATTTAACAAAATTAAGTTCTCATTAGAGTACAATTTAGTTATGGAGAATGTATGTTTAGTTATTAAACATAGCATGTTAAGTATATTATATGCATGTTTTCTTAAAAATCGATAAAATAAAAGCATTTACAAGAATGCAATGAAACTTAATACAAAATTTTCAAATTGTTTGAAAAACATTAGCATTAAAGGTCCTTACATAGGAACATTCTGACATTTCGCTTCTTAGAACCAAACAAGTAAATCCATATTTAAATCTTCATGCTTGGCCATTCTCATCCATTTTTGCTGAGGCTCAAACATACTCTGTTCAAACATTTCCGTAAATTGCTCTCCTTCTTAATTATTGTTGATAATGTAGAGTTAGATATACCAAAAATGTTATCATATTTCCTTTATCGTCTTCTGTTTTTAAGCAACAAGAAGCTCCATCTTAATTTTAAGCGAGGCAGCAGTTTTCTTTTCCCCCGAGCTCTTTGCTATTGCTTTTACTCGTAAAAGAAATTCTTCTAAAATAAAAAGAAAAAAAGTACCAAACCCACTGATTTTTACTCACAATGCGATGTACTCGTCTCTAAATTCTAAAGTTAACTGATGAGAAATGAGATGCTTTTGTGTGGCGTTTTGTGTGATAGAGGGTGAAAGTAGTTTAGATAAACTAAATTGCATAGTATCACAGGCTTTTTCTAGGGTATTTTAAAGCCAAGTTAACTTTCTTTCTACAAAACATGTGAAATCACCTTTCATTCATTTCGCACCCCTCTTCGCTCCCCTGCGCAGCTGGTGTTTTCTGTATTTTGTTCATTCCCAGAAGGAAATTTTTCTTGCGTTAAAAGAAAAAAATTCTTAGTAGTTTGTAAGAACCGTTGTATCGTTTGGTGTTAACCGATATTTTATATTTGGCGTTTTCGCGTTAAACGTATTTCTCTGTAGTTACAAATTATTTTTAATTGTTACTGAAGCAATGTTTTGTATTTCAAACCTAAGAAATGGAGACCAATTGGCAAAATTCTGCTACTCATTCGATTACTTAAATTTGATTAAATATCCTTAGTTACGAGTAAATCATCAAAATGTTCTCTTTATTACGATATAGAAAAAAAGTTTTATTTATTTTACCTTTGACATTTTAAATTACTTTTTTTACATTTAATTCATATTTTTTGTTAATAAAATAATGAAACCATAGAAGGTTTTCTTTTCAAAGATGTTTCAGTATTTAATCAAACATTATGACATTTATCTATTATTTGTTTAATATGGTACATTTCCAGAAAATTTAATTATCCCTCAAAATGTATGATAAAACAACAGACATCATTAGAGAATGGTTCCCGTTTCATATAAAAATCTCTTATTAAAATGTTATCTAGAAAAGATGTGGTTTTATTTACATACGGATATTTTTCAATGTACTTTCCGCTTACATCAGCGTTTCTCAAACTGTGGGGCACACCCCTATATGGTGGCGTGATAACACTATGAGGGGGCGCGAGCCTATAGAAAAGTCGAAAACAAAAGATTATTTAAAAAAATAATTAATTTACTGAAAGTAACCGAAAAAATCCCATTCTGACTTAGAAGATAAAATACACATTTATATATATACACTGATATAATATACTTATAAATGCATCATTACTGAACGATGTATTTTACCATTAATTTAACAATACTAAGTTAAAAACAAGTTTAATAATTAACAATGACTCCATGGGCATGTCATAAATAAAATTATATACAAAAATTTATAATTATCTTAATGATTTGAGCTTTTTATAATTAATCTCTTAACAGCTGATTAAAAGTTATGCAGTTCACTACCCAATGACAACTTTTTCCACGTAGACGCACTATGTGGAGCATGTGATGTATTGGAAGGCTGGCAAATCCTCCGAAATAAGTAAATCCTTCGCAAACTCTGTCAAAGTCATTTTATTGCATTCCAAAGCCTTCGGAATAATTTTATGGATAGCAATGCACATCAAAGATCATAATTCGGAACGACGTATATATACGCCCAGGACAATAAACGTTTGGGCTGAGCGAGACGTATATATACGCCAGTAACGCTTAAGAGGTTAAAATCGTATTGTAGCTTTAGCGTCAAAATATATTATAATAGAATTCAAAACACTGTTATTGAATGGAAGGCGAGGGGGATGGAAATTCTGATTGAATATAGGGTCCCAAGTATTAAAAGTTCGAGAAGCACTGGCTTACAAAATTTTTTAATCTCCTTTATTTGAGTTCATTCTATAACTGAAGCACAATACTGTACTAATTTACCTTGATTACAATGATCATAGAAAGTTAGCTTTCAAGTAAATTCTTTTTTGTCTCATTAAAGAGCCTGGAATCCTCCACAACTATCAATAATAATTCTCTAACTTCATAAATATTTCATAATGAACAGAAGCATGGAAAATAAACTTTGAATTTTTCTGTTCTATCTAAAGCCTCTAGACTTTCTTATAAATGCTTGGATGTACAAAACAAAGGCTTATATTCATATTAAAAGAGGCAGTTAGACGCATATAAGACGATTTAAGTGGGGTTATATTTGATTGATATATGTGTATTAAATACATGTAAAATTTTTCGCAATTTATACTAGAATCAGGCAAGCGTATAAGTTCGTGAATAAAGTTTAGTTTAATTTATATTAATAAAATGTACTATTCTTTATGTTTAGACAAATTGTTATATTTTTCTTTTATGCGAAAAAGATAACAGTAATTAAAGAGAAAAATATGTTGACAATTTAAAATAAAACTTTGTTTACAAATTTCTCTGTATATGCAATACGAAATACCAAATTTTATGTATTATGTCACCTTTCACCTGTGAATGGTAACATAAAATTTAATAGATTTTGCAACAAAAAAAATGTTTACAGTACTATTTTAGATGACCCGCGAGAGGAGGAAGGATAATTCATTTTTCACAAAGTAAACTATTGAATATACATATTTAATTTCGCCATTTTTCTGTCACAAGTATCATCTATTACAGTGAATTACAAAAAAGTAATAAAAAAATGAAGTCAAATCCTAATTAGGTCAACAAAGAAAAATTTTCTTTCAGTTAATTAAATTAAATTAATTAATTAATATTTGTGGATTCCTGATGCCAATGAAGACCCACCGTATTGAGAGGCTTAAGAAAGTTGAATCTATCGAGGTTCCAAGTCCACACGTAGTGTGAAAGTCTGGAGAGTGGGGTGCCAGCTAAGATGCCTTCTCAATATTTAACCAAAATTCAAGATTTCGGGGTCCGGCACCAATATTTCTCTTAAAAATTCAAAAGGTGGCGTTAGTAAAAAATAAAATCTCTTTGTAGATTATTCCAACAACGTACTCTCTACAAATAATATAAACTAGTACTCAATGTAAATCATACGTTTTGTAGTATTATTGATTTTTTAATGACATAATACATTTGTAAATCATGAGATACATTTGCAAATCACACTAGTACAATGTGTACACTCACCTTTTATTATGGTGAAATATTTGAGTGGTGTAATATTACTCTAGTGGTGAATATTAGAAGAGAGAATAGACTAATCAAAAGTATCCTGTAGGCCAAAGGTAGGCAAATAGCGACCCACGAAGACAGTCAGAATATTCAGTATGGAGAAAATGTTCTCTGTATTTGGTTTGGCATATATTTGTGAACATAGTTTATATTGTATGAAGATGAACAAGAATTGATATAGATGCAAGTCGGCTGACATTATCTTGCAGGCTGTGTAGTGAATTCAACAAACAATCTCATTCCTGGTTTCAAAAAGTTGTAGAAAAATGTGATGGGGGTACACTTGTCTGATTAAACTGGTTTTCAAAGCAAATGTGTTTGCAGTTGTAGATAATAACAAATAAGCACAATGAATAAGTTGAATAAAATTTTCTCTATTTTATTTTACTTATATTTATTGATATTTTTTGGTACAATTGATACTTTTTCTGATATACAAAGTTAAATAATAAATGTATTTATTTTAAACAGTATATGGGGTTCACCTGTATGCTTCGTTTCCACAATGTGGTACTCGGGCTAAAACAAGAGCTCACTCCTGTTAAAAGCCAAGCCTCATTCAATGGGTAAAATCCAATCGTATGGCTTCATGTAGTTGCATAAAAATAGCTTACATATATATAAATATTTGTCTGCTTAGACCATATAAATTCTGAAGCGTTTTCATAGTTACTTAAAGTATCCGACTATGTTCGGAACCGTGATTTTTCAAAAGCATATAAATGGATAATATTTACGATATTTAGTGTCACTTAGATTAGAAAATGTATATAAAATTGTTTTAAGAATAGTATTACAATAAAAAATTATTTAAGTACAAAATTTTGACAAAAAATGAACATAAAACGATCAATTTTCAAAATAATCTCTTTTTGGGAAAAGTGCTTCTATTATAATAATATTTTGCCTGTATATAGCACAGATCTCTCTACAGAGGCCCAACTAGAGATTTTGAAATATATATCTTAGAAGTGGGTTTATTCATAAATTTTACGACAATAGAGGGGAGAAATTTTAAGAAAAAAAACACCGATAATTATTTCAATAGGGGGAAAATCTGAAAATAAAGGGAATTTTTCAAAAATTCTAGTTCAGACTCTATGGAGAAGTCTTTATTTTATGTAACCGAAATATTTTATTATTTTAGAAGCATCCTTTAGAAAGGGAGAACATTTTGAAAAAAGTTTATTCTAAGTTAACTTTTTACCAAAGCATTGTATTTAAATTGTAATTGTATTATCGGATATTTTAAGGTATCCGACGACGTGCGGAACCTTGATTTTCAAAAGCGCATAAATGGATATTTTTCATAATATTTAGTGTCACTTAGAATAGAATATATTCATAAAATTGTTTTAAGGACATTTTGAAAAAAAAACATTTATTTAAGTACAATATTTTGGCAAAAAATTAACTTAGAATAATCTTTTTTCCAAATGTCCTTTTTTTGTGAAAAATGCTTCTATTATAATAATATTTTGCCTGTCTATAGCTCAGATCTCTGTTCAGAGGCTCAACTAGAATTTTCGAAATATACAACTTAGAAGTGGGTTTATTCATATTTTACGACAACAGAAAAGAGCATTTTTAAGAAAAAAAACGTGAATAATTATTTAAATTGGTGGTAACTGAAAATAATGTGAATTTTTCAAAAATTCTAGTTGAGCCTCTGTAAAGAGGTTTGAGGTATATACAGGCAAAATATTATTATAATAGAACCATTTTTCACAAAAGGCGAACGTTTGGAAAATAGATTATTCTGAATTAACTTTTTGCCAAAGTATTGTATTTAAATTTTTTTGTCAAAAAATGTCCTTAAAACAATTTTATGCATGTATTCTAATCTGAGTGACACTAAATATCATGAAAATTATCCATTTATGCGTTTTTTTTAAATTCAATGTGGATTCAATACGCTTTTTAAATAAAACTGGCACATATTCTCGATTATTGTTTAAAAGCATAAATGTATAATTAATTTTAAATGTTGCGTATATATATGCAAAATTAATATTTATTTATAAGTGTTCCCTCATGAAAATGATTGATGCAATATAAAGCTTTTAGAAACTAACTTTAAGAAAATCAAGCGAATATTTCTGTGAATTATATTGAAAATAGAAAAAGAATTAATGAGAGATATTAATCTGTATTACATACAAGTAACAATTTATGAAAACGAGCTTTCATCGATATTTTCCAAAGTAAACTATTTTAGTTTTTTAAAAAAAATAAAATTGAAACTTATACCTGAAAAATAGTTATTGGTATAAATGGATATGTATCTGATATTTTTCTTCCTACAGTTGTTTATCTTGCCTGATTTAAGAAAAATTGCTAAAATATTACAAACCTTTATAATATTAATAAATAAATAAAAATGATGAATATATTTATTGACTGATAATTAGATTCTACACATTTCAAAATTAATTATCCTGTTTTAATCAGATAATCTTTTTTTGTCTAATACATTTGAAGCATATTCATACTCCGGTAAAAAAACAAAACTCAATAATTTTAAAAGGTTTATGATTATGTAAATTTGAAAGTTTCTACAAGAAAAACTCTAGATCTACTCATAACTCTATATTACAATATTATGAAATAGTGAAATATATGAAATACACTCTTCAGATTAATAATTTAATGAAATAAGTTATGTGTGTGTATATATATATATAAATAGTAATAATCGAAATAAAATCAAGGCTTATTGTGAGTTACTACGTTTGGAACCATGCTTTTCAATAAACGTATAAGTAAATAATTTTATTTATTTGACGTCATTTAAATTAGAATATGCACATAAAACTATTTAAGCATATTTAAGAAAAGATTATTTCAATACAAATTTTTGTCAAAAAATAAAGAAACAATGATATAATTTCAAACCATCATTTTATTAAAAAATGGATATGTAATAGTACACTCATGTCCATAAATTAAGGATAATTCAGAACCACACAGAAATTGAACTCTAAAATAAAAATTTCACCTGTAGAAATATCACACACATCTCGAAGAAGAATATGCAAATTACAGGAAACCACCAAATGGCACAGATAGTACGTCACAATGACGAGAGTGTAAGAGAGGGGTATATAAGGAATGGTGGCAAAGAAGTAAAATTGTTCACAAGCGCTTTAGAAGCCTTTCAGTGCAATAACCACATAGTTACGGCACAAAGAAAGCATTTGGATGATTTTTTACGTGGTACAATTATTGGACGACTGGAATGTGAACGTAGACAGCTGGAAGTAACCAAGGAACTTGGAATCGTCCAGAGTGTCATCTCCAGGTTTTGGCAACGATTCCAAGATGATGGTAATGTGAGTAGATGTTACAGCACAGGTCGTCCCCAAGTTACAACGCCGAATAAGGACCGGTATTTGGCAGTTACTGCCAAAAGCAACAGACGGAGCACAGCATCAGACCTGTCTCGTCAGCTCTCTTCAGCTAACGGTACGACAGTTTCAAGGCAGACCGTGTACAGACGCTTAGGGCACATTGGTCTATATGCTCGTAGGCCCGTCAGATGTGTTCCACTTACCGCAACTCACCGTCGTCTGCGATTAACCTGGAGTAGAGAGCATGCATTGTGGACCCCACATCAGTGTTCATGCGTGATGTTTTCCGACGAGTCCAGGTTTAGCTTGCAGTCAGATTCTCGTCGAACATTAATATGGAGAGAGCCAGGTACCCTTTACTACCAAGAGAACACCATTGAACAACACCGTTACGGTGGTGCAGGATTGCTGGTTTAGGGAGGAATTATTCTTGGTTCCAGAACTGACCTGCAAGCTCAGAGTGTAACGATGTCAAGCCACATCTCTCGGGATGTTATTCTGGAACAACATGTACGTTTGTTTCGGGGCGCCATGGGTGCTGAATTTCTGTTTATGGATGACAATGCCCGTCCTCACCATGCAAACATTGTAGACGAATGCCTTCAATCGGAGGATATCACCCGCATGGATTGGCCAGCATACTCACCGGACTTGAATCCAATAGAGCATGTGTGGGATATGCGTGGACGACGAATTGCAGCCCGTCAACCCCCTCCCACCTGTCTACCGGAACTTCGGAGGGCATTGCTTGATGAATGGTGTAATATTCCCCAAGATCAGATTGATAATTTGATACTCAGCGTGTCTAGGCGTTGTAAGGCCTGTATTGCATCGTCCGGGAGACATACTCCGTATTAACCATCATACTAACCATGTTATACTGTTTTTTGTAAATAGATTTTTTTAAAAAATTTGCTGCAGGGAGTAAAAATCGCAATTTTTATGAATTATGTCAAACATATAGCATCTTCTTTGCTTTTTAACTTTTGTTGAATAAATAGACTTTACAAATAAGTCAAATTTGTTTTGCTTCTGTCTCTTTCTTTGCCTGAACTTCATTATCCTTAATGTATGGACATGAGTGTATTTTGCCTACATATAGCTAAGATTTGTGCACACAGCCCCTGACCTATTATTTTAAGAGTCTGAACGAAATTTATAATTTAGAAGTGAATTTTGTATTCATAGGTCATTGTATTACTATAGAGACTTTCTTACCAAAACACTGGTTGTTATTTCAATAGCTAGTAAATTTGAAAAATAATGCGAATTTTTTGAGAATCCTAGTTGAACCCCATTATAGAAGTTCATGCTATATAAAGGCAAAATATTATTAAAGAAGCATTTTTCATAAAAGGAGAATGTTTTAAAAATATGTCTTTCTTGCTTCATTTGTTAACAAAAATTGAATACTTTTTTCTTATAATGCGAGTAATACTCTTAAAGCAATTTCATACATATATTCTTATTCAACAGACATTAAATATAAACAAAAATTATTCATTCATTCGCTTTTTCAAAATCGTGTTTCCGAAAACAGACAGTCACTTTAATTGCACAAATTTCTTTATAAACTAAGATACAACTAAGCTGCGTCACACTCATCATTGAGTTGGGATTTTTTTCCTGCAGTCTTAATAGCCTAACTGCAAACTGTATTGATTTTTTGATAATGTGTGCCCCTGCTGTTTTATTGTATGGTTTTATGTGTTACCTCTCACCTGAATTAGAAACGTAACACCCTCTTTTAGGAATTGCTGATACAAGCACGACGCATATTGATCGTAGGTATTGGGGGGGGGAAGGCATGGACATCAAACAATGTTGCATTAGTTGATGGAGTGCGAGTTGATGTTCCATGGAATATTTTAACAAAACACTGGGAAAAGTTTCGGAAGCTTTTACGGTGTTTTTTATTTATAGAGTTTTGAATTTTTGAAAACCGAATGGATATGAATGAATTACGTCAAAATAGAGTAGATTTAATTTTTTTTCCGGAGATAAATATATTTTGCATTAAGTATTCATTTAACTTACGATAAATGTTATTGATAATCCAACAAGAATTTAAAATAGCATAACGCTTAAATTTATCGTTCATTTAAAATCGTATGGCACTTTTATAGCTGTTTGCTTTTTAGCCTAGTATGGTACTTAACGAAAAATTCAGATATTTTAAAAATAAATTTCTTTACATTTTCCTACGCGAAGAAATATAAAAATAATATTTCGTTTTTAAAGTATGATTTGATAAAAGATTATAAAAATTGTGATATGCTGTGATTTATATATTTTTAACTAGTAATAAGGGTTAATTGCTAAGAAGGAAATAAAGTTTAAGAGCAAATTAGAAAAAAATAACGAATGTTTCTGAAGGAATTAAGGAATTTTATCAGGTAAAATTATATGATGAAATTGGGTTATATGTGAATTTATATTTCTCAATAAAAAACCATTATTAAATTACTTATTGTTTTGTGAAATGTGAAGGATTTAAGAAAGTAATTTGTAAATAGATCAATTTTTGTACGTAGAGTGAAGTAGGATATCATTTCAATTTAGCTATTTCGTTAAAGATTAACTATTAAGTTTTTAAAGGAAATGATGCAGTCGCGAATTAATTTTTAAAAGGATTTGACAGAATGTAATGAAAATACCCAGTAACAGAAAAAGAAGACGTAGAAAAACATTGGAAAATTAAGTAATTACTTTGAATATAGAATTTGTGTGTACCTTTTCATTATATAATAAAAGTAAATTTTAGTTACAATTGCTTAAAATGAAAAAAATTAACATTAATTGATAAAATAAGGGCATTGATAATAAATAAAAATTCTACAAACATTAAATATAATCGATGAATCTGCTAATTATTTTGGCATTAATAATTTCAAATGTGAACATATTTCCTTTAATCTCACATTTCAATTTTGTGTTAATAGCAAGAAAAAGAGGGAAATTTAATACGAATTTGTAATACACTATTTTTATTATCATCTATTGATATAAAATAATTTATTTGCATATTTTTAAGGAAATATTACATAATTTCGAGAGAGCATTATTTCACAGACAGCTAATTACTTTTCATATTTCATAACCATATTTTGTATATCAATTAGCAATTTTACAATCAATATTGTAGATATTACAGCGACAGGTATTAATTTAATGAAGCAAATAGATCTATTGACTGTTAGAAAAACATTCAGCAAGAATTTATCTCTGTTGAAAAATCAAAATCACCAAGAAAATCCCTTAAAACTTATAAGAAAAACTTTGATAACCTATTATGACCGAAAAACAAGGAATAACTTTTCAAATTTCAAGTGTTTTTGTGCACAAAACAATAGAGTTCCTGTATTTTATTCTTTTGATAGAGAAACTATAATATAATTTTAAATAAAACCAGGAAAACTTTTTTTCTGGTACCCACATCGTAAGGAATTGTTTCCGAAAAAATCTCCTTGTTGTATATTTTTTATTTTATGTCGGAGGAACAAAAGCAATTCGTCATGAAGAAAGATCATTTTTTCATGTAGCTTTTGAATAGTTAGGATGCCATAAAAACTAGATTGCGTACATTTTAAAATCTATTGAGTTATTTTAGCATTTCCAGTACATTTTGATTTACGATCAAATAAAAGATGAATAAATGAAATTGGTAAAAAGTGAAGATAAATCCACTAGTAGGGTCAAAAAGAATCTGGGGGAGTGCAGTACATATAATAAAATATAATTTTCATACCTTTTGTAAAAAGTATGATTAATTTAAAATCAAATGTAGTTCTTAAGTCAAAGAGAAGCAAACACTTTTAGCAAATCGCCACGTAATCAATATTTTTTATTAAGAACACTTCTTATACACAAGCCAATGGTTACAGTTAACCCTCCAGTGAGAGTTGAATAGTTGCTCGTGTTTGATGAGCCTCGGGTTTGAAACACAACATCCTCCCCCTTTTTGAGTCTACTCAGACTCAAAAACAGTAATGACATTGAAATCGTTTAGTCTCCTGGGTCTCTGGATAGTATATAGTCCATATTTCGACTCCTTAGGCATATTAGGAGGCGCATTCACAGGTATTGCACTTTCTGAGACATCAACGCCAGCAGAAGGGATTTTAAGTGCTTCAGCATCCAATGGAACATCATTAGACTCCCCCATTTCAGCAGACTGAATTTCCAAAGGAAAAACTCTTTGGATAGGACGAATGATCTCAAAATTACTGCATCTCAGCTTTAGGATGCGTACTGTTCCGTCCCTTCCAGGAATCAGCTCAATAACTTTGCCTAAAGGCCAGTAAAGTCTCTTTTTGTTGGGATCTTCGATGAGAACTATCTCACCTACCTTAAGGGCTCGAGTCATCTTATGAGCCTTTTGCACTCATAACCCTAGATATTCTTTACGAAAAACCTCCCTCTTAGATCTTTCAAAAGCCTCGCTCGAAATTTGACCCTTTTTTTTGAAATCACGCAAACTCACTCAGATCTAAAACAGTGACATCCAGGGATGCATTGCTCATCATGAATATTGCAGGTGTCAAAGGAATTAGGTAGTCCAAGTCCTCAGACACATATGTCAAAGGACGACTGTTGACAATTGATTCACAGTCACACAAAACGGTAAGAAGCTCTTCATACGTCAAGACTGCATTCCCTAACGTTCGTTTTAAGAGATCTTTAAGCACTCTTATGAGCCTTTCCCACCAACCTCCCCACCAAGCTGCAGTGGGAGGATTAAACTTGCATTTTATGCGTTGAATCTCTGTGTTTCCCGTTCAATCTCTATTCAATCCAAGTTTTTGAATTCCCGTACAGCACCCCTGAAATTAGTTCCATTATCAGTGTACACGGCAGAAGGCCTCTCCCTTCTGGCTATGAAGCGACGTAAACTCAACAAAAATTGTTAGTTGACAATGCTGTAACCAGCTCCGAATGCACTGCACGATACATTGCATGTATGTAGAGAACAATCCACACTTTTTCACCATTTTTGAGGAAGAGAGGTCCGGCAAGATCAATACCTATCACTTCAAGCGCACCAACATCCCTTACTCTATGAGCCAGATACAGATTAACTTTTAACTGGTCCCGCGTTGCATCTTTTACATTTTACACAATTTTGAATGATATTTCTGACTGTCCTCCTTGCCCTCAAAATCCAAAATTTTTCTCTAAGGATCGAGACAAGCATTTGCGTCCCTGCATGGCAGTTTTTCTTATGGTAATATTCTATTGATCTCCGAGTTAAAATGCAATCATTCGGAAGTAGAATAGGAGACAAAAAATTAAAATCATCCTTTCGTTCTGTGATTCTAGTTTTAATCCGAATTAAGTCCTCATTGTCTGCAAATGTTTTTTATGTGGGATATTGTTATTTTCGGGGAAATATTCTTTTTGTACAGTGGATATTAAGGTATTTTCAGCCTTTTCAATTTTGGATGTTGAAAGTTCCTCTAAATTTCTATTTTTCGATTGTCTACGACAGTTACTCAAAAATCTCAGAACCCAAGCCGTCATCCGAATAATAGAGTGATAATTAGAGAATTTTATTGAATACCACGTTCCTCTCTTATCTGTAACATTAAGATTACACATCTTAATTTTTCTTCTCTCACAATCGAGAACTTTAGTCTCACATTGTAACTCATTTGTTGGCCAAGTTACAGCATCCCCCAGAAGCCACTCTGGACGCCCAAACGATTTACTTTCTAAAAGATGTCGTGGAGAGCATCAACTAGATAGAACATCAACGGGATTCATTCACCCTGGGATATGCCTGCAGTTTTCTGGAGAAGAAATTCTAGCTATTTCCTTAATTCGGTTCGAAACTAAAATTGACCATTCCTTATTGTTTTTTTTCCAATGAAGGACTACCATAGAATCTGACCAGTATGTTATTTTTAAATCAGGTATTTTAAGCGAGTTTCTGATAGAATTAGCTAATCTGGCTCCCCCACAACAAGCTAGTAGCTCTAACCGAGGCATTGATACACTTTTAGTAGGTGTTACTCATGCCTTAGCTCTAAGTAAATGTAATTCCTGATGCTAATTTAGTCCTAACAAAGATGCAGGCAGCATAAGCCTCTTTGGATGCATCCACAAAAACATGAAGGTGTGAATCTGAATTCATTTCACGATATCTATGGGATTTCTATATTTTGAAGCAGCAAAATTTCTTAAAACCATTTATCAAATTTATTACACAATCCAAGTAGTAGGGGACTGTCCCAAGCTAATTTCACTTTCCAAGTTGCTTGCAACTTATTTTGGGTAACAGAGTAGCAGCCGTTAAAATCCCTAAAGGATCAAATATTCCCTGAACAGCCGATAAAATTGTTATTTTTGTCATTTCTATTAGTTTTTCCAAAATTGCATTATTAACCGTACATCTTAGAGTATCTCTATCCAAATTCCAAATTAAACCCAATACCTTGGTATCTCCCTCAAAAATAGATTCTTTTTTGACATTGCTTTCCCATCCCCTCAAATTAAAGCATCCATTAGACATAATTTTTCGAACCTTATTGACAAATGACCCAATCTCTTGCGTATCTGATACTCCGGTAACACAATTATCAACATAAAAAGAATAGCGGAGCTTGGATACGATATCCATATATTTTGAGGGAGTATTATCTAGTAGGTGATTGATAGAATCAGCTAAGAAAAATGGGCTTGAACACACCCCAAACACCAAACGACATTGACGATAAACTATTTCATTGTTTTCATGAGCATAGAAAAACCTTAAAAAATCCCTATGTTCAGGCGTGACACTTATTTGTAAGAAAACCTTTTTCAATGTCAGCCGATAAACCAATGGGATACATACGAAATCTATCCAAAATATCCGGAATTAACTCTATTAAATTAGAACCTTTAAGCAAACAATCATTAAGCGAAGGATTATTTCCTTCTCTAGCAGTAGCATCAAAAACAGGTCTTATTTTTGTTGTTTCAGAAATTTTAAACACAGCTCTATGGGGAAGATAATAAACATTAGTTTCAATCTCGGTTTCAGTTACTCTTTCTATAATTTTTAATGCTTCCCATTCTTCAAAAATACTAGCATATTCTTTCAAAGAATTTTTCTCCCCCATTTTTTTACATGTCCTCTTAAGCCTTTTCAGAGTTAAGCCTCTATTATCCCTTAGTTGACCCTCTATCTTAAAAGGTAACGCCACTTCATATCTGCCACTTTGAAGTATCTTTATGTCCTTCTGAAATCTTTCAATCATATGTGAATGCTGTATCTCACTTTTAATATTTTCCACTGGATCTCTGATCCCTATAGTTTCAAGGTCCCATAATTCTTTAACATTCAGTTGATTTAAAAACTTACTTAATTGCCTCTCCCGAATGGCTGGTACGGAAACCTCAGTATTATCCTTAACTTCTTGGCTCGATTTACCCATTAAAGTGAACCCTAACATAGTACCAATAGCCATCAGACCCGACCTTAATTTTGTTGATCTACCCGACAAAATTACACTAATTACATCAGCCCCTAAACGCATATCTATTTCATTTACAGAATTGCATAAATCAGGCGCTATGATACCCTTTTCTTTAATTTCAGATAGAACCTGCAAATCCTTTACTTTAGGTAAGTATCAACATATTTTATTTTCAGAAAAAAAATTTAATTTGACAAGAAAAACTGTCATCTATACTCTTAATAATAACATTGTATAGGGAATGCTTCCTTGGAGCCGTCTCTCCCCCCCAAACAAACCATGAACAATGGTTTGTTTTAATACCGGTTCTAAATTCAAATGATCAATAACTCTCCGAGTTAAGTAAGATCTTTGAGACCCTTTATCTAGCAAACAACGCAAAACCATTTCACTATTATTATAACACAATTTTAAAGCTATAGTTTGCAAATACACACTAGTAATTAAAGACTGACTGGCAAGGGAGTTACTAATGGTAGCCCCAACTGTCTCATTTTTTAAAACAAATTCCTCTTTTTTATTACATAATAATGCGTGATGGCTTTTATCGTCCCAATTCCCGCACTTTAACATTTTTAATCTGCAAGAACGAGCATTATGACTTTTATTTAAACATGGAAAATATGCTCGATTTCTAATTAAAATACTCTTTTTATCATTTAACGACAATTTTTTAGCAATGAGACAGTCAGATGTCTAGTGATTAGATTGAGAACAAAATAAACAAGATCTTGGCTAGCCCGACCTCTCTCCTTTGGTGTTAACGAGAGCAGTACTTATAGCCAAAGATGGCTCCTCTTCGTTGGCTTTGATTTTCTGACGTTGCGTGGACCCCAGTCCGGTACGAGCGAGGAGAATCATTTCATCCGATTCAACTTCTTTGGGGAGAAAAGTCATTAATCTGTCGAGTGATCGGCCGCTGTCTTGACCTTCTGATGTTGTTTCCGCAATCCTGCACCTCTCCCAGGCCCGTAGCACGGCTTCCGGTAAGCACGACTCCACGAGGGTCTCCAAAAAATCGGCGAACTTTTCTTGCGTTCTCCCTAGCGATTCTAAGACTAGGAGTTTGCTCTTTAAAACATCATAAAGTTCGGATAGATACAGCTTTATCTTTCCAGTAGCATTTTGCATAACTAAACCAAGCAAGTCTCTTATATAAATCTGTACTAGCAGATCTCGACCAAATCGTTCCTTGACTTGTTGCACAGCTTTTCTGTAGTTTTCCTTTGTTGGTGGAAAACTACTCACCAGACTGAACATTTTTGAACCGGGAACACTGCATTGAATAAGATAATGCATTTCATCATCGTCATCAATGTTCGAATCGATGTGAATTTTTTCGAACTGAGACCAAAAATTGAGAAAGTCCTTTGTATCACCATTTAATCTTGTTAGTTCCAGTTTGGGAAGCTTAAATTTTCTGGTGTTACCTTGCGATATCTCAGCTTCACTTTGCGGTTTATTTAGACTTTTATTAACAGCATACTCCAGCTCCGCAGATAACTGATTCATCTTATCGCGGTATTTTTCCGCTTTGTTGAAGTCATCTTCATATTCACCACTCAATGTTTCATCGCCAAGAAGCAATTCCAAAATCTGCTCCTGGACGGTATATCCAGCCTTGCAAACTTGTCCATTATTTGTCTTTGCAAGGCATACAAATCGGGTAATGAAGTATCCCTTTTCAATGCATCTTCAATAGAAGTGCACAGCACATTGTAAAACTCGATTGTAGCGATCGCTGCTTTACTCTCAAACTTGCAACAGTCATGCTTAAAAAAGACCGGGGGCGCCAGAAAATGTAAAAAGTACGATTAATTTAAAATCAAATGTGGTTCTTTAAGTTAAAAGTCAAAGAGAAGCAAACACTTTTAGCAAATCGCCACGTAATCAATATTTTTTATTAAGAACACTTCTTATATACATGCCAATAGTTACAGTTAACCCTCCAGTGAGAGTTGAGTAGTTGCTCGTGTTTGATGAGCCTCGGGTTTGAAACACAACACCTTTCATAATAATTACAACCTGTTTAAAAGAAACACGTGGTGAAAAATCTAAATTCCCTTAACGATCATTTTGATTTACAGCCTGTTAGTTGAAACTGACCTAAGTTCAAGGACATTTATGCTTGTAAAATACAAAAATAAAAATACTTGATTTTTAAATTTCTGAAATATATTTTAAATTATTTTTCCAAACTTAAAAAGTGACATTTTCTTAATATTTTACTTATACTGTGTTAAACTGTTCATGTATCATTTAAAACTATTCAGGTGCTTAAATTCTAATTAATATTTTGAAAAAGAAAAAGAAATTTTATTCATCGCAACTTTATATACATGTATATATATGTCGAATTATTTTAATTAAAAACTTATATTTTTATTCATGATTTATAAATAGCTTCGAATCCATCCTGATCATCTGTTTCGTCTACAAAAAGGTACGTAAGGAGTGAATTGTTTCTTCCGTGAGAAAACAATACGAATTTCTAAAATGAAATACGATTCTCGTAAAAAATTAATAAATGTATCTAGTTTGATCAGAAATTTCAATTTAATTTTATGTTCTTTATTTATTAAATTTTAATAAAAATATAGCATTTAATTTTAAATTGGATAGATTAAATTTAAGATAAAATCTCATTCGAAAAAATCGGCTTAAACCTCTTGTTAAAAAAGTGTTTAATAAGTAATGACTCATTTTCTTCTACTGCAAGCACTGAATTTACGTTCTTTTGTGTGTGTGAAAGTTATAAAAATACCAATGTGTTTGCACCAAAAATCAAATGCAATAAAATAGTCTGACTTGTTCCATTGAATTCCGTCTACTTGTATTCTTGGCAAATTAACCTTATGATTGTACTTGTTCTTAAATTTGCATATATAGTTAATTACATTTTATTAGCTTTTCGTTTTCCTTAACTAACGTACATTTGCAATGAAAATCAATTTTAAGCATGAATATAAAATGAACAGTATTCATTAATAAACATGTTATAAATAATTTCGAGTTATGCTTTAACCGCTAAAGAATATCTTAAAATAATTGTGTCCTGAGAAATTATTTCATTTAATTGATGAAACAATTCATTAAGACCCTCAAGCTTTTGACATCCCAAAAGCTTCTTAATAAATCTGTTCAATGAACATAAAGGTCAACAAAAGTGGTAAATTGATTTCAAATCTCCTAAGGCCATACTATTGCTCTAGGAGAGGCTTTGTTTAATAATTCAGCTTCTTGTTAAGTAGTCCACTTGAACAAAACTCCTCGTTAATTAAAAGCTAAAATTAACTGCATAGACATAATTATCTCCTTTAGCGTCTCAAAAGACCCACTTCCTCTTTGTCGCTTCCGGAAGAAGTACTTAACAATCAATTAATTATTTCTCTTTTCGAAATTAATTTCTAACAAGTGCCTTCGAGAATTTCCCAAAAGTCCATCATTGAAAAGCCAGAGTCTACAATACATAAGTAATATCCAAAACCTTTAATTTATTAAAAAGATGAGTGTTTGATACAACAGGGTAGGGTATGCGAAACACCCTTTATACTCCAAAATGGGGGGAATAGAATTCAAGCCATCCTTTTAATCCGAGAGTTAATAACTTTGATTAATTAATGGGGATGAAGTAACATTGTTTTAAAACACAAGTAATATAAAAAAATTTAAGTCAATTCCTACTTAGATCAACAAAGAAAAATGTTATTTTAGCTACTTTTTATTAAAAAGTTACAATTATTATAAATATGTATATACATAGGACAGAATCACAACATTAAGTGGTAATTAACTTTTATTAATTATCATTAAAGTATTGTATTGTCAACCAAAATAATCTTGTATAGAAAATTTCAGCTCAATTGAGCGCTTTAAAATGTATTTTATTAACGATTGAAAGTTCCACCAAGATAAATAAATAAATATATAGAGACTGTGAGCTATAATAGTAGAAATTGAATAAGTTGTTTTTGTTATAAGAACACATAAAATTTAACACATATAATTTAATTTTGGAGAATCAATTGCTATAGGAATGAATGTGTAGTAACCTAAAGTTATGAAGGATGCCACAGTATAAATTCAATTGAAATAACTAATCACATTACATATGTATAGTAAATTAAATAATTTATAATTTACATTTCTAGTAATTTTGAAACGGTTTTTTTTTTTAGAAAAATAAAGCTCATCCTAGAATCATGAAAGTATATATACAATTCAAACTCTTTTACTCTAGTATACTAATAGTATTAATCTAATGTAACAGTTCCTTTTCTCATTATATTTAAATATAAAAAGTTTATTCCTTAGAAAATTAGTTTATTCCTTAGAAATTAGTTCTCTATGCAAAGAGATTTCAAGAATCTAAATTATACATTTATATAGTTTTGTTTCAAAAATAGTTTAAAAAATAATCTCCGTGACCAATTGAAGCCTGTTTGCATTGAAAGCTTGCTTTTAATACTGAAATATTTAAATTTGCATAGATCTTAATTATATTTCATTCCTACGCTTTTTTTAAAGCTCCGCATATGAAATGAAAAACAGATTAAATAGCTTTATTTAAGGATATTTAAATAATTATCCAATCCCTGATCTTCGTTGAATTGGTTTCACAGCAATTTTTTCTATGGCTTTCATTTTTGCAAAAAAAATTATATTAATATCCTAGTAACTACTGTTATTTTAAATACTCACCTCTACAAAAACTGAGCATAATTTGAACGCAGCTTTAATTAAATTATTAGATAAAATTGTTTAACAAAAGCGTTAAATTGTATTTATTTCAAATTTTTATTAGAGTTATTTTAAAGAACTGAATATATAAACTCGATACATTTTTAATTGAAAAAATATCTCTAATTCAAATAGTAAATTCTTACTTTATTATGTTATGGAGGGAATTGAATTATATTCATCTTATTCTTGTTTTCTATTCTACTTTCTTTTGTTTGTTTGTTTAATATTAATCTTGATTGCTTAAATGTGCTAAAATGCTTAGTGTTTAGTAGGCTATAAGTGCATTTTTATAAAATTCTAAGTAGATAAAATAAGTTACACAATATGTCTCTCATGCTGTATTCTTAATTATATTATATGGATAAATATGGATTCTTAATTATATAATATATATTATATGGATATTCCACCATAAGTAAAAAATCGCACGTTTACTAAATATTTAAACATTTTAAGAATCTGCTACTGTAAAAGGATAAAATTGTTATGAACACAATCTTCCCAATGTTATTTTAACGGTGAGAATTGTTCTTAATATAATCTTGTTAACTTTTTATACGTGGAATTACGCTGCAAATGTGAGTCCTGCATCATGATATTAAGCGCAGACAGCATAACCGGAAACATAAGCAAAACAATGCTTATACCAAATGTCCAATTAGCGTGACATATCGCAAATGACAACATCCCGAAGGTACAACGTCATGTGCAAGTCTTGTGGTTAATTAACTGATGACAGAAATGTATCACTGTTTTGACGCTAAGCTGTTTTCATTTGTGCCAGAAAGTAAGGCCTGTTACAAGATTCCTTCACCGCAAGGAATCGATTTGTGGCAATCCGTGCGAGATTAATCCGGCCCAGGCGTAATCCTCGCTAAGGGAATTCAATGACGTCATCCCATCTAGCCTTTTTTGGAGCCTGCTTTCCAGAGATTATACACCAAAGGAAAAGGAAGCAAAAGTAAGTTTAATTTCTTCCGGTCATCTATTTGGTTTCAGTACCCAGGGGTCATAGGCAAGAAATAAAGCTATTAAAAATGATTCTGTTTAATATATTATGAATCTTTCTTGATGGACTTTCTTCTAGAAGAACGTAGCCTCAATAAAATCAATGCATTTTCATTTTTCTTTAAAAAAATCAAAGGATATTTCTATATCCTTTTAGCCAAGGAAATAGTTTCTTGATATCGGTTTCTTAACTTAAGTAATACTTAGTTTCTCCTTAAGGCTATTTTCGCCATATCTACGAGAGCGTGAACTTAACGCGGAGCACATTTTCAAACAGAAAAAATACTCAATTTTTATAATAAATTGTGACATTGTAACTCGTGTATTTGTTTATAATATAGTGTTTTTAAAATTTGAAAATATTTCATAAATAATTAGTTTTTCTTTTTAAAATGTGAAAGGATAGCTCATTTAACTTTACGGTATAGGGAAAAATCGCGAAACACATTTTATAAAAAAAAATGTGTCAATTAGGATAAAAGTGAGTAGTATGATAAAATATGTGATTCTCTACAAGATAGTGAAGCCAGAATATAATATTAATGTTCGAGTACTTTTATATATGAACAAATATTCCGAATTGGGGTCCTGTTCTTTAACATTAGCCGAAGAGAGCCTTAAACCAGTGCGTATGCTTCATGGTTCTGTAATTTACTATCACTTTGGTAAGAGATGTCTTACAATTTTCTGTTCTCACATAATTTATCCTAATATTCCCCATTCTTGTATTAAGAAGTTGCTTACCTGTATTAGGCTTTGTTTGACTTAATTTTTTTCCTCGGACGTAACGAATATTTTTATATGCTAATATAACTATTTTTGTGCTTATTAATAGGGACTTTTTTTAAAAAAATATTTTTACACCTCCTCCTTTTTTCTCACTTCCATATTCCTCTTTTCTGTTCGATCTCTTGTTCGTATTAGCGGTGTTAAGCATATAAACCTTGGGAAGTAATAGATATTTCTTAGTTACTAATTAATTTTCTAATTTATTATATTTTGCAACCTTTGTATACTTTTTTGTAATAAGTAATATTTACCTTACACGATTACATGATCTTGGTAAAAAAATGCTATTATAAAGCACATCTCATTAGCGTTTTTTTAATCTCTTTTTGAACTGCATTCGTTATACTTTTCTCTTTTAGGTTTTTTTATACATTTTGGTATTTTACCTTTTGCTGTAATTAGAAACTTCTTAATTATAATTATTGGGATGATTTTTTATCATTATAATTTTTAAATATGATCAACTTATTTCTAAGTTCTTTAGGAAAAAAAGGCGTCTTTTGTATAACTTGTGTAGAGTGTAAAAAAAATTTGTGTCCATATATAAACTACACACAGATTTCTTGCATTCCACCTATATTGTGGCCAGGTCGAGTATATTGTTGAGTAAACACCTTGCATTTCTTTTGCATTTGAACACGGCAGCTAATTTATCATTAGTTTCTACACAATGATTAGTATATACTTTTGTTTTCATTCATATTCACAGATTTTTT
Organism: Trichonephila clavipes; assembly: GCA_019973935.1. Lineage (NCBI taxonomy): Eukaryota > Metazoa > Arthropoda > Arachnida > Araneae > Nephilidae > Trichonephila > Trichonephila clavipes. Next base: position 1,669,857 of record BMAU01021435.1, read on the forward strand.
CTTTCTCCTCTGGAACCAAACTCATAAAGCATAAGTGAAAACTTGCTTGTTCTTTCTCGACACAAATGAATCAAGAGTCAGAAAAAAAATTGAAAAATAATATGAATCAGAACGTGAAAGAGTTATCCACTGTACCATTTCGAGTGGTATCCCAAATATACTGGAAACAATTTAAAATTTCTTCCTTGATAACTATATCACTCCAGCCAAGGTCTCAACAACGCAAACATAAGTTATTTTGAGGTCAGGCATCATATATAATTTAATTCTGTCTTTCAATATGAGCAGGTTTGCTAGAACGCCTATTTCTCAATAAAATGGCACTCTTAATAAGTAAAATACTGTATGCGAATATCAGTATCCAGGTACCATCTATCGAGTATTATTCGAAATGCAGGTCATACAAACACACAATGCATTTTTATGCATATTTCTGTGCATATTAGTGATTATCAAGTAAACCTAACAGGTAAGACAGTGTTTCTCAAACTGTGGGGCGCACCCCCCAGGGGGCGTGATAACCCTATGAGGGGGACGCGAGCATATTGAAAAGTCGAAAACAAAAGATTATTTTTAAGAAATTATTAATTTACTGAAAGTAAAAAAATAAAATTCGAGCATACAAAATAAAAATAAATTACATTCTTACCCTGATATAATACACTTACAAATATATTACTGCGCAATGCATTTTATGTTTAATTTATAACAATAATAAGTTAAGAGCAAGGTTAGTAATTACCAGTGACCCCATGGGCTTGTCATATATAAAATTATATGCAAACATTAACATTTATCTTAATAATTTGTAGACAGTTTATGATTAGTCTCTAAAATGCCGATTAAAAATCACGTGATTCACTCCCCAATGTCACCGGATATCACGTGGCGAGCGTATGTGGTGTTTAGGGGTTGGGGTAGAAAAGGAGTTAATGAGCACAAATCAATGCTTGCTCGTTTCTATATTCTGAGCATATAAAAATAAGTTTCTACATACTAAGTAAGTTTCTACATTCGAAATAAGTAAATCCTTCGCAAACATTGTCAAGATCATTTTATTGTATTCCAAATGCCTTCGGAATAATTTTAATGGATAGCAGTTCACAGAAAAGATCGTACTTTAGAAAGATGTATATATACGTCATGGGCAAACAACGTACAGGCTGAGTGAGTCGTTTATATACACACTTGAGGTTACAGTCGCATTGTAAATTTAGTATCAAAGTATAGTATTATTGAATTTAATACATTGCTATTGTATGGAAGGGGGGTGCGATGAAAATTATGATTGAATATTGGGTCGCAAGTATTGAAAGTTTGAGAACCACTGAGGTAAGAACAAAAACAACTAAATAAGTCAGAAAAAATGGTAAACCTAATCTACTTGTTTGAGGAATACTTTCAAAATATGATGCTATAACTAAAATCCTAAAAGCTTTTCTAAAGTAAATTATAAAAAAAAAATGATCTGTATGAATAGATCTATCTAGGATGGAAAAGTTATGCTGTATTTGATTAAATTCGAATTAAAACAAAAAATTCTTGTCTTATTACAAATATTTCAAAGAAAAGAATAAGAACGGAAAATGCTTCTTAAGTTGCTGAGAAATGTTACGAAAATGTTGTTTACTTAGTTAACAATCTAAGTTTTTCTCATGAAAGTTTTGGAAAAGGTTTCACTTCAATTGGAATGAAACTATTCCTTGTAATAATATAAATACAGACGTTCTAAAATTCTATTTTTATCATTAGGTTTTAAGCACAAATTGTGTTCAGATGACGAATGTTAAATTGCTTAACATCATATAGTTTACCGTATCGGTTTTATGATTTATTTCAATTATGACACATTAATACTATTATATCAATAATACCAATAAAATAATGCAAATTACTGACTAATTCGGAATAAATTATCCGAAACAAAAAAAAATACAAAGTTACAGTTTATGCAAAAGTTCCATTCAATGGCTCATTTCAAAATTTCGATATATACAATAAGCATTTACTTGCATGTTACGTATATCGTATTCCTGACGAGTATTTAAAGTATTATTTCACATTTTAGAGAGAAAGAGAAAAAATCGGGGTTTTTTCTACAACCCTTTCTAATTACAGTGCGAGTATTTTTTTCCTTTATTATAAAAAAATTGCTGTTTTCTTGGTGCATCACAAGTACCAAAAATCATTCCTTTCTAACTCCTTAATAGGTTTACAGAAATCTGGCCACAACCAGTTTGCCCATACGCTGTACGGGCATTGATATATTTTCTTCCTTCTATCTTTGATTTGCTCATATTTTTAATTATTTTAGAGAGTAGTTTGTCAATGGTACTGAAATACATCTCATCCGAGATTTTCTTCGTGGTGAAGGCGGAAATTTTTTTATTGAGGCAGGAATTTAGATCCTTGAAAATGTTCGAAAAATAATAGTATTTGGCAAGACAATGTGCAATTTATAGCTTGAGAAGGAATGAAAATGGAAAGATAATCCAAGAAAACTGATATTATCTCTGTCCCCCTTATAATGTAAGATTTGTATTACAACATGCTTCAAATTGTGTTTGCATATATATTTGCATCCATACACAAAATTCTCAACCATTTGAAAAAGGGATACGAACATGAAACATTTTTGTAAGTATAAGAGAATTTTTTTTAAGATATATGAAACATTCTTCAGAACATACAAAATGTACTTATAAAAATATAAAAAAGCAAAGATTTAGTTGATTTGGATTCCAGAATTATAAAATAAAAAAAATTGTAATAGTGTAAAAATTTTAAAATTGAAAATTAAACTAAAATTCTTCCATTTCCGCATTCTGTTAAGTATTATGCTTAGTTATACGCAATGAAAAATGTGCCCTTTTTTTTAACATTTTGAGCCGCTTAAGACAAAACTGTAAAATTGTATAAATTTGAAAAAAACGGGAAATAATATATAATATATACTTCATTTATATTTAGAAAACAGAAATCGGGACAAGTAAGAAATAGACTTCAAATGATTAAAAAAAAGCAATTTTTTATGATATTCAGGATGTATTTCTGGATTCGTACAGCCTTAATTTAATGTTTTGTGGATAAAAATAGGCCGAAAATTTTTCATCAACTTATGTCTTTATTTTTAATGCTTTCTTTTTGAGCTGGAAATGTACCTAAAAGAAATGGTACCTGAAAAACAAACATATAATGCACCATTTATTCTTTAGGAGAAATACAGAAAATTACTTCCCAACGTGAGTCTACGGCTGAGAGAGAGAGAGAGAGAAATCCAGAGGGTCTTTAGATTAAGGTTGATATCTTTTAAGTTAGACACGTCTCATAAATCTTCCTGTTTCTATTCATCGCGTATTTACTGAAATAAGTTTAAGTTTAATGAAGTTCACAACTTTCATAAAAAAATTTCAACTAACATTAGGATAAAGAATACTTAAGTCTATGCATGATGCACAATATATTCCTTGAAATTTTCGATTATTTCTTTTTGATCATTTATCCTAATCATATGAACTTAAATAAAACAAAAAATAAGCTTTATAAAAAAATAACAAATAATTAACGAGCTTTGAATGTTACAAATCATATATTAAACATTAATATTGTTACGAATTTTGTGTAAATATTGTAAATAATTTGTATTTGAATGTGTAATGCATTTATATTACTCTATGTTATATTTATTTTATTTTAAAATTGTCCTACTGACAAGCAAACGCCGTCCCTTAAGCTATAGTGGCGATTCAATGAGAATATGGGGAAATCTTGGCGATAGAGACAAGTTGGCATTTTTGGCGACCGAGTTGGTGGCCAATTTGGTGACTTTGGCGTCATTGGTAAACATGTTGGCGAGTTTGGGACTCTCTGGATTCTTCTAGAAATTAGTGGATTGCTCTACAAATTTCACGCTCTATGACGCGTGCGGATTTTTTTGGAAGTTCTCGCCGGGTTTATAAATAGAGCGGTACTAGCAACAACCAGTCAGTCTTGATTCAACCAGCGATTATTGAGCATTGTTTTGGTTACCGATTAGCTCGGCTGTGCTTGTGAATAATCTTTTACATACGTGTATTTTAAAAACTGATCATTGTGTTTGATTGCTGTTAAAGGTGTGAAGAACTTCGGAGATTTACTGTGTGAATATTGCTGCGGAATCCTGTATTTAAAGAATTGGATTTCCGATAATAAATTCAAATCGCATTTAAAGAATTGTTATTTTTCTTCGTGACTGTTTTGCATAAAATCCTTAAACCTGGTTTTACGTAACAATGTTTTTGAATAAAATAGATGCCTTTAATTTTTGTTGCCGTTATTTGTTTCACGCGATCTACAGAAATGTCAGATCGAGGCCTCGAAATTCATCGTGGCAAGGGAAGCTAGATTACTCCAGGTGTTTACCACAGTGGAAGTGTCATACATGTGAGTTCGATTTGGCGCCATTCCACCCAATTTTGAGGAAGAACAACCCATGAGGTGATCTTTGGGCCTCTCAATCCCTTTCTCCTACCACCAACCTTTCGAGGAATTTTTGTCTCGCCGATTGTTAAGAGTGCCTCCTATTATACCACACGAGTACTATACATTTACAAACATCCAAGTCTTTTCTGGAATTCGAATTAGACCCTTCGGCATGACAGACAGTCTCACTAAGCAGCCGTGCCGTCTGTGCAGTAGCGTTTAATTTTAATAGTATCAAACCACCGCTTAGAAATTGTAATACTTTTATTTCTCTTCATAAAAGTACTATTCTTAATTATTTACAACGTAACCGTTTTTAGTTTTTATAAACTAATAATAGTAGCAGAATTTACTATATTAAAAGATGTATTAGTTATTGTTTAGATAATGACTATCCAATGAATTTTCTTTATGAAAACATTCGTAATACGTTAAATATTATAGGTTTCCTATAATTTCTTTTCATTATGTTTCTTTATTTTATTATCTCCCATTTCTCCACACCGTCAATTTATCCATTCCCTAGATGGCTTCATTGGCTACTTTATTTGATAATTTTTAAATCCAGTAAATCTTTAAATTGTATATTATTTATCTGTTTTATTTCTATTAAAAGTTTTTAGTTTTCGGTATGATTTTTTAAATGCAATGTTAAAAGCGGGGGAAATATATTAACATAAAAAACAGTAAATATTAGGGTTGAAAGTATTATTTTTTATTTAGCAAGTAAAAATTAAAAATAGGCAATAATATATATATATATATATATATATATATATATATATATATATATATATATATATATATATATATATATATATATATATACATAAAAATTCAACTAAAGGTCATATGAAATCTTACATACATGAAAAAACAAATTGTTTAAAGATGGTTAATTGTTTGGCGTTAAAAAATTAATTTCGGATATACTACTAGTAATACCATAAGTTAATATTATCTAATAATAGACGCCTATACCGCACCAAATCTGTGACCCATTATTATTAATTTCATCTTAATTGTTAGTGTATTACGTTTTTGATAATTCGAGGTAACATAAGCACATTTATTAATAAAACAGATGCTTACATAGTGATAAACATTTCAATATTTGTATTTCAGATTTTTTATATTGAAATTAAATTATTATAGATGATATGAGAGTATTTTTAAACCATTCATAAAATAAAGTATCATACAATTAAAATAGTTTCAACTATTAAAGGTATTAGTATCTCAAATTTTCTACGTGAAGATGGATTTATTCATTTTTGGGTAATTTTTTTCAATATATAAAAAAATGAACTTATAAAAATATCGTGAGTCTTAGTTTGAGCCTTTCTACCTCAGAAATAAAAGCACCGTGGAGAGAGAGAAAAATCTTCAAATTAAGTTAAATTATCGGGGAAAAGAAATACGAATAACCTCATTTCACAGCTCCGATAATTTTCCTCGGAACTTTTTTAAGTAAACTTACATCGCGTTTCTGATAACAAGTCCGTTTTCCTTATTAGTTGTCCTCCTACCAATTCTCCAAAGAAAGTACTCTATTTCCAGAAACAGCTTTTTATCGGGAAAAGAAAATGTGGTACTCAATCTGGATGTGAGTAGTACATTTCTTCTACTACGATGTAAGTGGTTTGATATGTTTGGCTGAAGTAGATGGGACTTTCACTATATTCCTCTTACGAGATATTTATCGGTTTTTACTCCGATAAATGGATCAAGTGTAGATTTACTGAACCAGGCATAAAACAAATATGTGATTTGTTGCTTAAAATAACTAGTTCTATTTTTATAATGGGCAAAATAATTTCTTTCACGTGTATGAATAGATATTTTTATTACTGTTTTCCGAAAATGAGATGATTTGATATTAATTTTAAGAATAATATCATTCAAAATATAAATTAATAATTTGAACATGTATTTTTATTGATTTGATTGCTAGTTAAATTTATCATTGTCGAACTTTTTATTTAAAAATAAGAATGAAAAAGTAAAAACAACTTTTATAGAAAGGCAGTGCTTCTCAAGCTTTCAGTATTTGCGACCCAATTTTCAATCATAATTTTCATCACGTCCCCCTCCATACAATAACAATGCATTCAATTTAATAATGTATTTTGACACAAAGCTACAATACGATTTTAATTATAATTCATATATATTATCAAACTATGTATTACATTTTGTATATGACAAGCCTATGGGGATAACTAGTAATTATTAAACTTTTTCTTTGCTTGGTATTGAAGAATAATTAAACCCATATACATTGTGCAGTACTGATACATTTATAAATATATTATAAAATTCTAAATATGTATTTTTTTATTACTTCAGAATGTATTTTTTTTTGTTCCTTTCAGTAAATTAATATATTGTTTTAAATAATATTTTATTTTCGATTTTTCCATATTTTTGCGCCCCCATCGAAGAGTTATCACTCCCCCCACCTGGGGGGCGCGAAACAGTAGAACACTGTAGTAAAGACCAAAAAAAGTACGACTGTTTCATATTTCCTTTGTAGAGGATTTTTATAAATAATGCGTATTTTATTCCCGATTTTTCTCCATCCTAAAAGTTTTGTTTATAATTTAAAAATTGAGTATTAAGCAAATTTTCTGTGATATTTAAAGCACAATGTTTCAATTAATGCTATTATATTAGAAACTCTAAGCAGTCCTGATGGATGAAAATGTAGAACCGGGCATAACTAATACCATATATTTATTTTATGTTCTATACGGATAAATAATAACACGGTGTTTCTTAATACATTAATAATTAATGAATCATTCAGAAAATGAAAAATTTTTTTATTCAACATAAATGAAGATGTTAGAACTATCTTTTTACGAGAACAGTTAACCGAAATAATTATTCTAATTGAGACACTACGCCAGTTTTGCATTCGCATTACTTTCTTTAAGGTATCCAACTATACGTTCGGAACCGTGATTTTCAAATGCGCATAAATGGATAATTTTCATGATATTTAGTGTCACTTAGATTAGAATATATATAAAACATTGTTTTGAGGACATTTTGACAAAAATATTTGTTTAAATACAATATTTTGGCAAAAAATTAACTTAAAATAATCTTTTTTCCAAATGTTCTCCTTTTGTGAAACATGCTTCTATTAGAATAATATTTCGCCTGTATATAGCTCAGACCTCTGTTCAGAGGCTGAACTAGAATTTTTGAAATATATAACTTAGTAGTGGGGGGTTCATATTTTACGACAACAGAGGGGAGCAATTTCAAGAAAAAACGCGAATAATTATTCCAATTGGTGGTAACTCTGAAAATAATGTGAATTTTTCAAAAATTCTAGTTGATCCTCTGTAGAGAGGTCCAAGCTATATACAGGCAAAATATTATTATAATAGAACCATTTTTTCACAAAAGGAGAACATTTGGAAAGAAGATTATTCTAAGTAAATTTTTTCCCAAAATATTATACTTAAATAATTTTTTTTTTGTCAAAACGTCCTTAAAACAATTTTATGGATGTATTCTATTCTGAGTGGCACTAAATATCATGAAAATTATCCATTTATGCGCTTTTTTTAAAATGACGGTTCCGAGCGTAGAGTCGGATACCTTAATTATTTAAGTAAAAATTGGTGATTTGCAATAATAACTTACTTAAAATGAAACATTAATTTTGTATAACATTGCTGAAAAACTCTATTCATCTACCTTAAGATCTAAAGTGAAGGCCTTAAAATTTCAAGAATCTTCATCCAAAGCACTTTAAAATCATTAAATGTGTGATTTCATGTTGTGCTTATCTTGAAAAACATAGAAAATATTTTCTTAATCAACTTATACTTATTAAAAATTAAAATTCGGTGATTAGGATATGAAATAAATAAAGTCTCTACGCTTAACATAATAAAAATAATTTTCATCCTTAAATAAGTAAAAAAAAATATGGGGCAGAGCATTCTGAATATATAAAACTGTACATATGTATTGACATGTAGAAAATTCCATTGAAGTATTTTAATTTATTACTAACATTACAAATTTCATCCCAAGTACTATAAATGAATAATTAATATCCACCTATTTTACAACAGAAATATATTAAGGATTTAGAAAATCAGAATCCATTGGAACAATAATAAAATTATTACGTTCGTGTATTTATAAATATTTGATATTTAATTCAGAAATTAATAAAAAACTTCAATTTCATATTTTTTCGATAGATTGAACTATTTTAACTAAATATTGTTCTCAAATCGTACTGATATAATAAACTAGCTTTTCTGAATGATAAAATGACTAATATAAAGCTGTCCGGTGCACTCAGTAATATAGTTTGAAATTATTTATTTATTTATGAATTATATGTTTCATATATTGCATCGATTAATAAAATCTTATCTTTTATTGTAATTTAAAATCTTAATAATTTAACTATTACAGATTGAACAATCTCTAATCTTAAATTCTCACTTCAGATCTGATCAAGTATATTCGAAATTGCTTGAAATACAACTCTTGGCAAGTTAAATCAGATCATATGAAGTAAATGGGATATATAACGCTTTAGCATTATGTAGTGAGTTTTGAAATCATCACCTTCTCAGACGATGCTTACGACGAGAGTCATTTCCAGATTAAATATACAATTCACATTCTAGTTAGATAATATTAATATTTGATTCCTTCATTACCTTTACATGTCTTGAAGGACAAACGGAACAATGGATGATGCTTAAGTTACGAAACACTTAGTAAACAATTACTGTTTATACGTATATATTATTGTAACATTTCAGTTTGAGCATATTATAGTCATACATATTAAAATATATTACTTTATAAAATTTACTTAAATTAAGGTTTGGGAATGATCTGAATGTAAATAATCATACAAATTCTTGTTAAATATTTAGTTAGCTTATCAAATTTATTTCAGACACATAAAATACTTACCATCTGAGAAATTGCTATTAGGTATGGTAATGAATGTTTGCAGGAAGCTAATGAAAATAAATGGTTAACGGGCGGAAGTAGATTTAAAATGGCAGGCTAGTTAGTTTGGCACTAGCCTTGTACATCCCAGTTTGCGGACTCGACCCCGGCTCAAGTGGGTGAATTTTCATGATGGAAAAATCTACAGCGCCCATGTGGCAGGATTATGCAGCACATAAAAGGTCCCTCGAGTACCTGTTTGGCTTGGGTACTCTCGGTAAAATTAAATTCTTTGCACGGTTTCGCATCGTCAGAACTCAGGTGCCTCTCTCTGGGGAGGACAATGGGTATCAAAATTACTTGCGGTGATTGGTATACTACCTATATAGCCCCGCACTAAAAATACATACCAGTTCCCGGAAAATGTACTAGAACTGCAATATTAAAACACCAATCCACCACCCCATTAGAAATAAAAAATAGTTTTTCTTTCTTTCATGAAATAAGTGCTTATTTCTCGAGTATTTGCAAACTTATAATCAGGTAAATGTATAGAGAATTTTGCAGATGACAAAAAAAGCTTTAGAACCATAACAGTTGTTTTTTATTAGTTTTTTAACAAATTTAATAAAAAAATTGAATAAAAGAAAAAAAAATTCACACAATTTGCGTTTTTTAAATCAACGGTGAATTTTTATTTCGTAAAAAGTATGTCAATATCTATACATTATTTATGTTTTTATTTTTCTGTTAATTTTTTTCTGTTAATATCTCGAGATCAATCAAAAAGAACAAAAACTCATCTTATGCATTTCGTTAATTTAATTCAGTGAACAAAAATTGCATAATTAGTTTTGTAAAATTTTTTAAATTCATAAGTCAAAATTTTATAGCGATATATTTTTACATTTTGAAACATTTGTAGGTTATCGATAAAATAATCTCTGACAGTCTCGAAAATACTCAATTTTATCAAATAATATACCGTAAAATCCGGCGTAAAACGCGCACCTAAACTTTCAAGTTGAAATTTTTAATTTTCAGATATATTCGCCGTATAACGCGCACCCCCATTTTACGATAAAATCTGAAATGTACGTGCTAAACCTCTTGTGTTTTGAAGTCATTTATTCTATATATTATTCTGCAATTTGGAAAAAATAGTATACTATTAGAACTTACAACCTTTTAAGTTCATAAGGAATGTCATTTCTTTAAAATGAACAGTATTTCGATACATGCAGAAATTTAATTTTTTTTGTATGCTCATCTTCTTTTTATTTTCTTAAGCTCTCATTTTTATACCCGGCGTATAACGCGCACCCTTAACTTTTGATCGTATTTTTTCTTTAAGAGTGTTACCTAACTAAAATATCAAACTTTATAAAGCATAACATTTACCTAACTAAAACATCAAACTTTATAAAACATAACATTTACCTAACTAAAATATCAAACTTTATAAAACATAACATTTACCTAACTAAAACATCAAACTTTATAAAACATAACATTTACCTAACTAAAACATCAAACTTTATAAAACATGACATTTACCTAACTAAAATATCAAACTTTATAAAACATAACATTTACCTAACTAAAATATCAAACTTTATAAAACATAACATTTACCTAACTAAAATATCAAACTTTATAAAACATAACATTTACCTAACTAAAACATCAAACTTTATAAAACATGACATTTACCTAACTAAAATATCAAACTTTATAAAACATGACATTTACCTAACTAAAATATCAAACTTTATAAAACATGACATTTACCTAACTAAAATATCAAACTTTATAAAACATAACATTTACCTATAACTAAAATATCAAACTTTATAAAACATAACATTTACCTAACTAAAATATCAAACTTTATAAAACATGACATTTACCTAACTAAAATATCAAAGTTTATAAAGCATAACATTTACCTAACTAAAACATCAAACTTTATAAAACATAACATTTACCTAACTAAAATCAAACTTTATAAAACGTAAGTTTTACTGAAAAAAAACAAAACATAAAACCATCCAATATTTTGATTAACCTAATTTGCATTTAGTGTTCTAAAAGGTGATTACACTATATGTAGATTATTAGTGATAGCCTTATTTCTCTTGTTTTTTGGGTTTCTGTAATTATAAAGAATTTTATAATTATCAGCCTATCAATAACTGCCTCGTCGCCTTTCAATAATCAGTTACATCGAAGTTCTTTTTTTAACTGTAAGATGTCATGCCTGAACTTTAAATGAATAGCTATATCGTTAGTCATGAATAATTTATCATCTAAATTATTCATTCTCCTGCAAACTATTTTAAAGAAAACAAAGAAGTCTCACAATCTTGCGTGCAGGTTCAGAATGGTCAATGATGTACATGCAACAAAGCTCAGAATCACTGGATACATAATTTATGACGCTTAATTTACCACTAATTAACTCCTAGTTTTCTCTAAAAAATTACTATCCATTTTGGCATACAATATGGAAATATTCATTTGGAGAATTCTATAAAAGTGAAACCTTTCGAAAACGAAGCATGTACTATTTTTCTTATTATTACTAAGTATTGTATTTTTTTTATTTATATCCCTGCAATTACATAAACTTTATAGGATTGAAACTAGAATTTATTTTTTAGTAAAACTATTTAAATTACAACTAATTACCAGCACGTTTTAGAACTGGCTATTCGCATTAAAAAACTGAATTCGCAGTAATCAGTAATGAATGTGTTATCTGCATATAAAAGATAATTGATGTAATTGTAGACATGCGATATTCTTGAAGATTAAAATCAATGGGTAATGCAGAACTCAAACAAATTTACTTCTGTTTTAATCTCTATGAAAATATTTTTTTACTCTTTATACTGAAATAAATACAAAAAATCTTAAAATGTATTCTAAATTTTTTGCGTAAAATCGGAATGATTGCTTGAATGAGAGAAGATCGCATCATGTAATTAAAAAGGAAATGATTTAAAGGGGTGACATATGTAAGGAATATACAATTCATAACAGTAGTTGAATTTGTCATGCCCTGAAGAAGGATTGTATATTCAGAGCAATATGTGGACAGAATTGTTTATTGTTATTTTATTGAAATACAGGTCTAGTAATGTGTTGAAAGAGTATGACCTTGGGTCTACAACCTCCCGTAGCTCTGTTTTGTTCAGGGCTACAAGGATTAGGATTAAGCAGGATCACTCATGACATCCAATAGCAGTAGCGCTACAGTTACCATATACACATAACATCAGGGTTCGTCTTGTATGACGCTGATTAACAGAGTCAAGGAAAATTCATGACGTATTGGAAACGAAAACACACAGTCAGGCTAGAGATATCTATTTAAACTTTAATTACAAAAACATTCCAATCCTCCATCTTACGCACAAGTTGCCGTACTTCTCTCATTCACCAAGTGTGACTCTAAAACTGGTTTGCTTCTCCGCTGGTCACATGGCTTCGAAGAATAGTTATCTGCGTTTGGCCTTTAGAGGAGTCCATCTGGGAACATGTGGGGAGAATGGATTTCAGGAAACTCTTGTGCCCCCTACAACCTAAGGCATTCACTACGGGATTTTCATCCCTGAAAACATTAGCTTGTGTTTTTTTTTTGTATTGATGTTCGCTAAAACCTTTGTAGTGTTTGACGAATGTGAGTTTATCATTATTGTCCAGATTGTAGCGAGCCTCATCTGAGCAGACGATTTACTGAACATTGGCTCACCGATGGGTGTGGTGGAGCCCCCAGTGCAATGGTAGGCACCGGTGGTCAGCATCAAGGGAATCCTGACCAAAGGAATCGATAACAGACGTCAATGAAATGAAAGGGGGGAGGAAGGAAAACAATGATGTATACAATGTATATGTTATGATCACGTTAGAGAAAACTCTATACGCTCTGTCACCACCATACGGATTAAGGTGGTGTCTACAGCTTGGTCCACAGTCGTGTTTTCAACTTGTTCATATTTCCATGGCCCATTTCTTTTACACACGTATCACTGTTCCCTATTACGCCCCATGTAAGATATGGTTTCAATATACGGAGTCTCCTCATCTTCCTCACGAAAAATGATCATGCTGCATTGTATGAAATTTGTTAGTAGCTCAAATTACACTCATGCCCATAAATTAAGGATAATTCAGAATCACACAGAAATTGAACTCTAAAATAAAAATTTCACCTGTAGAATTATCGCACACATCTTGAAGAAGGATATGCAAATGACAAGAAACCACCAGATGGCACGAATAGTACGTCAAAATGACGAGAGTGTAAGAGAGGGGTATATAAGGAATGGTGGCAAAGAAGTAAAATTGTTCACAAGCGCTTTAGAAGCCTTTCAGTGCAATAACCACATAGTCACGGCACAAAGAAAGCATTTGGATGATTTTTACGTGGTACAATTATTGGACGACTGGAATGTGGACGTACCCAGCTGGAAGTAACCGAGGAACTTGGATTCGCCCAGAGTATCATCTCCAGGCTTTGGAAACGATTCCAAAATGCTGGAAATGTGAGTAGATGTTACAGGACAGGTTACCCCCGAGTTACAACGCCGAATGAGGACTGGTATATTTGGCAGTTACTGCCAAAGGAAACCGACGGAGCACAGCATCAGACCTGTCTCAATAGCTCTCTTCAGCTAACGATACGACAGTTTCAAGGCAGACCGTGTACAGACGCTTAGGGCACATTGGTCTATATGCTCGTTGACCTGTCAGATGTGTTCTATTTACTACAACTCACTGTCACCTACGATTAACCTGGAGTAGAGAGCATGCATTGTGGACACCACAACAGTGGTGTTGTGTGATATTTTCCGACGAGTCCAGGTTTAGGTTGCAGTCTGATCTCACCGGACGTTAATATGGAGAGTGCCGGGTACCCGTTACCACCAAGAGAACACCATTGAACGACACCGTTACGGTGGTGCAGGATGGCGCGTTTGGGAAGGAATTATTCTTGGTTCCAGAATTGACCTGCATGTTCAGAGTGTAACGACGACAGGCCACATCAATCGGGATGTCATTCTGGAATAACATGTATGTTTGTTTCGGGATGCCATGGGTGCTGAATTTCTGTTTATAGATGACAACGCTCGTCTTCACCGTGCAAACATTGTAGAAGAATGCCTTCAATCGGAGGATATCACCCGTATGGATTGGCCAGCATACTCACCGGACTTGAATCCATTAGAGCATGTGGGAGATATGCTTGGCCGACGAATTGCAGCCCGTCAACCCCCTCCCACCTGTCTACCGGAACTTCGGAGTGCATTGCTTGATGAGTGGTGTAATATTTCCCAAGATCAGATTGATAATTTGATACTTAGCATGCCTAGGCGTTATAAGGCCTGTATTGCATCGTCCGGGACACATACTCCGTATTAACCATCATACTAACCATGTTATACCGTTTTTTGTAAATAGGTTTTTTTTTAAATTTGCTCCAGGGAGTAAAAATCGCAATTTTTATTATTTATGTCAAACATATAGCATCTTCTTTGCTCTTTACTTTTTGTTTAAAAATAGACTTTACAAATAAGTCAATTTTGTTTTGCTTCTGTCTCTTTCTTTGCCTGAACTTCATTATTCTTAATGTATTGACATGAGTGTACATTCTGCATTTTTGACAAGACGTATTCATTTCTAATAAAGCATTAACAGCATACGTATGAAGGCACTTTTACAACTCTTTTTATACATAGTCTTTTGGAAGGGTAGAGAATGGTCATCAGCCTACTCATGCATGATCATATTGTAGTTCTATTCATTTGCATATCCATAACTTTTATACATTACTCGAGATTTTCTTGCAATTTGCTTGATTCCTTAACTGAACTATATGATTCAAATTGTTTGTATCACTTTTTTGACACAATATCTATCATTTACATATTTATTTATAATATAGTATTTAAATGCGGGCAAAGTTTCAAAACTATATGATGAGTAAAGTTTCATAAATGTTTATTTCGCGTTCTAATTTACTCGTTTTAGAAAAATTAATACTTTAACATTAAAGTAATGTATACTAGCCTTATGGATTGGTTTTAAAATACTTCTAATTTATTTAGATAAAAAGTTTAAAGAGCATTAGAAATAGAGGGAGTCATACTTTATTTTCCAAAAAAAGTTGAAAAATAAATTCATTCACTGACTTTATTGAAGTGATCCCCTTACCAAAAAATAGATAGGGATTCAGAATATTTGTACTAAGAAATGGAAAAGCGTAGATATATTTCAATTCACAATTTAAAAATGCTTTTAAGACCAGCCAGGCACATTAGAAAAGCATTGAACGTCTTATAAATAGCTTCCGAAACTAACATTGTTTGTCAAGAATCTGTAGGGATATTTTAAAAGCATGTTACTTAATAGATGCCATCAAACATGTGTTGGTTTCAAATCCCAAAGGATCGATATGTCACCTGAAGTATATGTTCTTTTTTACTTTTATAGTAGTGCATAAACTCTGATACTTCTGATGTTGACTTAGTAGTTCCACACACAGTATGAAGTGCTTTTGAATAACTGATAACCTTTTTTTTTGAATATCTTTATTGATTATTGACCAGTTATTTATAGTATGGATTTAATGATTGACTTATAAGACCTTTTATTTTTTCGAATTAACTATATTCAATAAATTTTATAACGATTTTAAATTAATTTTTGTATTGAAAAGAGAGGAAAAAACTGAAAATGAGAGGAAAGTGTAAAACATTTTTCTTTAATGGTGATTCCGATAGTCAAATTAAAATAGGTTTCTCTTTTTACTTGCAGTATTTCTTTTTTTAGCCCCGCTCAATAAAAATACGTATTACTGTGTGAAACGTGTAAAAAATATATATATTTTTATTGCATCTAAACCTTTTTCATTAATCCTTGTTTTACAAGTATATAAGTGTATCTTATGCTGAAATATCTATACTGAAGATAATTTAAATGCTTTATAATTGAAACTTTTTACATAAAAGTCTCACAAGTTTATAATTGTTATAAATATATTTAAGAGTAGATCACAGGAATTGTCCATTTCTTCTTTGGGGATGTAATATTGTACTTGTCACCTGTTTGTGGGATAAATTGCCATTGAATAATTTTGTTTGTCCAGTAAAGAACAGAAATACTAAATAAAATTATTTAAATATTTTATATATTAATATTGTTTTTTATTAACTTTTATTAACTCCCTTATAATAAATTAATAAGAAAAAGTCTTAAATAGATATTTTTCTTATTTCGTGTGTTTTAAATCTATTTTACAAAGTTAAACTTTCAAAAAATACATCATTAAACGTACTAAAATTTTGGGACTCGTTTTCAAAATGTGTCTTATTAAAACTCGGCGGCATAAAACAAATTATCCTTTGTATTGCGGTTTTATCAAAAATGACACCTGAATCCATGTTGTACTTTCCTGCGAGTACATTATAACTAGTGAAGGCTTTGATGCTTAAGTGAGTTTAGTATATAATATTTTCACTATGCATTGCGTATAGCTTAGAGTAAGACTTTAAATTTAAACAGCATTGAGACAACAACCAAAGCCAGTTGGCTGTTTCATACAAATTTTAATTGACATTGAAGGTTTTAACCCTCACCAATCCTACACATACATATTTACAAATATATTTTAAATTAAAAACTGTACTTTTTGAATTAAAAAATTTAAAAAATAAATAAAATAAATTTGTAAATAACTTGCAGAACTTTTACTTGGAAATTTTAAAATTATTTGGTTCGAAATTAAAACGTAGGGGAACCGACTTCCTGTTAACTGTTTAATTATTTCCCAATCGTGAGTTGGTTTCTCGTGGGAAAGCATCCGGACGACGGACAATGACAATTCTCATACATAAATTCTGGTGCAAGTTAGCCTTCGACATTACTTTATTGAAGGCTTGCGAGAAATTGGTTACAATAATCCCCGACTTTTAAGTCCACCCCACGAAGAATGACGGGACCAATGACTGGATAGTATATTCTCAGCTACATCCAACATAAATCATTCTATAACATGAGTCTTTCTTTGAAGGCGCGATATAGCTGCCATTAAAGATACACAAAAAAGCGAAGCCACAGAATTGCAGACCATACCAGACTTCAGGATATCGCTTTAATTCCAAAATTAAAACTAGAAACAATTTTGAGATCTGCACAATGTCGTCTTGCACACTTTAATACAGATATTCATTAGTGATCAATCCGGGCGTAACATTTGTGATACTTAAAATCTTTTATGAAAATGGTAGTATCAAGTTATAATCAAAGTGTATTACATGAACATTCACTACTTTATAATATGATAAAATAAATAGAATAAACATCCAAGAGCCTCACAAAAGACGTCTTTTTTCATTATATTAATGTGACAAAAAATTCAATAAAAATAATTATTTTAAAATACCATAATTCGAATTAACATAATCAGAGTGTTATAATTAAAATAAGAAATTGGGTCAAAGTAAAAAAAGTACTTTACATTTTGATTTTGCAAAAATATTTTTTTTCAAAGCTGTGAACTCTTTTTTTTTCCAGTTTATTAATGAAATAACATCTTAAAATTCTTGATCCCAGTTTTCACAGTTTAATTTTTCAGATTTTACAATAAATTTTTTAAAACATATTTGAACTTTAAAGATGTATGCTTGTATTTCATATAATGATCGGAATTCATTTTGATACTAAATCAGAATTTTTAAATCAGTTATCTTTGAAAGGTTTCAACTCTTCGAAACTTAACAAGATTGGGTCGGATTCATCATATCTATAAGCACATCCATCATTATTTGTTGTTTTTAGAAAGTCAACGAAAGTAACATAGATTTACGAAGTTCAGTTTGCAATTCAAAGACAGATAATATGCAGTATTCCTTTGATGAGAATTCCGCTGCCTTTTCTACAAATTAGATTCAACGAATATAAAACTGCAATTTAAGGTATAAATATGTTCTCAGAATTAAAAACAAAATAATAGAAAATAAAATTAACCAACGTAATAAAACAGTATTCTTTTCATTGTTAAGTTGCTGAGGAAGCTAATTTGCTATTTGCATTTCCAGGATTTATTTCAATTTTTTCAAAAAAATTCTCACCTACCTTTGTTACATACACTTGGTTTCTTTTATTTACTTTTATGACCTAAGTTTACTTATTCATAATTTATACTTTTTAAAAATGTATATCTATTTTTTTATAGAGAGAGTATTTTACTATTTAAAAGTCATCATTTTTTTGCCTATTTTGTATATATGTTACCGTTAAAGTGTAAAATCCGTTATTTCATAGAATACACAATGTTTTTATGAAGCAACAGTTTTTCTTCCTAGGATGTATTTCCTTTTATTTATTTGATAATATTAAAATATAACTATTTCTTCAACATATTACGATTTTTCCTTTCTGTTTAACTAATGTTAGTAACGAGAAATAATAAATTATACCATCTGATTTTCCTTATTATTTATCAATTCATCATCTGCAATAGAGATAAAATTATTTATTGAGTGATTTTAGTTACTCATGATAGATTAATTTATAAAATAACTTTGAAATCATTTATTTTTCTTTTTAACGGTATATCATTAGTTATTTCATGGAATAACTAGTTATTTCATAGAATAACTAGATAAAGTATGAGATCTTCATCTATTGAGTACTTCTGACTTGTCTAGTTATTTCATTAAATATCTAATTATTCTATGAACTTACTGAATTATACACTTTAACGGTAACATATCCAATACTTTTTACCAAGATTGACTGTGACTGTACTCGTTTTTTTCTCATGCTTACTGTCAATTTTTCAACTCTACGGACTGGAGCAGTATACCTGTAAACAGGAAACGCATCTTAAAACAGTGTGTTTACACCTCTTTGTAAAATGACAGTCGCTGTTTAGAAATTTTAAACTCTAAAATCTCACAGTTTCAAAGGTGTGATTTTATTCTCAATCCACATTCTACCATAAAAATTAAGTATAAATTAAATGTAAATATTTTTATTATTATAATATCATTTTCCACAACTCGTTTGATTCTATTCAAACCGCAAAGTATGGCGCGAACGATGTATCACATTTTACAAAACACACAACTAATAGCTCAATTCAGCATAACTTCTTTCTTAATAATGGTTTTCAAAAAAGAGTCTCCCTTCTAATTTTTAGACATTAGCAAGAGTGCTTTGCATTAAAATGCAGATTTCCAAACTACTAATCGTCTAGTTTATCAGCAAGAAAACTTTGATTCTTACATTTTTATTTATATTCATGTAACACATATAAATTTGCATTCATTTAACACAGACTACTGCATAATACATATCTGTATTTATATAGTAGTTTACTTTTTCTTTAAATACTATGAATTTTGTGCCCTGAAAGAATTTTAGTGGTTTTATTCCAATACATGCATAGTTTTTTCAGATTGGCACCATATGTGTGCGTACAAGTACCTGCATTCTACAACAGGAAAAAATCAGCATTTCTTTCCGTTCTTTCAAAAAAATATTGAACTTTCTCTTGGCATGATTCTACTACAAGGCATTCCTTCACCTGTCTGTTCTTGAAAGGTACTTCCTGAATGATTAGTAAGACAACCCTAAAAAAACTCGAGATTGTTTTTCCATAATGGTTCGGAAGCTTATTGAAATTTTTTTTACGCAATGGCGAGAAATGTTTCCCACCTCATGAAAAATTCAGATCTTGATTTGAATGCCTATGCAATATTTATTCGTCGTTTTTGTTTTCTTTCCTTGCTTAGAAAGGCATTTCACGGAGATTATTCCCTAGACATTATATTTTTTATTAATATTCATTCAAAGCAATACAGACATCAGCGGTATACATTTGCGATTAATTATTAAAAAACTCTAATTCTTTTTTTTCTCTCAACTATCTTTAACTTTTTTCAAGACAATAATTAAATGCTTTTGAACTGAGTTTTGTATGAGGTTGCACTTTTCGTAAAAACACACATTTACCTGAAAACTTCTTAAAACAATTAGAGAGACTTAACGGAAATTACGCAAATGTTTCTATTGATAATCAAAGTAAAGGGAAAAAACCACGGTCTAAAGTGCAGCAGAAAGTAGGAAAAAAAATTCATATGCGAATTAACATTCATGACGTTAAAAATCAAAAGAAGATATCTGCAGAAATTGTTTTTTTTTTCTAAAATATTGTTCACCATTTTAATAGAAACAGGCAATTGCTTAGCTTTTATTATGAGGAACCATTCTGAGAGTATGTACAATAATGTGATTTAGCGGAATCCATGGCTTGGAGAATAATCAGGGAGAACATTAAATTTTGGCAAACACAAAGAAATTCAGCGGACACTGCTGGAGAGAGACAAGAAGTGTTATTCAGAAATTCTATAACCGATTCTCAGAAATAGGAAATGTTAGATGTCTACCACGAAAATCCTCTATCTGCTTTACAGCAATTAATGATAGCATCTTCTGTTAACAAAATGAAACTCGCTATTTCGGTGCCACAGGACGGAGGATGTCAATACAAACATTCTGAAATGAGTTTCATCAAGGTGGTCTCTATGCACGTAAGCTGATGGTGTAAATTCCGTTAGCCTTGAGAAACCGTGCGGCCTCATGAAATTGGCTACTGAATAGCAAGAATGGATGGACTGCGATGCAATTGAAGTATAGTGTAGTTTATTGAAAATTCCCAATATATAATCTGGAGTGTGACACTTGGTGTGTTCTGGAAAGGGGCGCCCGTGATATACCCAATCCAGTTTCTGGAAAACACAGTACAAACGATGTGGAGTGATGGCATCGGTTAAAATCAGCACAGGAGCATTTTTGGAAATGCATATTAATCGGAATTGCAATCTTACGGCTAGAAGAGTTAATTTGAAGATTAAGCGTTCAGCCAATCAAATATCCAGCTCTCGTCTACTTCCACCCAGATTCTGAATTCGGTTTTTCGCTGCAGCCCAAACATAAGCTATAACGCTCTGATTTTTAATTTTTTCATATTATTTTTTTAAATTTTAAAACATCGTTTTATTGGTGATATAGCATTTTAGTATTCAATACATTTTAAAAGTAATAACTTGATGAAAATATAACTGCCTTTGTCTAGAATTGTCACAATTCCACCTTGAAAGAATTTTCAAAATAAACACCTTCTTTCATTATGAAAATAGTTACTTTATAGTTAAGACGTGATGCATAACTTCAAATCTTTCCGGTGGACAAAGCAATTAAAGTAAATAAAAATTCAATAGGTAAAACAAAAATATTTTAAAAACATTGGGGAATACATATTTATTAGTTGTCTGTAAATTACGAAAGCATTGCTATTTTGTTAGGATTAACCATAAACATCTAATACCATGTTTATAATATAATCCATAATTTATGACTACTGTATTTTTTCTATCAGTTAATACCTTTAATTTTACACCTGTAAAATGTTTACTTGAATGAACACCATATGTGTGTTCAACAAACACACTATTTATTTTTTTTAAAAAAAAGTACATGCATTATATAGTATTTCTAAATCAGTGTAAATTCAGTGGAGTATATTATTCGGATAGGTGAAGCGGAAAATACTTATATTTCCGAAAAGAATTATATTCTTTATCAAAAACAGCAGCAATAAAGATTTGATAAAACGAATAATTTCGAAGCTTTGAATTGCTCCGTATATACTTCTATGACTTAAACAAGTGAACATATTCCGTTCCACTGAAGTAAGCGCGGAGAATATAAAACTTCAATACAGACGAGATTATTTCGCATTTGTATATTCCTTGGAATCGGTTTCCAATTTTAGATTAGAAAAAAAATTAATATTTATTTTATCTGAATAAATTATTTGTTTGAATAGTACTGCTTGAAATGATTCCTTTTTGAATAAAATAAGATACCTTATCAAATCATATGTTTAAATATTTTGAAGGGCAAAATTGAAATGAATATTTCAAAGTTGCGTTTGTAAACATGTGATGTTATCAGATACTTGTTTTTAGAGATGAAATTAGTTATATGCAGTCTTTATAAGTCTTTCTATCTTAGTCTTCAGAGTAAATATAACTGCATTCTATTCACTTTTTTCAGCTTGCACGATGGAAGCGTATAGAAGCAAAATGTTGACAAAATAATGACCTCTGAATTTACTGGATTTTTCACTTCAAACGCACAATTTGTAAGAAATGATTTTAAATTTTCAAACAAAGTTAAATATCTTCAACATCTTTATTCAATGTTAAAGATAAAAAATCATTTTGATTCTAGTTGAAGCATCAATTACTACGATTGAAAATAATATTTTAAATAGAAATCGAGGAAATGCTTCATATATATATATAATGATGGTATTAAGTTTCCAAAAAAAAAAACTTTACGTGAAAATAATGATTTTTGTTGGGGACATTTTTCTCCAATCAAGAGAGAAAGGCAAATCATTCCTGATATTTAATTATTGTGTGAATCATCAATTTATTATCATTAGGTTGATATATAAAAAAAATGTAAGAGCATATAAATACATTTCTTAAAATAGGTATTGTAGTTATTATTTTGTTTTTACTATTTTCTGTATAGAATATTATTCACACACACACATACAGACAAAATATCTCATAATATTTGACATATTATTTGTACCAAATACTTGAAGTATTATTTTAAAATACTTCAAAAAGAATCATTTTCAAAGGTTAAAGTACTCTCGCAAACGGCCTGTATAAACTTTAATCTTAAGTAATAGTGCCATGTTTATTTTAAAATGTATCCTAATTATTAAGTGATTAAAGGCTTTTATCACAATAATTATTTTTGATATTGAATGCAAATGGTTACAGAGTTGCGTCATCTATTAATAAGTTAATTATTTGCCCATCTCTGTGCCAATAATGTAGGTAATTAGGCAGCTATAATTGATGACGTATATTGGCGCATTCCATTACTAAGAGCGAGAACTTTAATGATTAAGTTTATTCTCATTTACGTCGGAATTTATTCCGTCATCAAGAATAGAGTTGTCAAGCATGCCAAATCCAGAGGATTCCAATCACACTTTGCATTCAATTCCATTCGAGAGCTTTAAAATACCTTTACAGAGAGGGCTGAATAAAATCAATTTAAATTAAATTAAGCAGGCTGATAAACATGTTGGAAGCAAGGTCTTTCATATACACTACTCTAAGATTGAAAATAATAATGCAACAATCAGTCATTATTAATATTTTTTACATTGCAAAAATCAAAGGGAGGTTGTAAAAAAAATAGATGCGTCTAAAATTTAATTTAGTTAAATATGTTTTATAATAGATATTTTTACAAGAAAAATTCTATCATAAGGTTAAATAATTTAATTAATTGAGTTTACCAACTGTCTAATTAATTATAAGGGATAAATCAAAACTGATACTTAAATAAGTCAAAGAGAGGGATGGCTTAATCAAACAAATGTCCCAGCATATCCGTTTACTAAAAAGTATTAGTTGAAGATAGTGAAATGAATTTGAGCTGATATCGATAACTAATTCCCCCCAATATATTTATTCTAAGGCTGTTATAAGTGTAACAGAAAAAAAAAACGGAAAAGTTGATTGAAAGCATACATGCATATACGAAGAGGGACTCCAAAATAACCAGAATTTATTTTTGTCATTTTTTACTCCGTATTGTTATTCAATCCTACGTTAGTTACCATCAAATATTGTCCATGCGCATTGTTGCACTTGTCCAAATGCTCTTGCAACAGCCCAAACATTTCTGGAGCTTTTAAGGCCGGATGGCATTTAGAGTGTTTTCTTTGACTTCATCCAGGGTCACTGAATCACTGTTCTTTCAGACTTCTCTTCATCCGTGGAAATAAAAAAAGTTAGATGGAGCCGGATCGTGCGAGAAGGGTGGATGAGGCATAATCACCATGCTATTGTTTGGTAAAAACTGTCGAAACATGAAAAGCTGTGTGATCTGGAGCATTCACATAAACGTGCTCCATAACATGTTTATTTGTTAGAAAATAAGTCAATGGTCTATCGACGATCCTCATCAATTGCACATTTGATTTTGGCAATGTTTTTGTCACTTCTTCCTATCGAAGGTCACCCTGGGCCCGGCAAATCTTCAATTGACATGATGCCAGATTTGAACGGGAAAACCATCCGAATACCTGTGCCCTAAGCTATTAAAGGTTTTTCGAGGACTCCCAACGATTTAGGCTGCAGTTTTTCCAACAGAAAGCAAAATTTACACAATACACATTGTACTTTGTGTTCGGTCACCTCAATAATCACCAAAGTGATGAAACAGAAGCGCACACAATAAAACACAAGCAATCCACTTATTTGAGACTGTCGCCAGCTCACTAACAATCTCGTGACTCCCAACCAATACCACCTCCCACTAACAGCACATCTTATGACTACAAAGCATAAACACGCAAAAGTTCGATTCCGGTTATTTTTAGGTTTCCCTCATATATACATACGTATACATAAACATCCCTAATTAACTATAATTTCTTATAAATACAATTTGCTAATAATAAAATTAAAGAACTCATTTTGGGTGTTTGATTTAGCTAAGATTAAACAAATCAGCAAAGGAATTAAAATAATTGTTGTTTTAAGCAATTGGATTATTCTATTTTTTCAATGTGTATGTACGCATTAAATATCGGTAAATCAATTATTAATGGCATTATAAATTACTTCTTCATAAATATAATAAGCAATCTTAAAGCATGATAATAACTTGATCTATTATTATAACGAAATTTTGCATGTAATATTAATTCCAAAAGAAAGGAAGAAAGTTGTAACCCTCTTCTATAAAATCACATGAATTAAAATATAATATAGTACGATTTTCTAGATCTGACACTGCTTGAGTAACAAATATTTCATAAAGAAAAGAAAAATTAATTTTATGCAATAGTTGTTATCAACATGCAAATTATGTATGGTGACGCAGATTTTGCTTTCATTCAGCCTATTTCTTCATATATGTATATATATATATATATATATGATGTGTTTTTGAGCCAGAATCAGACTTAGTTTTAAAAAGGATCTTTATTTGATGAAATCTATACAAGTTCTGACGCTGAGAGGGAGAGAGAAAAAGAACCCACATTGAAATCTAAGTGTTTTACCACTCAAAAAACCGATGAGGTAAATATCGCGGCTTTTATGATTATACTTAAAAGTTAATGCTGACATATAGGGCTCTTATATCTAACGATCTGGAATTAGACATTGTTTATTGGCTAGGGCATATGTTAGGAAGAAATAAATGGGTGATTAGTTTGATACTTGAAGATGAAATGAAAAGATAAGTTGAGTGCTAGATAGGGAATTTAATTTTTAATCTAATTTAATTATCCTTACACACACACACACACATATATATATATATATATATATATATATATATATATTGACAAAACTTAACATAATTTGAAATTTTCATTTAACACAGTTTTAACTATTTCTTCTACTTAATTTTTCAAATTTTTTTGGTAAAATGGCGTATTATAGATGAAAATACACGTTTTTGGTATTCCAAAATAATACATTGCTATTTATATAGTACATTGTTACCTATCTATTTACTCTAGAAAATGCAAAGATTTTTTTCTTCCTATGGAATTGTTATCTACACGTTTGCGTCGAAGTAAAAAGATAACCTGAAAAAAATATAGTTTTCAATAATCACTTAGTATGTGTGTTGAAAAAATACAACATTGGTGATTAATTTAGTGTTTGATGTTGGAGAACATATAACAATTTCATCCTCAAGTTTGAATATTTTAATGACTAAAAATATTCAATTAAAATTAATGAGAAATAATAATTTACCTATTGATTTATTTTACCAGTATTAAAAACTTTCAAATACATACATGAACCTATAATTACTGTAACTGTCAATATAGTGTTTCGAAAATCATACGTTGTTTAGTTGATATAAAGAAAGCGTAACCAAAAAAAAAAAAATTCCTAAGTATAAGCAGACAATGATGCTAAGGATAGACTGAAAAAGGATTAACTGTGGAATGGACTAAGTCATCGATACAAGTGACCAGAATGGACACAGACCTTTTTTCTTTTGAAACGGGTGGAAACTCAATTTTTCCAGCAAATGATTTTTTTCGATTCTAAGCCGCATGCGATTTTCAGTGGCATTAACACTAGAAAAAAGTGCGGCTTAGATTCGAGTAAATATGGTAATTAATGATTATATGTATGAATATATATACATATACATCGTTATATACATATATATAATTATCGATATATAGATATACGAATAGATAGGTATAGATAAAATCCCACTAAAGATATAATAAACTATAATCATAGTCCTATGAGTAAGGATTTACTATTGATTTGCGGTTGCTATTCTACCTTTTCTGGTCTGTCTTATTATTTTCTTGCTGATTTGTTAGCATGAATTTAGAAAAATAAGAGAAAGTAAAGGAAAAAAATAGAGAAATCAAAGCTTTGTGACTTCATTTGAACGATTTGTTTTATTGTTGATCTTCAATAATTGATAATTTTGTTCACAGTTTTTGGAAAAGTCCAGGAAAAGCTGTCTACCCAATTCGTAGAGGTGACGGGTTATTGCAATTTAATGCTGCTTGACGCCTATGTGGGATCAGCTTAAATATGAAATTTCGGTGTCTAGATGACATGCTCAACTTCGACCACTGCGGGAGACCGTGCGTATGATGAACAATCTATACGACTACCGATGGTTCATTAATTATTTATTTATATATAAATAATTTTGAATAATGAATAATTTATCTTAAACTATTTTGTTGGTAACATCAATTATTTGATAGTTCTTATACTTAATGGTGTCTTGCCAAACAGACTTATTGCTTTAAATATTAAACATGTCAATAAAACTGTAGTTGTTTAGAAGTGTCTTCCAAAAAACCGCCTCAACACATTTTCCAATATATATGTGTGTTTATATATCCTGATATACCTGTAATACTAATACACATATTATACATTCTCAAGGAAGTTTTAAAAAGAAAAAAAATGAAGGAACATTTAAAAATAAAAGATTAATAGCACAGAGACACAATTTTAAGAATTTTATGAATTGTTTCGTGATATTAGTCAAAAGCAGATTCTTAATCTTAGTCAGTCATTCTTAGGCAACAAGTTTGGTTTTGGAAATTTTAATTAAGTTATAAAGAAGGGTTAAGTATCATAACTTTCATATCTATATAAAGTATTTTAAGAAATATATATTCAAATGCTCTCTTATCTAGTATGAAAAATCAAATAAATGTTATTATTTATGTATTATTATACATTTTTTTTTATTCAATAGTATTCACTCAGGGTTTTTTTATATATATAAATAATACATCGTATTTTTAATTCCACATGCTGTTACCAGATTTTCGAGCTTTGGAGTTTCAATTATTCTTTATTCAGTTTATAAAATAATAGTAATTGGACTCAGAATGAAGCATAAAGTTCGTTCTACGTAACCACTATTTTTCTGCAAAACGCAGTGCTGAAATATTTTTCATGCTGAATGTTTCAAAATTAATTTTCATAAATGATCGCAATGAAACTTACATTAAAATTGAAAAGTTACAAAATATACATGTCACATCGGACATATTTTCGGAATGCATCACTCTTAATTTTTTTTATTTATCTGGTTTTTATAACAGAATTATTGAACTTTGAATGAATGAATTTTGGAACTACGAGTATGACATAAAAGATAAGCCTTATTTTTTTCTAATATTTATTTTTGCTATAATGTTTATTTCTTACATTTAAAGTTTTCTTTAAAATTGAATGGAAGATTCCAAGTCTTGTGATTTTTTTTTCCATAAATTTTTTATTTATGTTTTTTTTATTTCATTAATTTATATACCAGTTCCAACTAGTATCAAAATGCTAACCTTATAGCGCGTAGTCAATTTCTTAAATATTACGAAGTGAGATTATTTACAATATCATACTCAAATTATAACTAATTTTATAATATGTTATTAAAATCAATATTTGTCAATACATTTTGAATGCTTATATAGTTTTAATGGATGCCACAAAAATATGGTAATACTGAAATTAATAGCATGCTAATTTGTGATGGAAATTCATTATAAAGGAGGGAAAAAAGTAGCAAATTATATACTTCAAATTTACTTGCTAAAGGTATTTTTGTACTTAGAATTTTAAAAGAAAAAATATTCGAAAATGTTTAAAAATTAATACAATGTTTTGACTTTGTGATACTAGAAATCTTAAACAGAGAACGTTTTGAAACAAAAAGTATTTAACATTTATTTCATATTTTCTGAATTTGAAAATAATTAATTTCAAATGTGTTTTGACACATTCCAACTCTACAACTATTAAATCTTGAATAAAATAAGAATTTATAAACTCAAAGTTGCATAAAAAAAGTAACGAAGCAATAGTACATTTTTGCTCAGTTAAGTGCATCATTATTTCTTGAATGACTACATTAAATAAGACAATGAAAAGAAAAAGCAATTTTTATGTAAGAAATGTATTGATTTTATAAATTCCTAGACTCCTTCAAATAGATTGCAGTTCAAAGAATTTCAATAACTTCAATTCTAAATATATACCTTACTACTTGAAAAAATATGGATTGCTGAAGGCTTAGAAAGAAATCCGATTAGATTCCGAAATAAATGCAAAATTTTCCCGATGACTTACAGATTTATTCGAAGTGTATTTTCATTAATTACTTTTCTCAAAGATAATTACTTTTAGAAATTCAATACTTTCTTAGGATATCTGTGCTGAAATTTACTTTTAAAATTATAATTTTTTCACGCAGAGAGGTTTTTGTATGATAGGAAATTGAAAATTTCGAATAAATTTTTAATGTTGTCTCTTATTTCGAGAGATCCAAATTTGTACTCCAAGTAAAAAAAAAGAATTAAGTTATGCCAATATGTTTCCAATGGGTATTATATTGGTAATATAAATTCAACATGTTAAGGTTTTATTGTGTTTAATGAAATATTGGAAATATATATATATATATATATATATATATATATATGTCATGATTTTAAAGACAGAATCAGATTAAAGTTTAAAAAGAAAGGTGTTTATTCGATCATGTCTACATCAGTTCTGACGCTAAAGGCAGAGAGGAAAAAGCACGCCATGGTGGGGGTTCCACGTGAAAAACATCTGGTGAATGTCACTGCTTTGAAGATGGTGTTTGCAAGTTAATGCTGACATATGTTGACTATTAAATCTAACGATCTAGAATTAGACATGTTTATTGGCTAGGCCATATGTTCCGAAGAAGTAAATAGGTGATTAGTTTGATACTTGAATATGGGGACTGAGACAGATGAGTCAAGTGCTAGATAGGGAATTTA
The DNA here is from genome assembly GCA_019973935.1 of Trichonephila clavipes. Taxonomy (NCBI): domain Eukaryota; kingdom Metazoa; phylum Arthropoda; class Arachnida; order Araneae; family Nephilidae; genus Trichonephila; species Trichonephila clavipes. Next base: position 1,699,693 of record BMAU01021435.1, read on the forward strand.
ATTTTTAATCTAATTTAATTATTCTTACATATATATATAAAGAGAGAGAGAGAGAAATGTATGTTGGCGTAAACAACATCTGAAATCCATTTTTATAGAACAAGTTTTAAAAAAAATATTTAACCCATAAGAGGAACAGATTATTCTCAATATCAACAAACTTTCCAACTCTTCCCAATATCTTCCTTTTTTCTCTTACTTTTACTTTTAGTAGATATTTGTAGTAAAAAATTAAAGCAAATACTTAAATTAAAATAATACTTAAAATTAAGCAAGACTTATTTTCTCGTTTCGTCATGTAGGATAGTATATTTATAACGAGCAATTACAATAAAATAGCATAGCACTTCGAGAATGACTGCTGAAAAAACTTGCTTTTTTCGAAATGGACGTCACATCTGAGTTACATTACAAAACACTTCACATACATATACAAGGTGAGCCAAAGTTTCGTTTAAACTTTAAAAATTCATAAAAGAAGGAAGAAAAGATGATAAAGGAATTCAGTTTGCAAGAAAGTGATCCCATGAAATTCGGATTTTTTTAGTGGCAGAAGCATTTTTAGCTAAAAGTGTCACTGCCAATCCGAAGACAATGTGCAGGACAAAGAAACACTCCATTAATTTATTCTTTCAATGGCAATTGTTCAACATACCTCCAGAACATTGTCTGACACAACTAAGGCGACCATGACACCTTTCAACTTCTACCAATCAATCTGCCCTCACCAAAAGTAATTAATTAAAAAGAATTGTTTTGCTGGATCGACATAGAATGGAGGTGTGCCATTCTGCATGAAGTTTATTACATCTCTATGATTTAATGCGGGTACACTAAAATATTTTGCTGCTAAGAATTTGGACCTTTTCTTACAAACCACACTTCTTTATCATCTTTTCTTCTTGTTTGTGAATTTTTAAAGATTAAACGAACTTTTGGCGCACCCTGTATATAATTAGTAGAAATAAGTGGAATTCGCACTTTTTTATAGTACTATTTTTTCTTCAACAGCAATTTAGAACAAAATTATTAGTTTAAAAATGATTGAATTTGCTTAGAAAATAATTACATTTATAATCGACTATCAATGAATTTCTTTAAATGCTTATTTATTTAGTTCATGAAATGATTCTCTTTGATCCAAACATATCCTCTTAATATTTGTTCTCTCGGTTAATATCTATATTTCAGTGAAACTGATGATTTGAATTTAAATTTTGGTAAGATATGAATTTTTTTCGGGAATTATTCAGCATCTAGTTAAATCAACCACTTTAAAATAATCTTGAATAAACTGAAACTCAATATATATATATAAATTACTTCAGTGTTATTATCCCCTTTAAAGCGCGATAATATTTTCTTTGTAGTTGCTTCTGAAAATGATGATGTTAACAAATAATTCATTATTTCGCTTTTCGTAATTAATTGTTTCGAAGTACATTTGGGATTTCCCTCAGAAGTCCGTCATTGTAAATGAAGAGCCTGCAGCGTATAAAATGATATCCCTACTTTGAATTTATCAAGACAAAAGATTTGTTAAGATCATATGATGTTGAATATATTATCTATCCTCAAAGCATCATTGGTACAGCTCTTAAGTGTTAAAAACATGAAATACTTGATGATGAAAGACTGTGATTGATTGGATTGTTAGGTTCCTTTTGTATTGCAATCAAATAAAATGCAGTTGATGATTTCCTCACCACATAAGTGCGTTTAAATATGAAAAGAAAGTGATCCTTCGTTGATTTAACTTTAATAAACATCAGAATGTAATGGTTTGTTTTTAGATTACATGCAAATTTCTTGAGACAACGATTGATAAGACAAATAATTAACTAACAAACAATTCTTGATAGTAAATTTCGTAAAATTTAACAGTTAGGTTTATCTCGTAATTATGATATGAGATGATGATATGATATATATGAGAGAATGAATGTTCTACTTTAAAATCCATGTATTTTAAACAATTTTTACCTTTTTTGTTTTCCTATGTATGCAATTTTATAAAAGACCACATATTTTCTTCGTCTTATTAATTGTACTATGCAATTTTTTCTAAGGTATTGCTTTTTTTGAGAATATTTTCGTACATTTTTCTTGATCCAATAAGACAAAAGGATAGGGGTTAATTAAAAGGTTCTAAATAATAAGGATTAAGTGCATATTGGATATGTATCCCAATTTATAATTCATTTTAAATAAGTCACAAATGTATGCTTTTAAAAATTATCTAATGGTACTTAAAATACACAGCAGTGAATGTTATTCATGTAGATATAAGGCAATTAAAAGATGAGAGGAGTAACTAGAATAAATATCAAGTCTTTACTAAATGTTTCAATAAAACAATGCTATTAGCAGGATTGATTGTACTTTCAAACACACCCTATATATTCTATCAAAAGGGAAAACAAGATTTATAAAAAAAAAATTGTCTAAGTGCATTCATCTGCTGGAAGATATATCTGTATTATCCGCATGAATATTTAAGTTTATATCTGCATTTTCTGCATGAATATATATGAGTTTATATCTGTATGAATATAATGCATTTCTAATGCATGATATTTGGTTTGTGCATTTGAAATATTGGATTTTTTATATATATATTTGAAAGTTTGTCTTCCTGTTTTCGTAATGTTTTTTTTTTCATAGCCTCGTTTATGGTAGTTTTGTCGAATGTAAAAATCACATTTCATCAAAGTCTTTTTTCAAAAGTTTTCCGTTTTGTTATTTGTTTTGAATTTCGAGAGTATATGAATTCAACCGATATTCCTGTTACTTTTGTATGGATATAAAAATTTGGTAACAACGTTTCCATGGTTTCACGCAATATGAACCTGGTTTTTGTGGAGTATACTGTTAACGATCTAAATGCGCAGCATTGGTTTGAAATATTTTGGTATTTTAAAGTTTCCTTACAAAATGAAGCGCATGGAAAACCGAAAAGTCTGAACAAATTTTCTTAAAAGTGACGTTTTGAAGCTTGAATGGAAAGAAATCTAACTGTATGTACTAGGGAACTAGCTACCAGAATGAAAGTTAATCATACAACAATGTTGCAACACCCTTTGGAAATAGGCAAGCAAAAAAATGGATAAGAAGTACCGAACATATACTAACCGAGTTAAATAAGCTGGATCGATTGAACTTATTCTCATAATTACAGCAGAAAAGTACTACCAGTACACACACACATTAATAAAATGAATGAAAAATTTAAAATTATGTGTTCATCCCTTGTTATTTAGCATGATCCAATACTTCTGCACGGCAACGCTCAACTGCTTACTTCGTACAAAATAAATAAATTACAAGATGGAAAAAAGGTATAATTAAAAGATAGAAATGTAAATGGCGCTACTTGTAACGGAAGTGTTACCAAACGAAGTACTGTATTATCGTCAGAGAGAGTTTGGAATTGAATGAGTTAGCGTTACCCGTCTCGCTGTCTAATCCTGGACTATGTAACTTTACTAATTTTCACTTATTTCCACTAAATGTTTACCCTGTATTGTGTCTAAATCTCTATCCATTGTAACTGTGTTATCTTATGTCATTAAAATATTTTAACTACCGCGAGATCTTGTTCATTATTTTGGTTTACCCAGTAATGTCGTAAGAGACTGTTACAAGATGAATTAAAATATGAAATTTTACATCTCTCAGCAAGTTCACCGGATCTTTCTCCAACCAACTTCGATTTTTATGTTTGGAAGTCTTTATAGGCTAAACAGTATAAGAATGGAGACAGTTTGAAATATTCCACATCAGAATTTATTGATTATTTAGATAAATAAAATAAAATGAAGAACTCTCGAAACTCTTCTGAAATAAACCGAAGTGTCTTATAAAACGTTTATATAAATATGACTTTTTTTTCTTCTAAAATTTTAACAATATTAGCTATTGTTATTCACCCTTCAAATAATAACACGACCAAATTAACCGTGTTATACATGTATTTATTTTCACCCGTGAGAGCTCAATGCATAATATATTACCATTTGTCGAAAAATATTTTGTTTCTCTTTGAAAATTAGGAAAATCTTGTTCTCGTTTAATTTGTTGTGGAAATTAGGGAAAACAATTAACACAAACATCTTCAAGGTCAATATGCCAGTAAAGATCAGTTAAAGAAAACGTATTGCCAACGGATGTAAGAATCCCCCTCCCCCCCCCAGCTTTTAATGAATGGTTGGTTTACTAATGCAAATTTTCTAAATAAAATAACACAATTGTATAGTGTTCGACATTTTTATTAATACCTGCTGCTCACATATTATAGCAAAATAAGATGAATTTCTAATAACTTACATGATAACTAAATTTAAAAGTAACTGGCCAGAACCAATTGAATTAACACTTTCAATTATAAAGTTGAAGGAAAATGAAAAGGGGGGATTTTGATTAAGTAAATAACTAACACATGAATGTTGGTAAATGTTGCCAGTGTTAAAGAAAATCTCTCTAGGAGTTCCCTTGTACCAACAACACGCGTTAGAATCTATTTTGTAAATATACCGAAACTTTGCAATTGTCGATTTCTTAGGATTTCGTTGTTTCTGATTTTGATCAACATTTTAAGCAGATTTATGCTTTATATCACTAAAAGTTAATCATCGTCATACTTAGTTTTAGTAAACAACGCAAATCTGAAAATATCTCTTCTTGTAACATTAGAATATTTCTATAATATTTTATAGAATCATTTTATACTTTTATTAAAATAAATAAGTATCCAAAAAAACCTTGCAAAAAATCTAGTTGCATCACTATCTAATCATTATCTATTTATAACCACATTACTACAGAAGTTCAATAAATTAACATTTCAAACAACGTCAAAGAATTTATTAAGTTGCATTTTATTTGCTTTTGATGGAAAGAAACCAGCAAATCAGAACTTACGTACAATCATCTAATTACCATGCCTCATTTCTATGTTCAACATTCGAGAATATGATGCCATTTGGGTATCTAGGAGGTTGGCTAATTGATAATGGAAATGCGGCACTATTTTGATGTTCAGCTACTTTGATTTATGTCAGCTAATAAAAACTTATATTACTTGATTCCCCTCCAGAACGAGAAATCGATTCGGGACAATCCATGTGGAATAAATTCAATACAGACGTAATCCTGAGGAAGGAATTCATGATATCCTACATCCAGCTTTCACTTCAGCATTGATATCTAAACATGATACACTAATGGAAGGGGAAGTAAAGTTTAATTTCCTCTGGCCTATCTCTTTGGACTTCGATACCCAAGGGTTATAGATGTGAAGCAGAACTATTTAAATAGCCTGCAATCCTTAAATGGATTAAAAATCATCCATGCTAGATCTTTCGTACCAGTATTTCGTTTGAATGAAATCCCTTTTTTCTGTGAAGGAGTCTTTTAAAATAGCTTTTAGCCCTTTTTAATAAGCAAAAATTGCTTTTTCAATTTTAACTCTTGCTTTTGGGGTAAAGTTATGCTTCTTTGTCGCATAATATAAGATTAATCAGAATATTTATGTCGCAAATGTACCATATATTTTTCATAATTAGGTATCAATATTAATTAGATTCATTTCAACTAAAATTGCGTAATTAAAGTCGCTGAAAAGTATTTAAAAGGAAAGGTTATTTAATGTTATTTAATGTAATTCGAATCTGAGTCGTCATCGATTCTAAACTGCACCTCAAACTCTCAACACGTTTTTCCAAAAAACAAATAGTGCAAAATAGTTTTTATCAATGTTACATATTTAAGAAATTGAAAACATTTAAGTTAGAGCTAATAAGAAGTGAATAATCAACCTATTTTGCCAACATTAAAAAGTTTTAAATACATAGAAGAATCTGAAGTGGCCCTAACTATCAGTATCAGGTTCATTTCCCTTCAACCAACGAGTTCTTTCGCTTTCCATTCAAAGCCGCATCCCATTTTCAGGAGTATCAACATTGAAAAAAAAAGTTCGGCTTGGATTCGAAGAAATATGGTTTTTACGAATGTATGGTATGAAAAGTTTTTGTGCTCTGTCTCGACCCATGTAAAATTTTAATATTTACAAATTTAAGCTTTCTATGGAAATATATAATTGTATTTTTTATATACAGAATATTATATACGTATATACAGAAGCAAAGTTTTCTTAAAAGCCTAGAAAAAAATCTAAACATAATAATTAGAAACTTTATCTAGCTTTATTTAAATTTTACCATCTTATATATAAATAAAGTTTTTAAAATATTATAAAATATTAGATAAAGATTTAAATTCTAAAACTTAATTGTGATGTCATACGATAAGATTTTGTATTACGTTTTATTCATTATGTAAAATTTTTACAGTTTTTTTGGCTTTATTTAATTTTACAGAAATAAAAATGCTAGTATATATGTTTTACAAGCTAAACAAATTAAAGTTTAAATAGTTCTCATAAAAAAAAAGTTAAATCTCTGATAAAAAGGGTAAAAGTAAACATTTTAATTTTAGTAAAATTGAAACCAAACTATACATGTGACGCACAGTTTTGATTTCAGAGGGGAAACATTTATTTTATTAACTCTTACATGTTTTCCTGACAACCAATATTCTTATAAAGCGCATGTTTTATATGTTTTATTCGTTTAGGAAATAGTAAAAACATGCAAAACTGTAGTGAGGAAAATACATTTAACATTTTATGTCTATAAAACCATATAAAAACATTTAAATGGAAAAAATGGTTTAAACATTCCATAAAAATTTATTTACCATGATCCTCAAAAATGCGTATATTTTAACCTTAACATTTACGGCATTTAGAATTGAAAATGTGAGCATAGGAATAGATCTTGAATTTTTTAGCCACTTAAGGTATCCGACTACCGTCGGAACCGTGATTTAAAAAAAAGCGCATAAATGGATAATTTTCATGATATTTTGTGTCTCTCAGATTAAAATACATGCATAAAATTGTTTTAAGGACATTTTGACAAAAAAAAATTATTTTAATATAATATTTTGGCAAAAAATTAACTTAGAATAATCTTTTTTTAAAATTTTCTCATTTTGTGAAAAATGCTTCTATTGTAATAATATTTTGCCTGTATATAGCTCGGATCTCTCTACAGAGGCTCAAATAGAATTTTTGAAAAATTCACATTATTTTCAGAGTTACCAGCAATCAAAATAATTATATGCGTTTTTTTTCTTAAAATTGCTCCCTCCTAGTTGAGCCTCTGAACGGAGGTCTGAGCCTATATACAGGCAAAATATTATTATAATAGAAGCATTTTTCGCAGAAAGAGAATATTTTGAAAATTGGTCATTCTATGTTCATTTTTTGTCAAAATTTTGTACTTAAATTTTTTTTATTGTCATACTATTCTTAAAACAATTTTATATACACTTTCTAATCTAAATTACACTAAATATAAAAAATATTATCAACTTATACGCTTTTGCGAAATCACGGTTCCGAACGTTGTCGGATATTAATTCTTTATTTTTAATGCATTTTTTCTTCAAATTAAAATTCCACTGCTTAAAGAAAGTAGTATTAAAACGTGAGCATAAAGTGCATTTTCAGATTTCTGTATGACATTCACCCAATTATATCTACAACGAAGTCCTAGTGAACTTAAATAGTGAAGTCTCTTCATTTTCCAAACTGTACACGTATGATATCAACAACAGTTTAACTTTAAAAATGAGACTAATATTTTATGAGAGTAGTGTTATTTAAATAACTGTTACATTTGTCAAGTTGTTGTTAGCAATTAAACTTTTATTGTTTCTTTTTAAATAGCTAGGTGAATAGATTTTAAATTAAATTTTTTTTAAAAATATTAACAAATCAAACTGAAAAGAATAATTTGTAGTTTAAAAATAAAATTGGAAGTTAACGTAAAGGAAATGATTGGATACTTTCTAAATTTAAGGTTACACAATTAGATTTATTAAATTTCTCTTGATGAGTTGGTCTAATTATTAATAATTTAAATAAATTTTGTATTCTTAAGATTTATTTCGAAAATGAATACTGATAAATGAATTGAACTTATCTTTGAGTAATTGATATAATGATTCAAATAGTAAATAGCTTATTTTTACTAAAACTTTCGTTCACCGGAAACATAAATATAGAAAGGTGATATTTAATATCATCTATTATTATGAAAATAACTTTTGAACCGAAATACACATTCAACATTACCGAATACGCTCGTGACTTTTTTAGAGTTAAAGAAAAGATTTTTGTTTCAGATATTATTTAAATGAAAGTTATTAGTTAAATTATGCAATTAAATCATACGGAGGTGCTTTTTCAATATAAAACAATAAAATCAATGTTTAAACTACTTTAATTTCCCTTTGTTCATATATTTTGCACAGTAAATAAATAAATTATTATAACTCTAATAACCATAATAAATTATTATTTGTTCCTTAAAGTAATAATTACCATCAGTATAAACAACAATCAAAAATCCGTATTTTACTAAACTTAATTTTCCATTTGGATGGAGAGCCATAAGTTTAAATGCCGGTTTTCCCGCCAAATTTAAGAAAACTAACTAATCTTGCATGAGCAAACTCCCTTGAAAGAAGTTATTTCAATATTTCTAATGTACACCATGAAAAGTAAAACTTTCAGATGAACTCAAATTATCGAAAAATATGATTTCGAAATTATCGAAATTCAACTTCATTTCACTCTTCCGACACTTTTTTGCCAACCTCTTTCATGAAAATTCACTTCATATTTCTTGTAATAAGTCAGTTTTCCTTATTAGTTTTCCACCGACGTATTCACCAATGAAAGCACTCGATTTCCAGAAAATGCTTTTTATCGGAAAAAAGAAAATATGGTACTTATCCTGGATGTGTGTACATTTCCTCTGTCCTGAAGTGGTTTAATATATTTAGGGTAAGTGGATAGGTTCCTCATTTTATTACCGCTCAGAAGATTTTTACATGTTTTATTCCGACTAATGGAACAAACATATACCTCAGATATAAAGCAAGTGTGTATAGTTATTATTTGAAATATATTTTCATATTTTCAACAATAATGAATTATTTATTAAGCAATAAAATATTAATTTGGTTAACTGTCAAGCTTTGAAGTCATTTTCAACAATGAATTTCCCTACCTATAGTGGAGCTGAGGCACGTTAATTCTGCGGAGGCTCAAAGTCTTTCTGTTGGTGCAAAGTTAGGAGGAGGTACCAGTTTAAATGTCGCCCTCATCACTTGACCTAGGCTTGAAATTATGAGGTCCGTCACCAAAAACCCTTTTTCCTTTTATAGTGCGACTTTAATAAACTCTAACTCTCACTAACTCAGTATTGATTTTATTTGGATCCAATTTTTTCAATTAATATTCAAGGAATAAATTAATAATTTAAGAATAATTTTTCAAAATTGCGCTTTTTCATAAATTTTATTAAAACATTTATCATTCTATTAATTTAAACTAATGATTATCCTTGCCCGAGTTGTAATCAATATTCCAAGTTGTCTTAACTTTATGGTATTGATTTTATCAAAAATTATACAGTATTGTCAAGAATTTGTTTACGGTATGAATAGGTATTTCTTCAGTATGCTCAACGAACAACTTATTTACCCCATTTTAATTTCTTTCAAATAATTATATTTTCTTTATATGAATTTTAAATCGTTATGAAATGTTTGCTTTCAGAATGACAAACTTATTTAAATAAAATTTATAAATGTAGATGTACTTTTTATAAAATAATAAAAAGCATAATTTCATCAAATTTTTTATAAAGCCTCATTTTTTGCATAATCTAAAAATATTTATTGGATGCAATAACTACTTCCAAATTTATTTTGTTTTTACAAAATATAAATTTTATTTAATTTTATGTTTTACTGTAAACACTAAAATTACTTGGCATATATTGTTTTAATTTTTGAACTAAAAATGCAAAGATAGCTTAAATAAAGTATGTTGTTCAAAGCAAAGAAAATATTGAAAATATTGAATTTATAATCTTTAAATGTAAACTGAAGCAGAACAAAAGAAGCATCATCAATTGCAATTTTTTCTTGAAAATAAATATTTCAGGATGTGGTACAAAATTTTATGCAAAAATGATGTAGATAAAATAAATGTTTTAACTTTTTATGTATATAATTAATAACCACATTGTGCATCTTAACTTCTAAGTAAGTACTCTGCATTTGATATCAGTTATTAAAAATAACTATTTTTAGTATCTTTTTTACTAAAACTGTTGTTTAAGAATTTCAAAGTTCAAAATTAAATAACCTATATTTGAAGTATTAATTGCATTTGTTGAAATAATGTAATAATTACTAATTTCTTAAGAAATTAATTCTTCAAATTTTATATAAGATCGGGTTAATCTTTCAAAAAATAAAATACAGTTAAATGTTAAAATTAGTAGATTAAAGGCTCGTACACATCATAAAATACGGAATCCAAAAGTCGTACAAGTACAGTAATATCTCGACTTACGCGAATTCGGAATTACACGATTTCCAAATCTTGTCGATTCGTCGTTTTATCTATATATTTATTTATTTCATTACTGAAATTCCGGCGGAATTAGTACCAGAACCTGATGAAATTAACAATTTGGTTGTAGATGGTGCCAATCTTACCAGTCAAATAAATTTAGAAGTGGATATTGATGACGTTCAAGAACTTCTGAGTTTCCGCAATCAGGAGCTAAAAATTGATGAGCTCATAGAAATACCTGAGCAAGAGCAAGACATGTAGGAACTCGAGTCTTTCAATCAGAAGATCTAATGATGATTGGTAACTTCACAGAAAGTCTCGATTTAATTGAAAAAGTATTAAAATATCTGTAAAAAACATACTCCAATGAATTGGATATTTTTTCAACAAACAAGGAATACAAAAAATCATTGTGACATTTGAGATAAATAACGGTAGCGTGTTATTGATTAATATAAATATTTAGTTTATTTGCGTCACAGCTATTATTCACAGAATTGTACATTGAAGTTATTAAACTTATTAAAAGAATATTAGAGTTCAAACAGTGGTTTGTGAGAGGAGAGATCCCTTCGGCGACCGCTCCCTGGAAAGTTCAGATTATCACTTCCCTCTCTGCTCGGGGATCAGGGGCCGGCGCCCCCCCCAGCATCCCGTCTCATCCTGCTGGTTGGCGGGAATAAAGGTTCCTCGAGATCAAGGGGTTGCAGGGGAGGTCCAAGGTGGACCACGCAACAACCCCGACTGCAGCTACAGGATGCAAGTGTGATGATCATTTATCCAAAAAAGAAAGCCGATCACAGCTGCGAGAAGAGACATTACAGCATGTTAAGAGGAAATATTTAGGAAGGAAATATATCTTTGAGCCGCCAGACTACTTGTTAGACTTTATTAAACCTCCTACATAAAGAAAACTTTGATTTTCGATTTGTATTTGTGTTATTGAAGATTTTATTAAACATTTTTTGTTCTAAATTATTATTTTCTTTCACCTCCGATACCAACTATAAATATTCTACATGTATTTATATGCGAAATTATACACCGACTTATGCGATTATCCCTCCGTCCCACCTATCGAGTAAGTTCAGGCTATTACTGTAATTGTATAATGTTTAAAGGGAAAAAAAGTTGATAATTATTTGCAGATGTAAAAAAATGTTTCCATACTAAAGAAAAAACATTTGCTTAGTAAACTAAATGCATTGTTTGTTAACATAATTATTCTGTACATCCTTCTTAAAATCTCATTACGAATAATCGTGGTTGCCCGAAATGCAAGAATAAGTTAAATCAAGTCAAATGAAATAAATTGGATTAATAATGCAAGCACATCATTCAGTAAATTTTGATATCATTATATATGATTATGTTGATTATGTAATGTGAATTATGTCCAGATTAAATCTGCAGTTAATATTCTAATTCGATGACATTAGATTTAATCCCCTCATTACAACGCGTCCAAAAAGATAAATGGAGCAATAGAATATGTTTAAATTACGATACATCAATATTACTAATGCTTTCCTAAACACTTGTAAGTCATAATTGTTCGCGTTCACATAACATATTGATTATAGTTGTAATAGTTTAATGCAATGAATTATAAAATCTAACTGAATCAGATTTTAGTATGAAAATTATTTGCGGATGCAAATGGTAACAAGAATTATTTTTACATATCTAGTGAGTTAAGATTTTCAAGTTGAACACACACACCGTGGGACAAATGTTTGAGAAATTATTTTTAATCACTTGAGCAGATAAATTATTATTTTAATGATCATTAAGTTAATGAGTCTGACTCAAGCAAAGGCAAAAAAAAAATTGTTTTGGAATGTCATTTTTTTGGATTTGTCTTAAAGTTTAAAATTATTTGTATAATCAGTATTAATCTCCTTTCATTCTCCCAAATTTATTCGAATAAAAATTTAAAACAGCTTGCATATAAGATAACAGAATAGAATTTATAATGTACTAACAAGCGTCTGATTATTGAACCATTTACTTCTATATTTTTTAAAGTGAAAATTTGAATTAACTGCAAATTTGAAACATACAGAGAGCTCCCACAGAAAACCTTATCTTTCAATTCCGCGGTCTACAAAATAAGTCTTTGCACGCACTTATACTGATTTGTAATTTTTGCTTTCCACATATAAACCTTCAGCACTCATTAAAATGTTGTCAAATACTTTAAGAGTAATTAATATAGAAGAGAAAATATTTAACTAATCTGAATATACGTTAATATATTAGTTGGATAATAATTTATCTGGATTTCTTCTAAAAATTGTGAATCTGAGCATAAAACAATTTAGTATTGGAAGGATGATTTATATGTTATTACTGGATTAAGCCTAAAATTAATGATCAACATCTCGGGGGTAAGAATAATGCATTTAATAACATAAAATATCACAATTACAAAAGGTATGTATTTCAAAACTTTACAAGACAAATGCAATTAAACATTTAGAGGAACATATTCAAGTAAATTTTATTCAAATATAGTCCAGGATTGCACGGCAAGGTGGAATATCCTAACCGGTTAGGATCTAGGCTATAAAAATAGTGGTTTTCAAGTTCACAATACTGTTACGCATGTGTCCATTACGTAGCGATATCTATATTCCATTCTGGGAAATATAGAATGCGTTATAGTATGATGATACCTAAGTGTTGTTATATAAAAATCGTTTAAAAATTTTACAAATAAATTACAATATAAAATCCTAATTATCAAGATTAATTAATATGTAGATTCCAAAATTTGTGAATCTAATATCCTAAAACGCAAACATATAAATTTTATTTTACAGGTGTGAGTTTCAGAATATCTTTATCTGTACTTTATGAGAAATAATAACCTATTAAAGCGAATTTCGCAAAAACTTCTATTTTTTCTTTATTTGTATGAAGTTTATATTTACCTGATGAGTAAATTTCCCTATTTTAATAGTTCTTCATATTTTTAAAATTTTTTAAAGTAAAAATAACATTTTTGAAAAAGACTTAATTGCTTATTTTTATTATAAAATATAATCTCAAATTCAAAGGATTTCCAAAATTCAAATTTCAAAAAGAACTAAAATGAATTCAAAGCACATTAATTAAATTATTTTTATCCACTTAATATACGTTCAACTGAAGCAAAAACTGGCTTTTATAAGCAAATAATATTTATTTCGAAATTTTTAGTAATATTATTGAAACACAAATGATGACAGGGTGCTTCCCAATGTAAATACATGATTCTCATAAAATTATATTTTTTACGGGATTGTTGTAAAAATTTAATTTCAATTTGATAAATCCTGCTCAGTTATAATTTTTCATTAATTGTGACCTTTTTAAAAAATCATAAAAATAAAAAAAGATTAAAACTTTTCTCAACATCTGTCAACAGTTATTACGCAAAGGATTTAAAAATCCTTAGGAAAGAAATATTTTTTTTACACATGAATTATCTGCTCCTTTCACGTGTAACAAAAATAGTATTATAGAACATGAGCCTACAGTAAAAAATAATATAATATTACACTTCGCAATATAATTAGTTAAGTAAATTCTATGCGTATCAGCGTGAAATTGAATTATGCTAATTGCAGATAACATGACAGCTTTATATATTTGTCTTATTTATGGCTTAATGAAAAAAAAAATATTTACTTTAATTGTCAACGTATTAAAAAATTTTCTTTTCGCTTTAAAGTAATAAATAAAACAGAAATTTACTTTTAATGTCACTAAGACTCCACGTTTAAGCTTTAACTGATTAATTATATCTTATTCATGTGAATAATTAATGTATTAAATTATTCACATTCATATACACAAACTCTTTTAAGCAAAACAGGACATTTCATCTTTCTAGCAATTAGGTTTTAATGTGATAAATCAACACTAAAGATCATGAAAACTAGAAAATAAGTAAGTTTGCATATTTAAAACTTAAATTTTTTTAATAAATTTATGCTAAATAGTTTAAAATTTTTTTTACTAATTATAATCCTTTTAAGGGTTACACATACGTATTTACTTAATTTTTATTTGGATGCTTTATGTGATTTACATATACTTTTTTTATACTAAGGTTTTCCCCTTCAATTTTATATAAGGTTTTATATCACACACACAGACAAATACTTTCTGTACTAATTGCAACTTCGAAAAGTTAATTAAATATTATTAAAATCTACTCGTTTGAGAAGTTATATTATTATACATAACATCAGAATCATTATAAAACGCATATATTGGTATTCCCGAAAAGAAATACCCGAGAAGCAAATGTTCAGGTTTACATTGTGTTTTCTACAATTTATTTCAACATGCTGCGGTGTGAAGAATTATCCGAATGTGATATGAAAAAAAAACTTTTTGTAAAAATTCTCATAAATTTGAAAGAGAATTAGCTAGATTAATGAAGTGTTCAAAAATTGTCCTTCACAAAATCCTAATTAGAAGAGATAATTTAAACAAAAAAAAAGAAGATTCGAAAAGAATGGGATTTTGGTGGCATACGGAACGATTGGCGAATTCTTAGACTATCAGTTAAAAAAGTATTTCAACTTATGGAGTTTCAAAAGGTTTCTGCAAAAGAACTACACGGGTCACAGTTAGGAAGAATATTAAATTAATTACTGATACATAATTTTTGAAAATGACGAAATCAACCAAGATATTGAAACATTATCTAGAGGAGAGACTGAATTTGATTTAAAAATGTCGCTTCTTGGAACAACGAGTGGAAAT
Source organism: Trichonephila clavipes (assembly GCA_019973935.1). Classification (NCBI taxonomy): domain Eukaryota; kingdom Metazoa; phylum Arthropoda; class Arachnida; order Araneae; family Nephilidae; genus Trichonephila; species Trichonephila clavipes. Next base: position 1,714,952 of record BMAU01021435.1, read on the forward strand.
AAATTATATTTTCGGAGGATGTTTAAATCAACAGATGAAAAAAGGATTAGTAAAAGTATTCGGAGCCTTTACTTAAGATGAATTGAAAGATTTACAGTGAATTTCAGGAGGTATGGACGCAATTGGATAACTGGATATTTCAGATGAACAATACTGTCTACCATTCATCTAAATACATCCAGGGACAGTTTAAAATAATAAGAGTTGACGTTTTTCCATTGCCACTTCAACTTTTGGAAAACCTTTAGGTTATAATATTTTGTAAAATTTAAGCTAAAAACAGACAATTTGCATCTTTCAATAAATTGGAAGCAGCAATGGCACAACAAGACTTATTTTTAAAGAAATTGTGTAATTACTGTAATAAAGAAATTGTGTAATTACTGTAATGAAGAAATTGTGTAATTACTGTAATAAGGAAATTGTAATATATTTTATGTATTCAACTATTATAAACAGAACCTTTATTTATTTCATATTTTCCATAATTAAAGGGATCTTATAATTTCTTAGTATTCTATATGCATATATGAGTTTCTGATGTTTAAAATAATTACGACGCTTTTAAAACAATTGCAACTTACCAATAAGCTTATTATTAAATATACGAAGTTTGTTTGGTAAGTTGCCTCTTGTTTCACAAAAAAAACTGAACTGTTATCAGTATTTTCAAAATATAAAATAAAACTATATTCTATTAAGTTTTCGCATTATAATATGTGCAAATAAACAGAAACGGACCATATTAACTCTTCATAATTAATTTAAAACAGCGCTACTTATGTTTTACAACGAGAAAAATTTGCTGTATTTTTTATTACTTCAAAAAGCATTCGAACTTTCTTTTGACAAAATTTCACTACAAGTATACATCAGTTCATTTTTCTGATCATAGAAAAAACTTTTAGAATAATTAGTCAAATAATTCTAAAAAAGTTTGAAAAAAAGTTTCTGAAATGGCATGTCAGCTTCCTCAAATATTTTCTGTAGCAGTGAGAATGCTTTGTGTCTTAAAAAAAATTCAGATCTTAATTTCAATACTTATGCAATATTTACTCGTCTTTGTTTTTCTGAGTTTGTAATAAAATTTTTTAAAGAACACTATTTTAAGCATTTTAATCTTTTTATAATTTGGGGAAGATGTACACTGCCATAACTGATTAAACAGTTTTGAGATAGATAATTAAAAACCAACTAAATACCTCGTTGACTGACATTTTTTTTTTTGATTTTCACTCAGTACATATAGTTTTAAAATTGAATTTGTCCCCAGCTTATAACGAATTAGCCTTTTTTTCCTCTATAAATTATATTTCGTCTTTTTTCCAAAAGATTTTATTAATTACAAACTATTAATAAAATATTTTGTACCAAAATGTAATGCATTTATGTTCACAAAAAGCTTTTTTAAAAATTTTCTAAGCAGCATGCTTTTTATTACTAGAAATAAAAAGATGGGTTCGGATAAAAATTGATTTTTTAATATACTTATCACACACAAACTAATTTTCCCCCTAAAATCCTTTTAATGAAATAAATTACAATTGCATGTTAAAAACTACCTCGGAAAAATATACTTTGCCTTAATAAAACTAATAAATTATATATTCTTAAAATAAGTAATGATTTTGGATTTAAAATTCATTGGCGAATAGAGTATATCATGTCCCAAAACACAACTTAGGTAAAGGATTCTTCTTTCTAGAAAAATACATTTTAATTCACACTTTCAAATTTTATTGGTCAATTAGAGTATTTAATAGTTTTCAAAACACAATACATGAAAACAAACTAAATAACATTGTATGTTTATGATAAATTAGTTAAGCAGATATTATTCCTAAGACAAAAAAAAAAACTTAATGTCTTAAACATTACGCGATACCATTTTGCAGGTGACGATAATCATTAACATCATAGCACCACTCTAGATACTTTTTTCTATACTGAAATATTTCGGAATTGCATCCACAATGTTCTATTGCTAACAGAGGACAATTTTGTCGTCCATGGATACCCTTAAGAGGTCATAAATACTACAGCTGGAACAGAAGATGTCTGCGATGTGTCAATGATGTCATTCTTACAGTTCATACTAGTCGCACAATCAGATTTTGCCTCTCTGTCGTATTTATCTTACTCTTAAACATTTAACCGTTGCATGCATATTGTGCATGTAAACGTTTTGCGCTAGCTCCTTTTCACAGCACTATGCATATAGGTAAAGCCTTGGTCTATTTTTTAATTTGCATAACCTACATGGCGCAACCCAGTAATTCTAAGTGCTAACAAGCCAAGCATATTTAAAATGACTTAGTTTTCTACAGGATGGGGCAAATAAAAGTGGCCCGGAGAAACACGTCCAAGGAAAGGAGATAGTTCTCTACCCTTTTTATAGCAGATGTTGAAAATAACCACTGTTAAGGTATGCGACTACGTTCGGAACAGTGATTTTAAAAAAACACATAAATCGATAATTTTCATGATATTTAGTGTCATTCAGATTATAATACCTGCATAAAAAACTGTTTTAAAGACATTTTGCAAAAAAAATTTATGTAAATATAATATTTTGGCAAAAAATTAAGAATAATCTTTTTTCCAAATGTTCTCCTTTTGTGAAAAATAGTTCTATTATAATAATATTTTGCCTGCATATAGCTCAGACCTCTCTACAGAGGCTCAACTAGAATTTTGAAAAATTCACATTATTTTCAGAGTTACCACCCATTGAAATAATTATTCGCGTTTTTTTCTTAAAATTACTCCCCTTTGTTGTCGTAAAATATAAATAAACCAGCTTCTAAGTTATATATTTCAAAAATTCTAGTTGAGCCTCTGAACAGAGGTCTGAGCTATATACAGGCAAAATATTACTCTAATAGGAGCATTTTTCCCAAAAGGAGAACATTTGGAAAAAAGGTTATTCTAAGTTCATTTTTTGCCAAAATATTGTATTTAAATAACTTTTTTTTGTCAAAATGTCCTTAAAACAATTTTATGCATATATTCTAATCTAAGGGACACTAAATATCATGAAAAATATCCATTTATGTGCTTTTGAAAATCACGATTCCGAACGTGGTCGGATACCTTAAGGTTTTGGCACATTTGGGCCCTGGAAGACAGATGAAAGCTAGATTGCTGGAATTGCTGCAATCTCATCAGAAATTTTCAGCTGCAGTTCTTGAAGACAAAAATATAGGCACACACTGACAGATCAGGTAACTTAGGTGTCCAGCTACGGCCGAGATTAAACTGACATGTGCTAACAATTTTGTCAGGAGTAAATATCATGTCAATATGTTTCATCCGGCTCGGCAGGATGCATTAACAGTCGCATCATCCTGTTGGACGCAACTATACGCCTTTTCCTCTCCAACTAATGTTGCTACAAATGAATTACCACTGGTCAATCCCGCTGACTCAGCCCGCACTAAGATTCAAAACCCGTTTCGATTACTTGGTGTGCACGTCGCTTTCATGTCCAATGGTATCCACTTGTCCGGGCCACTCATACTTGTCATGAAGCTCCCCAGAAAAATATTAATTGAAATTTTAATATGTGTGTGGAAAGCTGTGAATGCTGGATCCGTTGTGGATAGTCTCCGTAATTTAGCTGTCTTAGTTTCAAATTGAGTCACTGATTCAAATTTTCACCCGGCTGAATGGCAGTTGCGTGGAATAAAGTTTGCTGCTATTAGTGAAATTAGTTTGAGCAATAAGAATTGAGCCGTAAGGATACAATGTATATATAAAATGGAACATAAAGATATCAATTTTAGTGTCGTCTTCGTTACCGGACCGTGGGTCAAAATTTCAAGTTTGGTCTACAGTATCACACCAACTCTCTTTGAATGTAAAAAATTCCAGCTAATGTTGTTTCCTTACAGTAATTTAAAAAAAAAATGTTTTAAAATTAATATCTTACGAATTATGATTTAAAAATACTGAAGGAGAAAATTTATTTTTACATTACAGCCTTTTCAATTAGATAAATTTAAATGGAAATAAATTCTAAATAAACAAGGATTAAATACAACATGCACAAAAGATTTTGAAGATTTTAAAACAATTTTCTTGCGATGATTATTTATTATTAAATGAAGAATAACTTAAGAAATAAAACAAATCTAAAAATTTCCATTATCTAGAATAAATAAATCTCTGTTTCAAAGAAAAGGTATAAACATAAATGATCTTATTTCTGATGCAAAATATTCAATTATGTAAAGCACTTGGAAAACATTTTTAAGCTACGAGCTACATCAAACCTAATACTACAGAAAAATAAATATAAATTTATACATCTTTATTTAAGAAAATGTATTGATTATGTAAAGATACATTATGCATTCCTCCATCCCTTGAATACTTGATTCGGTAAGATCAAAAAACAGTTAAAAATGCACATTTCCATTTGGAACAATCCTTGAAGCAGAAACAGCAGAAATAAAAATTTGATTTAAAGTTATCTATCTTCTGATATTTATGTTTTTTATTATTCCATTTTTACTCTCTTGTGTTCAAGTAAATAATTTATTCTACAAAAATTAAAGTACTATATAAATCCCGAAATAAAAAAGTTGTAAAACCTCGAATGGAGTTGGCCATTCTCATTTATATTAATAATTTGAATTGAGGTTTATTTACCCGATCATTTGTAAATATGCGTAAAAAATTATATGATTATCTTGTTAGAGACACAAATCAATTGCTTTTAGTATGCCTTATTTTAAAATCTGTCACACAAACGAAAGAGGTTTAATGCTATTAATATAAATTAGTATACAAAGGGAAAAAGTAATACACACGTAGATAGGCTAGACAAAGTTACCTTGTATGTTGTTCCAATGGTCCACGGTATGATGGATGCTTTGGGTCAGGGATGGCGAACCAGTGGCGCACGTGCCATCAATGACACGTGACATAATACACTCAGGAACATTGAAAATAACGACCCAAAAAGAAAGCCTCGGATTGATATGAAATTTAATACACATAATGACACAGATGAGAGATTCACTTGATCTCAAAAACAAGACAATTAAACGAATACAGGGTGTGCAACAACACAAATACTGAGCACAATCAATAGCGCATTGGACCACCTCTAGCTGCAATACATGCCGCCACACGGTTCGGCATTGAGTTGATTAGACACCTTATGCTGTCCTGAGGCAGATGGGCCCACAAATCTTGAACAGCCAACTCTAAATCATGTACAGAGTGACACGATGGCATCTGGCGTGTTAGCTGATCCCCAAGTGCTTTACAGGGAACAAATCGGAGGAGCGAGCCGGCCATGGAAGAGTCTGAAAGTGACGTAGGAAGTCTTGAGCAACTCTTGCTGTATGCGGACGAGCATTATCTTGCTGGGAAATTACACCTGGGAGACCATTTAGGAAAGGTCCTACATGGGGTCGAAGAGTATCATCAACGTAACGTTGGCCCGTTAAGGCTCCACGCATCACAATTAAAGTGGACCGTCTATCATAGGCTATGCCCCCCAAACCATTACACCAGCTGTGCGGGCAGTGTGATGTAGAACCGTGTGGTAGGAATTGTACCGCTCACCAGGGCGCCTCCACACTCGTACACGGTTATCATCTGTCCCCAAAACTAACCGGGATTCATCACTAATCACAACCTTTTGCCAATATGTGACATTCCACATTGATCTGGCTTGGCGCCACTGTAGACGCAGTTGCCGACGTTCCAGTGTTAAAGGGAGTGCACGGAAAGGGCGCTTGGATTTAAGATTTGCTTCTGCAAGGTGTCTGGAAATTGTTTGTGGAACAATTGCTACGCCTACGTCTGCTCGTATCGTTGAACGAGTCACTGTGGGGTCCACAAGTGCTTGCCGCATGATCCTTTGATCATATCTCCTCGTGGTCTTCCTGGTCGCTCCAGACCCGGTTTTCCACGCGTGGGTACCTTCTCGTGCCCACTGCTTCCAACAATTTCTAACGGCACACTCCGAACGATCCACCTGGCCAGCAGCACGGCACATCGACATGCCTGAAGTTTTCATCCCTATGATCAGGCCTCTCTCAAATTCGCTTAACTCTGAGAAATGTCTTTTAGCACGTTTACCTGGCATGTTTCGCTTACCAAAGTCTTTCTACAGTCGGCGGGTAAACGTCACGTTTATGAATCTTCGAATTTGCGCTGGCTTATATAGCACCCTTTTCCTGATTGTTGCGCCACCTCGGCGTGTATGAGCATGCTTATTGGCACAAAACTTGGATCATTTGCATATCACATTACGTTGTACTCATTTGCAAAGTTTCGCGATTGTACTTAGCTTTCTTCTTGGGTCGCTTTTTTCAATGTTCCTGAGCGTATTTTGGGCAGGCCGGTGGTCAAATCTTTTTGCATTTATTTCAAAATAACAAAATTCACTATGCAGTATTATGAACATACGCGAGTGTTTGGTCGCTGGGTGGCGGGAAGCACTCTCGTTTGTTATGGTAATGAAACAAAGTTTACATACGGATAGCATAGTCAATTTTATTGACATAACTGTATTTTAAAGTTGTTTTGTATTAGATTTACGATTTTTAAACCATTATTTAACATGGCTAGTTCAGCAAAAGAACCAAAAGTGCAAGATAGTAAGTATAAAGGTGAATCTAGAAATATGGTATTATTAGTAAAGGCAAGAAAGCGGTGTGTGTTTTAAGTTCAGGAACAGCGGTATGAAGAACATCGTCCGTGAAACGGCATTTTGAAACAAATCACAAATCCTCTTGTCAAAAAAGTGAGCCACAGCAAAAATAATTAATTGCTTAGAAACCATTTGGTAGATCACTTCAATTCAGCATTCATAAGCATGCTAAAAGATACATCTTACAATCCTAATATAAGTTGTTTTTCTTCCAATCTGCAACAACAGAAGTCACTCCAGTGGCGTAGCGCAGAATGTTAGGAGCCCCCTCCCCTGCAAAGTCAGGTGTTTTGCTCCATGCCGAAGCTTACAAAGAGAACGTACTTGGCGTCGGTCAGATTTTATGCCCCCAACAGTCTTGGACCCTCTCACAATGCGGGGTTTGCTGGGGTGTACGTTACGCCATTGAGTCACACTAATGTTACTTTAATCTGAATTACACGTATAACTATGCTACGTAAAAGTTATTTTTTCATACTATATAAAAAAAGCTTTCAGTTGTGTTAGAATTTAGTTTTACTATTTTCCCAATAATCGCAAGTCAGAATTATTTAACGGCACATCCATATCTCCTTAAACACTTCCTAGGAAAAAATGGCACGTTGGTCCGTAAAGGTTTGCCACCCCTGCTTTAGGTGAAGAAGCTCCGGAGTTGGTTATGGAACCAAAATTCAACAACAGCTTCGACATCATGATTGTAGGAAAATCCCCATCCATTTAGAGCTTTCTTGAGTGGATCAAAGATGTGGTATTTACACGGAGAGAGTTCAGGGCTGTAAGTTGGATATTCGTGACTTTCCTGCGGAATTGTAGTAACAATGTTTGACACGCCACGCGTTATCATACAAGATGATAACCCCGATGTACAGCATGCCATGTCAGCGGCTCTTCATGCAATGCGAAAAAGTACAAGACAGCATTGACAGTTAGACAGTTTGGAGGCATCCATGACGATATCGCATGCATTCCCAGAACTTCTCTCCCTTTACAAGGAGAGGAGTCTGGGGAGGAGTTTCTCAGAGTCTGCGGAGTTATTACAGCAATGCAACTTGCATTTGGGAAACTCATATATTATTTAATCAAAGTTGTTGTTTTAAGCCATTTTTTTTTGAGAAAAACGAAAAATTTATGATTTATCAAATTTTTTTTATTTAAATAAACTTACATTTATTGTTGCTATGAATATTTAAAATGACATTGATTCAAATGCATTACTCTAATCGATCAGCTTAAGATTCAGGAAAACAACTCTTACTTTTATCGACGATTCTAATATCTTAAAATTCATGGTATATATTACTTTTAACTTCATTATTTGCATCGTACCAGAATCCACAATGAACAGGATCAATAAGAACATAAACAAGGTATTTTCAAGAGACATTTTCTTGTACTTTAATAATACCAATTCTGTAATTTAGAAATAAACTTTCGGAACAAAAATTTGAAGAAAACAGAATCATTCTATAGTACCCGAAAATTCGACTCTAAAGTACGCCGAAGGGTGGCTCGAGTTTGTGAAAATGCTGGGATATTGAGAATAGGATTAAAAAAAGACAAATACAAGTGGTACCTCAGAAAATGTTGTACTTCACTAGTATGTATGATTTGCTTGAGAATACAACAGAAAATAAAATGCCCAAATACGCTTAAATGGAATAGTACGTACTTTTTTTAAGGCATGCAGTATTTGATACGCGAAAAAGAAAACTAATGAAAACAAAGTATACAGTAATTTAACTGATCAGATACACCTCAGAAAGAAAATTATAAAGGCATAAAGCCGACTTCGCAAAAACTGGCTACTTGGAGTTTTCTCGACTGGCAAGGGTACGGCCGAGTTATTCTGACTGCCGGTTTATCGAGTGCCGAGATTTCTCCCTGGACTCTACTGTATTACTCTATTTAAAGCAATAGTTCTATATATCTGCAGATATATTCATTTTGGGGCGTGGAATTAGTGATTGTCACAAAATTAAAACATTTAAAATATAATAACATAAATAGTATATCATTATTTAAATTTCATTAATGTATCTCTGACAAATATGTAAGTAATTTGAAAATATCAAGTGTATCAATGCTATAACATATCATTATAAAGAACGTGGATTTCGTGGATTTTAATGATTAGGTTTATTCCCATTTACACCAGAATTTACTCCTTCGTCTAACTGTCAAGCATGCCAACTACAGCATATACCAATTATGTTCTGCATTCAATTCCATTCAAGTGCATTGGTATGGTGATATGGAATGAGACGGATAAAATCAATTTAAAGTAAATTATACGAATTTCTGTGCTCTAATTTTAAAGGAGGAACTGTCATAAGTATATCATTTTTAGAATATGTTTTGAAATTTAATATAGAAATCCCAGAAGAAATACTTTATTTATAAAAACTTTTGTCCCTTTTTTGAAATCGATACGCGATTACCTAACATATTTATTTACATTTTAAGTATAATAATTATCAGTTTTTAAACGTACAACATTGCTAAAAGCGTTAAATAACTTCGTAAATTACATAAAAATGCTTTTAAATAACTTTAATGATATTTTTAATGATAGAAAGAGTTTCCCTATGGCTAGTTGGGGGTTCTTAAATACTAGGATCAATAACTGCACCAAAGAGTCTGTATTTCCATGCCATACTTTCCATTATGTATAAGTATTATTAAAATTAAAATAATGCACATTTGTCACATTTTTACTTGCGAAACTAAAACTTTTTATTAAACTGTGATTTCGAACAAAATATTACTTGGAATCAAAATATTTTTTTTCTTGTTACGATTTTTACGTTATGGTAATTACTACTTAAATTGGTCGTTAACTCTAACACATTAATAAAAAATTTTTTGTTTGTATTTTTTAATTTGTATTTGTGAATATATAATTTGACTGATAAAATTTCCTCTTTGATTTTTTTTTTTACTTAGCTGAGAATAAATAAAAATTAAATCAAATAAGTAAGTTATTTGTGGTAAATGTCTGATATGCTGATGACTTGAATGTTGTTTTTTAATGCCTTGATATGCTGTTCATGTGTTAAAATTCATAATAAGAAAAGATTGATATGATTTGTAATTAAACATAGAATTATTACAAATTATACACATTAATATTCTATTTCTACGAGGCTTATCAAGGAAAAAATTTATGATTATATTTTTGTTATAACTCCATATAATCTAAATAATTTTAGCAACATTAAAAATTTATAACAGTTAAATACCTAATTACATATTTATTAATCTTCTAAATATTAATATTTTGAATTATTAATATTTATCTTTTTGACCCATCTTTAGAATCAATACACAACCCGTATTTGCTTTTATAGAACTTTAACTACATCCTTATTTTTAATTTCCTTTATTTTTGGAGAATTTCCTTCAAAGTATAGTTGAAAAACCTATTTGTTGTTTACTTTATTTTTTGGGGAAATAAAATTTTGCTCTCAATATTTAATAAGATATATTTATTTCTTGGTTAATACCTTCAAAAATTGAAAAATTTTACTCAGTTTTTTAAAGGAAAAAAATTCGCTTTCCGGTAAATGTAACAAAAAAGATATGGTGTGCGTTTAGTTTTGTCATTTTAATTATCTTAGCTTAGTACTAACATGTTTATACTAATTTCATTAATTGATACATTAACTTAGAAAGAATACAGAGAAAATGTGTGAGCATGCAAAACACGAATTGTGAATTACATCTGAAAATACAGTGAAATACGTTTAACACGAAAACACTTATGACGAAATATCGGTTTACATAAAATAATACAATGGTCCCGGCAAACTACCTTATATTTTCATGTATTGTTTTCCCTTAACACGAAATGATTTCTCATATGGAAACAACCAAAATACGGAACTCTATTATCCGTATCTGCCCTACTCTATTATCCGTTGCAGTAGATCATGGTAATGAGTGTACAGCCCCTAATGGCAAACAAAGACATTTTAGAGTTTGTTCAAAGTTCTAAAATATCATTGTTGTAGATTCCGAAGATAAAAATGAAACGAATAACTCAGTTTCTGTTCTCCCGTCATCCAAAATGAGGAGTATTTTGAAAAGTATGTTCAGTTATTTAGACGCACATTCCAATGGTGAAATGAATAGCAAAATGAACGAAATTGAACAATTTGTTGATAATTTGATGCTAAAAAGACAATTGGAAATACAAAGAAAAATATCAGATTATTTTCTAAAAAATCCATAAAAACATTTTTTTTTTCAAAACTCTTGAATTTTTTGCATTAAATTTCATCATGGTCTTGTGAATGTTTTGGTTTCATTGATTTTTTATCAAATACATGCATATATATGTATATATACATATACTCTAATAAACTTAATTGTGTTGGAATATGATTCTTTTTCTTGCAATATCGTTTAACACGAAATTCTTTTAGCACGAAAAAGTATTTCATTCCCCTCATTTTAATGTTAAATAATTTTCATTGTATATTTATGATAATTTTTACTTAAATTCAATTTTAAAATACCATTTACACTAAAACCCAGGACTCTTTGATTAACTAAATTCCTATGCATCATTTAAATTCCGGAATAAATCTTTTTAATTGGGTTGATCGCAATCTACCTAAAAGGATTATACAACATCAATAATAAAAATGCGAAATCATGGTAGTGGCTCAGAAAATAAACATTCTACTTTTCTGTCGTTTACCGATTACATTAGGGAAAGTGTCTCTTAACATTCAATATGTATTTTGACTTTGAAACTTTGAAAAGATTAAATATGAATTTTTAACTTATAGAAGGTTTCTCAGTAATTTTAGATCAATGTACGTGGTTAACAAAGATCAATGCTTTATAGATAGTAAATGGATTAATAAAATTTCTGTGCAAAGAAAAGTTAAATTGTAACCACTCACTGATGTCATAAAAAAGTTTTCAGGTCATAAAAACATTTTATACTTTTTAGTAAAGATTAAGTGCTTCTGAACCCAATGTGTATATCGTAACTAGAAGATTTTTTAGCAATCTTATCCTTGATGAATATAAATTTAAAGAAAAAAAAGTCGTCATTTTTCCGGCCAAATTCATGTCATACAAGAAAGGAAAGTTTCATTTAATTTTTACGATACTTTTTTTTTGACAATAAATGAATGTATATCAGAGACTATGAAATGAAGGGAAAAAAAGTGAAACGAATTTTTCACACTGAACTAAAAATTGTGATCATCGTGATAATCTGGTTTTATCCCATTATCTGCCACTGGCATATATCTCCGTCTCGTTTAATAAGTGCGTTAAGTGTCATTGACGTATATAAACGTCTGTTCAGAAAACTATTATCTTATTTGCACTACTATTAGTAAATCTGTTCCGAAAACTTTGGAATGCAAAAAATTGACCCTGAAAGTGTTTACGAAGTATTTACTTCAGAGAAAGGCTTGGTTATCTGCGCTTTTTCTTTTACCCAAACACTAAATCAGAGGTACTCAATCTTTTTTTCACGAGGGCCGCATACATATGATAGCCATTTTTACGCGGGCCGCAACAATGGTGATCAATAAGGGGGGGAGGAGTAGAAAGCTTTAAGATCAAGATGACATAGGAAATTTAAAATGTGGAAAATTAATCAAAATATTAAAACTCCTATTTTGATCCTTTCAATTATTATTTTTATTTTTGTCACTGAATTTATTCCAAATTGGAAGCATTTAAGTATCACTCCTCAGTACCTGCATCGGTAAACGGTTTCGTGATTACCAATAATATAACAAATTTCATAAGTCACTTTTGTTGCTGCTGTGACATTATCAGAGACAAAACACTCTTTTGCTGTTGTAAAGATTATTCAAGAAAGCCTATTCATCACCTCTTGAAAGAGATCTTCGAGGAAAAGTTTTATTAAACGATTCCTGTTCATTGGTATTTTTTTAAATACAGCACTTTCACGACAAATCAAACAATTACTAATCCACACATGCTTGCTTTTCACTATAAAATTTACAACTTCTCAACCGTCTCGAAACCACCTATTTTCTTCGAATAATTTTTTTGCTTGCAAGATATGAAAAATAGTTTAAAATTCCACTCACACACATAAAATGATCGCTATTCTACTGTGTTCTATTATCGCTAATCAGAACAAAAATATCAATTCACACCCACATGACGCCGACAGCAAAAAGCAAAATTGATATAGTTGATTTCTTAACAAAGAATTTCCCACCAAATTTTCATAAATAAATGAATTTCTTACAGCAATAGGCAATGACCGGGCCACCTAAAAAGGCCTGGTGGGCCGCATGTTGATTATCGCTGCACTAAATGGCGTCACTGGGAAGCAAATCGAGAAACTTTAATTCTGCAGTTTAGGGATTAAGACAGTGTTTCTCAAATTTTCAATGTTTGCAAACAAATATTTAATAATAATTTGCATCGCCCCCCCTCCATACAATAACAATGTATTAAATTCAATAATACTTTTTTATGCTAAGCCCACGATACGACTTCAACCTTTTAAGTCCCTCCGACGTATATAAACGTCTTTCTCAGTTAATTGCCCTCAGACATTACGTCTTTCCTCAGTACTATTTTTTCTCTGAGCTGCAGCCCATAAAATTATTCCGAAAGCATTGGAAAGCAATAAAATGACCTTGAAAGTGTTTGCAAAGGGTTTACTTGTTTCAGAGGAGTTGATTATTTATTCCTTTTCTATGCCACAAGCGCTTACCTACGTGCTAAACGATGGCATTGAGGAACGAATCGCGTAATTTTTAATTGGTATTTAAGGGATTAATTATATAAACCATTCAAATTATCCAGATAAATGATACTGTTGGAGTATAATTTTATATGTGACAAATCCATGGGGGTCACTGGTAATTATTAAACTTGTCCTGTATTGTTAAATTAATTATGAAATAAATTGTGCAGTACTGATACATTCATAAGTGTATAATAGTGTAAATGAGTATTTTATTTTTATTATGTCAGAATGTATTTGTTTTATTTCAGTAAGCTAATAATTTGTTTGAATAATCGTTTATTTTCGACTTTTCAATATGCTCACACCCCCTCGTTGGGTTATCACGCCTCCCTAGGGGGGTGCCCCCCCAGTTTGAGAAACACTGGGTTAAGAGAAATAATTTTCTTACCATCATAAGTATTTTCGCGTCTTATCATATTACAATACTTACAAGCAAAAATGAAATATTTATACAATTATTAAACACGTAATGGATATAGTTTATAAAAGTTAAAAGGTGCGAATCATTTTGAGAATTAATGGGCTACTATTACAATAGTTACAACTATCTTCTTATATTAACAAAAAATTACTACGCTAAAAGTCTGTATTTTGGAGAAAACAATGATTTTTATTTAATTAAATATTTAACATCTTTGGTTTTTTTCCCCTCCTTTATTAAAGGAGAAGTATCTTTTTAATGTGAGACAATTTCAAAATAAAAAGTAATTTAAAATAAAAATTTTTAAGTCAATTCCAATTTAGGTCAACAAAGAAAATTTTTATTTTATTTACTTTTTATTAAATAGTTGCGATTGATATAAATATGTATATACATATGAAAGATCACAATATTAAGGGACAAAATAGAAAGCGATTTTCCATTCTTCTTTCTGTATATAGTTTTGGACTACTTTTTCGTTTGTTACTATTTATTAATCAATTAAATTTAATTATTCTAATAAAATTGTATAGTAAAAATAAATCACATTCTCAGAAATTAGGCCATCCCAGGTGGGATTCCAACCCGCAACCGTTAGATTGAAGTCCAAAGCACTATCAATTGCACTACAGAAGTACTATGCAACCTTTTTATCGATGCGGACCGATCAACGTTTGATAATTTCACCTCTGCCCGCTGAGGGTGGGACACGTTGATTGTTTATATTTGTGATTTTGATATTTGTCTATATGATGTGATTTCCGTGGAAAGTTGCGCAAATCCGAAAGAAATGCACCACTTTAAATAAAATGCCAAACCAACAACACAACCGACTTCCCTTTCTATATATGCTATTGGACTATTATTTTTGTGTGATACTATTTCATGCTTTTTTAATTTAATTAATGAATTAATATTTTAAAAAATGTATTAACATCAAGTGTCATCCCCTACAAGTTTTTTAAAAAAGTATTTTAACTTGAATGGATGAATAGAAAGTATTTCATTAAAGATTGAAAATTTGAACAAGATATATATATAGAGAGAGAGAGAGAGAGAGGGAGAGAGAGAGGGGGGAGATATAGAGAGAGAGTGAGCTAACAGCACGAGTTGAAAAATTAACCATATAAGTTGAAGTCTTATTACAATTATATTTTTTAGACTATTTTAGAAAATATTTATTGCTTTAATTTTTTTATAAAAAATATTTAAAAACATACAAAATTTGTTTTATTTTTATTAATCTCGTTTATTTTATATATTTATTTCTGTTTCCAAAATAATTTTTATCATTTAGTATATTTTCTGAAAAATTGTATTTTTATCAAAGTTGAAGTTTTTAAAACGCGATAACTCAAAAGAATTTTCGTATATTCAATTAAAATTTATTAAAAATGTATTCAATACTGTTCTTGAAAGTGTTCTTTTAAACTTCACAATTTAGAAGTGTTTTTATTCATTTTTTTTAATATACCAAAGTAGAAAACTTTTAACAGAAAACATCGGTTACAATTTCGATTGATTGAAAACAATGTGAATAGTTCAAAAATTCTTTTTCGAGCTTTATGAGAAATTTAGACTATATATATCTATGGAAAGCAAAATTTTATTAGTATAGAAACATATTCCACACAAAAGAAAATTAATTTCTAAAGGTGTCTTTTTTTCCCTTTTTTCCAAAACATTGCATTGAAAGTTTTCTTTTATTGTAATAATATTCTCAAAGCAATTTTATATGTATTTTCTAATTCAATTCATATTAAATATAAAAAAAAATCATTTATACGCTTTTCAAATTCACAGTTCTAAATGTAGTCGTATGCCTTGATTTCTAAAACAATTTTTCATTAAAATATTTTTTTATTCCTCCTGTATTTTTAATACTGTTACTTTACATACAACACCTAATTTTAATAAGCAACTTGTTTTTATTTAAGTTAAACCATTTTTCCATATAAAACATACACTTTTTCTCTATTTTCCTTATTTTTATATAACATGGATATCGACATCATATATTGAAATAAAAGAAAATTATAGCTATTGATTTTTCTTTAATTAAATATGTTAAGTATTCGTTATTATAAATATATCATATGTTTTCACCTCTGCGAGTAATCAATATTAAAGTATTATTCTATCTGAATTAAATTCCGAATTTCTAAATAGTTTTTAATTTTTTTTTCTCTAAAAAGTACATAACACACATACATGCCATTATATATATATATATATATATATATATATATATATATATATATATATTGTAATCTCTAAAAAGAGCTGAATTATGAAAAAGAATTTTTTTACACAATCCTTCGATAAAATGAAAAGATGGTAAGTTATGCTGCTTCAAAATTTGTTTTAAATATCTTTTAAAAAATAATAATTTACACATTAAAAATAATTGTTACAAATATAAAAGGAGAAAATATCTATCAACTTAAGTTTGAAACTGGAAATTCGTATTTAAAATTTGAAATAAAAATGCAAGTGAATAGATTTATACATCCTTTTCAAATTTATATACACCTTTTTCATTCAATTACTAGTTCGTTCTTTCTCTGTTTACTTCAAAATTTATATATTTTTAAATTTCCGCATAATAGGTATTATTTCAAAAATTGAGTTTCCCCAACAAAATGAGAAATTCACATGATTTTTTTTCTTAAGTAAATACTTTGTCAAAATTCAATATTCTAAGATAATTTTTCTAATAATCAGTGATAACTGATAGTTTTATAAGTAATCACTAGCGAATTTCACAAATAGTTCAAAAATTGTTTACAAATTTGAAATTTATATATTCATTTAACTCCTTCCGTGATTATTTTATTTCTGGATTATGGATCAAAACATTTCAGTTCTTTTTTATGCATATTGTCAAATATACATATCGTCTTAAACATATTAGCATCATTCGCATACAAAATTTCTGAAAAATTAATCTAAGAAAATCTATTTAAATAAATGAGTAATTTACTTGTAAAGTTGGCTTTCTATATGGCAGAAATCATTAGATTTTGGAATCAATTCACACTAACTATAAATATAAAGCTTAGAATACTACCTTTTATCGAATTAAAAATCTTATTTACATAAATGATTACGAAATTATTAATCAAAATTTGATTGTGAATGATAAGTTCGAAAATACGGTACTACACATAATCCAACATCACAAACAGGATAGTAGAATCTTGTTTCTTTTCTTTTCTTCTTTTTTTACTGTCTCTCTTTGAGTAGTAAATAATAAACTGTCGGGTTAGATTAGATTTCTTCTCTGTTTTGGGATGTAGTCAACAAAATGACTTTCAGACAAGCGTGAAGGGCGAGGGGGGATGATGCTCAGCAGAAAGACGTCCTCTTTTTGCAGAAAATCCAACCGAGTGGTACTTTTTAATTATTCGAAATCATAAGAAGCACATGTAAAGTAATTCGGGAAAGCCCGATTGCACAGTGTAAATTTTCACAGTACTTGAGCTACACTCGGGATGAGCCAGGATCGTACGTTTCGACTGTCCGAGATTAGCTCGGGAAAAGCCAGGAAGGCAAAAACGAAATCTTACATGATTTTTTCTTAAATATTATAAAATAACTTTTTAATATTCAAATTATATATATGTTCGAAAATTATAATCATCTGTATATAATTTTTTCAAATTAAATACTTTGATATATACGGTTTTATCCCTTCATTTTTCTATTTCTGACTATTTTTCGTTAAGTTAATTCGGAAATTTTACTAAATATAAAAGATTTTGAAATATTTTAAGAAATCATAAAGATTATGTTCAAAGGTTATACAATAATTAATGCAGTATATTTTTTAAAATACAATAAATTTAATCTGATTCAATTAAGCTATACAGTAACAAATAATGCAATTATTTTAGTGAAATTCTTTAACAGAGTTATAGTTTGAACATATTTTGACTGATTATCATGTTATTTATAAGGATATTATTTCAAAAGTTTTCGTAGTGTATGCATTATCTCGAGCATATAAATGACAACTATGCCTTATAAAGGAAAAATAGTCTTATCACAAAGTTTAGAACTATTACATGATTATAAAATTTACAAAATTCTTAAAATGTAGACTTACCAAATCAATATTCCATGTGTTCTAAACTTCAGAAACAGAATTCATATATTTTAATTTATTTAACTGTTCCTTAATATTAAAAATTTTTTCGAGAAAGAAATTTGAATTGCTTTATTCTTTCCGTGCTTGAAAATAATTTACATAATATATATTTCCACTTTCTAATTTAATTGACTCATGAATTTTCAAAATTCAGACAACTAAAAACCATAAGTGGGAGAGAAACACAAATACGGAAATAAATTTACACTCATTTAAGTGCATTATTATTTCTGGAGCGATTGCATTAAATGAGGCAATCCTTTTTATAGCAAAAAAAAAAGTCTTATTGAAGTGTTCTAAAAAAAAGGCTTGAGTTCATAGAATTCCAATACCTTCAATACTAAATATACCTTATTCCTTAAAAGAATGAAGGATTTTCTGAAAGCTGGAAAAGAAACCCGATTAATCAAAAGGAAATTCGAAGTTTCAAAGTTCTTTCTCATGACTTGGAGATTTATTCGAAGTATTGGTTAATTACTTTCCACAAAGATAATTACTTTTAGAAGTTCAATACTTTTTTATAAATGTCTGTCACACGTTTATTACATTATCGATATACTTTATACAAGCAGGATCTTTTCACTATCTTGGTTTGTTGGTTCATTCGATGCATAGATGACGTATTATGATTTTATATCTTTTTTTCGCCTTACCAAGATATTTTGGTCATGTATGTAATCTCTCATATCTTACATCAATTTTTTTATACCTTCACATTGTTTATTGCCTTTAAAAGAAAATTATCAAAGTCAATACATTATTTATTTCCTATTTGTTTCACACAAAACTGCTGTTTAGGTTACATATATAAGAAAAGAAGAAAATTATTTTATTTATTACACCATTAGTTTATAAATATTGTTCTTTGAAGTCTGGAGATAATACTTTTTTATTCGCTGAATAAAAATAGATATCACACACACACAAAATAGTTTATAATATTCTAGTTTAATAACACTAATTGTATAAAACTGAAAGATTTTATCTAAATCTTACTATCTTAAAGCCTTACACTGGTGTGCAAAAATTAAGGAGGAGACGGTTTTTTCAATATAACTTTGTACAAAAGCTTTCCAAATCAACCAATTTAATACCGTAAGATCCCCAATTCGTAAGGACATGTGTAATATGTAAGCAACACTTACTAAAAGAGAAATCAGAGGGATCAAAAGAAGCTTGATTGAGAAAGTAGCATGGAGCGCAATGCGACTGAAGGTCGAAACATCCCTGTGATGGGTGTCCAGCAAGAAACATCCGGTCTTTAGTAGGGGATATGATCTCCCCTGACTGCTAGGCAGGTTTCACAATGTCTGTCCATGCTGAGAATGAGGGTGTCAATGAGTTGTTGAGGCATTGCTGCCCATTCGTCTTGCAGCGCCAATCGAAGCTCCCGAATCGTTACTGGTGGTACGGTACGAGCTGCCAAGCGTCTGCCTAGAAAATACCATACATGCTCGATGGGATTGAGATCCAGAGATCGTGCCGGCCAATCCATACGTTCAATATCCTCACTCTCTAAGAGCTGTTTGGCAGCTACTGTGAGATGACATGGTGCATTGTCGTCCATGAAAAGGAACTGCAGACCCATAGCGCCTCTAAAAAGACGCACATATGGAAGAAGAATCTCGTTACAATAACGGGTCCCGTTGACTGAACCTGTGTCGAAGATGTGAAGGTCTGTACGACTACCAAGCATGATGCCTCCCCAAAAGAGAACACCGCGACCTCCATACCTGTCTCTTTCAATGATGTTCGAGGGATGATTGCGGCTTCCCCGCTCTCTCCAGATGAGTATGCGATGAGAATCGCTACTCAAACTGAATCTGCTCTCATCTGTAAAGAGTACTCGTCCTCATTCATTGTCTCTCCAATTCCGGTGTTCCCGGCACCACAGAGAACGCCTTCTGCGGTGGGCAGGCGTTAAAGGTACACACCGTACAGGGCGTCGTGCAAACAGACCACCACCGTGCAGTCTTCTGGCCACGGTAAAACGCGATATCGGTCGTCCAGTCGCCTGTGTCGTGTGTCTAGCGATTTCTCCCGCTGTCTGCCGCCTGTTTCTTCTGGCCTGTAAGACAATGTACCGGTCATCTGCGGGTGTGGTTCCTCATGGACGACCACTACTGAACCCCCGGATAGCTATTCATGTAGTTTGAAATTGTCTCCAAAGTCGTGAAACGATGCTGTGAGCAATTCCGAACTCTGCAGTCACACTTGTCACACTGCGGCCTTCCTCCAACTTCCCAATGATTCGACCTCGGGTAAAAGTATCCAGATGTCGTCTAACAGATTGATTATTCGCCATTTCTCGCTGAGGCAGCAACTCGGTGTGATTTTAACTGCTATACGGCGTGCAATCTCTTTGCCAGAAATACTGATCTTACACCGACAACATGCTTTATACTACTCAGACACTCCCCCATTACGTTTACCTGCATATCTGCGCATGTGCTACCGTACATCACCTTACTTAATCTCCTGATTGGTCTTTCTGTCCGCTCTGTCTCTTCGTTCAGCTGATATGCTAATTTTTCGACTTTGTCCTTAATTTTTGCACACCAGTGTATATCGTTATAATATGTTTGTTACATTGTAACTGATATAGACACTCCAAAACAAAAGTTGAAAACTAGTAATCGTGGCGCTTTTTGTGCACAAACCTTGGCCATAATTACCTCCAGTATTATTTTTAATATTATTATTAGCAACAGGAACGTCTACAGAAGCTTTTTCATCAAACCACTCTTCTGTTCCACGTGTTTTTGGGGTCGTCAATTCATTCATTGAGGTTCAATTAACTTTGTTCTTCATTTTGTTTCAAATTTCTTTTAGTTGTTCTTGTTGAGATGGAATTATCAAAGAATTCACACTTCACACTCATGGAGTTAACACTTCAATTACTATCATCCTAGTGAAGATATGCCTTTTCAATATCTCTACCAGATGGAGCTCCAAGTAATTTATCTTCTATTACTACAATTTTAATATAAGGCAATTCTTCTAAGTTCCCATCACTGTCACTATTGATATTCAATTGAAACAATGGAGAATAGTCTTATCTCAATATTCTGTTCTAAGAGTTGGTGTCAATTTTCTCTCAGCAAAAGGTATGTCGACTGCTCGCTGAATAAACTGCTTTTTATAAAAAGTTACTGATGCCGACTTGAAACACCATACATATATATAATGTAACGAATTATTCTTTTTGTGAATTTTAGCCATGGAAATTAAAAATTGGAGCATTAATCATCTATCTTTTATTTTCATAATTTTAAGATCAGAACACAGAATTCTCCATCCTGTCTGTTCAAACTGCAAGGAAACAAGTGATTGAAATATCCCTTTTCTGAATTTAAGTATACATGGAAAAACAGGGTAAAATAGAATAGTAGCAACATAATCTTGAGTTCAAGTGAAGGGCAGTTTAAGTTATTTTTCGAATTTGCATCAGTATTTATGGAAAAATTTCAACAGCTTAGTAAGGCTCATGCACTCTTTTTTTAAAGATATTCTTTTACATGGAATTTTCAATAAATCTGTGAAAAACTCACGGTTTAATCCTTTTAACGAGTAATCATGAATAAGTCTGTCAAAATATAGATTTTAATCCTTTAATACTAAATTATATGATACCCCAGTTTGTGAAATAGGATATTCATAACTAAGATTTGAACATTATAAATAAACGGTGTGTGTATTAATTCACGGGATATTAATATTTAAGTAGTATTCTGATGCCAAAAATAACTTTCTTGTGCGGAATTTAATGTATTATAATATTTTCAAGGTGAATGTTCGAATTATTGATTGCTTACATTTTCCCTAGAAAATTCCATGACGTCGTTACAAGACCTATTTTCCCTTCGGAATGTGTCACAGGACAAAGTTATTACATGCAATTACTGAGCCTAAGAACTCTGCTGCCAAATGGTTCGGAAAGGTTAGTACAAACAAAACGAAACACACTTTACTCACGCTATTTCATAAAGAATCATTGCTCCAAATGCCGAGGCATTCAAAGGAAGCTTTATATATAAAACAGCTACTGCACTAACTTTTTTTTTATCTGAGAGAGTCTTGTGATCTTTTCTTTTGTAGGTAATATGTTAGAAAGATTTTTTATTGATGTCACAATGAAAACCAGAGATTTAGATCTATTTTTGTTTTAATTAAAGAGAGTATTCTGAAACGGATCATTATTTAGCGATTTCATTATTAATTTGATTTCAAAATTTCCATCTATAGTAAAATAGAAAACACAATAATGCTTGTAAATATTTCAATCAATTTGATACTTTTATTTAGTTTAAGGAGTTGTGATTGTAGTAAGTTATATGTTAAAAAATATTTGATTTTATATATGTATTATTTGTTAATTGATTAGTTTGCTTAAGAACGAAATTTGTTATGATTAAATTTACAGTTTATTTTGCTGAATAATTATTTTTCATGTAACAAAATGTAAGTCATTCAATTAATTTTTATATTTTTGTATAAATATGAATCTCTTTAATGAGAGCATAGAACGTATTAAGCAACAGCACCAACATACGAGAAAATGAAATTTAATGAAACTTCTTCAGTTATTTTCCTTCAAGAAGTATTTAACATTTTCAATTTCGATAATGGAACGTATTTTTCAAGTATATTATATATACATATACATACATACATATATATATATAAATATATATATATATATATATATATATATATATATATATATAATATACTTGAAAAATACGTTATATATATGTGTGTGTGTATACAGAGAGAGAGAGAGAGATTAATTGATTGCGGAAATAAATCAAAGTACTCAATAAAATTTAAGGGAAAAACAATGATAATCTAGATTTTACGAAAGAATACAACAGAAACTAGAGTTGTTTTTGCGTCAATTTAATCGGAATGTCTTCTTACGTTTGATGAAATCTAACGTATGAGAACGATATTCATTTTGTTGTATTTATTTTTTTACTAATTAGAATAGGGAGTACATAATTAGATTTACAAATGAAGTATGAGTTTAGACATTTTGCGCATACTCCAGCAATTTGATCGAGTATTTAAAACTACGAAATGCATCGTCAGTAATGCTTTCGAAGCTCCGAAAACGTCATGAAAATTAAACAATTGCTTTTCTTTCATGGTATATTTCAAAATAGGTTTCTTTAACTAACTAAAATGTTCTGATCCTCATCTTAAACTTTTCAACAAGCATAAAAACGTACTTAAATTAAAGTATAAAATCTAATATTTAAAGGCTTTTTTCTAATTGTCAAAAGGACGAGAGGTACATGTCGTTACTGTTTAACTGAATAAAGAAAACTGCTCAATCCAATAGCTTTTTCACGTTTTACTGATAACCTTTTTCAGTTGCATTTTAACTGTGATTTTCCCTTGTATACTGTCATGGTCAATTGTCCAACGTATGTGTGATCGAAATGAAGATTGATGTACTCTACGGATTTAGAAGCTGCTTGGAAAATCCAGAAAGGATTTAGCAAACATTTGTGAACATATTTCTGATAGAATCTGAGATTTCAGTCTTTGAATTTATTCTAAATTCTCAAACTAAGAGTTATTTCCTGAATAGAAATCAGAATCACATTATGATTACATAAAATTCAACTTGTTTTATGTTTTATGAAGAAAACACGAGAATTAGACTTCTATAATTCGTGTTATAGCTTGATAATGTTCAGTACAAATATGTTTCTGAAAAACATTCATAACCAAATAAGTTATAAAAGTTGTCGTCGTTTGTATGCATATTTATATTAAGATTTAAAATTCAACACACATACATAATGCGTTTTCACGTAAACAATCTATTCATTATTATAACTAAATACAAAACTTAAAGCATGGGTTTTCGAACTGAGTTAAGGAGAAAAAAAAGAGATGTTATTTAAAAAAATTTCCCGAGTTAAAACCTTTTACATATTTTAAAAGAGAAATTTCTAAATTTCAAAGTAATCGAAATATTACATGTAACACTTCACTAAGAAGAATAAAGAATATTTTTCATTATCTTAAGGTTTTTAAAAATAATTTATCCCTACAAAATATTTATATTAAGATAAAATAAATGTATGTAACCAGAATGAAAAGACAATTCAAAGATATTAAACTCATTTATATAAAAATAAGTGTAGGTTATACTGAAACTTTATTAGAAATGAATAGAATTAGAATTCATTATTAGCAAATAATTGCTACCTATATGGAATTTAACTGATCATATTTAAAATCTTTATAGGACACAATAATTAAAAAGTACTTCTTAATTGCATAAAACATTTAATATCAAAGAAAATTCATCAGTTTTATATTTGAACTGTGGGGACAAAAAAAAACAGATCGGAAAAAATTGCTATAAAAAATAAGGCTCGAAATTTAATTCCAGAATAGTTTTTTTTAGTAACAGTAAAATGGATATTTCTAATTTTTAGAACAAAATTATGAATATTCGATGAAAAAATTAAAATATAAAAAGTAGAAAGGTATTTATTTCTCTCGGTAATTTCGAGAAATTACCAGATGCAATTTATGGATTACTAAACGATGTATCAGTTTATCATGAAACAATAAATATATGCTCCAAGAGATGCTTCTTGATATTGAATTATATATTTATTTGAGATAGAGATAAACAAATATTTATATTCTGGAGCAATTTTTTAAAAAATGGAACTATTTTATGCTGTAACTTGGATGAATGGATACTTAAAACAAATATTTGCGTTTATTCTATCGTTGCTGCAAAATATTTACTATAAATAAGTAACAAACTTAACAACTTTAAACCGAGAAAATATTGTCTAGCTTACAATAGAAGGAATTCTGGAACATAAATTTCTTTGCACCTGAATGTTTCTCAAGAAGTTGCGTGCAATAGTAGACAATCTGGCTTTGAGATGTTGTAAATCTCTAGGTCTTTAAATTAATATTATCAGACTCGGAAATTAAAAAGAATTTAAGAATTCGTTATCTATTTTATTTTTTTCTAAATCGTTAAAGGAATCAACAATCGAAGAAAATATGTTTTCGAGTTATCTTATTTAATTATGAAAGGTTGAAAAAAATATTTTTGAAAGGCACAAACAGTTTAAAATGGGTTCGTATGTTCTTTAGATTTTTTTATCTAGTGAGTGAGTTAAGGATCTTTTTACAGGTATAAATAAAGTCGAATAAAGATTTAAATAGAAGAGTTATAAAAATACAGACGATTATATTAGTTATTTTTTATTAACTCATTTTCTTGTATGTCTGTCCGGGTGGAATTTTGTAATTGATTTTAAACTGCCTCCTTGATAATCTAGAGACCTGAAATTTAGACCATAGCTCAAAAAGGGATGAAAATACATGGAAATGGGAAAAAGAGAAAAAAAAGGAAGAGAGAGAGAGAGAAAGATGAAGAAAATGTAAAGACGAAAACAAAAACTATGCTTTTTAGTCCGTTATAAGAACATGGTACATTAAAGTGATTTTTAGATAATATACTTGTTTATTTTTGTTTTTAGAATTATTCTCTGAATGAATTCATTTATTAAAATTTATTTGACAGGGCGAAAATTGTTTTTTTATAAACTTCCTTTTCCATAAGTCTCATTACTCATTTTTAAAATACATTTTCGTTCTCAAACATATGTAACTTTGCTTCAGTGGTTTATTCATTAAATATCTGTGGAACTTTTTTTATCAAGGCATATAACTTATTTAAAACACCAAAAAATATAAACATTAATGTATCCGACTACGTTCGGAACCGGTATTTTCAAAAGCGAAAAAATGGATAATTTTCATGATATTTAGTGTCACTTAGGTTATAATATATGCATAAAATTGTTTTAAGGACATTTTGACAAAAAATATTTATTTAAATACAATATTTTGGCAAAAAATTAACTTAGAATAATCTTTTTTTCAAATGTTCTCATTTTGTGAAAAATGCTTCTATTGTAAAAATATTTTGCCTGTATATATCCTCTGTTCAGAGGCTCAACTAGAATTCTTTAAATATATAACTTAGAAGTGGGTTTATTCATTTTTTATGACAACAGAGGGGAGCAATTTTAAGAAAAAAATGCGAATATTTATTTCAATTGGTGGTAACTCTGAAAATAATGTGAATTTTTCAAAAATTCTAGTTGAGCCTCTGTAGAGAGGTTTGAGCTATATACAGGCAAAATAATATTATTATAGAAGCATTTTTCACAAAAGGAGAATATTTGGAAAAAAGATTATTCTAAGATATTTTTTTGCTAAAATATTATATTTAAATATTTTTTTGTCAAAATGTCCTTAAAACAATTTTATGCATGTATTCTAATCTGAGTGACACTAAATATCATGAAAATTATCCATTTATGCGCTTTTTTTAAAATCACGGTTCCGAACGTAGTCGGATAGCTTAATATAACTTATTTAAAACTGACTGACAAAAAAGTTTAAAAAAAATAAAATACAATATATCAAATACAAAAATTATAAAATTACAACAAAAAATATATTAAAAAAATATTTGTAATAAAATAAATAGAAATGGCTTTTTAGGATTATGACATTATATTTCATCGTCATTCTAATTTGAAATTACAGCTAGTCTACTTTTTTTTCTATCAAAGTTGGTTTAAACTACTCTTCACTCTTTATTTCTCCATCATCACAAACGTTATCTGAGGTAGTCGTAATTGCCTGTCTGTTTCGATCTTGCAATTTTTTCAGAATTTCTTTATAAGGAGCTAGAGAGCTTATAATTCTCTCTTAAATTTACCACTACGTACTACTGAGAAATCTTTTTCAAAAAATAATTTTCTAATTTTTCAGCTAAAGCTAGTCTTTTTTGTGAAGTGCTACAGTTTTTTAATGTCGTGTTGTATCAAAGCCATGTAAAAAAATACAATTTTGTGCTGTGTAATATAGAAACCATGTTTTACAAGTACAATGTTATACGGGGGACGCCTAAATTTATGAAATTTGCAATTGAGTAAATTTTTCTTCATTGTCTTCACAAACCTTTTATAACATTGTCCATAAAAAATGTTCTTGTGGAAATATTTGTATGACCTTGTGTATTATATATATACCATTTGGGTATACAATTCGGAACAACGTAAAAAATAGAACTGAAATATTTTTAAATATCTATCTCTATTGATGTAATTGAAATTTAGGAAGATTAATATTAAATTTCACATCTAGGTAGCCCTTTATTTTCACCTAACAGTAAATTCGTATAATATCATAATATTTCTAGTAAATACTTTATTGTTTTTTGTACATTTATAGATTGTCTGTCTAGTGTGAAAAGTTGATAAATATCGTTCCGTTGCTTTCCTTTTATTGTTAAACAATTTGTCTTAACATATTAATCTTTTTCTGAAACTTATATACATATGCAACAGAAAATATGAAATGCGTTTTTTTAATCTAGTACAATATGCTTTAATTTTGAAATAGAAACAAGAGCCATGAAAAAATTGCATAAAATTGGAAATCTTCTTATGAATTATTTTTGAAGTTTAAATAATATTAAAAAAAAGTCAATTCCCCCCCCCTGCTACTTAGATCAACAAAGAAAAATTTTATTGTATTTATTTTGCATTAAATAAGTTTCAATTAATATAAATATGTATATGCATAGGACAAAATCACAATATTAAATGAAAAAATAGAAAGTGATTTTCATTGCAATTTTCCATTTTCCTATCTATATATGGTGTTTTTTGTTTGTTACTATTTATTCCTTAGTTAAATTTAATTATTCTAATGAAATAGTACAGTAATAAAGAAATCACACATTCTCACAAATAAAGCCAGCCATTGTGGGATTCGAATCCACGACCTTCGGATTAAAAGACCAACGCAATTTTCAATTGCACTACAGGAAACGATTTTCCTTTCTATATATGTTGTTGAACTATTATTTTTGTTTGTTATCATTTATTCCTTTTTAATTAATGAATTGAAATTTGAAAAAAAACCATATTAACTTGAAGTGTCATCCACTACAAGCCTAAAAAAATGTTTTTGAACACTTAAACAAGATATATATATATATATATATATATATATATATATATATATATAAAAATACATATATATATATACATATATATATACATATATATATACATATATATATATATATAAATACATATATATATATACATATATATATACATATATATATACATATATATATACATATATATATATATATAAATACATATATATACATATATATATACATATATATATATATACATATATATATATATATATATTTACATATATATATCTTTATATATAAAAATCTTCTGTGCGTGTGTTTGTCACTAAACTCCTCCTAAACGGCAGGACCTATTTCTATGAAATTTTTTGTGTGGTTTCAAGTAAATTCGAGAATGGTTTAGATTCACAATTCGGTCTAATATCGCAATTAGTTAAAAAGATAATAATTGAAAACATTCAAAAAGTACAACTCAATATTCACCTGCATTGTTGTAACAACGCTATTTTTATAAACAAAAGTAATATAAAAAAATATTTTAAATCAATTCCTACTTAGATCAACAAGAAAAAATTTATTTTAGCTACTTTTTATAAAATAGTTGCAATTAATATAAATATGTATATACATATGACAGAATCACAACATTAAGTGGTAATTAATTTTTATTAATTATCGGTAAAGTATCGTTTTTTCATCCAAAACAATCGTGGATTCTTTCAACTGAATGCTTTAACACATAAGAAAAAAACCTTTTCAAATTTTGACATAAGTTGTCAAAAGGGTCGCTAAGTCGTCAACGTGGCTGTATTTGTAATGTTTTAAATAATGAATTCTAATCAATTAATTTTTATTAATTATAATTAAATTAATTGTATTGTCATCCAAAATAATCATGTACATTATATTTCAGCTCAATTGAGCGCTTTCAAATGTATTTTATTAACGATTGAAAATTCCAACAAGATAAATAAATAAATAAACAAACAAACAAATAAAACATGTATAAAGATCGTGAGATAATAGTAGGAACAGAAAAAGACGTAAGTTGGCGTCGAAAATTGATTTTCAGCCAAACTGGCCAAACCCGGTCTTTATTGTTACGAAAATGCAGACGATTCACGCTTTTTAGCGTTTTTAATTAATATCTTCTCAAATAATAATTATATATGTAATTCTTCTGTGCGTGTGTATGTAACTGAACTCCTCCTAAACGGCAGGATCAATTTTGATGAACGTTTTTGTCTGTTCCAGTGGACTCGAGAATGGTTTAGATTTATAATTCGGTTTAGAAATGTTTATTTAATTAACTTTTTATTTATAAATTGTTGATCTTGGAATGTTTTAAATTGGATCCGGCAGACTGCGCTACGATCGAAGTATCGAATATTCAAAAATCTTTTATTATAATTCAAGTTGGTCCCGACAGTTGGTGCTGTGATCATTTCAGGAAAATATTTTGTCACTTCGTGTTATTATTATGTTGAAATAAATCGTGTTAATTAAATTATTACATTCAGATGTAATTAGTGTTTGAAGAGATTTGAAGTGTGCAAAAAAAAACTATACGTTCTTCAAATTTAGTATGCAATTGAGAAGTGAGTATTTTACATGATTTTCTATTAAATTTACACGTGCGTTGACAACAATTGTCCTAACCTACAAATCTATTTGTGTAGCTAACATTTTTAAACTTTTTTTTTATTTAAAAATATTTCTTATCGGAAATAGTTTGTGTGTGTGTTTCACTTCTAAGCAACCCAGAAGCATAAAATATGGCACATAATTACTGTAGGTCCTAATGATGGGCACTACAAAGAGCTTTTTTTCGAAATTCGCCTCAGATTTTTTTTTTAAATTAAATTTTTAATTGATGTTCCCATTTTTTTTCCAAAAGCTGGATTTTAATTTGTTAATTTGGCAATAGTCATTTTTGTTTTGCTTATATATTCTATTTGGTTATTTCAAACCATTTCTGTAAACTGATTTGATTGTGTCGTTTCGTTTTCAGATTAAAGATTTTGATTTTTTTTAATAAAAAAGGTAAAAAATATAATTACACATTATTTATTTACAATATGATACAATAAATCTTTTCAGTCCTCTGTTACTTAATTAAAATTTCATCTGCAATAAGTTACTCATGTTTGTTATGTATAATTTTTACAGCAAAATGTCACGTCTTTGCGGAAGAGCAAGAAAAATTGGTCAGCTTACTCAAAACACACAATTGGTCCATGATCGTCGATTGAATAGAACAGCTGCTTCAAAATGACGCATTAGCGTTGAGGTTCTCTGAAGAATTGCTAGACTTTGGCAATGGTAGAATCCAATTGTATGTGAAGATACACAATATATTCAACTCCCAGAAAATTTTTGCAACATTGTGGCTACCAAAGATGAATTAATAAAAAATATCTTTCCAGATTTACGCCATAATTATACTGATCATGCATGGCTACATGAGCGAGCTATTTTAGCGGCTAAAATTTGGATGTTGACGCCATCAATTTCAAAATACAACAGTCGTTGCCTGGTAAAGAAATTACATTCAAATCGATTGACACTGTTGTTGATCCTGATGAAGTAGTCAATTATCCTGTAGAGTTTTAAATTCACTGGATTTACCGGGAATGCCACCACATAATTTGCGAATGAAGATTGGCTCGCCCATAATTTTGCTTCGAAATTTGAACTCACCGAAATTGTGTAATGGCACGCGATTAGTCATAAAAAATCATCGGCAAAATTCTTGAAGCCACTATTTTAATTGGAAAATTTCAAGGTGAAGTTGTACTTCTACCACGGATCCCGATGATTCCTTCAGATTCATCTATACCATTTAAACGTTTACAATTTCCAATTCGCTTGGCATTTGCTATGACTATTAATAAGTCACAAGGTCAAACAATGAAGATTTATGGCTTAAATTTAGAAAATCCTTTCTTTTCTCACGGCCAATTATATGTTGCGTGTTCCAGAGTTGGAAAACCATCGAATTTATTTGTTTATACCCCTCAAGCATCAAGCATTACCCCTCAAACCAAAAATATTGTACATCTAATGGCATTAGAATAAATTAAGTTTATGTATAAATTAATAAATATACATGTTACAAAATAGTTTGAGTCTCAACTTTTTCACCTTTAGTTAAAAAAAGTTTAAGTTTTTATTCACACAGCCTTTACATTTAACTTCGCTCATAGTATACACATACTCACACGCTATCGATTGATTGAATTGTGATAACCGTTCATGTAATGACGTTAGACCAGTGCTTCTCAAACTTTCAATACTGGCGCCCCCCTTTTCAATCACAATTTTTTTCGCGCCCCCCCTTATACATAATAATTTACTGAATGCAATAATAATGCACTTTTACGATAAAGCAACAATATTTATTATAAACCGTACAAATTCATGACATAAGTATTAAATTTTGTATATGTTACTTTTAAGCAAAAAAAAGTCAAGTAATAGGATAATTACTAAGTTATTTTTCCTTTCTCTGATTTTTAAATTGGAACATATTACAAAATGCGGTGGTTGCTTAGAAGACAAAATATAGATATCTGCTAAATATAGAAAATGAACTCAGAGGGTCAATTTCTTATCTTAAAACTCCTTTCAAAAACTTTGCTCTGTAAGACAAGCCCATGGAAGTAGCTAATAATTATTAAACTTGTTCTTAATTTAGTATTAATTAATTAGTCATAAAATACTCTGTGCACCACTCATACATTAAAAGCAGTGTTTCTCAAACTTTCAATACTGGCGACCCAATTTTCAATCATAATTTTTGTCTCGCCCCCCTGTACAACAATAATGTATTTACTGCAATAAAAATGCACTTTGAGAGAGAGACGCTAAAGTTACAATACGATCTTAATTATAAACCGTACAAATTAATCCGATAAGTATATTAAATTTTGTGTATATGTAACTTTTAAGTAATATATATTTTAAGAAAATTACTTAAAATATATATTACTTAGAATTATGTTATTTTTCTTTCTCTAATTTTTAAATTGGAACAGATCGCAAAATGATGTATTTAATTAAAGATTTATTTCCTTCAGCATTCATTTCTCAAAGTACAAATGTCATTAGAAAAATAATCTAGTCAATGTCGCTCTCTATCATGTCCATCACATCTGGCATTATAGGGTACGTTTGCGTGAGTCTGGGCAACCTATCGGACGTCTGCGCAAAACATGTAAAAATGCTTTTCCTCGTACAATTCCAGGCAGTTTTGGTCGACTCGATACTCCTATAGCTACCGAATCTAGCTTGAATGTACATTTTTTTTAAATTTCCACGTTAATTGTAATTCACGGTAATTAAGTATTTACGGTAGTAGATTAAAACAATATCATACATACATTTTTAAGTCGTAAGCAAACATTCGACCATAATAAAGAATCAACAAGTACACAGACGAACGAGCATGGTTCCGAAAATTAAATCAAGGCGATCTTCTCAAAAATACTTAAATTTTGGATTTACCAATACTGAAGTAAATGATGGAAAAAAAAAGCCCCAGCTCGATATGTGTTAAAACTTACAAATCTGTAGAACAACATGTGAAAGTTGTTTTTAAAACATGTAAAATCATTTAGCTATGTTGGCAAAGAATTTTAAAAATTATTTTCTGGATGAGGACAGCTTGGTAGCAAGTTACGAGTGGATTAGGGATCTATTTCAAGATACTCCAGAAGGGCTCTCAACTTCCGAAGAAGAAATCTTCATAGATTTCACATCCAGTGAAAAAATAAAAGGCAATTTTGTAATAAATCGCTCTTTGAATTTGGGGTAGAGGTGGATGAGGAATTATCTGTACTGAAAACAAAAGCACTTCGTATACTATTACCATTTTCAACATCCTACCTTTTTCAAACCGGATTTTCTGCAAAGGATGCCTTGAAGACAAAATATAGATCTCAGCTAAATATAGAAAAATAACTCTTTAAGTGTCAATTTCTGATATTAAACCTTCCTTTGAAAAACTTTCCTCTACAAGACAAGCCCGTGGAAGTCCCTAATAATTATTAAACTTGTTCTTAATTTAGTAATAAGATTGATTGATTGAATATTAACGCCGCACTGTTCAGCTGCACGAGGGCTTTTGACGACGGACCACGTAATTTTGAACCATGGTCAAGTGACGTGGATGACACCTGAGCTGGCACCCCTCTCTCCTAACTACCACACCACACCAACGGGAAAACTTTTCAACTCTCAACAGATTTAACGTGCATCGCTGCCCTACACGGCGGGTCTTTAGTGGTACTGGGCTCGAACTCGTGACAAGGCAAACCACGATCCGATACCTATACCACTCGGCTACCGCGGCTAAATTCAGTAATAAGAAATTATTTATAAAATACCTTCTTCAGTACTGATACATCAAACGCATACTGGCTGAAACACCGACTCTTCGCACGAGTTCATTTTTTAAAAAAAAATAAAACATTATTCTTGATATAATAGCTCAACTGTAAGGAGAGTAAAACTGTGTGCACGACATTGTATACAAAAATGTAAAATGATTTTTTTTTAGATAAATGCTATAATTGTAAATAACTGTTTAAAAGAACTGTAATTTTAAACCTCACACAATTAGCATTTAGAATTAATGTTAAATTATGAAAAAGAATATAAAATTCCGATGAAGAATAATTGTGTTACTTCTTAACATTTAAAGCGAGAAGACTTCAAAATGTTTTAACCCGGGAGCAGGCGCGTACTCGATACTAACATTAATGGTAGTGCGGGGCGACTCAGTCACCCCAATCGTTTGTTTAGAATTATTTTTACTGTACATGATACAAATCGGAATTCTAGTGAATATTTTAATTTATAGAAAGTATACTTACCTTCTTTCAAGGACTATTCAATTCTTTGATGATTTGAGGAAAAATCCAATAAAACTGAACTAAAATGATTCAAAAGTACAAGACCATAATAAAGGACGCTAATCAGACACTTTTCAATTATCCTACAGAAATGTTAAAGCAATCAATTCTTTTCCAAATATCGCAAAACTCAATTATTTACAATTTCCCTAAGCGAAAAGCAAACACATAAAAGATGGGAGGGAACTAATATTGATAATAACCATACCATAAGATTGAAGGTCAATCAAATGATTAGCAAACGTACTATGCAGCCTGGCTGAAAAGTGAATCATGACTTCCTTTTCTTTTTCTACAACTAATGTACAGTATTTCAATAATAATTACAGTGGTGAATTGTTTATCTTAGAATTTTTCTCAGGGTCTGGGTTTCGTTTTATCTTTTAACGAGTAATATTTTATGTTAAAACGTAATAAAAAAATCTCTCTATGAGGAAATACTGCAAATAAAACAAAATGTTTTTTTTTCTTAAATTTGGTTTTGGGATCAAAGATAGAGCTATTTGATGACGGAAAAAAGCCAGACAATAAACATAAATTATGTCAGTGTTGTTGTGTGTATTTTTTTATTATTATGAAAGAAAGCATTTTGTTTTACTTCTCTTTCCGGTTATTTTTTTTAAAAAAAAATCTTTAAATTTTCGATACGCTCGCGCCCCCCTTGTAGGTTCATCGCGCCCCCACAGGGGGGCGCGCCCCACACTTTGAGAAACACTGCGTTAGACATTGTAATAACTTTTTAATACAAACTTTACTCAAAACGGTCCAGATTGTTAAAGCTTATTCGTAAAAATTTGGAATTTTTGAATTTAAGATGTGTGTACAGGACAACGTCTGTCGGGTCCTCTAGTATACATATATATATATACATATGTATATATATATACATATATATATATATATATATATATATATATATATATATATATATATATATATATACTGGCCGTTACCCACCCGCTTCACTGGATATTTCACGATGTTGTATATATGTATACTGTTTACATATATATTAATTATTGATATCTAGCATTAAGAATTTGATTGTATTGAAAATATATTTATAGCTGTTACACTCTTGCCCCTTGATATAATAAGAACATAAATTGTAATATCTAATTTCTATTTATATCTAAAATAGAAGGAGAAAGATTTTTTTCGCTCACACTTAACCTAAAAATCAAGTGGATTTCCACCAAAGCAACTTTCAGTGGATCTCTATTCTATAAAATAAACATGCGTGCTAAATTTCAAATCTAAATCTAACAGAACAAAAACGGAATTTTTATCATCAATACCTCGTTGAGAGTACTTTTAGTGGATTCCAATTCAACAAAAGAAGCATGCAAACCAAATTTTATTATTGCAGTCTTAGCAGTTCGAAAACGGGAATTTTGTCTATCAACACGCCCAATAACTCTCCCCGCTTCCCCCTGGAGTTGATTTCCGTAAAATACATTCTTAGTGGAACTTTATTCAACTAAAGAAAAGAGCTCAACAAATTTCAAGTAAATGAGTTAAATTCAAAAACAGGAATTTTTCTTTAACATGCCTTAATCCCTCGCAACCCCACTCCTTTGGGGGTCTGTTTTCGCAAAAATCTTTGTAAAAGGAACATTATTCCATGAACGGAACATACCTTCTAATTTTCAAGCAGGTGTTTCTATTTGTTGAAAAGCGGAAATATTTATCTATATCCTCCTCAGTGGCCCTTGGGGATCAATTTTCCCCAAAACTATTTTGTAGCGAATCTCTATACCATGAAAGGAATTCGCTTACCAAATTTTAAGACTATACGTCTAATAGTTTAAAAATGGAAATAATTATCTATAACGCCCCTTAAGCCCCCCAACGCCACTTAGGAAACGATATTCACAAAATCGATCTTACGGCATATCTCTACTCAGTGAATGGAATCTGCTTACTCAATTTCAAGATTTTACATCTAATAGATTAAAAAAAGAGTTAATTGTCTATTAGGCCCCTTAATTCTCCACAACGCCACTTGGGGTCGATTTTCACAAAACCCATTCTGTAGGGGATCTGTATTCTATGAAAGGAATCCGCTTATCAAGTTTCTAAATAGTTTAAAAATACGTCTAATAGTTTAAAAATGGAAATAATTATCTATAACGCCCTTATGCCCCCGCAACGCCACTTAGAAAACTATTTTCACAAAACCCATCTTATAGCGGATCTCTACTTAATTAATGGAATCAGCTTACTAAATTTGGAGATTTTACGTCTAATAGTTTAAAAAAAGAGTTAATTGCCTATAACGCCACTTGGGGTCGATTTTCACAAAACCCATTCTGTAGGGGATCTGTACTCTATGAAAGGAATCCGATTATACTAAATTTCAAGACTGTACGTTTAATAGTTTAAAAAAGGAAATAATTATGTATAACGCCCCTTAAGCTCCCGGAACGCCACTTAGGAAACGATTTTCACAAAGTCCATTTTATGACAGATCTCTACTCAGTGAATGGAATCAGCTTACTAAATTTCGAGATTTTACGCCTAATAGTTTGAAAAAGGAGTTAATTGCCTATAACGCCACTTAATTCTCTACAACACCACTTGGTAGTCGATTTTCACAGAACTCATTCGGTAGGGGATCTGTACTCTATGAAAGGGATCCGCTTACCAAATTTCAAGACTGCACGTCTAATAGGTTAAAAATGGAAATAATTATGTATAACGCCCCTTAAGCGCCCTTAAAGCCCCTTGGAGGTCGCTTTTCGTTAAAATCATTATGTAGGGAATCTCTACTTTATAATAGAAATCTATGTACCAAGTTTCACGACTGTTCATCTAATAGTTTAGTAATGGAAATAATTATCTATAACGCCCCTTAAACTCTCGTAATGCCTCTTGGGGTTCGAACTTTGCAAAATCCGTTCTCAGCTGACGTCTACTCAATGAAGGGAACCTACCTACCAAATTTCAAGTCTGTAGGTTTAATAGTTCCGGAGATATCGTGATTAGTCAGCGAGTCAGTCAGTGAGTGAGTGAGTCGCTTTTCTCCTTTATATATGTAGATTGATTGAATATTAACATCGCGTTGTTCAGCTACACGAGGGCTTTTGGCGACGGACCACGTAATTTTGAATCATGGTCAAGTGACGTGGACGACACCTGAGCTGGCACCCCCTCTCCTAACTACCACACCACACCAACGGAAGGATATATAGAGAGAGAGAGATTGAACTAATAGTAGGAATTGAAAAAGATTCGTTGTCATGCATTAACTTCGTAAATAATGCTTCATTAAAAAGAATGGAAGAAACAAAATCGAAGTTATACATGTTTCAGTTGTTTGTATCTACGAATGGTGTAAGCAAAAAACTAAAAAAAAATTTAAAGAAACAAATTATGTAATTCTTGGAATTTTATTCAGTGCTGTTTTTCCTATCAAGAAATACATTCTTTTTTATTGCCATAGAATAAAACCTTATTCCTTAGTAATTAGTATGCATTAAACAACATTTTTCTTCATTTTACATTAAATCTCATTTACAGATCGCTTCATAAAACTAATGTTATAGCTTGATATACATGATTGATATTGATGATAGACGAATGTTATTCGTACATCATCTTAAAATATGAAATATATTGCAATTTAAATGAAATATTGTATAAAAAATTATGTTACTTAATAAACAAATGTAAAAAAGTATGCTCTACTATTATTGCCAATGTTAATTCTGCCACACATACCAAAGTCACTTTGAGAAAAATTCTGAGTCAGGACCATCGTGACAAGTACATTTTGTTATAAATAGTTTCATTCATCTTAATTAGCTGCTAAAAATGAATTTGTTATGGTCAACATGATGAAGTATTATCCCGTTATAGTAAAGAGTTCGTTAGCTAAATTTAATAAATACTCTCTTAAGTGAAACATGAACCCCAAAATTCTGATATATCGAATTGTTCCACCCTGTGCAAGAAGTTTGGTAACACTAATCATTATTTAAGAACTAAGAACTTTCAAGAAGCATTAAATCTTACTCCAAGAACAAACTTCCCGAAATACAAAATTTTTCTTTTGGTATAAGGAACAACATGATTCTATTTCTGAGTTAGAAGTTCCTTTACACAATTAGCAGTTTCTCAGTGTATTTCGCTTGCCCTTTAATAGCTTTAGTAAATTGGTTTGAAAGGGGGTTCGAATTCTTTCATTCATCACAGAATAATATTTTTTACCCAGCGTCCATTACATTGTTACCTTCGATTAATCGAAAACTATTCAGAAGATTTCAATGGCTAACGGAAGAGATACTCAAAGAGGAAAACAAATTCGGGTTCCATTTGCAAATGAGCTCAATTCAATGGTATCTTTCGAGTTTCTATCTTTCTCCTTATCTCGTTTGGTTACAAACACGAATTTTATAGGAAACGAGAAAGGTACTGCCATTTTCTCGCGGATTCGGAACATCTGGCGATGTACATTTTAAGGAAATACAGCTTATAAGAAATTCTAAAAGAAGATGTTTGGGCTTGTTTTCTCCAAGGAAAGAAATATTTTCTGCAAATATCCAAATAAAAACATTTCTGTTTTGAAAGAGAAAAATGGAAAGAATACTTCTTTTTTTGAAAAATGAAGAAATGTAAAACAACAGAACTTTATAATGATTTACTTTTGCAGCCGAAAAATATTGGTGTTTGAATTTTGAAAATCGTGCATTAATTTTATTTTAATTTAACTTC
This sequence comes from Trichonephila clavipes, assembly GCA_019973935.1. NCBI lineage: Eukaryota > Metazoa > Arthropoda > Arachnida > Araneae > Nephilidae > Trichonephila > Trichonephila clavipes. The sequence goes on from BMAU01021435.1 coordinate 1,753,599, forward strand.
AAATAAGTAGATTTTATTGTTCTTTCGATATAAGTTAAACATAATTTTGTAACTTTTTTTTAAAATAAAGATATATTATTGAATATAAATTTGGTAACAGTTGATTACCTGATACATTATTTTACATATTATATTGAATAAAATAATTATTCTATATTCAGGAGATTCAAAGATAGTTAATACATATTTCAAAATCTTTAAGCACAACCATAGAAACTTAATTAGACATTTCATAATGAGATATTATTAAAAATAATAACTGATATTTATTAATCAATTTTATTTAATAGTGTTCCTATATTTTGATTTAAAAAAATAATGCTCTCACTGAATTGAAAATTGAATTAATTTACTTGAAGAAGTTATTTTGCTTATTATATTTATGAATTTGAATACACTTGTTGGATAGACTAAAATATTGATGCATTTTGAACACAATCGGATACGTGAGTGTTTGTGTGTGAAGAGAAAATATTGTTCTAACTCAGCTACTTATGTGTTTTCCTTAGCTTTATGCAAAGTTTATTGATATATTTTCTCTTCATATACAAAAATAGCGTATTAAATACTTATTTATTTAATCCAATACCTTTTAAGAATTTACATTAATATCCAATAGCATACGTTTTATTAAAATGTTTGATATCGTCTCATAGCATCTGTCAAAACCCTGTTTATCTAAGCCTTGTTTGTTTCTGGTTGTAAATGTGCTTATTTCAAATAACAAGTGATTCTGTTATTCTATTTTAAATAAGATAGGGATATGTTTCCGTAAAATCTCATTAAAATGCTTTCAGGCTTCTGGCTTTAATATCATTCTAATGCAAATAACTGACAGGATTTTCATTAAAACATAATTCAGTAGTTTTAAGGCAAAGCGCTTACAAAGAACTTTCATTATTTAATAATTACTCACACGGAGATGTAATTAGCACGTTAGATGAAATTTTATTACCTCTTATGAAAATCAAAACAATCATCTAATTAGAAATCTACAATTAATGAAAATAAATGAATTTGTGCAAGTTCTTGGCCTAATTATAAGCCATCTTTAGGTTGGTGCAAATACGCAAACGCAATTAATTGATATATATCTTAAACAACATCACAAATTCTTGTGATAAATTACTGAATTTTATCTCTATGGCACCTTTACTGTGAAATTAATTAAAGGATGGATTTTAAGCAGCATACTATAACTACATAAATAAGTAGTTGTATTAATATTTGAAATTGTTTATGAACCTTTTACAAAGAAACTGTCAAATTTTGTCTCACATATCTTTCTTTCTGAAAACAGAAATGTACATTTAGGTAAAACATATCAAATATTTTTCATTAATTTAATTCTTATTCATAAATAAAGTTTAACTTATAGGTTTCTCAATCATAAAATGTGTAGTTATATGCATTATTTTATTAGAATGATTAAAATTGAATAAATTTCTATACCTAATTCAAATTATGCAGGAGAATAATATTAAAAAATAAATTAGTAATTTTATTATTTATAAATCTTATAAAATAAAAACCTTTTTACTGTGAAATTTCCTTTCATTTAAATTAAAAACATATAGTATATTTATTTTTCTTTTATTTAATACGGCATTTTACTAAAAGCGTTTCGCATCAATGCAATATTGAAAGTACGATTTGATGTTTCATTTTAAATCTGTGGGAAGTCATTATTGAATTCTTTGTAATATTTTTAATTAATTACTTCAATTGCATTATCTAATTGCCAGAAAAAAATCAATACCAATTACTTCTGAAATATTATAAATCATTGAAATGAATTTGTTTACGAAAGAAATATTACTTCGAGCTTTTTCTTCAAAATCATTTATAAATTGACTATAAACCGAAATTATTCTTATTTAGACTAACTTACGTTTACCTGATTAATAGTTAATATTTTTATATCAACTTAACAATTCTATTAACATTCCCCATCACACTCAGACGAAATCAGTTTCCGTAAAAGACATTTTTTTTAAATTTTTTTATTTTATATATTTATTTTATTTTATTTATTTTTTGATAAAAGAACTAATCTTAATAATTTGCGTTAAAAAATCTGACTGAAATAATAATAACACCTTAAATTTAATCCCTTTATTAATTTATGACAAGTAATTTATTTCAATTTCATTGGTACTTATTTAAAAAATTTCCCATTTTGATCAAAGTATAACAAATGTAAGCCTGCAGTCCTTTCTCGGAAGTATGTTTTTGTAATAAACACTATTCACTCCTTTATACAATTGAATGTGAACTATTTTTAAGAATGAATTTCGACAATAATAGGTATCTCTCAGACTTTTTTCGGGATATGAATTCGCGAATTTTCTGTTTTCGAAAGGAGTATTCACTTGATCATCAAAGGCACTAAAAAAGAAAAAGAGCTTCAAATAAAGCTAATTAAATTGCGCTTTTTTCTAACATGTTTCCCAACTCTGATAGGTTATACACCAGTAATTATTCATTGTTTCATCCGCTTTTGAGCTTCTTACTAGTATTTCAGTTTTATCTTACAAAAAAAAACTTTTAAATAAATGCAACAGTTGCAAAAATATTCAAAGTTGTAGACAAAAAACTGCAAACAAGCTTTTTCACACATGTTTTCTAATTATCTTTCGTTTCCCTTTAAAAAAAATTTCATAATTTCATTTAATTCAAATAGAAACTGAAAAAATACTAACATAATTTATGGAAAAGTTTATTTAAGACCTTTTTTTTCTATGTCTAAATATTTTCAGATTTGTTTTAGATAACATACTAATTAAAACTAAACCCTTGAGTATATTAAAACAGATCCAATTATGTAAGTAGTTTGAAAACATTCTACATATAATTTCTATCAAAATTAATCATTTTTGTATTTTGTACAACGCTTAATTTACAAATATTTTCTTTAATAAAAATTTGTAATTTCCATTGCTATATTATTCATAAGAAGATAAAAATGTGCAATACTATCCTGATTATGAGAAACATAATTAAAATAATTGATTATTTTATTTTCCTAGTAACTAAGGGATTATATTTTTATCAAAGAAATTTATTGAAATCATATTCTATACACAAACAAGAAAAAGGAAAAACACTAATTAAAATAGGCAGATTATTTATTTATATGTATATCAGATTTCAATATAAATTATATTTGTATTTTTTTGTTTTAATTTTTTTAAACTATTTGATATATAGTCTTATTAAAATCTAATTATTATGAAGTTGCCTTTATTTGGATGGGTGGTATTTTTCTGTAATAAATAGACTGACATACACAGTGTTATTTTATAAACGATATAAAATTGCAAGTGATAAACACAGTTAAAACTTCCCGTTTTATAAAAATTCAAAATATTGTTTTTAAATATAGAATTAAGTATTTTAATCTACAGTCAAACCAAATAATTTTTTTTTCTTATAACATGTCTTTATTGTTATCAATATTTTCATATAATTATTAAATACAATAAATTATCGAACATGTACCATTTTGTTCTAAAATATCGTAAAATAATTCTGGAGAATTTCGAACTACAAAATAAGATGGCTATTTTTGAAAGTGAGCAAATAAATACACAAATTTAAAAGTTAATCATGTAGAACAGAAATAAAACTAATGTATTTTATATAGTATTAATAAAATAATAATTTATTCTAAAAATAATAAATAAAGAAACTGAATATATGTTGTTGCTCAATTATGGATACAATGTATACCTTTAACTATAAACAACTAATTCATTTATGATTATCATAATTACAAAGTATTATAATCTAAAAATTAATCTGGTTTGTTGTGCATTGTATAATTAATGTAATAAAAATATCAAAAATCCAATACAGTCCCAACCTCTTCCCATGAAGCAGTTTGAGCTGTTAAAATACCCTTCTGATAAAACATAAATCTCGCCAAGTCTTGCTAGTTATTATTTTGCGATAAGAGTAAACGTTTAATTTTATCCCATCTTATATTTCTTTTTCCAAATAAGATCTTATCACACATATGTTTTCCAGTCTCCCACTTTCTTCTTTCTCTTTCCTTTCAAAGAATTTAATCTTGAACAGAGAAACTAAACAAAGTCCGGAAGACTTCTTCTCAAATTAAAAAATGAGGTTGTATATCTCAATTTTCTCTTTCTTTAGTCATTCGTTTATGGGTCCTATAAATATCTAAGTACACGTTTATGAATACCTAGAAAATTCCTTCTGTTCATTACAATTTCTTTATTGAATTGAAATTAATATTTTACGATCCTTTCGTAGCCTTTAAGTCTCCTTTAAAATGTTATTTTGACAAGTTTCATCTCGTATGTCTTGCTTTATTCATAATTAAAATGCTTTTCTGTCAGAATCACATTGGTGCAAATATATATGTATTCATTAAACATGCAAAATGACGCAGTAATACTCTTTTGTCGAGACATATAATTTAATTAAAATTGCATATTACATGATTTGAAATTAAAATAATTTTTATTTGAATGGAAAAAAAAATAAATGGAAGAAATATACAGAATTTTCCTTTCGAAATTAAATGCTTATTTTTAAATTTCACAAAATATCTGCAAGCTTAATCATAAAAATAACAACACATTTTAATTAGTTACTTTAATTCACTACAATTAAGCGATTAAAATTATTATTATCATATTTTTTTTGCTGAATTGAATAATAACCTGTCTCACAAAAAATCATAAAATTTTGAAAACTATCTACCTCATATTTTATACAAATAGGATCTTCTATCACAAAATATGGATTCCTATATGGATTTCCACCAGGCAAAAAAAATATTAACTTCAATAATTTAAAATCTATTTATAAATAAATGCAAGATCGTTATATTTTTAGGAAATTTAAAAAACGCACGTATCACACATTGGGGTTTAATAAGAAAATTAAAAATTCAACCAATTAAATATGAAAGGAGTTAAAGTAATTTTTAATAAAACCTATTCGTGATTCGTGACTTTAAAAAACCATTCAAGTCATCAGACATTATTTTACAATTTCGTTACAAGAGTAAATATAATTGCCATCTGTCGTATTCTTTTATTTTTAAATTTTAAAATCACTTCGAATCATTTTGTTTTTCAGAAAAAATAGTAAGACATGCCTTTAAATATTTGTCTTGGTATCAGAGAAGTACATAAAGATTTCTTTTGCTTTTATACAAACTGAAAAGTAACACACTTGGCATTATCGAAATACATAGATGACAGCATCATTATGATGTAACCATTCTTGCCATAATAACTATAACTGTATTGAGCAGCAAAATCACCCTCTAGTGATCACTGAACTTTAGTACAGGTCAAGTGAAGAAAGAATATAGTCGCTATGAAAAGCCATGCAAGTTCTTTGTCTTTCATTTTTGTTACCGATATTTGTTGTCTTTGTGTGAACAAACCTAAATTGTTAAACAATTTTGCTACACTAAAAAAGAAGACTTCATGGAACCTACACAACCTCGAATTTACCACCTTTAGTTTGACCCCTTAATTGCCGATTAAAAGTTACTCGATTCGCTCCGCAGTGACGTAAATAAGTAAATACTTTGCAAACACTGTCGAGGTCATTTTATTGCATTCCAAACCCTTCGGAATAGTTTTAATGACAGCAGTGCAAAGAAAAGAATTGTATTTCTTAAAGAAGTATATACACGTCCATAGCACACAACACACCAGTTGAGCTAGACGAATATATACGCCGGTGACAATTAAGAGACTAATCCTTAACGCCCAATGCTCTAGAGTTTTATTCGTTTTTGAAAGTACAAGCAAGAAATATACATCTAACAAAGTAATTTTCAAGACATATAACTACTCCATTTTCTTTTTTAAAAAACCTTAGAAAAACATCGAGAATCTCTTTAATTTTCACTTGTATAAAACTACGTCTTTGTTGAAAGTTCATCTACACAATTACTATTTGGAAGCATATCCTTTGACTTTTAATAAATACAGTAAATAGTTTTTGGAACTATATTCACGTTCTTTTATTTTCAAAGAGAAGATTTTTGTTTGCATCTGGCATCCATTGTATCGTTACTGCCGTCAAATCGGATGACATTCTGACGAGTTCAATGGATAACGGAAGAGGTACTCAAAGTAGAAAACAAATTCAAGTTCCATTTGAAAATGAGTTCCATCAATGGTATCTTGCAAGGTTTTTTTTTCGTTGCTTTCCTTTATCCTGTTTGGTTAGAAACATGCATTTTATATGGAGAGAAAAGTACAGCTATTTCATTGTGAATTTGAAACGTCTGGGGATGTATATTTTAAGTAAATGGGGTTTATATGAAGGATGCTTTTTGGTTCATTTTATCTCGGAGAAGGAAATGTTGGGCAATTCTATGGATAAAGATATTTATTTAAAACAAAAGGAACGCTAAATTCTAGAATATAAAGCATCATTGTTAGGAAATACTTGCAAACAGATAGTTTCTGAAACTTAGAAACTATATATGCCTGCAGCAGCAGATAGTTTCCTAAGATTTTAAGCATGAAAAGATCTTTACTCTAGGACATATTAAATACTTTATTTCTGTAATAAATAAAAGAAAGGCAGTAGTTATGATTGTTGTTGTGTGTTTTTATCCTGGGAACATATGAAATACAAGTAAAGAAGAACAGAAAGCATGCAATACAACAGAAAAATATACACATTTATTACAGATGATCATCCCATCATATAACAAGAAGAGGTGCGCTGCTTTTCCTTTCGAGATAGGAATCCCTTACAGGTAAAAGACCGACTTCGTTCCCGAAGAAGATACAACCATGTTTTACTCGGGATTCGATCCCGAACCTACTCGGAAACAAGCCGAGGCTCATTGCCACCATACTGGCTGGGCGACAGCAGTTATGATTGATATCATAGAAAGGATAATGATAATCAAAATACATACGTATTTTTTATATTGTTAGAGATATTTGTAATTATCTTGTACTAAACTAATAGGAATTCAAATTAAATATTACCAAAATGTAATTTGCAGGATACTTTGCATGGATAAAAGTCTTAATAAAAAATTAATTTTCTCTAGTTATCAAGAAATATCTCTGTCTCTGTTCTAATTAAAAATATCATTATTAAAAAATCTTATATATATATATATATATATATATATATATGTATATTTTATTTAAATTCTAATTGCTTTTTTAAAAGAAATTGAGTAATTTTACGATATATTTTGCATTTCAGCATGATATTCAAGAAAAGATTATTTAATAGAATTATGAGCCTAAAATTCTCATCAAAGTCACTGGGTCAGAATTATTTAAATTGTTCCGAAATTAAATGTGCAAAACTATGTAATGTGTGTGTGTGAATAATTTTTTTTGGAGCAACATAGAACATCCAAGCAAGAATTAAGTTATAAATTATTAAAAGGTTTTACAAAATAAACATTTATTTACCTAAGGAATTTTCAATCTATAGTCTCTGTGTGTGTGTGTGATCCCTGTATTAAAACAAATATATTTATTATAAGAATGACTCAATGTTTATTAAAATAAAAAAACACTTCGATTATTTCTCTTAAGAAAGTCATAGATAATTTTCAGCTTTAATATTGCTTGAAGATAATTAGTGTTTTAATCAACGTCATGTCTATCCAAAGTAAAATAATTTCAGTTAGTTCCTTAATAGATATTATATATTCTTAGAAAAAATAAAAACATTTAAATGAGGCTTCAAAAGTTTATATCCTCTCTATCTCTACTGAAACTACTTAATGTCTCGCATTCATTTTATTTTAAATTTTTCCATCATTTCTAAAGAATGATTATTCCTGTAGCGATTTTGAAATATACGACAAACTATTTATTATAATAAATTCTACTGATCCTTTTTAAATCGAAAAGCTAAGGGTTGAGATGCAAGATTTTTTTTTCAAATAAATACCATGAAAATTTCTTTCACTAGTTTAACAGAAAAATATTTTAAACATTACTAAACGGTACCTTTCTAAAAATATATGATAAGAGTTTATCACTCAAGATTATAACTTTTTTAAATGAACTTTTTCTTCCATTTTTTTCCATCTTATTAAAATTGGAATATTTTTCATAAAAAACTTCTTTATTCTTATTTTCATTTAAATTAGTAGATGTAATCAAGTATGCATGCATGAAATTTTAAAAAAAGATGCAAATTGTCTCTGATATCCTTGAACAATTATAAAAAAAATTCCTAAAAAAAATTCAAAAATTAATTTTTAATTTTTATAAAATTTAAATTTAAAGTAACAACATACGTGTTGAAACTATAATTAATTGAAACAAGGCCATTAAATTTTGCTCATAAATTGTAACAATGGTAATCCACGATGTTTACTCTCTTTAACTCGGGTTTTCTACCTCCCAGCCAAATTCGCACTTCAAGCTAGAATAACGTCTACATACAAATTTGAACGTCACTACCGAATAATATATAAATAGTCAGGGAGATATAGGTGATTATAGAGAATAGTAGATATTTATAGATGGTATATTTCCAAATTAATTAAGTCCTGAATTATAGATGCATAGCTGCTTTGAAGTTACAGGATCTAGGGATATTTTTCTTTGGCAAGTTTTGGAGGTTACATCTCATTTCAGATGAGTTCCTATTAATGCTTACCCTTCAGCATGTCTTGTACACATACCCATACTCAGTTCTAACTTTTAAGGTTTCCGATTACGTTCGGAACCGGGATTTTGCAAAAGCGGGTAAATGGATAATATTTACGGTATTTAGTGTCACTTAGATTAGAATATGTATGTAAAATTGTTTTAAGAATATTGTTACAATAATAAAAAAATAATTTAAGTACAATATTTTGATAAAAAATGAACATAGAATGACTAATTTTGAAAACATTCTCCTTTTATGAAAAATGCTTCTATTATCATAATATTGTGCCTGTATATAGCTCAGACCTCTGTACAGAGGCTCAACTAGAATTTTTGAAATCTATAACTTAGAGATTTATCCATATATTAATACAACAGAGGGGAGAAATTTTAAGAAAAAATTGTCGATAATTATTTCAATTGATGGTGACTGAAAATAATGTGAATTTTTCAAAACTCCTAGTTCAGACTCTCTGGAGAAGTTACTTTATGTAAGCAAAATAGTATTATTACAGGAGACTTTTTTATAAAAGGAGAACATTTTGAAAAAAGATTGTTATAAGTAAATTTTTTGCCGAAATATTGTATTTAAATAATTTTTTTGTCGCAATGTCCTTAAAATAATTTTATACATGTATTCTAATCCAAGTGACACTAAATATCATGAAAAGTATCCGTTTATGCACTTTTTTTAAAATCACCCGAACGTAGTCGGATACCTTTAATTAATAAAAGTAAATTATTCCAAATACCTATTTGTATCATTTCGTGTCCGATGAAATGGATTCTTCATCCATGCTTCGATTGAACCCCCAAGGAAACCCCAACTATCAACGAGATCCAGTCGCTTAACGTACACCCCGCATTGCGGAGGTGGGGGTGGGGGCTGGGTCTTAGGGGGCCCAAAATTTGACTGACGCCAAGTACTTACCCTTTGTAACATTAGCTTGGGGCCCAAAATCTAACTTTGCAGGGGGGCTAATATTCTCCGTTACGACACTGGCGAGAACTCCACCTCAACCAACATGAGATGATACTGCAAAATTTAGGAATTAAAAAGTGTAAATTAATTTTCAGGATCTAAGAATATAGTCTTCAATAAGTTTCTGTATTCTATTCTGCAATATTGTTTCTTTTAGTTTGAATAATGTGTTCTAAAACTACTTTAACCTTGATGAAGTTGAAAAAGTATTTGTATTTAAATTACAAATTAAATACCTTCATATGCTTTGTTGTTTTTGTTTTTTTAAATCTTAATCAACATTTTTCTTCTTCAGTTGGATCCTAAATATCGAAGTTTTTTCTTATACTCGAATGAAAAGGCTCCGAAAAAATTCTAACACGTCGTTTCTTTTCTCCAGGAAAAGCGTCCCTTTTCCTCATGTAATTAGATGTTGACTTTTACGTAGTGTCCTTTTAACTGAAATTCGTATTATTTTATTCTATTCTTTTTAGCAACTTTTGTTCGTGGACTTGGATCAAATTTTTCATTTTAAACGAAGTTTTGTTTTGTTCCGTAAATAATAGTTATTCGATCACAAAATGAGATAGAAATAGTGGAATCAGTAGAGTTCATTAAACTGTGTTTCAATCGAAGACATTACTTATTCCTTTTATTTCATTTTATTACATTGAGTCTATTTCTGTTTTTTTTATTTTTTGTGCTTAGATCGGTATAACACTTGGAGTAGAAATAAATCGGTTTGTGTATTTTTAATTATATAAATACATTCATTTGTAGTTAAGATAGGTTTGCATATTATCATGAAAGTACATTTTTGTTTTTATTTCTTCTTTCTTATCTTCCATAATCATGTTATGGAAATAGAGGACGCGGTAGCTCAGTAGTCATGGTTGCGAACTCGTGTATTCAGTGTGTCAGGAGTTCCAGTCTTAAAGACACCACTGAAGACTCTCTATGTAGAGGAGCTGATGCGCAGTAAATTTGTTGAGTCACATCCTCCCGTTGGCGTGGTGTGGAAGTTAGGAGAGATGGTGCCAGCTTAGGTGTCATCCCCATCGCTAATAACCCTCATGTTGCTTTTTTGTGCGACGTAAATGAACACTCACTCGCATCAATTGAATTTATAAAAGTATTTTAAATTAATTGTTAAGAATTTATATATATACATTAAAAAAATATGAATGATGTAAGTTTGTTACATAAATGTTTTTTAACAATAAAGAACCCTTTTTATTTCAAGCTGTGTTTCTTTGTTACAGATTTTATGGTTGCATATTCTTTTTATTGATTTCAAAAACGTTATGAACTTAAAGTTTGATTAAAAATACTTCGGCAGGAAGCTTGTTTTTCTGATTCTGCAGGTAATTTTATAAACAAATATTAAGTTAATTTCAAACTTATAGAAAAAGAAGTTTTAAACATTGGTGTTTTTTTTCCAATAAATACTTTTACTTGAGAAATTTGTATTTTTTTATTAATTCAGTAAAGTAGGAAAAAATACTTAAGCCATTTATTGAGGACTCACTAATTCATTCAAACAAGAAAACTTTACGGGAGTAAATTCTGTCTCATGTAAGGTTGCATCTTTCATGTTATTTTGTTTTAATGAGCTTTCAGGCAATATAAGACATCATTAACATGATATTAAAGTGAAATATAAATAATCTTTCCGAAAATAAAATAAGTACATCGAACTAAATTAAGAAGAACATAGTATTAATATTAAGCTATAGTCTGCGCTTATCTGAACTGTAAAACTTGGAGAAATTGTGTTATTATGTGTGTGTGTCTGTGTGTGTTTTTCACAATAATAATTTTACCATAATCAGGGCTATTTATATTAGAGCGCTTTAGACGAAGTTCTTAATTTACAAAACGCTGGTCAGAATTGTCTTAAAATTTTAAATAATATTAAGAAAAAAAATAATTATATGATTCTATGAAAACAGAAACTATTATGTTCAGTAAAAATTTTGGTAGTCTAATTTAAAAGAAAAATAAACTAAATCAAATCTCAATCGAATATAAAAAAATAATCTAACATTAAAGCGAGGATTTTTTTATTTCTTCTAATTTTTTTAATACTCGTAGGGAAAAAAATCCGGGAATATCTTATTTCATTTTTATTTGTTACTTAGTTTAGTTCGATTATTAAATGACAATAATTTTACAGGTATAATAAAAGTAACTGCGTATAAAAATTAAGCTATTTGCAAAAATATAAGAGTTCTCTTGAAGAATATAGAAGCTGCATAGAAGTACATCTATGCATTAGAAAAGTCATAACTTCTTTGATATAAAGAGTGATGAATATAATATTTATATATTCAACTGTCAGTCTTCGTTGCATTACAGAAAAAATTTGAAACCTTGGCGAATAACAAACTGACAGATATCATCAAGACTTCTCTGAAATGGCAGTAGAAGTTCTAGAGCAAGATAGGAAGCCCCACAGATGGCGATGAAAAATTCATTTTCAATGCCATAAACATGAATCAGATAAGAGCTTGCTTGGAAAATACGAAAAACTCAGGATAGTAACATAACGCCGATAGATTTTATCTTCGCAAATGATACTGAAACATGAAACAAGTAAAACATCAATTTAACTGATGTTTCCCTTTATGAGAAGTTTTTATTGCATTTCCCTCTATTTTTTCCGCCTCTGGAACGTTCTTAAGCTGTACATAAGAGATTTCCCTTAAAATGAGGGAGAGAATGCTAGATCCCATGTGTAACCGCTAATCTGCTTGCATTAACCACAAGCCTTATTCTTCAAACCTGACAATGTAGAATACGCCACACACATTAGTTACAGTTCTTATTGAACTTCAAAAAAAATTTAATCTGGAGTATCAATATTTATTTGACTTCAAGCATTTTGAAATAAGCTTCTTAAAAACATTATTTGTATAATTTTGCTTAATTTTTTCATTCTTTTATTAAAGCTCTGCTACATACCAATATCTGATATATTGGGATATCCTCCTCACTTCTCGAATGTAGGAGAGAATCACGTCCATTTTATCTTAAATTTGATTAAGACAGGATGGCTTTTTTTAAATAATGCACTCCACAACCTTTCCTTACACATATTACATATATTACTTTATTATAATTGACGTTATTGAAAATACTCAGTATCACGTTTCCTACAGCAAACACGCAACAGACCGCTGCTTTCGTTCCCTTTGTTTTTATCTCTTTCCAATGTGGGTGTAAACACCACACATCTTTACATTCCCGCGTTTTCAAAGTGCTCTATACACATGGCACTTAACAGTTTCTGATGCCTTTACAGCAGCGTTTCTCAAAATGTGGGGCGCGCCCCCTAGAGGGGCGTGATAATCTTACCAGGGGGCACAAGCACATAAAAAAATCAAAAATGAAAGATTTTTAAAAATTATTTTCGTTTACTTATTCGAATCAAAACGAAAAATACATTTTCAGATAATAAAAAAATACATATTTTCTATGAAAAAATTTACTTATAAATGGATTAGTACTGCATAATGTGCGATCAGTAATACAACAATAATAACTTCAGAACATTTTTTAATAAATACTAGTGATCCCATAGGCTTGTCATACACAAAATAAATTATGTCCAAAATTTAATACTTATCTTGATAATTTGTACAATTTATAATTAAGGTCATATTGTAGCTTTAGTGTCAAAGTACATTATTATTAAATCAAATACATTGTTATTGTATGGAGGGGGGTAGAAAATTTATGATTGAAAATTGGGTCACAAACATTAAAAGTTTGAGAAACACTGCTTTACAGGCCTTTAAAGTTTCAGTTTTACAAACCGTAATATCCAGCATATAACGCCCAATTTTAACACAAAAAATAAGATCTAAATTTGCGGGTGCGCATCATACGCCGGGTATAAAAATGAAAACTTTTAAAATAGAAGAAAGATGAGCACATAGAAAAAAATTAGGCTTTAATGTATATTGAAATACTGTTTATTTAAAAGAAATGACATTCCTCGTGAACTTAAAGGTTGTGTGTAGAGTTTTAGAATTCCTCTTCTTTTTTCTTCTAAAGCTTGGAATAAAACCTCGAATAAATGACTTCGAAACATATGAGCTTTGCGCAAGTAAAGGGTGTTTTTTTAGAGGTATAGAACTTTAAATTGCAATAAAACAACGATGTATTATTCGATTGACATGAATTTTTTTTATTCGAAAGATAATCTTATGGCATTACATTTTAAATATGATCAAGCAAGGCGTAGATTCGTCGAATGGGCCCAAATTGAGATTGCCGTTGTTCCCGATTTTCATAAGCGAATTTTGTTTAGCGATGAAGCGCACTTCTGGTTGAATGGCTACGTCAACCAACAAAGCTGCCGCATTTGGAGTGAAGCTAATCCACAAGTGTATGTCGAAACACCGTTACATCCAGAAAAACTGACTGTTTGGTGCGCTTTATGGGGTGGTGGAATTTTCTTAAAAAACGATGAAGGCCACAACGTTACAGTCAATGGTGATCGGTATAGAGCCATGATTACTGTCTTTTTCATTCCTGAATTGAACAATCATGATGTCCAGGAGCTGTGGTTCCAACAAGACGGCGCAACATGTCACACAGCTCGTGCCACAATCGATTTATTGAAAGACACGTTTGGTGACCGCCTAATTTCACGTTTCGGACCTGTGAATTGGCGTCCAAGATCTTGTGATTTAACACCGCTAGACTATTTTCTGTGGAGCTATGTAAAGTCATTGGTCTACGCGGATAAGCCACAAACGCTTGACCATTTGGAAGACAACATTCACCGTGTTATTGCCGATATACGGCCACAAATGTTGGAAAAAGTCATCGAAAATTGGACGTCCAAATTGGACTACATCCGAGCCAGCCGTGGCAGTCCTATGCCAGAAATCATATTTAAAATGTAACGCCACAAGAGTATCTTTCGAATAAAAAAATTCATGTCAATCGAATAATACATCGTTGTTTTATACCTCTAAAAAAACACCCTTTACCTCTCAGATTTCTTTGTAAAAAGGTGGTGCGCTCTGAACGACGAATATACCTAACAATTAAAAATTGCGTCTTAAAACTATAGGTGCACGTTATAAGCCGGATTTCATGGTATATGTTTCCTTCACATCATCACGTAATTTCATTTTACGGTCAGAAAAAAAAATTAACATGCAGGTTTTCACTTAACCATTTATCTACCACAATATGATTTACTGCAGTTTTTTTGCATGCAATATTCTTTTTTTTTAATCACTCACTACATTGAAACTTAAGGGATATACATAATCAAAATACTCAACTTTGGGAAATTTAATCCGTTAGAGCTAATTAATTAATTAAAGATATTGAACTGTAAAATTAATTATACGCACTATTTACTTAAAATAAATAGTCAAATAGGTTTCTAAGGTCTTCATTAAACTACAAAAAAATAAGACAATTACCTTTTGACATTAAATATCTTTTTGGAACAAAAATGACAATCTTTGCAATCTGCTGAAAACGCAATTTCTGCTATAAAACTATCCGCCTTCCCCGCTAAAATACACATCATAGAACTCGTGCTGCCATATATCTTGGAAGAGCGGATTTAAAACAATATTCTTGCTAAGTATCGTCAAAGTATTCGTAAAATTGGTTATTCTATGCAATTTTTAAGTGGTATTTATAAGTACCGTTTGTAGAAAAAGGGTTAATTCTATGAATGTTTGCATTTCATTGGTATGAGATCATGAAATCATAACATATGGAAACATGAGTGTTTATCAACATCCTATTTTGAAATTAAATTAGGGCTATGGTTATTGGTGCCGGATTTCATAACTTTTGACCTCGGTCAACTGAGAGAAAGTTACCACCTCCCTCTCGAAATTTCTATATCATATTAACGCGCATAGGTTCCTCTACATCGCAGTTCTTATTATAATATGCGAAAAATTAAAAATAAAACTTGGAATTATAATCCTACTAATTTTCAATCTTAAAAAACAGGTTGCTATTTTAGTTTAAACTAAAACGTAACATAAAGTAATCTGGTACTTGTATTAACATTGTTATATCGCAGAAATTTCTGATTCATATTACTGGTTTCTATTTCTTTTCATGGAAGTATTGTAAAATCTTTTGAAGAATAAGCACACAGAAAAACTATGAAGGACTTCATTACGATAAATTGACAGTTTGGAAGAGATTTATGTTTTATACACCAATACATTTGTAAAAATTATAATCATAGTTTTCAGACTCATTGAAGAGTTTGTTCAAAATATTTTTCTTCTTTTTTTCAAAAAAAAATCCAAGATATCGTATATTTTGAAAACACGTCTACTTTTAAACTACCTTGAATTCTCTATTTTTAAGCTAGGCTTTAAGCTTTTAAAACATAATATCCTAAAGCACAAACATCAAAATTAGTTGGAACTTGGTTTTCTTATTGGCCATTTCTCGTATTAAAACATCTTCGAATAAATATTACGAAAATAATTGGGAAGTTAAAAATTAAGCCATTATTATAAATTAATATATTTTCTCCTCTGGTCGTCTGAAATTATATTATTTCTATCCAGTGGTAATTTCATGTCCTGATGCCATGTAAAGGGATTGATGCATATTAAATTTATTAAGATTCTAAGTCTTCCTATTGGTGTAGTACGGAAATGTGAAGAGTGTTACACCAACTCAGTTACCTTCTCCTCACTGACCATGATTCAGAATTACGAGATCGGTTCCCGACAGTCCTCGTGCAATTTCGAAATGCGATGTTACTAATCATTAAATCAATCGGGGCATTTGAGAGCTTTTTTTTTAAAATATTTTGAAAGCCCCTAAGATTTAGAGAGCTCTTTCATATAAATTTTAAATAATTCATTAGTGAGAAAAATTACCATTATTCCTTATTAATTTTAAACAAAGAATTGTGCTTGTTTTTCCTTTTTTACTGGTTGTTCTTAAGAGTTACATTAACAGCAGAATCTAGATTTATTTCTTGTAAAGCTCTCGTGTAAAAATTTTTATACGAAGACTGACATTAGGAGATTAAACCCTCAATTGAAATGTCTTACAAAAATCATGACAAGTAAAATCTTGTACGACGTATTTGAAATTAAACAATGATCACACAAACAGATAAACCATAAAAAATTATAACGACATCAGCAAAAAGAAACTTTTTTTAGAAAATTCTAGGCATTTCCTTACATTAGGTTACTTAAAATAATTTATAAAACTACAACAAAAAAAAACGATTACTTGTTGTTGTTGTTGTTCTCGTGTCCATGAATAAATACAGTAGATATCGCTAAATTCCGTCGAAAGTATTGATCACTGCCTCTGCTATTCTGGGAGCATCAGGGCTGTACAGCAGTGTTTCTCAAACTGTGGGGCGCGCCCCTCTGGGGGGCGTGATAACCCTACAAGGGGGCGCGAGCTAATCGGAATTAAAAGGTATAAAAAATTAATTCACTGGGACGAAGTAAACAAAATACTTTCTGACATATAAAAAATACGCATTTACACTGATAGAATTTATATATATCAGCTGGCGAATACTTCATCAAAATACTTTCCGGCGAATACATGGCGAATACTTTCCACTTCCATACGTTTATCAACGATCTGATCTAATAACTAAATAAAAAAACCCATTTTGTTTGATTTGTTATAATGACACGATGAAAGATTGGTTTTTATTACGTTTTCTTTTTAAACCTAAAATACTACACTTTCAGAAAGCAAAAAAAAAACTCAGACCCAGAGAAAAATTCTAAGAAGATGAAAAATTCGTCACTTAAATTATTATTATTGAAATGTTGTTCAATATATGTAGAAAGAAAAAGAAGACTTTTACACTTTTCACCCAGCAGGAAGATTTGCGTCTGTCATCATCGTTTGACTTAGGAACTTATTGGTATGATTAGTTATGTCTTTGAAGGATTATTTGGCTAAGACTTATTTTTATGGGTATTCTGAAACATGTAAAACATGATAAAATATGCTTTTTACATAATTTGATTTTAGAACTAACATCCACATTTTTATATAATACACTTAACACGGGAGTGATCACGCGGGGCTCAAAGTCAAAGGACAGCTAAACTAACTACAATAATTTGAACAAAATATGACGGTTTTTCTTGCAAATATCATTCCTGTAATGTTAACGAAAAGTGTCTGTGATTTGTCTTTTATTAAGGTTACGTACCTTTGAAACACTTTAGTTCACTTTTAATGGATTTTTTCTCAAATTATCAAAGAAAGAAAATGAAAAGTCCTTGAAAGTAGGTAAGTATATTTTCTCTTAGTTAAATTGTTCACTGTAATTGCGATTTTTATCGTGTACAATAAAAAAAATTGCAAAAAAACCAAAAAAGAAAAAACATAGAGGTGATTCAGTCACCTCTCGCGACTATTAACGTTAGTATCGAGCGCCCGCCTGATCTCTCGGGTTAAAACATTTTGAAGTCTTCTCGCTTTAAATAATGCCAAATGTGATCGATATGATAGAGTGCAACATAGACAAGACTCTTTTTCTAATGACACTTATACTTTTAGAAATAGATGATGGAGGAAATAAATTTTTAATCAAATATCATTTTACAATTCATTCCAATTTGAAAATTAGAGAAAATAAAAATAAAAATTATCGTATTACTTAAAAGGAATTTGATTAAAATAAATATTACTTAAGTATTAAATTTTGTATTTGTTACTTGTATCTTGTTAATTTGTACGGTTTATAATTAAGATCGTATTGCAGCTTTATAGCCCCCAAAGCGCATTATTATTGTATAAGGGGGGCGCGATAAAAATTATGGCTGAAAACTGGGTCGCCAATAGTGAAAGTTTGAGAAGCACTGCTGAACAGGATTTCCCGCAAACAGTCCTTCAGAGGAACCATTCCCATTTTTAGTAACTTTATTGCGACGGTTGGGCATTCCAAGGTGTGATTGGGCGTGAGTTGAAGATCTGGGCAGTGTTTGCATTGAACATATGATCTTGTCTTGTCTGGGTGAATCTTCATGCCCTTAAGGGGTTCAGTTCTCAATCTGGAAATTGTGGATGTTATAATTTGTGGACAGTCAAATTCCGTAACTAGGGGTTTTTTAAAAGTGTTATTCATAATTCTATGTTTGGCTACTGCGTTAGCATCGTCAAGTGTGATGGTGGTGCTCTTATGATCGATGTCTTTAGCTTCTTCGGCGAGGCTATATATATATATATATATATATATATATATATATATATCTGCACATTCATTAACCTCAATGTTGACATGTGCGGGTATCCATTGCAGGATACAGGATTTTCTTTTGCTGTGCAGCTGTTCTAGAAGGGTAATAATATCACAGGATATGTTGGTCTCTCCGTTTATTATGGCTTCTATAGCTGATTTAGAGAATCTGAGAAGATTACTAATCCTTCTGTAGAATCAATAACATGTGGGTCTTGTTGGTATAATATAAGGGTCTCTCTAATCGCCATGAGTTCACTTGTGAAATTTGAGGCGATTATGCCTGTGTTAATTTTGTGTGTTTGTAGTTATTACCACCTGGGAAGGAGGAGGATTCCGACACCTCCATTGCTGAGGGATATGTCTGAGGAACCATCAGTGTAGGCGATTGCAAAGTTATCTTAAGAGAGTATTTCTATCGTTTCAAGTCCTTTTTGTCTGAGAGTTACAGGGTCTTCTTTTTTGGAACATGGCTGCAACAATTCCAATTCGAAGCAGGTGTTCTTTGGTGGGTTTTTTGGAATGAGGGGCTCCTGAAGGAACTCCAAGGAGGAATGTTCCAAATTGAGTTCTTTTCTGATTTCACTATCAAATTGGAGAGTCGAAGATTTTTTGAGCCTTGTAGAATGCTTCCATTTATCAAACCTCTTCTAGAGATATGATCCAAACCATATGAGCGTAGTTTATTAGTGAACTTGATAGTGGCAAGGTTGCGCCTGCTTTCTAGCGGAGGCAGGCCGCATTCTTGTTCGGCCTTTCCATTATTGGTTGATGACACTGCTCCAATAATAATTTTGGCAGCTCTGTGCTGTACAGAATCAAGTTTCCGATTAACAGAAATAGAGGCCGGAGTCCAAATTGGGGTTGCATATTCTAAAACCGGTCTGATAACAGTGCAGAAAGTGCTTTTTAGGGTTTGAGGTCTTGAGCCCCAAGAAGTTCCGCTTAGTTTTCGAAGAATATTCAGTTTTCCAAGAGCTTTGTTGGCAGTTTGTTCGATGTGCTTTGAAAAGTAGAGTTCGGGATCTAAGGTTACTCCAAGATAGGTAGGTAGGTCAACTTTTTTGATTTGAGAATTATGTATTTTGATATTAGCATTAAAACTGCTTCTGTGTCGTCTATCGGTAGAGAAGATGCAGTAGTTTGTTTTGTCTGCATTGATGGTTAATTTAAGATTCTCTGCCCATGCAGCAATACCTTTCAGTGTTGTGTTTAGGGCATTTTCCGATTTTGTAATGTCATTGTGTGAGTGCCATACAGCAATATCGTCAGCGTAGCTGGCGATTTTTATGTCTGGGTGGATATGGTGGTGAATGATGTTCATAAAGATGAGAAAGAGCAAGGGGCTGAAGACAGAGCCCTGTGGAACTCCAGCCCACATTCTGAGAAATTCTGAAAGTGCTCCTTTAAATCTAACAGAAAATTTTCTTCCTCTGAGAAAATCATTTATCCACAATGATTACTTGACGTTTCAGAATAAATTATAATATTGTCTAAGAAATGATGTTTAAAAAAATAAAGTAAAACAACATTCTGTATGATAAAAAAAATTCAAATCTTTATCAGAGGTGATAATAAATTAGCGTAAATTTTATGCAGTTCACATTTCAGAAATGTTATTTTTTTTAAATTAATAACTCATTTAAATATTGTTAAAATTATTTTGTACAAGTGATTCCGAAAGAATGAAGACCGCACCAGTAAAAAAGCTTTCAATGATCAACCAATTGGTACACGAAAAAAAGGCAGGCCAAATCTTAGATGGATAGATGGCCTAGAAAAAGATCTCCTAGTTTTGATAACTAAGAATTCTATAACACTAGCAGGAAGAAATTTGAACTGTAGAAGGCTTCTTGAGAAGACCAAGGCCTATCCTGGGTTGTCGAGCCACTGAGGAAGGAATTCCGAAAACTTCTTTTTAAGTGAAATTCAGCAAACTAATTTTTAAGAATACATAAAATATGTGTTTATATATTATAAGCATATTTTTTTTTACTTTTTTTTCACAAAAAATTATAAAATATTACTTCATTAAATATTCCAAACTTTGGACTATTCGTTGACAATTAAATATGTATCACCATTATATACCTTCAATTGAACGAAAGTTGAATCCATTGCTTTAAATTACAATTCAGGTAAAATACTCGATTATTGATAAGTTCGATAATAGTAATATATTTTTACTTAACCACCAAAAATATCTAAACACTGCATAAAATTATCACGCAAAAATTAAAAACTTTTAGTTACGAGAATTGCTCGAGTTTGTAAATAAATTTCAGCGATTTATCAATGAAAGACCTTAAAAAGGAATGCAATAAAAATTACGGAATTTTGTAAGTAATTTTAAAAATATAATATTGTTTAATAATAATTTTTAAAATATTAAAATTATAAAAGCTTTGCGACATCAAAGAAAGGAATTAAATTTAATTGTACTAGAATAAATAATTTCAAATACCAAGAGAACGTAACACTATATAGGGCTGCATAAATATTTCATAATATTAGTAAAAATAACAAAGCGATTATTTAAAATCATGTAAAACTAGTACCTGACAAATAACACATTTTTATTTATTATTTTTTTTTCTTTTTTACAAAAAATGTTTTCTAGTTTCAGAGACATTTAATTGGTGCTTTTCAAAAAGTTTTATTTCGTCTTCTTTGCCGGGAATAAATAAAAGCTAAGCGGTTTACGATCAATAACTAGTAAGGCGTTTCAGAATTCCAGTAAATCCAATATTCTCTTTATATATTTCATCCATTAACTATATCATAAAAATTTTATGTGATTCGAAGAAACGCATTGATTTTAAGAATCGGAATTCTTTGTATTTTTGCAAAAGGACAAAATAACTGATTTGCTTATGAAATAGTTCACCAAAATCAATAGCTCAGCATTTTTTTGTAAATATTTATTTTAATCATTATATATTCCTGCACTGAATATCACAATTTAGTATTTTTTGAAAGAATCTCAAGTAATAAAATTACTATCACTTGTAATATTTAGAATACGCAATTCGTAAAAAGGAATTTTTTTTTCGTAAATTTAATCAGACAGCTTAGCATATTTGAATAGATCTTTTATTCCCTATATACTCATGAATTGCTTTGAAGCTTCATATTTTATCAAAACATCTTAAACGATCTTTAATTGTCATGTTTTAAATTCTACAATGAGTTTGTTATTCCTTTAATATGATTCACAGTAAAAAACTTATATTAATTCACGTCTAGTTTCTAAGAAATATGTTTTCCTTATATCTAAATTTATCGTTTTAATTTAATTTCAACTCTGTAATTATTTATTCAAGATCTGTAAGATTGATACGTGCACAATATAAATGTACATACTTAAAAATATTCAGTTTCGTATGCTTTAAAGTAACTAAAGTAGTAAAAATGATCAATTTCGATCCAAACACATCACCTAAAGTAAGGTTTTCTTATAATAAATTTTTAACAGAGAAATCTTTTGGCTTTACAAAAAATATATTATTTTGCTTCTATATTACACAGAGACTGAGTTAAAAGAAACCACATAAAATTAGAAAAACCGGAGTTGGGTCTTTAATCTTCTGGAAATGGCCATTTACAAATTGTTCAAAACCTATCATGGGAGTATGATAACTATGTGATAGTATAAATGTATTTCAATGAAACTTTTTGAACCTGATACTTATGTTATTTTCTGGGGAATGTATTAAACTATAATTCTAACTGTATGTTTTTTTCCTTTTAAGCTATTGTATGTTATTTCAATAAAAGCTGCAAAAATATATCGCATTCCTTTTTTATGATATTTATTTGATAAGCTCTAAAATTTTTATATGTTAATAGAACATTACAATTTTAGTATTTTCCCTAGGTCGACGTTTCTCAAATTGTGAGGAGCTTCCTGATGGGGGGCATAATAACCCTGCGTGGGTAATTACGTCGAAAATAAAAGATTATTTTTAAAAAATTATTAATTTACTGAAAGAAAGCAAAACAAAATACATTTTGGTATGATAAAAATTAAATACACATTTCCACTGATATAATACACTTATAAATATATCAATGCTGCTCAATGTATTTGATAATTAATACATCAATACTAAGTTAAGAATAAATTTAGTAATTACTCTCCCTTCCCTGACATATATAAAGTCATATAAAAAACTTATTTCGATAATTTGTGCGGTTTATAATTAAACTCGTATTTTAACTTTTTATTGCATTCAATACATTGTTAGTGTATGGAGAGGGAAGCGATGGAATGATTAAAAATTGGGTCGCAAATGATGCAAGTTTAAAAAACACTACCCAAGATAAAAGTCTGAAGTTTATTTTAGTACTACTTTTACTAGTATAAGTGTATTACTTTTGTCTCTAAGTGCTTTAAACAGTGTCCCTCAACCTTTTCACCATCGTTGACTGGATAATGTTTGATAATTTTAATGGGGTCCCGCTGAGGGTAGGACGTTGATTTTTTTATACTTTAGATTGCTTTGATTTAATAATTTTAATGTAATTATATTTGAGTTCCCCTTCAGAATAAAATACAGTTGCACAAAAAAATGAATATGAAGTGATTTAACATGGAATATGAAATGTTTTCTATGGAAAGTCGCACAAGACCGAGAGAAATGTACACCGGTAAATAAAATGGGACTACTTTAATGTTCCTGGGGCGGCTCGGTGCCAATTTATCTGGAGGGGATCACTGCTTTAAAGAATTTTAAAATAATTGCTTAATTTTCTCTTTCAATTTTGATTTTCGCCACACTTAGATAACGTATTTTACTCGTTAGTCTTAATATTTGCAATTTACTCAATGGGTAGCAATATTTATTGGTATTTATCCGTAAAAAAAATCTTTTTAATTTGCCATTTTTTGAAAAATACTTTGAACGCGTTCGGATATTTTTAGACTTTTCGAAGCATCCCCGTAAGAATCTAGATCAGAGGTGTCCAACCCAAATGACCTTGCGGGCCACTTCGGAGAAACATTATAATCTCGCGGGCCGCACATAAAAATATGTAGCTTTATATCAGTTTTGGAAATAAAAAACATTTATTGAGTGAAAATTTAAAACAGAATGAATTATTATTTTTGTTTTCATTATTTTTCATGTATACAGACATATATAACATAATAATGTTTTTATAATATAATAATTCAATGATCAAATAATGTTTAAGTTATTACAGTTGCCATTTTCTTGAAAATTACGGTGTTCTTTTTGAATTGATCTTTCGTTACTCATTGTTGAAATTTGACAGTGCTGTCATTCGCAAACGATTAAGTATACGTTGCCCTTTATCTTAACCATCCTGAATATTTTTTTAAAACTTCAAAAAACATCCTCTTGCTTTTTGGGCACTCGAAACAGAAAAGGAGGAGGAGAAGAGAAAGTCGCACACACAGAGAATCATGTATCCTCCATAGTAAAGGATATGAATATTGCAATTCAGAATTTATCACAAAAGTAATTTATTATAGACAAATCAAATGTAACTGTTTGATAAAATATAAATCTATTTTAATCTAAAGGATATTTCTATTATCAAAAAGGATTTATTTTAAAACAAGAACAGGTAACTGGAGAATACATTGTAGATTTATATATATATAATATAAATTCCCCTCAAGTAAATTTCAAAATGAAAGAAATTTTAAACATCTAATATAATCAAAAAAAAATTAAAAGTGTCGGTGGGCCGCAACTTAAATAATGGCTTGCCACACGTGGCCCGCGAGCCACGTGTTGGACACCCCTGATCTAGATATTAATATTTACAAAGTATGTTTATACATTCCATTCTATAACAAAAGATAGACTGTAATTAATTATTAGTTTATTTAAAGGATCACAATTTTGTAGCGAATAATGTAAGAATTTCCATTCGATTTCCCATCATACTCTCCTTTAGAAGAGAAAATCAATCATAGTGTAAAGTGGATCCTCGCAAAATCTACTTTAATTTCCAAGCAAATCAGGAAATGAACTAGATTCTGCGAAGGAAAGATGAGGAAAGTTGTAGCGTTAGAGATAGTAACTTTCATCCACAGGTACTAACGGATTTGAGATATGTTGCTTAATTATTCTTTGAGTTTATATGTATTACATATTCCTCTTGTATATAGGGTTGTAATAAAACAAACATCTTTCATACCGGAACGCTTAAACTGAATTGAATAAAATTTTGTA
Organism: Trichonephila clavipes; assembly: GCA_019973935.1. Taxonomy (NCBI): domain Eukaryota; kingdom Metazoa; phylum Arthropoda; class Arachnida; order Araneae; family Nephilidae; genus Trichonephila; species Trichonephila clavipes. The sequence goes on from BMAU01021435.1 coordinate 1,778,634, forward strand.
TTATTAATGATGCATTATTTGTTGCATCACTGATATTATTGGTTCATCTGAGATTAATGGTCCTCAGTAACTCAACAAATTCCTATAATCAGTTAGGTTTATGTATTAATGAGTGAATAAATTTGATCCATATTTATTACAGTTTTAGAATAACAAAGTGATCTTAGAATTCTAATTTATATTTCACACGTTTTGCATGTTATACAATGTACTGAATACCGACGATACGATAAAACCTTATAAATGTCACTATAAAATTGTTCAAAAGATTATTCAATGAAGCTTCTTGATTCGCATTGCTATATGAATCTAGGTAAATAAATATGCGTATATACGTTAATATTCTTATATAGATAAATATTCCTACTTAAACCAAAATCTTGCTTCACGAGAAAAATAATTATTATTCAATAACAAAGATAAATCAACTATTTTTCTTGAATTGAAAGTCCAACTAATTACAAACTAAAAAAATCCTCTTATTTGAACTTTTCTTAATCCTTAATAAATCAGAACACTTTCTGTACTTTTAAAAGCTACAAAAAATGAGAAATATTACAAAGCTGTTAGGATTATAGCATTTTAAATGTGATTTAATTTAATATTTTTCTAAAATTTCATTTCAAAAAGTATTATATATCATAAGAATTTACAAATGACATTCCTTCATTGTTTTAAAAAGTAATAAAAAGTACAAAAAAGATAATAAAAGGGAACAAATCTTGCATTACTACAAATACAACTAAGGGAGCTGGAAATAATTAACTGAATATATCGGCAGTTTTAGAATTCTCGGTAATATAATGGAACAAAGACAGATAGGTCTTTCAAAATAATGCAATCCAAAACTATGATTTCACTAACTTGAAACAATGTGATTATCGTTAAAAATTATTATAAAACTACAATACATATTGAAATTTCTTTTCAAGACATTATATATACAATTTTAATGGAAGAACGGAGCAAAAGTGGGTATTAATAAGACCGAATGAAGTTGGTAAATAAGAAATCAATTTCAATCACACACACACACATTGGGCCCAACAATAACTTGCACAGTTGTAGCAGGTCACTTTTATCAGCCAGAATTAATGTTGCATGTGAATCTTTAATCTTCTAATACAAAAGCTACTATTATTTTTTCTCAACCAAAAAAAAAACGAAATATTCACATTCCTATTGCTGCAGAAAATTCTTTTGCATTCAGTATCATTTACTATTATTTTTCCGCCGTTATAGCCAATAACAGGAACCAAGAAATTATTTAGGGCATGCGACTGTTCCGTCTTTGATGTGGTCGTCTACATTACCAGCGTATACATATATGACTAGTATGCTTGTATGTATGTATATATTGCCAGTATGCTTGCCAGTATTATTCTTTTTAGAAAGGTAGTTATTGACATTACAGTAATCTCCAGAACAATGTTTATTTCAGAAATAATCCCAATTATATTTACAATCGCTGAAGGATTTAGATATTTAACCCAATGACATAATTCTCATTCATTTTGTATATTTTTTTTAAATTATCTTGTCTGTATAAGAAGCATCATTAACATCTTAATAACTTAAAATTTCTTTTATAAACATGAAAACAGTGTTTTACGATACGCGATTCATTTTCATTCAATCGAATTCGAATATTTTTATTTAAATATCTTGTCGAAAACTGCGCAATTTTTTTTCAAAGTAAAATATAATTTAAGGAAATTACTTAATTTATAAGTTAAGGTGGTTCATTGGCAACAAGGTTTGGCACAATGAAAAAAAATCACGGCTTCTAAATTATTTATCGTATAGATTCACATGCTAGTGAAATAATTAATTAATGATCTTCTAATGATAGAAAGTTTAATGTGAGAGTGCATTACACCAACCTCTGTAAAGATACGGTATATAAACAAGTATAGACACTCTTGTAAGTCAATTCATAACTAATTCTTTATGAAAACTGTAACCACTGAGAAGGGTACAGAATTATTAATCTGATATACTTCAAGAGAAGTCTTATCATTGGACTAAAAACATAAGATAGTATAAATATGTTCCATTATCCAATGTATAAATTGTTCTTCATTTCATTACAACAAATTTTATTCAATAAACAGACGTAGTGACTTATACGAAAATGTGAAACGCGTACCTAGACGCATCGCACAAGTGAAAATGAGATCTTAGGATTTGTTTGTTACGATCTCAATACATATCTACAAAGAGTGGTATAGCCAAAATAAAATACTTAACAATGAGATTCCTTTCATTTTAGAGGCAGATTATCAGTAATTTAAGATAAAGAAATATTATCTGCATAATGTGTGTGTGTGTATCTGAACTTGCCAGTGGGAACGATACACATTCTATATTTCAGTTATGATGGTCTAAATTTAAAATTCAATGATTGTTAATTCCCTTTTTTATCAGTACAAAAGAAAAATAGCCTACAAATATGTGAAGTAAATCTTACTTTTAAATTTGTTCCTTTTTTTCCATGGTACAAGATTTGAGATTTCAACATAACTCTAACCTTCTGACCAATAATGGTGCATATCTCATGATCATATTTCTTTCTAATTCCCTGTTCTCTTCAGGACATAAATAACCATTTGCCAACGTAGTGTATAATCCGAGATTTAGAAACCATGTAGACAAATACGTTTCAGGGTAATATTAAATGTATATTCAATTATGAGCTATTTAGAACTGAAGCGTTTACAACAGGAAGAAGCATATACAAATTTAAAAACTTTCAGATGTTGAGTCAAAAATTCATTTACGATCATTTTGGTCTGCATATTTCTTACGATTAAGTATTAACATGTGCATAATTCCTCTAAATCATTATATCAAGAAAAAACTGCCCAATTCACTATTTCCATCCCCATACGTTAACTTTTCTATACCTGAATGTGGATTAGAGTTCTCCCATGCAGAACAATTCTGTTTAAGCAGAAAATAACAGCTAATTGTAAATACAGCATTATTCATAGCCATTTATGATAAAAGAGAATTAAGATACATTTAGCACCGATTCATATTTGTTTTAGTCATGTCTTATTGAACCCTCATTGAGTAAGACCAGTCGTGTAGTGGAGCTGATGCACACTAAATTTATAGGCGCTCAAAATCCATACTGACATGTTGTGGAAGCTTAGAGAGTAGGATGTCAAATCAAGTGTCATCTGCATCACTTGGATGAGACTCAAATTATGAGCTACATCACCTATGACCTCGAGCACCTTCAAAGTGTGACGTTAATAAACAATCAATCAATCTATTTCACTTTTTCTTTATCTAGAAACACTCTTTGTTTTGTTAGGTCCACATGTAAACTAATAAATTTCAAAATTCATTTAGTCTCATTCATGTAATGCTAGTCGATCAATAAAAACTCATTGTAGTCGTGTTTTTAACTCATTATGCAAAACAAGTAAACTATACATATTCAAACAATTATGATTTTGTATCAATTTTTTTATTTTTATATTAATTTATTGATGAGGAAATTAACGTCCATTATATAAAAACTATTTAATTATTATTATTATTATTACCACTGGTAAATTCATAAAAAATATCTTAAGAAAACATACGAAGGGGGACCCAAAAATAACCGTAGTTTATTTTTGTTATTACGTATTTTGCATTTTATTGAAATCGACATTACTCTCCTACCTTGCATTTTTATTAGTCGAAATTAGTATTTTCCATGTGCACCAAGACACTTGTCCCAATAATTTTGTCATAGCTCAAAAAAGTTCTGGAGCTCTTGAAGAAGGCTACCGAGTTTTACACTGACTCAATGCTTGCTTCGATTTTGGATCGCACTAAGACTCGTTCCCAATCAAAATTATTTTAAGAAAATTTGAATCGTTATGCACTTAACTCTCTTCATGTACCAGCAAAAATTCGTGAAGCTTTCTCTTTGAGATCTATGAGCAAGTTTTCTCACCATCTTTGAGCAAACGAGAAGCAAATTTTTCAGACACCCGTCTTATGGCGTAATCTTCGGTTAAAATTTTTTGGACTGTGTTCCATGACACGTTCGTTTCTTCAGACACTTGACCGACTGACTTCATCAATTGCACGACCGTTTCTGGAAATGCGTTCGTCATTTCTTCATGTCAAAGTACACCCTGTTGGGGTGGCATGTCTTCAGTTGACATCTTGCCAGATTTGAAACAGGAAAAACCCTCGTAGACCTGTGATTCTCCCAAAGCATTATCATTAAGATTTGCAAGCGTATCCGAACGATCTTCGTTCCAGTTTTTCTTAACAGAAATTTAAATTTCACCCACACTCATTGTTATTTGTAGTGGGTCTTCTCACTAATTGCTAAAGGGTCGAAACAGGAATACACACTACAGAGCACCACAAGCAATCCACCAAACTCAGACTGACGCCAGCTCGCTAATGGTCTTCGAGAACCCACAACTACCACCACCAAACAGCACAACTCATAAATACAAAGCATTTGTGTGCAACAATTCGATTCCGGTTATTTTGGGGTCCTCCACCCCTCGTATATAGCATAAGCGAAAAGTTTATAATTGCTTTCGATTTTGAGATGACCTCTGAATGAGATTCTTTTCTAGATTTCCAATACCATTAACTCTTGAAATATTATTTTTTCTTAAATGTAGTCAGTTTCACTATTTGTGAAACAAAACAATTAACTACATTCTTGTTTCAGAATATTAGCAGGATAATTTAAAGATTATAACCTAAGCCTTTTTAACTCAAAGTTTACTTTACCTATTTTTTACGAAGATAAAGTATAAAAACTATATATATATATTTATCGTACTCTAGAAGTTTTTAATAAAAGAGTAATACTTTTTACACACAAAACAAAAATTTTCTAAAAGTCACTCTTCTTTTTTTTTTAAAAAAAAAAAAAGCAAATTTCGAAAAAAATATTTCCATTTTACGGAGAAATTGAATTTTCACAAGCATTCGCATTTAGTTGACAAATGCACTTCCATTCTAGTTATTATGAACATAGTCAAAAAGCTTCTTTAAAAAATAATAAAGTGATAAATCATAGAACAGTTTACATGTCCACACATCTAATAACTAGGCATTTCTGGTAAACATGTAAAAAACTAAAAAAAAAAGAAAAATCTTTTTGGTTTTGTGTAAAGCTATTGTCAAAGAAATCAAATGATAAAAAATCCGCAGTTTTACCATCATATTATTTATGGCATTTATCTTGAAAAGAAGAAACTTCTTATTTATCAAAGAAATGAGCCAACTGTAAAAAAATAATAATGAAAAAATCGAAATCTCTTGAGAGAGAAAAAAGAAAAATATAACCGAAAAGAAATATATCGTTTCAAACAAATGTTTTCAGAAATGGCAGTCCAATTATGTACCTTCATTTTTTCTTTTTTAAATTTTGAAGTTTGTTTATTCCTTTTAACTGCCGATACTAACTTTAAATAAATCCCCCGACACACCTGAATATTATAGTGACACAGAATGTCATTATGGCAGTTCCATTTGCATTTTGCAATCAGATTTTACACAGAAGAATTCCAGAAATAGCTTTATTCATTTTGGCACCAAGTTTTTATAACAAACAACTCGGAAAGAAGTTATTATTCGATACATAATTATCGAGCTTTTCCATCAGTATTACAGAAAACATATTTCTAATCCTACTAAGTAAATGAAAAATAATCATTTGTGGAAATACATGTCATAAATAAAATTATATATCTATATAGCTGACAATAAATATGAACAATTTATATTTTATTAATTTGCATTAGATAAAATGCTTGACATTTGATTAGGAAGGAAAGAAGAAATAGAATTAGTTATATTAATTGAACTAAGGTGCACTAGGGCAAAGGACCTCGTAATTTTGAACCATGGTCAAGTGACAAGGACAATCTTTGAGCTGACCCACCCCTCTCCTAACTTCCACAGCACACAAACAGGAGGACTTTGAGCCTCTAGAATTAGGGTCGGCAACCTATGGTACCCGTGCTCCATTTAGCATGCGGTGCAATTCGCAGTGATACTCTGCGCTACTCAACAAATTTGTCAATTTTTAAGTGCATGGAAGTGTATAAATTTGTAGTGGAGCTTATTTGGTAAGCATCTTCAGTATTATGGCATTTACGAAATAACGAAAAACTCTTAAAGGTAACTTTAAAGATAAATCTACAGCTATTTTGTAAATTAATGGAGAGATTTAATTGTATATGGAAAGAAAATTGCATATACCTTGCTTTATACTTTTGGTTCTATCTAAAAGAATCTTTTCTCATATGAAAAATATTTCGTATCTGCAAAGAAATTGTTTAACTACTGAATGCTCAGGATCATGTCAAAGAAAAAATTCACAAATTATACTCCTTTTTTTGCGATAGCAAGTAGAGAAGTGCTTGCACTAGGTTTGCATTAAAATTTTGAATGAAGGGGAATACTTATATCTTATGCTGTCAATTTCTTATTTTAAAATGAATGTAAAGGGTGTTTTTTTAGAGGTATAGAACTTTAAATTGCAATAAAACAACGATGTATTATACGATTGACATGAATTTTTTTTATTCGAATGATAATCTTGTGGCATTACATTTTAAATATGATTTCTGGCATATGACTGCCACGGCTGGCTCGGACGTCCAAACTGGACGTCTAATTTTCAATGACTTTTTCCAACATTTGTGGCCGTATATCGGCAATAACACGGCGAATGTTGTCTTCCAAATAGTCAAGCTATTGTGGCTTATCCGCATAGACCAATGACTTTACATAGCCCCACAGAAAATAGTCTAGCGGTGTTAAATCACAAGATCTTGGAGGCCAATTCACAGGTCCAAAACGTGAAATTAAGCGGTCACCAAACGTGTCTTTCAATAAATCGATCGTCGCACGAGCTGTGTGACATGTTGAGCCATCTTGTTGGAACCACAGCTCCTGCACATCATGATTGTTCAATTCAGGAATGAAAAAGTTAGTAATCATGGTTTTATATCGATCACCATTGACTGTAACATTGTGGCCTTCATCGTTTTTGATGAAGTACGGACCAATGATTCCACCAGCCCATAAAGCGCACCAAACAGTCAGTTTTTCTGGATGTAACGGTGTTTTGACATACACGTGTGGATTAGCTTCACTCCAAATGCGGCAGTTTTGTTGGTTGACGTAGCCATTCAACCAGAAGTTCGCTTCATCGCTAAACAAAATTCGCTTATGAAAATCGGGAACAACGGCAATCTCGTTTTGGGCCCATTCGACGAATCTACGCCTTGCTTGATGATCGTTTTGATGAATTGCCAAACCAAACTGAGAATAAATCACTTGACAGCTGTTAAATCGGTCGCCATCTTGGAAAGTAATGCCAACTTAAACTTCTATTCCTGGAAAAAAAACACTCTTTATTTCAAAATTACATAATATAAGTACAATTTCAATTTTTTATCTTCGTTGAAAATATGATTTATGAAGAAATGAAGATGTATGATTATATTTTCCGCTGTTTTTATATTTATGTTAAGAAATATATTAAAAAAATTCAAAGTTAATATTCAATAAAATTATATATCTATACTATTGACCTGTGTTCTCTAACTCTGTAATAATTGCGGGAATTGAATTGTTTCGAATATGTTCTAATTGTGTGAAAGGCTGAATCATATTAGTAGATTGGTTTGGCGCAGTTAAAAGGTTGCCGATTCCTGCTTTGGAGATTTAACCCTTTATCTACAGCATTATCATTTAGTGCAGTTTTTTCATGCAATATTTTTTTTTTGAATCACTAAATTAAAAATTAAGGGATTTACATAAACAAAGTACTCAACTTCGGGAAATTTAATCAGTTAGAGCTAATTAATTAAATAAAGATATTCAACTGTAAAATTAATTATGTACGCAGTTCACTTAAAATAAAAAGTCAAATTCTTTCCTAAGGTCTTCATTAACATACAAAAAATAAGACTCTTAAATTTTGACATGAACTATTTTTTCGGGACAAAAATGATAATCATTGCATTCCGCTGATAACGCCGTCTGCTGAAAGCGCAACTTCTGCTATAAAACTATTCCTCTCTTCCCTGCTAAGTTACTCATCGTAGAACCCGTTCTTCCATATATCTTGGAAGAGAGTATTTCAAAGAATATTCTTGCAAAGTATCGTCTGAATATTCGTAAAAATGGGTATTCTATGTTATTTTAAAGTGAGTGGTACTTATAAGTACCGTCGGTAGATAAAGGGTAACGTGCAGCGGTCTCCTCTACACGTCGCGTCTTCAGCCGCACTAAGATCGAGCTCACGATACGCAAGCCACGAGTTCATGAAGCATTTGATGTGGAATAAAGAAGCAAAATTCGCGAAAGTGTGTTACATAATTTTCTTATTGCAACTATAACTAAAATATGAAATTTTACTTCGATGTGAGTTTCAAAAAGGGTACATGCTAACACTTGGTGGAAAACCGAATTCGAATTTGCTAAAAAAGTTTTTAAAACAAATTTATTCAATAAGTACTTATAGAAATAATTTTAATTTGTCAAAGCTATAATGATAGAGAGTGTTTATCAGTAATTGAGAAATAAATAGGTTATTAATTAACTGAAATGAAAATAATGAGAGTATATTTCAGATAATATGAATTCGAAATTTTTTAAGCATGTGAAAAATACACAGAGACGTAATTTTAAATTCTTCAATAACTTCTTTTCAAAGTCAGGGTAGGGCTGCGGTAGCCCAGTGGTCAAGGTATCGGATCATAACAGGCATGCCATGATTTCACCACTAAAGACCCGCCATGTATGGTAGGGCTGCGGTAGCCCAGTGGATAGGGTATCGGACCATGGCAGATATGTCATGAGTTCGAGCCCAGTACCACTAAAGACCCGCCGTGTAGGTCAGCGATGCACGTTAAATCTGTCGAGAGCTGAAACGTCCTCCCGTTGGTGTGGTGTGGTAGTTAGGAGAGGAGGGTGCCAGCTCAGGTGTCGTCTACGTCACTTGACCATGGTTCAAAATTACGTGGTCCGTCGCCAAAAGCCCTCGTGTAGCTGAACAGTGCGACGTTAATATTCAATCAATCAATCAATCAACCGCCATGTATGGCAGCGATGCACGTTAAATCTGTCGAGAGCTGAAATGTCCTCCCGTTGGTGTGGTAGTTAGGAAAGGGGGTGCCAGCTCAGGTGTCATCCACGTCACTTGTCCATGGTTCAAAATTACCAGGTCCGTCGTCAAAAGCCCTCGTGTAGCTGAACAGAGAGACATTAATATTCACTCACTCACTCAAAATTAAGATATTTTCAAAAATTTTACATATTTTTCAATTTAAATTCATTTAAAGTAGTTTATTGTAAGATCGAGACATATCGCAAAGACTTTTTCAAAGATCACATATATAAAAGTGAACAAATAAATTTCATAAATAAATTTTCAGCTGAATTTATAAATGATCACAAGATGTAAATCAATAAAATATTCTGATTCCCCGTTTACGTATGAAAGCAATATTTAGTTTTATTCAGATTTAATGCCGAAAACTGATATCATAATTTATCAGTTAGAATTGTAAAAGAAGTTGCTATATATAAAAATATTCAAGTTTCCTTATTTTCATAACTGATTTTTATATTTCTTTAAATTATTCTCACATTTCCTTTTTCTTAACATCCTTAAGTATAAATGGTTTTTTATGACTTTTTTAAATATACTCATATGTAATTCAAAGTTTGGTGGTACATAATTCATGAAAAGATTTTTCAAAAATTCTTATGGAGAGAGAATCATCATTTTAAGCATAGTATTTTATAGAATGAAGCTCTTTTCCGCTTAATCTGTAAATTATTGAAATACAAAAAAAAAAGAAGTATAATTCTATTTGTACAGCAATTAATGACGTTATTTTATTATAAAAGGGAAAATAAAAAAACAAAAACACCATGAATTTTTCCGACAAAAAATTATTACGTGGAGTAAATTTTAAGGCGGCATTTTCTTTTTATTATTTATTTATGGTGAAAAACAAGTTAATTAATTTTGAGCAATTCACTGTTAAGGCGTACATTCAAAGATTTAATCTCGTCTTTATTTTAGTTTAAAAGTTTATGTAATTAGTTTACCTTACATAAATAACGTTTATTCCTCTTTTGAAAGGTGTATTCAGAATATTAAAATAACATTTTAAATGCTTACTTAGGCAACTTTTCATCTTAATATTTTTTTAATTAGTTTACGTAAAAATGCACAAAAATTTGAAGTTATAATTATTGCATCAAGGTCAATATTTTTCTTTATTTTCCATGAAAATAATCAAAACTAAAACATTGACCGATTTTTCTACTTGAGAATGCTATGTTTGAATAACCCTTCCTAACATCAATTTATTAGAAAAACTCTAAATAGTTGAAAAAGATTTTGTATTACAAAAAAAAGAAGAAAAGAAATGTATCATTAACCAACACATGACATTATGAGAATTTTTCCGTAAAATATACAGCAAATATATCTTTGGCATAGTATGGAAGTCTGAAAAGTGGAATGTCAGCTCAAGTGTCATCCTCGTCACTTCGCCAAAATTCAAAATTACGAGGTTCTGTTGTCTATAACCTTTGTAAAGCTTCACGGTACGACGCTAATAAAAAAATCAGATCAAATTAGAAGAGAAAACTTCAAATATACCTATAATGTTGTAGTATTAAAGCTCGCAAGAGAATGAAATTCAATGTGTTTTTTTCTAGAGCGCAAAAATTGATACAAAAACTGTGGTACAAAAATTTAAGTTTGATACTTAAATTTTACAAGAACCGATTAAAAATGAAATACAACTTAGAATATTTCAATGATTATGACCTGGATATTTTCATTATTATTTGAAGGACTCGATTTGGGGAGGAGAGGAGCTAACTAAAATTATTTCAGTGTTTGTAAAGTTAAGGATTGTATTTTGTCCAGAGGTTATATTCAAGTCAAAAGATTATTAAAAGTTATGAAACTGAATTCCATATAACAAATAACGATGAATTCCTGCGAGAATATTTTTTGTGAATAAAGTGAAGCAAATTATTTTACTTTTTTAAGAAAAGAAATTGCATTGATATTTCTGAAATAATCATTTTCCTGCATCTCTCGTATTCATTTTTCTAAAAAAAAATTTCATGCTTTTTTCTTTATTTCATGTTAGGCTAAAAATAACGCAATATTGTCTTCTTTAAAAAAATATTTAAATTAATATATTTTGAATTAATACACCTTGATGTACATTCAGAATGGATTATTTCTGTAGTACTCATATTCATTATTGGTTTTACATATGAAGTCTTTGCTTGAGCGCAAAAATCAAAAGCAGAATTACGGGGGGGGATCAGACTTTTCTTTATTATACAAATTCTTAAGTTTCTTCTATAATTTATACTATAAAAAAAGGAAACTGTAATAAATCATCATAGCCTTTTAAAAACATTTTCATTTAGAAAAATGGTTTAGATCCCCGAAACCATGTTTAAAAATATTATGCAATGAAAAAAATATTATGAAATCAATCCCAAATAATTATTTTGTTATTTTAATTTAATTAAAATACCTCATTAACCTTACTTCATCACTCGTGGAAACTATTTATAATAAAGAATAAAATAAAACTTTTACACACACTGTGCAACATTACAAAATAATGGGTGTAGAAAAAAGCGCAAACCTATCTATCATTTTCATTCAAACTTTAACTCACGTTTTACACTTGAATTAAAACAAGAAAAACAACAATTAAAAAGCATCCTCGACCCATTTAAGTAATCATTCGTGGTAATTATTTCTAACGTAGAATACAATAAAATGTTTATTGTGCAACATTACAAAATAATAACTGTGGAAAAAAGCGCAAGCTCATCTATCATTTCCGTTCAAACTTTAACCGGCGTTTTACATTTGAAATAAAACATGTGCGTAATTATGTGTGTCCCGCTTATAGCATAAAATTATCTTTGTTTTCAAAAATCAATCTATGCAACATTCACACGACACTTCCAAAAGAAAGCTTCATTTTCCAATAATGAACAAACCGAAACATTTCTGGAAACGCCAGGCAACTAACTACATCTAACAAATGAGTCAATCTCTACTCTTCTGACTTAACTTCAAAAAACTTTTCAAACTTACTTCCACCGGATTTATAAACAAGATATCCCGACAACTGATTATACTCTGCCATTCTCTTTTGAAAAGACTTGTCTCCGTTCGATTGTTTTCACTTCACTTTGTGTACATGTCCTCGAAGAGTTACACGTGCAGAAAGTTAGGAGCGACAGTCGCAGAGAGCCGGGTGGGAGCGTTAGCTATCTCTGATGGCCAGAGAGGCATCTAGCTGTTTGGCGCGAGAATGTGATGGGTAAAGCGAGAAGAACAGGCGCGCGCATCTAAAGAAAGTTGTCACTGTAAACCGTACAGGTAGTGAGGGAGGGCGGCGACATCTGGGCGGGTGGATTGGCCCCTCGTGATGGGTTTTTGGATCACCACCCAGAAATTTTGGGGGAAAATCGGGAAAACTTTAGTTTGAGCGTCGATGAGTTGCGAAATGTTCTTTCGCCCCTTTTTTAATAGCTCAATTCTTTATTTGAAAATTGCAATAGTTAGTTTTTCAGAAGATTCAGAGTTCAGAAAAAGTTAGACATTATTTTCTGGTTGTTAAGTTGGATAAAAAAGAAAGTTAAATTTGTTTTAGTTCTTACTTTCAATTTTGAATTTCCAGATATTTGATTTTTTTTATATGTTTTTAGTGGTCAAAGGATAAAATCTCGTTTCAGTTTCAATTTTGTTTTCAATTATTTTTTAAAAAATTCAAATTTAGTTATTTTTTCATAAAATGTGAAGCATATTTTTGTTATTTTAAATTGAATATAAGACTTAAAACAAAAAAGATTTTTTTCTAGTTATTAAGTTACTAAATTAGAAATGTCGCGTTTAGAAATATAAATATTCATCTCAACTTAATCGATGACAGTAAAAAAAATAAGTATTTTTCTCTCACTCTATAAATAAAAGTTGCAAATGAATTCACACACTTCAACAATTTTTATTCCTTAAAAATTTTAAAAATAATGCATAATTGTATTTAATTTTTGCTGAAATGCTGTACATTTTTTTAAATAAAGTATCTAAATGAAAATTTTATGTGAATAACAATTACAGATAAATGAAAAAAATGTGTCTCGCAATTCTGATTTAAAAAAAATATATTTTTTATTATCAAGCAATGTGCTGAATTAATTTTGTGGTGCTTTATCTAAAGTACTTAAAAGAATTAGAAAGATTTCTGAAATATTTTTAATTTACTTTCGAAGTTGCAAAAAAGAGAAATATTCGTTCATTTCTAATTTTTTTTTCAAATTAAAAAATGGTAAGATTAAAGTATTTTCTTCATAAGCAAAAAAAAAGCATTTTTTATTCAAAAGCATGTTTTATTTGAAAATATTTTGATTTAAATTTCTTTTATTGATCTGTTTTTTTTTTATTTTTAAATGCTTAAATAATGTTTCGTTTTTCTTAACTAGGAAAAAATTATAATGTTTTATTAATTAAATCTGAGTTATATACGCGCTTTAGTACTCTTATTTTTTTTTATCATTTTAAAACAAATTACTTAAATAGAGCTATTTTACAGTACTTTTTTCTTTTAGCTCCTATTATTACGCAAGTAAATAATAAATTTCAAGTCTTTTTTTTTCATGGGATACTTTCCCAAAAATTGTAAGGAAATCCGATAAAAATTCAATTACACTTAATTATTTTATCTGTGTTAATATATTGAGATAAACATATTGACGGATTTAACCTTTTACAACATTCAGCCCAAAGCCATTACATTTTTCACACAAAAGCTTTCATTTATACGTTTGGATATCAGTTTAAGCAAACTAGGTAAACACTTTTTTAATAAAAAGTCCTACACAATAAATTATCTGCAGTAAATTATTATTATATTAGTACACTGCTGGCCACCGTAAATGCAACACCAAGAAATACAAGAGATAGCACAACAAAATTTATTTTGTGTATAACATGTTGACCAAGTATCAAATGATTAAATTTATAGACTTCTGTGAAGTGTGGTTCCTGCCAGAATCAGTAGCCAGAGTAACCGCCATTGTTGGAGATCACCACTGCCACACATCTCGGCATTGATTCAAAGAGACTTTGGATGTTTTCTTGGGGAACAGCAGACCAAGTAGCTTCCTCACGTTACCAAAGTTGATCTGGTGTGGCAGCTGGGGGTGTAATCTGGGTCAATCGTTGAGCAACCATGGACCACATGTTTTCTATCGGCGAAAGATCCGGAGAGCGAGCCTGCCAGGGAAGCAATTCAATCTGGTTGATTGATGAAGAACCTTTGGATAATGCGTGCCACGTGTGGTCAAGCATTATCCTTTTGAAATATGGCTGTTGCCAAGCCCTGAATATAAGGAAGGACAACTGGCTCCAACACCTCGGAGATGTATCGCTGGCTGTTTAAAGTATCAGCAATGCGTACTAGAGGAGTACGAGAGTGATATCCAATACCGCCCCATACCATAATACCCGGTGCAGGATCAGTGTGGCGGTGCATAATGCAGCTGTTCAGCATCCTCTCTCCACGGTGTCTCCAGACTCGAATCCGACCATCGTGGTGTTACAATCATATGCGTGACTCTCTCTCTCGTCAGGAAAGAAAACTTCATTCCATTCTTCCGCCCACATCCTTCTTCCATCGCACCATTGGCTTCGGAGACATCTGTGGTTCTGCGTCAAGGGTAGACCAAACAATGGACGTCTTGCGGACAAATCACTTTGTTTTAAAAGGCGTCGAATGGTACGCGCAGACATTGAATGATGCGTTTAAGACTCAATGTGCCGTGCTACGGTTCGTGATGTGACTGAGCGATCTGTCACTGCAATGCGCGCAATTTGCCTTTCCTCACATGAACTGGTGCACTGAGGTGGATGTGATCGACCACGTCGGTCCGTCGTACCCTCCTGTGTCCAATGGTTGCATATCCGTATTACAGTTGTTTGGTTTCGTCCAACACGAATACCGATTTCTCTGAAAGATAATCCACAATCTCGGTTTGCATGCTTCCTTTAGTGTGTTGCCTTTACGGTGGCCAGCAGTGTATATATTCATTCTATGACACCACAAACATATAAACAACACACAAATGAGTTATCCAAAAAGGACGAAATTCACATGTATATGCGCAGCGGTATAGTAAAGTTTCAATTATTACAAGAAAACAACCCATGTATATCTGGACAAAATTTATATTAATTTATTACTTCTGCATCATGCTGTAAATTATAAGTATTAATTTTGATTTATTTTAGTTCAGTAAGCTGTAGATTGAAATAACCCGCCGTATGGGTATGATAAAGGTTCGAAGAGTTATTAAATTATTTCATTTGAAAATTTATAGTGCCCGGCAAATTCATGATGAAATGAGGATTGTTTATGTAAACTACAGCCTATTAGATGTCGCTGTTATGAAAATGAAAAGGAAATTTCAAACTAGTGACATATCCCGTATACAAGATTTATAAGTGGTAGACTATCACCATCGAACAATGGTACCACATTGAAAATAACGAAAATCTACCCAATTAGACCGATGAGAGACAGTACAAATAATCCCTGATCTTATTTACGGAAGAGTGCAGCAAATTATTTACGAAGTGCGGCAACTACACTCAGCATTCCTGGGGTAGTGATACCTACTTTCAGAACTGTGCGATCTATCAATGGCAATGTTATCTTTTGGAGAAAATCTGAACTCAGTGGTGCAACAGCTCATCGGAGATTAAAGGTCTATTATGTCCATCTCAGTTTTCATGCCCCTGGGTACACAGGTGAATGAACAGAGGTTTCGGTAAGGTGGTCAGTCTGACAAGAAACACCCAGTCTTTAGTTCCCAAGCAAGCCTAATGCTCATTTGTCGACTCACTAAAAGGATGAAAGGTTGAGTCAACCTTGTCCAGTCCGGTGTTTGAACCCCAGAACTGTAGCGTGGAAGCGTGATTCGCTACCACTCAACCACTGGGCTTCCTTTTGGAGCATGAAGAAGGGAATATTTTCAGTTACTAGTAACTATGAATGAAACTTGGATCTATCAGAATGGTCCAGAAACGAAAAAGATAAACAAGAAATGAAAGTCTTGCTATTCACCACTCCCCAAAAAAAAAAAGAATTTCAGAAGTCTACAAAGATGCTCACTTTGTCTATTTTCGGGGCTGTCTTGAAGTCATTATAACACACTACCTGGAACAAGGACTGGTCTTCTCTATATGGCTTGTTGCTCCGCATTTCTGAGCAAATTGCGTGATATTTTAACCAAGAAATGGAGTGGTATAATCAACAAAGGACTCACTTACCTCAAAGTGTGATTGAGGATTCAAAATGATATTGCTTTAAAATTTTACTACTACTCTTGAATGTTTGAAATGTTTTGTGAATGAAATGTTTTTTTTTATTTTCAGAAGTTGTAGTCTATCCGGAGATTTGACAACATAAATATTTTTTTTTTCAATTGGGGGGGAGGGGATATATACATAATGGCTTTTGAAGCAATCTGCTAAGCTCTACGACAATATGATATTCGAAAGAGGAAGGAGCTCTATTAAAAATCTTAGAATAATAACAACGTAAAAATGTCTTTAGAATATCAAATAAATCTCGATTATTTTAGAAATTATATAAGCTTTACGATAGAACAAACAAACAACTAACTTTTGGCGCTCTGGAGCTCCAGATAATTGGAAAGGGATAATATATGAAACAAAAGCCTTTCCAATTCCGAGGCATAACTTCAACACGAATCTGATTCTGTCAAACCATATTGACTCTTCCAACGTCTCGTATATTTGTGAAAAGTATGAGAAGAGTACACCATTTGAAAGAAGGGCAACTCGACAAAAAGAAGCAGATGGTCAAATTGCAAGACTGCTTGACATTTGAGTTGATGTCATTTTTCGACAAAATTGGCATGAATAGGTTGACCATTGCCATAGATAGCGTCAAGAAGGTAGCGGTTGACCGAAAGTAACAACAAAATGGAAGGAATGAAAATAAAAAAGTTTGCTTCTCTTAACTTTTTTATTTGGGTGTTTATTAATCACCATTCATTATTAAAAATTTTCACAATCATAAATAAAATGTAAGTGATAGACGAATAAATATAATTACTGATTCGATGCTAAAAATAACAATTTTTATTTTAAAAGATAAGATACACACAATTTGGGGGTTGGTGTATATTCATTTTAATTGTAATGCACTAAACATATCTTAAAATTGGTTTATGTAAGCACCTTAAAATCCACGGTATAACACACACTTTTAATACAAAAAATAAGGTCGAAATTTTGTATAATTAAAAACCAGGCGAAATAGTACACTTTCAAATTAACTTTTGTCATTGTTTTTAATAATATTAACTAGAAAAATTCAAAAATACTTCTGTAGTTTTCAGCATACGCCATTTCACTATTCAACTTTCGTTCGAAACACTGGAGAGAAAGCTTACACATTCTATTTATACATTCACTGAAAGCTATAATTAGTTGAAGTTACCAATTGTGGTTTGGTATAAAAAAATTCCTATGTAATTAAATCAGAAAATTCATTTTGGCATCAATTTTAAGTTTCTTGGTTATATTTTAAAATATCTTCAATATAATTCACTCCATCATATCGACGTCATCATATTCTTTCTTTTAAAATAGAGCACTATAATCTTAGAATCCTCTTATTTGTGGGGTTAATTACTTTAAGCTACGTTAGTACCGATCCTTCTACAGCCTTTTTATCAAACATCCAAGATCCCACTCTTGAAAGATTGTGGCTGTAACCAACCTTACTGATTGGAGGCCACCGGTCCCTGAGATACAGTTTTAATTTTTTGCATTTGCCCTGTTTACAGTAAATAGGGATTAGACAAGAATGTGGGTGCGTCCAGGTTCAATGTACTTTATGGCCGGCAAGGTTGTGTTCTTGCGCGGACTGTTGAGTCCAATGAGAGTGGTATATTTGACGTAATGAATCTGTAGCGGATTCTTTTCGAAGTGGTGTGGTCAGCTTTAAAAGCACAGACACGCCACTTCTCACGGCTTTTTTCCCTTATTTTATATATTTCCAGAAGTACCAACCCTTTCTGGAAAGAGAACCCCTTCCCGGGGTCACCCCCCTCCAACTCCCCTTTCACTCAGATAAGTACTTTTAGATTTTGCAAAACCTTCTGAAAAATTTGTTCTAAAGAGGGTAAAAGTTTCTCAACATATTCGTACTTTTTTTGTGGTGTGTCAGAGTTTTTCTGGTAAGTGTAAGATAATCAAATGTCTCTGCCATGTTCCAAGAAGAAAGGCGACGTGACGTCGCCTCATAAATCGCGGAGTTTAATGCTAACATTGTGTGTGGAAGTTGTTCATCCCAATTGTTTGTATTTTGTGTAATTGATGCAAGGATATTGGCTAGTGATTGATTCTTTTTCTCTACTCTCCCATTGACGTGAGCTGAATAGTTTGATATATGTCTTTTTTGAATACCCATAACTCTGCAAAATTCCAAAAATTCAGAACCTTTAAAATATGTAGCATTATCAACAACTAATTTGTGGGGGCAGCCCCTATTCACAATATAATTATCAAAGAAAGCCTTAGAAATCGTGCTGGACTTAATATCAGGAAGTGGAACGATATGAATGTACTTTGTAAATGCATCTATCATGGAGAAAACATAACTATTACCTTTAGGCGTGGTCTTTAAAGGACCGAAAATATCAATGTGACACGTTTCTCCCGGTTCTTGGCTTTGTTCTGCTGGATGATGAAGACCTGGTGGTATTTTGAAAGCATTTTTTCGAGATAAACGTATGGTAGAGGAACGAACAAAATTTTTAGTATCCTTGTACATATTTTGCTAAAAGAAATTTTCACTGAGTCGGTGGTAAGTTTTAAAAAATTTAAGATTCCTTCCATATTCGGAATGGATTGATTCGAGAATCTTAGCTTTAAGACAATGTGGAATGCAAACTTGTTTTCTAGTGGTAGTAGACATAGGTGAGCTGGACAGGCGCTTAGACAAATGGCATAACAAACCTTCCCCATTAATAAAGTAACTGCTAATTTGTGGGATAACTTTATTTTGATGAATTTTCTGTATGATTTTGTGAAGATCTCCTTGGATCTAACTTTGAGAACGAGAATAATTTGGAGTCAGATAAGAACCAGTAGCCATTTTTATAAATAACTTTCTTTATTTGGTTATCTTTCCCAAATAGAATCAAAGACTTTTAATAACAAATATATCAAAATAGTTATATGAGGTTTAAAAGGGACTTTCCTTTAAATTAACTTAAATATTTAATGATCCAATTAACTAACAATTAGAATATCGATCACGCAGAGATTACAGCGATAAGAGATCCCAGAGTTATATTCAATAATGTTCCTATTGAACATTTAACTTTAATCTCACTCCTAATATAAAGCTTTAATGAGATTTTAAATATAAATCAATATTTACCACACTGAATCTCAACTCTTTCTGAGATTAATTTATCCACCTAGAAATCTTGAATAATAAATCTCTAACTTCACTATTCTACCTTTCTGCTTCAATCTCTCTCTCCTACTGCTTTTTACTTTACTATTCCGTTTGACTTAAATACTTTATCTAATCTGCATAACAAGGAATCCTGTCCTCTTTTTGAAACTGATTGGAAATAGGTGGGGGAATTAAATTTCCCTAAAAAAGACGACTCAGAAGGTTAGTGATAAAGTTCCGTATAGGTTTGTCACAATTTGACCTAGAACAGGATCCTCAACGCTGCATGTCAATGAGATCTTTTGACTCAGGTAAAGCTATTGTGATGTTATTAATATTACGTAAAAGATTATCTACGACTGAATTTAAGGAACCCTTAATATAGTGTATTTCATAATTAAATTCTTCCAGTGCCAATTTCCAGCGCAAAATTTTCAATGAAGAATTTTTGTATGAAAGAAATTCTGAAAGAGGTTTATGATCTGTAAAAACTTAGAATTTTCTTCCCAATAAGAAAGGTCTGAAAAAATTTAATGCGGTATATATTGCGAATTAAACGGTGGCATTATATTTAGATTGCGAAGGATTTAATTTCTTTGAAAAAAATATATAGGTTTGACTTTAGAGTTAGGTTCTTTTTGTTCTAAGACCGCCCCGATACCGTGAGACGAGGCGTCAGTCGTGATTTACAATTCTGCGTCCGGATCAGGTAATGCCAAACTGAAAACAATATTAAAAAGTGCAAAGACGATACTTATCTGAGTGAAAGGGGAGTTGGATGGGGGGTTGACCCTGAGCAGGGCGTTCTCTTTACAGACGGGTTGGTACTTCTGGAAATATATAAAATAAGGAAAAAAGCCTGTGACGTCTTACGCGTCTTTTCTTTAACAAGTCTTTTGGGTTCTTTGGGCCAGAATTAATGGCAACATTTTTCCATCCAAATCCAAGAAATGAAATGTGAAGTAAAGATGCAAATAAACGGACTTTAAATATCGGATCTTAGAGTAAGCGGGATGACAATTTAAAGGAATCTTAGACAATTAATGTAAGTTGTGGCAGTTGATAGTTACTACAGTTCGTGTTTCAAGTTTGAATGAGTTCTGCGTGACGTGGATTCATGTTATTACTAAAGTTGCGTCCCATCGTATATAAAGACAAGATTGATCACTACTACAAACTGTAATAAGGTAGGATTGATTACTTAATATTAGAATCGAAGATTAGGCGGTTCGCTCATTTATATTGATCTGAATTGGATTAGGTCTTATTATAAATATATATATATATATATATATATATATATTGTGTGCTGCGTATTGAGAGTCATCGTAGATTCTCTCATATTAATTATTATAATTAAATTTGTTGAAGGTTTAAGTTGAATATCTTAATAAAGTCATATTAAGATAATGTTTGATCCTAGTTCTTTCGCTAATCCTACACCTCTAGCTCACGCTGATGCTTCGAGAGGTGTACTTCCAAGAGTAGAAACATCACAAGCCACGAGAAATGGCGTGTCCGTGCTTTTAAAGCTGACCGCATCACTTCGAAAAGAATCCGCTACGGATTCATTACCATCAAATCTACCACCTTGATTGGACTCAACAGTCCGCGCAAGAACACAACCTTGACGGCCATAATGTACATTGAACCTGGACGCACCCACATTCTTGTCTAATCTCTATTTCCTGTAAACAGGGCAAATGCAAAAATTAAAACTGTATCTCAGGGACCGGCGGCCTCCCCAACCTTACAACATGAATAAATGCCATGACACAAAACATTACGAATATCCCCAAACACTAATGATCAAGTTAATGTATTTATTTATCAATGTACCCAGCTTAAGAATTATTGATAATAATCAACCAGTACTTTTTTTTAATAATTAACCAGTACTTAAGTATTCAAAATTTGATTTATCTGAGATATTACAGATACTCTGGACACTTATTTCCACGAAATGACAGAAGCTGTCATGAATGCCTCAGATCCGACGATCAGCAAGACGTGTTCGAAAACTTTCCACAGTAAAATCCTTTGTTAACAACAATAAGTGCTTGGACTAATATAACGAAGTACCTCTGGTAAATAGTTCTAATGTTCAAAATGCAAATCGCCTCACTTCTAACCGCTAACTACTCAATTAACTAACGCAGCCTTCCACTTCCTCACTTATCTCTCTCTAGCACACACACCACTCAGTTTTATACCTAAGAACTAATCTGCATATTCGGCTTTAATTCTAAGGAGGAGGCAGTTAAACCCTAACTTCAAGAATATTATACCATGTTAGTTTAAAAGGGAACCATCAAATGATAGTCCACTATGCATTTACGAAATATATATATTAGACTTGAAATTATATTTAAGGGTAGTACAATTTTTAAATACTAAAACCTAAGGTATTATTGTAATGAAGTCTTTTGAAAACATATATCTAATGCCTAGAACTTTAATTTAGCTTCCACAGACTTACAAATATTATGTAATACATTTTCTTATAATATATATATATATATATATATATATATATATGTGTGTGTGTGTGTGTGTGTGTGTGTGTGTGTGAAACTGTTCTTTTCAGAGTTAGCTAGTTTAACCTTAATATAAAAGATAAAAGGAAAAAGAAAATGTTGCACCCCTCTAATATTCTTAAATATGGTTTCCTGGCATGTTTATATAAAAAAAACTGACAATAAAACTATTCCGCTCCCCAATCCATTTTTTATTTCTCTTCAAATCTCGGACTATCTAGTTCTTTTTAATTGAATAAAATCGAAGGATAGTAATTTTACTTAAGAAATAACTAAAAAAAGGATCATTTTAAAAAATATAAATAACAAATAGTTTTCCTTTATCATGATTTATGACAATCTTCAGAAGCTTTACATGTTTTATATCTTATTGATATTAGAGAGCAATCGTTAAAAACGTAACTTTTAAGGGAAGTTGGAAACCTCTCTATATATATACTGACAATGTTACATTGGCTGTTTTCGATGTACCTTTTCTCAAAATCTGTTTTATGTACATGCTTGAAATTTTTCATACTATTAAAGCACACCTCTCTCATTATACTAAAATGATCTTTTAGCTTATTTTGAATTTTTTAATAAATTATGAAATATTTTATCAAACATTGCGAAATTTGACCCATTCTTTACTTAAAAAATTTTTAAAAACTAAATTTTTGAGTTTTTTACAAAAAGCTCATTTTAGTATATATTAGACATCATTATAAATAATTCATAAAAAATTTACATATCTATGAACAGTAGTTTCTCAGAAAAGGTACATCGCATTTATATAAAGGTACATCATTTATATAAATTAAATTGATTTTAATTTATATAGCGAGACTTCTAATTGGCTAGGAAATAAAAAAAATAAAAGGCTCAATTTAAAATAAAAGATACATGTTTTGGTTTATATCAATCGTTACACTTTTAAGCAAAAACAAAGTAATTTGTTTACAATTTTCGCCATTAAAATGGGCGTGGCCCAAATTCAACGATTATTTAAAAATACGTTTTAAGGGCTTCTATGTACCCTGGAGGTTAAAGTAAGGTATTTTTAGAAAGTTTAAAATCTATACAATTTGAAAATGTAAAAATCTCAAATTGTCAAAAAAATAAGATTTTAGCTTTCCAATACCCCTTAAAGCCCTTCTCAAAATTATCAAAATTAGATTTAAGCAGATTTCACCTGCTGAAATCATAAACATTGCTTAAAAGAGAGATAGTTTCCTTTTAGAATACTGAAACTATTATTTTTATAATAATATTCCTAAAATTTAAATATTTTCATGTACAACCATTTTCAAGCATTCTCAAATTATAATAATTTAAAAGTTCTAAAATATGTACACACAACTACGTTTGTACATAACAAAGTTATCAAAACTCTTTGTATAATCCTTTTTCCATGTAAATGAAATTTCCAGGACCTAATCTAGAGTCTGCTGCAGCATTTCTTGGAATAAAAAAATACTCTGGTGGACAAGCTTTTAGCATTTGTTTATTTAACTGAAAGGAAGAAGCATTTCTTTAACGAGAGACTTGCTTCCATCAAATTGAACACTATAAGCATTCCTGGAATTCTTAAGAAAGTTAGAACTGCAATTGAAGAAGCAAGCCACGTAACATGCACTAAAGGTGAAAGTAGTGTTGAACTCAAAGTTTACCACAGTAATTTTTTGGGGAGTTTTATTCAGGACTCGCTGTATAAATTGTGACTGTTTGTTCAAGAAAAGAAATGGACAAGGGCAATGTCGAAACTATTTGGAGTGTAAATGCATAATTAAAGATTTGAACTAATTAGAGATGAGTCTAATTTTACACATCGAGAGAGAGAATGAATCTCAAATCTTTAAAGAACTTTGCGAATTCAGTTGATTTTTAACGAAAGATCAATGAAAAAAATAGAAACTTTGTAACTGGTTCTATCCGTGGTCCTTCAACTAATCCCCTTGGAGAAATTATTCTTTAACGTATCCGACTACGTTCGGAACCGTGATTTTTAAAAAAGCACGTAAATGGATAATTTTCATGATATGTAGTATAACTTAGATTAGAATACATGTATAAAATTATTTTAAGGACATTACGACAAAAAGAATTATTTAAATACAATATTTTGGCAAAAAATTAACTTAGAATAACCTTTTATCAAAATGTTCTCCTTTTGTGAAAAATGCTTCTATTATAATAATATTTTGCTTATATAAAGTAACATCTTCTCCAGAGAGTCTGAACTAGGAGTTTTTTGAAAAATTCACATTATTTTCAGAGTTACCATCCATTGAAATAATTATCTGCGTTTTTTTCTTAAAATTTCACCCCTATGTCGTAGTAAAATATGGATAAATCCACTTCGAAGTTGTATATTTCAAATATTCTAGTTCAGCCTCCGTACAGAGGTCTGAGGTATATACAGGCAGAATATTATTATAATAGAAGAATTTTTCATAAAAGGATAATGTTCCAAAAATTGGTCATTCTATGTTCATTTTTTGTCAAAATATTGTTCTTAAATATTTTTTTATTGTAATAATATTCTTAAAACAATTTTATATACGTTTTCTAATCTAAGTGACACTAAATATCATAAATATTTCCCATTTGTATGCTTCTGAAAAATCACACATTGCGATACCTTAAATGTGGTTTGAGTTTAAAACCTCCAACCGTGTAGAGATGACGATTTTATGCTAATGTAAATGCTATTTAAACCTTGGTAAGGGGTGTGTTAAAGTTATTCTCGGATCGTTAACCATGAGTAACTAGCTGTTTTTCGTTGTTAGTGAGTCGTGTTTGTCCTAAAATTATCAGTCGAGCTATAACTGCCATTCGGAGAAGTGGAAATATGAAAGAAGCTGATTTGAAGAGAACTGAATCAGTTTAAGAAAGAGCTGACGAGTGATCTAGAAGCAGATCTAGGGATAAGTGTATTTTGGATAATCTTATCAGCTTAGATTAGGAAATTATTCAAGATTACTCACAATGTTATTGAATTAATCATAAATTGATTAATCTGAAATAAACGTAATTTTTTTATAACAATGTCTGCTTCTTCAATGACTTAAACTCTTCCTGCAACTTCCGTGTTGCAACAACTTATTTGTAAAAAGGTCAACGAATTTAAAGTTATTACCTGTTTTGTTATATTTCAATTATAATCCTTAGCAATTTTTAATATAATGCCTACTCAAAGCGTATATTTTGGAAATACAGTGATCAAGTCTATTTCATTTAATTAATTTATAAGCAAATAGCAGCAATGTCAATTTTTTCGAATAGCACTCAATTTTTCCCCGTAGTAAAATTAATATAATAACTATTATATCAATACAAAGCATGTGTCATTTTTTTCAGTGATAAATAATCTTTAAAAATAGTATTCTATTACAAGAGAACTAGAGAGAAAAATATAAAATAAAATTCCATTAACCTATTATGCTAGAATTTAAGAAAATATTTATATTCATATTTCTCAACAAAGATCTTACACAAAAATTTACATCCACATAATATTCCAAGTGCTAAAATAATTCAAAACATTTACAATTACTCACTTAAAAGCATTGTAAAATGTAAATGACTAAGAAATTTAATTGGTTGAAGCATACTAGAGCTTAAAATGTTTGCATCTGGATAAATATTGTCCATGTTAATCTTGTAGATAAATACAATATCGCAAACTTTTTCTGAAATAATTGCTGAAATTCTTTGAGTTGTATTTTTGCTTGCTCAATCCTTTATTTTTCATTTTTCGAGTGTAAAACAAATGTACAATTTTTGATGACTCTGCATTTCACAGAATATCAAAATTTGATATTCAGTGTAACAAACTTATTTAGTACTATCTATTATATGTCTGTACATCTTGCGGCTCAGTGAATGATAGCAAGCCTACAGAATTTACAAAAATGAAACTGATAATACCATTAATAATATTATAAAGATAAATTTAATATTATATTAAAGTAAGTATGAGAAATGTGCTTGAGCTTAACTTTATTTAGTAACGAGATATTGAAAAATTCATCTCTAGTAATTCTATTTACTCGTTCTTCATACGCGCAACAGGTATGTATTTATTCAAAATTGCCACCAATACAAATGATTGTGTTTCGATACACATCCATTTTGCTTTCTACTTTTACTACACACAGATTATCTCGCATTTCGTGCCATACACATGTTGGGATGTCTTTTCATACGAAATTGTAAACAACTGAGAGCACAGAAAAAAATCAGAGAAGCGACATTGTTTATAGAGATATGGTAACTGTAAACTGTGTGTGTGTGTGCAAATATTATTCATACTATTTAACAGCTTAATTTATAATGAGCAATGTATTGAAACAGGAGTTATTGCATTAATTTATATTCATATAAGGAAATATTTTTCAAAAATAAATTTTTCTAACTAGATTAATTCAAATGAACCGAAAAAGTAGGGAAAGGATTTCAGGAAATACAACAGGGAATTTCAAATACTATGCTGTTGTTTTAAGTAAAATTTTAAATGCTAGTAATATAACTGTAAATATTTATTAGAAATATTTATGGAAATACGATATCACTGAGAAAACATATATATTTTACTGTTCCTTAAAAAACTAAACTAAATCATGAGTGATAGAACAGCAATAAAAAGGTTTAAAAGCAATGGAAAATCCAGAAAATGATTTATCAACTGGCCGTAATTCAAAATTACAATCAATTCTGTTTTGCAAGCCAAGCAAAGCCAGTTAATAAGCAATATTAATAAAACACAACGCATTTTATGTAAAGAGGATTAAGTTATTTTCCTACTACTTAAAGGAATGTATTAAATAAACGATTTAACCAAATTAAAAAGAAATTTAAAACTTCCAAAATATTCTATTAAATTTTAATTAAAGTATAAAAGTATTAAAATAAAAAAAAATACCAAGAAAAACATAAAACAGGGAATTTATTTATCATTAGCTTCATCCTTTTATTTCCTTAAAATAGTTTCACCAGCTTTTTGGTAAAACGTTATTTTTTTTTTTTTTTTTGCATTTTTGCATTTTTGTATGAAGAATAATTTAATAAGTAAGTATTTAATAATCTAACTAAGAGAAAATATACTTACCTACTTTTAATGACTTTTCACTTTTCCTTTGATAATTTGAGAAAAACTCCAATCAAAATGAACTAAAATGTTTCAAATATGCGTTACTTCAGTAAAGAGCAGAAATCCCAGAAAATTTTCTCTAACATTTCAGGGATGACATTTGCACGCAAAACTGTCATATTTTTTCTCAAGTTATTGTAATTTTACTGTTTTTTAGATGATCAAAAAATAGCATATTGAACTTTTTTCCTGCTTGCGTCTTTTTGACCGGGAGCTTTATATACTTTTTGATGGAGTTCTTTTGGTAGCAATTGCAAAATCTTCCTTTCAACTCAAACGTTTGATTTCCATCACTTTTATCATCATTGCTTCATCAGACTCCCTTGCTTTTATCAGTTTCTTTTTGAGAAGTTTCATCTTCATCCAATAGAAATCGAATTGTCATTTATAAACCATACTGAGTCGTGCAACGCAGCAACTAAATTCACTAAGTCGTCACAGAGAAGAAATGTAGCCTGTTCATAGAAAATATTTTGTAGCAAATGTGGTAACGCTGCGAACCCAATCACTCCAAGTACCTTACGATTTTGTAAGAAACGATTGCCACTCCCAAAAAAAGGATATATGTAACAAAGACAGTTTAGATCCCATGAAGACTGTAATATTGGAAGATACTGACACACACACACAAGGCCATTGATAACAACTTAACTAAACTAAACTCAGTGGGTGACGGGGCTTTATCGGATTTTCACACTAATCCTCTTGGGATACCTTTGGAGCCAGAGAATTGCATTATTTCATATACAATCCTCTCAAGAATAAACCGAGATATGCATATTAGTTAATATATATATATATATATATATATATATATATATATATATATATATATATATATATATATATATATATATATATATATAATGGAGCTTTAGTATTCGCGTGGAAGAATGATAGAATCGAAGGAGAAAGAAAGCTGAGATGCTGACCGCCTTGAGCTGATGGTAATACATTAAATATCAAAGCATAATTATAGAACGGACATTAAGTAAGGATTCCTTGTTAAGAAATCTAAGGTAGATAAAGATTCTTAGGATAACTTCTCATAAAGATAGTGGTTAGGATTTCAAGTGCTATTTACTTAGAATTTAGAATTACGTTATATCACTCCTGATTACATCCCTATAGTAAGACATGTGTTGTTTGGATCAATATATTGGAATAGTATTAAATTAGATTTATTATGGAGAATTTGGGTGATAATTCATTTCCTTCTACAAATCTAAGTCATGTAGATGAAGAGATGATACCCCGGGTCTGGGGGTATCACAAGTGGTGCATCAGCCAATGAGAGTTGAGGTCTACTATGCCCATCTCAGATATGTGACCATTGGGCGCTGATGTGCATGAGAAGATGTCCCGATCAGGTGTTCAGTCCTAAAGGAAACTCCCAGTGTTTAGTCCCCAAGCAAACATGACTCTCATTTATCGACCCAATGAGGGGGGAAAGTTTGAGTCGACCTTGTCCAGCCCGAGGTTGGAACCCCGGACCTGTGTTCGGGAAGAGCGATACGCTACCACTCGGCCACTGGGCCTTTAACAAAAAAACAGTTTTCCCATAATTAAAAGGTTTGTGAGCCTGGAGTGACCTTGTGTCCCACGTGACCTCTCCCGGATTAACGTTCGACTTTTACTTAATTCTCATTTTATAGCATGTTTGAGTTTTGCTGATAAACTATTCGATAATGGTAGGTAAATCTAAGATAATAGTATTTAACAGGTTATTCTTCTATTGAACAATTGGCGAATTTATAAAATTGCGTTTGGTTCCTTATTGTAATGGATCAATTTGAAAACGAAATTTATGAAAAATTATCAAATAATCGTAGTTATTGTGAAAATGTAGAACTCCGATTCAAGGAAAGGGAAGGTAATAATAGTGATACTGTTCCGATCAAAATAGAAAGTTGTAACCTTATTTTTTATAAAACAGACCGTGATAGTAATTCTAAATCAGAGGAGCATGACACTATTGAAGGTGAATCCAAAATTGATATTAGTGTTTTGCTAAAGATGCCGAGAGGTGCATCATCCCGCTTAAAAAGAAATTCCAATAAAATAAAATTTGTTAATGTGTCTTTCAATCACTACATAAACTTTGTGAGAAATAGTCCACAGCGAGAGTCGATAAAAAAAGTCAACTTTGAAGGAAAATGTGTTCAAAAAAAGTTTGTGCCTTAGATGATGAGAAAATGTGAAAACTTCTACATGTTTTAATTACCAGTTTTCATTAAAATCAAGTGAGGTTTTTCCATCTATTGAATAAGATTATTTTTTACTGAATTTATTTCCTTCGTCTTGACAATTGATCCCATCTACTTAAGTGTGAATATTTACTCTTTGACATTTAATACAGTGCATATATCTGACTGAATAAATATTTAATTTGAAATTTTTGTTTTTTATAAGATATTTATCCTTGAATGTTTTGAGAGAGAGTATTCTTATTCATTTTTTTAATTTTTGAAAGACGGTTTTATCTTGGAGATTAATTTTAGTTTTGTTTTTTGTGAGAAAGATTCGTTTCGTGAAAATATTTTTAATCGGATTAATTCCTTTAAATTTCAGATTCCATTTTCATATAAGTAACCATTTGAAAGATAGAAAATGCGTTAAAATATTTTAATATATCATTCTGGAGGCAACACATTAAAGGTGAGTATTTTTAAATAAAATGTTATTTTTAAGTTTATGCATATTACAATTAATTCCACATATTTGCTGCTTTGTTTACTCCTAGCAAAGCTCTATATGATATTAATATGTTTGAAATATAATAAAAGAATTTCAAGGTAAAATTTTGTGTACCTTTAGTTGTTTAGTATAAATGTGTGTAGGTAGTTTTTTTTAGGTGTTTTACTTTTATCCTATAAATAAATGAAGTTATACTTTTAAAAGTGATTGATAAAAGCTGTAAACAAGATTTTTGTAATTTTCCTACAAGTAATTCTTTATACAAAGCAATAGCTTAGAAAAAAATATATAACTGAAGCATGAAGATATTATAATTTTTCAACTTCCTGCATTCAAAAATAAAATATATCATAGTTATATACATAAATACTGTAAGATACTTACAAAATGAATAAATATTTTAAAAGTACAGAAAACACTCAATTCGCATTTAAAGCTTCGCAAAAACTTTAAATAATTCGAAGCTTCGTAAGCAAAATTACGTAGATTTGAGGTCTCTTCAACTATATGTATGCACGAAAGCTGTGAATAATATATTCAAAAAATTCAAATAAAAGATAATGAGAGGAAAAAAAGTACATATACTTTCAATATAGTCATTAAGGCATCCGCCCCTGGTTTAGATGCAAGCTGTCACACAGAGTGGCATAGACTGATAAATTTTCCGGATAGTGGCCTATGGGATTTCTTGACAAATTGTTTCCTACTAATCGTCTTTTTTTACCGTGAATGTATTAAAATTGATACCTTTTGGGTTCATTATAGACACCTCCTTTTCAGACCCGAAATAGCCTGTATATAACAAAGATCATCGAAGAAAGCTTTGTTGAACAATAAAAGTGTTCGTTACACGTAAAAACAATTCAATAGATGGCATATCGTATGCATCTGAGCATTATTTTGTTGAAAAACACGCTTAAGGTATCCGACAACGTTCGGAAGCATGATTTTGCAAAAGCGGGTAAATGGATAATATTTACGATATTTAGTGTCACTTAGATTAGAAAATGTATATAAAATTGTTTTAAGAATAGTATTACAATAAAAAATTATTTTACAAAATTTTGACAAAAAATTAACATAGAATGACCCATTTTCAAAATATTCTCCTTTTGTGAAAAATGCTTCTGTTATAATAATATTTTGCCTGTATATATAGCTCAGACATTTGTACAGAGACTGAACTAGAATTTTTGAAATATTTAATTTATAAGTGGGTTTATCTATGTTTTACAACAACAGAGGGGAAAATTTTTAAGAAAAAAACGCCGGCAATTATTTCAATGGGTTGTAACTCTGAAAATAATGTGAATTTTTCAGAAATCATAGTTACACCTCAGTACAGAGGTCTGAGATATATATAGGCAAAATATTATTATTATGGAAGCCTTTTTTATAAAAGGAAAACGTTTTGAAAAAAGGTTGTTCTAAGTTAATTTTTTGCCAAAATAATGTATTTAAATAATTTTTCGTCATAATGACCTTCAAACAATTTTATATATGTATTCTAATCTAAGTGACACTAAATATGAAGAAAAGTATCCATTTATGCGCTTTTTTTAAAATCACGGTTCCGAACGTAGTCGGATAACTTAATATTGTACATGATAGCGATACGTTTAAAAAAAATTAAAGATAGTGATAAAGATTCTCTAATACCCATGTTCTAATTTAATTAAAGAAAGACTCCGAATCATAGAAAAATTAAAATTTTTTTGAAATTCCTTCATTATGATAAAAAAAAAAACGTACCTTGTCAAAGAGAGGCAAAAAGAAGAGGGTGGCTACATTTCGAACGATACATTTAGTAATTCCGATTCTGTCTTTTCCCTTGTACACCGTCTTTTAAACCTAGTCATATCACACCGAAATCTTATCGTGAAACTCTTTTTTGTTTCTGTGAGTTCACGTTCTAAATGGGTGAGAATACTTGTGCTTTAAGGGTTCTTTGACTCGTTGTTGTTCATAAAGTCTCCCCCCCCTGAGGAAATTAAACAGTTCCTGTAAACAAGGAACAATGCAAAATTTATCGAGTATGAAGGGTCATGAACAGCGTCTCTTCAATAGGACAAACACCTGTAAATGGGACACGATACATAAAGGGATTCGACTGTCAAACGAATTGTCATCTTTGACTATAACGACCTGTTCAGGACTTGTTCGCCTGATTAGGATGCTCTAAGTTGCTCTCCTTAAACTCCTCTAGGCGTTCTTTTCACTTGACCAAGGTTCAAAAGTTCAAGGTCCGTCATAAATAACTCTCATGTTGGTTTTAGAGAGATGTGAATAAGTACTCATTCTCGTATGTCTCCAGGAACTTTTCATCCGGACACTGTTTAATTCTTATTTCTCAGATGGACTATTATCTTTCTGCCATCGCAGTTCCAAGCAGATTGAGTCCAGCTTCTCTGAAATTTAAACTGATGCTTTACAGGTATGAATGACAAGCAAAGTAACAATTCTGCTCTCTTGGTTCTGTTTTCTCTTCCACTGGTGCTGTTTGTAACTTTCGTAGAAATGATATACCTTAAAGCTGATAGCAACGAATCCATGGCAGTTAGAGTCGAACACACTGTCACTCTCCCTATTGCAGTGGTTCTCAAACTTTCAATATTTGCGTAATAATTCATTCATTCATAATTTTTACGCAAATATTGAAAGTTCATTCATAATATATTATTCTCTCATAATCATATATTCATTCATAATTTTCATCGCGCCTTCTTCCATACAGTAGTAATACATTGAATTCAATACAACAATACTTTGACGCTTAAGCTACAATGCGACTTTAAACTCTTAAGTGCCACTGGCGTATATAAACGTCTCCCTCAGCTGAAGCATTAATTGCTCCGGACGTATATATACGTCTTTCCGAATTACGATCTTTTCTGCACACTGCTATTCATAAAATTAATCCGAAGGTTTTGGAATGCAATAAAAAGACCTTGGCAGTGTTTGCGAAGGATTTACTTATTTCAGAGGATTTCTTACTTATTTCTTTTCACCCCCCGTTCTCACTACATTACATACACAGGTGTACGTAGAAATCGATGGCATTGGAGAGCGAATTGCGTCACTTTTAATCAGCAAATTAAGGGGTTAATAATAAACAGTACAAATTATTCAGATAAGTGCTATTTTTTGTATATAATTTCATAAGCGACAAGCCTATGGAGTATCTGGTAATTATTAAAATTTTTCTTAATTAATCTCTGTAAATTAATTATAAAATACATCATGCAGTACTGATACATTTATAAGTGTATTATATCAGTGTAAATGTGAATTTATTTTTATTATGTCAGAAAGATTTGGTTTGTTTACTTCCAGTATATTAATATTTTTTTAATAATTTTTTATTTTCAATTTCTCAGCAGGCTCGTGCCCCACTCGTAGAGTTATCACGCCCCCAAGTGGGCGCGTTCAGAAACGCTGCCCTATTGTGATGGGAAGCTAGTCCGATCACCACCATTCTGACATTGAAATCTAATCATCCCTTTATTTTTCCAACGTAATTTAACTGCCGTTTGGTTTCGATTCAAATGTCGACGGATTTTCAATTTTCCCCAACACCCTTTTTTACTCCGATGGCAGTGGTAGTAGCCGAGTCATGCTCACGAACTTATGGCTAGCATTATTTTTATCGAAGTGAGAACCTTCAGTGATGAGTGAGGGAATATTAACGTCTCACTGTTCAGCTACACTAGGGCTTTTGGCGACAGACCACGTAATTTTGAACCATGTTCAAGTGACGTGGACGACACCTGAGCTGGCACCCCCTCTCCTAACTACCACACCACATCAACGTGAGGACGTTTCAGCTCTCGACAGATTTAACGTGCATCGCTGCCCTACATGGTGGGTATTTAGTGGTACTGGGCTCAAACTCAAGACATGCCTGCCCTGATCCGATACCTTGACCACTGGGCTACCGCAGCCCTGGGCCTTCAGTGGTAGTAGCAGAATGACCTAACATAGAATTGCCTTTTTTTTCAAAATGTTCTCCTTTTGTAAAAAAAATGCTTCTATTATAATAATATTTTGCCTGTATATAGCTCAGATCTCTGTACAGAAGCTCAACTATGATTTTTGAAAAATTCACATTATTTTCAGAGTTACCACCACTTGAAATAATTATCGGCATTTCTTTTCTTAAAATTTTTCCCCTCTCTTGTCGTAAAACATAGATAAATCCACTTCTAAGTTATATATTTCAAAAATTCTAGTACAGGCAAAATATTATTATAATAGAAGCATTTTTCACAAAAGGAGAATATTTTGAAAATTAGTCGTTCTATGTTCATTTTTTTGTAAAACTTTGCACTTAAATAATTTTTTATTGTATTGTTTATTCTTAAAACAATTTTATATACGTTTTCTAATCTAAGTGACACTAAATATCATAAATATTATCCATTTACCCGCTTTTGCAAAATCACGGTTCCGAACGTAGTCGGATACCTTAAATCTGTTGATGCTGTAAATTTTCCCGCTGGTATGATGCGCCAAGCGTTGCCCTAGTTACTTAATACGCAATTTGCATTTTAAATTGCGAGATAACTGAGTTATTTTTAATGCATTTTATTACTGAAGATAAGTAACTTCAGATATTATACTACTTATAAGCAGGTAATGGAAATTAAAATAAAAAAACGATACACATGAGATCAATGCAAAAGCATTTAAAACCCGCAACTTCACTTAGTATATATATTCCTTTGATGAATTCCTGGTGGTCTTAGAGATTGATGGGAGAGAGAGAGAGTTAAGGTAAGTTTATTTTCTAACTCTAATTGAATGTCGCAATTGAATAGGTAATGTGATTACGATCTTACCGATCGTGTAGTTAAATAATTAACGTTGAGAATATATAAACATTTCAGTGACTGGAATTGTCTTTGTTGTTATAGATTGTTAAAACTTATGTTTCTTTGAACATAAAAAAAGAGTTTCTGCCTTTTTTCTATTTATTAAGACATCTTTATTTTAATTATAGTCAGGATATTTAGGAAAGTTATTTATGAAAAACTGTAATATGTATACTGATTTTTTTTGTCAAAATGATTTTTTTATTTAAGTAACTATAAATAAAATGAAGTGTTAAAACATAACAGTACAGAAATTAAATTTAAAAAAAAATTGATTTTGAACCAACATTTTGCAATAGCAACACATAAGCTACTGTTTAAGGATCTCGTTATGTCGTGTGTGTGTGTGTTTGTAAGCTAAACGTTTGCATAAACTTTACCCTATTTAAGTTAATAACTTAATCATATTGTATCATAAACATTTCACCTGTATAATTTTCATTTTTAAAAATTAAATAATTTCAAAATCTATTTGTGTAAATTATATGTAAATATTGATGCAATTGTAAATTCTATATTCTTATTACTAACATTCCATTCCACTTGAATATCTATGAATTTTATGTTTCTAGGTATAAAATATAAAAAAATAGTGTTTTCAAGCAAATGGCAATTATGTGTATATAAATATTTCACTCCGAATCCTTATCTTATCATTTCATATTTTTGGCAATTGTAAAGAAAGTCTTATGTAAATATTCTAAGTAGGCAATGTCTAATTTAATTTGCATAAAAATAGAGATCTTTTTCATATCGGAATTTCCTTTTAGAAAATTCTCATTATGAAAAAATTCCATTTAAAATTAACAACTACGAGGAATGTTCTAGAGCTCAAGAATATCAATAAAACTTTTCCTATAATTACTTCCTATTCCAAACAGCCAAAATTCCTATGAACATTGTCACTTTCCATTTGAATTTCTTGACATATTTCTTCAGATTCACCACATACATTTTAGTAAATAAATGTAATTAAAAAGTTTTATAAAAGTCTGAAATAAAAATAGAAATAACTGCAATGACTGTAATAATATTTTTTCTTAAATGGGTAGAGTAGAGAGAGAAAATTTAAAGAGATTTATATATATTAAGTAAATTAAAGAGAACAATTTAAGTTAAGTTCAGAAAGAATTTTTATTCGATTGTTTGGCCAATTTATTGGACCTTATGAAATAAAATTAAATTGTACTTAGTGAAAAGCACTATAATACTAACAAAATTCATAAAATTAAAAAATGCGATTAATTAGTACTTCCAGTTAAAATAAAAATAGTAACAATTACTAAAAATTAAGATCGTTTAAGCTTTGCTCAAATGATGTAGTTGATATACGTTTGTTAATGTTATAGATAATACGAAAGTCATATTTAATACATTCAGAAGCAAAAATTTGATTACATTCTCGGTTATATTTAATACATTCAGAAGCAAATTTGATTACATTTCTACTTTATTTGATACATTCATAAGCAAATTTGACTGCATTCTCTATGTTTCTATGCGGAATTCTATAATACTTTTCTACTTTTTTGTGTTTTAATAAGCAGGACATGTAAATAATTTTGGTACTATTAACAAGAAAGCCTTAGATCATAATTTTTTATGGAAATTGTGCATGAAGTAGATGAAAAAAGTCTTTTATAAGATAATTATTATTCCCCAAACCTATATAAAATTAAATCGAAATAAGAAGAGTCAAACTTTTAGCCCTTTAATTCAACTGAGAGGCATGTAAGTATATAAGAGGGTTTTATTTTGCATAAAAAAACACTAAAAATAACATTTTCAGTAACATTTTAAAGGACAAATTTATAAACCCTTTCAGAGTTCTCGATCATTTAATATTTTAATGCCACTGTAAGATAATGTTTAAAAGTATTTTTTATGTTAAGTAAAAAGAATTGCAAATCAAGAATCATTCTTTGATTAACACCAATAGTACAGATTTTTTCCTACTAAGAATTAAATCTGGAAATATTCTATTCAATATCTATATAATTAAAAAAATTTGAGAAAAACCAGTAATTCTTCCTACTTTATTTACTGTTATCAAGTGAAATAGTGTGGGGTTCCAATAATAAACTTCATCATCAGTGCAGTTTTTGTTTTCTGGTTTCTTACAACCATAGGATAATCGCCTTATTTTCCCTTTATATATATTCCTTACTTCCTTCTTTTTTTTATACATGCCTAGAATTCTTCAGGTATTTTTGATGTAGCTGTGGCCGAAAGGCATTAAGGAAAACATGTTGCTCCCAAATATGAATCTATTTGAGATAATTCTCAACGACATATTATACAAGAAATCTTATAAACTAACACGCAAAAGCAAGAGCAAACTAACACTCGAGTAAGGTCTTTTACAGACAAAAATACTATCTTTCAATCCAAAACTTTGAGTTTATAAACTTATATCAAGAGTTTTGAGAAAGTTCTTTATTCACATGAATTTTAATTTAATTTGCGTACACTAATTAGGTGTATCCGGTGGCTGATACAATATTGCGTTAGCTCGCCACCCAATTGGATGACGGGTTACTTTTTTTTAAGAATTGAAGTTATATTCCCAACTGTATTTTCCGTTAGAAGGTTAATTAAAAAGAATTAAGTATTATGCAGTACTTTGGAGGGTTTAGGAACAAAATGAATGAAAGAAAATCCTTCTACAAATTAAACTAGAGAACCATTATATATATATATATATATATAAACCAAAAACAAAATTAGAGCCTTGTAAATTTACATTTTTGACAATCAACCAATTCAAAGTCTACCATATTTGATTGTCATCTCTCTTGGTATCTATCTTTGCTGGCTGGTTTAAAAGTTAGTTCAAAAGATGCGTTTATGTATATTCGAATTTTTTAACTCGGGGAATAATTGATGTTCATTAATTTCCAGACACTTGATTCTCTTGGAAAAAGCTCTGTGGGTAAAGAAATTTTGTTAAATTCTTTTTTGAAAAATACTTTTCTTACGTAATTGTTTTAGGATTTTTCTATTTTTCTTACGTAATTGTTTTTGGATTTTTCTGCATTAAGAGTTTGGGAGAGTTTGTTGCAGACTAGTAGTCAGTGGTTTTATCGTACTCTCTATGAGTTTTTACATACTTTGAATTTTTGTTTATTTTATTTGGTTTCTCCTACCGAGTTGCAAAAGAGGAAGGTTGGCGCCTTCAAACTAGTTTAACCCCACTTATTCGGTCCTAAGTCCGAAATTGCTTTCTGACTCGCTAGGTTCTTTTTTGTAGTTTCTTTTTTGTATTTTTCTATAAATTCGATCTTAATGTTTAGCTTTTATATTTTCATTACGTTATTTCTTGTTATGTTCATTATCTATTATTTTTTGTTTTTAATATATTATACAAATTTCTTTCATATATATATATATATGGCCTACTTTATTGCTCAAACTCAGTGATAGCTTTAAAAGACATAATAGTCTTCCATTTTGGTCAATTGACTCATCACTTGTTGGTTTTTTGTTTGTAATCAATTTCAGTATTTCAGCTTTCTCTGATTTGTAAGATATCTAAGCTAAACTACCTAACATTTGGTTACACAAATATGATCGAAATTCATATGAATCTTATATAAGAAATTCAATGAAAATGAGATGTTTTTTTTAAAAAGAATGAAGATAAAGCATCCTTCTTAGAGTATCAAAAACAATAGTTTGTAGATATATAGCTCTTCGACATACGTAGAGAAAGATTCAAAGAAAGGAGCTTGCAAAATGGACAACACTCATGCCAAGTTTATTTCTTGTCTTAGCGGGTACATATCATGACACACAGAATGCTAAACCACCGCTACTGGAAGCAGTTGTAATAGACAAACGATTTTACGACAAGCATGGCGATTGGACTGAAAAGAGGGATTTCGTTCATACGTCAAAAATCTAAGCTTACGTAATTCTAGAAACCTCCATGCTGCTGCAAAAATGGTTGGGACAAGGAAATGAGGTGATTTTGTGGAGTACAGTTGCAACTAGAGCGACTCATCCAGTGACAAAGTGCCCCATAATTCATTTTTGCCGACATTTTTCAACATATGCAGTACACCTTTGATGCTTTCATATCTACTAGAAACAGTACCCGTTGACTGACTGCTAAGAACCTTCTTTTATTGCGTCCTTTGAGGAAAATGCGATTGAATCCACTGAACATATGATTTGTTTTCAATGGTACCAGTTACAGCTATGAAGGCTACAGAACGATTGTATTCTCAGACGATTCACGCTTCATTTAAGAAATTCCCCCTCGCGCGAAATCTCAATATCCTGATTAATGATTTGGCGTGCCAGCCGGCCACTTGCAGATCACTTTTGGCTCATATCCAGGGTGTATGATGAACCAACGACAGTGGATGATATCTGCGTTCAGTGATGATATCTTTCTATTGGGGGAGGGTGCCCTTTACCAGTAACACAAATCACTTATGTTCACACAAATAACTGCATGCATCAGCCAAAGTGTAATGCAGGATTTACAGATGATTCCTCGATCACTTTAATCCCCCCTCTCTCTATCTCTTGTCAACCAAACATTGGAGCTGCTTGCATATCCTGCCACTATCCCATTAAGAAGACGAACTATGGAACGGGGTATGGTTTACGGGGTTATGGTTACGGGGAAAGAACAGTCACTCTTAAGCAAACCATCCAAAATTTTAATGATTCTGTATCCGAACAAGCTGTTTCGTGTATTGATGTCCGCGGGGGTCATGCAGCCTACTAAGCTGCCATTGTTTTTTCTTTGAGCTGCATAAAAATATCACTTCAAAATCAACTTCACTTATTTTTAGTTGGTGCCTCCGCTGTTTTCTGAATTTCTTCATTTTGTTCTTACTCCTTGTTTTGACATTTTTAGAGATTTGTAGTGTTATATAAAACATGTATTGAGATCACACAAAACAATTGCACGTAACGTGAAAATAGAAACATGCTTTGATTAACATGGAGTCAAAATGGAATGAAATATTTTGAAACCAATTATAGAATATGTCTTAATTTGAATTACTTTAATTTTAATGCTAATTCATAGATTTTTATCAAAGTCAGAAATGATTAACAATCAGGTGACCAATTTTCTTTTAATGAAAAGGAGGACGAAAAGTTTAAGAAAAAATTACAACGTAAATATGTGAAACATTTTATTAATTCTAACAAAAATACTCTAATTACGCTTACATTCCTTTTATTTATTATCATAAAAGAGGATTTTTCCATTGAATGATTTTTTGAAAACATATTATTTTCTAATATATCGGAAAGTTCGGGCAAAAAATATCCTACGGTTTGAATTTTACGGTAAGCACTGTAGCTAAAATATTAACATTTAATTTTGATTTCTCACTAGTCACTTCAAAAAAATCATTACCAACTGAAAAAACCTCTTTCAACTGCTGTATTAGTTCCAGGACAGCACAGCGTAAATTCAACAAGAATAATTACATTTTCATATGGAATGTGATAATTTTTTAATGGTTTAAGTAATTTCGCCCATTTTTTACCAATTTCTCAGCATGTAGAATTTCCAGTTGTACTAATGTATTAATTAGAATTTAAATATATATTTAGTCTTCTTTCTATTTGAAACAGACAATTATCATCGATTTTAACGACAGGTATTTCTTTCGATAAAAACTCCACATAATTTTCTATACCTGCCCAATTTACTTGCGATTAAGTCAAAAATACCATTGAAAACAGTTATTCCCTGTGATATTTGTTTCAGACCATTCTTCGACATTTTGGAAACATGTTTGGTTCATCTCTG
Organism: Trichonephila clavipes; assembly: GCA_019973935.1. NCBI lineage: Eukaryota > Metazoa > Arthropoda > Arachnida > Araneae > Nephilidae > Trichonephila > Trichonephila clavipes. The sequence goes on from BMAU01021435.1 coordinate 1,819,199, forward strand.
AATACAGAGATTAACATTTTAGTTTTAAAATACTGAAAAGGAGGACACTTTTCGAGGAAGGACAGAACCTATATTAAAGGAGAACGGTTTTTTCATCTTATTAACAATTAAGATTATAAAAAAAACGTTTGATGTTTCTTAATATTTTCTAAAAGTAAATTTAAGAAAATTATGAATACATATTTCAGTGCAAAAGTTACATCACTTTTATCATCTTAAAACATTCTAGAATGTTATATTTATGTGATAAGATATGTTCAATGAATTAACTTTTGTAAAAGAAACTGGTAAAACTTTATTTAAAAGAAATCATGTTTCTAACCCTATAACTAACATGCTTATCAAAATGCATTAAAACATATTTTGTAAAACATGTTTTTAATATATGAGTTTATTAGTTATTAATTAGCATAAGATAAATAAATTTTTAATTAACTTGTAATTGCAAAAGGGAAAATTAAACTTTTAATTGCTTAAAATAGTTTGATGTGGTTTAAAATTTTTGAACTTCTTATTTTAAGAACATAAAAGCATACAAGTTAAGAAAAAAAATATGTGTCCTTGCATAGCCCATAATACTTAGCTACATAGGATTATTTTCCATTAAGAAGCCTCATGTTTTGTGTTTGTTTTATGCCACTAAGGAATGTAGAGAGGAAAATGGATGGACAAAGGGAAAATAATGTTTTTCTCCCTATACCGGGAAAATCCTCACCAACCTCTTTTCTGATCAATAGCTCCATCTTTTCTGGAAAACATACATCGGCATTATTAAAGTTATTAGAATTTCAAGAACAGAAGCTTGTGCCTTTAAATAAGGAGAAAAAGGCCATCAAATATAAAAGGTAGTTTAGTCATAAAGGGAAAATGTAGTAAAATTGATATAAATATTTATTTAAAAAAAGAAATATAAATATTTATACTGTTTACATATAGAAGAAAAATATTTCATTCATTAAACCAATCATAAAAAAACTGAGATTTTATTAAGAATTAAATTTTTTTACTTATAAATTTCTACTGATTATTGCAACATACGTATATATTTATAACCTACGAAGTTTAACTTTTTATCTTGAAAATCTTACAGAGTTTAATAAGAAAGCTAAACACACAAGAAGAGTTAAGAGCTAAACCAATGATTTTATATGATTAACTAATTTATAATACACTCTTAAGTAAACCTCAGATTGTGGCAAGAAAAATAATTTCATTTCTAAAGAGAAAATTAATAAGACCGTACAGACTAAATGACTCACGAAACTAAATATTATCTTATGGCTAAAGCAGTAGAAATCTAAATTTAACTTAGCTATCATTGGTTATTATAACTAGAGATTTCCTTTATTAAGAAATAATAAAATTCAATATTTCTATAGTGGCGTCAAATAATGCTTTTCCATAATAGTTTAAAAAATTACTTTCCTTTGGCTCTTTTAATCTAGAAAAAAAACCCTTTTGAGACAGGAACCTATACTTCACGAGAAAAAAAATATCGATAGAGTTGAATAGAAACATTGTTATAAAATTATTTAATGAAAAATAAGAGAGAATTTTCTATTGTTATACTGTTTCGAAAACTGCAGGATGAAAATTATAATTACAGAATAATTTTTAAAATATAGGAAAATATGTGTCTTATTTAATTTCTGATGAAATACTTAAAATAACAATCAGAAATTCAAAGCATGGAAACTCCAATAAACATCATTAACTCAGACAATTAAGGTTTTACTTTATTATTACATGAAATAATTTTAAATAGTTTTAAAAAAGAAATTCCGTGCACACTATAGGACGAGAAACGTATGAAAAATATTATGTTATTAGTGGAATCAGGTGAGAAAAACTGAACACATGTTTTAAGGAATATTTATTCCTATACTTACATTATTTTGAAACCAAATGTATTGCTCTAAATCACGTCACCAAAAGCAATTTAGCCAAATCTCACTATTTATATTCTTAGAAATAAGGGCGGTTTTTTGTTGGTTTAAAGGCGAAAATATTCTCATGTGTATATTTTCCTTCGTTGATCTTCTTAAAGGAACGATAAAACATTTCACTGTACATTTCAAATATATAAAAAGAAATCTATAGAATATATATATATATATATATATATATATATATATATATATATATATATATATATATATATATATATATATATATTATAATAAAATAAAAGTGAATAAATAATTACTAGAACTTACAGTGCTAAAGAAGTAAGAAATTGGAATTATAAATTATATATATATATATATATATATATATATACCAGAGGACCCGACAGACGTTACCCTGTACACACATCTTAAATTCAAAAATTCCAAATTTTTATGAATAAGCTTTAACAATCTGGACCGTTTTGAGTAAAATTTGAGTAAAATTGAGTAAAATTTCAAACACTAATTACATCTGAATGTAATAATTTAATTAACACACGATTTATTTCAACAAAATAATAACACGAAGTGACAAAGTATTTTCCTGAAATGATCACATTGCCAACTGTTGGGACCAACTTGAATTATAATAAAAGATTTTTGAATATTCGATACTGCGATCGTAGCGCAGTCTGCCGGATCCAATTTAAAACATTCCAAGATCAACAATTTATAAATAAAAAGTTAATTAAACATTTCTAAACCGAATTATAAATCTAAACCATTCTCGAGTCCACTGTAACAGACAAAAACTTTCATCAAATTCGGTCCAGTCGTTTAGGAGGAGTTCGGTTACATACACACGCACAGAAGAATTACATATATAAAGATTATTAGAAAATATATTAAAAACGCTATAATGCTTGAATCGCGCGCGCGTCTGCATTTTTGTATCAATAAGGACTGGGTTCGGCCAGTTGGCTGAAAATCAATTTTCGACGCCAACTTACGTTTTTTCAATTCCTACTATTAGCTCACGATCTCTACACATATTTTATTTGTTTGTTTATTTGTTTATTGATCTTGGTGGAATTTTCAATCGTTAATAAAATACATTTTAAAGCGCTCAGTTGAGCTGAAATGTAATGTACATGATTATTCTGGATGACAATACAATAATATAATTATAATTAATAAAAATTAATTGATTAAAAACAATTATTTAAAAAATTACAAATACAGCCATGTTTGCAACTTATGTCAAAATTTGAAAAGGTTTTTTTCTCATGTGTTAAAGCATTCAGTTGAAAGGAAATTTTATATCCACGATTGTTTTGGATGACAATACGATACTTAATTGATAATTAATAAAAATTTATTACCACTTAATGTTGTCATTCTGTCATATGTATATACATATTTATATTAATTGCAACTATTTAATAAAAAGTAGGTAAAATAAATTTTTTTTTTGGTTGATCTAAGTAGGAATTGATTTAAAAAATTTTTTTATATTACTTGTTTATAATAGTAGCGTTGTTACAAAAATGCAGGTGAATGTTGAGTTGTATTTTTTGAATGTTTTTAATTAATATCTTTTTAACTAATTGCGATATTGGACCAAATTGTGAATTTAAACCATTCTCGAATTTACTTGAACCCCCACAAAAAATTTCATCGAAATAGGTCCAGCCGCTTAGGAGGAGTTTAGTGACAAACACGCACAGAAGATTTTTATACATAAATATATATACATGTATATACATATATATAGTCTTCTTTAGTACTGTGGGTTCTAGTTATTCTTCACTTTTATTTTTTTATATATATATATATATATATATATATATATATATATATATATATATATATATATATATATATTTGGGTAGTGTGTCATTCACAGAAGTAAGTAATAATCACACATTACAAAGAAAGAAGGAACAAAAATTTTTGAAGTTATGAAGGATTACATATATTTATAACAAATTTACATAACTTTTTAAAGCACTTCTGGTGGAAATAAGTTGGTAAAGATTCGGAGGCCAATTTTATAAAATTGGATATCGATAAACCATTTTACATTTTTTTTTTATTTTTCACAAAATCTGGTTGAAAATTAGGAATGTGGCTTAAAATCGATGTTAGCTTAAATTCGAATAAATACGGTATATAAAACACCTTATCTCTTAAAGAATGTGAATCTCATTTGAGCAATTTTAAGATGTGACTGTAAAATAGAACTTCTGCGTTATTCTGCGAGTTAAACTGAAGATCATGGAGATACATACGAATTACCTAAGCGTAATTGGTGATCGGATTTATTCAGGTGTTCGAATCAGCGTAGCAAATATTCGAAACCACCTTTTAAGGAATAAGTAAATATACTTGTATATTATTTCTGACTAGGATTCAGGGTTAAGTTCGCTCCCGTTTATAATATTTACTATTAAGATACTGCGAATACATTAAATAATAGTTGTTGAATGTTACACAATGTCTGTTGATTCTTCCTCATTCAACATTAATACGAACTCCAGTTCATTTCAATTTGACGTTTGTACTATCCCTCTTTCAAGGCATTACAATTTAAATAGGTAGCAGTGTAATTTGATTCTTACGTTAAAAAAAAGATATTTCGGAATATGTTTAGATGTGGCTCACATTTCCGTATACTCTTTTCTAAAGTTACTTGAATTGCATTTTATAAATACTTGCGAAACACTTACTGATGAAAAACAAAGAATTGTGCACATCTTTATTCATATCCAAAAAGTTACTTAATTAGCATTGAATATTCAGAAACTTGTTCCATTTTAAACTGACGTACCTAAGATAACAGGGACATCATATACTTTGAAAAAATCGATTTTTCAATTTTAGTTCTAAGAAATAGTGCTTATTTTTTTTAATCTAAAAATATATAATACTTATATGTTTGTTGATAAAATAGCCCTAAAATATGAAAAATAAAAATGTAAGCAAATGACTACGCCCTTTTTGACACACTCCTTTGAACTTTAAATATGTAATTCCCCTGTGTTTGATCTATATAAATGTCCTATATAATGAACAAAATATCTTTTAGTATGTAATGTCCAATTCTTTAAAAAAATAAATTTAAGCGTGCAAAAAGAAAATTAAGATTTTCATAATTTTAAGGTTTTATGATTATTTTAAAGAAATTGTGCAATTGATTCGTTAAAAAACAGGTTCATTATGATAGATATGTTGCTGTATATATATGTGTAAATTTTTTGTATATTCAAAGAATACTTTTGTAAGAAATGGTACCTATAGATTAAAATATGTATTACAAGATCTTGAAAATTATGTTCATGTTAACTAAAACAAATGGAAAAAAAAACATATGAATTTAAAATTATTTTTGTAACTGTAGAAAATGATTAAGGATTATTATTAGTCATATAAAAATAGGCAAGCAAATACTAATCAAGTGTATAATATGCAAAAATATTGATTTTTTTTAGTTTTTTCATTTTTTCTCAAAAGCATATTTTTTTGTATTTAGGTACATTTAAAAAAAAACTATTGCACTATATGATTCCGGATTTTTTATACTTCTATACAAGATGCCTATGCATATAGTGAATCTATTTTTTTTCTATTAAGATAGTGCCTATTTTTTTAAAAATAGTTTTTTGCATAAAAAAAAGAAAAAGAAAAAAAATTTCAAATTTTAAAGTTTTATAAATTTTTTTAAAGAAACTATACTATCATTTTACTTAAAAAATGGAATCACTGTATTTTATGTATTGTTTTATGTATGTATAAAAATATTTTGCATAAAAAAGGGTACTTTTTTAAAAAAATGGTACCTAAACATAAGTATATATTACGAGTTCTCAAAAAATATGTATCAATTGAATTAAGTAGTAAAAAGTTATTTTTGTAGTTCTACAGAATAATTAAATTATCTTTATTAAGAACGTAAAAAATCTAAGCTTTATTAGAAATTGTAAATGATGTATGTCTCATAAACAAAGGGCCTTAATTTTGGCATTTTACTCTTTCGAGCATGTCCTAGTTCCCTTAAAACGTTGTTCTTAAAATTTCTAAGTTTATAATCAAACAATAATCTAAAAGAACCTAAAAATATACCAAGCATACCTTTCATAGAAATCAATAAAGAAATCATTTGGAAGGTGATTAAAATTTCCATTCAGAAGAGTTTCTAGAGAATCACATTTCATTTCAGTAAAACTTTAGAGTTCAAAATGAACGTATTAGAATTTGGTCAGTAAAAAAGCTAGAAGGGCTTTAAAAAATTAAAATCTTAATAATAGAAAAGATTTAGTATCAGCATATTTCTTGTGAGAGACGAGTTGAAATTAAAATAGCTAATGAATTCATTTTTATTCATTTTAAAAAGCTTCTTGAAGCACCTTCTTTTAAAACTATCCCAATGACTGTCTTCATAAAACATTCCTCCCCAGTATTAAATCATTTTCATCGCGTCCTGACTAATTAAGTCAGCTACCGAGAAGAAATTAGTTTCAAATTTCTTTCAGATACTTCCTTAGTTCTATATACACCACTTAACTAAGTTCTACCTTTGACATTTAACTTTTGTATTAAAAGAATGTTTGTAAATAGTGCAAAGACTTCAGTAGTCCTTTCATTGTATTAACAATGGTTCAACCTTAGGGGCTTAGCTAATTTGTTGTGTACCCAAACAGCTTATATAATCAATTATTCATTCAAGTAAAACAATTTTAAAACAAAATTGTTTAGTGAAACCCCCTAGAAATATTAAGGTTGTATGGTTATATGTATATATATGATAAAAAAGGACCTGCAACTATGAATAATTGGGTGACAGTTGGGTTTTGTATAACGTAAAACTCAAGTTAGGTCATACTGCATCAAACGTTTAAAGCATATTGCAGTTTTATAAGATTCAAAATAAAGTATTAAAAGAATGTGATAAAAACATAAATTTCAATCGTAAAAGTCATTAAAATCCCATGATGTATTATAATAACTGCCCAAATTATACTTATGAAGAAAAAGGAAATTAAAGCATACTAGATTATATCAAATACAACGTCGAATAATGAATAAAAAGAAAAATTTAAGCTATATACTTTTATATAACTCTGAAATTTAAAATATGGAATTAGAATTACCATGTTTACGAGTTTTGATCGGTTGCATATAAGGTAAACAGCAGTATTAATACGACATTCTAGAAATGATTCATCTCCATGATGTCCTCCTTTCCCGATGTCTCGTGTATAGTATAATTTTTTGGGTCTACGTGGGGTGACGTTTATATCTTTATTTTTATTTGTTATATAGTATGGAAGGTTTTATTTAAAGTGCGTTTTATTTTGTTCGATGTTTTGTATTCTCTTTCTTAGTATAAATCCAACATCAGATAAACTATTAAAAACAATAGTGGTAATTTTAAACACGAAAATTGAATAGCTGAGGGATAGCTGTGGACAGGTTGGAAAATTTTAAAGAAAGAAACTTAGCTGATAAGAGCCATGCAATTAAGGAGTGTAGACTATTGGATGTGGATTGGATCTAAAGTTTTATAAACTTCGCACTTTAGAGTTTCAAAAGGGCTATTGAGGATAAACTTTGTAATTTTCATCAAGTTCAAGAACAAGTATGAAAAGCTGGCACTCCACTCTTCAAGCTTCCACACCATATCAACGTCAGAATTTTGAGCCTCGACCGATGTGACATGTATCATCCCGTCTACATGGAAGGTTTTCAGTGACTCGAGAATAGAAAACTTACAACTTGACAACTCCAGCCATGATTTCGAGACAATGACCAGTTGGTTACCATGGTGATTTCATTTGAAACAAGTATAAGAATCAATAGGTTGCTGAGATTCGAATAATAAGGTAGATACTATGGAAAATTTGGAAAGAAAGAGATGTGTTTAAACTGATGAAGAATATGGGAAAACCACAGGTTTCAAGGAAAATGTATTTGACATCAAATGGGATGGATGAGGCAATGGTTTCAGGGCTGTTGGAAACCTAAAAAAAATTTTTGTCAATTTCAGATGATTGCATTTCAAAATTCTTTAGCTCATTACCTTTCCAAAAATACCTCATTTTAATCTCTAGCACAATTAGAAGTGCTAAAATTTTGTTTTTAAAAAAATCATCTAAACGCACGTCACCGATTTAAATGGACAGAAAAAAGGTAAACATTGCACTTCCTCTTTGGCCAGCTAGAAGTTTGACGTCATTTTTAAAATTTCTTTCGTGATGCCAGCTGCCAAGCCTCAGTTATTTTTCACCCTAAGAATGGCTTCAGAGATACAACTAATTATACGTTGCTTACATTTGTATTTTTGAAAAAAATCGTTCGTTCAAACGCTGTTTCTTTTGCTCAAGTTGTGTTTATAGTAATTAGACCTGCTTAGCTCTTTACAACGCTATTATTTTGATTTTAGTATTAATTTGTTATATTTAAAATGTCTAGATCTAGCGGCAAAGTTTTTAAAAAAAGGCGAGGTATTTTTAATCAAGGCAGAATAAGTAATTCCGAATCAACAGTTAGAAGTGATTCTGTACCACAGCAGTTTTCTGCTTCTAACAGTAATATTTCTGCTTCAGAATTTAAATAACTCATACAAAAGTGAGTTTAATAGTGGATTTAAAAATGCTATTGTGGATTTGAATGTTTTATCTGGTGTGTTTTCTGAAGCTGTCAAATATTTACAGTGTGGAGCAACAGGACTTAACCTTTCCTGTGAAGAAAATTGTTCTGGTGGAGCTGTTGAACTTGATATAATCTGTGATTTTTGCAGTTAAAACTACAACTTTTGTTCCTCCAAGAAGTGCAAAGCTGAAATTGGGAAACCCAGCACCTACGAAGTAAACACCAGGCTTGTTTATGCAATGAGATGCATAGGGAAAGGTGCAGAAGCTGCACGAATGTTTTGCGGAATCATGAACTTACCATCCCCACCGACAAAGTTCTCGAAGTACAATAAAATGCTGTTAGGTGCAACTAAGGATGTGTGTGATGCAACGATGAAAGATGCCGTAGAAGAAGCTGTACAAGAAAACCAAAACATTAGAGACATTCCTGTGGCGGTTGATGGAACATGGCGAAAGAGAGGATATTCCTCCATGAATGGTGTTGTGACAGTTACGAGTGTGGACACAGGAAAGGTAATTGACACTGAGATATTATTTAAACATTGTGTTTGCAAAGATAAAAAGAAACATGAACTGAACCGGTCTGCAAGAAGAACTTCAACGGGTATAATGGACGAATGGAAGTCGATGGAGCTCTATCGATATTTCAGTGCTCTGTTCAACGCTATGATGTGTGTTACACGAAATATTTAAGAGATGGTGACTTCAAAGCTTTCCATAACATTGTGAAGAATAAAGTATACGGTGATAATTGTACGATCACAAAACTTGAGTGTATAGGCCATGTTATGAAACGGCTGGGATCTCGCCTCCGACGTTTCAAAGCAAAGATGAGAGGCCAAAAATTGTCAGATGGCAAGGCATTATGTGGAAAAAATGGATTAACGGAAGCATCTATTGACCAATTACAAACATATTATGGTCTTGCCATTCGAAGAAATTTGTCAAGTGTGAAGGATATGTGACAAGGTATTTGGGCAATATTTCTTCACAAAATATCAACGGATGAAAATACACAACATGGATTTTGTCCATCAGGTCCTGACACGTGATGCCGTTATAAGAAGGCACAATTGGAAAATAAAGTTTACCACCACAAACATAAACTTCCAGTTGCTGTTGTGGAAGCCATTAGGCCTATTTTTAGGCATCTTTCTGATCCAGAGCTACTGAAAAAATGCTTACATGGAAACACGCAGAATCCAAATGAAAGCATTAATAATGTTATTTGGTCTCGTGTCCCCAAAAAGACATTCGTGCACTTAAAAACACTTTCCTTTGGTACGTATGATGCTATCGCATCCTTTAATAAAGGGAATGCAACTAAGTTGGATATTTTGAAAAAACTAAACATAGAGCCTGGATATTATGCGACATGCTGCATGGAACGCCTCGACAAAGAGAGGATTACAAGGGCAAGATATGCCAATTTGCAAAAAACTAAGGAAGTCAGAAAGATAAAAAGACTTAAAAGAATTATACAAGAGGGTGAATTTTCAAAAAATGCTGAAAATTTGGAATATGGAGCTGGAATGTTTTGATAAGGTGAGTTTTTTTTATAAAAATGTGTTTTTCTCAAAATGTCATTTTTGAAGGTTCGATGTACCTTTTCTCAGAAAGTATACATCTTATGTTCACAAAATTTATATGACACATTCTTTGTATGTTCTAGTATTTACTGGAATGACATTTCAGCAAAGTTTTTCATATATATATTTTTTATACATTTTTTTGTCAAAAAATTTTGTTTTCTCGAAATAAATCAAATAAAATTTTTAAAAAAAACTAATAAAATTTTTTTAAAAAAGCTCATTTCAGTGTAATACTAAATCTATGTTTAACTTGTAAAAAAAATTTGGCGGTTGTATTTACAACAGATTCTTAGAAAAGGAACATTGAAAAAGGGCTTTTTAACATTATCAGTATAGGGCGTTCCGATACCCCTTCAGACATTTCAGAGATGGATGGACGCATTATTTTCCCGATATTTTGATCTATTTGATCGCTTAGGATGAAGTCGAAGTTTAGTAGCCTGGGTATAAGTCTGGAATACTTGAGGAAATATCAGTTTTTTGTATTCTAAGAAGGGAATATTTTTATTGGTTTTAATCTCTTGACTTTGTGTGTGTGTTTTCTATTTTAGTCATAATTTGGTCACAGAAGAATATTGCTTTATGTAATTGATTCATTTCCGATCCAGATGACAACATGTGTGAGAATGTCCAACCAATGCACATTTGGAGCACGTTCACTGGCTCCCTGAAAGAGGTTTCGGAATGTCCAAACACAAGTACTTGGAATGGCGTAGAAGATTCAGAACATATATTGTCGTATTCCGCAGGTTAAGCATCCATCTTTGGTTGTATTTGGTAATTGAGTATAGTTAAATATTAAAATTAAATGTTTGTTTTTAAACAAGATTGTATTTTTAATGTAATTTTTCTAACTTAAATTACACCCGAATCTGAAAATATTTCAAGTATTTTTGCTTTAGAAAGGCGCAATAAATCAGATTTTGAAATGACACCAAGACAAAAATTTTGTTTTTTGTGCATACCTAAAGTGAATTGAGAAGCCAAGAATGTTTTGACTGACAAAAATGATTTAGATGGAAGAGAAGACGTGATTTTTACAAGCAAATTCATGCATCGTAACTTTTTGAATGATTTTTGTTTACCCATACGTTTAAGTGCTTTGTGGATTGTAAATGTCGATTTTTGAGGCATCCGTTATTCAACAAAGTATTAAAAAGTTGTGAGTTTGTAGAATTTGAATCAATGTTAAATTTCAGTAAAACAAGGTTTTACCTTGGCACAAAAGGGAGGAATTTATAGAAAAAAAGTATCCAAACTGCTTTTTTCCCATTCTCCATAAAGTCAAACAAGGGAGGCAGTAGGCAGTTCCATTGATAAAATAAGGCTTGGCACTTATCTGGATGTAACACAGGAAATAGTTTCTGCTTTAGGGTAGGAATTCGATGGATAGCCCTAAACACACCTTATATGCTGTTCCAACCTTACAGCAATGTTTCTTCATTGACTTAGGATGAGCTGATTGACACAAAATAAGGCTCTTTTCCTTCACCTATCTACAGAAAAGCGTGAGTCAAAGGGAACGTTATAAAGTATTTGTCACACACCATTTTCCTCCTTACAAGCACACGCGACAAACATCTCGGCTACAAAGCCAACAATGTTAGTAATAGTAATCAAGTAAAAAACGAAACACTGAAATAGTTTGTTATAAATACGAAATGTATAAATTATATAAGTATAAAGTCAATCAATTAGTGTTAAATAGGTATACTGTATAAATTAATGAAGTGTATTTAAATTCTGTATAATAGACGCGAAAACGAAAGATAAAAAAATGAATGACAAAAAGCACGTTTGAATATTGAAATGAATTAATGGAATATTTCAAAGACGTGTCACCTGCGTTTACCAGACAGCAAGATCTGTGGAAGAATAAAAGATCACTGGGTACAACTCTTAAGGTTTGTAATGCTAAGTAGTTTGTAGTGCTTGCTAAGTAGTGCTTGTAGTTTCCTAAATTAAGTAAGTCCTCTAAGGGCTGCAAATTTGAAAATAATTTCCTTAATATAAATCAAGCGGTAAGTAAAATATTTTTGCCTTCGTATAAATCATATTATATCACATTCCTTAGATGAATTATTTAAGATTTCTGAAAGAGTTATTTGAAACAAAAAAATTAGTAAGAAGCAAAAAGTTAGTAACTACGAAATGCTTCAAAAGAATCTAGTTTGCATATTAAGTAGAGACATTTTTCTTTCAGGAAGTAAGAAAGTAGAAATTGTATTTCCCGTTAAAAACATGAATGTATGCTAATTTTGTAAATTAAAATTATGGATGTATATGTTATAAAATTATGTAATAAACGAATAATGAAATTAAAATGACAGCGGTTCTGACTCTGTTATATTTTGATTATATTTTGCATGAATATTCAACATTCTATTTAGAATAAAACTTAAAGCATATCAATAATTTATGAAACTTTCAACAGTTTTAGCAGAAAACCTTTTTGTAACACAAGTCTATTTCATAAAAAAGCAAAATACATCTTTTATTATTTATTCATTTATTAATAAAAAGGTACAAAAAATATGTAATCATTTTTTTAAAAAAAAATTCAAAACGTATGTGTGTGTGATTGAATTAATTTTACTTCTTTTAAATTTAACTCGTGTGCATTTAATTAAAATGTTAATAATTCAAGTGTTTTAACACTTTTTCTGGAGTTGGGGCTTTTGTTATATCAATATGTCCTTAGAAAAAATCCAAGAATAGTTTTAATAAAACCGAACTTAAATGTAAATAATCTTTAGAAAACATTATCAATGTTATTACTAAAGAGGAATATATAAAATAATTTTTCCCATTTGATACAAATTCCTTATTGTTTAGTAATCATTTAAAGCATCTAACAAGTATTTAACATTTTTAAAATTCAAGAATATATTTTATATTTCTAAAACTCTATGGTCTTCCATTGCATAAAAACCTTTAAATCAATGCTGCGAACATATTTTTCTTATTCCTCTCATACAAATCCCAAAATTCCTACCTTCAAAAAGAAACATTATTTTCAATTCTTGGGAACTGTCATTCAGTTTAAAGAAAAATCTTCAAATTCTAAAAAGAATATAGATCAGAGTCAAAAAAATGTTTTTACCTTTAAACATTGTTTTGTAAAAGATTTCTACAAACGGATTTTCTCAATTTACTAAACGTTTTAAATTATGCTCAATGGGTTATATTTAATCAAACCAGATTATAAAACCAAAATTCTATATATATCTCTATATATATATTCATCGATCTATATAAACATTTATATACATTCATCGATCTATATAAACATTTATATATCTATCCATCTATACTCATATCCAAAATTAAGGTCACATGGATGTTTTTCATCATATTTTTTAAATGCCTCCAGTAAAACTGATAGAATTTGTATTTTATATATTGTGAATAATGGTAATGAAGTATCAGACTTCAGTTTAGGAAAATATATTGTTTATCATTAGTTTTTTCGGAACTACTGGATTGAGACCATTCAAGCATCTGAGAATTTTGCCTCCAGTTTAGTGAATATTACATTAAAGCAAAAAAATTTATAGTCCGTTTCCAGCGAGAATGACTTCTCATAATCTTTTAAATTATTCCTTGATATGGAGAACCTTCCGCAGGCTTTTAGCTGGCCAGTATCAAGCTGAGGTGGTTACTAATGGTTCCCATATTCCAAATCCCAGCCTCTATGGCTACAAACGTCCCGAAAGGTATCTACCGGTTATGGAACTAATTCCATACAAGTGGTACTGTCACCAGGAAGGTATATCATTGTCACCACAGAGCAGCCACACTTACATAAGATCACTATTTGGTATTAAGCGCACGATGACATAGATTGTCAGCTTGCTCATGACCTAGCTGATGTGCCTGGAAGAAGAATTACTAAGCATGCAATCTACATCCGTCTTGCAGAAACTGGCCTTTACACCCAGCGGCCAGTCTGGTGTGGTGGCCGTGGTAGCCGAGTGGTATAGGTATCGGAACATGCCTTGCGTTGTCACGAGTTCGAGCCCAGTACCACTAAAGACCCACCGTGAAAGGGAGTGATGAACGTCAAATCTGTCGAGAGCTGAAACGTCCTCCCATTGGTGTGATGTGGTAGTTAGAAGAGGGAGTGCCAGCTCAGGTGTCGTCCACATCACATGACCATGGTTCAAAATTACGTGTTCCGTCATCAAAAGCCCTCGTGTAGCTAAACAGTGTGACGTTAATATTCAATCAATCAATCAACCAGTCTGGTGTGTCTCCGACTGCGTCCAACAGGAAAGACAAGATATTATGGAGCTGAAAACATTGGGGGCGTGTACTTTTCAGTGATGAGCCGAAATATACTAGACAAAGAGATTTTCGTCGAATCTTCATTTGGAGAGAAAATGGAGCTCGCTTTCATCCCTCCCACACTACAAAAATCAAAAGATTTGGTGGTTAAAGAATGTTTGTGTGCGGTGACATAATGTTAGACATTCGTAAGCCATTGTAAGTTTTCGATGAGGGTACTGTCAACCCACAACGCTATAGGTATGAGATCATGGAAGCTTATGTGAGGTTTTCTGGGTGATATGTGCCCTGACTACATTTTTATGGACAATAATGTGCGGCCACACAGAGCTCACATTGTTGATAAATTTCATGAACAAGCGCATATTCACCGTATAGATTAACCCTCGATATCTTCGAATCACAATTCTATTGAATATGCTTAGGATGGTCTAGGAAAAGCCATTTCTCAGCGTAGGTCTCCTACTAGGACCCCAGCCTCCCTCCAGGAATTAAAACTCCCGTCTTTAGAAAAATGGGCTTTGTTGCCACAAATACTTATTGACACCCTCATAAACAGTATGGAAGCTCGTTGTGAAGCATGCATAGCAGTTCCCAGTGGTCATACTCCATATTAGACAGCTTTTCCCGAGGTACATGTTTTATATATCTCTGAATCATAATTTCACGCTCTTAGCTATGGCTTGTATTTAATTCACAACTAAAATCTTTTCAATATTGTTATGTTGCTATATTCTTTCTGGCATTGTAATATGCCTCTGTGACAAATTTCATGCCACCGCAGTAAATAGTTCATCAGTTTTCCCAGATTTTATGTTTTTGACCCTAATTTTGGACGTGAGTGCATATCTGTATAATATATATCTTTCTCTTTGTATATATATAGCGCTATTCGTGAAATGGTTAGTTAATATTTTCCTTACAATAAAACACTTTCTGAAAGGAAGGGATGTTTTAAAAGATTGTGTTGAAATTTTGTAAGAAATGTTGAAAGAAATATTATATAATGTCTGAATAAATCAGTTACCTAAGAGCTCTTCTAAATATTAAATATAATTATTTCTTTCAAAGCTAAGCAAAACTCTTTGATATGAATACCAAGTTAATGAAAACAAAGGCTTAGCTACAAATATTTAAATATTAAAATGCGTACAGCATCTTGAGCCACGATAATTGCATCTATTTTTTCAGCTTATAAATTGTTGTAAAGGTAAGAAATAATTTAAGTATGGTGTTCATGGTATATGTATTTTATAATAAAACAAGTTCAAAAAGTATTTTAACTATACGTATATTATCCGTTTTGAATGAAATGGGAAATAATGCCATTTTTAATAATTTGCATTTTTCTGAAACACTGAAAAATTAATAAAAATATTTTTAGGGTAGCCAAAAACTAGAAAGACTTGCAATATTAAAAATCTGAGTATGCAGGATTTAGTTAAATAAATTTTTTGAAGTTATACTTCTTATTGCTCGTTTGGGAAAACGGATGAGGGTAAATTCTTACGATGCGCGCGCATTCGTAACGGCACCGATGCGCGCGCACACCGTTGTCTAATATTTTAACATGCCACTTTTTTGGTGCTAAGGGATTTATATTTGGGGAATTGTAATAATTATTGTTATAAACCATGTGTGATGTCCCCGCTGGGTCACACCTTGAACACCAAGATTAATTTGAGGCAAAGAACCACTAAGAGCCATTTTGAATAATAATATTTATTTATTATTATAATTTTCTCAAAAATCTCTGATAACATATAATACGATAATGTTACGTCACTTAAAGGGATTTGCCTTTATATTAAATTAAATTACTAAGAATACAACTAATTAATAATCTAGCTCAAACTCAAGTAAGGTTTACCGAAATAGGAGATCCGAGAAACACACGTATTCGAATTCTTAACTTTCATTAACTTTAACTAAGTCGCTCAAACTGACGCATACTTTAAGCGTACGTGAATTATATTTACCGCTGGCTTATATCAGCTTTCTGGTACGTCTCGCAGCATGACGTCTTCACGAATCTAATCTCCTTGAATCTTCTAGTAATGCGTTTAAAGTTACTGGCTCAATAGCCTACCATCATCTCTCTTGCTATCTCGCCACGCTCGACTTAAATACCTTATCTCATTTGCATATCCCAAACTTCTTTTTGGAGTTGATTGGAAATAAACGCGAATTTATATTCCCCAGAAAGACGCCTAAGAAGATTAGTGGAAAGGTTCCGTACAGATTCGTCACACATGTATGTTGGGACGCATGCTCCCCAGGGGGAATTCCCCCTCTCTCTAATGATGTTTGGCCAATATCTCGGCACCAGAGCCTGACAGTCCATTCGGACCCGGATCATTCGATCCCTCTCTATCTGCTCTTCCAGTTATTATAATCGCGTGCTCAAAGGGTTATTTCTTCCTTAGTTTTTAATTGTTTTAAACTTTTCAAATTTGTTTAAATTCACAATATCTTGGCTCCTGTTCGAGTCTCGGACTTGAACCAACTGTTCCACTCGTCGAGACCCGTCCAATCATCTACTTCATTCCCATTGTGTTGGCATGGGGAGGGCTTAAGCACTAAAATATCATGCTCCCATGTTAATCACATGGGGACTGAAAAGAATTTCTCGCTCCTAAAGAATTGAGCTTGGGACTTGATTTTTGGAGGTCTGCCATATTTTCGTTTTAGCGCGAGCTTTACGTCGAATTGGTCCCCACCGGTGATCCCCCCCTCTACAGGGCTTTCCCAGTAATAACTCGTATCATATGCCACCTTGGTTGACCACACCGGCTGGATTCGTTTGTTCTCCCTATGAGCATCCTAGATGTATTTTTTCAGGACGATAGCCCTATTTCTTCACCCTATTTAACATTTAAAAAATTATTTTAACGTTTTTATTTTTTTTAAAATCCCGCATAGATCCACGGATTTTTTAGCTGCATTAATGAATCTGGGACCGTAGGTTCTCCTCGTTCAGCTATTTTCCTGTTATAATTCGTGTGTAGATAGTAGGCCTAGGGAGCGTTGCCCCTATAATTAGAATCCTCATGTTATTCCTATGGAGTTTGATCTTTTGATGATTTCTCGATATTGCAGAGATAGAAGGATGAAACTTAGGGATCACCTACTACTCTGTGTATAGTTGGGATTTACGAGACCATTTACGTCACAGTTGTCCCCCTCCCGGGGGCAGTTAGTTTCGTTTTCCTTTCCCGTGCTAGCACCGTCCCATTTGCAACTACAGACTTCGGACTGGTTCAAATAGATTCCTCTTGTTTCCTCACAATCAGGCCGAGTTTCGAGTAGCTGGGTGCCATGCTTCTATTTTATTTAATTGTTTTAAATGTTTTAATTATTTTAAAATGAACATAACTTGGGGGCTCTTCAGGCGGATGACTTAATTTTCTCAGGAACGATTCTTCCCGCAGAGACATTCAATATGAGGTCTCAGGTGTCACAATCTGTTTTCCTCATCACCAGATGCAGTCTGTCGAAAAACCCCATGTTATTGGTCCTACTGTTCCTGTACGGGAGTGCTCAAATTTATTTAAATCGTGATTATCTCGAGTTTGGCTGATCCGATTGACTTAAGGTTTGTATCGTTCAACTCTGCTCGTAACCACCTTCAGTCCTTGACCCAGCTTGCCCTGATCAAGATTTTTAGAAAGATTTTAATCTTGTTACGCCAAAGAAGTACAACTTCTTACGTGGGTACATAGGTACACACACTCTTTTTTATACAGTTTTAAATTCTTTAATTTAAATTTTTTTCTTAATTTTTATTTTTTTTCTAGAATAATTAGCATTCCTTATTCTAGTAAAACTACAAATCAATTTTAAAAATTTGTTAATGATATTAAAGAATTCACATTTCCGTCTAAAACGTCTATTTCTTAGCTTTTCAATATATTTTTTAGTGTAAATTTAACAATTTATTTTATATAAACCAATGAATAACTCCAAAAGAAAAATAATGTTATATGTATCAAAACATTTTAAAAAACTAAACAAATATTTATTTTTCCAGAAAGAAGCATCTATCCCAATAAAACCAATCCAATTCGTTATTTTAACAATTCTCAAAATGTCTGCTATTCGGATTTTGCTTACTTAAAACTTCACGGTTTCACTGATACATATAATAGGTCATGATGTTTATTTCTTACAATAGGAGAAAATGTGCTATTTAATTAAAAATTATATGTTCCGTTAAAACCTATTTCATCAAGTAGAACGACGATACATCCATACTTATTTCATTCATTTATTCAAATGAACAAATTTCGAAGAACTGTGATCGAAGCTATCATTTCAAAGAAAACAGCAAACATTTAAATGACTGATATTTTATGTTTTTAAAGATTTTATTTATAATACTCACACAGACTTGAAATTATTGATGGTTTGCGTGAGGAATAGATTGTGAAATCTCCTTCCGCATTTTGAAGAATACGTGTTATAATACATAATGCATGGAAATTTCACAGAAATATTATGAGACTAAAGTTTTAAGAAAATTTTAAAATATTTAAATTTATAATGTAAAAAGCTTATTTTTTATTGAGTGCTAAAAGATGAATATTAGTCTCTCTATTGCTACACTTTTAGCTACTTCGGATGCATTATTATTAAAAATGGGCTCACTCAGCAATTTACTGTAATAATACTTACATAAAAATTTTGCAAAATTTGCACGAAACTTATCAACAGATATTATAACTAAATATTTTAGCAATATTATCTATAGGAAGTCTAAGTTCTTAACTTTAAACATTAATGTCAACCTAGAATCCAAAATTCAATATATATATATATATATATATATATATATATATATATATATATATATATATATATATATATTATATATATATATATATATATATATATATATATGGTCTTAAAATTTATATTCAAATCATTAAAATATTATATACCAGTGAATTCATACACTTGTAGGTTCAAATCAGCTTAACATATGAATGAAAACTAGATTAACCCCACTTATCGGTCCTAAGTCCGAGGTTGCACTTGAATATTTTATTAATTTTTATTTAATAAAGTTTTTAGTTTTGTTTGAAAACGTTGGTATTTAATTTTCTATATTCGCCATTGATATTTTGAAATGAGATTTAGTATTATAAAGTTCATAATATAATTTCAATTTTTTAATTGATTGTGAAATTGTGATTGATTTATATATATATTTAAATATATATATATATATATATGAACCTTTTTAATTTATTTTAATGTTTTTAAATTTCTTAATACTGTAAAGGAAATAGTTTCGATAGAATTTTGGGGATTTATATTAAGTATTAATTAATTTAGTATTAAAAAATAACTGTATTTTCTTTTTTATTATATCAGCCCAATAATGTAGGAAAATTGTAGTGAAAATTTGTGCTTCATACAATGTTTATTCTTAGCATCTTAGTCTTAAGCTTAAAAATTTGCTATGTATTTCAGTGGCAATTCTACTTGATCCATTATTGTTTTATTATTTATTTTTAGCTATATTTAGCGTTAAATTAGCTTTATAGAAATTTGGTGTATTATTAATAACTTTATACATATGCCTGTACTTTATAATGCCATAACTTTATATGCCATAACTTTATACATATAATAGCTTTATACATATAACATTTATATGCCTGAACACATACGAGAAATTTAGAACATT
Organism: Trichonephila clavipes; assembly: GCA_019973935.1. NCBI lineage: Eukaryota > Metazoa > Arthropoda > Arachnida > Araneae > Nephilidae > Trichonephila > Trichonephila clavipes. The sequence continues at coordinate 1,839,312 of BMAU01021435.1, forward strand.
GTAGGCTTAAGGTTAAAGCATTGGTTGTCCATCTACATAACACTTAGATTGATTAAAACAACATGTCAAAATAAATGTCACACGAGACTGGAATAGTAAATATTGATGATTAACCTCATGATATTCTCAACCAAACTCAATCAATTAGGTAAAGGTCTCATTTGATAATACGCTCTCCAAATTTCAAACTCTAGCAGCCAAAATAATAAGCTACCAATAGAGCAAAATTAGATTCTTAAAAATATTAGCAGTTCTTTAGTTGAACGGTTTTGATAAATATATTTACTTTATTTACCTTTCACAGGAATTTCAGTAAAAAATCATCACATATTATGCCATGCTAAATAGCTTTTGTAAGCAGTTATATGATTTGACAGTTTTCTTATTATATAATTTCCTTATATTTAACATTTTTATCCTTTAAGAGGAATTTCTCTCAATTTGGTTATGGAAGAAAGCATTGAGAACATTTGTGACATTGAAAAATGTAATTTTAAATGATGATCATAAAGAACGAAACCTTCTAAATTTAAAAGTATTAAGCAAATTATTATGCATTATTTTTCCTTATTCACAATTATGTTTATGAATTACACTTGCATAACGTTATATTTGTAAAAAGACAGAATATTTTCCACATTAAAGTATTTCTATCAAAATAGGGAAAGGTTTCCATTGAAATATTCTAAAATTTTTATATAAATAAATAATCTAAATGTATAATTTTTTTTGCCAAATTAAATAACAATAATTTTTAATACTTAAGTACACATATACTCAAAAAAAGTGTACTTTTAAAGCTAATTATTATATTTTCTCATGGCTCCCATGAATAAATATTTGTATTCTTTTTAGCTAAAATTATTTATTGTTCATCTTTGTTTTCTTGAAAATTAAATACAGCTGTATATTAATTTGATTTAAGAGTATCAGCTTCAAAATATTTTTAAGCTCTTGGTAAAACAAGAAGCAAACATAATGTACAGTTATTTATTATTTTTTTTAAAAAAAAATAAATTAACCCTCTAACTGGATACCTTCCTTCTGAAAAGTTATTCCGAAAGCGTTTAACTCTTATTTTGCGATTCCCTTCAAAAATGCAACAGACTTTTTTCCTTTCCCCTTTTAGAACTTGGGAGGTCGAACGGGGAAAATTTTACGACCCAGTTCGGTCCCTTTTGAAAAGTAAGAACCAAGAGATCAATCGCTTACAGCTAGCTGTTAAGTTGCCTAGGGCAATCTTCTTTGAAAGCGTAGATATCCTCTCTTGATCAATCCTCTTTGAAAGATAGGGTGTTTCTTTCTCCTATATGTTCAGTCACAGTAAAATTAAAAACGAAATGAAAGGTAAAAAAAAAAAGAGGAAAAAATGAAATAAATAGTATGTTAGAAGTTGAAAAATAATTATATTTTCTTCAAAGAAAATTTATTTTTCTGTCATTTTTTAAAAATTAAAGAATATATATTTGGTATTACGATTTGAACCAGAAAAAAGTATCCTGTATTCATTTTTGAATATGAGAGTAAGAAAACGCGCTCACTTTCCTGTTTTTTAAAAAAGTAATGAGGTAAAAAGAGCAAAGGCCCTATCTCATTTTTAAACAATAACACAATAAATATTACATACAATGATTATATTTATGAAATAAAACCGATCTTTCTCTATTCAGTTATATTTTTAATTTAAAATAGCATAAAAAAGGATTTCAATACTTTTAATTTATTTTAATTAAAATCATATAAAAGATATTTTTATGTTAACTGAATATTTTTCGGAAAAAATTTAAATTTTCCTTCCTAGTGTTCTCTTTTTCGAACTTCTTGTATTAAATAAAAATTCCTCTTCTACATCGGCATTTGTGACGGACATAACACACATTCAGTCAATAATTTTTAATTTTAATGGGGGATATACTTCTTCAAATGCGCATGACAGTACTTCTAACCATTTTCTACTCAAGTTAAATTTCTTATCATTCTGTTTCTTTTATTACAAGGAAAAATGTCACACATCGATAACTACATTTTTCACACAATTCAGTCATTACAAATTCTATTGTGAGAAAAGTTCTCCCCTAATTAATCTTGTCTTTCAAAACAGTACACTTAAAACAATTTTGTTCAGTGAAGTTAACCGACAGTTCCACAATGTATTCATACCAAATTTTAAAAACAAATTTAACACTTGAAATGTATCCTGTATTAAATTTTTCAGTATACACAAATATTTCCTGCTGTAGGGAAGATATAGTATGAGATGTGGTGTGCGGTTGTGAAAGAATGTTTTCGTACGTGTAGACTATTTTTGAAAATTTAAATATCACTGAAGCTGATCATATAACTGCAAATGAGCCTTATTTTAGTGTGTGCTGGTATCAAAGTAAAACACTTTACAATATTAAACAGCCTATGGGTTTATACTCAATATCAAACTATTCGCAAAATGGCTTACAACTTCTATTCAAATTGTAAAGAAACTGAAATATATAAATATATCTTACTGCAGTCAAAAATATTCATAATATGTAAGTATCCTGTTGCTCCACTTATTTCTGTACATTTTAAAAACTGTAGCTGAATGCAATTTTTTATATTTATAAACGAGGCATAACAACTCACACAGTCGTAAAAATGTCCTTATCATTTTTAAATATACTACTATAAAACGTATATGGATTGTAAGATCAGTTGTAAAATCCTAAAAGCTTTTAGAGGAGCTAAAAACATGTAATTTTGGACTGATCAAATTTTTAATATAATACACAAATATACATGTTATTAAGCAAATACATTTGAAAAATCAAACTTCCTTCTGAAATAAACGTAATTGAAAGAAAAATGTTTAATTGCAAATGAGTGGAAATACATGTTTATCTAAGGGGTATCCCCAAAGTGAGGTAATCCTCAAACTTAAGACTCAAACTCAGAAGCACAACAATCCATGAGGGCCAGGAACTACTGTGCCCATCATAATACACGTGACCATTGGACGCTGAGGTGCATGAACAGATGTCCCGATTTGGTGGTCTGTCTGAAGAGAGACCTTCAATGTTTAAGACCCGAAGCAAGCTTGGTACTCATTTATCGACCCAATGTAGCGGGATGAAAGGCAGAGTCGACCTTGCGCAGCCCGTTAATAGAACCCCAGACCTGTGGTGTGGAAGCACTATACACTTCCACTCAATCCTATTCGGTGAAAAAAAAATTTAATGTTAGAATCTTATATAAATCCCTAATGAATGAGGGAGTCAAAACTTTTTTTTCATGTAAACTGTTTAGACGGAAATGGTTAATTATGACTATTTCACCAGTTGCATAAATTAAAATTAATCATTATAGTTTACATAAATTTTTAAGGGTACAAAAGATGTATTTCGGCTGCACGAATTAATTTTAAAAGGAATACGGTTACGAAAAAGTAGTACAAATCTATCTAAAGTAGGGTTGGTTACCTTAGATATTGTCAAACACAACAATGTATTGGAAGCCAATTCCACAATTCGTTGTTATAAAAATGTATGGAAAATTACAAGATTTATTTTTGCATTTGTAATTTATATATATATATAATTTTTCCTGGGAGCTTTAAAAGCTAGAGCGGCATCCATCAAAACCGCGGTTCTCTCTCTGTTTTTCCAGATCGCCCCTGACTAAGCCGGCTCTGCCATAGTAAGTGAAAATGCCGGATTTTGTTTGTCAAGATCATTTTATAGCAGACTGCATTTTTCATGTATTTTAGATGGTCGTTTTATATTTTCTACATCAATATCTTAATGTCAATTTAAAATTACATAAAATTCTTGACATTCGCATCAATGACCATGATAATTTTTATTAGTATATGAATGTGTCATATAACGATTACATGACTAATATTAACACATTATTTTAACCATTTAATTGATATCAAGTATAACATAACGCACACAAATTTTCTAAACTTTAAAATAAATATTTCGAAAACTACTTCAGATATACTCAAAATTTTTTATTCCTACGCTTTAGCTTCTCAGTTTTGCTTCTCTATGTAAGAATTTATTGTAATTGTATATTCATCAAGTTTTTTAGTATATTTTTTGCTCTTAGCATGCGGTTTTCAACCGAATTGTAGGAAATCTTCGAAATATATTAAATGAACGATTGAATATTAACGTCGCACTCTTTAGCTACACGAGGGCTTTTGGCGACGGACCACGTAATTTTGAACCATGGTCAAGTGACGTGGACGACACCTGAGCTGGCACCCCTCTCTCCTAACTACCCCACCACACCAACGGGAGGACGTTTCAGCACTCGACAGATTTAACGTGCATCGCTGCCCTACACGGCGGGTCTTTAGTGGTACTGGGCTCGAACTCGTGACAAAGCAAGCCACGTTCCGATACCTATACCACTCGGCTACCGCGGCCGAAATATATTAAAAGATACCAAGGAAGCTATATAATAAAATTTGAAACTTTTATTATACTCAAACAATTGCTAAAACTAATGGTAAATAATTTTTAACTGCGCGATGCATTTTTTTTTCGAAATTTCAAATGGAATTTCTAACATAAAATTTCTAGCTTTATAAGGTCGAGATTTATAAACATATCCAGATTTTAATTACTTATTCAGTTAGCCTTTAAAAAAGATAAATGTTTAGGTATTTTGTATAAATAGATATTTTTGAACAATATATAATTCGAATGTTTTTCAATAGCTCGAATTTAAAATTGATTTTTATGTTTATTTATATGCATAAATGTCTACTGTAAATGTTTCCGTATATTTTTGATTACCATTTATTCAAACATTCAAGTTATAAAAAAAATGTGTGAAAATCTTCATTCATGTTGTCTTTGATGTAAACTGAAGTTCAAACACTTAAAATTCAAATATAATTCGGTGTATTTTAACAATATATAACCAGGCACTGTACTTAAACTTCCCTGAACACTTAGGCTTTGAAATCTAAAAAAAAAACTAATAAATCTTAATTAGTTTTTTTTTTCGTTATTATTTTTATCAAAGTGTAAGAAAATGTTTCAAATGATTTGATGAAGTTTAAATTTATTCATTTTTAGTGGTTGGAAAATTGAAAAGGTTCCAAATTTTAAAGAGTTTGATATTTTATTAATTTTTCGGTATCTTATAATAAAATAATCATGTTTCAAAAACTGAAAGCTTTGAATAAAAAAAATGAAGCGAAAGAGAATATACTTAAAAAAAGATAATTTGTCTAACTATATAAAATAGCAGATTGCCCTGACACGCCCCAACTTCTTACAGTTTGAAATTAATATGAAACCAAAAGGGAATTGTAACATATTTTACTTATGCGTTGGGACTTTTGGAAACTTTTAAAATACAAGCTAGCAAAGAAACATTTCTTGGGTTGTAAAGAAATTTCTCCCCGATCTTTTACGATTGGGGGGTCAAAACACAGGGTTCCCTGCGAGCCATAAAACTCCTGCTGTGTTGCTTCCTCCGTCCCTCATTATCTTTCAAGATGTTAAACCTTAAAAGGGGGAAAGGATTTCAGAAAAGTGCGGCTAATCCGCTTTTGAAAACGTTACTTGAAGGCAGAAAAATCCGTGCAGTCCATTTTCGAAGCCTCTCTAGTAGGGTGGAAAAATCCGTTCTGTTCAGTTGGAGGGTTAAGGAATGAACATAAAAAGAGGTATACGAAAACTACGAGTAGCCCTAAAAATATTTAAAATACTACCCAATTCCATTACTTTTTAAGCAGCGTTATACAGAAAACTGTGTCTGTTAATGTTAATACAATGTCTGTATTACCACGGGTCTTAGCTTTCAGATTTATTAAAAATAATTTTCAGTGGAAAAGTATTCAAAATTCCATTTTATAGTTTATTTTTCGTTGCTTTTTTTTATCGTGTGTTGATTGTTTTAAAAAAATTAACGCAGATTTTCTATAAAAAAAATTATTAAGACTCCTATTTTAGAGAACTGAAGTTCTCATTTAATAACGAAAAAAATTCCTGGCAAACGTAGAGACGAGTATCGAATTTATTTGTCTATAATTCTTTTTTGTTTAAAATATTCATTTATTTTTTATCAAAATATTCAATTCAATGATAATATAAATTTTTTTCATATATCATTCATTTAAAAACAATTTTTTTTCAATATTTGTCCTTTAGGATGAAGCAAACAGAATTTAAAGTTGTGCATGCATTGCAAAACATCATTAGAAAAAAATTCTTCCTTAAAATGAATATGACCACATTTTGTTATATATATATATATGTAATTTAAAATAAAAAAAACAGTTTATTCGCTTATCGGTTAATAAAGTCTCCTTTAAGCATATAAAAAGTTTCAATTCTCGCGCACTTCGAATTCATATCTTGAAAAAACTTATTGAATATTGTACAAACCTTTATTTTTGAAGTAAATTAAATAAAGATTTTACCGTCCTTCCTTCGCTTGCCAACTAAATCATTAGCAGTATTTAATAACGTACATATATTAAACCTAGACAAGCAAAAAAATTTATATGATCATATTAGGTCGGGGGAAAAGAAAAGTCATCATTTTTGTATCAAATTCAAGACTTTATTTAACATGTTTCGGACCGTCCGATTTGGGTCAAATATGCACCGTTTGTTTTATAATTTGTTGCCATTTTAAAGGTAGCTTCATAATGCCTCTCTCATAGAAATCTTGGTAATTATTGGCGAAAACCTCTAGTAATCAATTTTCATAATCTTCTCTTGTTCCCATTTTCTTATCCCTGAGGAAGTTTTGCAATGCGATAAAAAGAGGGTATTCGCTTGGTGCCAGGTCCGGACTACATAGTGGAAGCATTAAAATTTTCTAACCGAGCTCCCAGAGTTTCTGGCGAGTCACTACAGAAGTGTTTGGCCTGGCGTTGTCCTGATGGAACACAACACCTCTTCTATTGGCCAATTCTGGCCATTTCTGGTCAATCGCTAGCTTCAAACGGTCCAGTTGTTGACAGTAGAGTTGTGAATTTAGTGTTTGGCCATACGGAAACAACTCATAATAAATTGTTCCTTTCCCACCAAATACACAGTAGAACCTTTTAGTCCTGGTTAGGCCACTATTTAAATTGCTTCACCGCACTTTGATCACGATCGTTTTCGCACATTATTGTCATATGTGACCCATTTCTCATCCCCAGTCACCATCCGCTTAAGAAATGGGTCGACTTCATTCCGTTTGGTCAAGGCTTCGCAGATGGAAATTCGATCCATCACGTTTTTTGGTGTTAATTGATGGAGCACCCAAACATCGAGCTTTATTTTGAATCCAACTTTGCGCAAATGGTTTAAAACTGTTTTATAGTCGATCTTTAGTTCCTGAGTGATACTACGACTAGTAACATACCGGTCAAATTAGATTATTTCTGTGGTTTTATCGACATTTTCGACGACGTGCCTGCCTGTGTGAGGTGCATCTGTAACAACAAAAATACCTAAACGGAATCGACGAAACCAAAATTGCACATCATTAGCTGTCACAGTATCAGCGTCATAAAGACCATTTACAATTTCAGCCACATGGCTTGCATTTTCGCCTTTATCAAAGAAAAACTGTAAAATGGACCGAAATTTTCTCTCTGTTGACTTCCATTTTTAACACCCTGTAACTCACAACTGAATGGATCAAACAAAAAACAACAAAATAATTCTTTTAGTGAGAAATGTTACCTTGACAACGAGCATAAATTTGAAATTGTTTGATCAGTACTTCATGAGATATCGGTACTACAGCCATCTACGGAAAAAATAATGTATTTCTTTGTCCCCAGTTCCCCAACCTAATATTTAAAAAATCATGAAGACAAAATAATACACAGATGTTAAATGTCTCAACATTAAAATAAACTTAAATATAGGTAAAGCAATCATAATTAGAACTGTTACCAATTATTATCAAAAGTTGTTTTGAGTTCATTCCAAAGACGAGACATATATTTATAAATCTGATTACCCCTACACTTACGTATAGCAATTCAAAAGAAGTAATTAGAAAACAGTATATAAGAAAGTACCTTTTTTTTCAATGTAAGGATTACACGTTAAAATATTAATTCAATCTTGTAAGCTGAAGTTTTACATCATAATTTAAAATAATCACGAGGTGTGTCCGGAAACTAAGCAGCGTTTTAGAAAAACTTGCATGAAAAATGGTATTTAGAGACATGGAAAAAATCTCGATTTATTTGAATAATCTGTACTGGTATTGAATATAGGAAAGGCATTTTTTTACTAAATTTTATATTTATTTTTAACTTGAATAAACAAAATTAGAGACATTTTAATTAACATACCGAGACTAGAAATTACATTTAAAAGATAGCAAAGCCTTACCGCTAATCTCATGCATTTATACCTACGTATGAAGCGTGTCCGGACGCTAAACACCGTTTTAGAAAAACTCTCAAAAATAATAGTTTTTCAAAACAAAATTTATGTTTACATGACAGAGCATGTCCGAAACTATTTTTCTAAATATATAGTTACTACTCTGTTCAGACATCAGTCATATCGTGAAACCAACTTGTCTATACTCTCTACAAAGAAAGATACCGCCAGTGAAGAGAGCCATTATTAAACAGCTGTTTGTGTGAAAACTAAAAAAAAAGTAATCTTAATGTGAACCGTCTGTCTTGATAAATTTTGTCATTCACTTTTTCAACTAAGCCATCATTGATAATAGAAGGTGGTTCATTCCGTGCTTCGTCATGACCATTAGTGTGCTCATCATTGAATTTTGTCGAACCCACTTTCTCACCGTTGCCTGACTGATTACATATTCAACATAAATCTCTTCAAATTGATGATTAATTTCAGTTTTCTTGCGTTCACGTTCCTTGCATTCAAAGAACGGATTGCAGAACACACTTTATTCTCGGATAAACATTTTGAACACTCACTAACACGTGTAAAGACACAGGACCCAACTATGATGACGTCACAGTCCTGACAATCAACCAGGCACGTGAGCGCAAGAGTTGAACTCCGATACCACTACTACGGGTTTAGTAGAACGAAAGGGTACTTAGTTTCCGGACACGTCTGGTAAGTATTTTATTGTTGAATGAAGTAAAATTATGTTGCTTATAAATTTCCTATTACTGTAGTTTATTTTATGAAAATGCATTTAAAAGAAGAAAAAAAAGTATTAAGAAAATCACACTCTTAACCACATCATTTTTATTTAATCTTACTAAATGTACTGAATAAATGACATAATGGTGAACATTTCATTCAGTGTATTAAAATACATAAAGAAGGTTTGTTAAACTGGAATTGTTGAAATCATGAAGAACATGAAATGTGTAATCCATTTTTTTCTTAAAATTTACCTATTCAAGAACATTATACATAAATGATATTTATTGTACTAAAATCCTAAAATAGCATTGTCACTGTTTATGCAATGTTTTGACAGTATGCTTTCATATTGTAACAAAGAAAAAAGTAATGAAAATCTATAACACTATAAGAGAAAACAATTCTCCAGAGAAAAAACAGAATATTGTTCTTCAGGAATATATCTTGGGTCATATACTCGAAAGGAATATTATATTCCAGTTGTGTAATAGCGTAAATATATTACACGGTAATACAAATATATGAGCAATAAAATAGATGCATCATGCAACTGACAAAGACCACAACAGTATCTCAAAAATAACTTTAATAATTTAATTTATAAAACAGATATTCTTATTTCAAATTCATCATTGCCTTTCATTCATTTAAAGAAAAATTAGGAAACAGCTATAAATAAAATGTCTATTAAACATTGATAGAAATTTCTATTTCCTATGAAATCTAAATATTATTATTATTATTTTGCACACAAACGGTACTTAAAAAGTAATAAATAAAACTAAAAGTTGCAACTCCTTATTTTCTTACAAGAAATGTATAATGAAACAACAATTGAAAAATTGAAAAATTTGATTTTAGAACAATTCATTTTTGAATTAAATGCATTATTATTCGAGCTTTAATACTACTGTGTGTAACTTACTGCTAATGCAATAGTTAAGTTAAACATAGGGGTTCATCAATCTCAATTACATTAAATTATTAATCACCACTTAGAAAATGGCAAGTCATTTCCTTTGGGGACATTTATTTACAAGGGATGTTGATTAACATCTTAGTGTTAAAGTAATTGAGTATTGATATTTCGATAAAATTACTCTATAAACTATTATATTTGTAATTAAACTCAAATGCAAATTAAAGTATAAATAAAGAATGGAAAGGTTTTGCAACTAATAATTTTTAACAGAAGGTAACGCCATTATCTTAAAATAAGCTAGAACCCAAACATTTAAACATCAAAATATTATTTTAATATAAAATAATCTATATTATGCTCCAGAGGAATTTTTTATGAAGAGTATCGCTACTTAATTATTTCGCTCAAAAAATTATCTTTACCAGGTCCGCATATACTGGAAATATTAGATTAAAATAGGAATTTTCAATATGATATGGCACCTCTTTTTAAATTTTATGTTCCATTCATAACATTCAAGTAAAATGTAATTTCAAGGTGAAACACAAAAATGTCTAATAAGCAACTATACATTAACTCTTTAATGTATCCGACATCTTGCAACAACTTTTTTTTGAAAAAATGGAGATATGGGGATTTTTTTTGTGATTTTTAGATTTATTTAGTATATTTTAAGGAAAAATCGTAAAATTGAAAACAGAAAAAAAATTATCATTATTAAAAAGGGAAAAAACTGGTGAAAACGTATAAAAAGTTACATAAACGGGGCCCGCTTTGTACAAAAAGTTATTGAACAAATTCTCAATGTTTTAATTTTAATGTGTTACTTTGTTATTCATGTTGGAAATGACCTTCAGGATAAGGGATATTTTAATTTTTACCAGAACTAGAGCACTCTATCTTAGTGACTATATGAAATTGCTTAAAAAAACAGTGATTATATTCACATAAAGGACTGTAAATTTTGAAATAAAACAGTGATTGATAAAGCTAATGGTCAAAACACTTCTACTGTTATACAAAACATTCGCAAAAAATCTCAGCAAATTATTTTCAAAACTTTTTGAGCAATCACTGTCCCCGTTTGACCTTTTCGAAAAAAACACATTTCAAGTAAAACGCATTTTAATGTTTGGCAAGTTGTGTAAAGTTATGGCATATTCCCTTATTAAAACACTTGTAGTTCTTGTTCTAGTGAATGGAAAATAAAAGGATTGGTATTTTTATTAAGCTTATATGATGGTCTATAAAATAAAATCATAAAAAAAATTTGTCAATTTTTGAAAAAAAATCATGATTTTAGGGTAGTCGGATACCTTAAGGAACGTTTCAGTCTCATTTAAACAATTCTTTAAGACGCTTCTTAAAATTTTTATTCCATATTTTACGAATATATATCAAAAGCAATGTATGACACACAAAAAAAACGAGACTGTGTACCTTGAAAAAAAGAGTGGAGCTGGTAACATTTGTTTTTTGGAGACGTGATCCCACGTACCTCCTCTACCCATGTTGCCAGATTCGTCTTAATCGATCACGCCAGTTGGGAGAACTACGTAATTGTGTAACTGCATTGTGCCGGAAAAAATGTAGAATCAACATCATGTTTCTTGTGAAACTTAAGAAATCAGCCACGAAAATATTTAAAAAATTAACTGAGGCGTATGGAGATGAAAGTTTGTCTCGGGCACATGTGTTTTAATTGTATAAGAGGTTTTCAGGAGGGGTCAGTGTGGAAGATGATGAACCTGTTAGGCTTCGAAGGTCAGCGGTACAGACCAAAACATTGCCAAAATCCGTGATATGAATGTATTCCCACTCACATCAGTGGTCAGATTGTTAATTAACACTACTAAATTGAAGTACTTAATAGACTTTGTGAAAAATTAGGAAGAAAAGGCCGAAATCGGAGAGTAATGTATGCCTGTTGGAACAAGACAATATACCCGTTCACTCGGCCTTATCTGTCAAGCAGTTTCTAACCAACAAAAACATTACTGTAATGGAGCATCCTCCTTATTCACCTGATTTGGCCCCATGGGACTTCTTTTTTATTTTCTACAGTTAAATCTTACTTAAAAGGAACCCATTTTACCTTAGTTGAACAGGGTCAAGCAAAAATGGAGAATCTCCTGAAGGATCTTCCAAAAACCTCGTTCCAGAGCTGTTACTAGCAATAGCAGCACTGAATGCAGAAGTCTGTGAATGCTGAAGGGAACTACTTTAAAGGTGTCTTTGTCACGAAGAACTGATTCTATAAGTACAACGATTTATTTAACCAGTCTCGTTTTTTTGTTTCACACCTCGTATAAATATATATATATTGTCACGGAGTGCGAAAGAAGCACACAGTTCAATTAAACAAACAATTAGATTTATTCTAACGCTGGGAGCTCGATACAACACTGGACTGAGAACATGCCCAACTGGCGATAAACTCTGCTTTTATACACTTCGGAATATTCGAGAAATACCCAGTATGCACTCTAAAGAATGATCTGGATTCATCTAGAACCTAGAGAAACAATACATTAAAAACGAGAACAAAATTCCAGTCTTTGATAAATCTGCCGGGGCCGGGATTCGAACCCGAGACCTGAGGAAGTTCAGTCCAACGCTCTGCCAACTCGGCTATCGGGACTTGGTATCGGGACTTATGCGTGCGGCATTGCTCCCCTCAAAAAAGAAGACAGCGCCCGCTGTCATTTTGTTCAAGGGTCTTTATTCTGGAACGAGTGATGGGTCCTTTGTATGATTCTTTGGGAGGAATATCCTCGGTTTCGATTTGCTCGGCGGGATCATGGTACGGTTTCATACGCAGTACATGGACAACTTCTCTTAGTTTTCTTTTTCGTGAAGCAGGATCAAAATCTTGTACTTCGTAAGTCACGGCTGATAAACGGCGTAGCACCTGATACGGTCCGAAATACCTTCTTAAGAGTTTTTCGGAGAGACCGACTTTTCTCACTGAGTATAAACCCATACGAGATCTCCGGGAGCGTAGGATACCATTTGGTGTTTGGAATCGTAACGTCGACGATCTTTGTCTTGAGCTCTCAGAGTGTGCACTCGGGCTAGCTGTCGTGATTCTTCGGCTCTGGCTGCTATCTTGGTGATGTTATTGTCATCAAAATCGTTAGACAGAATGGTAGCATTGTATCTAGTGTCGTTTCCGCTTCACGACCATGAAGTAAATAGAACGGCGTAAAACCTGTGGTCTCTTGTTTAGCGGTATTATAAGCGAAGGTTACAAATGGTAGAATTTCATCCCAATTTTTCTGCTCTACATCCACATACATTGACAACATGTCGGCCAAGGTCTTATTGAAGCGCTCCGTCAGTCCATTTGTTTGGGGATGATACGCCGTTGTGAAACGATGATCAATGTTACACAAGTCGACGAGAGAGGAAACAAGTCTGGATCGAAAGACGGCTCCACGATCTGTGATAATTACTCGAGGAGCTCCATGCCTGAGGACAATTTCTTCAAGTAAGAACTTCGCTATTTCGTCGACTTCGGCTGTCGGCAAGGCTTTGTTATTGCATATCGCGTTGAGTAATCCGTGCAGACTATTATCCATTTGTTTCCATGAGCAGACTTTGGAAATCTCCCAAGGAGATCAATTCCAATGCGATGGAAAGGAGCTATAGCTGGAGGATGGGAACTAAACGTCCAGGTGGTCGTTGAGGAACGGATTTTCTCCTTTGGCACTCCCGACAATGCATGACATACCGAACGACATTTCGGTACATTCCCGGCCAGTAAAATCTCTTGCGAATCCTGTCATAAGTTTTCGCAAAACCAAGGTGTCCTGCGGTGGGGGCGTCATGAAAGTGCCTTAGTATGTCTGCTCGTAGATGTTTAGGAATGACTGGTAACCACAACTTTCCATCTGGATCAAAATTCTTCCTGCAAAGGATACCGTTGATGAATCTGAATTCTTCGTTTTTGGATGAGTTGCTCAAAAGTTTTAATTTCTCAAGGTCTTGATCTTTTTTCTGTTCCACCGCAAGGTTCATACTCGTCGTGACTGCTAAAAATTTGCCTGATGTTTCCGTTTCCTCTTCCACTGGATTTCTCGAAAGAGCGTCGGCGTCACTATGCTTCTTACCGGTTTTATATTTTACGTCAAAATCATGCTCTTTGAAGTCGGAGGGCCCATCTGGCAAGCCTTCCTGAAGGATCCTTTAAATTCATGAGCCAGCACAAGGAATGATGGTCAGTTACAACAGTAAAGTGTTTTCCGAATATGTACGGCCGGAATTTGTTGGTAGCCCATACGATGGCAAGACATTCCCTTTCTGTGGTGGAATAATTCTTTTCGGCTTTTGTCAGAGTTCTAGAAGCGTATGCTATAACTTTCTCGACATTATTCTGAATTTGTACTAGGACAGCTCCGATACCGTACCCGCTTGCATCAGTATGGATTTCTGTAGAAGCTCTTTCGTCGTACATCCCCAATACTGGATCCGAAGTAAGTGCTTTCTTAAGACTGTTAAATGCTTCCACCTCTTCAGGACCCCAATGAAACTCCACGCCACTTTTCAGCAACGACTGCAAAGGTTCGGCGAGATAACAGAAACCTTTAATAAATCTTCTAAAGTATGAACAAAGGCCAAGAAAACTTCGTATGTCATGTATATTCTTTGGAGTGGGAAAATTTCTTACGGCTTTTATTTTGTCGGGATCGGGACGAACGCCATTACTAGATACAAGATGGCCTAGAATCTTGACTTCTTGGGTAGCAAAAGACACTTCTTTGAATTTAATTTAAGACCAGCTTCCTGAAGACATTTTAGAACAAGTCTTAATCGTATAAGATGGTCTTCAAAAGTTTCTGAGAACACTATTATGTCATCTAGGTAACAAAGACACATAGTCCATTTAAAATGGCGTAGCAAATTGTCCATCATTCTCTCGAAGGTCGCAGGTGCATTACAGAGACCAAACGGCATGACTTTAAACTCGTATAAGCCTTCGGGGTAATAAATGCCGTCTTTTCACGATCCGCTTCGTCTATTTCTATTTGCCAATAACCAGATCGGAGATCCATGGATGAAAAGAACTTGGCACCTTTCAGACAGTCGAGCGTATCGTCAATACGAGGCAGAGGATAAACGTCTTTTTCGTGACGCTATTCAACTTGCGATAATCGACGCAAAAACGCCAACTACCGTCTTTTTTCTTACGAGCACAACGGGTGATGACCAAGGACTTTCAGAGGGTTGGACGATACCTTCATCAAGCATTTTCTGAACCTCTTCATGAATGATGCGTCTTTCAGTCGGCGAGACTCTGTAGGCTCGTTGGTTGATTGGAGCATGATCACCAGTAAAAATCCTGTGTTTCACATTCGTCTTCGCGGCTGTCGACTTGTCGGTCTTCGTGAAAAGCCCAGAAAATTTCCGGAGTAGTTCGGATAGCTTGTTTCTCTGTTCGTCACTTAACTCGGGTGACATCATTACCGAACAATTCATCTGTGACTCCGAAGTTTCTTGCTGGTCATCCAAGCAACCTGATGTGTCGGAAATAACACATAGATGCCCTTCATTTAGTGGTTCAGCTTGGCCTATGCACATTCCTCTAGGGATGATTTGGTTTCGGAACTGCAGGTTGGTAACCCAGACATCACTTTTCCGTTACGATATGTGGATACCATGGACGGTGTAGCAATATTTTTCTCGAAGAGCAAATGTTTGCTGCCGTCTAGAACTACATTTATGTCTCCTCGGATTTGATATCCTGATACTGTTATTCTAGTTAAAGAATGCGGCTTAAGTGTATAGTCTCTGGTGGAATACAAATTCCAGGCGTCAGGCGCTGTGGAGTCTCGACAGATGTCTTCTAGAACAAGTTCATTTTGTCCACAGTCTATAACGGCTTGAGACGCCTCTAAAAAGTCCCATCCTAGGATGACGTCATGGCTACAATGTGATAAAACAATAAATTCAAAAAGGCAGTTCTCGATTGTTTATACGGACACGTAAAACACATTTCCCTATCGGCCGAACAAAATTTCCATCCGCAACTTTCAGCATAACGCTCTTGGCATCGGCAAACAGAACTTTCTTTAAAAATCGGCGATACTTATCGGATATGACCGAAAACGACGCCCCAGAATCTACTAGAGCACGTATCGGCTTCTTATCTATTATTACGTCTAGTTGGTTACCAGTCATCTTGGCGGTCGACGGAGGATTTCCAGTACAAGCGGCCTCACCTCCTTGGAAGGTCGCTCTGTTTAGTTTTCCTCGCTCCTACGGCCTGGCGACTGACTGGATCGGCGATATGGCGACGGGGATCTGTAACGACGTATTGGGGATCGGCCTCTCGTGGGACTTGGCGTAAAACGGCGAGAAGAGTTTGGTCGGCGTATTTCTTCTTCAGTGCCAACGTCGTCGAAGTTCCGTCGGCGGTTTCGAGAGTTGTCAAAGACAGCCTTTCTCTCTCGGCAGTAGCGCATTACATGTCCAGACGTCCGCAGTGGAAACAAACAGGTCTGTTGTCAGCCGTTCTCCACACATCTGTTTTTCTTGGTTGAGGTGGGAATTTCTGAACAGGAGCTCTGTATTTCCTGGTTACAGTGGCGTATGTTGGTCGTGGTCTAGTTTCTGTAGGTTTTGTCGACACTGGGGCCAAAACCCTTTCAACTTCGTCTTGAACGATCTCTTCTAAGGACTGGGGATCGGAGTCCAAAGATTCTTGCGTCTGGTTAACTAGTCGATGGACTTCTTCTCGTACGATTGTGCGAATAAGAGAGACCAAATCAGTCTCATCCGTCAGGGATGCAACCGGTACGACGTTTGGAAGCCTTTCAAATCTCGGTCGACCAACTCTCTTCTGCTTCATATCTTCGATATAGTTGCACCATTTGATAAAACTTGCTGTGTCGTTGATTTCTCTCGTCAACAGGGCCTTATAAATATCCTCAGCAACACCTTTCATTAGGTGTGACACTTTTTCGTCTTCTCTCATCAGAGGATTTACCTCTTGGCAAAGTCCTAATACACTTTGTATGTAGGACTGTGTACTCTCGCCTGAACGCTGGGCTCGGCATTTTAGTTGTTCTTCTGCCCTTCTGGTATATCTTTGACGGTCACCGAAAAGTCCACTTAGTCCATTTTTAAACGCTTCCCAGGAATCTAAGGCGTCTTCGTTGTTGACATACCACTGTCTCGCAGTACCGTCAAGAAAGAAATAAACGTTAGCCAGGCACATCATGTCATCCCACTTGTTAAAGTTGGCTACTCGATCGTACTCTTTAAGCCATTTGAGAGGGTCTTCCCCAGGCGCTCCTCGGAAGGTCGATGGGCTCCTCCATTGCTGTAAGGAAGGTGTTACTACAGCGGGCTTGGCTTCTTGCTCGGTCGGCATTTTTGTCCTCTTCCTACTATTTTCTTTTAACAGTCCGAATTCGGGGGATAATCCTCTTAACCGGAGGCTCCTGCGAAGGTTGTCGCTATTATCCACGTTTGACGTAATTGTACCCGGCGCCTCCACCAAACTTGTCACGGAGTGCGAAAGAAGCACACAGTTCAATTAAACAAACAATTAGATTTATTCTAACGCTGGGAGCTCGATACAACACTGGACTGAGAACATGCCCAACTGGCGATAAACTCTGCTTTTATACACTTCGGAATATTCGAGAAATACCCAGTATGCACTCTAAAGAATGATCTGGATTCATCTAGAACCTAGAGAAACAATACATTAAAAACGAGAACAAAATTCCAGTCTTTGGATAAATCTGCCGGGGCCGGGATTCGAACCCGAGACCTGAGGAAGTTCAGTCCAACGCTCTGCCAACTCGGCTATCGGGACTTGGTATCGGGACTTATGCGTGCGGCAATATATATATATATATATATATATATATATATATATATATATATATATATATATATATATATATATATATATATATATATATATATATATATATATATATATATATATATATATATATATATATATATATATATATATATATTTATTTATTTATTTATTTATACTCGTATAAATATATATATATTAATACGAGGACAGCAAATGAAGATACAAAAAAGTCTTTGGACTAAACTGGAGACCTATTATGATTTCTAAAGCTGTCTCTGAATTATGCCATCGGTTTAGGGTTAGTAATGCCTTATGGATCCACCTTCCCCATACAGCAGAAATTTTCGACATAATAGAAAAAAAGACAAAATAGAGCCATGTTGAAACG
Organism: Trichonephila clavipes; assembly: GCA_019973935.1. Taxonomy (NCBI): domain Eukaryota; kingdom Metazoa; phylum Arthropoda; class Arachnida; order Araneae; family Nephilidae; genus Trichonephila; species Trichonephila clavipes. Next base: position 1,857,551 of record BMAU01021435.1, read on the forward strand.
TTAAGTCTATTTCTAACACGCGGATGATAAACCTGGCAATATAGTAAAATTAAATTATGTAAAGAGAACATTGATGTATCTCTCAAAGAGAGGAATAATAAGAACATTTTCTATAGAAAAAATTAGGATAAAGACTTACATGTAAAAATATAAACCATGACGACAGAAAATCAACCTTCTACGCAGAGGTTCAACACAAATATATATATATTCACTAAGAGCTTTCCTAATGTTTTTTTTTTTCAAAATCTATCACACTACTTCAAATGTATGATCAAAATTTAAGATTTAGTAAGTGACAAAGTACAAAGTGTGCACTGAGTTAGTGTTACTAATTCAGTGACAAAGTTGTTGCAAAGAGTAACATTTTTAACTAATACTTCTCATTGTAAAGGGAAATTAAACATTTAAAGTCAAACATCCAGATCTAGACAATATTTTTCGGTATGTTACTTAAAGAATATTATTTTTCATAACTTTGGTCTCTGAGAATGTAACTTTTTGTTTCTTTTTTTAAAAAAACTCTGAATTTATTTCTGATGTGTAGAAAAAAAATGTCTAAACATCTCTAGACTTTCGGCCGCATTACAAAGTCTTGCAAATGTTATAAAAAGTGGTTCATATAGGTAAGTAAATAAGTTACTTCTATTCTTAAGCCTTGCGTTTACCAGATTCATTCTGAATTTCCAAGCGTAAATATTAATTTTACAAAAAGTTTCAATTACCTTTTCAGTTTTAGATTATCTTATATATTTTAAAATACAATATAATTTATATCCAAAAGTGTACATATGTGATGTACTGTGAATTTGACAAATGGAGGGAAGCAACTCAAGTGTCGTTACTTCACTGTGACTCTCTCTCTCTCAATTATAAAATTCTTTATATAAAGTTATACTATTAGTCTGATATTAATTTTTTTTAAAAAATTATGTGTGAAAATAAGAGAGTATTGCTGTTTTTATATTTATTGATGTTTTTTATCCAATTTTCCAATTTTATTTTGTGTTAAATTTAGTGATCCTTTTCTATGAATTCCAGAAATCTTTTTTTTTAATCACAAATATATAAATGCACAAGTCGTAATTTGGGAGTGTAATTAAGAATTCTATCAAAATAACAACATTAGTTTAGGAAATTTGAGAGAACCTTTCGTGGGCGTCTTATTTAAAGTAAATTAATCTTTTAATTAGATTACAATTTTCCAAAGCATATTACAAGACCAATGTAATCTACTTAATTTAAACAAACTACACATCTAACGCTGTTTTTAAGGATATCTTTAATTTTTTTTAGAAAAAAAATTAGCTTTAACATTCATTTTGGAGCAGGATTTCAAACTTTTTATTTTTACACTTTCAATTTCAAAAATGTACGTATATTAATTACTAATTACAGAGATACATTTTGTTAGTAGCGAATGAAATTTTTATCATCCTTAGGACATCTAAGTTAAACGTCATGTTAATTAGATAATTTGATAATTCTGATTAAACTTCTATTGTTGAATGGGCTTTAGCTAATGGACATTTTTTTCTAACCAATAGGTTATTTGAGGGTTATTGCTCATATTGATTATAGTGAAATAAAATTTGAACTGATTTATTAATAATACTTAGAATTATATCACATTTTTGTAAATGATATTTAAGTTACTTCCTTTCACAAAGAGAAACGCGGGAGAAGGCGTCCACTCTATACTAACGTTAATAGTCGCGCAGGGTGACTAAATCACCCCAATATTTTTTTTTATAACAATTTTTATTTTACACGATAAAAATGGTAATTCCAGTAATAATTTAACTAAGAGACATTATACTTATCTACTTTTAAGAAGTTAATTTTTTTTTTTGGTAATTTCAGAAAAAACTAGTCAAACTTAACTTTTTTTAATTATGCCTGTCAATGTCCTCTCGGACATAAGGCGTCTTGCAGTCCAATATAAAGCAAATGTTGCAATAGCAGGAGCGATAACTCCATAGTTGTCTTGTGAGAGAACATGTAGTAGAGCGGGGCAATCGGATAGATGCTCCCCAATCATTGGAACGGATTTACAGAGAGGGCAGAGGGGTGAATCAGCCAGGCCAATCTTAAACAGATGAGCCTGCAGGTTGTGACAAATCTATACGGAACTTTATCACTAACCTTCTGAGACGTCTTTTTTAGGGAAATTTAATTCCCCTACCAATTTCCAATCAGCTCCAAAAAGAGGACAGGGATTCCTTATTATGCAGATTAGATAAAGTATTTAAGTCAAACGGAATAGTAAAGTGAGAAGCAGTAGGAGAGAGAGACTGAAGCAGGAAGGTATAATAGTGAAGTTAGAGATTCATTATTGAAGATGATTTCTAGGTGGATAAATTAATCTCAGGAAGAGCTGAGCTGCAGTGTGGTAAATATTGATTTATAATTAAAGTCTCATTAAAGTTTTATATTAGGAGTGAGATTAAAGTTAAATGTTCAATAGGAACATTATTGAATATAATTCTGGAATCTCTTATTGCGGTAATATCTGCGTGATCGATATTCTAATTGTTAATTATTTGGATCATTAAATATTTAAGTTAATATATGGGAAAGTCTCTTTTAAACCTCATATATCTATTTTTAATTATTTGTTATTAAAAGTCTTTGATTCTATTTGGGAAAGATAACCAAATAAAGAAAGTTATTCATTAAAAGGGCTACTGGTTTTTCTTTGACTCTAAATCATTCTCGTTCTCAAAGTGAGATACAAGGGGATCTTCACAAAGTGACCATGTCGGGTGATGACTCTGGAACATGCCACGCCCCCGATCCTAGGTAGGGCAGAAAGCTGAGCACGTTTTTGGCCATCGAACAGACGAAACCAAGATTTGCCAACAGCAAGTTCTGTATGAGTGGAGATTCTTTTCTGTCGAAATTTGTCCCTGAGAAGTCACTTGGGGTTTCGAAGAAGCATCAGAAGGCAAGGTCGATGCAGCGTCGAAGCCTCTTTGGCCAACTTGTCGGCTTGTTCATTTCCATGAATGCTGCAATGGGATGGGATCCATTGGAGAACGACCTCTCTTCCACTGCTAAGAAAAATCAAACTGAACTAAAATGTTGTAAATGTGCGTGACTTTAAAAAAAAGACACAAATCACAGACAATTTTCACTAACATTACAGAAATGATATTTGCAGGCAAAACTCTCATATTTTGTTCAAGTTATTGCAGTTTTTTTTTTGTCCTTGGATGATCCACAAATAGCATGTCGAACTTTTTCTTGCTTGCTTTTTTTGCAAGGGCACAGTGAGTTTTGTAGTACATTTATGGTTTTATATCTTTCTTGATGGAGTTTTTAGGTAGCATTTCAAACGTTTCATGTTCATCGCTTATCCGTGGTATAATAGAGAGGTCCCAGGACGTGCCCTTACTTTTAAGGTAGATAGAGTCATCCTGTCGAGCATCTCCAGACTTGCAAGTGGATACATAAAGTGGCTCTCCTTTGTTGATGGACAAAAATCATATTTGATATTACGAACTGCATCTCAGTGCATGCCTCTTCGGAACATCGATTGAACTGTGCAGGTCTTTAGAAGGAAGACATGCGGCTAGATCAGGTGTAATAAGTCTACAACAACAAAGCGGGTAAAAAGGCAAGCGTGTGATCGTGTGTACAGTTGGTTAGCAAAGGAAAATTTAAAAGTGAAAAACGGAATGAAGTAAAAAATTGTTGTTATTGTTGCTCTTACTAATCCCCCAAGGTCTGACGAAGTCAGGCAAGATCAATAAGTCCATTGATTCTGAAGAAATTGAGCACAAGAAGTGGAAAAGTATAAAGATTCTCTCAAGAGAGAAAGGCTCAGACAGTCCAGAATGTGCTCTGGTGAAGACTGTTGAACATTACATTTATTACTTTGTTACACGCTTTAAAGGTTTTAGTGTTCCCACAAAGCTTTAGACTATTTATATATCCTCTAGCAAGGCATGCAATTGCAGTGGAAGAGCTTCTATCAGAGGAGAGGGAAAGTGAAAAGCCAGGCATTTTATACTTTGGTACCAGTAATAAGTAGAAGGCTATAGATTAGATATATTAAGTAATGGAGGCATCCATTACTTAATAAATCTAATTTTTAAGTGTGAAGAATTCCTGAGAAGTTAAAGAAAAAGTAGAGGGAATTTATTGTTTGAAGCCTTTCTTCGCTAGTTTGACCGCAAGATCGTTCCTGTGATTGCTAACATGCGATGGGATACACCTAGCATGGATTTCGTGATTCTTCTTCGTCAAATATGTTTTAACTTGGTCAAGATGGAAAGACTAGTTTCATCTCCAATATATATATTGTACTGTACATTTCACACACAGCATACATTTTAATACACACACACTTGGACCAATATTTACACGACTACGCTTTAAAATTATTTATGACCAATTAAACATTTATGTCCAATCACACATTTATGACCATTCAAATGCTTATGACCAATCAAGTAAGTTTTTTACATGCGGTCTGGTTTGCATCTAATGCCAAGTGGTTAAACTCTAGTGCTAGATCATGAATCGTTTGGATTGACATGGCATTTGTAGATGTTATAAGTAAAATATGAATGTGGTAAATTATATATTAAATATGAAAAGTCGTTCTATAAGATATGGATTGAATTCTTGATAGGATGCTCTTTGGTGAGTTTTTATTGATTTACGCTATTCATTTGTGAATATACTGGGTTTTTAATTTGAACATTCGGTTTTTAGATATTTTTTAATTTGAACTTTCGGATTGCTTAGTTTGAACTTTCGGATTTTTTAGTTTGAACTTTCGCAATTTTTAGTTTGAACTTTTTGATTTTAGATATTTTTTAATTTGAACTTTCGGATCTCAAATATTTTTTAATTTGAACTTTCGGATCTCAAATATTTTTATACGTATACAACTATTTTTTCTACCTATACAACTATTTTAAAGATGGATGCATCATCTTAGGTGTGTTTGATGGTTCACTTATATTATGCACTAAATTGTTTTTAAATTTTAATATTTTAATGTTGTAATATCTTTCAGAATGCGATGGCGAATAGTTTAATTTTTCAAGTATAATGGTTTAATTTTAACTTTTTAATTTTTAATTTTTAAAATTTTTGAAATTTGGATATTTTCCAATTAACTTACCAAGTTGCAATAGGGGAAGGTTGGCGCCATTAAACTAGTTTAAACCCACTTATAGGTCCTAAGTCCGAGATTGCACTTGGATATTTTATAAATTTTTATTTTATTTCATAATTTTTTAATTTTAACTGAAAACGATGAAATTTTATCTTTTATATTCGCCATTGATATTTTGAAATGGGATTTAGTATTATAAGATTCATATATTTCAATTTTTCAATTGATAATTGTGATTTATTTTATATATTTAAATATATATATATATATATAAGGATAGTTAAATTAGATTAAAAATTAAATTCCCTATCTAGCACTTAACTCATCTTTTTCATTTCATCTTCAAGTATCAAACTAATCACACATTTATTTCTTCCGAATATATGGCCTAGCCAATAAACATGTCTAATTCCAGATTGTTAGATATAATAGCCCTACATGTCAGCAGTAACTTTCCAGTACAATCATAAAAGCCACGATACTTACCTAATCGGTGTTTTAAGTGCTAACCCACTTAGTTTTCACGATGGCGTTCTTTTTTCTCTCACCTCTCAGCGTTAGAACTTGTATAGATTTCATCAAATAAAGATCCTTTTTAAAACTAAGACTGATTCTGGCTCAAAAAACATGTCAAATATATATATATATATATATATATATATTACCAATTGCTCAGATGTTGCATTGATTAAAATTGTGTTACTATTGATTATGATCCCTTTTACACATCCAGCTACCACAATCCGAATTCATGAGCCAAAAGATATAATTTATGAATCTTTGAATCATTCGGTATCTTTCCTATAGTGTAGATGATTTCAAGTGCGGAATAGTTATGGGTGGGGAAAGGAGAGTGGGAATTTCTCTCCTCTAAGAATCCATACATTGTTCTATAGAATTTGAAAATATAGTAGGTCAGTCCACATTAAATGCATATCCTCACTTGCGAAAAAAGTAATTACCCCTAAAAATAATCTGATCATTTCAAAATTTCACTTGAAACTTCCTTTAAACTTAGTAAGCTAATGATTAAATTTTCAATGCCAACTAAATTACAAAACTTTAAACAAATAGCGTTCAAATTACATTAGTAGAACATTAATAAAAAAAAACTTATCTACTTTTATTTGAACTTTTCTGCATTCATATATTAATAACTCTTTCCTTTGTATTTACTTATTCAAGTAATAAAAGTATATAAAAAAAACTCAGTATAAGAGGTAAATTTTTCATAAATATCGTTCCAAAAACATCACGCGTGCTCTTGATTAAAATTAAGAACTCTTACCTCATACATTAAAATAAATAGCAGCTAAGTAGCTTTCAAATAAAATGACAGAGGTATTAACAGTCCATAAGAAAACAAAAAAATACTATACTTCAGTTACTGAAATGTTTATTCCAGAAGTTAATTATTTAACTTCACGATCGAAACTAAAAGATCGTAATCACATTATCCGTTCAACTGCGACATTCGATTAGAAACGCCTGAAAATAAACCTACCTTAATTCTCTAATCAGTCTCCAAGACAATAGCAAATTTTTCTTCTAAAAGAACAAATTTGCTAAGAAAATCTACGTTCTGTAAATGTTTTTTCATTGACTTAATGTATCTTTTATTATTTTAATTTCTGTTATGTGCTTATAAGTGATAAAACTTTTCGAGTTACTTAGAAATAAACGTAAAAACAATATTGGTGGGTTATGAAGGCATGAAACATCCTTGAAAAAACCCAATTGTCTCAAAATTGTGAATGTAGCTTCCTTTAAATCAAATAAATGATAGGATTTATTTTCTTCTTTGCCACCATTGCAGTTTTTTGAAGATAGCAAATAATTGTATTACAAAAAAAAACGTATTTGAAAACCTTACAGTTAAGCCGATTATTTTGAAAGTGGTCACATAATCAGAATGCATGAAACTGCCAAGATATATCGAGAAATATGCCTCTATCTGCCCCGTGTGTAGATAAAGTTTTGTAAAAGAGAAAAATAGGAAAACCCCCGAACTTACACGATAGATGGGATTGAGGTATAACCGCATAAGACGGGGTATGATTTTGCATATAAATAAATACGTGTGTGTGTGTGTGTGTGTGTGTGTGTGTGTGTGTGTGTGTGTGTGTGTGTGTGTGTGTGTGTGTGTGTGTGTGTGTGTGTGTGTGTGTGTGTGTGTGTGTGTGTGTGTGTGTGAGTTTGTGAGTGTGTGTGTGTGTGTGTGTGTGTGTGTGTGTGTGTGTGTGTGTGTGTGTGATTCTTCAATCACATTACCAATTTTCTCAATTTCACCATTTTTCCCCCCTGGAACAAAAGACGGATCGACGAGAAATGAAAATCGTGGCTGCGTGGGTCTGGGTATTACTGTACTGGTTTCAAAATTTGTATTGTTTTCTTTGAAAAAATGTATCAAGAAAATATTTGGAGTATTAGAAGCTGCGTTTTAATACTTACGCCGATGAATTTACGTCATTTGGAACCTCCTCCACATTTTTTTTTCTTTTTTCAAGGTGCACTTTTTGTAAGAAGTGTGTATTGAGCCTTTTTGTTTCAGACACGTAAATTTAGTACAGTTGTTATTGTTTAACTCTAATCAAATAATTGAAATATTATATCATAAATAATAAACCATATTATACATTAAATAATTAGTTAATCAGACTAATTAGTACTAAACAAGTAAAATATTTCAAAGAATGCATATATATTATTTGCATAATATACAGTTTGTTTTGCTTAGAAATTTCTCAGAGTATCATAGATTTTAAAACAAGGTGATGTGTATAAACCTTCTTCCACTGACACCTTTTCACACCTAAAAATGAAGCACTGATTCTCGCAAAATATTGTATTTGAATCTTTATTATACACTCAATTGCTACCACACATCTATTAGTGAAAGAAGCAACTTCTTTAGAAAGCTATACACGCGTTTGTAACGTTCGAAATAGTGCAAAATCCAGGACACGTGCAGCACGTCCATGAAATTGAGGGATAGATTGAGAGAAACGTGCTAAGCGCGTTTGTAACTTCCAAAGGGATTAATAAATTTAAATAAGTAAAGAATATCATTAAGTAAAAAACTCAAAATTCAAATGCATATTAACATTTGATAAGATTACCTATTAATATCAGTTTAATTGTAATCTAATTAATTACTCAAAGGGTAATACTTTATTATCGTTTATATTTAAGGTACCCCACCGCGTTCGAAATCGTGATTTTAAAAAAGCGTATAAACGAACAATTTGTTTTTATTTTTCTGTCTTCTGAATTAAAATATTCATTTGAATCTGTTTTAAGATTATTATTATAATAAAAAGCTATTTAAATAGAATTTGTTTGCAAAATATGAAAAAAGAATGTTATAACTTCAAAATATTTTCTTTATGAAAAAAAGGTTCTTTATTCCTATTTATACATATTTTAATATGTTAGAGGGGGAAAATTTTTAACAAAATACACTGGTTATTATTTTAATTCATAATAATTCTGAAAATAATGGGAATTTTTTGAACATCCTATAGTTCACGCTCTGTCGAGGTCTTAGTTATATAGAAGCAAAATATTACTATTATAAAAGCATTTCATGAGAAGGTTTTGAAAAAATATGCCATTTTTCCTTCATTTTTTATTCAAAAAATTGCTAATTTTTAAGGCAATTTTATATTTATAATTCAGGTGACATTATATTTCAAAAAATTCATTTAACGCTTTTTCAAATTTATTATTTCAAAAGTAGTCGGTTTCCTGAATCTACGAAAACTGTTTCCTGGTAAAATATGATCTAAGTCAGTGCTTTTCAAACTTTCAATATTTGAGATCCAATTTTCACTCATAATTTTAATCACGCCCCCTTATACAATAATAATGTATTTAATGTGATAAAAAATGTACTTTGACGTGTAAAGCTACAATACCACTTTAATTATAAACCATACAGATTTTCAAAGTATGTATTAATTTTTTATGTATAACAAGCCCATAAGAGGCACTGGTAATTAGTAAATTTGTTTTTAATTTAGTATTGATAAATTAATTATTAAAAACATTGTGCACTACTGATGCATTTATAACTATATTAAATCAGTGTAAATACGTACACTGCTTGAAAATTGTTTAGGAACACAGTTACGTTTTCGGAATAATTAAGAATAGACAATGATTAAAGAAATGAAACTAAGTAAATATTTATACATATTTAGTAGGAACGATGGATTTTTAGTAAAGAGCAAAATGGTACAGATATCGATGCATCGAAGAATTAAAACCTTAAAAAAAGCGTCTTGGAGGATTTCCAAACAGCTACAAAAAATTTATCTTCAAGTCAAATGATGCGATCACGAGTACCTTAGTAAGATGTGTGTTGACCATGGACACAAATGCACATTTTGCATCTGTTCTCCATGCTCTTCTCTAAACTATCTGGGAGTCATTGGGGGATTTTTTGTCCTTGTCCTGTATCAAGATGGTTTTGAACTCTTGAGCTGTACGTGGGGAGGGGGATGGTTCTTTGTGCAACACGTCTACCAAAAACATCCTAGACATGTTCAATAAAATTTAAGTCGGGAGAGTAAGCAGACCACTGCAAACGGAGAATATTTTCGTTTTGCAGTGTGTTCGATACCTCTATGCTTCTGTGTGGCCACGCAATATCGTTCATAATAGAAAGTCTGGAGTTACACAGCACCCCTTTAAATACAAACATTATCCAGAATAATCTCTCTGCAATACCGTTGTGATGTAGAGTTTCTTCTATCAGAAATGCTAAATGGTTTTCTGCTATTGTGCATGATACCTGCCCACATCATCACGCCGTGGCCGTACCGATCACGTTTACAAACAAACTTTTGTGCATAACGTGTTCCGCGCTTTCTTCATAGTAATTGGTGGCCAGAATCACTTGCCGCACTGAAACAATATTCGTCAGAGAACGTCACTCTACGACCAATTTTGGTAATCCCAACTAACATGTTCCTTGCAACAGCGTAATCTCTCTCGACGATGACGTGGTTGAAGTGAGTTGCAACTAACAGGTTTTCGAGCGTACAGACTAACCTGATCTAATCGCCGTTAGTTGGTTCCTGTTGAAACATGCGTACCGTTAGCAGTTGCAAAGTTTTCAGTTATCCGATCAGGAGTAGCATTTCTGTTCTTTTTTGCCATAAGGACTACATAGCGATCTTCTAAGGGTGTGGTATTCCTACCTTGACTCTCGGCATGATTTCACAGAGCATTTCCACCTTCAGAGACTTTCTTGAATTGCGAGATGATACTCTTTGTTGCACCCATTGTAGCGGCGACATTGGTGACACTTTGATCTGCTTCCGGTCGTTCCACTGCTCGCCCCCCGATCTTAGTTACTCAAATGGTGTCTTGCTGACATTTTGCTCTTAATCATTGCAAGAATCAAACAAAATTTCAAAGAAGGAACTTTTATAACATCCTGCCCTATTTTCGTCAAGCATTAAACAGCATGAATTTTTGCATGAATGATGAGCTCGTACGCATTGTCTTTTATACAGATACCAAGTCCTGGTCTACCACGAATTGAATTTGAACCCCTTGAATTTACTTTTATTGGTCAGCTGTCTGAGACGAAATTTTGCATAAATCATTTGCTCCTTAGCAATTGTGAAGCAGTGTATTTAATTTTTATTGTATCAGAATGTATTTTGTTTTGCTTCCTTTCAGTAAATTAATACTTATTTTAAATTTTTTATTTTCTACTTTTCAATACACTAGCGACTCCCAAATACCAATATCACGCCAGCTTAAAGGGCACGCCCCACACTTTGAGAAGCTCTGATCTAAGTGATTTAAACCTTTTTGATATATTCTAACTAGGTATTAAAATAAATATTTGTTTCAGTTTCATATGTTTTTCTAATTCAGAAAGTGTATTCTAATTAATACTAGAGATTTAGCTTAGTTTTTAAGAAAAAGGCTCAAGAAAATCAAATTTCCTGATTCTATCATTGGGAAGAATTTTTAATTCCATTACCAGCAAGCACACACATAGTAACAACGACAAAAGTCCTCCCTAAAGACAGCATAATGATGTTGTGGTCTTAATTACTAGAGTAAAGTCGGAATCTTCACGCTTACGAAATATTTTAATGATAATATGGTACATTAAGGTTATTTTACCTTAATGAAGCTCTTTGAAGTGTACCAGTTTATTTATGTTAGAATAAGTATGTCTTACATTCTCCTGAGATTAAATATTTATTTTAATGCGTTTAATTTTTCAGAGCAAAATTAAAATAATTCCATGTATTTATTTTGGGAGCTATAATACGGAACTTTATTAAAGGATGCAAAGTAATTGTTGTTACAGATAACTTCATTTCCTCTTATAATCTATGCCTTAAAACTGTTTCAGAAATAGTAACAAAAATTTTATATCTTTAAGGTTAGTTTTATTCAATTAATACTGCAAGTTTAATTTAAGCTTAAACTTTTCTTCAGAAAGTTTTAAGAAGAAAAATTTATTAATTAAATTCTTAAATTTCCAAACACAAGTTAGTTTTATTGATTTCATTGAGTTACTTAACTAAACAAGGTTTGTGAGCGTTTCTGAATTAAATTAATCTTTATTTATTTCAGCTTCTCATTAATTTTTTAAAAAATGCAGAAAATAGAACATATGAAAAATTGATGATATAGAGCTCAGTAGTTATGTCTGCTAATGTTTCTCAATTATTTGGTTAGTCTTTTTTGTAAATAGTTCACTTATGAAAGTGGCCGTTTTTGATGAATATTACTATTTCTAACTGGTTTATTGGCGATTAGGGACCAAATGTATTATTTATTAGGGTATTAGTTTCTCTTCTATTTTTCAACTCCTACTATTAATTCACACATTCCCTATATATATATATATATTTAAATAAATAAAATCAATCAACAATCAATCACAATAATCAATTAAAAAATTGAAATTATACGAATCTTATAAGACTAAAGCCTATTTCAAAATATCAATGGTGAATATAGAAGATAAAATTCCATCGTTTTCAAACAAAATTAAAAAAAATTATAAAATAAAATAAAAATTTATAAAATATCCAAGTGCAATCTCGGACTTAGGACCGATAAGTGGGGTTAAACTAGTTTGAGGGCGCCAACCTTCCCCCTATTGCAACTTGGTAAGTTAATCAGAAAATATCCAATTCTCAAAAATTTAAAAATTAAAAAGTTAAAATTAAACCATTAAACTTGAAAAATTAAACTATTCGCCATCGCATTCTGAAAGATATTATAACATTAAAATATTAAAATTCTTAAACAAATTAGTGCATAATATAAGTGAACTATCGAACACCAAAGATGGTGCACCCATCTTTAAAATAGTTGTATAGGTAGAAAAAATAATTGTATAGGTATAATAATTTGAAATCCGAAAGTTCAAATTAAAAAATATCTGAAATCAAAAAGTTCAATCAAAAAATATCCAAAATCCGAAAGTTCAAACTAAAAAATATCCAAAACCCGAAAGTTCAAACCAAAAAATATCCAAAATTCGAAAGTTCAAACTTAAAAATATCTAAAGTCTAAAAGTTCAAATTAAAAAATATATCCAAAATCTAAAAGTTCAAATTAAAAAATATATCCAAAATCCGAAAGTTCAAATTAAAAACCCAGCATATTCACAAACGAATAGCGTAAATCATTAAAAACTCACCAAAGAGCATCCTATCAATACTTCAATCCATAATTATTGAACGACTTCTCATATTTAATACAATTACCACTCCTATATATATATATATATATATATATCTTGTTCAAATTTTCAATCGTTAATAAAATACTTTTTATTCATCTTCAAAGTTCAAATATATATTTTTAAACTTTTAGTGGATGACACTTGATGTTAATACAGTTTTTTCAAATATTAATTAGTTAAATTTTATTTTTAGCTTTAAATTTAATCTGCCTTATTTCTGACGTACTTAGAACTGCCTGCAACAGATGGCAGCAGTACATTTTTCTAACGAGTTTTTCCTAAGCTTCAAATACATTTTTTTAAACTTGAAGTGGGTGACACTTGATGATGATACAGTTTTTTCAAAAATTAATTCATTCATTAAATTTATTTTTTAATTTTACTTTTTAAATTTAAGTTAAGTCTGTGTTATTTATGACGTAGTTAGAACTACCTGCAACAGACAGTACCAGCATGTTTTTCTAACGATTTTTTCTTGGTTTCAAATGCGTTTTTTTAATCTTACAGTGGATGACATTTAATGTTAATACATTTTTTTTTCAGATATTAACTCATTGATTAAAATCAATAAACAAAAAAATTTCCTTTGTTGACCTAAGTAGGAATTGACTTAAAAGAATGTTTTTAATACTTGTTCATATATGTTTTTATCAGTCTTGGTAAACATAACTTCCTCTATAAAATTCTTCAAAAAATACTTTTATTTTGTTACGGATTCGCTTGACTTTTTCAATTGAGATTGAATATTAACTTTGCGAAGACTGTGGGTGATAGACTTCGTAATTTCGAATTACGGTTAAATGATGAGAAGAGAGGACATATCTAAGTTGGTATCCCTTCTTCTAGCTTCTACATCATATCTATGTGAGGTATTTGATTCCCGACAGGCTTTTAGCGTAATCAGAACGCGAATACGAGACTTAATTGGTACATTATGAGCTGCGAAGTCTTATCCGTAATCTGTCAGCTAACGAGAACGCTTGAAATATATTATCTAGAAAATATAAACATAATTATTTTTCAAATAAATAAAACAGAAGCGCGTTGCTCTGGTTGCTTCATTGGGACACTTTAATAATCGTTCAATCTAAAGATAAGAAAGATATATTGTAAAACAAATTGTAATGCTTTTTAAAAATCTTGTTCATAAATCTTTTTTTTTTTGGGGGGGAGAACCTTAAAACTTTATACTAATTTTAGATTTTGAAAACATAAAAAAATATCAAATAATTGTCTTCTAAGATTTTCATGCAAATGAAAATAAAAAAAAGTATGACAAAAGACTATTAAATGTACGTTAGACATAAAATAAATTTTATCGTCTATGTATCTCCTCGCCTTCGGTTAATAAACAGTTTTTCTCATATGCCATTAAGCATTAACTACTGAAATATACTTCTTTAAATATAGATTAAAAATTCACAACCAGAATTACGTGAAAAATTTATCCTTCTTTAAAGCAATACACACACAAATAAAAGACACACAAATGAAATAAGCACAAATGAAAGGATTTGTTTTCAGTTCTTTGTTATTTTAAAAATACTTTTGAAGCAACACTGTGTGCAATGCATTTGCTTTGGAAAAAATGAGTTATACTTATAATGGACGTAGAGAATATATAATTCTATAATAAATCGTATAAATGTGTTTAAATAATGGAAAAAATATTTTACAAAGCATAACAAATAATGTCAGTCGTATGAGATATTATAAATTACAATGGATTTAACTGATAATAATACATGATTTTATAGTGCACACGAGCATCTCCAATTTTCATAAATCTTAAGTAAATCTCTCGTTGTAGGATATTAAATATTTCTAATGATAAGAAACATTTTAAATAAGTATAAAGTCAAAGAAATGTTACTTACAGTGAAGGCTTACACATTTTAGCAGCATTTGGGGACCGTTTTTTAGGAGTTTAAATTGTAATGACTGATTTTTAGCAATAAGTATGTACCGTGCTTCCCATAATAGAAGATACTTTCATTAAATATCTAAAAGTATTTTCTCCCATTCTTCTCTTTCACTGCGTTCTAGATTCCATCAATTGTGGTAATTTGTGTTCAGAAAGAGCTCTTTTCAGCCCCTTAAAGGCATAATAGTCCATAAGTGAAAAGTCAGGGGACATAACAAAAATATGATGAAAAGGTTTATATTGTTACGAAAATTTTGGACTTTGTTCACTTCTCTGCCAAAAAAAATTGTGGTCGGGAAGATCGTTTTCAAACTAAGAGATGATACTCTTTCAATAATATTAGATGAATAGGAGGGACTTTGGGGCAAGAGAGCTTACGAAAAGTTTGGTCTCAAATTTGGCCATAAAAATACATACACCTAGAAAAGTCCAGAAGAGTTTAGAATGCGTTCACAAGAACACTTTAAAATTAGAATGTCCTGGAATGTCTTCCGAGCTTTTATAAGTTTGATGCAGGGGAAGCAATATTAAAATCAAACATTTGATAAGGACTCTGTGCTTCATTTGCCTTGTGCGAATTTTTGGTTACGGTTTAAAATAATGTGTTTATTATTTAAAGGATTTGGGATCCGTGATGTAGTAGATTAGTGCGTAAGTATTCCTGTTGTAATAAAATCTATAGTAATTACTCGAGAGCTCCAGAATAAATAAGGCTTTCCCCCTATGAAACCTACTTGTTATTTGAGTGCTTCTTTTACAGTTGAAAACCGTTTAACTTCGTAACAATGCCAACTCTTATCTTTCAAGGAATATAAGAAGCATTTTTCTGAAGTAAGATTGGGATTTTGACTTGATGCATCTTCATTCTTTAGAAGAAACGGGATTTACACTGTAAGTACTGGACCTTAAGTCTTTAGTTGATACTACGATGATTTGGACTTATGATAGTTTTTAACCTTTTTTTTATTTTGTAATTTCCTGCCGTAAGAGAAAATTGAATGCATACAGTCTCCTTGCTGAAACATTACTTGGATTTTCCTAAAAGGGTGTGGGATTATTTCCACATATATTTTTTTTTTGTGCTCAACTAACTGATTTGTAGTGATTTATGTAAACACATGCTTCACTGAAGGTCAAATTTTTTATTTTATTTTAAAATAAAATAAAAAAAATGTGCATTTCTAAAAAAGCCTATATTTTTCAGAAATGACTAGAATAATTTTTGGTATTGCTTGTCACTTATTGTTATTAACTTTGAATACGACTTTACGAAAATTAATCGTTCAAAACTTATAATTATTTGTTGTTTATGCGTATACAAAATGATTTGCATTAAAAATACTTTTTCAGAAAATTTTGACGTATTGAAGAAATATTTGTATGTGAAAACAATTTTTCAACTTTTTTATTTAATCGTTTTATGTTCTATCGTAATTCACTTCTGCACAGGAACTTTTAAGAAAATAATAAGAAAAAGTTCATATTTATATACATTTGATTCATAGGACATTTACAAAGTTCACATGTTTAGTTACTTTTTATTTTGTGATTTTCAAATATTTTCTTCCCTCTGAACGGCTTACTATTTTTAGGTAAATCCCAAGGTGTACGATTGATCTTTCTTTTCTCTCATGAGATTTCGCTAAGCATGGATAATTCGTCCACAGAATGTCCTGATATACTTCCTTCAATGTTAATCCTTTTCCTCGTCAGCCCATCTCTTTCTGTTGTTTCTGTAATACATCTAGATTAGACATATACATTAGATCTAGATTAAAGCAGAGTGTTTAACGCAAATCAGCTGGAAAATTTCAGAAAACACATTTTATTGCCTTTACTAGTGATTTTTTTTTTTTTTGCTTTCAATTACTGCAATAATCTACGATTTCTGTTTCTATTCATTGCAAAATATTTTAATTTTACGGAAAAATTATTCTCTTACACCATCATACCCTCCTTTCAATATGTATTTAAAAAAATGCCATTTCATTCACCATAAATAATATAAAAAAGCTGCAGTGTGTGTGTGTGTTTTCAAATTATATATATATATATATATATATATATATATATATATATATATATATATATATATATATATATATATATATATATATATATATATATATATGTGGGAGACAACAAGGGGTCCAAGACGTTGGTCTTTCTTCTATTTTATTTTAACATTAAACAAAAATTAATTAAAAAGGTAGTTAAGTTTTTACAGAGAAGTTTGACGATGATATTCAGAAGGTAACGCCTGCTCGCGTTCTCCTTTCTCTCTCTAATGTCCAAGAGTTTTTTCTCAAGAGTCTCTGCTTTTTTCAGTTTCAGTTCTGCTTTTACTTTGATGCGCCTGCGCGCGAAGACTGCTTGGTTTTGGCTGCATGCCACAACGGCCATTCTGACCGTACGCTGTCCGCAGCGGTATTTCCATGGAGACCAGAGGAGAATCTGAAACATACAAAAAAAAACGGAACAGACAAGGACTATACGACAAATATATAGAGATTAAACATATCATAATTTTTCTGAACTAGACAGTTTCTCCATCATGTGAAGGCATCTCTTCGACATCCGGAAGGTTCCACAGGAAAACATTGTGTTTCACCGGCATAAGAACATCTTTTTCAACAAGTTGATCTTTGGTTGAACGCATCGATATTTTCCTCTGTAGAGTTCTGGACGTCTGTTCGAAACGATTTCTCTTTTTCCTTCGTTTCCACTGCCAAGGCTCAAAGATCCTTCGGAGCAACACAAATCGTCGATAATTACTATTCATAGGTGAAGGGGTAGGAGATCGGGAGATAAATTCCACGGAACTCGTTTTCATGGCACCATTGGCTTTCTTACACAATACTATATCAGAACATTTTTCTCTTACAATACTCAATTTTAACTTAGTAATCTTAATTTTATTACATTTATAATCCTTAATTAGAGAACTCGAATCATTTCTAGAATTAAAGTTCTTAACATATGGCAAATCATAACTACAGTTTTTTATCACACTTGAAACAGAAACATTTGGAAAAGAAACACCATAATCTACACTCAAAGAGGATCCACTTTCACTCAATAAAACATCGCTCTTTGCGTGGCCTAGTTTCTCTATTTCAGAATATACACTGGGATGTATAATAAATTCTTCGGTCAAGGTCGGTGATATTGCCGTTCCAACACTTAAGCTAGGAGAGTGTTGATTAAGAGAAATATTTATGGGTTTAACTTCTACCATACGCTGTTCGCCAAAACATGAGCTTAATGTTATGATTTCTTCGGAAGGTGTTTGCACTCTAATTAGTGAGGAATTTAAAACTGGGATCTGGCAGCCTGAATCAATCAATGCTGTTACGGGCTGATTTTCCACAAAAATGTTTACGTATTGAAGATTTGCGCATTCTTCGCTATTTTGTTTTTCGCTCTCGATTTTCAAAGTATTCACGTTTATTTTATTATGGATGTGATCATTAGATTCTTTAGGTTTAAAACGCTTCTTACAGTCTCTTGCGTAATGAGATGAATCACCGCATATATAGCAATTTTTATTTTCTCTTTCGAGATATTGGGGATAGTTCTCTTTAATCTTTGGTTTAAAGTTTTGTGATCTATTTTTAAAGGGGTCTTGGGTATATCCATAAGTAATAGGAATTTCTTTATGTGATCCGCTTCTAGATGAAATATAAATATCACACTCTTTAGCTAAATCAATGGGTCTAAACCAATCTTCTGCTTCTCGAATGCCAATATGGGTTGCGGTTTCCTTATTTAAAGTTTTGAACTGTTTCTCTTCGAATTTAGCTGCAGGATTTAAACTTAATGCTTTATTTTTAACCCTTTGAAGTTCGACTTCTTTTTCTAACTGTGCTAACTGTAGTTTCATGAGCTCAATTTTCTGTTTTCCTGAAGTTACTTCTCTTTTGTTTCGCGATACCCTCTCATCTATACAGTTTTGAATTAAAGTTTTAACGAAATCTGGATCACTTTCAAATGTACTACTGTTCTCAATTTTAGTCTTTAGTTTAACTATAGTGTCAGTATTCTCCACAATACCGTCTAGCTTCTCAACAACTCTTATGAAATCCTCTTTAAGAGCGTTTTTATACATTTTATAAAAATTTGGAAAGGTCCTACCTTTTTTTTTTTTGGCTCCCTTGTTGCTCGCACGTACGATGTATCCAATGAAAACGTTGATTCCACTGATTTCACCTCTTCGCAGGTTATATCGTTGAAATTGTAGTTCCGGCCTCTACACAGGCGGATTATTCACACTGAATTAGTTCCAACCTCTACACAGGCGGGATTTTCGTCGATGGGTTTTCCAACCTCTACACAGGCGGAATATTTGTCGATGGTTCGTTGCAAAATACCTCTACACAGGTTATTTTGTTATTTGTTCCGACCTCTACTCAGGCGGAATGAAGTTGAAAAATCCAACCTCTACACAGGTTGAACGAAGTTTCCGAAAAATGGCGGAGCGTCTCCTTCACGGACGCTGTTGTTCATTGTCCAGACTTTGGTTCAAAATCGAAATTTTGTCGATCGCGGCCGAGCCCCCATAATTTGTGGGAGACAACAAGGGGTCCAAGACGTTGGTCTTTCTTCTATTTTATTTTAACATTAAACAAAAATTAATTAAAAAGGTAGTTAAGTTTTTACAGAGAAGTTTGACGATGATATTCAGAAGGTAACGCCTGCTCGCGCACCTCTCGCGTTCTCCTTTCTCTCTCTAATGTCCAAGAGTTTTTTCTCAAGAGTCTCTGCTTTTTTCAGTTTCAGTTCTGCTTTTACTTTGATGCGCCTGCGCGCGAAGACTGCTTGGTTTTGGCTGCATGCCACATATATATATATATATATATAAATTGCACCTGCTTTCTAAGACTTGAGCAAAAAACTGAAATGCAAATATTTCTATAAATATAAAATTTTCGTTTTTTTCTCTTTTGTATTTTAGTAATCTTCATAAAATTATTCTTGATGCAGAGATAAAAAAAATACCTAACATCAATGGGGGAATAAATTTCAGTCTCAATCGATATTTTATCAGCAAATTAGTTATCAGTTTGTTTTAACGGTGAAAATATTAATATTAATCTGATTTCAGTTAAAGTTGTGAAAAAATTAAAACCATCTAATTTTAAAATTTATGTGATATAATTGACCTATTGTCACAAAATTTCAAAACATAATTTTCAAAATTGCTCACACTTTTTAAAACCTCTGTACATGAATATAGTACCATAAAAATTACATTGTTTATATATTATCGATAACACTCGACGTTTCTCGGAATCTTCCTCACATGATGCTATATATGATAACAGAAGGACCACAAAGGATTCATTTAATTGAGAGTATGTGAGCATCATTATACAGCCATGTACTTACATTTGTCCATTGATAGTTAATCAATAGTTTAATCAATTGTATGATTTTTTGTCGAACCCATTTGGTCGGTTCACCCATTCCCGCCAACATCAAAAAATACTAACATGGCTCTCAAACAAATGTCGAGTAATCCAGTGATTTGATTATTCCAATTGCATCCTGCTATTCTCTCTCAGATGTTGACATTTGATTATACCGTTCACTAATACATGAGCATGGTTTTTGAGCATGTGAGTAGAAGAAACCTTATTTGTAAGGCAAATATATGTTAACATTCGAATGTTCTTTTGTACTCGAATTGGTTTCTCCGTTGTAATGCACTGGAGCTCCAGATAACCAATCATTGGCTACCAGTAGAGAATGATTTACATGAGTGTTATTGGTCACCAAAAGTGAATCTTTTGCATATCAGCCAATGATCCCGTTCCCACCAACGGCATAGTTCTCAACCAAATGTAAAGTAATCAAGTGATTTGCATCCTGCTATTTCCTCTCAAATGCTATTTGATTATACCGTTCAGAAATACATAAGTGGTATTAGAGTATATGGGTAGAAGAAACCTTATTTGCAAGGCAACTATACCTTAGAATGCGAGTGTTCTTTTGTACTTCAACGGATTCCCCACTGCAATGCACTGGAGCTCTAGATAATCAATCTTAGACTACCAAATGTGAATCATTTGCCTTGAATTTATGGGTCACCAAAAGTTATTTTTCTGGATATTAGCCATTGGTCACCAGAAGGAAATCATTTGTTTATTAATTATTGACTATCAAAAGTCAATTATTTTCATATTCTAACACAAAGATTTGCATATGCAATTTGGTCTCATTCGAATGAAATCTTGATATGTCACTTTTTGTCTAACAGGGTGTACACAAACATGAAAATAGTGCAGTTTTTTAATAGAGCTATTGTGAGAGAATGCGAATAACTGCAGATTAATTCTTAGAATGTGCAGATTAAAACTTTAAAAAAGAAATTTGAAATCCCCATTTTAAGAGGACTCGGTACCCTTTGAGCAAATTCCTTTATTTACGTATTTAAAAATTATATTTTAGCATTTTATACATTGCTTCTATTCAAGAAAATGATACCAGATGAAAGTTTTCATATATTATTCACACAATTTTAAAAATTTAAATTTTTTGAAGAAAATTGGGAAACATTTAAAATCCTACTCCTTTTGTAAAAATTAATTTTTTGACCTGAAATTTTTTTATAATATTCTTATCGATGTTCTAAGCAACTTTAGGGATCGATTTTAGAATAAATTCATTCGTTTTTGAGAAAAAAAATAAAATGTTGATATACAGGCTAAAAATCAACGAAAAAGCCAACATGTCTTACATTTTATTTTTTTTTAAGAAAAAGCATTCAGTTAATAGCAAAACGGATCCCTAATTTTATTACATGCTTTATTTTTAACACACAGGAAAAAAAATGGAAGTGATTGGTAAATAATTGTCGAAGGAGTAGCATTTTGAATGCACTAAGGTTTCGAAAAACACAAACTGAGAAAAACCACTTTAAAGTTTATAATTCTGAAAAAATAATTATTATAAGCTTAATTAAACTTCAAATACCACTTTAAGATATTAGTTATACGTTTTTCATTAAAATAATTGCATTTTCATATTTTTTCAACCCTCATATTTTTATAAATGATCAACTTTTAGAGAGTACTAATTGCGCAAGAAAATTCAAGAAAAACGTTAAAAAAAATTTTTTTCTGTCACGACAGAAATTTTAGCTGTTTTTTTTTTCTTATAATATTAAATTATTACATTTGTATGAAAAATATATCAGGAATAAGAACTAAAATTATAAAATTTTTAATATAAAATGCCTTAATTTAAAAATTTTACATGCACACATTTCACAAAGAAAAAAAAATTATTGTATGCATTGCCTCGGAAATATTCTGCTTTATATATTGCACATTCTTTTTTCAATGTTATTATTTCTCTTTATATATTAGATTTTTTTTATCAAAACGCTTTTTTTTTCTAAAAGGGGGTGTGGCTGAATCGCCTAATTTGTTTTCAAATGAAGTTTTATTCAACTTCTAACTTTCCGACATGCACAAGTGATATATCAATCGAAAGATAATAATGCAAAGAATAAGATTAAATGAAAATAAAAAAACGATAGGTTTGTGATTTTAGGGGTACCAAGTCCCCTTAAGTAGATGGAATTAATTAGCAATTAATCTACAGTTATTCGGATTCTTTCACAATAGCTCTTCCAAAAGTGTTTCTCTAATAATTTATTACTCCTGTTTATATATAATTCCCGAAAATAAAGTTCTCGTAATTTTTCCTCTTTTATAGCTAAGTGCAAAGGTCTTAAATTATTAGCTTTATCTTTAGTTTACTCTTCCGATGGAACCTTTTTAGTTTCCATTTTTCTGTTTGTCAGAAAGAGCAAAATCTCACACATGGACCTCCACTTCATCTTTTTCTGCTTGTCTCACTCATGTATAGAGACAGTGCTTCATTTCTCATCCGATTTTGCCGAGTTGTTGCTTCTTGACTTTTCTCCAAGCTCGTCCAATCAGAGCAGCTAGTGCCTCTTTCCTCTCGTTTTTGGAACTCTTTTCTATTCAGAAAACTAAGCTTTCCTGGTTCTAATTTTGTTTCTCTCGACAACTTGTTTTTCTTTAATTCTTATAAAACTTAACTATATTTGTGTAAATTTTAACTTATGATGAGGAGGCACAAAGTTCCTTTACTCTGGGAAATCTGAAAGTTTCTTTCTCCTTGAGATCTACATAAAATAAAATATTATATTTATTTTATCTCTAGATGGTACATTTCAACTGATTCACGTGCTGTACAGTTAGTTAATAAAGTATCAAAATCATAGGTAAGTTTATAAGTGTACCTTTGGTGAGAAGTGACAATTTCTGTAAAATTATTTAATTCTAAAAAAATGACTTTTTTTAAGACTCAGTAGAAAAATGAATGTTGGTTGTTTTCTTTTGTGTTGATATTAATAAAATTACACTAAAAATGTTATCAAAGTTATCGATGAAATTTATTTTATTTTACGGGTGTATTTATTCATTTTTATATTATCATTGAAAAAAAATTCGAGCTCTCTACTATCTTAAAATGTCTTTAACTTGTAGAGTGTGTAAGTAAATAGAATAATCTCATCCAAAAGTTACCAGGAAAATGATTTATTTGACATTATTTTGAACTTTCATATCGTGGAGACGTTATTAAGTTTAATAAACCATTTTCATCTTATTGCATCTTTCAAAGGCAAAGGTGGATAACTGAATAGTTTCTCCTTTATAAAAAGTTACTATTTTTTAATTATCTCTTACTATGTGTACCAAAATTGGTAGTCTCTCAGTCTTTTAATAATTATCTTTATACAAGTTTTTGTATTTTATACGCCGCATTGAAAAATGACGTAGTTTTATAGATCGAGCTTTTAACCTTGTTTAAATGCTTTTTGTGTTAGCTATATGAATACCCAACTTCACATGAATATTTGCAAAGATTAATTTTTTTGTAATTGTAGTTAAACTAGCTGGAAATATAAAGATAATATGTGTTACATTACATACATGCATATTATATGATAAAACTGCTTTATAAATATGTGTGTGACTAATAATTACGAAAATATTTATAAAAAATATCGTTTAACTTTTATAATTATTTACTAGAAAAATCACTCAAGTCTATGAATGTTTTAATGTTAAAAATTCTGTAAATGTAAAAGAATCAAAACAAAATGCATCTCGTGAAGTTTGATTATGACTTT
Organism: Trichonephila clavipes; assembly: GCA_019973935.1. Taxonomy (NCBI): domain Eukaryota; kingdom Metazoa; phylum Arthropoda; class Arachnida; order Araneae; family Nephilidae; genus Trichonephila; species Trichonephila clavipes. The sequence goes on from BMAU01021435.1 coordinate 1,881,504, forward strand.
TTCGAACAAATCAATAAGCTTACTTTAAAATTATTGTAATGCGGAACTGTATAATTACATTTACTGCAAGCCATTAATCATCCAGTCACATTTTTTTTCATATTAATTCGAATAAAATGAAGCATAGCAAATTTTGTACCAATACTGCTGACAAAATTTCATAATTGCTTGAGAAGATTGCCATAATATGCAGATGTAATTCAAACGTTTAACTTTTTTTTCATTTGTTTAATCAATTTATTCCCAGAAAACACATGGGCGTTGACTTTTAAATAAATTGGATTTGCTTAAGTAAACGAACACAATCTACTCTCGACAGTGATAAAATGAACTTGCTGCATTTAACTGGAACTAATTTAGGTGTTATCAGACGAGAATGACTTCCTCTGATATTGGTTTCGTGGAAGCTAAGGAAGTAATAAAACGTCACACTATCATTTTAATGAACCACACTCATTTAATTCTGTCCCTTTAATTTAGCGTTCCTTTTCCATTTGATTAAATTGATTTAAACTGACATTGTTTATAAAATAAAGTTAATTAAATTCGAAAGTTAAGAAGGTTAACTTTACGTACGCATATAATTGTAAACAATTCCATATGTAAGTTCTATTACATATATTATTTAACCCCTTAAATGGTTTACCCGTACACAGTATGGGCAACCAAAAACTGACCATAAATGTTTTGCTGATGCGCTGTACGGGCACTGATATTTTCTTCTTTCTATCTTTAATTTACATAGAATTTTAATTCTTATTGTGAGGTTATCAGTGCTAGTGTTTTGAGGCGATGCAGAGGGCTGCGGTAGCCCAGTGGTCAAGGTCGGATCAAGGCAGGCATGTCATGAGTTTGAACCCAGTACCAGTAAAGACCCGCCGTGTATGGCAGCGATGCACGTTAAATCTGTCGAGAGCTGAAACGTCCTCCTAATGGTGTGATGTGGTACTAAGAAGAGGGGGATGCCAGCTTAGGTGTCGTCCTCGTCACTTACCATGGTTAAAAAATTACGTGGTCCGTCGCAAAAAGCCCTCGTGTAGCTGAACAGTGTGACGTTAATATTCATTCATTCATTCATTCAGAAGATTCAGTTTGCCCATGATACTAAAATACTTCTCATCCAGGGTTTTCATTGAAGACAAGAATTTAGATTCTTGTAAATATACGATAAAGAACCGAGAATGTGTATTTGGTTGCTTAAGATATCCGACTACCCTAAAACCATGATTTTTTTCAAAAATTGGCAAATTTTTTTATGACTTTATTTTATAGACCATTTTATTAACTTATAATAACAATACCAAATACTTTATTTTCCCTCCACTAGAACAAGAACTACAAGCATTTTAGTAAAAGCAAATGCCATAACTTTACACAAGATGTCAAACTTTAAAATGCGTTTTACTCGAAATGTGTTTTTTTCGAAAAACTCAAACGGGGACCGCGATTGCTCAAAAAGTTTCGAAAATAATTAGCTGAAATTTTTTGCTTATGTTCTGCATAACAGTAGAAGTGTTTTGATCTTCAGATTTATCAATCACTGTTTTATTTCAAAATTTGCAGTTCTTTATGTGAATATAGTCAATGTTTTTTTAAGCAATTTCGTATAATGACTTAGATAAAATGCTCTAGTTTTTGTAAAAGTTAAAATATTTCTTATCGTGAAGATCACTTCAAACAGGAATAATAAAGTAACACATCAAAATTGAAAAATTGAGAATTTGTTCATAAAATCTTTGAAGAGAGCGGGCCCCGTTTATGTAATTTTTCGTACATTTTTACTAGTTTTTTCCCATTTTAATAATAATAATATTTTTTTCTTTTACCAATTTTAGGATTTTTTCCTTAAAATATACTAAATAAATATAAAAATCACAAAAAGATCTCCATATCTCCTTTTTTTCAAAAAAAAGTTGTCGCAAGCAGTCGGATACCTTAAGAACACATGAAAACAGAAAGATAATACAAAAAAATTATATTATCTCTGTCCCCATTGTAATGTAAAACTTAGTATTATACCACGCTTCAAATTGTGAGTGCATATATATATATATATATATATATATATATTTAAATATTTATAAATCAATCACAACCTCACAATCAATTAAAAATTGAAATTATATGAATCTTATAATACTAAATCCCATTTCAAATATCCATGTCCAATATAGAAGATAAATTTCCAACGATTTCAAACAAAATTAAAGAATTATAAAATAAAAATTTATAAAATATCCAAGTGCAACCTCGGACTTAGGACCGATAAGTGGGGTTAAACTAGTTTGATGGCACCAACCTTCTCCCTATTGCAACTTTGTAAGTTATATATATATATAATCGGGAAATATCCAATTCTCAAAAATTTTAAAAATTAAAATTAAACCATTAAATTTGAAAATTTAAACTATTCACCATCGCATTCGGAAAGATATTTTAACATTAAAGTGTTAAAATTCCAAAACAATTAAGTGCACAATATCAGTGAGCCATGGAACACCAAAGATGATGCACCCATCTTTAAAATTTCTGTATGGGAGGAAAAAATATCTAAAATCCGAAAGTTCAAATTAAAAACCCAGTATATTCACAAATGAATAGCGTAAATCATTAAAAACTCACCAAAGAGCATCCTATCAATAATTCAATTCACAATATTTGAACGATTTCTCATATTTCCTACAGCAATTACTACTCCTATATTGCCCAAAACTCCCACCAATGCCATGTCATTCCAAATGATTCCTAATCTCACATTAGAGTTTAACTATTTGGCATTAGATACAACTCAGATTGCATGCAAAAAAGTTGCTTGATTGGTCATAAATAATTTTAAAGTGTAGTCGTGTAAATAATGGTCTATATGTGTATTAAAATAAAAAAGTGAAAAAGTTCTAAAACCTACAATGCCAAAGAAGAAAGAAATTGGAGTTCACGACACAACACATTTAGATACAAACAAAGTCTTTGGGCTAAACTGGAGACTTATTATGATTTCTAAAGCTGTCGCTGAATTAGGCCAGCGATTTAGGGTTAAGCAATGCTTTGTGGATCCACCTTCCGCGTACAGCAGAAATTTTCGACATAATAGAAAAAAGAAGAAATAGAGCTCTGTTGAAAAGTTAAGCCTATTTCTAACACGTGGATGATAAACCTGACAATATAGTAAAATGAAATTGTGAAAAGAGAACAATAATGAATCTCTCAAGGAGAGGAACAATAATATATATATGCACAGTCATTTGAATCCGAGGTACGAACATGAAATTTTTTTGTAAATCCGAGAAAAATTATTTTATGATCGTTGAAACATTCTTCATAGCATGGAGTACTTATAAAACGCAAACATTAAAGGGTTTTTTTGTGTTCCACAATTGTAAAATAAAATAATAAACTTTAAAATTAAAAATTACAAAATATAAAATTCTTCTATTTTAGTATTTTGTTAAGTATTATGTATTGTTATATGCAATAAAAATGTTTCTTTTTTTAGAACAATTTGGCCAAAAACATTGAACGTTTAAGGCAATTTTTCTCAAACTGTGGGGCGCGCCCCCTGGGGGCGCGATGCCCTTGTGAGGGGGGCGCGAGCATATTGAAAATATAAAAGGCTTAAAAAATTATTTTTTGGAATGAAGTAAAACAAAATGCTTTCTGACAAAGTAAAAAATGTACATTTACACTGATATAATTTATATATATCATCTGGTTTTCCACTTTCAAACTTTCATTAGCTATCTTTGATCCTAAAACCAAATAAAAAAGATATTTTATTTGCTTTCCTGTAATCCCACGATGAGAGATATATTTTTATTACGTTCCTTTTAACCCTTAGAATACTACTTTTGATTATCATCTCTTTGACCTTCAAGCTTACTGGCATGTTTAACTCCGTCTCTTTTTCTTTTAGGAAAGCTGTAAATAATATTTTTCTGTTGCTTTTTTCCCCATGTAAATGAGTTTTATGATATATGGATTTTTGAAGGAGTATTTGGCCAAGATGTATTTTTTTAGTTGTATGAGATGTATTTTATGAGTTTTAAACTATTTTTTTTAGAAGTGACATCGATGTTTTTGTATCGAATTCACTTTTTACATGGGAGCAGTCGTATGAGGCGTTGAATCACTCCGAATTCTGGTAAAACTGTTAATTCGTTAACAGTGACCTTGACAGTATCCTCCGATTAGACAGTCTTAATGGAAACTCAAATGAATTTGTCACATGTATGCCTCTTTTTTTGAGAGTGGCAAACGATTTTTTTTACAATCAAGGTACTTGTTTTGATCGAGTTCCCTGCACGACCACTTTTGTTCAAAAATATTTTCTATGAATATGCTATACTTTCCCCTATGATTAATTTTGTGGTTTTGATAGCTGTGTTGTACGACTTATTATGGTTTATAAATGTAAATGAGCAGAATATAAAAAAATGGGCATTTGTGATCTCTTTATTGAAGGAAGATGAAACTGATCAAGCAATTGAAGAACCTGATGAAATAATGCATAGTAATCGTGATAGCGAAAGTAAATATGAGAAAAGCGATAGACATGAAACGTTTGAGTTGAATTGAAATTTTCAAATGCTGCCTAAAGAACTCTATCAAAAAAACTATGAAGCGATAAATATAGCACTTCTCCTTGTCAAAAAAAGACGTAAGGAAGAAAAAGTTCAAAATGCTTATTTGTAGATCATCAAACGACAGCAAAACGTGAACAAAATATGACAGTTTTACTGGAAAATAACGTTTCTGTATTAGCGAAAAGTGTCTGTGATTTATGTCCTTTATTAAGGACACGCACATTTGGAACATTTTCTTTAGTTTTATTGGATTTTTTCTCAAATCATCAAAGAAAAATTAAAAAGTCCTTGAAAGTAGGTAAGTATATTTTCTCTTAATTAAATTATTCACTGGAATTGTGATTTTTATCCTGAATAGTAAAAGTAATTATAAAACAAGTTATAGTTTAAAAACAAACTAAAAAACACGCTTTTATAGTGAATCGAACTAAAAAGTAAAACAAAAAAATAAAAATATATATATTTAAAAGTAACACAGATACAAAATTTAATACTCATCTTGTTAATTTGTACGGTTTATAATTATGATCATATTGTAGCTTTAGCGCCAAAAAATGTATTATCGCATTCAATGCATTATTATTTTTAGGGGGGCGCGATAAAAATTATGATTGAAAATTGGGTCGCCAGTAGTTAAAGTTTGAGAACCACTGGTTTAAGGGGTTACTAAGAATCCGAGCTCATTCCTATAGAATATATCACTGTTAACACATATATTTGCATGCGTTAAATATGAAAATGTTCATGGGGTTCTAAAAGTTTTTCGAACGACTTTCTTGCTATGTCTTCCAAAATATTTTCTTATCTAACATTTCAGTCCTCAGATGTAGAGTTTAAATCATTTAATACAGTTCGAAATATTTTCAACAAAAATATATTTTTTGTAAAAAAATGCTTAAGAAAAAAGTCGTTTGACGTTTCTTATGATGGAATATAAATGCTGCCTTATTTTTGTGTAACAAGTTGATGGAAGATTTGATAAACGTCACATTTTGAGACAATAAATAAAATAAGAACAGTGGTAAAGGCTATTCATGATTTTAAATCTGTGACGTAATTCCCTCTTAATTTCGAGAAAATAATTATCCAAAGTTACTTCACTTACCCACACATATACACTCACTTCCAAAAGTTATGCACGGACAGGAAAATGCTAATTTCAGGTAACCAATCAGAATTGAAGAGGATGCAATTCGCTGCAGAGGTAGATGGAAGTATGCAAAATGTTAGGTAACAGCCAATCGTGCTTTCATGTCAAAAAATATGCAAAAAAGGCAGTCTTATAACACAAGCCAGCTTTATGAAGGGTTACAAAAGTTGATTGTAAGTGCTGATAGAAGGTGTTTAAAACTTTCGTACAAATTATTTTCAAGACATACGTGTTTCTATGACTTCCAGAAAACGAATGGAAGATTCTGAGCGTTGGCGTGATGTGGGGCGCATTGAATCAGGACAGTCGATCCCAGATGTTGCTGTTTTCTTCGGCGTTCATCATTCTGTAATTGCACGTTTATGAAAACAATTCCAAACCACACAGACAGTTGTCCGAAGGCCCGTTGGCGGTGCACCAAGGGTTACAACCCCCGCGGAATATCCATATATTGATATTGTAGCCAAGCGGAATCGCAGAGAGACCTCCACGCGTGTGACATTTATGGTTACAGCGTCCTTTGATAAGGCTATATCTGCAGCTACTGTACGCCGAAGATTACATATGAATGAACTGTATGCCCGGGTACCTCGAGTTTGTTTTACTCAATTCGTCCAATTAAGAGAGGCACGAGGTGCCGGGAACATGGCAATTGGACTGTGCCTGACTGGGGCAATGCCATGTTTACTGATGAATCAAGATTTTCTCTGCAGCCAGATGACAAGCGTATCAGGATATGGAGTAAACAAGGAACACGCAATCAGCCCCAAAAAATCACCGATCATCACGCATTCCAAGGCGGAAGCATTATGGCATGGGCAGGGATTTCAATAGGATACCACACCAACGTGCACATCTTTAAAAGGGGTTCTGTGACGGCTGTCCGGTATCGAGATATCCTAGAGCCCATTGTGAGATTGTGCGCTGCAGCAGTTGGCCCTACTTTTGTTTTAATGGACGATAACGCACGTCCCCATAGAGGTGACATCGTCGATGGCTACATGGAGAGTAAAAGGATTGTGCGTATGGCATTGCCAGCATATTTGCCCGACCTTAATCCCATTGAAAATCTTTGGGATACTCTCGACCGTGCTGTATCTTCACGTTTCTCACCTCCAGTCACTCTTATTGAGCCGGAAACTGCTCTACAAGAAGAATGGCGATTGCTTAACCCTCTGGGTGGTTAGCTTCCTCCTGAAAAGTTATTCCGAAAGCGTTTACTGTTATTTTGCCGTTCGCTTTAAAAATGCAACAGTCTTCTTTCCTTTCCCCCTTTTAAAACTTGGGAGGTCGAACGGGGACAATTTTATGACTTAGTTCGGTCCTTTTGGCAAGTAAGAACCAAGAGATCAATCGTTTACAGATAGCTGTTAAGTTGCCTTGGGCAATCTTGTATGTCGGTCGTTTCCCTTATATGTTCAGTCACAGTAAAATTAAAACAAAATTATGGGTAAAAAAAGGAAAAAATGAAATAAATAGTGTGTTAGAAGTTGAAAAAAAATTATATTTTCTTTAAACAAAATTTATTTTTCTGTCATTTTTTAAAAATTAAAAAAATATATATTTTTTGGTATTGCGATTTGAACCAGAAAAAAGCATCCTGTATTCATTTTTGAATATGAGAAGTAAGAAAACGCGCTCACTTTCCTGTTTTTTAAAAAAGTAATGAGGTAAAAAGAGCAAAGGCCCTATCTCTTTTTTTAAACAATAAGACAATAAATGGTGCATACGGTGATATACATACGATGATTATATTTATGAAATAAAACCGATCTTTCTCTATTGAATTATATTTTTAATTTAAAATAATGTAAAAAAGGATTTCAATACTTTTAATTTATTTTAATAAAATCATATAAATGATATTTTTATGTTAACTGAATATTTTTCGGAAAAAATCTAAATTTTCATTCTAGTGTTTTCCTTTTCGAACTTCTTGTATTAAATAAAAACTTCTTTTCAACATCGGCATTTGCGATGGACATAACACACATTCAGTCAATAATTTTTAATTTTAATGGGGGATATACTTCTTCAAATGCGTATGATAGTACTTCTAACCCTTTTCTACTCAAGTTTAATTTCTTATCTTTCTGTTTCTTTTATTACAAGGAAAAATGTCACACATCGATAACTACATTTTCACACAATTCAGTCATTACAAATTCTTTTGTGAGAAAAGTTCTCCCTAATTAATTTTGTCTTTCAAAACAGTACACTTAAAACAATTTTGTTCAGTAAAGTTAACCGACAGTTCCACAATGTATTCATACCAAATTTTAAAAACAATTTTAACATTTTGAAATATATCCTGTGTTAAATTTTTTGAGTCTACACAAATATTTCCTGCCGTATGGAAGACGATGTGGTGTGTGGTTTTGAAAGAATGTTTTCGTACGTGTAGACTATTTTTAAAAATTTAAATATCACTAAAGCTGATCATATAACTGCAAATGAGCCTTATTTTAATGTGTGCTGGTATCAAAATAAAACACTTTGTAAGATTAAACAGCCTATGGAATTCTACTCAATATCAAACTATTCGCAAAATGGCGTACAACTTCTATTCAAATTGTAAAGAAACTGAAATATAAATATATCTTACTGCAGTCAAAAATATTCATAATATGTAAATATCCTATTCCTCCACTTATTTCAGTACATTTTAAAAACTGTAGCTGAATGCAATTTTTTATATTTATAAACGAGGCATAAAAGCTCACACAGTCGTAATAATGTCTTTATCATTTTTAAATATACTACTATAAAACGTATATGGATTGTAAGATCAGTTCTAAAATCCTAAAAGCTTTTAGGAGGAGCAAAAAACATGTAATTTTGGATTGATCAAAATTTTAATATAATACACAAATATACACGTTATTAAGCAAATACATTTGAAAAATCAAACTTCCTTCTGAAATAAACATAATTGAAAGAAAAATGTTTAATTGCAAATGAGTGGAAATACATGTTTATCTTAGGAGAATCCCCAAAGTGAGGCAATCCTCAAACTTAAAACTCAAACTCAGTGGCACAACAAACCATGAGGGTCAGGATCTACTATGCCCATCCCAATATACGTGACCATTGGGCGCTTAGGTGCATGAACAGATGTCTCGATTTGGTGGTCTGTCTGAAGAGAAACCTTCAATGTTTAAGACCCCAAGCAAGCTTGGTACTCATTTATCGACCCAATGTTGCGGGGATGAAAGGCAGAGTCGAACTTGCCCAGCCCGTTAAGAGAACCCCAGACCTGTGGTGTGGAAGCACGATACACTACCACTCGACCCTATTCGGTGAAAAATAAAACTTAATGTTAGAATCTTATATAATTCCCTAATGAATGAGGGAGTCCAAACTTTTTTTTCATGTTAACTGTTTAGACGGAAATGGTTAATTATGAACATTTCACAAGTTGCATAAATTAAAATTAACCATTATAGTTTACATAAATTTAAGCCAATTCTACAATTCGTTGTTGTAAAAATGTATAAAATTACAAGACTTATTTTTGCATTTGTAATTTATATATATATTTTTTTCCTGAGAACTTTAAAAGCTAGAGAGGCATCCATCAAAACCGCGGTTCCCTCTCTGTTTTTCCAGATCGCCCCTGACTAAGCCGGCTCTGCCATAGTAAGTGAAAATGCCATATTTTGTTTGTAAAGATCATTTTATAGCAGACTGAATTTTTCATTTATTTTAGATGGTCGTTTTATATTTTCTACATCAATATCTTAATGTCTGAATTTAAAATTACATACAATTCTTGACATTCGCATCAATGATCATTATAATTTTTATTAGTATATGAATGTGTCATCAAACGATTACATGACTCTTATTAACATATTATTTTAACCATTTAATTAATATTAAGTATAACATAACGCACACAAAATTTTCTGAACTTTAAAATAAATATTTCGAAAACTACTTCAGATATACTCACAATTTTTCATTCCTTTTCTTTAGCTTCTCAGTTTTGCTTCTATGTAAAACTTTATTGTATATTCGTCAATTTTTTTAGTATATTTTTTGTTCTCAGCATGCAGTTTTCAACTGCATTGTATGAAATCTTCGAAATATATTTAAATATACCAAGGAAGCTATATAATAAAATTTGAAATTTATATTATACTCAAAGAATTGCTAGAACTTATGGTAAATAATTTTTAACTGCGCGATACATTTTTTTTTCGAAATTTCAAATGGAATTCCTAACATAAAATTTCTAGCTTTATACGGTCGAAATTTCAAAAAATATCCATATTTTAATTTCTTATTCAGTTAGCCTTTAAAAAAAGATAAATGTTGAGGTATTTTGCATAAATAAATATTTTTGAATAATAATTAGAATGTTTTTGAATAGCTCGAATTTAAAATTGATTTTTATGTTTATTTATATGCATAAATGTCTACTGTAAATGTTTCCGTATATTTTTGATTACCATTTATTCAAACGTTCAAGTTATAAAAAAATGTGGGAAAATCTTCATTCATGTTGTCTTTGATGTAAACGTAAGTTCAAGAACTTAAAATTCAAATATAATTCGGTGTAATTTAACAATATATAACTAGGCACACACACACACTGTACGTGAACTTCCCTGAACACTTCGGCTTTGAAATCTAAAAAAAAAAACTTGTAGATCTTAATTAGTTTTTTTTTCGTTATTATTTTTATCAAAGTGTAAGAAAATGTTTCAAATTATTTGACGAAGTTTAAATTTATTCATTTTTAGTGGTTGGAAAGTTGAAAAGGTTTCAAATTTTAAAGTTTCTGGTGTTTTATTAATTTTTTTGGAATCTTATAATGAAATAATCATGTTTCAAAAACTGAAAGCATTGATTAAGATAAGAAAAATGAAGCGAAAGAATATACTTAAAAAAAGATAATTTGTTTAACTATATAAAATAGCAGATTGCCCTGACACTCCCCAACTTGTTACAGTTTCAAATTAATATGAAACCAAAAGGGAATTGTAACTTATTTTACTTATGCGTTGGGACTTTTCAAAACTTTTAATATACAAGGTAACAAACAAACACTTCCTGGGGTCTAAAGAAATTTCCCCCCGATTTTTTACGATTGTTCCAGGTTCAAAACACGGGGTTCCCTGCGAGCCATAAAACTTCCTATTAGTGTCCTGCTGTGTTGCTTCCACCATTCCTAATTATCTTTCAAGATGTTAAACCTTTAAAAGGGGGAAAGGATTTCAGAAAAGTACGGCTCAACCGCTTTTGAAAATGTTACTTGAAGGCAAAAAAAACCCGTGCAGTGCATTTTCGAAGCATCTTTACAATGACGGAATTTTTGCGTGCTAACCACTTGGAGGGTTAATTCTGCAGCGGTTGACCACCTAATTAAAAGCATGGTCGGAAGGTGTAAACTTTGTATACAGATGAGGGGGGATCACATACCCTTTTTAATGTCCTTTTTTTCATTTTATGCAGTTTATTTTCACTTTATGCATAATTCTGTTTAAGTCTCCAGTGTGACAAATTATATCCAGTATTATTCTGATAACTTACAAAAAGTTATTATTGTTTTCATTTCTGTATATAATTATTGATTTTGTTTTATGTACAAATATATATGCTACTTTACTGCCAAATTTTGTGTCAATCGAAGCAGTATTTGTTGATTTTTTTGCATTTTACATCTTCGTGCTTAACTTTCGGAAGTGAGTGTATATATTCATAATGCGTGAAACACTTGTTAAATGAAACAATTTCTCCCATATAAATAAACATAAAATACAATAATGCGTCCCATTCCAAAACAACTACTAAAAAACAAATGTGAATTTCTACCTTTTAACAATTATCAATATAATTGGACAAATTTGATATCATTTGTAATCTAAAATTACATTTTCCTTTATGTATTTGATTTTGCACTTTTTACATTTGATTGCACTTTTCTGAAGTTTGTTCTCACAATTTCTTCTTCAAATATAAAAATATAATAAGAATGTTTTAATATTTTGAATCATTTTCTAAAACGATGAAATTAGTAACGTCTATACATTCATATACCTATTTAGACTAATAATAGCAAATCAGTATTCATCACAAGCTTACACTATACAAGCATTTTTATTTTACGCAGCAATTTTGCAAATAATAAAAATAATAAAGGTGAGTTATAAAGGCATTACATGCCAAAACTTTGACATTAGAGAGTACTTTTGTTATGAACAGGTCATAAATAAAGTAATACTAACTGACGAAAGGTGCTACTGAATTTGGCGGGCAATGTAACCTCAAAAATCCCAAGAATGCGACTTTTTTAAGTACTACAGCAGCTGCAGCCAATAGCATTTACTATCAACAAAAGTATTCTAGCGATGCAATAACAGTAGAAAGCTGATATTATCTTCTAGGGATCACGTACGTGAAGTGCATAGCTAACACTAATTGGTTCCAAGCAAAGAACAATTGTTGCTACAGGCGGATGCTATATTAGACCCTACTATTTCCAAGCAAACATTATTCGTAGATATAAAAGAATTCAATTGCATATATATATATATCAGCAATGTTAGCAACACAAGAGCCAAATCGCATCGGTTCTACATTCTGGATGATTTATGATGTATAATAAGATAGATAAAACAACACCATTGTATTTCAATGATTCACGTTCTCGCAAGACTAGAAGAACCGGGGAGTGAATCTCATCTTGACTCAGTCTATAAGTTCGAACAACTCGGGAGTGGCAATACCAGGTTTTGGAACATTGTAAGTTCTTTATCAAGTTTAATTTCGTAAAATTTTGTCAGACATTCAATTTAAAATTATTGATTACGTTTTTGAAAATATGTGGAAACATTATTTCTAAATTTAATAATTGTTAGATCATTTTAGGAAACAAGAAATATTTTGAATTAATTTACATTTTACTAGAATTACAACTTTTGATACTTAACCTGTACTAATATAATGTCCTTTTACGCAAAATTCTTTGATTTTTTTTTTAGAAAAGAAGAAAAATGTAAATTAATTTTTTGATATTAAGAAACATGAAGTTTGAACGTTTAAATTAATTAAGGTTTCAAATGTTTCAGGGCTTGTTAAGGTAACTGGAACGTCACCGACAAGGAAAAATCAACTTTTTTTACACCAACTTTAAATGGTTCTCACTTAAATTAAAAGCATTGGAAGTAATATTTTTACAATGAATCGTATATTATTCATGTACCTGTTAATTGTTTTATAAACTCCGTTTTAAGACATTAATGCACTGACGGAAAAAAAATTCTAACACCAAGAAAGACTTGTGTTAAATAAATGAAATTTGGTAAACATGCTTATACATCTGAACGATGACATCGATTCAAATTTCGCGCTTAAGTGTGGCGCTGGTAGCGCTCTCAGAACTTGCACAAATTAGGGTTGTCTTAAATGCGTGCTGTAAAGTTCGTGAGCGTTATTTGTTTCTGAATTTTGACGTATTGATTTGGTGTTAGCCAAGAATGTCTTTAAGAAGACGAAGAAGCCGTTATCAGCAACCAGTGAGTTTGAACGAGGTCGTGTAATAGGGTTGCGAGGTGTATTTTCTTTCCGCGATATTGCAAAAAGATTTGGCAAAAATGCATGCTCTGCGCATGATTGTTGGGAGTAGTGGGCAAGGGGTGGTACTGCCTCAAGAAGACCAGGTTCCGGGCTGCCAAGTGACACTACTGAGATGGATTGAATGATTGATTGAATATTAACGTCACACTGTTCAGCTGCACGAGGCTACTTTTGGTGACCGACGTCGTAACTTTGAACCATAGTCAAGTGACGTGGATGACACCTGAGCTGTCACCCCCTCTTCTAACTACCACACCACACCAACGGGAGGACGTTTCAGCTCTCGACAGATTTAGCTTGCATCGCTGCCCTACACGGAGGGACTTTAGTGGTACTGGGATGGAACTCATGACTTGCCTGCCATGATCTGATACCTTGACCACTGGGCTACCACAACCCCACTACTGAGATGGAAGACCGCCGTATTCGGCATACGGCTGTGGTACATCGTACTGCGTCTGAGGCAGAAATTCCAGATGCAGCTGGTACCACAAAGACACAATGAAGTGTTAGAAATTGGCTTCTTCAAGGACAGCTCCGATCGAGGTGCCCTGTAGCGTGTATTCCACTGACTCCTGTTTGGGTTGCCTGTGGTGTCAAGCTCAAGTTCATTGGGGTACGAAGTGGACATATGTTCTATTTTCTGATGAAAGTTGGTTCTGCCTTGGTGATAGTGAGAGTGGTGTGTTGGTCAGAAGGAGGCCAGGGGAATGCCTGCAACCAAACTGTATGCGGCCTAGACACATTGAAGCTACACCTAAAGTCATGGTCTAGGGAGCAATTTCCTATGACAGCAGAAGTACTCTCGTGGTTATTCCAAACACACTGACTGCAAATTTGTACGTCAATCTGGTAAATCAACCTAAATACTGCCATTCAAGAACAACATTCAAGGGGGAGTTTTCCAACAGGATAACGCTCGCCCTCACACCGCTGTTGTTTTACAATGTATTCTACAAAGTGTTGACATGTTACCTTGGCTTGCAAGAATGCCAGATTTGTCCCCAATTGAGCACGTATGGGATATCATTGGATGACAACTCCTACATTATCCACATCCAGCACTGACCATCCCAGTATTGACACAACTACAATAAGCATGGAACTCCATACCACAAAGTGACATTCGGCACCTGTATGACACAATGCACGCACACTTGCAGGCTTGTTTTAAAAATTCTGGATTCATTCACCTGCTAGTAATGTAAGAGCATTTCCCATCTGAAATGCATTTTCTTGAACTTAAATTAACCTGTGATCTTGAAAATTTAATCAATTAAACATGTTAACTAGACAATTGCACGGTCCAAATTTCTTTACTCTGTAATAATTTTTCTTGATGCTGGGATTTTTTTCCGTCAGTGTAGTTCTATAAGAGGAATTAATAATCAATGACTGTACTTTTTTTCTTAGTTTCTAGTCATGTCCTTACCTGTAGGTACATTTTTCATAAAATCCACGGCATACATAGATTTAAAATTTTGCAGAGTGTTTGTAAACATAACAGTCCATATAATAAACATACTGGTGTGTACAACTCAATGCAAATTTTAAGTAGATTGCCACGAAATTGCAAGAAATGTGGTTATGACGATGAGTACAGTAGACACGTAATTCAGTAGAAAAGTAATGCGTATGTAACACATGTATTTTTTTGAGCCAGTCGAGTTGATTTGTACAAGTCTATATATTGGCTCGTTTACCACTCACGCTGATACTACTTGACAATACTTGACGTAAAAATTTGAATATAAAGTTCGGTACAAAATGACCTGATCATTTAGAGGAAACGAATGCTTTCTTCAATATTTTTTTTCTCATATGTAATTCTCTTATTTATGTATATTTGGTCCTCGTTTTATTTCCTAATTAATATCTCAATTTTTATCCTTAAGTATAATGTGATAAGTTATTTTAATTTTATGAAGTTTATTTAATGAAGTATTTTTAAATGCTCAAGAAAGTTCGAATTTAATTTTGAATTCATTTTTATTTAGAATTTTAAAGCCTAAAATTTATTGAAACGTGTCAGAATTATTTTAAAGTTTACCTATAAAAAATAATTTACTTAAAAATGCATTCTTTTGGTAATAATTTACTTGTCTATTAGTTACCTACAGAACTATAAAGAAAATTAAATACAAAAAAAATGCAACTAGCCTCCAATTTATTTAATGTAACATTTTTAAAACAGGTTTTGAGATGCCTCTATCCACGTCCTTCCTAATAACAAGTCCTCTTGGGAAATATTTGGTCTTTTAAAACTATTTTATTCGCAACGATCCCTCTAAAGAAGAGAACGTGATTATTTAAATTAGGTCTGCTATAAATAGTCTAGGCTTTCAAGCTAATCGAGAGAGGGAGATAGGATAGATTGCTAGTGATCAGGTACTAATCAAATTTGTAGAGTAACTCCGATATTTGATAATTGTAATAATTAAAGTGACAATTGGTCACTAGAGTTTAAATAGAGCTTAGATATCTAGGAAAATAAATTCACACGAACCTGAAGTAAGTGTACTGGTATTTAAAGTTTTCTCATACTTCATTATTTATCTGCGTATTGCTTCAATTGGGCACATTTCTTATTTTGGATTGCTTGAACTTGTGTTGTTGATTGTGTGACAAATAAATAGAGTATTTTTAGATATATGGCTAGTCTCTTCCTTCCCTTCTTCCCACATCTCTAGGAGTTAAAAGGAGAACCTCACAAGGTGATGAATGACAACCTATTTTAAAAACTGGTACATTCATTTATAGATTTTTTTCCCTGAACTATTCATTTAGATTTTTCATTAAACTATTCATTTAGATTTTTCATTAAACTATTCCTTTTTCTTTTCGTTCTATAATACAATATTTCAAAATTCTGTTCATGATTTGATTGATTTGTTCTAAAACTGTAGTAGATAAAAATAACATTCCCATTAATATAAAGTAGGTTGCACAAAATTAGATTTAAAATAGATAGTTCGTTTGGTTAATTATCACTAGAAAATGTAGATAAAATGTTCAATAATAGACTTTGTTAATAGTGGGCATAATCAGTTTATGTTTATTAAAGTATAGAGTGCTTGTGAATTTATTACTTTAAATCTAATCCAAATCATAGCAAGAAATACTTTCGAAAAAATGCAGAAAGAGCCAGTTGGATTGTCTTTTAAAAATATTATAACTGCTTTTTTAATTGCTGTCTCACTCTGCTGAATATGAAATATGTTGTATGCTCATAAATATTACCAGTAAATTTTAGAAAGAAATAATCCGATTATTTTAAGAGTTTTTATAACGAAACTTAATATTTTATGTACATTATTTTTTTAATTTTTAATATTAACATCATTTGATAAAAAAAGCGCTTCGTTAAATTTATAAATAAAATATATCGGTTATATTTCATGTACAAGAGTTTAACTGAGGATTAACAAATCGTGATACACTTTCTGTAATAAATTCCAGGAAGCCTCTTTTTTTAAAGATTTAAAGTATTTTGAAAAGGAAAGGATTATGTCCATTTCCATGCTATTAGAATTATATACAAGCAAATGTTAAAATATCTGAAAATATTGAATGATTTGTTTTATGTTGTGCTTGTTTATCACGAAATTATGTGGGGAAAAGACCCCAAATCTACAAAGTTTTAAATCAATAAACATTTAAAGCAGCTGTTCAAAGAGTGAAAAAAAAATCAATGAGAAGCAAATACATCTTCATGCATTTAAAAAGATATTTTGTGAAAAAAAACAATGTTTCCTTTTTCAACATCATATGAATACAAAAAGACGTGCTAAAATTAGCACGTCATCAATAGATGCGAGTACTTTAAATTAAGATATATTTATTCTAGCCCACCAGAGCCATACACACACACACAGTTTGTGAAATCCGTTCAATCCAGGTATTTTTTCTTCCAAATTAATTATTCAATTTCACTCTCAAAATGGTTATAATTAAATTGCTCATTCCACTGTGACATTTAATAGAACTAGGAATTAAATCTACCTTAATTTGCTCCCGAATCTAGAGAAAAATCCTAATTTTTCATCGAAAAACAGTACATTTACCGTTAATTTACGTGTTGTTGAATTAATATCTCCCTTTTATGTTATTTAATTTGTAATTGAATAACTGAATAGCATTTTGAACGAGTCTTCTCTTTCTCATTTATAGTGCTGGAAAAACTTAGTAAATACATCAGACCATTAAAAAGTAATCCCTTTTTTAAATGTAAAACAATTGTGAATTGTATTGCTCAATTAAAAAAAAACTAGTTTCACATTTAGAAATAATATATAAGAACCTAAGCACTTAGCAGTTTTGAATAATTCATTAACTTCCTTCTTTTAAATTTTTTAGAATGTAGCTTTAAATGTTGCTAAGGAATTGTTTAAATTATTTATAAAAATAAAATTGTTTTAGAATTTGATAAAACATTTTGCTTTTTAAAATATAATGGAAATAAAGCAGATTAATAAAGCAATATTTTTTTAAAACATGAGTATCTTTCTAGGAAAAATAGCAAAAATAACTTGCTTTTAAATGATCTAGAGTATTTTATAACATTTCAGCACTTTCTCCCTATATATATCTCGAAACATGTTATTTTATCAAAAAAAATTAATAGAAATTATACATAAATTTGATACATTTGTTGCAAATTCTGACAAGTGTTAGCTTAAAGTATTTATACATCTAACATTAAACATTATTACTAACTATTAATATTCTCTTCAGAATACACTGGATTCTCTTCTCTCCATATATTTTTTCATCATTAAAATAACTTTTTTGGGGGATTTTCAGAAAGTGATACTTAGAAAAAAGTATTTGACAACAATAAACCATTGCTAAGGAGAATTATAAACTACAATTCCAAATTTATTTCTCTCTCTCTCTCTCTCTCTCTCTTATTAATTCCTTTCTTTCTGTTCTTTATTCTAGTAATAGCATACCCCATTCAGAAATTATTTAAGTATAAAAAAAGGATTTGAAACTTTTTTCGAAACATCAGTAACAACAATCATATATAACAAAAACATTTCTTGAGGTGCCAAAAACAGTAAAATATACTATAACAATTTTTTTGGCTTTACATGAAACTTTTTTGATTTTCAATTTGCCGTTGTTAAAAAATACTGCCATTATCATGAATTCCTTTAGGAACTTTACTGTGCATTGACGAAGCCATTTCTTACAGTCATTCCCGTCAGTTGAGCAAAGAAAAATCGATCTTCTTCTGCTATAGTCCCTTGAATATATCTATACCTCGTCGAGTACTATGACAAATTTAAATTTTTCAGCATCTAGGTGTTTTTTACATAATTTTCTACAGTTTTTATTTCTTTCTGAAATATGCTTTAAAAAGGGAGATGAACTTTGGTTTAAACATTTGTTTTAACTTTAAATCCTTATAAATGATTTTAATTACAGTTCCGGAAGACATTCTTAGTTTTCATGCAATGAATCTTTCAGTCAGCATATTTTCTTTCGGGATCAGAGACTTCACTTTCTTGACAGTTGTCTGCGTTTGTAGTCTTAGGAGGAAGTTTCGTGGTCATGTTTTCATTTTTACTTTCTGCTAGACGCCTTTTCTTTTCAAATTTACTATATTATAAGTACCTTTGATTGAAATGCAATAATTGAGATTTTTACACCTCTGTTTAAATTGCTGATACGAATATTTCTCCTTGGAAAGCGTATTATGTAATCTTGGAGTCATATAATTTTTAGTAGCTATTTTTAAAATAAATCTTTTATTTTGCATTCCAGTAAAAAGAAAACCTTAGCAGATGATTATTATTTTAAAGTTTTCAAAGTTTTATCTCAAAATGCAAACTAGAAAATGAATAACGAAATCGTTTCCATAAAGTGTGAACGACCTTCTGTATTATCTTCCCCGTCATACATCCATATTCTTATGAGCATTTATAACATGTTTCAGTTATATATAAAAAATGCGTAAGTCCATAGTGGAATTAGAGCTCTTGAAACTTAGTAAAAAATTTTGTTAGTTATTTCTAAAAATAATTAAGAATTTAAAATTCCATATATGAAAAAGATGAAATTACTAAAATGTTTTTGTAAATCTTGCAGCGTTCTTTTTTAATTAAAAAACGTTCGGTTTTTTTAAATATTCAGTTCAATACGTATAAAAGTATTCTCTCTTATGTACAAAAAGAATTCAGGACATTTTTTAACATTTTAGAATGCAACTAGCAGCAAATTCAGAGAGAAAATGTGTTATTAAGTTATCCGTCTACGTTCGAAACCGTGATTTTCAAAAGCACATAAATATATACTTTTCATGATATTTAGTGTTACTTAGATTAGAATATATGCATAAAATTGTTTTAAGGACATTTGACAAAAAATTTATTTAAATACAATATTCTGGCAAAAAATTAACTTAGAATAATCTTTTTTCCAAATGTTCTCCTTTTGTGAAAAATGCTTCTATTAGAATAATATTTTGCCTGTATATAGCTCAGACCTCTGTTTAGAGACTCAACTAGAATTTTTGGAATATATAACTTAGAAGTGGGTTTATTCGTATTTCGCAACAACAGAGGGGAGCAACTTTAAGAAAAAGACGCGAATAATTATTTCAGTTGTTGGTAACTCTGAAAATAATGTGAATTTTTCAAAACTTCTAGTTGAGCCTCTGTAGAGAAGTCTGAGCTATATACAGGCAAAATATTATTATGTATAATAGAACAATTTTTCACAAAAGGAGAACATTTAGAAAACAGATTATTCTAAGTTTATGTTTTGCCAAAATATTATATTTAAATAATTTTTTTTGTCAAAATATCCTTAAAACAATTTTATGTGCATGTATTCTAATCTGAGTGACGCTAAATATCATGAAAAATATCCATTTATGCTCTTTTTTAAAATCACGGTTCCAAACGTAGTCGGATACCTTAATATCAAAAATCATGCGAATTGAAATCACAATCGCATGAAATTACATTACTTAACTATATAACCTGTAACATTTTGCTTCCTTTATTGAAATAAGAACAAATTAACGAAAATTAAATTAAAATAAAGGAGATTTTATTCATTTATTAAAATGAAATCACAATTAGAATCAAGAAAATTAAATGTAAAAGATCTATTTTTAAGCACTTAAGAAACTCCTGTATTCAAATAATGTGCGTTTTTTGCACAAAGAACTTAAGTGCTTTGAAAAAGCTATATTATAAGGATAATTCATATAATAAAATAAATTTTTATAATAGTAATTCATTTAACAAAATTGAACAAAAATATAATTTCAAAGCATAACTAATTAATGATTTGAGTAAAATATTATTTTTCTTTATAATTTGTCTTCATAGCAAAACTATGAACATTTGAAAATAATTAATGCAGTCCTTTTTATTTGAAAATAGTAATTACTATTCAATACATTTTTCAATAGAATTTTAAAATTTGAAACACATTGAAAAAAATCTACTGCTATCTTACTACATATCAATATTATGACATAATTTGAATCATAGAGCACAAAATATCATGCCAAAGGTATTTGCTCCTATGGAGAAAATGCACCTGAAACCATATATAAAATCATAGTAAAGTTCTGCTAATTAGTATGGTTTATTGTTAATTTACTTACTTATTTTTTAAATTACCTAAATTTTAATTTGCCTTACGAAGAGTTCTAAAAGAAAATTGACTATACAGGGTGTCCTTGAATGTCATGTACAAACTTGAGAGGAGTTAGAGAACATTCTGAGGAGCCATATTTAAATAGGAAAGCTTGAGAGGTAACGTTAACGAGATAGACACACAAAGATGATAAGGTTACAATACAAAATGTAGTATAAAGCGCTTTATAACAAAAATAAAAAATAGTAATAAATTCAAAGTATGACGTTTTTTATAGTATCACGGGAGGTGTGTGAAATTGCTGCCGTTGGTATATATGCACACACGACACCGACGCGACGTGGATTTGAAGACGTATTCGAAAATAACGCGCGTTTCACAAATCGTACCAGCAGCGATGGATATTCGTGCAATCATTTCTATTTGACGGGACATTACAATTCAGAATTGACGGGCGTGTAGTCAATCGTGCCTCTGAAAGATCCATGTTCCGCCAGGTTCTGATCCACCAGAGCGAACTTTTAATGATTCGGTTGCTGCCTCGTTGGACATTTTTCCCCACACAACCGAACAGCAACACGCTCATTCCCGTTGGCTAGGCCGTAGATGAAGCGGATATCCGTCAACTCGGCTCTCGTATAACGATTCATATTCATCGCACGCTATCCATGTCTAAGAGCAGGGGTATCCAACCCAAATGACCTTGCGGGCCACTTCGAAAAATATTATAATTTCGCGGGCCGCACATAAAAACATGCACCTTTATATCAGATTTGGAAACAAAAAAAATACATTTATTGGAGTGAAAACTTAAAACAGAACGGATTATTATTATTGTTTTCATTATTTTTATATATACAGACATATACTAATACAATAATGTTTCTATATTATAATAATGCAATGATCAAATAATGTTTAAGTTATTACAGTTGCCATTTTCTTGAAAACTACGGTGTTCCTTTTGAATTGATCTTCCGTTACTCATTGTTGAAATTTGATTGTGCTGTCATTCGCAAACGAAAAGCATATATTGCTCTTTATCTTAACAGTCCTGAATATTTTTTTTAACTTTAAAAACCATCTCTGACTGCCTCTTGCTTTTTGGGCACTCCAAACAGAAAAGGAGGAGGAGAAACGAAAGTCACACACACAGAGAATCATGTATCATCCTTAGTAAAGAATATGCATAATGCAATTCGGCATTTATTAAAAAAGTAATTTATTGTAGTAAAATTAAATATGTAGCTGTTTGAAAAAATATAAATCTATTTTAATCTAAAGGACATTTGTATTATCAAAAAGGATTTATTTTAAAACTAGAACAGGTAACAGGCAAATGCATTGTAGATTTATATATATATATATAAATTTCCCCTCAAATAAATTTAAAAATGAAAAACTTTAAAAAGTTGACATATTAAAATTTTTTGAAAAGAGTCAACGGGCCGCAATTTACGTTCTGGCGGGCCGCGTGTTGGACAACCCTGGTCTAAGAGGAAACCACATGTGCCGACCTTGCAAGCTTACGTACAGCGCTACCTGTTGTTTTCCGCTCATGCTTTCTGATGTAATTATGGTTCTTCAAGACATTTTCTACCTCCCCTCCAAGTTGATACACATCGTTCAGGGACACCCTGTATCATTTACGATGAAAGGGGAGAGAGAAGGGAGGGGAGAAATGCTATAGTAAAAAATTCTAAGACAATGTTGAATGAGTGAGTATGAATATTTCACACTTTTCTTCTTTGTGTTTTTTAATATTATTAACCTTCCTTATTTCCAGCCAAATTTGAGGGCAAAAAAAATTAAAATATTGAATTTCTGTAACAGTGATATGCTTGAAATCAACTTACCATACATTCAATGTTTAAATGGATATATTTTAGAATCCACTTACATGTGTATGTGTGAGTGAAATCCATTATTTGACTCTCCATATAAAAGATATGACAGTTAGTAAAATATTTGTTATTTAAGTACTTATTTCCTTGTGTTCTTAGTTTCTTTCTTGTTTCTCAGTTTCTCAAGAATGTCTAGAATTCTTGAGCTCGTATTCCCTTTTTTACAACAGTATTTATTCAAACTTCCTACATCACGAAAATAAAATTTTCGATCAACACTACATTCTTTATTTGCATTTTAAAATTGAATTGAAATGTGTGGGAGTGACTTCAATCAAAATATGACAAAAATCGATTTTTTTTTCTGTATGATCTTTTATACCTTACATAAAAGATATGAAAATATTCAGATTTTCTTCTTTTTAAATTTCTGTGCATAAACATATTTTATTATATTTCAGTACTGGATTAGAAAGTTTATAAACTTTAATTTTTGAAGTCGTATCATTACATTCATCTTTCAATAAAATTGCAGAACAATATTTAAGCATATTAATTTGCTGTTTAACGTATATAAACACATCTTTAAATAATAAACTTTCTCAATGATTTATAATTTAACCATTAAAATAAAGCTGTACGATTTCAACTAAAAATGAGGTATCACATTAGATTTTTCTTCAAAAGCGTGTACTCTTAAGAGATTTAAATTTTTAAGAAAATTATTTAACTGTATTAAGATTACAAATAATAAATAAAAGCATATTTTTTTCAAAATATTTCAAAAGCATTTAGAAGTAGAATAAGCTGTGAAGTGCTTATTTAAATGCTTTACATACAAATTGTTTGAATATATTTTTAAGCTATTTTCATTGTTAATGCAAACAACAGAATCCAAATTCAGAACTCATTTTTAATATGGGTTAATAGGATTACAGAATACTTTATATTTATCGTACAGAATCTCTAAGATTTAGAAACGTTCTATAAATATATAAATTTTATTTTTTTACCAGGTAGAATTCTAAAAGTCAGCTAAGCCTTACTATACTAGAGATTAGTAGATATAGAATAGATTATACACAGAAAAAATTTATTGATTGAAGCACATAAATGAAAAATGCATTTAAACAGAAATCTTTCTATAGAATATCTAAATGAGATTATAAAGTAATATAAACTCAAGACACAAAAGCATAGTTTGGAACGCACATTATAACATATTGAACTTTTTAAAATATTTTTTTACTAAAAGAATTTTCTGCAGAATGGTTTTAAATTTTTTTCCTTTAATGTTTGTGTTGAATGCAAATAACTTTTAAAGTATCATCTTTGTAATATCTCTATGCATTGCAGTATTTTGATAAATCAAAAATATCGAAAGATGAATAATTTATTTAAACTAAAACTGGTTTTGAAAACTGAGGCATACTTTTAAAAGCAAAACCAAAAGTGTTCCATTATGTAAAGTAATATATTCATTTCGCATGCTTCTAAAGTGCTTTCTTCAAGTGAGTTAAATCTTCAGAAGTAAAAAAAAAGAGTTTTTTGCTGAATTTGTGCGAATCTTTTTTTTTCTTATGCATCAAGCCCATTATAAAAAAAATATTGCAGCATTATCTTCAGGTGTTTTTGTAATGCAAAAGTATGTTATGGTAATTTTAAAAAATGTGTTCAGATTTGTTTGCGCATAATCACAAATAAGTATCGGAAATTTCTAAAATAAATTGCACTAATTATCTAAAGTGGATTTCAAAGAAAAAAAGAATTTTTACTTACCATAAAAGCCCTATCAGTAGTCCTTTGCTGTCTGAATAAGTTTATTTGAAGATCCAAAGCAACCAATGAAATTTACATAAGCTAAAATTTTTACGATACGATCTCTCTAACTGTAGATTTTTTAATCCACAAAATAAGAAATTATGTTCTCACGTACATCAAAAATTGCAATGTTAGGGAATAATAATCAATTATATAAAGAACACCAGAGAAAGCTACTACATTGGTATCCTTAGCTTGACGTTCTGGAGGAGCTTGAGTACTCTGACAACTCTGGGAGCTATGACGGCGATAGTCTATCTAGCGGCAGAGTCTCCCATGCATGACAGGTCCTCGTAGGACGGGAGTCAGACTAAATGGGATACCACATAGAGCTAAGTCGGTCATCTACCTATTTTTAGGTGCTCTAGTCCTGTGACTAACAGAGGCTGCAACTTTTCCCCATCCAAAGAACAGTACACCTTCTATCGCTAATGCTGCATCGGTTGACGCGTAGTCAAAAAAGGGCCACGTTCCTGGTTTAGGAAGAGGGCCAGGTTCGATAAATAATCTACGGTCGCCAAATTCCTTAAAGATCATACAATTCAACGTTAATGGAATTTAACAAGTGCAACAAGGATTAAACTTGACCAAGTACTTGAGCTATCACTAACCGAAGGTGCTGAAATTGTTGCTCTGCAGGAGACTAAACTGAAGAGACATTGACTTCCCTCAAGATCAAGGTATATAATATCTTTAGGTTAGATAGACAAAATAGGAGTGGAGGAGATCTTGCATTCCTTATTAAGAACATCAATTATCAGTGTATAAATATCAACAGAAAAATAACTGATGGATTTGATATCGAGATCCAGGGTATTAGGATCATCTGAAGAGGAAAATCACTCAATATCTGTAACATGTACCATCCCCCTGATCTCAAAAGTCTACCAACTGATCTTTTAGATTTATTCACTGTGGGAATTATCTGCCTAGGTGATTTAAATGCTAAACACCCCATTTGGGGCTATTCAACAGCAAACTTGAGAGGAAATGAATTACTTGACATTATTGAGGACAAGTGCTTTTCCATTCTCAATGATGGCATGACTACCCATTTTTCATATTGTTATAATACAAAAGAAGCTCTAGATATTTCTATCGCCAGTTCTGATCTTGGGCCCAGTTGTAAATGGAATCTTCTGGAAAACTTGAGGAGTGAACACCTTCCTATTTTAATTGAACTAAAAAAGAGGCAACTAGTACCCACCAGTAATAATAAACAATGGATTTTTAAGAAAGCGGACTGGCAATCCTTCATAGAGTCTGTTGATAACGGAATTAAGAGCATATCTCTCATGGATAGTGTTGATTTGAACTGGTACTCTTTTAAAGAAATGATCTTAAGAGCAACCAAGAAATACATTCCATTAAAGAATAGGAAACCCTACCTATCTAGTAAATCACCCCTCTGCAGCCTCTGCTGGAAGAAAGAAAAAGAATCTTTGAAAATAGGGACACTGGCAGAAGCAATCATGTAAGGATTGAATTAAACAAAATTAATGCAAAAATAAAAAGACTTTATGCACAAATTAAACGGGATAAATGGAATGATCTATGCTCAGGTCTTGACTCAAGAACATCTAATGGAAAACTGTGAAAACTTCTCAAAAACATTAGCAATGAGCAACCACAAGCAGAACAATGTAATATCATTCTGAATGAAGACGGAAATTTAGCTGTAAATGACGAGCAAGCTACCGATCCATTAGGTTTGCATTATCAGAAAACCAGTAGATTGAACTTCTCAGTCGAAAACAGAAACATCAGAATTAGGGCTAACCGTATTGTCCATGACTGCCGCAGTGATACCCATAGAGGAACCTCCATTTTCAGTAGAGATTTAGGAGTAAATGAACTCGAGGCTGCGATCGGGGATTCTTGTCTAAATAAATCCCCTGGTCAATCTTGGCCTGAGCGGAAGGCAGATATTTTTGGACATCATCATGTGGAAACCCCCCTGGATCTCACCTTGGACCCCAAGATTAATTTGAGGCAAAGAACCACTAAGAGCCATTTTGAATAATAATAATATTTATTTATTACTTTCAATTTTCTCAAAAAAATCTCTGATAACATATAATACTTTTTATGTTTCGTCCACTAAAGGAATTTACCTTTATATTAAATTAAATTACGAATAATGCAATTAATTACTAATTAAGCTCAAGATCAAGTAAAGTCTACCGAAATAGGAGGTCCGAGAAATACACGTACTCGAATTCTTAACTTTCATTAACTTTAACTAATTCGCCTAAACTGACGCTTCTTTTAAGCGTAAGTAAATTATATTTACCGTTGGCTATATCAATTTTCTGGTACTTCCTTAGAATCACGGCAATTCTTCTACACTATTCTAATCCTCTAATATTGCGGTTAAAGTTGCTGACTCAATAGCCTTCCATCATCTACATTGCTATCTCACAACGCTCGACTTAAATACCTTATCTAATTTCAATATCCCGTTCATCTTTTTGGAGTTGATTGGAAATAAACGCGAATTTATATTCCCCGAAAAGACGCCTAAGAAGATTACTGGAAAGGTTCGGTACAGATTCGTCACAATCCCCTCCAAAAAGAAAACGGGATTTATTCGAAGGTCACAAATGGCCTGAAAATAAATTACGTAACTAATTCCTTGACATGATTTATAGTCCCGACGACTTTAATATATATATCTACCAGTCGGATACTTTATGAATTCTCCTTCCTTAAGGGAAAGAAAAAAATTACGACCTAAAATTGCCCTTTAAAAGACGTAACATTTACAGAATTAAATTTCCCTACACCACGCCCATTTGGCTAAGAGGCGCGGAAAAAACCACCGAAATGGTGAAAGACCTACCTGCGTGGTTTCCTTAATTACTTATATAACTATACAACCATATTCGGACTTCCACTTTGATTCGTTGCTCACTATATAATGCTCAGGGTCCGCTACTCTGAAATGAAAACCTCTTTAAATTTTGTGAAGAAACAAATATCTATAGTATATACAAATTCATTTATATTTTTACATAACATTTTCATATACATCAATTGAAGCATCTGGCTCCTTAACATTCCCATTCCATGCATGCTGCGCTTGTTAGTATTAAATGTTAGCCCTACCTAATTAAGCCGCGTCCCAAGTCAACAGATGCGAGACAAAATATACACATACATATACATACAATTTCAAACATTTTTCAAAAAAACAATAATACAAACAACCAAAGAAATTGTCGCATCTTAGCGAAGTCATACATAGAAGTAAACAAATGCATTCTTACAAATGTTTTCTCCATATTTATACAAAAAAATTAATGCAAAAGCTTATTTTTTCTCATCAAGAAAAAAGCACTCATTGTAGTGTCCACTTTTGCTTGGCATCTTTAATTAAAAATCCGCCCGTGACTTGTTTCATTGCAATAATTCTTCCGACCACTTGTTCGAACGGAGAAAAGAAAGAAACGATACAACCTGATATTTTTCTTTATCCTTTATTCGCTCCTATCCACTGAATCTCCGTCTAAGGTTTCCATACTGAGGCTCCTTCTCCTGATGTTGTTCTGTGGGATACTGTCAATTTCGATGCTCCTCCGCTCCTCTGGAATTCCTTCGGGCTGTTTTACTCGGCTGCGTAGGTAGTAAGGACAAGGTCTCACTGCTGTCGCCTGTTTAGACCGGACTGGTCTCCTCTCAGCTGCCCTGTTGGTTCACCTTTTAGTTGGCCTTGTCTCCCGGGCCTTGTCATATTGTCCGCACCTTTCTTGTTTGCTCCCTTTTGTCGGTGGCTTGCCCTGCCTGTTATCTCTTTGATGTGAGGGACCTGCAATGGACCGTGATCCCTGGGAGGGGTTATTATATCTTCTATATTTATAATTTTGAGATGAAACGTTGGACGGAATTGCTCTTTTTATCCCCTGTTTTGGTACAGGGGTTGGTCTTTTCTGGTCCCTATGTTCGGACCCCTGCAGAGATCTTTTTCTGCAAATTTTGGACCTATTTAAATCTTTCCTGTCCACTGGCCAATTTGACCCTACTTTACGTTTCAATCTCGGATCCTCCCATCCGGCATTATCCTTATTTAATTTACGACCGTTACTCTCCTCACTCGAGGTTTTCCTAGATCCTTTGAATTTTCCTGGGTGCAATCTACTTGACCCATTACTAGACCTCTGTCATTCATATAGTGTTTCAACATGACTATCCGAACTTATCGTGTCGGATCCTCGTGGACGGTACACTCGCACCTGGTCGATATTAACTGTTACCCTTTTACCTTTCTTCCAAATGATTAAATTGTTATTCCGAACCTCCAACACTCTATATGGCCCTTCAAACTTAGGCATAAACTTTCAGACCACTCTCCTACCCGCAGCACTTATAAAATGAGTTTGTACCAACACCAAATCATTTACTTTGATGGTAACTTCTCTTCTTTTCCGATTATAATATTTCTCCCAAGTTTTGTGTTGTTTCCGCATATTCTGCCTTGCTTCATCGAATATTTTCTCAATGTTTCTTGCTACACATTCATCACCTTCTGTGACATTTATTAATTTACTAAAAGGTGTTATAATCTTTGTACATAAGAATAACTCAGCCGGAGTTTTATTTGTTGTCTCATTCACTGAAGTGCGCAGCGCGAAAGCGAACTCATGAAGAAATCGGTCCCAGTTTTCGTGATTTTCTTTTACAAAACAGGCTATCATCTGGACTAAATTGCGATTAACTCTTTCCGTTAAATTCGCCTGTGGCCTGTATGTTACCGTTTTCATATGTTTTATGCCCAACCTGTGACTTAAATGTTCAAATACCTCGGATTAAATTGGGAGCCGTTATCACTAATTAAAGAAATTGGAGCTCCGTAACGGGAAATATAATTTTCAAAAAGGGCGTTAGCTATGGCCTGGGCCGAAGCTTTTCGCAGAGGAATAAGCTCACTCCACTTAGTGAAGTGGTCAGTTATTACCAATAAAAATCTATATCTTTCGGGTCGAGATGCAGGGTAGGGGCCTAATAGGTCTAACGTTACAATTTCGTTGGGGTATTTCGATACTATCGGAATTAAACGACCAGCTTGTAGCGCGTTTTTGTAATTAAATTTTTGACACCGGTCACAGGTTGATACATATTCAAATATATATTTCCTCATATATGGAAAATAACATGTGTCGCGTAATTTTAAATAGGTCTTCCTCTTTCCTAGATGGCTTGCTAATGGCAGATCATGAAATTCTTGCATTATTGCTTCGCGAAGAGATCCAGGAATGTATACTCTTAGTTCTCCAAGAGTTGTAGAATATTTCGCGTAAAAGAGTAGACCATCTATAATTTTAAAATCCTGGGACCAACCCTCGCATACAGTCGCATTAACGGAACCATCGTCTGGCTTTTCTAAATAACGATAGATATGTCCTAACTCAGGATCTTCCCTTTGCTCTCGAATGAGTCGTTCTCAGAAGTTTAAGGCGAGGGCTCGAAGAGCTGCCCACGAAATTTGTGATCCATCCATATTGCCTACTGGATTCTGAGATAATACGTCCGCGACTATGCTTTGGACACCCAGTCGATGTTCCCATTTTATGTTGAACTCGGATAACTTGAGTGCCCATCTAATCATCCGACTAGATTAGTTTTTCCCATTCGTTAGCTTTGTTAATGCCGCGTGATCTGTAATTACCTTCACCGGCAGGGATCCGAAATAAGTTTTAAACTTATTTAATGCCCATATCACCGCCAAACATTCGCGTTCAGTAACAGTATAATTTCTTTCCTCTTTATTCAGGGTTCTAGACGCGAATGCAATAGGTCTGTGGTTTTGACTAAGCACAGCACCAATTCCGACCCCACTAGCATCAGTAAATAAGTTAAACTGTTCTGTAAAATTCGGTAACTGCAAAACTGGTGTCCCTGTTAACGCCCGTTTTATTTTATCAAAAGCAGCCTGTGCTTCTGTTGACCAATTAAATTTAGCCCTCTTTTTTTAACTGATATAATGGTTCACATATATCTGCATATTTGGGTATAAACTTCTGATACCACCCCGCCATCCCTAAAAACTTCGACACTTCCTTACTATTTTTAGGAGGTTTTGATTTCTGTGATTGCCTTGACTTTACTATTCGGTTTCGATCCCTTCCTTATTAATTATGAGACCTAAATACTTCAATTTGTCACGTGCGAAGTGACATTTTTCCTTGTTTAGGAGTAGCCCTGCGTCTCGCAACAATGTAAATACCTGATTCAAATGGTCTATGTGTTCATTAAACGATGGAGATGTGATAATAACATCATCCACACACACATATAAACCAACACGAAACGCCCAATAACAGGTTTTAATGTAATGTCAATGGCTTTTTGGAAATTTGCGCCACCCCTGAAAGGCCGAAAGGCATTCTGAGGAATGCAAAGGTGCCATTGCGCGTTATAAACGCGGTTTTCTCGATATCTTTCGGACTAATCGCCAATTGAAAATAACCACTTTTTAAATCCAATGTCGACATAACGCCGGTATGCCGAATGTTTGTGATTAGATCATCAATCACCGGTAATGGATATCGGGAGTATTTAGTTATGGCATTAAATTTGCGATAATCAATCGCAAATCGATACGCCTCTGGAGAATCTGGAGGAAGGTCATTATTTTATTCTTGCACGTTAAAACTACCGGTGACGCGTATGGGGATTGAATAGGACGGATTGTACCCTCTCGTAACATTTTCTCAATATGATAATCTATTATTCCTTGTTTGACCCAGTCATATATTTAGGGTCTTGACACTACCAGTCGCTTGTCCCCAGTATCGATTTCATGGAATAAAACATGAGTTAACCCCGGCTGATCTGAAAATAGCCCTTTAAAACCATTAAATAAATTCCTTAACTTTTGCTTTAGCTTTAGATCAATCTCGACCGGTTTTTCAACTTTTGGCAACTGCTTAATTTGGTCATCTGGAATGATCAGAGATTTCTGATCGAAATCTAAAGTCAATTTGGACTCCTTCATAAAATCAATGCCTGAAATACATTGGTACTGCATATCGTTAAGAATGTGAAATTCCCTGGTTTTTCTGTAATTCTCGAAACTGAATCTGTAATCCGACCCTACCTAAGTGACAACACGGGGCTCCCTGGGCCGTCACTACTCTTTCTTTCGTCTTTTGACGAGGTTGATACGAAAAATATTTGTGATACACCTCCTCTGATATGAAAGATTTCTCCGCTTCCGTGTTCCAAAGGGTTGTAATGAATGTCTCATTTAAAAGAATGGGGACATACGGTAAATCTACTGGAGTCATTCGTAATAATAGTTCGGTGTTCCGTATCTGGAGGATTTTCTGTACTACGCGATCGATCACCCCATACTCGCATCGATCACTTAAAAGTTTAAATATCTGTTTTGATCATTCTTACCCCTGAAAGCACTATTGCTCGAACCACCTTATCAACCGCCTTGATTGTGGAATCTATGATCCGATTGACCACCCCGGCGTCGACCATCGAATCTCTGATTATCCACAACACCTTGATTCTCAAATCTATTGAACTCTCTCCGTGGTCTGCTATTGTCCGCGTATCTATTGTTACCTCTCGTTTCCCTCCAATTTTCTTGCCGATTCCTGTCAGGGAAACAATTTTTCTCGCTTGGTTTTATATCTCGGGATTCCCAACTCGAACCTCTGATCTTTCTATTTAGAAACCTTTCCTCATACTTATCAATTATTTGTAGAAGGTTAGATGTGGTTTGCGGATGCCTAACCTCTACATAATCCAAAATCTGAGGTTCTAACCTACTAATAATATGATCGATCAATTTTTCCTCCGTCATTTTGAGTTTTAAGATTTTGCGGATCTTTAATAAGTCAAACACAAAATCAGACGGTTTTTGGTTATGCTTTTGAGATGTTGCGAAAAAACGAGTTTCTAGTCCCGACCTATTCCTGAGCACGGGGAACTGTTCTGACAAAGCTTGCTTTAAGTGCGCGCAATCCGTCGCCTTGTCTTCAACAACCCTATAACCTAGAACCTCAAACTAATCTATTGCCCGTCCTGTGAGATGACCCTTTAAATATGCACAAGCTAGTTGTGTGGGTATCTCGTAATATGTTAAATTATTATCTATATTTTCCAAGAATTCTGCCACGTTCTCCACGCCCGACAAATACTGCTCAGGGATGATTCGAAAATTAGATCCGACTCTAAACTCGGGATTTACTCGTTGGGCGTCACTGTGGAGACCCTCCCTGGGTCTCACCTTGGACCAGAGATTAATTTGAGGCAAAGAACCACTAAGAGCCATTTTCAATAACAATAATATTTATTTATTACTTTCAATTTTCTCAAAAAAATATCTGATAACACATAATACTTTTTATGTTATTTCCACTAAAGGTATTTACCTTTGTATTAAATTAAATTACGAATAATGCAATTAATTACTAATTAAGCTCAAGATCAAGTAAGGTCTACCGAAATAGGAGGTCCGAGAAATACACGTACTCGAATTCTTAACTTTAACTAATTTGGCTAAACTGACGCGCTTCTTTTAAGCGTAAGTAAATTATATTTACCGTTGGCTATATCAGTTTTCTGGTACTTCCTTAGAATCACAGCAATTCTTCTACACTATTCAAATCCTCTAATATTGCGGTTAAAGTTGCTGGCTCAATAGCCTTCCATCATCTACATTGCTATCTCACAACGCTCGACTTAAATACCTTATCTAATTTCAATATCCCGTTCATCTTTTTGGAGTTGATTGGAAATAAACGCGAATTTATATTCCCCAAAAAGACGCCTAAGAAGATTAGTGGAAAAGTTCCGTACAGATTCGTCACAATCTATTGTTCCTGGAACAAGGGGCAGCTTCCTCGGGACTGGTGGAGAGTGACCGTCATTCCTATTAAGAAATGTGGCAAACCTGAGAGTTATCGTCCCATCACCTTATCCAGTATTGCTTGCAAAATAATGGAGAAAATGGTTTTGAGAAGACTCACTTTTTACCTGCATTTCCACAATCTTCTCCCGGAGAAACAGTACGGTTTCAGAGAGGGGCATAGTAATACAGATCAGCTTCTCTACTTCTGTCAAAGAATTAAAGATGCTCACAATAGGAAACTTACTAATCACACTATGGTGGTTTTTCTGGACTTATCAAAAGCTTTTGACAGAGTCTGAAATTATTTTCTTGTTATCAAACTGTATAAAATGTTTGGAATTGGAGGAAAAACCCTATTTTGGATTTTTGATTTCTTGAGAAATAGACTTATCAGAGTGAAGTTTAATAATTCCCTCTCCAGGGGTTTTTCGTTCTTTCAAAAAGTGCCTCAGGGTTCAGTTCTAAGCCCAACTTTGTTCTCGCTCTACTTATCAGGCATTGCGAGTGTTATCAAAAGGAAATGTGAGGTCGGCGCATTTGCGGATGATATTGTTCTTTGGAAGTCCGATTCTGACTTGACGAAACTGGAGAGAGACATTAACCTTGTCCTTGAGAAAATTTGGAATTTTGCTCTAGACCACAAACTGACTTTAAACCCTACTAAGTCTCTAAGGTTAGCTTCGTTACAACCAATAGAAAGCTATATAGTTTCCAACCTAATATCTTTTTGTATAATCATCCACTGACCATCAATAAACATCCAAAATATTTGGGTTTCGTATTGGACCCTGAAATTCTGGGAAACAAACATATTGACTGTATTGTATTTAAAGCAAGAAAACGGCTCAACATCTTGAGATATATCTCTGGACGTGATTAGGGAGCAGATGCTGCCGCTCTGAGAAACACGTACTTCTCACTTATCAGGCCCATCTTGGAGTATGGCGTCCAGTTTACTGTAGAGCCTCCGTTACAGATCTTCAAAAACTTGAAAAGGTCCAGCTCAGCGCTGCTCGGATCATCACTGGTCTAAAAAATACTTGTCCCAGAGATATAGTACTTTTTTCGAGGTGGACCTACAACCCCTTAGCCTTAGGAGACGTGCATGTCTAACAAAATACTACAACAAACTCAGAAGTCTGGATTCTCGAAATAGTATTTCAGCTTACTTCAAAGTTGGTGTAGTAACCAGAGACTCAGAAGAAACAGTCCGTTCAGCCAAATGGTCTCTTTAAACATTACCATTGGTACTGTGGAACCTCATCACCTGTCACAATGTCTTGACTCAGCGGATGATCTTTACGGGGTCTTCTTCCATCCAGAATTACCAGTACAAGTGAATAAACAAGCAGACCTTCTTGCCTATATAAGCAATTAGCTCTACAGATAATAGGAGATATACCATGTAACGCGTTCAGGTTTATACGGATGGCAGTAGAGACGATTATTATCGATCTGGAAGCAGAATTTACATCAAATCGCAAGACCATATCTTAAGAAACCAGAGGAGAAATCCAGACGGTTGCTCGGTTTTTCGCAGTGAGCTAATAGCCATTCGTGAGGCCCGTAGTTCTCTTGCATCTCTTCCAAATGGAAAAAGAGATTTGGATACTGTCTGATAGTAGAAGTGCAATACAGTACTTGTCCAATTTGCAAAGTATCAGAGATAATGTTGGAGTGTCAATACTAACCAAGTTAAAACGACTTTCCACAACGCATCAAATTCATCTGCAGTGGATTCCCTCTCACATAGATCTAGAGGGTAATGAGATTGCGGACAATTTGGACAAGGCTGGCGCTTGCGAGGTACAAGAGCCGTCAGCACCCCTCTCCTTTTTTGGAGATTTTCTCTAGAACTAAATACCAGAATAAGACCGCTTGGATTACCCCCAGAGCACCATTGGTATCAGTGTTCTCGTCCTGGAGGCTCTCTGGCTCACGGTTTTACAAGACAGGATCAAACTCTTCTAGCCAGCTTTCGAAGTGGCCATATCAAAACAATGAAATTTTCCGAAGGATGCAAGAGCTTTGAAATGTGCACGAACTGTTCTTCTGAGCCGGCCACGCCTGCTCACATCCTCGAGTGCCTAGGGCTCACCAAGCAGGATATAGCAGACGATCCCTTGCTGGTGTTAGACTTTCTGAAAGTGTACGATGTCATGGACCTGGTCTAGCACTGCTGACCAATGGGGGCGTGCAACAATAACAACACCAGAGAAAAATACGTCTGGTTCACTTTCTTGTAATGGCGCGTGCATTAAGTAATGGCTTTCTAAAGAATCATCAAATTTAGCAATAAAAATTAATTTGTAAAATAAAATATTAAAAAAAACTGCAAACATAATGAAACCATTGTAACAGTGGGAAAATACTCTGGTGTTATATATTATTACATTTCAATCTTATATACGACAATCAACTGAAAAAAACATATTTATTGGATGAACTTTCATTAGGGTCTTTCCTATTATTTCTTGAAAAATAACAAAATGTAAATAATGCTTTTTAAACATTGCAACATATTCAGACGTCAACACGTATGCATTTAGAACAATTTTCACAATGCAATGTTTTTTTTAAAAAAAAAATATGGCTTCAAAATAATGTATCGTTCGTTTAACTAGAAAAAGGCATGTATAACAGCGCGAGTAACTCTTCTTTTATATCAACACATAGGAAATCCTTCAGTTGATGGATTATAATTCCTTAAATGCTACATTCAATTTCCCATGTATGATAGAACTCAACTACTTCTTCAATATTAGCTCCAAATAGAAAACTATTGCTTTCACAATATTAGTCTCAAAGGATTTTAGATAAAAACTGATGGGATCATCTTCCTGAAATGCAAATGAACATGCATGCATAATATGCATCGTAACAATTACTATGAACCGATTTTAAAACTAAAGTCAATGACATATCGTTCTTTAATGCGGGTGCGTATAAAATGATGGAAATCAAATAGAAATCTGCTTTGGTATTTAGTGAGTCGATGGAGCCCGTTGTGATTTGCAGTAACAAGCGCAAAGTTCGATATTTTACGGTTATTTTTGGATTCATTAATTATGGCTCTTGGCACGTTTTGATTCCTCGCTATTTGATAAAATAGAAAATTGCCGAGATCGTGAAAGCTTTGCATTTTCTACTTTGTGCCTTATTAATGTTCAACCTTCAATCTAAAATATCATTTCATGGTATTACTGTTAAAAATTGCTTCTTGCTGTTTCATTGTAAGCTTTGAGAAAGCAATAAAAGTTTCCTAATTTATTTAAAGAAGAATGTAATGCATAAAAATGAATGTATTATAATAATGAATACATTTTTGTGAAGTAATATTTGTAATTTATTTTTGAATAGTGAGACAACGGCTTGGTAAAATTTGGTAAGCAAATGAAAAGTTATTTTGATAAAATATTGTATGCTACTTATCCTAAAGTGCACTTTAAAATGATTTTTTTTTTTATTTTGCTTCGTTATAAAGAAAGATAAAGATGAACTGAAGTCAAGTATCATGACAGAGTAACTTTTTTAATGCAAACTTTTTTATGTTAAAAATCAAACATTTATGAGAAATTTCCCTAATTTTTTTTTATAACTGAAATTCGTTTAAAGTATTTTTCAGGAAAATCTATCTTGCTTAAAAAAATTCTTTGACTACACTTTATCATTAACAATGCGACCAAAATGTAATTATTTGTGAATTACTCGAATATACAATTAAATATGGAAATATATTCATGCACTGCGTTGATAATATTATAACAGAATCTATTAATAAATAATTTTAAATGTCATTGCAAATTAATTTACAGGAATGATAAATTTATATTTAAAGACTAATTCTCTTTAATGATTGTATAAAATAAAAAAATGTAAGTTATATAAAGGGTGATTTAATAAATATTTATAGAGAAAAAAGAGAGAATATATATAAATATATAAATGTATACATTTACGAAAAATGATAAACCTTTCAAGCAATAAATTTATATTGCAGGCCATTAACGACTCGCTTTTTTATTTAAACAACATTCTAAAGCAATGCGAAAGCTATTTGCTGTGGAACTCGTAAATTTTAATCACCGTCAAGTGACGAGAATTACACCTAAAAACTGGTACCCAACTCTTCAATTTATTACACCAAGCCAACGTGAGGACTTTGAGTCTCGACAGATTTATCATGCATTGGCTCCTCTATACGGCAGGTATTCTATGGCACCAAGTCTTGAACCCGAGATTCGACGGTCACAAGTTCACGACCAATAACATGTACCAAGTGTCGCACAGTATGCAGAATACGAATAACAAAGCACTTTAATGGTGGAAAAATTCTTTTCGAAATTGGTAAAACATTTTTCCATGCCATGTTGGACATCTCTGCGTATTATTGTGATAATATTATCCATTAAATATATTCCTCTATAGCCTATAAAGACAGAAAACAATGGAATAAAAGAGAAAAAATGTAATTTATTTACTAGGTGAGAGCAAAAGCTCTACCCGTTTTTATTACCCATAAAGAACTAATAAACGCAAATTAGCATTACCTATGCTTGTGCATAATCTCCATATCAATCTCTGTGTGTGCGCGCCATAGCTTTCTGGTACGAGATGAATCCCTCGGAGTTAAAATTCCGGCGGTTTAAAGTCAAAAAAGTCTTGGATGTTAGCTTTCACAGTATCAAGATCATCAAAGAATTTCTGGTTGAAAGAAACGTTCAACGTACGAAAAGGTGATAGTCAGTTAGTGCCAAGTCAGGAGAGTAGGAAGGGTGGGGTAAAACCTCTGTATTATTCTGATGAAGGATAACATTGCGAAGATTGAGGAAACATAACCGCTTTGCTACCCAATTTGAATACAACTTGTCTAACTGCTAACATTAGAAGGCAGCACTGATAGTTTGGTTGAGTGGCAGGATCTTCCAGTGAGTTATTCCCAGCACATCCTACCACACACTCAATAACACCTTCTTAGGATAAAGTTCAGCTTTCGAAGTCGATGCAAGCAGATCAGAAGGATGACACGCAATCCTACTGCGCTTTACGTTACGGTACATACCCACTTTTCATCTTCTGTCACAATTCACGTCAAGAATGTGTCATTTTTGTACCAGGAAAGCAAGGAAATACATTGATAATTCGGTCATTCGTTTACTTAGTTGTCAGGTTATGTGGAAACCAACGATCCAACTTTCTTGTAAAACTCAAGTTGACCAGCTGTCTCTCAACCGTTGTCCGGTGAACTTTAAAGATCCTTAGCTAATTCTTGCTCAGTTGGTTTTGGGTTGTTTCTTATAGCTTAGCCAATATCATCTTCTTCAATGTGTAATGACCGTCCACTTCCCTAGCTTGAACTTAGCAGCTTCTATCTCATTCCCTAAATTTACAAAACTATCGTAGACAAGTGCATTCGTCTATTGTATTCGCCCAATAAACTTGACAAACATTGGGACATGCTGCAGCTGCTATACTCTTTTTATTGAACTCGTAAAACAAACAATGTTTCAAAGGCTCCTTTTCGTTATCTACACTGGTGTGCAAAAATTAAGAACGAGACGGTTTTTTCAATATAACTTTGTACAAAAGCTTTCCAAATCAACACATTTAATACCGTAAGATCCTCAATACGTAAGGCCATGTGTAATGTAAGCAACACTTACTAAAAGAGAAATCAGAGGGATAAAAAGAAGCTTGATTGAAAAAGTAGCATGGAGCGCAATGCGACTGAAGGCCGAAATATCCCTGTGATGGGTGTCCAGCAAGAAACATCCGGTCTTTAGTAGGGGATATGATCTCCCCTGACTGCTAGGCAGGTTTCACAGCGTCTGCCCATGCTGAGAATGAGGGTGTCAATGAGTTGTTGAGGCATTGTTGCCCATTCGTCTTGCAGCGCCAATCGAAGCTCCCGAATCGTTACTGGTGGTAAGGTACGAGCTGCCAAGCGTCTGCCTAGAAAATACCATACATGCTCGATGGGATTGAGATCCGGAGATCGTGCCGACCAATCCATACGTTCAATATCCTCACTCTCTAAGAGCTGTTCGGCAGCTACTGTGCGATGACATGGTGCATTGTCGTCCATGAAAAGGAACTGCAGACCCATAGCGCCTCTAAAAAGACGCACATATGGAAGAAGAATCTCGTTACAATAACGGGTCCCGTTGACTGAACCTGCGTCGAAGATGTGAAGGTCTGTACGACTACCAAGCATGATGCCGCCCCAAACGAGAACACTGCGACCTCCATACCTGTCCCTTTCAATGATGTTCGAGGGATGATTACGGATTCCCCGCTCTCTCCAGATGAGTATGCGATGAGAATCGCTACTCAAACTGAATCTGCTCTCATCTGTAAAGAGTACTCGTCCCCCATTCATTGTCTCTCCAATTCCGGTGTTCCAGGCACCACAGAGAACGCCTTCTCCAATGGGCAGGCGTTAAAGGTACACACCGTACAGGGCGTCGTGAAAACAGACCACCACCGTGCAGTCTTCTGGCCACGGTAAAACGCGATATCGGTCGTCTAGTCGCCTGTGTCGTGTGTCTAGCGATTTCTCCCGCCATCTGCCGCCTGTAAGACAATGTACCGGTCATCTGCGGGTGGGGTTCTTCGTGAACGATCACTACTGAACCCCCGGATAGCTGTTCCTGTAGTTTGAAATTGTCTCCAAAGTCGTGAAACGATGCTGTGAGCAATTCCGAACTCTGCAGCCACACTTGTCACACTGCGGCCTTCCTCCAACTTCCCAATAATTCGACCTCCGGTAAAAGCATCCAGATGTCGTCTAACAGATTGATTATTCGCCCTTTCTCGCTGAGGCAGCAACTCGGTGTGATTTTAACTGCTATACGGCGTGCAATCTCTTTGCCAGAAATACTGATCTTACACCGACAACATGCTTTATACTACTCAGACACTCCCCCATTACGTCTACCTGCATATCTGCGCATGTGCTACCGTACATCACCTTACTTAATCTCCTGATTGGTCTTTCTGTCCGCTCTGCCTCTTCGTTCAGCTGATATGCTAATTTTTCGACTTCGTCCTTAATTTTTGCACACCAGTGTATGTCATAGCCTCTGAGATTTTTTTAAATGATTGACTGTGGGGGGTTCAATGAATTTATATATTAAACATCCATACGTTTGATTGGTAGACAATTTTGGTCATTACAACGTCATGTGCGGAGTCAATTCCATTGCAAATTTGCATATGCAAAAAGAGGTAGTGCTTCCGCACTCATTCAATATTTTTCTGATTTTTGTGATGGAAAGCGTAATGCTCAGCACAAAATTAATATGGCAAAGAATAAACAATGGCTTGTAGGGATTTTAAAATAAATTAAATAAATCATTTATTCTTTATTTTCTTCTTGAATAGTAGAATAAGAACGAATACTTTTGTAAAATGAACTACAATTTTACTGAACAAAAGAATATTTCAAAATAATTTACAATAAGTTTTTTAATATACATTAAAACTACTTTTGTATTTATAGTAAAAAAAATTATTAACTATACTAATCTTAATGAAAATTAAAATATTTTAGTAAAAATAGCTTCTTACTAAAATTGCTAATTTTTTTAAAAAAGAGCTTCTATTTAAAATTTATCCTTTAAGAAAAAGTTTAGTTTTATTTGTGAAAACAAATATTGAATTCTTTCGAGTTTTTATTTTGATTTTAATTCATATTTGCTCTATCATGCAGCTAAATGTTATTTAAAAAATTTATTTTCAGTTTTTAACAAAATCATATTTACGTAAATGGAACTAAAAGATAATTATTTTTGTTTATCATTTCTTTTGTAAGGTAGTATCCGTGCTACATGTTAGAAGTTACATACACAAATAAGAAAACATATTTTTCAGTAAATATACAGTGAATTTCCGTTTCTCGTGAAGCAAGAAAAAGCTTTACAAAAAAAAGTAATGTCTTAGATAATGCACAACACACTAGTTTTAACTGTGGCTTATAAATTACCACAAGAGATTAAAAAAGAAAATTTTCCTTCAAGATGCATTAAAAATTATATAAAAATTCTTATCTTTATCATTCTTTATTAAATAATATAAAAGGTATGTATTCGTGATGTCTGAAGTTGGTTGGAATACAGAAAAATAAAAAATTGATTTATATTTTATTTTTAAACGCAGAAAAAGCTATATGTTTCCGTTAAATCAATTATATTTCATTGATGATATGTTTGAAGTTTTTCTTAAAGTTTTTTCTTGTTTGTTTGTTTTTTGTTCGTTAAATAAAATTTTATAAATTAATTGTAACAGACTAAAATTATATGCTTATATTTTATTGTTCAATATTAAAAATAACTTTGATAAACAAATTGTGAATAAAAATACAGTTTTAGATAAGATTACTACAATTTGATTCCCTTCTTATATTCGTAAGCTTCTCTAACTTTTTAAAATTATATTTACATGACTCTTATTAAAAAAAGTAATTAAGAAAATATATTTTACTAATTTTTTTGTTTAAATAAAGAAAAATGCTATTTGTGAATTCCTTTGAAAAATGTTTACCCCATTAATTCAAACTAAAAAATAGAAAACACAAAGATTTATATTCATTGTTTAAAGTAAAACATGTATCTAATTATAACCATTCATAATTATTATTATTGTTATATATGTAAAGAGGGAGATACATATATTGAGAGAGAGAGAGATAAGAATAGTAAAATTTTATACTTGAACCAAAATTCTATTTCCCATTTAACGTTTGTTACATATTTGCATATGACATTCAACATTAAGAGGTAAGTAACTTGTTTACGATGGTGCCAGAGTAGATTCATTAGATGAACATTAATTATTTTAGAAGTTCATATGGCCATGTATTCCAGGTCAATTTTCCTACTGTTTAATTTTGATGCTATATTTCTCAGAATGTACCACAAATAGATCACTGATATGTGCTTGTACTAATATAAATCTAATCTGGAAAAACGGGATGAAATTCATAAATTACCTCTTGGGAAAAAGTTTAATTTAATATGTATACATTGTGTGGACCCACTAATATCATAATTAATGTTTTTAAAATATCATATTGTTTATCGTTATTATTATGCTCTTATTATTGCGATTAGTTTAATCTTATATACTATCACATGATGTGATTTTATATGATGTTATGTGCTGATTTTATGCAATACGGAAAATAATTGATGTATTTTAACAAAAGTACAATCCTTCACCAGTGACTCCGTCTTAAAATTGGGAGAGGAGAATGTAAGAAAATTAATTTAAAATTCAACCAAAATTCTACATTTAATTTAATCTTTATTTTACTTCCTTACATATTCGCATATTTCGTTTAACCGCTAACATTTTCTCAGCAAAAATCCCC
This sequence comes from Trichonephila clavipes, assembly GCA_019973935.1. Taxonomy (NCBI): domain Eukaryota; kingdom Metazoa; phylum Arthropoda; class Arachnida; order Araneae; family Nephilidae; genus Trichonephila; species Trichonephila clavipes. The sequence goes on from BMAU01021435.1 coordinate 1,924,336, forward strand.
CAGTTTCAAAATTCCAATCCTACTTCAATTCATTTTACGACTATAGCCCGTGTTATTTCACGTATTACCCACCTTTTGAAAAGATACTGAATCAGCAGGAGTTGAAATATACACTGGCCTCAAAAAGTTAAGGTACAACATGTTTTTCGAAGCTCACCATAAAAAAAATGGCAGTAACAATAAAATGCATAGTTTACATGAATGATAATAACGAACTTTAAAAACATTAATGCAAAAACGATTGCTACCACTTTTATTTTATAGAAAAGAACGTATATTTATGAGTGAGAGAAAAATATGCAATTATCATGTTTCGTACTTTTGTGTGTAAGTTGTGTTGATTTTCAACAGTTGTTGGCAGTTTCGGTGACAATAGTCAATAGAGTTTAGAAAATGTCTCAGAGACGTCGTTTACCCAATTCGTTAAGGTGGCGGGCAGTTGGATGGATGGAAATGGGATTGTCGCAGGCTGATGCTGCTAGACGTCTCAATGTGTCTCGTAGTGTTGTTCAGCGACTTTGGGATCAATACCAATCCGAAGATTATGTGTCCAGAAGACCTGTTCCAGGCCGACCACGAGCTACAACACCTGCAGAAGACCGTTTTCTAGCTCTTTCGGCACGAAGGAGAAGAACCACTACTGTGCCGCAGCTTGTTGCATACCACTTTCAAGCATCAGGAAGAAGAATCTCCGCTACTACGGTGCGAAATCGTCTTCACAATGCAGGTCTGTATGCAAGAAGACCAGTTGTCCGTTCCCTCAACGGACGACAGCGAAGGAACCGCTTATGCTGGGCAAGAGAACATGTTTCTTGGACGCAGCAACAATGGGCTTCTGTGCTGTTCACAGACGAGTCAGATTTACAATGGAGAGTGATTCAGGGCGTCTACTGATCTGGAGGGAACAGCGCACTAGATACCATCAATCCAACACTGTTGAAAGACACAGTTATAGAGGTGGTGGAATCCTGGTTTGGGTAGGGATCTCGCTCGGTGGCCACACTGACCTGCATGTGTTCTATGGAGGAACCGTAACTGGTCTTAGATATCGGGATGAGATCCTTGATCCATATGTCCGCCCATATGCTGCTGCTATTGGTAACGACTTCATTCTGATGGATGATAATCACGACCTCACCGAGCTCGGATTGTTGAGGAGTATCTGGAGGATCTCGGTTTGGAACGAATGGAATGGCCAGCTCGATCTCCAGATCTGAATCCGATAGAACATCTTTGGGACTATCTTGGCAGAGAGGTTGCTGCTTTAAATCCTATTCCAAGGTCGTTACATGAGCTGAAACAAGGCTTACTCTGTGTCTGGTCTTCGCTTCCTATTCCGGTGTCCGACAACTTAATAAACAGTATGGGAAATCGATGCCGCCAATGCATTCAAGTTAGGGGTGGACACATTCCTTATTAGAACCCATTTTTGTATTGTTTTTATGCCATTTTACCACATAACACTATGATGTGCTGTTTTCTCCAAGAATGGACTTTTCCGCAGAGATTGCTTTTTTTGTTATAAATCGTTTTTGCAATACACTTATACAAATTTCTATGACGTATTCAATAAAAAACTATTTAATGCACATATCCTCCAAATTTTTTGTTTCTACATTCATTCATTTGCAAATTAGACACAAAAACCCGGTTGTACCTTAACTTTTTGAGGCCAGTGTATAAGCGACCCAATTCCAAATAAAATAAGGTTCGTTTCAGTTTACGCTACCGATTGGGTCCTCGATAATAGACATTCTGATATGATAAGAAAAGAATAAAAAACTTAATGCCTAAACATTCTACATAGGCGTCAGCAACCTATGGTACGCGGTATATACACCAGTTGCACTCTGCACTACTCAACAAATTTGTCAATTTTTGAGTGGATAGAAGTTGATAAATTTGTAATGAACTTTATTTGACAAACATGTTCAGAGTTATAGACATTTGTGGAATTTTGAAAAAGTCTGAAAAATAAAATTTACAGCTATTTTGTAAATTATTGAATGCCATTGCAAGAGAGATTAAATTCTTTGAAGAGAGAAAATTGCATGGACTTTGCTTTCCGCTTTTGGTTCTACATATCTGTATAAGTAAAACATTTTTCCACATGTGAAAAATATTTTGAACCTGCAAAGAAATTGTTTAACAACTTAAGGCTCAGAATTGTGGCTAATTGAAAATTCAAAAATATACCCTTGATTTGTGCGATATGAAAATAGAGCTGTGCACAAGCTTTAAGTTTGCATCAAAATTTTTATTTATCTTTTTATTTAACTGTAATGAAGAGAAATACTTATATTTTACGTTGTCTATTTTTTATTTTTACAAATATGTTTAGAAATACATAATATAAGAGCAATTTTATTTTTTTACATTTTTGTTGAAGAAATAGTTACATTTTATACTGTTTATTTTTATGTTAAGAATTATAAATGAGACGCAAAATTAATATATAATGAAATTGTAAATCTATATTTTATTGACCTCTATTCTCTAAATCTGCATACATTATCATGGGAACCGGGTTGTTGACAAAAATGCCTTAATGTATGTCACGCTGAATCATATTGGTAGATTGGTTTGGCACACCACATCTAAAAGGTTGCCGACGCGTGCTCCACAGCAGCGGTCGCCAAACTCTTTGCGATAACTCATAATTTAAATCCCGTGGACTCCTAATAGGATTTTTTAAGTGCTAAATTATGGTTATAAATCGAATTATGTTTCAATGCATCTTAAAACATAGCTTAAGATGATGAATAAGTATATTCCATATTTTTCTGGGAACCAGCGAAATTTTCTCGCGGACCACCACTTTGGCAACCTCTGCTCTACAGGTACTTGCGTTTAAAATGTTGTGTGTGTGTGCATGTATATGTTAAGTTATTTTCATCTTGCTTTTTTACAATTTGTTTATTTTCAATAAGCTACTTTGGCTAATACTATGTTTTTAACAACAGATACAATAAATCTTTAACTTTTTGTTAAACATACATTCTTGATATCCATGAAAATTCTAAAATCATTACTCATCGCTATTATATATTTGAAATATATATATATATATATATATATATATATATATATATATATATCAACGACTGATTTTTTGAAGTAAATGGAATATAAAAATTGAAAAATTCTTGAATCTTTCTAATAATTTGTGAATCGTTTAGTTTCAACAATATGCTACATGATACAGAAAATGTAACAACTAAAGAAACCAGAAAATTAAGCAAATTTCAGACACAACTCACCGAGTAATGCAAATGATATGAAATGCGAAGATCTTCGGTGACCCTTGCATTCGATTTATAGAAAGGAATCTACAGAATGAGCAATATTCATGTCGTCATTTCTGCTAAGGAAATCACCTTTGAATTTTTCCCTTGTCTCAAGTGATAATAATAAACAGCAAAGTATAATAGCAAAGAATACCAGACCGCTACACACAGAGAGAGTTCCACCAAAGAGACGATTTTACGACAATAATGGTGAGTGGACTAAAACGGGCAGTACATCAAATCTCACCTGAGACAAACTTAGACGCGTGTATTGTACATTGCTTGTGTTAAAGATGGAACAAGGAAATATAGAAAGTATAAGGGAAGTCATTGCGTACAGAGTAACGTCAGTCTTTAGATCAACACATAAATCGAAGGCAGTGACGGCTCCTTAAGTCCCTTCTGTCACTGTTTTGCACAGCATGTGCATACACACCCTGATGTTCTCATATCTACCACAATCATTTTCCAATTATTGGTTGCAAGTAGCGATAGAAGACTGCCATTGACTTCATATCACAGACGACTTAATTTGTAATTATCCCTGTCAGATGATGGGGATGATAGAATAACATACTGCCGTTTTCTCACATGATTCATGTTGAGCATGCTTACTCACACATGTTGATGTGTACAAGTGGGACGTAAAAGTGTTGAAAAGTCCAATCCAAGATCATCTATGAAGCACATCGCAGTACGAAAATGTGGCATCATGATTTGGGGTGCCATCTTCCTGATAGCAGGTCACTTCTGGTTCGTATTTAGGGCATGTCGAAGCTTAACGAGACGTGGATTATGTGCCAGGATCGGTGACACTCCCTTTTCTTCGGGGCAAATAGGAAATAGGCTCTTCATCAGTAGGGTAAAACTTAACCACCGTATCCATGAGCCAACATGCTCTCTAGATATACAGAAACAGTAGTTGAAAGAGATTGTAGAGCTATTTCTCATTTTATTGCTGTTGAAAATGGTCCTATTTCTCACTCTTTCTTCTCTTGAGTATGTTTTCAAAATAATCTTTATTTGTTATTCGTTGTTGTCTCTCTCTCTGTTTGTCGAGTTTCTTCATTTTCTAGTCACTTATATTCTTGGTGTTGAATTTTTCAAGGCCATGTAAAGTAAAAACAATTCTATTTAACCCATTCTTACAATGTGCAACGGGGAATCGGGAAATCATCTTAGTTTCCAACAAATTCGTTATTATAGATATTTGAGAAAATGAATTTTTTTTTGTTAATTATATATATATATATATATATATATATATAGTTTTAGTCAATTGCTTTTTCTCTCTTATCGATATTTTAAATATACTATTTCACAATATATATTCATATTAAAAATTATTTTTCATTGCCTAAAATAATGGATTCCTGAAAAACAGTGAACAGTAATTTTATGAACTCTATATGAAATGTAATAGCCCCTGACTTGTACACATTTTGTGATTTAAAATTGAAAATAATGCTCCCATAGTATAGATAATTATATTCTACATCTCTAACAATGTGTTATTTAAGTCATTTACACATATAAGAGTAATATGCTTCCCCACCACTTCTTTTCCAAGGTAATCTAATACGTTCTGTATAAGGTTCAGATCAAGAGAGTTTACTATCCAAAATATTCTCTCAATAGTTTTATTTACAAGGAACTTGTCAACGAAGTTGGTTTGATGTTGAAGAGCCTTTTCGCTTATAAATTTAAAAATTAGAGTCAAATGCACATCTGAAAAGTTTTTTTATGAAATAGTAAGATCCGATCCTGATACTCTAATCGGTCACAGATCCTCTGTTCGAAGCGTATAGAGGAGTAAGTCTGTCGATCCTTATTCCTCTTTATATCATTGCACCTTAACTATCAAAATAGTCAAATTCCATGATAATCTTGACTCCCTTCAGATGCAAAAACCTTTAGAGGTTTAATTATAAATCTAGAGAGTATAAGTATTTATTATAACCTCGCACTCTGAAGCACTGAAGCAAAGGACCACAAAATTTTGAGTCTTGGTCAAATGACAAGGACATCACATGTGCTGGCCACACCAACTTCAACGCCAACAAGGAGGGGACTTTGAATCCCTACAGATTTAACGTGCATTAGCCCTCTACACGGCGGATCTACAGTGACATCAGGAATCGAACCCATGGCTGGATAAATCCGGTCACAAGCTCATGACCAGGACCACTAGGTTACCGAGACCCCAATGTAACTCTAGGGACATCTGTAGAAGAAACATGGATCTATGGATATATTCACTGCACTTCTTATAATATTTTCATCAATTAAAGCTATCCTTCTTTTGTTGTGCAGACAAGGAAACACATATCCTTAGTTTCTTTGAATAATTCCGTTTTTATTCAACATTTTGTACATAATTTACAAGTTACTATAGCTCCAGCAGCAGCTGTAAATAACAAACTTAGTTATCAAGCAGCAGACTTTCTATTACAAAGGGTTGTTATTGTCATATATTGATCTTGGGAAGCAGTAATTATACGCTTACGACCTTGTCCAACCCTCCTTAATACAATTCCAGAGATCCGAAATGATTCTATGGTGAATGCCTGCCCTGAAATATTTACACATCTCCTTTTCAATTCACACTTTCTACCTTGAAATATTCATTCCTCTCACAGCTTCTTTGTTACTGCTCCTGCTTCTAGATCGTTGCTAATTTATTATTTCATATATTCGTCCATATTTTAGACAATATATCGGAGCTATAACTAAATGTTTTAAGTCTACACAGACCGAAATCAAATGCTGTGTTATAGATATTCACTTACAACAAAGTAACGTGAAAACGTTTAAGACGAAATATCGGGTAACACGAAATAATACAACGGTACTTACAAACTACTGAGTATGTATTGATAATATGATTTAAATTTATGATTATTTTACTTAAACTTCCAAGCCTTGTACCTCTATTACTAGATATATGAAATAGCTATATAAGTTAGCATATCCATTCATAATAATGATTATTTTTTCATTATATGACTTTTCAAACCATTTCAATAACTGAAATATATATTTCATGCATTAAAGTAAGTTGAAGAAAATTAAGCCAATGATTTACTAGATTATTTTTTTTACTCAAGACAAACATAATTTCTCAAACGTTTCTAATAATTTTTAGAATATCTTTTTTGTAGTGTGCCGCAACACATCACTGCTGCAAAGATTCAACACGTACTAATTTACTTAGGATATTAAAAGAAATTCCAATTTTTCTTATTCAATAGTCATTTGTTGAATAAAAAGAAACCTAGTTTTGCAAAATAAAGTTTGTTACTTGAAAGAGAAGAAAGTAGTTAAAAATATTGATGAAAAATTTTGCTTTATAGTTTTGAATACTGCAATTTATTAATACAGTTCTTTGTACCTGTGTTTGTTTCGTAAATTTGTACAATATACTCGATTTTTTTAACATATTTCTTTCTCGTTTTTTAAATAATTTTTGCTTTGTTTACTATGATAGTACCAGCATCGGTTATTTTTCTGGCTTCAAATAAAATTGTATCAGAAGCCTTGTGAATGTCTCTGCCATAATATGTACAAAAAATCTTTTTTGAAGAAAAATAATAGTTTCGATTAGCGAGAAATTTATTTTGATTTAACAGGAGCTATTTCTATCACGGCAATTTTCTTTAAATCTTTCTTTCTAATCTGTAATCATATATGTCATGACAAAAAAAAATGTTTAAAGAAGATTACTCTGTGTGCTCTGAAAAACCATATATTTCAGTATTTTTTTTAAAAAAAACAGAGTAGAACTGCAGCTAGATTACAAAAAAAACCATAAAGAATAATAAACGAGTACTAAAAAGCCAGAACACTTATTACACTTGGATACTCAAATGAACCAAAAGAGTTCCTGTGTGATTTAAATAGTTTATAAGGTTAAAAAAAGAAAAGTAAATAGAATAGACAAATTGAATAGACATCTGTTGAGGTTGAATAAACATTTTTCGATAAAAAATAGGCTGAAATAATTATTTAAAACGAAAAAAGTAGTTTTTGAGTCCCATTTTAAAAATTACAGTGGAGTTTTCTGAAAAGGTCTTAAGCTAGAATCATTTGCGTGTAGAGCTACAAGCATAAAGTAAAATCAAGTTAAAACAGATGTGAGAGGTCTTCGCCTCTTTCTTGGGTACCTAGATATGTAGGAGGTAGGGAAGAAACACTAGCTATGATCCAATCAATCTATTTATTGATCACACAATATAACGACACAAATTCAATCAATAACCGTAAGAGAATGTCTTGGTGCTAACCTCGAAAGTGGAACAACGACGAAATACACGAAAGATTAGGAGACTATCAAACTCTATCCTTACTTTATGCAGGATCAAATCAATTATCCGATTTAATCTAATATTAATTTAATCTCAGTGATCCATCGTCACTTTAAATCTATTTCCTAATAAGTATTTTTTCAAAATAATTCAATAATGATAACTGTCAGTAACAATCTCACCTGGTTTCTGGTTTGCATACCCTCCTACTCTCTTACTCTCAATTCTAGCTAGAACACTTTGACTATATATAGTAAACTTAATTTGTATTTCAGGATTTCTTCTTCCGAAGGGTTGGTTGTGAATAACGCGAATTGATAGCCCGAAGATTGCCCAAGAGGATTAGTGGAAGGATCATGAACAGATCCGTCACACAGCTTTTATTATAAATATATATTTTTTTAACAAACTGAAGAAATTCCGAACAATTGAATTATAAATAGTATTTTTAGAAGTTTAATTTTTTTTAAAAAAAACTATATTGTTTTTTTTAATTTTTCAAAATATTTTTCAGAGAATTGCATTTAAAAAATTTTATACATTTGAGCTAATACTTCAGCATAAATAACATAACCTTAAGAAGCATATACACTATTTTGAAAATTTCCTTCGTAACAGAATTGAGGAAATTCCGCCACGAGACAAAATATGATCAATCTTCGAGAAAACAAGAATCAAGTTTACATTTCAACTAATAACCTTTCAATATATATATATATATATATATATATATATATATATATATATATATATATATATATATATTAAAGAAAAGTAATGATAAAGTCAGGACCGGTTTAAGCTCATTTCGGGCCTGGGTGCAGAAGATCTACCGGCACCCTTGGCACTAGCGGATTGAAAATCTGGTTAAGTCCAGCTTATCTGGGCCCCGGGCTCCTGGGTGTCAGTCCCAAACCCACAATGGATAAACCGGCATTGATTAAATCATATATCTTTTTCATTAGAATTTTGATATTAATAAATTCAGTATAAATAAGACTTAAATTTTCACAAGTCAAGTTTTAGTGTAAATGTCCATAAACTTTTATAAGCGGTAAATGGAGAATTTAATAAAATCATAACAGAAAAATTAAATTAAATTATTTCCCGAAGTACATTATTTTCTAAATTCTTTCAATAAGAGTACAACTGAATGGTAAAATTAATTTAAATCCAAGCTGATTGGAAAGAAACTCATGGACATAAAAATAATTTAAAGTTCCTTAAATTCTGCACTCCTTTAAAAATAAAGATTGTTATTGTAACTAACGCACTTGGAGTTTATAGCTTCAATAATCAAACAAATAAAATTGAAATCTCTAAGAAAAGCAAGAAATAATTTCTCGGAATTTTCATTCACTTAAAAAATCGGTGTCTGATGATCTTGACTCAGTTATAGGCATCTAATCCTTATACAAATCCATCCCCACATGTTGTAGAAGATTCTTTTTTTCCGTATCCTTCATTAATTAACCTGTTGTTTATTACATTAGCAATCGTAGTACCCAATTTAAAACTATCAGTTTTATAGATAGATATATATCACAACATTTTAATGTGATTGAGCATTACTTGGATCCTGTCTAGATTTACTACATGCGCCTGAAGAAATTGGTTTCCTGTTTGAAGCATTAACTAATTAAATTTAAAGTGAAAAACATTTCTTACGCAGAATAAGGATATATTTATATAAAAATAATTTTTCACAATTATTTCAGCAAAACAAGCATTAGATCACATTTATCATTCTCATTGACAATCATTAAATAAAACACGGTAAAATGCATCATTAACGAATTCAAAAAATAACCATAAAATATCCAATTCTGCTCTTGTTTTTACAAATCACGATGAAAATTTAATCGTATTACAAGGAAGTATATCTACGTTCAAACTCACACCACTTTTTCGTGCTATATGAAAATACAGAACGTTAATGCTGTAGTTATTTCCATTTATGCATAATAATTATCTTTATAACGTATAAACTTAAAGAATCTTCTGTTAATGCAGTTTTTAGAATTATAATAGATAAGGAAGCTTTTTAAACTTGAATTCCGCATGTTATGTTAATTTAAATTAAACAAACTACATTCTTTAATTTAAATTTCGCAAGCAAAAATATTTGATGATTGAACTAAAAAAAAACGTTTAAATATATGTATAAACGCATTACAAAAACCTTTATTTTCATATTGCAATATACCTTCTAGTACATTAACTGAAAATTATGTATAAAGCCATTTTTTTCAGAAATTCAGTTAGAACTAGCACTCTTGATCCTAATGTAAATTAAGAGTATTTTTCGATTTCACTTAAATATTCTAAAAATAAAATAGTAATGTATAAAAACATTATTTGGTATTGTTCCACTAATGTTTTTACGAAGTTAAACATAAAAAGATGACAATATATGATTAATTAAAAATAATCACTCAATTGCATAAAAAAAATGTAACATAATTACAGTTCAGGTTTATGCTTCATTATGTGGTTTTTAAAGAAAAATCATAATAATATTATTAAAATGTTTATATATAAAGTTAATAGCACATTAGTGAGCATTACGGACGGTCAAAAGATTATATTTGTAAGTCTTCTTTTCATACAAGCATGATTTAAAAATCCGATATTTATTTTTAAATTTTTACTGAATTGTAATGATGCGCGTATTAAATAATGATATGCATTATGGACAATTCTTGTGCTTTTTTTAAATTTTAATACATGAATTACTTCGCAGTATATGCATACAAATTCATAGTAATATATGTCAAATAAGAAATTTCTTGATATTCTATAATTTAAAAAGAAAAAGATTTTCCCAGCAGCTTGTTATGATAAACTGGGAACTTATAACAAAAATTTTGAACGACATAATGTGTCATAAAGTTTTTTAAAATGCATATGCTTAGATATTTTATTTTCAATTAATTTTCTTAAATACACATAGCAGTATAAAATGCTTAGCATAATGGAACGTTTACTAAAATGTTAAGTTTTTAAATTATATTATTATATTTTAATAGTATTTGCAATTTACTTAAATTATATCAATTAATTTATCATTTTCCAAACAAAATTTTACATTTTTATTATTCCCAATTTAACATGCTTAGTGACAAATCACCAAAACATCAAAAAGAGATATAGATAAAGAAAGTCCTTCATATATATAATGTAAAATATAAGGAAGTAGTGAGAAAAACAAAGACTTAAAGCATTTTAATCTCCATCCTAACACTACGTATGCACTTTTTCAGTTCTATTCAATAACATAAATATAAAATTGAATGTTTATACCAAAAAAAGATATCCTTCAATAAATGAGAGATAGCATAAGTATCATTTTTGAAAGATATTGTAGAAAAATTAAAATAAAAGGAATTCGTTCAAAAAGTATATAAGTAATGTAATAAATATTTTACCTTACCATGCCTTTTTATTCTAACACAAAAATACAGAAGAAAGATTATGTTAACTCCTTATGACCTGTTTATTTTCATCAAACGTATCATATAAAAAAATGTTTTAAAAGTTTTTGCTGCTCATTTTCAATAACCTATATCGGAATTTTGAAAACTCTTTCATCGTGTAAAAAGTTAAAAACGTTTGAAAATACACTTAAGAAAAAGAAAAATGTTGAAATTTAAAAAAATCAAAGAAATGTTTTAGTAAAATTAAATTCCTCATGAATATTTCTGTTTAAGTAAATCCATATTGAAATATGAATAAAATAAAATAACTTCTCTAAACTTTTTCATGATTGATACATTAACACTAAAAACAGAATCACCACAGAACCATCAAAATATAAAAGCATCTTACTGGAAAGCATCAATTAGTTTTTGTGAAAGACACTCGAATGCGAAATTAAAGTGAAGAAATAATAAACAAAAAATAAATAAATATAATAAACTGTTATTTATCAATTTATTAATCAACAATTATTGTATTTGTCTCATGTAATTGTAGGAAGTATTTACTTTCTAAAAGAAATATTATAAGATTCGTTGAAACACATTTTATTATTTCTGCATTAAAATACCAATTCATTGACAGGAATTATGTATTCTCAATTAAATAGCACGATAACAGTTAAAAATTTTGTTCGAGCATGCGCAGTGGGCGCCGCGCGGTGGTGAATGAGTGTATTAAGAGAAACGCGAATTAAGTTTTTCAGAGAGTGTGTGGGAGATCAGACGAGCGAGAGCGCAAAAACGGTGCCCATCGTAAGTGTTCCGACATACTCCCTGAGTAACCGAGTTTGGAAATAAAAGAGTTGTATCAACATCCTCGTCTGGTTTCCTGAGACAAAAACACATAGGGACCACTTCCCCAACATGGTCCGTCCAGCTGAGCCGGAGAAGTGAGCTATTCAAGGTGACGTGAGTAGTGGTCTTTTTTGTGTTTTTATTATTATAAATTGAGGACTAAATTAATTTTAGAGAAAAATGTTTAAGAACTGCCGTAAGGAAGATCTTCGGATCGTAGCTCTTGAACTTGGTGAGACTGTTGCTGAAAAAGTAATTATCGTTGAGTTAACTGAAATTATTAAAAGAAAATAAATATTTTAAAGAGGATGTTGAATTTGTTAAAGAATTAATTCAATATACGATCGAGGACCGTAAGAGAGCAGAGGAAGACCGTAAGCGAATGCAAATAGAGGAAGACCGTAAAAAAGAAGCCGAAAATAGGTTACGAGAAAAAGAGCTTGAGCTTGAACTAGCACGTTTAAATGTTAATTCAGATAACGAGAGAACAGGTGAGGGTTGTAACACGCTGGATGCGTTGGTGAAAAGTGTTCGAATCCTAACGGTGAAGGTGCCTAATAGACCTGAAGGTTGGGCATTCTTTTTCGCTTCGTTAGAAAGAGCCTTTGTATCAAAAAATGTGCCCGAGAAATTCAAGTCGGAGATTTTATTAAATTTGTTGGGAGAAAAAGCTTCAAATGTGTTAACATATGTTAAAGATGACGAGCTTAACAATTATGAACAACTAAAATCAATAATACTAAGAGAATATGAGCCAAGTGCAAATCAATTCCTTGAACAATTTAAAAAAGCTATGCGTCATCCAAATGAAACATTTATTCAATATACTTCTCGCTTAATTACAAATTGGCAGTATTACTTAAAATTAAGAAAGGTCTCTGATTTTGACAACTTAAACGATCTTATTGTGTCCGACAAAATTTTCAGTTCGCTTGAAAAAGAGGTAGCGTCACACATTTCCGTTCGAGCAGGAAATGATTGGTTTCGCCCACTAGAGCTTGCCAAAGAGATAGACTTGTATAATACTTCTCGGGGAAAGAGCTTAAAAACTTTGCCGAATGTTCTTACTAGAAATAATCCAGTGAAAAACGCGTCAAGGGTATTTTTGAGTGAAATTAAAGATTCTAAATGTATTTGTTGCGCTGAATCGCATCCATTATATAAGTGTGCAGTGTATTTAAAACTTCCCATAAACAAGAGAATTGATCTGATTAAAACTAATAACCTTTGCTTTAATTGCCTTTCTACATCTCATAGAGCGAAAGACTGTAAATCGAGATTTGTTTGCTCTGAGTGTCAAAAGAGACATCATAAAACGATACATTATACAGAGCGCCAGCCAAACCAGGAAGTAAGGAACTCCACCTTTGAACCTCTTAACACTTCAGCGCCAGTCTTCGAGTCTCGAGTAGAAAATCATAACTTATTAACCGCAACGAGTATAAACAGAAAAAAAAAAAAAATGTGTTTTGCTAAGCTCAGCAATTTGTTATATAAAATGTGAAAATGGTTTATTCCCAGTCAAAGCAATTTTAGATAGCGGATCTACCTCGAACTTTTTAATGAGCAACTTATGCGATTTAATTGGATTGAAAAAATACAAGACTAATGTTTCGGTTTCGGGACTAAACAAAACAGTAATTCCAATAGATTCGCGTGTTTCATTATCTATTAGCAATAAAGAAGGGAGTTACATTAAAACATTAGACTTTTTTTTTTTGGTACCTACAATAACGGAAGATCTTGTTCCAACAACGAAAATCGATTTTAATCTGAATAATATTCCCAATCTTAAGTTAGCTGACAAAAATTTCAATATTCCAGAGCGCGTGCAAATGCTATTAAGTGCAGAAGTATTTTATGAATTAATGTTACCCGGACAGTTCAAGACGGAGGGTTCAAATGTTATTTTTCAAAACACTGTTTTCGGATTTATCGTTTCCGGATCTACTTCTTCAGACGCGAAGGGAAAAGAACATTGTGGGTTTATTCAGGCTGCGGATAATCTAGAGCATTCAATTAAGAAGTTTTGGGAAATCGAAAATGTAGAAATAGATTCTGTTAAAACCAGTGAATTAGATATTTGCGAAGACCATTTTAAAAGCACTCATTCGAGAGATGACCAGGGGAGATATACGGTGGCGATGCCATTAAAAGAAGATCCTTCATGTCTTGGTGAATCCAGACAAACCGCGATTCAGAGATTAAACTCTTTGTGGAAACGACTGAGTAGAGATAAAGAATATTTGTCCCTGTATGAGAAATTTTACAGGAATATGAGGATTTGGGCCACATGAGGGAAATCAAGGCGGATGGATCTGGAGTTGCATTTTACATGCCACACCATGGTGTTTATCGCCCCGAAAAGTCTACAACAAAAATGAGAACTGTCTTTAATGCATCAAGTCCTTCAACGAGTGGGAAATCTCTAAATTCAATTCAATTTAATGGCGGACTGGTCCAAGAAGACCTCTTTTCCATTATGGTTCGCTTCCGAAAGCACAAGTATGCCTTTACTACGGATATAGAGAAAATGTTTCGCATGATAAACATACATCCGGAGCAAACGTGTTTGCAAAAGAATTCTGTGGAAGAAGGGCATAGGAGAGCCAATAAAAACGTACGAGTTAACTACAGTAACCTACGGCACAGTTAGCGCACCTTATCTAGCCACGAGAACTTTGAAACAGTTAGCGATCGATGAAGCTAATAATTTTCCTTTAGCAGCTCCTGTGGTGCTGAGTGACTGCTACATGGATGACATACTATCGGGATCCGAGTATAGAAGAGGTAATCGAATTGCAGCATCAATTAATAGAAATGTTCAAGACCGCAGGGGATGCATCTTCATAAGTGGTGTGGAAATTTACCCGAGATAACTTCAATCTACAAGAGTATGCTTTTTTTTTGGAGTATGACGAGACTAAAGCGCTAGGAATAATTTGGAATCCTAAGTTAGACTGTTTTCTTTTCAGAATAGAGCAACAAAGGCCAACTTCATTCACCAAAAGAATGGTTTTGTCTACTATTGCAAGAATCTTTGACCCTTTGGGTCTCCTCGGACCGATCATAACTTGGGCAAAGATATTCATGCAAAGATTGTGGTTGCTGGAATTGGGATGGAGTGATGAACTTCCCTTTAAAGAACAAAAGGAGTGGCGTCGATTTATCGACTCTTTGAAAGCCGTGAATAACATCTCTATTGACAGATGTATTGTGATTCATAGAAAGGAGAGCATTGAGTTACATGCATTTAGGGACGCATCGGAAAAGGCGTATGGTTCATCCATTTATCTCAAGTCTATATCTGCGCTTGGAGAAGTCAAAGTGTGTCTCGTAACGAGTAAAAGCCGAGTGTCGCCTCTGAAGCAGATTTCCATTCCAAGACTTGAACTGTGTGGGGCAGTTCTTGCCGCTAAATTGATGAAGAAGGTGAAGGAGGCATTGAATCTTCAGATTACAGCTGTGCATTTTTGGTCGGATTCAACTATTGTGATTTCATGGATACATCGAGAATCAAGAGAATTGAAGACGTTCGTGGCTAATCGAGTGTCTAAGATTCATCAACTTAGTTCCGTGACCAGTGGCATCACATTGCATCAGAACAGAATCCTGCAGATGTGTTATCTAGAGGACTACTTCCTGAGGAGCTTCGTGACGACTCTCTATGGTGGCATGGTCCTGAGCTTCTACAGAGTACTTATTCAACTACTGTCATTGCAGAACCAACCCAGAGAGATGGCTTTGACTGCGAACTAAGGGTGTCTGAGAGAACTCTGGAGACTTCATTGCTGAATTCCAAGAACTTTGACTTTTTCAACCATCTTATGGACCTTTCTAATAATTATTTTAAAATAATACATATTGTTTCTTATATTTATAGATTTATTGAAAATTGCAGATCCAAGGTGAAAAAGAGGGGACCTTTAACTACAAGTGAGGTAAATGATGCAGAAACCTGGCTTATTAAACAGGACCAGAGTGGCATTAACTTAAGTGACCCGTCAGGTAATCTTAAATCTTTGAATATATTCCAGGATGATAAAGAAATCCTGAGAGTTGGTGGAAGGCTGGAAAAAGCTTCCATACCCTACAGCCAAAAGCATCCAGCTATACTGGCTAAAAATTCTAAATTAAGTAAAATATATTTCATAACTTTGCATAAGAAATTATTTCACGTTGGTCCACAAGGACTGCTGAATGCAGTAAGAGTGAGATTTTGGGCTTTAGGAGGTAGAAACCTAGCTAGGAAAACGGTTCATACTTGTGTGGTGTGTTTCAAGTGTAAACCAATTCCCTCTTCTCAAATAATGGGCAATCTTCCATATGAAAGAGTAAATATGGCCCCTCCATTCAGTATAACTGGACTAGATTTGGGAGGTCCATATTTTGTAACTTACAAACACCAGAGAAAGGGCGTTTTGAATAAAATTTATGTTTGTGTTTGTATTTGCTTTGTGACTCGTGCCATCCACCTAGAAATTCTTTCCAATTTGACTTCGGATGCAATAATTGCGACCCTTAAGAGATTCATGTCTAGGCGAGGAAAATGTTCCAAAATTTTTACGGATAATGCAACAAATTTTGTTGGTGCGAATTCTCAACTAAAGGTATTTTATAAGACCCTTAACTTTCCAGATCAAAATCTGGCGGCATATTTCACTGAGGAAGGTATTGAATGGAATTTTATTCCACCAAGGGCCCCACATATGGGAGGTCTTTGGGAGGCGGGCATAAAGTCAGTGAAATATCACCTCAAGCGAGCACTGGAAAGATCCCGACTCACCTACGAGGAGTTTGAAACAGTGATTATCCAGGTAGAAGGAATTTTAAATTCCAGACCCCTTACACCAATAACCAATGATTTTGATAACTTTGAAGTATTAACGCCTGCGCATTTCTTGATTGGTAGATCAATTAATTCTATTCTTGAGCCCCCTAGTAATTAATATTAGTGACAATAGATTAAGCCGTTGGCAGAGAACAACAAAGGTAATTCAGGTAGTTTGGAAAAAATGGAGTACCGATTATCTGAATACTCTCCAACAGAGAGGAAAGTGGATGTTCGAGAAGGACAATGTAATGTGTGGTACAATGGTAATTGTAAAGGAGGATTTTACACCAGTTTGCAACTGGCTTTTAGGGCGTCGTTGAGGTATATCATGGTTCTGATGGTAAAGTGAGAACAGTCAGGATTAAAACAAAGAACGGAGAATTTAGAGCCCATAACTAAGATCTGTATTCTACCTATAGATGTAAATAATTAAGGTTAATTTCCATTTGAGAAATTATGTGTTTATCTTTAAATTGTGCTATTGTAATTTTAACTTTTTTTTTACTGAAAATTTATAGTACCTTTTTATATATATAATAATTTTGAAACCAATTGTGTAATTTTTGTGAAACTTGTTGTGAATTGTGAAACTGTATTGCTATTGTTGAATATTAATATTGCAAGGCCGGGGGGTATGTTCGAGCATGCGCAGTGGGCGCCGCGCGGTGGTGAATGAGTGTATTAAGAGAAACGCGAATTAAGTTTTTCAGAGAGTGTGTGGGAGATCAGACGAGCGAGAGCGCAAAAACGGTGCCCATCGTAAGTGTTCCGACATACTCCCTGAGTAACCGAGTTTGGAAATAAAAGAGTTGTATCAACATCCTCGTCTGGTTTCCTGAGACAAAAACACATAGGGACCACTTCCCCAACAAATTTCAAACTTTCATTAGTTAAATTTAAACTTTATCCGTCATTATTTTTCCTTAGATATTTTAGATAGAATTATTTAAGTAATTATACTTGGATCAATATTTCACATTCATTTACTGTAAGATGATAATCAATTATGTATAAATTTATATGCTACTTGAAAATTATGGAAATTATTTTTGTTTTGTTAAGATTCCTAGTGTGCCACCTTTACATTTAGTTAATTTGTATTTTTGCAAAAATATCATTTAAATATTTGTATTTCATAGCAAAGGGAGACGAATATTTTAACATCTATTGATAATTCTTCTTTTTTAGATTAAAAGAGCGTAACAATAATTATTATAAATTTTAATTAAAATTTGAACCCCAGTTCAATAATTAGCATCTAACATATAAGATACTTTTTAAAAAAAGTTTTTTCCTACTAATTAAGGTCTTTGCTCTCTGCTTATAAAAATTACTAATTTTCTTTACAATTTATTATTTGCTATAATTGACTACACGCATAAATCTTTTAATGTAAATATATTACTTGCGCTAGAATAAACATTTTCAATTCCCATAATGTATAGATGATATGGCTTGACGTTTAAAATATTATCCATCTAGTGGATATGTATATTAATAATACAATGTGTCCTAATGGGTACAAAGTGGATATCCACTCACTGCGATCAGTTAGTCGAGTATTTTGTTTTGCTGTACGAGCTCTCTTTCCCTCTCTCTTTGTGTGCATGCGTGCGCGTGCATGAGAATACAATGGGAGTCGAATTACATTCTATCTATAATGTATTAATATTGTTCAACAATTTTAGTTTTAAAATAATTAGTTATGTTTGCCAAAATGCTCAAAACAAACAATTTTCAAAATAATTTCGTGGAAATAACAAGACACAATCTGATTTCAAAGTCTTTATTAATTATTCATTGCAATATATTTAGCTTATTTACTGTTATTTCACGTTCATTCCTTATTTTCAAGTTATATGATAGTGGTGGCCGAATGTAAGAAACGCGTTACATTTTAAACTTCTCTATTAGGAAAAGTTTGCGGGAATTAAAATTGCTATAACAAGAAAGCACTTTTTTTGCACTGTTCTATTTGGTTTCTCTACGGAACTTAAACGAAATATTGTAGTGGCAAACTGATTTGCAAGAAGTGAAAATCTTGTTGTCCTTGTTAAAATCTTATTCAAATTTGAATTTGATAATTTTAAAATCAAAACCAACCTTAATAACTTCTGTAATTTTGAATGTTTGACTTTTCCTTTTCTTTTTACTTTTTATTCTGATACAATCAAATGTATGTTGGTAAAATATGCTAGGAAATATGACGCAGTGTCCTATGAATATTTTTAAAATTTATGGTGGCGAAGATCAGGATGCAATTTTTTAATATTTCTTGATTCATTATGAAATGTTCTTGTCTAATTTGACACTAGTTCTTAATTTCATGTTTTTCTCTTTAATCTGTTCCTAACAAAAGTAAGAGGCAACGTTTAAACTTTTTTGAAGAGAAATAAACGTGCCTGGTTAATGTATTTTTTATGTTATTATGAAGTATAATAGCTTTCCGTGAATAAGTAATAATTAAGTAATATGTTTCTTCTTACCTTTGGAATAAGAAAGGCTATTACAGATAGTAGACAAAAGAAGTTCCTATGAATGGGTTGCTGGCAGCGCTTTTAGTATGATGTACAAAATGGGTAGAAAGTCAGCTATCTTCTAAAAGTAATATAGTTACAGATAAAACATTAGTTTTGTAATTTTTTGAAATGTCAGATCGTAATGAGTTGTAGAAGTGCTTGACTATTAGCTTACGCTCTCAGTACAGGCTTTAGTGTCTAAAAATTCCAAAATCATAATTATAAAAAGAGAGACTATATCTTATATTGCCAACTTCGAACACAAAAACGTGTTTTTTCTATTTGTATAAAATTTGAATGGAAAAGCAAGTTGTTAGACAAAGATAAACTAGCAATGCGAGGAATTACTCTCCGAAAAAAGTAAATCCACAGCTAAGCAAATAACACCAGACTTAAACGTCCGAATGGAAAAATCCCATTTTAATCAGAACAGTTCTCAGAAACTTTACAGATTATATATTTGTGATCATATTTCATGAAGCAACAGCTCTCATTGATAGTATCATTACCGAATAACCCCTTTCTTTTCTTTTCTTTTCTTTTTTTGGGGGGCTAAACCAGGAATTTGATGGCTGGAAAAATGAAATTTGGTCTGTGATGAATCTTTTTTCCTTTCGTTTTCCCGCCCAGTGAGAGTTTGCATTAGGTGTCTTATATTACAAGCATTCCAGGTGGATTACTTAGTTCCAGTTATAAAAAAGGGAGGCAAACCTTTTACAATGCGAAATGCTATTTCTTAATATTCTTCAGAACCAACTTTAATTTAAGGTATTCGACTACGTTCGGAACAGTGATTATGCAAAAGCATGTAAATGGATAATATTTATGATATTTAGTATCTCTTAGATTAGAAAATATATATAAAATTGTTTTAAAAATAGTATTACAATAAAAAATTATTTAAGTACAATATTTTGACAAATAATTAACATAGAATAACCCATTTTCAAAATGTTCTTTTGTGAAAAATGCTTCTATTATAAAAAATATTTTGCCTGTATATAGCGCAGACCTCTGTACAGAGGCTCAACTAGAATTTTTGAAATATATAACTTAGAAGTGGGTTTATCCCTGTTTTACGAACACGGAGGGGAGAAATTTTAAGAAAACGCCGATAATTATTTCAATTGATTGTAACTCTGAAAATAATATGAATTGTTCAAAATTCCTAGTTGAGCCTCTGTACAGAGGTCTGAGCTATATTCAGGCAAAATTTTATTATAATAGAAGCATTTTTCACAAAAGGAGAACATTTTGAAAAAAGTTTATTCTAAGTTAATTTTTTGCCGAAATATTGTATTGAAATAATTTTTTTTGTCACAATATCCTTAAAACAATTTTATACGTGTATTCTAATCTAAGTGACACTAAATATCATGAAAATTATTCATTTATGTGCTTTCTTTTAAATAAAGGTTCCGAACGTAGTCGGATACCTTAAGGAATCATTCGAGATGCAGCTCAAACTTATTTGACATAATCCAAGAACAAGATCATCTAATTCATCTTATTAAGAAAATATTCTTTTCTGGTGAATATCTTTTGTTTCAGGGGTCAAAGGCAGCCGACTGATAATAGTCATGAATAGGCACGGCGTTGCCGAGTCCCAGGTTTGAGTCCTAGTACCAATGAAGACCCGACGTCACTGGCGTTCATACGGATGGGCTTGGGAGGGAAGAGGAATTAAACGCCTGCAAATAGACCAACAAATCACTAATTTTTAACATTAATATAATATTACGTCTTAGTTCTTTCGTTAATATTTTTTAAAAATATAACTCCTCCCCTGAAAGTAGTCTACGTACGCCCCTGATCCTTGTTATATCTGTCGAGGTTTTAAGTTCTCCAATTAGAACGATGCTGAAATTTAGAGAGTGAGGTATCGGTTCATGTACCATCCTCGTCGCTTAATAAGGGTTCAGATTACGAGGTCCTTCACTAATAGCTCTAGTATTGCTTAAGTGTGTAAAGTTAATAAAAATTCAGTCAGTCTTTTTGTTTCAGGTGGATAACCAACACATACAAAGGACATATCACAAATTGATTTAATGAACATGAAGATGAAATGAAACAATTGCCCTCGTACCCTCAGCCACCAGATTATAATGTTACTGAACCTGTATTGAACCTCTTGAATGACTAACAGAACGACATCCTCCATAGTAATCACGATTCAAATTAGAAGAAATGTTATTGGATGAATGATTTAAAATACCGGTTCTTTATGCGAGAGATCGATATATATGAATTACTCTTTGAACTTTTGCTGTCCGTAATGCCCAAGGTAAGCTAACACCAAATATCTCCCTGAATAAATGTAATAATTCAAATTGTAAATGCTTCATCATTTAATGTTTCATATACATATATTTAGTCTTTTTAATAATACATTGTATCTATATATCTATAAAGATTACCTTCTAAAAAGGTTTTATAATATCATGTTAAAAATGAATAATGCTTTCATTAATGTTAAACAGACTTCAAATGCATAAAAAGGTTTTAAGGTTTCACATAATTTTAGAAAAAGAAATAAATTTAAAAACCAAAAGTTGTATAATACCGTTCAAATAGCAAAAATTTACACTTCAAAAAAAGTTTTTTCCTTCTTTTTTCAGTGCATATTTTTTATGCAAACTTGCATCTTCAACTGCTTGCATTACCATTCAATAAACAATATGTTATTAAATTTCTTTTTTCGAAATTTTTGCTCATATCTGTATATTTTTTATATTTTTTTACTAATATTTCTCTTTCTCATTTATTTTCTTACAAATCTTTTCAAGAGTAAGTAGCTTTTCTGAAAATAACATTTAAAATGATTATTCGTTATGTATTTGGCAAAAGAATAATTTTACAACCATTTAAAAACAATTTGCCTAGCATGTGAGAATTTCAACATTAATTTCATTTCAACAAATATTAATAATCAATACAAAAAATACTGAAGATACTTTTTTGTAGTCAAAAAGAATATATTCACTTTTCTTCTAATTCGATAAGGCGTCTAAGTATCTAAAATAAAGTAAATTACCATTAGAAATACAAAAATCAAAAATAATAAAGATTTTGCATTAAAAATATATCTAAGCAATGTAAGAATTGTGTGATGTATATTCTTATAATCTTTTTTTTTTTTTTTGCAGTTTAAGTATATATATATATATATATATATATATATATATATATATATATATATATATATATATATATAATATTTTTTTACATTTATAACTTTAAAAACAAAAAATTGGGGAAACGTATTGTTGTTTATTTTAATACCTATTATTGTGACGTTTTCAAGTCGTTAAGATATCAGACTACATTCGAAACCGTGATTTTAAAGTGCATAAATGGATAATTTACGATATATTTAGTGTTACTTAGATTAGAATACATGTACAAAATTGTTTTAAGGACACTTTGACAAGAAAAATATTTAAATACAATATTTCGGCAAAAAAAATTAACATAGAATAACCTTTTTCAAAATTTTCTCTTTTGTCAAAAATGCATCTATTATAATAATATTTTGTCTGTATATAGCTCAGACCTCTGTACAGAAGCTCAACTTCGATTTTTGAAAAATTCACATTATTTTCAGAGTTACAACTCATTGAAAAATTATCGGCTTTTTCTTAAAATTTCTCCCCTCTGTTATCGTAAAACATGGATAAACCCACTTTTAAGTTTTATATTTCAAAAATTCTAGTTGAGCCTCTGTACAGAGGTCTGAGCTATATACAGGAAAAATATTATTATAATAAAAACATTTTTCACAAAAGGAGGTTTTTTTGCAAATTGGTCATTCTATGTTCATTTTTTTGTCAAAATATTGTACTTAAATAATTTTTTATTATAATACTATTCTTTAAACAATTTCATATACATTTTCTAATCTAAGTGACACTAAATATCATAAATATTATCCATTTATACGCTTTTGCAAAATCACGGCTCCGAATGTTGTCGGATACCTTAATCAATTATTAGGTTTTCAAAAATTTAACAAAAGAAAACTAACTTTACACCATTTGCAAAAAAGTATTTTTTTCCAACGTTTTCACTCATTGTTTTTGGCCACATGTATATCTTTAAATTAGATCGTTTTATTGAATTACTTCTTAAGTCAATTAGTTGATTGAAATGTCTCGTGTCACTAACAAAAAAACACGCACACAATAGAAAAGACAGTCTAAAAAGAATTTAGCTTGTTACAATAACTTTTTTGGTGTCTGTTTTGTGTCATTTTGTTGACAACATACAGATATTGCATCGAAATATATTAATTTTTTCTATGCGTTGCGTGAAGCATTAAATGCTCTAAAAACTTTCTCTAAATCTATTTCTTTTTCCAAAAAGAAAAGTAGAAACATACAATATTGTTTTTAACATTGACCCTTACAATGAATTTTTCTAACAATATTAGAATGTTTTTCATTGAATTTTTGCAAAAAAATTGAGCATCACGAAGACATTTATTTCACATTCATTTGATATTTTGTTTTATTCAAGCAGTTATAAAGGGTTTTTCTGAACAATTAAAGAAATTATTTCTAATGAAAATATATTTTAACTTTAAAACTAGGGCTGATAACCACTTATTATCAAAATGATAAATACATTCCACACAGTTTATTCTTAAATTAAATTCTAGATTTCTAAACCAAAAAAGCCATTTTGAAATACAGTCAAGACTTATTTACCATATTTCCTTTTTTTCACTATACTTTTACTTCATTTAAATTTCAAAACAGCACATTTTACTTTTTTCATTTTTTATTCCTTCGTTTTGACTATTTCTTTTATTTGTTAAAGATTCAAAAATAGATCTTGTAATTTATTTATTAACCGAATCATTTTTAGTATGAATAATTCCGTAAACTACTATTTCATTTCAAAGTAATTCGTCTCCATGAATCGGGTTTAATTACTCTACATAGTACAATTTAAGAGAAATGCGTTTGCAATTTTAGTATTATAATACAATTAATTAGTTTCTTTCAATTAGTACAACAAAGAAATAGTTTTCATATTAATATTAAGTATTTATAGTCTGAAATAAAATATCTTACTTTTATTCACTTAAATAACTAAAAACTGAAAAACAATCATTTTAAAACTGTAAAGGATATGTATCTTGTGAGTATATTTTCTTCTAAAAGTTAAGGTATAGTCAATCTTCAGTGCTTAATATGAAAGCAAATTATAACATAATGCTTGAAATGGGGAAGAACCACAGTTTAAATAATAAAATTTATTGAATTTTATGTAATTAAACTCCTAACATTATTTTTTAAGAAAAAAAATTTTAAGTTTACTGTTTATATATGCTATATAGTTTTTGGATTGGTACTATGGGTTTTTAATAAAGAATATGTCTCTACTTGTAATCTAAAGGAAGAAATGACTTATTATGTTTATTATGATATCAGACATTGAAATAAGAAAATACATCCATACGTTGTGCAACTCTAATTTAACAACCTCGACAGAAAATTTGGAGCAGCCACTTGTAGGCCGAGATATAGCCTCAAAGATGATTTATCAGATTGGGGTTCAGAGATTCAGCTAGCCATTCTCTCTCTCTCTCTCCATTTGATCAATATTTTATTAGCTTTAAGATTTTTTAATGCATCTGATTCGGAAGGGGTGAACATTATCAATCATTAAGAACCATAAGGAGCCAACCATTAGGTACAGAATCCCATTGCTGTCTGGTTTAGCTAACAGATTCTCTTGAACAAGCCAGTTCGTTTCTGTTGATTGAGAAAGACACAAAAGAGGCATCTGGCTTAGAATTCTTGATTGTGAAAATGTCTGTGAACCATACTAACAATTATTGTCCTCCCAATTGTGATACAGTAATCCAAAACATTCTTTTGAAGGAAGCATATGGGGTCACAGGGGTGTTAACTTTGTCTTGAGGGCTAAAATTATAAACAATTTTCAAATAGATATAATTCTGTAAAATAAAAATTAAGTAATTCGAATCCCTTACACATTATTTATAAAGGAATAAGGTTTCAAAAAAGTACAAAATGTTTAAAATATAATCATAATTTTAAAAATTATAAACATATGAATATAAGAAATATTTCTGTAATAAATATTAAGTAATTTTTACGATGCGCGTGCTATTTTCTAAAATAGTATCATTTGATGTACAAAACTACAGAATTATAAAATGTATCATACCCTTTAAACCCTACCTCATTTTAGTGTTATAAATCTTTTGTATTTCAAAATATTGGAAAAATATCGAAATTTAAAAAAACATTTAATGTAATTTTATTATTTTTTTAAAAAAAAATTAGTATTCTATTTATATAAAAATAGCTGCAGTGTAATAAGAATATATTTAATTCTATAAATCAACTTATTGCTAGTAATTAGAGCTAATATCTTAGAAACTGTCATTCGCAACGTAAAACTTAATTAATATTTCTTATAGAAATGTTTCTCTCTTATTTTCATATGCGTATAATAATTTAAATTATGATTACATTTTAAACATTTTACACTTTTTTGAAGCCTCATTCCCTTAAAAAGAATGTGTAAGAGATCCGAATTATTTATTTTTAATTTCGAAGAATTATACCTATTTGAAAATTGTTTATATTTTAGGCCCTCGAAACAAAGTTAACACCCCTGAGACCTCATAATAAGCGATATTGTGCAGGTTCAAATTGATCCGTCTTTCAACTACACCACGGAAGACATTAAGGTACCTGGCCGCGTTGGTTTGATAATCCAATTTACATTTCCGTCATCCTTAAGAATTGGTTAAGCGACATCTCCTAGGCATAGATGTCGCTTACCTAACATCCTAGTACTAGTACTTGAAGTTCAGCAACACTAAAGAAACTCTACCCAAATTTTACAATTGGGATATTCAATTTCCACCAACTGGTCATACCAATATCTAATTCTTTTTTTTAAAAAAAAAAGGGGGATTAAAGTTTAAAAAGTTTCACTAGGTTTTAAAGAAGTGAGTGTGTGTGTGTTTTATGGTCACTCATATAAACTAAATTTTTACCTTTAGTTTAATGTATCCGACTACGTTCGAAACCATGATTTTAAAAAAGCGCATAAATGGATAATTTTCATGATATTTAGTTTCAATTAGATTAGAATATATGTACAGAATTGTTTTAAGGACATTTTGACAAAAAATTTATTTAAGTACAATAATTTGGCAAAAAATTAACTTTTCTAAGTTAATTTTTTAATCGAAGCATTTTTCACAAAAGAAGAATATTTTGAAAAGGGGTCATTCTATGCTCATTTTTTGTCAAAATATTGTACTTAAATAATTTTTTATTGTAATAATATTCTTAAAATAATTTTATATACTTTTTCTAATCTAAGTGATACTAAATATCATAAATATTATGCGCTTTTACAAAAGCACGGTTTCGAACGTAGTCGGATACCTTAATCTTTTTAACGGAGATAGTCAAAATACGTATATTGTATTTTAACTTTTGACAGCCAGTATTTATATGCATAGCTTGTTGAACAGATAACAGAAAAACGAATGAATTTATTCAATAAAAGGGGTGTCTCTGAGATTATTCATATCCCATTCTATGAGTTGAATGATTTGAATTATTTCACATATATATATTTTTTAAGAAAAAAAATATATGCCTTGAAAATTTAGTTTTATTGTTTTTAACTATATTTCTGCTCTCTTAAAATCATATCGATAAATTTTTCTTTTCTTTTTAAAAATTGAGGTAACCATTCAGAACTCTGAATAAAAAAATGAGGAAACCATTCAAAAATATGTGCATAATACACTGCTCGCCACACAAAATGCAACCCCCTGAAGGAAAAATGCAAACAATGTGAAATTTACATCAGGCGTAGGCGGTGATGAAATGTGCAAATCATTAGCATTGTAGCACAAGCTTACATCATGGATGACCACAGCGCCACCCTCTAGAGCTATATAAAGGAAGAACAGATTAGAGATTTGAAGTAGGACAAATGTTTTATCGTGAGGGGTTTCTTGCGTAAGCTGTTTATCTACGTCTCGAGGAAAACATAGAACGTGTTTTGACCAAGTTTCTGAATTCGACCGAAGAAGAATTGTAGCCTTTAAGGATTGCGGATTATCCTTCAGAGTAATCGGTCAACGGGTTGGACGAAACCAAGCAACTCTGATGCGGGTCTGTCATCGCTGGATTCAAGAGGAAACGATGGACCTACGGGGCCGATCACACCCACCTCGTTGCACCAATGCCCCTGATGACAGGTGGATTGTGCGCATGGCAGTGATGGATTACGCAGCCACATCATTAAAATATAGCACAATAGATTCAGTCTGTTTAGCATCATTCGGTGTTGGCTCGAACCATCCATCGGAGTTTGCAACAGGGTGGAACGTCCGCAAGGCGTCCATTGCTTCGTATTCCCTTGACTGGAAACCACATACGTTTGCACCACCAATTTTTCGATGAACGTGAGACATGTACAACTAAATGGCATGACCTTGTGTTTACGACGAGTTTGAAGACACCTCGGTGAGAGGCTACTGAACTGTTGCGTTATGCATCACCTGCACCCGGTATCATGGTTTGAGGTAAGTGGTATTGTATTTCACTGCCTCAACCTTCTAGTACGCATTGGAGGTACACTGAACAGCCAGCGCTACATCTCTGAAGTGTTGGAGCCAGTGGTCCTCCCATACACCCTGCGCTTGCACAGTCAGCCATATTCCAACAGGATAATGCGTGGCAACACGTGGCAACAATGTTCTTCAAGAGTTCTTCTTTACCAATCAGAATGAATTGCTTCCTTGAACTGCTTGTTCTCCCGATCTATCACCAATCGAAAACGTGTGGTCCATGCTGCACAACGGCTGCCCCGGGAAGCACTACCCGCTGCTACACCAGATCAACTTTGGCAATATGTGGAAGCCGCATGGAGACCTCTGTACCCCAAAGGTACATCCCAAGCTTCTTTGATTTTATGCCGAAGCGTGTGGCAGCGGTTATAGCCAACGATGGGGGCTACTCTAACTACTGATTTTGTCTTCATCCACAAGTCACAAGAGTATGTAATTTTAATCGTTAGATCTCTGAACAACATATTATCTGCCAAATAAATTTTGCCGTGATATCTGTGCTGTTAATTTCTCACTGCTAAGTGCTGTAAATATGTGTTAGGTATCATGGATGGTAAGAAAGAGTATGCAGTACTCATTAGATACCAGACTATGGTTACATTAAAGCAGTTTGGACCTTTTTAATAATCAATGAAGCGTGCCTTCATTCCAGCGATGAGTACCTTGCAGTAACCATTATTATCAGCATTTTTGCACAATCTTACCTACACGGTAAGGGTGGAGACCAGTTATTCAATATGTCCAGGCAGCTTCACATATCCCGACTCTGGACCTTGTTCGACTAAAAGATCTATACAACATTTGTCTATGAGGTCTTTAACATCGTAATAACATCACTATTGGTTATATCTCTAGGAGAGTGTTTCTCAAAGTTCCAATGTTCGTGACCCAATATTCAATCATAATTTTAGTCGCGCCCCCCTCAAACAATAACAATGTATATAATTCAATAATATACTTTGATGTTAAAACTACGATACGACTTTAACCTCTTAAGTGCCACCGGAGTATATAAACGTCTCTGTCAACCAAAGCGTCAATTTCCCGGGACGTATATGTACGTCTATACAAAGTAAAACCTGGTCGGCGCACTGCTTTCCATAAAACTATTCCGAAGGCTTTGAAATGCAATAAAAGGACTTTTTCAATCTTTACAAAGGATTTACTTATTTCAGATCATTTGCTTCTTTATCCCCCCCCCCGCTCAATCCATCCCATACACACGCCTACGTTGAAAACGGTTGGCATTGGGAAGCAAGTCGCGTAACTTTTAATTGGCATTTAAGGGTTTTTTTTATAATAAACCGTACAAAAATTATCAAGATAAGTGTTGATTTTTGTATGTGATTTTATATATGACAGAGTCCCATGGGGTCAATGGTAATTATTTAACTTGTTCTTAACTTAGTATTGTTAAATTAATTATAAAAAAACATTATGTAGCACTGATACATTTATAAGTATAATATATCAATGTAAATATGTATTTTAATTTTTACTATGTCGGAATGTATTTTGTTTATTTACTTTCAGAAAATTAATGATTTTTTGAAATAATCTTTTGTTTTCGACTTTTCAATATGCTCGCGCCCCCCTTGTAGAGTTGTCACGCCCCTCAAGGGGGGCGCGCCCCACAGTTTGAGAAGCACTACTCTAGGGGGCTGAAGAACTGGCAAGGAAGAAAGATAAACGATAGACAATTGTTCACATTTGACTCGATACTAGCTTCGCAGTAGAAACGTGCTCTAAATTAACAGAAGTTAGCATTCTTTGTTTTTGAAAATTTAATAACTTATTTGTGGTATAAAAAAACTATCCCCCAAAATTTCGAGATAACCGAATTGTTTTTTAATAATACTTTCGAGAGAAACAAAAAAAATGTGTTTGTTACTTTGTGATGGTGCTTCCCTTGGAAGTACATCCCTCGAAGTATCAGCGTGAGCTAGAGGTGTAGGGTTGGCGAAAGAACTCGGATCAAACATTATTTTAATATGACTTTATTAAGATATTCAACTTAAACCTTTAACAAATATAATTATAATAATTAATATGAGAGAATCTACGATGACGTAATACGCATAATATACATACATAATAGGGATAGTAAATTATACATTGAGTCAATCAAAAAAACATTTAGAAACTGTAGATTCCCTTATTAAATTTGTTCATTATAGAGAAAACTTCATGGTTTTCTTGGAGATTGATGACAAATTACTGCAGGTTTGCTTTTTGCATGTAATTGAATGTTGTAGTTGATCAACGGGTAATATCATTACAATATTTTCAAACATATAGCTAAATAAGAAACTTCGAGGATAAATATTTTAGCAATTGTTATTGGCCATTTTTCTTGTAATATATCCCGAGTGTTATATATATATATATATATATATATATATATAAACCAGTTTTTCTTTCAACTGAAAACAACTCAGATCTTTTTTTCTAAATACCTAAATGAAATCTAGTTTTGTTTGATAATCTTAACAGTTGACTATTTTTAGTTAATTAAATTTCGGAGGTTAACTTTTTTCACGTTATTATTAAAAAGAAATTTTATTATGTTACTTAGTTGAAAAAATTATTATTCTAATGAAACCTTCACTACTTTGTCATTTTTAAAAAGTAGCACAAAAACTTGCCCCAGTACCAAGGCAAGATGACAAAGTTGATTAGATTTTTATTGTTAAAAAGTTTGGATAATACTCTAATTAATTTATCATTGGCATGCCTTTTTCCTTGAATAGTATATTACAAAAAAATTATTGTGTTGCAAATTTAAATTCATTGTTAATTAATAAAGTAATTCCAAATCAGTATTTTTATTATTATCAGAAATTCTACACAAACTTTCAATTGTCAAAGTTTAAGCAGTTTTTATGCCTCCCTCTGTCTGCATTCTTTCTTTTTCTAGAAAATTATTATAGATCTCATCAAATGCAAGACACTGAACTAGAAATGTTCATAACAAGAACAAATAGTTTTCAAGCCAATTGAAACATCATTACATTAAACATGTATGAATATAATAAAATTTATTAGTTAAATTAATTAAATTAATATTTTTGCTTGATTTTAAAAGAGTTTATAAGTCAATTATAATGTTCATTCTAAGAAAAATATTAATGCTTTGTGAGGATTTTTTTTCTAAATAATTGAATAAGCTTGAAGTTTTTATAGATTGTATTTTCATGTTAAATTTATATTTGCGAGCTTTTTAGAAAATTCATCACCGAAATTTAACCATCCCCTTTTCTTCAATAATTGGCTATCTGACATGTGCTTACTAATTCATATTTTCGTTACTGAGTAATCATCGATTTCTCTAATATAAAGAAACTCTGATATGTTGCTTCTTGTAATGTGCCTTCAATCCTTGTTGATAAGGCTTAATCAAATTAGGGAAAAGACGTATTTATTAACACAAAAATTATTTAATCATGAAAGAATGCAAGCATGAGTATGTAAACATAAACACTTTTATTTTTAAAAGTGTTTGTGTTTATAATATTCATCTGACAGAGTTACCACCAATTGATTAACGTTGTTGAATTAGTTTTATATTTATCATTGTTGTTAGTTATTCATAGGTATACACTTCTCATGCAACATTTATGTTTTGACTCTTTAAATATCCGAACGATAATATATCTTCGGATATTTCTAATTGTTAAGTTACTTTAAATGAGATCTTAAGTATTCAGCATAAGTATTAAGTATAAAAAATATAAATATATTAGCAAAAATTATTTATTAAACTTCGAAAGGCAATTATCAGAATTATTATTTATCAAAATAGCACATAAATTATATAAATGCGAAAACAAAAATCGGTACTTTTTTCCGTTTTGCCGGCGTAAATCTCACCAAGCAGACTTTATTGGCAACCACTCGCAATATACACAGCAAAACTTTTAAGAAATATATTAGCTAAAGTTAAATAAGAAAAAAGAACATTAGCGGTGAAAAACAAGAAAAAAAGCAGAGAGTTGTTTTGAAAATGTAGCAGTATAAAAGGTTACGATTAGGAATATTCCGTCTGGCGTCGGTTATCAGTTTTGGCGACTTTATCGCCTGAGCCAGCAAAGTGGAAAAATACCGAAAAATCCTATAAATGTTAATCTTATGTTATTTTTACATACAAAAAGCCTCTTTAGTATTTTAAAACATAAATTATTTTCATTTTGTAAAATAGAAAACTGTATTTGTCTATTGTTTTCTTCAGTCACCATTGAAAAACAGAAATTAATTAGGATCACCTCAATACGCATAAATAAAACTAATATATCGGTTATGTAAATATGATAAGTACATTCCGAGTCTAATTGAATATTAATAACAAATAATACAGCTAAATATATAAATATATATAATGTTATTTTGACTATACACACACTATATCATATGAGAGATATTAAGAACATTTTTTCAGTATTTTCACATTTAATGGGAACTAAAGTATTAATTAATATTCGAAACAAATTTTTTATGGAGTCTAACAGATTTTTCTATAGTGAGTGTTTGGATAAAAATATATACATATAATAGTAAACTGAATAAATATAATTAAAACGAGACATATAAACAAGACTATAAATTTTATTTAACTATCATCTCTTACAACGAGAGAACGGAAACTGGTTTGTTTCTTAATTTTTAAAATTAAATAACAAAGTTTCAATATATAGAACAGAAAAGAAATAATTTGCCGGTGTGTAATTAGGATTTTTTTAAGATACGGGGTTAATGTTTTGATTGACCATGTTTAGATAAAATTAAAACAAATAAACTAAATGATTATTTATATACGTTAAGACTTTAAAACTGAAAAAGTTCATGCAAAATGTTAGTCTCAGTATTTTAATCTTTATCCCTTAAACGAGATACAATTATGATTTTCTAGAATAAGTTTTAATTACATTAGATTGCATAAGAAACTGTAAGAAAAACATTAACTTTCTTTACAATAAAAATTGATGAAAAACAAATTTTTGCTATTTTTAACTTAATTTACAACCCATTATTGAATGAGTTATGTACATTTTTAGTAATTTAATAATTCACTGTATTCTAGAAGCTAATTTTTAGGTACTTCATTTTGGATTTTTTTAAAATTTTATTTAGTCAGTTATTAAATTACAATTAAATATTGGTGTTTGTTTACTTCCTTTTAAAGTAAATTTTATTTTATTTTTACTTATAAAATATTTATTTTGACAAAGGCATTTTTTTAAAACTTCTGCGAGGATCAATTACTGTCCATTAGTTAGTTAAGTTATTTTTCAGGAATTCGTGATTTAAGCAATAAACCAAAACAAGATTTAAGTGATAGGTAGTAAAAACAGATTAACGTCGCATTTACATCAAAATAATTATGATACCATCTTCGACGACCCTAATTTTTAATTTCCATAATTGTTCTATTCTGAAATATATGGATAAAAGAAACTGGAATACACAAAGAAACACACAATAATGAAGAATTTAAAGGGTAATCTAAAAGATCCATATCTGCATTCTGTAGTGAATACTATATGTTTTAATCTAGAAATAAGAATTAAAAACTACTCTTGAACATCCATTCTCAGAAACCTGACTTTTTTATGAACATATGACAAAAGCTTTAAGAACAGTCACTGATTTATTATGATTGGTATGTCACAACATTTGAAGCATGTAATTAAACAATTTTTGTTCTGAATGAAATAGCGGGTGGAAAAGTTTGTTTGCCTGTATGTGCGTTAAGCAATTGAGATGTCGAAAACAAATTTAATTAAGAAAATTAATTATAATTTTAGGTAATTAAATCTGAAACTATTTCACGTTATAAGTAAAAATCTTTTATCTTAAAATATCTTCTTCATTATAAGTTTAAGTAGAAAATTAAGTAAGTTTTCTGTAGAAACAATATTTTGTAATAAAAAGATTACTTATTATCGTATTTTTATTAAATACATTATTGGAATTTTTTAAACTAATTTTTCCCCACTTAATGTATACTTTAAGGAAATCAGGGAATAAAAAGAAATAAAATAATTTGTTAGATATGCTTCATATATTGAAGAATTCATATATTGAATTATATTTTGCAATGCTTTAATTTGTTTGAAAAATATAATTTATAAAATGATAAATCATTTTAATTCTTATTTTATTCTTAACCATATACTCATTTCTAAGATAGCATCAAAAAATGCTTAAAAGCGTCCACATTTAGAAAAATAAAGCAAAATAATCACTATTCCATTCTTCTTTGTGTATGTGTAGTTCTTTCATTGAACAATAGAGAGAAAATTGCGTGACTATTTCTAGTTAGTGAACAAACTTGTTTTTGAAAGGAACTGAAGTCAGCAAGTGAGATGCAAAAGTTCAATAAAGATGATAAGAAAACATAAAGAAGTATATTAAAAGAAGCACAAAATTTTCTGAGAAAAAAAAGAATTTTGGGAAACAAATATTTTTTTGAATTGAATTATTAATAATTATATAGAAAAGATGATATATTCTTAAGTTATTGCATAGGATATCGAAATTCAGAGAACATAGGCAGTCTTTAAATATTATTTAAGCAACATAATATTTAATTTCACGGTAATCAATTTATATTCAAGGTATATTTTTACCACAAAATTTCGAACATTAAAAATTGTTATGCATAAGAATTCCAAATATTAAAATAATCCAAATACTTATGCATAATGATATCAAATTTTTACACCAGTAATGTAATTTGATTCGATAAATATTGCATTTAGTTCAGAGGAGTTGGATAGTCTTATCATAATGTTTTAAATTATAATATATTTTTAATTTATGAAGAAAGAGAAATATAAAATTTTTAGAAATAATGGATGTAAAATGTCCCCTAAATTTTTTTGCCTAAGACCTATCTTTCTGTTGCGAAACTGAAAATTATTACGAAATAATATCCATTATATAGCCAAAAATCACCAGACGCTTTGGATTTTATACATTTGTTTCAATTACTCTAGAAATATTTGATGAAATGTTTTATAACTTTGTGCTTTAGCTCAAGCTTTCCAAGGGATTTTCAGTGATTTAAAAATTTAAAGCACCACCAACAAGTTAAAAAAGGAAAAGACTATTTTTAATTTCTATGTATCATAAAAGTCTGGAAATAGTTTATCTCTTTTTCAAAATATTTTTAAAGATATTTCCAAAATTTCTATAAATTTTCGTTAGATTAATACTTGTGCTCATGGAAAAATACAATAGTTTCTTTTAAAAAAACCTGATTTTTTTCAGATAATTTTTGCTTATACGATTTCAATACAACATTGTTTAAATCTTTTTGGGGCCTTATCGGTCTTCTTTTCAAGTTCTTCATACACTTTTAAGCGTTTCAAGATTTTTTTAACCTTTTTATATTCTGTTCCAGGTCATAAGATAGCGAGAATGAAAATCTTTTGAAAAATTAACTATCACCCACTTATTTTCAAATTACAAATATAATTTTCTCTTTAGTTTATTTAATAAATAAATTTTAATAAGTACTTTTTAAGTGAAAGAAAATAAATAAATAATACTTCGAACTGTTTTCTATTTCAAAAAAACTAATTTGCTTTTAACGAATAAATATTCTCATGCCAATGTGAATTTATATCACGAAATGAAACTTCACATTAATTTACTTAGAGTTAAATTTTTTAGTGACCAATAATCCATACAAACATTTATTCCTTTGCTTTAAACTACCCCCCTACTAAAAGAACTTGAAAATAAGTATTTTTCACTAATTTTTTTTTTCTCGTTTTCTTTTTTTATGGAGAAGAACTATTGGAAAGAAAAAGGAAAAAGTCTTGCGTGATATCGAAATTATTTGAAACTGCAGTTCAAAGTGAAGTGAAATGCAAGAACCAAGACCCTCGAATGCGAGAGTTCAATTTCAGCCTTCAAAAGAGATAAAAATTGTGCGTGACTTCTGGAGTAAATGAACCTGCTTTTTACACGTCCAATGTGAATTACATTTAATGCATTAAAAAGAGGTATCCAAATCGCTGATTCGTGAAAAATCGATAAAATGATCATATTAAGATATTTCGATATTAGTTATGCACTTGCGAAAATGACTTATTTACATGACTGAAATGCTCACATAAAATTTGTTAGTGATGAAATAATTATTCTGCCATGCCCGTAATTAAATTGATATATGATATTTTCTTAGTTTACCTATGAATGCAGTGGCACACACAAGGGGGAGGTGTAATAGGGGTCCGGACCCCCCTTCCCCAAAGCCCTTGATTTTTTCCCGATTGATTATAATTTTAAGTATATAATACGTAAAATTTAATTAAATATTTTTAATGATTAATTTTATTAATTAATACTAATTATTTATTCAATAATTAGTTTTTTTACTGTTTTTTGTTCCCAAAAGTCGACAAAATCAAAAGGAGCATGATACAAGAATGGTGGACTTTCGACCCCCGACCCCCCCTTGGAAACTTCTGTGCGCGCTACTGTATGGATGTAACCGTCTTTGATATTGTATCATCAATAAATTGCATAATTTGTACAAATTTGAGATAATTTTTGTTAAAAAAAATATTTGTATATCATGATTTATAAGTACCTTTATTTAGATGGAAGAAACTTTAAATTTCCATTTCGTGTGATAGTAAAATAGCTTAAGCCAGTGTTTCTCAAACTGTGGGGCGCCCCCCCCCTCGAGGGGCGTGACAACTGTACAAGGGGGGCGCGAGCATATTGAAAAGTTGAAAACAAAAGATTACGTAAAAAAAATTATTAATTTACTGAAAGTAAACAAACAAATTATATTCTGACGTAATAAAAAATAAAATACACATTTACACTTTTATAAATGTATCAGTGCTACACAATTTATTTTGCAATTAATTTAACAATACTAAGTTAAGAACAAGTTTACTAATAACCAGTGACACCATTTGATTGTCATATATAAAATTATTTACAAAAATTAAAACTTATCTTGATCCTTCGTACGGTTAATAATTAATCCATTAACTGTCGATTGAAAGTTACGCGATCCGCTTCACAATGCCAACAGTTTTCCACGTAGGCGAGAGTATGGGATGCATTGAGGGGTGGGGGAAGGAATAAAGAAACAAATAATCTGAAATAATTAAATCTTTCTCAAACATTGTCAAGATCCTTTTATTGCATTCCAAAGCCTTCGGAAAAATTGTATGATTGGTAGTGTGCAGAAAAGATCGCTCTTCGGAAAGACGTATATATACGTCCGGGAAAATAAACATGTTTGCTTAGCGAGACGTTTATACACGCGATTGCACTTAAGAGAAAAAAGTCGTATCGTAGTTTTAGCGTGAAAGTATGTTATTATTGAATTCAATACGTTGTTATTGTATGAGGGGGGCGTGATGAAAATTGTGATGGAATATTGGGTCGCGAATATGCAAACTTTGAGAATCACTGGCTTAAGCTATGCATGAATATTCGCTTTTGTTTCCGAACTCTAGAGAATATTATTATTTGAAAGAAACTTGAAGAAATATTCGAGGTATCATCATGTTATTAGTAATTTAGAAATAATTCTTCTATGGTCCTAAATTTTGTTTCAAAATACATGTTCATCCATTCGTAAAAAACATTTCCAAAACCTTAGTGTTCAAAAAATATTAATCTCATCGAAAATACTTTCTTATATCTTTTCACGCTATTTTCAAGGAGCCCTATGTACAAAAGTTATCCACTTCCAAAAAATCCCAACATATTTGTTTATACCAAATATCTTATAAGACAAAGATATCTTTTGGAATTTAGTTTTTTTTTCTAATAAGCAACACTTTTACTTTACTAAACTGAAATAAAACATGATTTCCTGGGGGTTTTTTTCTTTCAATTGACTGCAAGTATTTCATTCCTCGTGTATTTTCGTACAGAAAACAATATATCCAACTATTTTTTTTCTTCTTCTTTGTAATATTATCGCATCTTTGTGTGGGATTATTATTTCTTGTTTATTCGTTATTCTCCAGTTGCCGAAATTGACCATGAGTGAACTTTTATAATTAATTTCATTGTGTTTAAAATAAACTTTTAATG
The DNA here is from genome assembly GCA_019973935.1 of Trichonephila clavipes. Taxonomy (NCBI): domain Eukaryota; kingdom Metazoa; phylum Arthropoda; class Arachnida; order Araneae; family Nephilidae; genus Trichonephila; species Trichonephila clavipes. The sequence goes on from BMAU01021435.1 coordinate 1,962,260, forward strand.
GATGCAAAGAAAACAATTTATATAACAAATTTTGAAGAAAATAAATATAAATTGTATTTCTATATATAATTATTTGGTATGCAATTTTTTCCGAGTCTTGTGGCTAAATTCAGCCATTCCACATCTATTGTAAGAAAAAAATTGCGTACAAGGCAAACTTAACTTTGTAAAGAAATAATTATAGTGACCTAATTATGAAAATGCTCGAGTTATACAACCCTCGAACACTTATATTAACATTCGACTTATACAAGAATCAGATGAAAAGGATTAATTAATATAAAAAGAATAAACAAGAATGGAAAGATATTTAAATTTAAAGTAATGAATATAATTCTTGATATAATTGTTAAAACCTAAATAAAAAATTACAATTATTAACCTTTTAACTGTAACTAAAAATCTACTAAAAAGTTTTACATCGAAATAGAAATTATTTCTATATTATTGTGAGAGGTGTACAATATTATATATCCACATATAAATAAGCTACCACGCCAAGAATTGAAATTCGTACCCAAAAGAATTATTTAGAGATAAGACAGATAAATACAAATTATTTAAAAATTTCATAGAGATGTTTAAATCTTCGAGCTAAAATTTAATTAAAAGTAAAAATGAATTTATTGTACTTGATATTGCTTTGAAAAATCGATAAAGCATTTATGCTTTGTCTTTGTGTTCTTACTGCAATGAAATGAGAGATCCGACTTTCTTAAAAATTAACATTGAGTACAAATGTTTAAAAAGATTTGAAATTTTTAAACCTATTGGGATATTTTGATTTAAACCAATTTATAAATTTCATTTGATGAAAAATTTCTATATAGATTTGGAATTTCCTTACTGAAGAATTATTTCCATACTTCCACAGTAAAAAAACGCTACATGCACACAAAACAATATTGTTAAAAGAGTTTTTTAACAGATTTTCATTATAAATACTGCATTATTTTATCCTAATATTCCTTTAAGACCCAAATTATTTTTATCTTCAAATATTAAATTCTTCTGGTTATTAATACTATATGGACCCCAATGACATTGGGAAAAATAATAAAAAAATTCCCGCTCCCCCTCCCCCACCTGGAACGTAGACCCACACGATCGTGCGGGCAGGGCGCTATCTGTGAACGAGGTCACCTATGAAATTTTACGAGTTATACATTTTTAGCTCTAAGTTGATAGAAAAAACAATTTTAATTCAACTAAAATTGTTACAAATTCGGAAATTATTGATGTACAATTAACTCTTTAATTAATTCATTATTTATTTACTGTAAAATTCTTTTGTTTTGTTTTTGACAAGTATAAATAACCATTGCATTTTTTACAACATGTTTTCGAACTGCTTTCGTAGTTATCAAATCTGAGCTTGCGAGGCCTTGAAATGCCATCAACACATCAAAAATGGCTATACATGTCAAGCATTTAATCCCGTGTAACGTTTGAAAAGAATAACGTAGCGTGATCTTGGTTAATTTAAATATTGAATTTATTTACATCACAACCATTATAAATTATTTACAGAATTATACATTGAAGTTATTAAACTTATTTAAAGATTGTTAGATTCCAATAATTTGTGAGAGGAAAGAACCCTTCTTCCGACCGCTCACCGGAACGTCAAAGCGTCATCTCTACCCCCTTCGAGGGGTCAGCATTCACCTTTCTCGGGGATTGGATGCCCCTCTTAAAGCTCCCTTGTTTCATATTCCGGTCTGTGGGAATAGATTCATCGGGGGTCAAAAGGGGTTGCAGGGGAGGTCTAAGGCGGCCACGCCTCAACCTTCCGATGCAGAGCTGCAGAATGCACGTGTGAATGTCGTTTTCACAAAAAAGACACTGATCCCAGGAGAGAGATACTTCGTTACACCTGGAATGGCCAGGATAAAAACCATGACATGTATAGCAGGTGGATTATAACGCTTCAATCTTTTTGCGAGGTGAATTACAACATTGTTATCTTCATCATCAGTTAAAATACTTTTGTTAGTAGGTGGAGAGGCTGATAACACTTCAACCATCTCTTAAATTTTAAAAGCGACCCTTTTTGATTTTTAGAGGAATTTTATTTGATATTGCATCTTGTTTGCACAAAAACCAAGAATTTACAAGCTAAATCAATGTAATGAATGTGTTCAAGAGAATTTTATGGTAAAAAATGATCCAAAATTGTCTTTCCATTTAAAATATTCTCATGTGCTTCTTCACTCTCATCTGAACTTGGTTCTCCTTCCAGTATACGCGATTCATATGTTTTGTTTGCCGCATTGTCATCATCCGAGAGATCACTGAATTCTGATCTAAGTTCAATCTGATTTATTCATCAATTGAAAAAAATTTTCTGACAGAATTCTTCTCCTTTTAGACAACTGAAAAAGTTTTTGGTTAAAAGTTAACACAGTATTCCATGAAAAATAGTAAAATGTATCTGAAAATTTTAAAATTTAAAAGTACACTCACATGAACAAAAAAAATTAACGCACCAAGAAGGAGTCGTCAAAATGAAACGAAATTTTACATGCGTAATGTCTAGTTTGAAATAAGTAAATGATTAGAAAATCAAAGAAAAAGAATCGTTTATTTCAGAGAAAAAGGCAAAAGAACGGAGAATTTAATATCCTGTTGAACTCCGTCTAGCGTGAATGCCCGATGCGATACAATCGGGTGTTGAGGCATACAAGTTCTGTATGATATCTTGAGACATTTCGTTCCATATTTGCTGTAACCTTGCCACTAGTTCATTCAAACTCGTGGGATGCTCAACTCGCCGTCCCAAATGATCCCAGATATGCTTGATTGGAGACAAATCTGGGGATTGAGCAGGTCAAGAAAGGGTAGTAACAATGCGGAGACAGTCTTGTGACACCCTTGCCGTGAGAGGCAGAGCATTGTTTTGTTAAAAAATGGCTCCTGGGAGGCACGGCATGAGTGGAAACACATGTGGCTGCAGGAAGTCACGGACATACAGCTGAGCTGTCATGGTGCCACGGATCAATAGTAGGGGTGACCGTGTATTGTAGGCAATGACACCCCATACTATCACTCCAACTATGGAAGTGGTGTGTCGCTGCAAAGCAAAGGCAGGATTGAGGCGTTCACCAACGGGGTGACCAAACACGAACACGATTATCATCACTGCTAGGTTTGAATATGGATTCGTCGCTATAGAAGACCTGGTTCCATTCCTCTGCAGTCCAGTTTCCTCGTGAGCGGCACCACTCCAAACGGAGGCGTCAAGGACAGCACACGTAATGGGCACCGCAATCCCAAATGTCCTTCATCCAGACACCTTCGTATGGTTCGAGAAGACACAGGGGCCCCTAGTGAATGTACTACATGTGCCTGGATGACGGCCGATGAAGCAATTGCTGTACGCTTGCATTTCTTACGATGTGGCGATCTTCTCGACGACTGGTCTGTCGATGGCATCCTGGGCCTGGTCTTCGTGTAAATGACATCTCTCGGATCCACTGGTCCCAACACCTCCTCACAACACAATCAGAGCGTCCTAATTGACGAGCTACTCGCCTAGCTGACCACCCAGCTTCCATAATGCCAATGATTCTCCCCCTCTCAAACTGCGACAGCTGCTCATATTGTTTTCGAAAACGGCGTAATGGCATTTCTACCTCAGCTCTTTCTTTGCAAACGATTCAGCACAATCAAACAAGCTTTGATTACCTGTTTTATACTCCACGGAGAATGACGTTAAACGCCCTCTACCGAATATATGTAATGCGCAATCACGCTGCACTTCTAATCATTTACATATCTCCCCGACATGTACCTTCATGCCAAGTTTCGTTACGATCCCGAAATTATTTCTGGGTGCGCTAATTTTTTTGTCGATGAGTGTATATATATATTTAAACCACACCATACTCACTACCACTGGAAACCCCAGATTTTTCGATTGAGGAGGGGGAGTGATATGAATACAGACATCCGTGGAGAGGATAAAAATACCATACTCTTCAACAAATGTATGAAGAAGAAAATTAATTGCAAAAAAGAGAAAGAAAAAAAGGGACTTATCCATTGTGACCCCCAAGAAAATTTGGTATTTATTTTATAACTATATATTTCATTTTTATGTAGGCTTTCATCAAAATTATTGAAACAGAAAAGAAAATTCGCATGGTAAGTACTTACATTTACAGCTGCAGTGACTCAAGTAACGCCAACCCCACCCTCACGATCATGTGATTAACGAAATCCCAAATCCTACAAGCCACATTAATAGAGTATAATTAATATTTTTTTTTCTATTTTACAATTATTTAAACATTAATACAAAAATTTGTACCTAAGCAATTAGAAATATATCAATAATTATCTTTTTACGACAGATAAAAAGAAGACGTGTTTTCGTTGTATTTGAAAACAAAGCTAGATTTGCCAGCTGAAAGTCAAAATATGGACCACAACCATCGTCTGTTGATAAAAAGTAACACTTTACACTTTCTGTAAACCAGCTCAATCGTTATATTCACGTATTTTCTGACATACGACTATTCCAGAAGCAAAAACCTATAAGGATATCTAACCCGCGCGATCGTGCGGGTTGGGTCTTAAAGGGTTATGTAAGTAACTAACAAGAACACTTAACCAATTATAAAAAATTTCCTATTGCTTTTAAAAAGAAAGTTAAAAGGTTTGGATTTTTATTTCAATCAACAAAAGTCATAGACATAAAGAGTTTATCATGCATATATGGACTTGATTTTTTGTTATACAAATTAATGAAAATATTGTATGATTGGCGAACTTAAAAGAACCAAAAAGGGACTTTGAGGAGAAATCAAGCTCATGTACTGAAGTGTCTTGAAAATCGTTTTGATAGAGTTAAAAAGTTTAGTTGTTTTAGAAATGTATATATATAGAGAGAGAATACAGAATAGAACTACCAAAATTTCACAGAAATTATATTTTATAAAGAAAAATGATTATAAGTATTTGCTTTTATAAAATGAAACAATTATGTAATTCTAAATCACGTATTTTTATCCTCAATGTAGGCAATCTTTCTTGTTTAAAAATATTAGTTAGCTAGAACTTTAAATTTCGAATTTCAGTGTAGAATCATCGTAGTTTTTAGAAATATCGTTTGCAGAGTTATTTTATATGGAACAAAATTAATGGAGCAAAGATATAACTTTTTTTTTAAACTTTTACATTATTTTAGACAAGTTATATGCGGTAGTCTTCCTCTAACTTAATACAAATATTTTATAATATTCAATTTTAAATCACTTTTCTAACACTTTTCCATTAGAAGAAAAAAACTTAAGCATAGCTAGTTTTCAGAGAAACAGCTGACTTCAAAGAGCTTTCCTGAGTTTCTCTTTTCATTTTATACTTATACTTATTTTCTCAGAACTATTTCTTTGAAAACCAGAGGAAATATCGTATTGAAAGAAATTTCCCAATACCTTTTTCCAGTGCAGTAGTATATATCTTCAGAAAATGGTACACGAGAAAAGGATACTTTAAATCCAAGCAGACCCTTTAAAGTGCTCCCCACTGAAATTTAACTTTCATTACAGTTCCTGGAAAAACAAAATACTTTTTGAAAAAACTACCACCAGAGCTTTTTTATCTTCTCTGGATATTTCTAGGTGAAAGCAATCGATCTTTGTGTGTCTGACTTCCTTCCGCGAAACCAGCGCGGTTTGTCCAGACCATACTGGGTATTATCACCTGCATTATATGTCTCCCTAGATACACTACATAAACTGCGAAAAGCTTTTGTTTCTCCACTTTAAAAAAATTGTTTATCGGAAAATGACATTGCCTCGCTCCATTGCTATTTATAGAAATCTGCTTCGTGAGTGAACGATCGATAAGCACGCAGCAAAATAAGAATGAATGATTTTTCCTCTTCGCTCACTTCCTTTCAGTTCTTTTGTCAACGAAAAACTGAACATTTTTGAAAAAATAAAATAGATACTACCACATAAAAAAGAGAAAAATAGCAGAATATCTATAGGAAATCGAAATAAATAGACTTTTTTACCCCTCTGGAATTCGTTAAAGACCGATATCTCTTCAAAAGTCAGAAATCTCAAAATCGGGCTGAACGAACGTTTATGAGTATTGACAATCACGTTTAAGCTAAATTTAAAAAGTATGGCTGAAAGATTGATCGATCACTTTTTCGGAAAGAGCCTACATGCAAAAAATGTGATTTTAAATTAATTCTTATAAATAAAGCAGAGGATTTAATTTAAGCAAAAAAAGAAAACTTTTTTAAAATAATTATCTGGGTTTTTTTAATCATATATGTTTCTTGATTATCAATTATCTTTAATTCTGCTTAAAATAACTATATTCCGGAACTTAACAACAATATTTTCTGCAATATATGGATTAGTTTTAATTTGAATGCAAATGCTATTCTTATTTTTAGTTATAGTTTTATTATTTTAACTAATCCCATTTTCTTTTAAATTTTGAATTTTAATTTATATTTGCGAGTAAACTCTAAGTTATTATCAAACACTTGTGTGAATTTAAAATTATTATCATAAACTATTTTTACATAGTGTATTATAGATAGGTAAAATTTTTTTAAACTTATTTTATTATTAGTGGGCCGTCAAATTTTGAAATTGTTAGAAGTGTACCGCAACAAAAAAAAGGTTGAGAATCACAGGTGTGGAATGATCAGGTAAAAATAATGTCGTTTTAACATTTTTTATTTTTTTATATATTTTTTTCTATGTTCCCTTGTCAGAGTAAAGTTACTGTAAAGAAGTATTTTAAGCAAAGATTTTTATTAATAGTAGTAATTTAAAATGTTTGATTAATGAAAAACAGTTTTACTGGAATGATTAATATTGTGTATATAATTGTATACAGTTTATAATTTATCAATTTTTAAATTTTATCGATTCATCTTAATAACATTTTCCATCACTAAAGGAATTCAAAATGCTGAAATTTCTTATTTTTGTTTGATGGTCCGAAAATTCATTGCATAAATCAGCTTATATAGTGTTGAAGGGAATTTTAAAAATGTTCTCGTATGAAGTATGTAAAATTATAATATTCATATTTTTTTTAATAAATAATGTTTTTAAATTAGTCATTAGTCCCTCATGTTTTCAAATTTGAAAAAAAAACATATTTATAAATTTTCAAATAGTGTTCAACAATTAAATGAAAAATTTAAACCATAAGATTTGTAATAATTCATTTGTAATGAATAAATTTTAAATTTTGAGCACAGTACAATTTTTTTTCTGAAAAACGCTCCTAGTAATTTTACATTCGTGTGAAAGTCCGTAAGTATGTAAATTACCATAATCTAAAACATATACATAGTAAAAAGTAATTGGCATATCAATCGACGTTTAGCTAACTCGCATGCATTTTAACTAGGATACAAATCCTCGATTCAGTTGAAATTTTATTGGCATGATAATGCAGGTGATTATAAAAGTAGTTATCAGAAATATTACAAAATTATCTGCAAACTTAACCCAATTCCATTTTAGGCGTTTTTTAATTCATAGATTAATAAGATAAATTTGGAACCCAAGATATGCTGGATGTTTCCCAGCCGAAAGGGATCTATAAAGGTTGAATGACAAACTAAATGTTCTGCTAGCAGACACGTATTCAAAAGGAGACATATTTATGGAATGAGCGTCCGTATTGAAATATCATATTAGCTTTCTGAACAATCCAAGCCTTATTCTACCTGAAATTATCCGTTGAAATTCAAAATCACGTTCAGAAATGGGACCACATTTTTACTATGTGCAGACGTTAATATTTTAAAAACAAAGTATCACTGCTAACACATAAGCCTAACCTTTCATAAGCCAAAGAAACATACTTGTAGAGACCTTCTAATAATTGACCTAAAGATTACTGAAACTATACCCAAGTCTCTCTCTCTCTCTAAATGCTCTTCAAATTAATAAATGGCAATGAAGTAGAATAAAATGGAGAACTTTTAACAGCTAGGAAACCATATTAGAGAATGTGCAACCTAATAGAAATATACATTATTTTATTTATAGCTTAACTGCTTTTAAATCTTTTCAAATAGACATTTTTCAAATAATTACTGCATCCTTAATTCATTCCAAATAGCTATCGTAGCTATGATGGATTGCATATCGTGAGTGACAATCTTCTTAGCCGCTAAAAATAGTTAAAAAGAATTTTGTTTTACACGATAAATTAAGCATCATTTACCCTATTTCATCGATTACGAATCTTACATGAATGTAAGTGGCAAATCTAATATAATTATTAGCTCTTATTGGTCTTATAAAATTTAGAAGAGTTTCTGTTTCTCTCGTCTAGTTCTCATAAAAGGTTTGCCCGAGTAGTGATATTTTGCTTCTATGTTTACAATGTTTGAAAAATCTTTTTTTTTCTGCAGTCCCTATTAAGAATATATTCTTCGAATGAAAATATTCTGCTTGAAAAATATTTTTAAACTGAAGATAGTTACTCCATTTTTTATGCTCATGTGTCATTTTTATTTAAATTCATATACGATGTAATAAAATTTTTACGATCCGAATATATTTCTCTCTCTCTCTCAAAATGCGGCACGTTTTCTAATATATCAATTTTCCATTTTTACTAAGAAAATGTTTCGAAATGACAAAACACTAAATAATACAAGATAAACTGAAGCCTTTATAAGCAATATTTGTTGATAAATAGTATATTACAACTTAAAATTTTCCCTCAATTACACTGGTATTCAAAATTAAGAGAAAATGCTTTTTAAACAACTTCTCGAAAATAACTCAGCGAAATGTTGAACAATTATTTCTAAGCAAAAATACAAGTTTTTTTTTCTTGAAGATTACGTAAAAGTACATGTGAACATTGGCTGTGCGTTTCGAAGAAATTGCCCCGTAAAAGCACGAGCCAATTTTCGCACTTTGCTAACTCAATGACATCGTGAAGTTTCTGTTAAACATTGCATGAAATTTAAAAGTAAATTATAATAAAGTAGAGCAGAAGTGGTGAATTTTTATCAGCTAAGATAAATCTAAAGAGCTTGCCAGCATTTGAATTATGAAATGAAATGGTGAACCACGGGAAAAAATTGAAATATGTTGGTTTAAATGCAGATAGATAGGAACTAAAGAGAAAAACCCAGCGGTTTTCCCAACTGAGGGAAACATTTTAATAAAATCAATTTTATAGAATAAATCCAAACTTCGAGAATTACTTTTTCCAAAGAACTATATAAAGGAATTCTGAAAGACCTGGTGTTTGTATCCCGTTCACTTCTGAACACAGAAGGGCCCATTTAGCATTGTGCAGAGAATAACCACATTTTAACAGCGATCATTCGGAAGCCCTTCCGTTCACTGATGAATCCAGATTCAGCTTACACTCTGAATCTTGAAGTACGTTTATCCAAAAGGAACCAAGAAACAGGGATGTCTTAAGACTTCTTGGGGCCTTGGGCTCCGACGCAAATCTAGGCCCTAAATGTATGTACTGTCTAATGTGACCCTCAAATTAGACAGTACATAGCATACGTTGTAAAATACTCGTACAAACAATAACCCGAAACAAATAAATGTGCATGATTTACAATCGCACAAACCACTCGATCGAATACCTCCTTTTGACTGTATGAGTACTTAAGATGTATCGTGGTAGGCCTAGGCCTCTTCATGAACTACGGTCATCACATGTAGCCAGTTGATATATCGTCCAAAATTCCCAGTTTTTCGAAGAATACAATCGGAAATAACATTTGACCTTTGAAACTATTCAAATTTGTGATCTTTTTAAGATTGGGTTAAGAAAGAGACGAGATCCCATTGTAGCCGAGGCCCCTGGGCCCGGGTTCAGTTGGCCCATGCTTTAAGAAGTCCCTGACAGGAACTTAGTGTATGCTCTTCAGCAATTTATAAAGAGACTAGCATTACAAAACATATTTGACTACTACCTGGACAAGCATCATGTTGAATGGTAGCACAGAGTTTTACGTATTTGATTCAGAATATATGTCTATTGTGAGGCATAGGATAGAAATCTTAGAGCCCAATGTTCACTTTTTTTAGATGCAGTTGGTTCTGATTCGATTATTCCCATACAGCTCAACCGGTCGATAAATTTCTGGAAAGTGGGAATATTCACCTGACGAATTGTCCGACATGATAATCAAACTTTAATCCTACATAGCATATTTGAAGTACTCTAGGGAGAGAGTAATTGTAACTCGCATTCAAGATACACCATTTAGAAGACTCAAGATAAATAAAATATATGATTAGATTTTATAAACGCTCATTTTGTCATACAAATTTGGGCCGCAAGAAAGAAATGTCATAATCAAGTTATATATATACATAAACGAGTGTAATATTAATGTAAGTAAATAATCACAAAATATTGCAATGACCATTATTTACTAAAATATATTGGTACTCGTAGAATAAACTTCGTAAATTTAAGAAAAGAAGAATTAAAGAATGATATATCAAAAACAGTCAAAAATATAACGAAACATCGCTTGGGTATCGCGACAGCTGTTTTTACCATTATAGAGAGAGCACCATGGGAAAAAAACACTCGAGCTCATTCGGAACATAAGCTTTTTTTTTCAAACATACTTTCAGAGAGTAAAAAAAATGCCCAGATAGAATGAAGCCAATTATTTGATTACCGTAAAATCTGGCGTATAGCACGCACCTATACTTTCAACATGCATTTTTTTATTTTTAGGCATATTCGCCGTATAACGCGCACTCACTTTTTTCCCGAAGGAACCTGAAATGTACGTGCATTATAATTTAAAATCATTTTTATTGGAGATATTATACAAAGATTTTTAAAAATAGTATACTTCTACAATTACAACCCTATAAATTCATTAGATATGTCGTTTCTTTTAAATAAACAGTGTTTCGATCTATGTAGAAGTCCAGTTTTTTTTTATATGTTCAACTTCTTTTTTTATTTTTGAAGCTATCATTTTTATACCCGGCGTATAACGCGCACCCGTAAATTTCAATATTGTTTTTTGTGTTAAAAGTGCGGGTTATACACCGGATATTACAGTACTTGTGAATAGGAAACGTCTAAATAGTTCCTATGAACAGACTGAGTTTGAGTAAAATTATACGTATGAATTTTTTGCCTTTTCATTCTAACCTACAATCAGGTGAAATTAACTTCTTGATTTTTTTTTTTATTCAAAAGTAAATTAAATGTATTAAAGCAAATTTTGTGATTTCTTCAGAAATTTCCGAAGAAACCATGAAGATGCCTTATACCGCATTTTTGTCCCCATACCTCTGATAAAAGATTTATTTTCATTTCATTTGAAAACTTTCTGAAATTTCAACAAAAATTTATTCTTGCCTCTTTCGAAGTAACATAAAAAAATATCTGAATTTTGACTTATATATTTTCAAGATTTCAAGTTCGTTTTTGCAAAGTAATAAATTTTATCTAGTTTTACTTTCGGTTTCATAGCAAATGTCTAACTCGTATTTGTGAGCTACATCTGTGTGACCATTTTAGCATTTTCCTCACTACAAATTTCTTACATATTTGACAGAAAAAATTAATTAATAGATTAAAATGAATTAAAATCTAATTTATAAATCAAATTCTTTTTTTTTTTTCGTATGTAAACAGATTGTTGATTTCTTTTTTACCACGTTATGATATTTATGGGACTAAAGTATTGTATGGGGCTTTGATATTGTCTATTTCCTCTTAATTACAGTTTCTTTGAGGAAAATTAATCGGGTGTCTGTTAGAAAAAATATACTTTCAATAAGTTTTTCTAGATGCAAGAAAATGCATGATTTCTTAGATTTCAAGGGAGAAATAAGGACCATAGTTTGAAATGACTGGACTTATGATTTATACCAACATCTGTCATAATCTGAAAATTAAAGCACCACTAAAATTGATTCTATACTTTTAAGGTTGTATTCGTGAAGAAATTATGCATATGTATCCAAAAGGGGATTATTATGTTTTACTGAATAGATAATTAAAATGTAAATCAAAATTTTAAACGTTTTTTTTTTGTTGTTGTTCCTGGTTTTTTTTTTTAAATTGAGAATTAACAAGTAAGCTTATTGAATTATAGTACAAATCCAAACTAATTTAATTAAAATATAAATATAAATTAAGAATACATGACTTTAAAGTTAATAATTAATTTTGACTTCTAAACACAATACTTAAAAATTTAATGCCAAAGAATCAATGAAATAAATTAGATTAATTATTTTTTAAAACTCTTTTTATTCATTTGGAAAAGTAGCCAGGTATAAATTCATACAGAATTTTAACAATTTTTGAAAAAGATTCTTGATTTTTGATTGAATAAAAAAATATATATTCACACACACACACACACACACAAAATCTCAGAACACACTCAAACGCCAACATGTGCTGCCATCTATAGTATATTATGTAAACAATTAAACGTTTTAATGGGAATGGCGTCTCTAACACCTTTTTTTCAAAAAATAATCATTATAAAATTTAGTTTTTTATGAAAGAAAGTATCTGTTTTCCTCCTATTTTTTTCCTTAGTGTTTTTAGTTAAACATTTTAACTCAAAAAATATTGTCTCAACAAACTTCTCATTTGGTTATAGGTATTGAAACAATGAAAAACGATATTGGCGGTTTTAATCCAAGAAACATATTCTATCAAGCAAAAAAAATTCGCTTATAATGAACCCTGATTTAATGAGAAATTTGAAAACTCTTGGTTGGCACAATGTTAAGTCTATGGGAATATGACTCGCTTTTAAAGAGCAGAACCTCGTTGTAACAAGCAATATATTTACGATTCATAACATTTATATTAACTTCGACCTCTTCAATCTAGCTAACTTCCTAGGGAAAATTCCTTTATCATTCGGAAATCAATTGAAAATTAGAGGTAGATCATAAATTCTACGAACACTTGATGGCAGCCTTTTTTGTCTTGTATAGTAAATGTATAAGTAATGCAGAAGGAACAAGGGACAGATATTAGATGAATAGACGAAAGTTACTCTGCGTAGGAGTGACAGGTTAGAGGACCAAAGTTAAGGTTATATTCTTTGATTTGCTAGCATAACGTACACAAGTCAAATTTTATCTAGAGATGTCGAAGTGTAAAATTTTATCAGTTGATGCCAATATTATCACTTCCAAGATATCTGCTCCCAAGGATATTGTAGCTGAAATGCAAGTTCAAGGTGATATGGAATAAAAATAATGAAAGCGACAATGATAAGACAAATGTGAAAAATTGCAAGATACATTGCCCGCTAACATATTTCATTACTTTTGAGTGAGCAGAAAATTTTCAAACTTTCTTCCAAGACAGGGGCGCAAATAATGATGCTTTTCGAGTTTCTCAATGAGTTTTCTCCAAAGAACAGAAACGCAAAAAAAAGAGACAATAAAATTCAAAGCAAATTATTTGTACTGCACTGATATTAAAAATGAATGAAGATATTATGTCACACAGGGGCGTAGCTACCGCCGTTCCAGCCGTTTCAATGATACGGGGCCCCCCAAGCTACATGGGCCAAACATGCGTAACTACAATCTCACTAACAGGGTTCTCATATCTGAAAAAGGGGCCCTAAAAGGGCCCCGAAGATTCCCTGTATCGAAGGAATTTCGATACAGGGCCCACTCAGAACTAGTTACGCCACAGTATATTATATATATAATATAATAAGTAAATATGCATGGTTTTTTCAAGAACCCTTTTAAAAATTGGATATGAGAGCCTTTTTTCACATATTTATTTTTTAAAAATGACCACGGGAAAATAAATTAATTTTCACTCACATTGCAGTTCAAAATTGATGCACGTAATACAAAGCAGAAATTCTTCAGGAACTTTGGTTGTAGAATTAATAACAATTACCTTGCAAAAATATAGTATTTTTAAATGTTTTAAAAAATATTTTTTTATGAAATTCAATAATATCTACCTAAGATGCTAATTTTATCTGAGGTAAATACATTGAATTATTATTGTGAGGAAATGAATGGCAAATTTAGGCAATTTCATTTACAGTAAAAAAAATATATATATTCATTTTTTTTACTCTTTGGATTCCATCTTTAAGTAATAAAAAGTATAAGAATATCTAGTAATATAATAATTATATAACACACAAAAAAAAGACTCACACGATTCAAAGAGATCAGCAAGCCCTATTGATAAAGTTCAATTCCTTATGTCTACATCAATAGACAAACTTCCCTCAACGTATCTGGAACATAGTTCAGGATACATCTTAGCCCCATAGAAAACATATGCAAACAACTTTCACCTCAAAAATTTTGAGTATATATAGTGATGTATGTCCAGAACAAGAAAAAGCTAACAATGGGTATAAGAGTAACAACCAAAGATTCCCAAGTATAATCAAGCTCTGTGAAACAAAATCGATATCATATTCTAAAAAAAAGATATTAACATAAAATTATTATTTCATGTAAATTTACGTGAATCATGATGAACGCTCGAATTAATTATCAACAGAGGTAGAAGACATATTCACAAAACCTGTTGCGACGTCACTTTGTGATTCGCAATCTTTGCTCTAAAAAGAAAAATCAATGAAGCGATTGCAGTGGGTGATTGGTTAACGAACAAATCGGTTAACGAACACTTTCACGAAAGATTTTTGTGTTCGAATAACGAACACTTTCAAGAAAGATTTTTGTGTTTGGACAACGAACACACATATTCGGAGGTGATCAGGGATACACCCCTGAAATTATGGATGAAATATTGACAACTGCTAGAGATCTGGAATTGGAGGCGAACGAGGATGACATAGAAGAGCTCAAAATGGGGCATGAAGATGAACTGACGACAGTAGAACTTCAAGAAATTTTGAATTAAGGACACCAAGAAACACACCGAAATGTGTCTCCTTCTGAACAAGAGGAAGACGATAGAGGACCAATGCCAACATCTGACATTAAAGATCTTTTGAAAAAGTGGGCGGATGTCAGAGCAATGGTCTTAGAATGGCACCCAAACCAAGCTGATATCAGTAGGGTTGGGGATCTTTACAACGACAATGCTATTAATTACTTCTGGAAAATCCTGAAAAAGAGAGAAAAGCAAGCGACATTGGACATGTTCTTCAACGCCCCATAAGCAAAAAATGAAAAGGACTGACAAATATGCAAGACTATAAGTATGTATTATTTTTTTAAAAAAACACTAAGAAATTATACATTTTTTAAAATTTAATTTTTAGGGTCTCCAGAACGAATTAATCGATTTCACATAGAAGTCTATGGTGAATCTATGATCGGTTAACGAACAATTCGGATAGCGAGCATAGTCTTGGAACGGATTATGTTCGTTAACCGATCACCCACTGTAATTCTAAACAGTAAGAACGAGGAAAAGAGAAAAATTAGTTTCAATACATGCATTTTTCCCATTCGAATAACTGTTTCCCAATTCAAGCTCTGACAAATCTTGTTATTTCTTCCAGCTTACTTTCGGCGATTCCCTCTGAAGGAGGTAAAATTTGTTTGAGGCCCCCAGGGGACACCCTCTCCCCCCCCCTTCAGAAATAGCTTGCGATCTTGTACCTAATTCATTAACAATGTGGGAATCTAATCATATTTCTCAGTGAAGATTTTTTTTAATGTTTAGCTTATATTTTACACGGAATTCAACTGTTCAATGTCATAAAAATACAATAAAAACGCATCTCTTACAGATTTCACAATATGTTCACACACATCCACTATTTTCCCTCATACTAATAGTTATGTACTAGAAAGCTGTTTTGAAAGCTTTTAATACTTTATAATACTAAATTGAATTTAATAGAAACTCCTTTAAGAAACATTTAGCTGCGAGAATCAACAAAACAAAGCAAAAAAATACACAATTTAAGAATATTCATTAAAGAATGCATCATTTGAAATACTCATAAAAGAAATTTTTGAAGCATGGTTATGTTAGAAATAGTTAAATCTTAAGCTAGGCAGGAGTGGGATTCGAAACCGTGCACACAAATCAGATAACACCAGCAGGGCACGTTCTGGAGCGGTTAGTGAGCTTACCGGATGTCGGGGATGGATGTCAGAATCCGTGCACACAGCTAACTTGGAGAATATGTGTACATACTAACACCATCAACAGAACAAACTGTGTCCAAGTTAACCAGGGGTGTTACAAAATGACACAGTTCTGGATGAGAAATGCAGCATGCTTCTTTAACAATACAACCGGTGATAAGGAATTTGTGATCAAACCACGAAACTGATGGCTTGTAACAACACATCCCAAAAGAACACGCCCGCTGATAGATTTGGATCTGTTGCCATAAACACTAGACCATCCTGCCAGCTTCCAAATAGTATCATTTTGTGTATATGAACACACACGTACTTAATTTTTAAATTTTTGAAGTGATAATTTTTTGGGGGAGAGAGTGAATAAGAAAATTGCCCAGTTTTGCGTAACAGTGAAAAAGCGAACGGAAGTAGTCTCCCCCCCATTCCCCCGAATCGTCACCATAGTAAGGTGAGAGCGAGGGAGGGGAAAAGGGGAATGGAGACACCACGTGACTTGAGTCATATCGATGGAAAAGTTGGATAATTGCCTACGCTTCCGACTGGTCAACTTTCCTACCTTCCGATTAGGGAGCATTTTCTCCCCGACCCGGGAACCTTATCAACGTTCGTATCAGTTGCAGCGTGAGCATTACGGTGTAGACAAAATAGCTCTTGCAGCAAAAGCGAGTCTTTTTGAAATTTTCTTTAAATTGTTGGCTACATGACGATATGATCGGTGGCTAATTTATTTATTTAATTTTCATTTGCGTTGAATTATTATTAATTCTAGTCAGGATGCCTAAATCAAATACAAAAAGAGGAAAAGAGTTTCATGAAAGGAAAAAAAAGAAGAAAAACTAGCATCAAGTCCAGTCAAAAAAGAGACAAAAAAGCAGAAAAATAGTGCAAATTCATCAAGTGCTACTGCCAAATCTCCATCAGAGTACTTGAGAGAATATCGAGCACGGAAAATAACATTGCAAAATACTCTCTTAATACCGAGTTTAATTACCAATGATGGGAATATAATGCTATTGAGTCTCTTTTAGTGACAACACAGATTAATACGGACTTTGTGAATCACTCTGTGCTCTCAACTACAGAACTCTCAAAAAGTCTAGTGCGGGTTGAAACTGATTCGTGTGAATCGATAATAAATTCGATTTTACCTTACAAAGACTATGATTCCCATAAAAATGCCGGGCTGCGGTAGCCCAGTGGTTAAGGTATCCAACCATGGCAGGCATGTCATGAGTTCGATCCCAGTACCACTAAAGACCCGCCGTGTAGGGCAGCGATGCACGTTAAATCTGTCGAGAGCTGAAACGTCCTCCCGTTGGTGTGGTAGTTAGGAGAGTGGGTGCCAGCTCAGGTGTCGTCCACGTCACTTGACCATGGTTCAAAATTACGTGGTCCGTCACCAAAAGCCCTCGTGTAGCTGAACAGTGCGACGTTAATATTAACTCACTCACTCACCCATAAAAATGCCCACAAAGATTTTCAAAAGCGATTTGTTGATAATCCTTTCGATCACGGGTGTTCGATTTGGGAAAGATTTTTATGGTTTATACAGATGATTTGATAACGCCTGTTGCTGAGCACAAAAATATTTTACCGGGAATTAATTTAAAAGACATTAAAGCATACTACAATTGCCGACAAAGTTTAAGTAGGAAAAGTATACCAAATTTATCAAAATATAATGGTTTTGTATACCAAGAAATTCCAGCACATCTTCCTGCTTTGGATTTGGTATCAGAAAGACTCATTTCGCCACGAATACCTTTCATGCAAATTTGGCGATTGAGACATATACACGGTCAGTTTGGAATACAAGGGCAGATAATCCATGTTCCTTTATCCATCAATACAATGGTCAACCGATTGCCTCGAAATGTTAATGATGACTACTGTGCCAATGTTCACATCAAACGGAGGAAAATTCACAGAACTAGTTATCTGATGGGTTTGGTTACTAAAACAACCATCAAAGCATGGTTGTAATATTTAGTAGCTACGCCATTGTACAGAATGTATGATGTTACAATCGATGATAGTTTCTTCTATTTGAACCAGAGTACGTCTCAAGTTCCTCAAGAAGAAATCAGCGAAAATATAACTATTGAAGTGTCTTACAGCCCAGCAACAGACGTTGTTATGGAATGAAGAGAAATATCTTTGTATCGCTACTGGAGAAGCGAATGTACCAAGAAGCTTGCTATTTGATGAACATGCTGAGGAGTTCTCTTTCCAAGCAATTTACTTGGGTCATTTTACAAACTTCAGGTAAGGAGTTAGAGTTACACCATTCATGATGGCCACAAGTGAATTAAGACGTGTTGATCGACGTGGAGTGACCTCATAGTATTTGCTTTATATGACAATGAAAATCATGCGATTGAGAGAATAAGTTTGAATTTTATTTGATTATTATAAGTTCCCCTAACAGTTTAATACACTGGTGTGCAAAAATTAAGGACGAAATCAAAAAATTAGCATATCAGCTGAACGAAGAGGCAGAGCGGACAGAAAGACCAATCAGGAGATTAAGTAAGGTGATGTACGGTACCACATGCGCAGATATGCAGGTAGACGTAATGGGGGAGTGTCTGAATAGTATAAAGCATGTTGTCGGTGTAAGATCAGTATCTCTGGCAAAGAGATTGAACGCCGTATAGCAGTTAAAATCACACCGAGTTGCTGCCTCAGCGAGAAATGGCGAATAATCAATCTGTTAGACGACATCTGGATGCTTTTCCCCGAGGTCGAATCATTGGGAAGTTGGAGGAAGGCCGCAGTGTGACAAGTGTGGCTGCAGAGTTCGGAATTGCTCATAGCATCATTTCACGACTTTGGAGACAATTTCAAACTACAGGAACAGCTATCCGGGGGTTCAGTAGTGATCGTCCACGAGGAACCACACCCGCAGATGACCGGTACATTGTCTTACAGGCCAGAAGAAACAGGCGGTAGACAGCGGGAGAAATCGCTAGACACACGACACAGGCGACTGGACGACCGATATCGCGTTTCACCGTGGCCAGAAGACTGCACGGTGGTGGTCTGTTTGCACGACGCCCTGTACGGTGTGTACCTTTAACGCCTGCCCATTGGAGAAGGCGTTCTCTGTGGTGCCGGGAACACCGGAATTGGAGAGACAATGAATGGGGACGAGTACTCTTTACAGATGAGAGCAGATTCAGTTTGAGTAGCAATTCTCATCGCATACTCATCTGGAGAGAGCGGGAAGCCGCAATCATCCCTCAAACATCATTGAAAGAAACAGGTATGGAGGTCGTGGTGTTCTCGTTTGGGGAGGCATCATGCTTGGTAGTCGTACAGACCTTCACATCTTCGACGCAGGTTTAGTCAACGGGACCCGTTATTGTAACGAGATTCTTCTTCCATATGTGCGTCTTTTTAGAGGCGCTATGGGTCTTCAGTTCCTTTTCATGGACGACAATGCACCATGTCATCGCACAGTAGCTGCCGAACAGCTCTTAGAGAGTGAGGATATTGAGCGTATGGATTGGCCGGCACGATCTCCGGATCTCAATCCCATCGAGCATTTATGGGTTTTCTAGGCAGACGCTTGGCAGCTCGTACCTTACCACCAGTAACGATTCGAGAGCTTCGATTGGCCCTGCAAGACGAATGGGCAGCAATGCCTCAACAACTCATTGACACCCTCATTCTCAGAATGGGCAGACGCTGTGAAACCTGCCTAGCAGTCAGGGGAGAGCATATCCCCTACTAAAGACCGGATGTTTCTTGCTGGACACCCATCACAGGGATGTTTCGGCCTTCAGTCGCATTGCGCTCCATGCTACTTTTTCAATCAAGCTTCTTTTTATCCCTCTGATTTCTCTTTTAGTAAGTGTTGCTTACATTACACATGTCCTTACATATTGGGGATCTTACGGTATTAAATGTGTTGATTTGGAAAGCTTTTGTACAAAGTTATATTGAAAAAACCGTCTCGTCCTTAATTTTTGCACACCAGTGTATAATTAGATGTATTCCTCCATTTACGGTCAACGTCTCCAAAGAAATTTCACTTCCGTTGCGTACGCACTACGCTCCATTTTTTTTATATATATTGTTATGTAGATCCGGGGTTCAAGGATTTTATGCCAATCAGTCGCAAAGAACAAGACAGTTTTTTAAGGACGATGGGAATTTATTGCAGAAAATCCAATCCTTTAACTACAGGATTCAGCAGCAATATTCACAAAATAAATCTCAGAAGGTCTTCACACCTTCAATAGTACTCGGACACAATTACTCGTTCAACAGCCGAAGTAATCATCAATCGCTTTAACAATCAGAGCAATACTGAATGATCGCTAGTCAAAAGCAAACTGACTGACTTTCGCGGAGCTCCTTCTCTATTTATGAGGCCGCGGTAGCCGAGTGGTATAGGCATCGGATCGTGGCTGGCTTTGTCACGAGTTCGAGCCCAGTACCACTAAAGACCCGCCGTGTAGGGCAGCGATGCACGCTAAATCTGTCGAGAACTGAAACGTCCTCCCGTTGGTGTGGTGTGGTAGTTAGGAGAGGGGGTGCCAGCTCAGGTGTCGTCCACGTCACTTGACCATGGTTCAAAATTACGTGGTCCGTCGCCAAAAGCCCTCGTGTAGCTGAACAGTGCGACGTTAATCTTCACTCACTCACTCACTCATTCTCTATTTATATCCCTCATGGATGATTCGAGAAAGAACCAGTGCGTCATAGGTCTGGAAATCAGAGGATTTCTCTACTAATTTTTAGAAGAATCCAGAGGGTTCGGAACTCGTCAAAAATGGTAGCCATCATGATCTCCAAGTCGCCAAAATGGTCGTTAAAGTCGTTAACTTGGTCGCCAAAAATGACGCCAACTTGGCTATATTGCCAAATCCCCATTGAATCACCATTATAATGTAAGGGACGGCATTTGCTTGTGAATATTACAATTTTAACGTAAATTAAATCTAATTTAGAGTAAGATAAAGGCATCACACATCAAAATACAAATTATTTACACTATTTGACACAAAATTCATAACAATATCATAAATGAGCGATTTAAGTTAAATATTTTTCGAATGAAAATTGAAAATATTTGTCCAATTTTTGTTTTATACTATTTTGCACAAAAATTTCTTAAATGAAGTATAGATGAGAGTTGGGTGTATTATGGAGTACCATTTACATTTCTAAAAGTAACGTAACTGGTTTTTGATAAAAAAATCTCCAAAGTCTTCATGCATATATACTACAATCGATTGCAAAAAATTATTGCTTGTCAAAAGAAATAATATTTATTTTGTTATTACAAAAACATTTATTTTAAAGAAAAATGATAAATGGATGGCAATATGAAATAATCGGGTTATATGGAATAGGCAGTTTAAACCATTGGAAAACTATTCATAAAATAAAGTTATTTTTAACTATAAAAGCCCTATTTTTTTAAAAATGCGTGAAAGTCATTTCTGTTTCAAATCTATTTAAAAAAGTTACGAATATAATCTTTTTCTGTCCCAGTACAATCAAGGTAAGCCCACAAAAAACAGGTGAAGCATTGAATCCAACTTTCTTTTCGTTGGTCTTCTGAGATTTTCCTTTACAAAAGACATTCAGCGCCTTTGTTTTCTGGTTCTTTAGTTGATGGCATCAAGATATAGATACAAATGATACATCAGAAAGGGAAGATTCATTGCTGCACGTCAGGCTTTATGTAATGCCAAGTATTCCATAAGAACCGTCACGTCATCTTGAAAAACGAACCTTTAAATTGAAGTACAAAACAATGTCAGCTAAAAACCGATCCCAGTATTACACACAAACTGCAATTCTTTTAGAGCAAATTATGCGTAACTTTAATTTTCAAGTCACATGTATACTAGTAGATTAAAATGTCTGAAAATTTACCTGCAAGAACTTTTGAAAATCGCAAAACTTTGTTCTGTAGAGAGTGTTATGGCAACACCAAGTGGTCAATTCTCACAGCAATGCATCATGAGAGTCTTTCTTCAGTTGTTCAAGGTTTTCCCAAGCATTAGCAGCTACAAAAAGAGCCAAAACCTCGATATTCCATATTACCCTACTGTTCCAAGAAACCCTACTCCCCTCTATATGGGATATTGGCAACAAATCTCGTTATTTTGAACTTCGGTCAAGTTGCGAGGATGATATCTGAGCTGGTACCCCAATCTCCAAACTTCCTCTCTTACAAACTTTGAGCCTTGAGAGGTTTGACATATACCAAACCCTCAAGTGTTACTAGGTCTCACTAAGCTCTAGGTACTAGGTTCGATAGCGGAAAATGGAATACAATCAGATTAAATCTATAAAATCCTCAATTTCACAGGATCAGACATTTATGCATAAATCCAGCAAATAATCAGTAAATATTAAAATAGAAAAGATCCAATCGCTTGATTGGATCTAATAGGTTTTAGAGGATACACGATTTTCTAAACTTTAAGTACAATTGATGAAGAGATAACCAAAAAGTGATTAACAAGAAGGTTAATCTACTAAGATGAAAAGTACATCTAGATTTTTAAAAAAACATCGAATTTCCCCCAATTAATTCTTAATTCTTTTAGGTACTTGCAAAATGCAGAAATAAAAAAGAAAATAATGTTCAATATATATCATCAAAATAATCTTTAATCAAATACATGTGCAATAATAAAGCTCCACGTCACTTGACCATGGTTCAAAATTACGTGGTCCGTCGCCAAAAGCCCTCATGTAGCTGAACAGTGCAACGTTAATATTCAATCAATCAGCAATAATAAAACATATTCACAGATCTAAATTCAGGACGAAGCCATTAAAATGAATCCAATGGAAAATACAAAAATAAAGTAAAAATATTAATTGTCATAATTATTAGATTGAATTAATTTAAATAAGAGACACAAACATAATGTCTAATGATAAGTATTTTTTTAAGAATATGAGCATCTCCGTTCAAAACATAGACCGTTCGTTTCGATGGGCCCAGCACACATGAAGTTTCCAAGACTATGATTTCCTCTAATGGTATGAGTGGATGTGCTAGTTCAAGTATCGACCACGTCATCTCACCTTAATCATCTCTAGTGCGTTAATTTTTAGTACATGTTTACTGATAATAGTGGCAACATATTACATGAATTCATTGAAGATTATAAACTGAGTATGATATTCACGTAAGAAAATGGAAAATTTATACTGAGGCAACCTGAAAAATCAATTCAAAGTATTTAAGAGTAACGTGTTTTTATTTCCAAAATATATGTGCAATTCATATTTTGTATACAAGTTGTATTAGACATAATAATGGGCCTCAGAAATATTAAGCTTCTTCGAGCTCAAGTACGAGCCTTGGTAAGTAATATCACAAATTTTCATCATTTTTACCTTATGATTAAATATTTAGTACTAAATCTTAAATATGAAAATGTTTGGGTTTTCATATGTATTGTATAAAAGATTTTTCATTAAATGAATAATTAGAATGTATTAAAAATATTATTATAAACATTAACAATCGGAAATGCATTTATTCTATTAAAAATTTAATGTCACTACATGTTCAGATTTTAATAAAAAAAAGCATTTCAGATATTTAAGTTTTTGAATGAATCTCTGGTGAGTGCATTTTATTAATGTAATGAACAAGTAATGTACTCAGTATATTATCTTAAAATATATTATTTTCTTAGATTTTTACAATAAAGGCTACTTAATTCATTTTAATGGGGAAATTAATATTCCATTACAATTACAAGATATAAATGAAAAGGTTTGTGAAATGAAATGTATAAACATAAAGCTATTGTTTTATCCAAATCTCAAAAAAAAATTTTAATTTAGCATTTAAATCAAACATTTATAACTTTTTAGTAGTTTTGAAAAAAATCCTAATTAAAATCCCTAATTATTTTTTCTTGGTGCCAAAGGAAAAACCAGGTACTTACGTATTATCTCAAACTATTGGCGACATTATATGAAACGAAGAACATGATTGCTAATTCAGAGCATACGATACATGCGAAATTGCGGTTGCCAACTTGGCAAGTTATCTAGAACGTGGGTGATTGTTGTGATAATGCGTAAGTATCAGAAACAACTTTTTTCAAAATAACCAACTTGCTCTAAATCCTAGGCCCGCAGCTTCCATGCAAGAGTTGTAAACTTGGTGCAAAATTCCCAAAAATAATGGGGCCAAGTTTTTGTCGCCAAATCCAGTGCCGGTTTACCTATTGGGTGCCCAGGGGCTTGGATCCCGGAAGGGACCAGATAAACTTCTTAACCAGATTTTCTGGTTATAAATTTCGATCCATCAGTACCAACGGGGCCTGTAGATTTTCTGCGCCCAGGGCCCGAAATGAGCTAAAATTGGCATTGGACAAATCAGGGTGTTGAACTAGATTCCAACCTTAGCGTTAATAAAACAAAGACGTTGAGAACCAAAAATAGGCATGTTAAAGTTAAAGATAATATGCAATTTGGTTTAAATAAAAATACCCTTTATGTTATACTTACGAAAAACACAAGAAATATTAAACTGTATAAAATTATTAAAATGCGTATTATACCATCGACCAATTCACCAAATAAGTCCTCAAATCCCATGATATACAGCCAATAATGGGAAAACTGATCCCTTGCATGTACGTACACAATAATCTTGTTTGAAAGCATTTGGCTATGTTTTTGACCTGGTGAAATCGGCCGACAATATAATACGTAAGCAACAAATTTGATTATTTTAATTTCAAACTAAAGTTCCACTTGCTTTATGTGCAGAAAAAGAAATTTGACTAATTGCTTTAACTTTCCTCAACATACCAATTTAATGATGAATGGAGATGAACAAACTAAGGGCTACTTTACGTGTGGTAAGCTGATATATCCATGATTCAGTGGCGTAACGGAAAATAATTGGGGCCCCCCCGCAAGGTCAGATCTTGAGCCCCAAGCCGGATATATATACAAAGAATTGCAAAACCATAACATAATGTACATTTACACATCACGTAAAAATATTTCAATATTAAACTTATAACTGAATATAAAATAAACCTGGGTCTGAGAGTAAACAAAATAAATAACGTTTAACATTAGAGAGTATTTATAGTATTTAAAAAAAATGGAAAATCTAACAGTCGACTGATAACCTGGTAACTTAAAGGAAAACGATACACTAAGAAAACACAAACACTGTAAAATAATATTTTCGATTTCAGATCCTTATGATAGAAAAAAAGGTATCACTTACCAGATTCTTCGTTTATGAATCCCGGGATGAGCTTGACCTTGTTCATAAAGTTCCCTGGCATTACTACTACTAGCACTTGCACAAGATGAACTTGCGGATATTAAAAAATTATCCAATTTTGCATATTTGCTATTAATATTCTCCTTTTCCTTTCGAATTTATCGTTTTGAGAACCACTCTTTTTTTTTTAACTCCACTCATTTTAGGGCCTCGTTTCTTCTTGTCTTATTAACAAAATAACAATATAAGAACCAGAATAATTCCATTTACAAAAAACAGTTCTAATATTACAAGAGAGAAGAGTGAGATCAAAATGTTTTAACAGCGAAGGAACACTCCCTATATTGAAGTGAACTTAAAATAAAAATATATATATTCTCTAAAAACAATTTTGTGAAACATTTCTCATTATGTTTTATTTGATTGAATACTCATAAATATACGGAAATTTCTGTGGGCATATGTGTTTCTAAATCAAATCTAGGCCATATAATCATTTAAAATGCTCTCTAAGCGTTTTCAAGTATCACAATACTATTTTTCATGAAAAAAGCATAACAGATGTACGTTATTTACGAGTTCGCTAAATGAAAATGAAATACATGGGGGAGCTAAAGACGCCAATAAGTAACTTTGCTACTTTAGTAAAAAGCAACACCACTAACATGAAGTATACTAAAAAAACAGTGATGAATTGTTTTTATCTTTCTAGCATTTTATCCAATTTTCCGTCTGACTTTCTTTTTATCTGTTAGTAGTTTAGGTTTGGAAAGAAAACCCACTAAAGAAAAGTTTCTCTTTCGTCGCGGGGATTACAGCAAATTAAAATGTTTTTTTGATTTGGTTATTGGATCTAAGATATCTAATAAGCGATCAAAGTTTTGATTTTGAATGGTGTTAGATCGCCAATTTGAAAATCACTTAAAAATTGGATTTAAAAAAAAGTAACGCTATTTTTGTAAAATTCTACGTTAATGGCGTCAGTCTAGCTTTGGGCCCCCCCCCGCTGTGTGGGGGTTGCGGGGGTGTACGTTACGCCACTGCCACGATTGGAGCTCAAATAGTAGTTGTAAAAATATTTCTGTAAATTAGTGGTAATTACTTATTATCCCATCTATCATTTTCGGCAAGTAAGGACTGAAATATAAAGTTATTATCGAAATTTTATTTAGTTAATTAGCATTACTTTTTTGTAAAATAAGAGAAAGTTTAGAATTTGAAACTTATTTTCAACGGAATAACATGCACTAGAGGCCAAAGGCAGAGCTTCAAAGTTATGAGATAACATGAAAAAATTGAGTTATTGTGCACTCTGAGCTTTAGTTTGAAACCATATAACAATGGCAAAAAAAATGTTGGAAAATGTTACAAATAATATCTAATCAAAAGGGGTGGGTCCACAGTAGCTAAGTCGTGATGGTAGCCAGTTCATATCTAGTAATGTCTAGCCTTGAGCTCGAGTCATTATGGTGCCATTGAAGACCCTTCATGTAGAGGGAATTGGCTCAAATTCCTCACGTTGGCGTGGAATGGAGAATAGGCTGCCAGCTCAGACGTCATCCTCGTCTCTCGAACTAGTTTCAAAATTACGAATTGATCACCAATTGTCTCCAATACCATGTTATTCAAAGTAGCTTTTAACGCACTTGAAAATTGAAGAATGATTTCTGAAATCTGAAACGAATTTGCGATGCACTCGGGTTCATTTTTATCTTTCACAAGAAATCGCATGCATTAAACTGAAAAATATCAGTTGTAGTTAGCAGAAGAATGGAGAAGCATCGGTGCAGAATTTACAAAAATTTGATGAAATCTATAGCAAGATGTTTAAAAGCTTGTTGTGGACACTAAAAGATCTTACTAATTACTAAACTAAGAAAAAAATACAAAATTTAAAGTTATGTTGAAATATTTTAAGTGTACAAAGACTTTTATGGAATAAATTTTTCATTATTTTTTTATTTAAGTTTTAAAAATAATCAGTTTTTAAAACACAGTATAACTATTATATTATTTTAATTAGGACAAGTTGCAGATACCATTAAAAAGTTACATTTTCGATACATTTGTTTTTATTAGTCGAAAACATTAAATTTTATAGAAAATTGCAAGTGTACAATCACATTTGTGGGTCACTGTATATTAACGTCCATCTTTCTATAAAAAATTAGGGAAGGAGGATTTTGAAACTTATATTATACTAGCTGATCTTCGCATGGGTGAACTGAAAAATAAAATAAAGATTGAAAGAGAAAGAATTTTTTATGTGTTAAATTTAAGTGAATTGCAAATTAAACGCACAAAAAATGCTTTTTTAGCATATCTCAGCTAAAAAAAAAACAGATTTGCCGAATTTGAAATCTGTAAGTCTAATAATTGAAAAGAGGATTTTTGAAGTGATAACTTATATTGGCGCGATTTGCTTGAGAGTGAACTTGAATGAACGTCACGCTCGGGAATGTAACGCTGATTCGACTCTTTTCTTCTTCAGTCAGACATACTCACCCCTAAAAAGGAAAGGAGGGACGTTTCCCCCGCCACTCTGAAACCGGTAGCTTGTACCCCCACCAATAAAAGTAAAAGTAAAGTTCTAGCTTCGATCTAAGTGGGGCTCCCCTCCCTCATCTCTTTCTAGGGCGGGGATGGCCAACCCAAATGACCTCGTGGGCTACTTCGGAAAAACTTTACAATCCCGCGGGCCGCATATAAAAATATATATCTTTATATAGATTTGGATCCATTACAAATATTTTTGGAGTGAAAATTTAAAACAGACTGATATATTATTATTGTTGTTTTCATGTATAAAAACATAGATAGAAAAATAATAATGCAATGGTCAAATAATGTTTAATTTATTTAATTAGTGAGATATATATTCCTCAACTCTTTCACTTAGTTGTAGCTAGTCAATCTCATTGCATGTGTATTTGCGTATCGTAATTGATGTGTTGCAGATTTTCATGCGTTAAGTTTGAGCACGATTTATGTTTCATAAATTTCAATTTAGAAAAAAAAAGCGATTCGTAGTAACAGAAGCAGCGTGATAAAATAATAGTTATGGGATTTATTTTTTACAAAAAAAGTAAAACACTTTTTAAACAAAAAATATGGTACAAAATAGTCGAAATTTGTAAAGTTGTAAAGAACCTCGCGGGCCGCAAAATTATTCAAGGCTGGCCACATGCGACCCTCGGGCCGCGGGTTGGTACCCTTGTTCTAGGGTAATAAATGCGGCATGGAAATGAAACGTAATATTTTTTTAAAATAGTCTTAGAGAGAAAAAGAAATCTTACACTAAAATTAAGCATAAAATGTAGAAAAATGACAAATTTTTATAGAGCTAAGTAAATAGTATTATTCTAATTAGGAATATTGCAGTGATCTTAAGAATAAAAATCTATTTTTGTAAGTGAATCGGAATAGCAGTGAACAAATAGTTCTATTAATCACATTACTTAAATATACTTTGAGTCTAAAAAGAAAATTAAAACAATTAAAAAATTAAAATAACAAAATTAAGCATACAGTTAAGAAAAAGTTACACTAAATAATATATATATATACAAATAAATATATATATATATATAAAATTAAGAAGACTTTTCTTGTAGCAGCACCGGATATATTTGTGCAAAACTTCCGAACAATTACAAAAAAGAGCTAGTATAAGCCAGAGATTAGGTGATATAAATATCTTCTGATTAAATCCTTTTTTAAAAGTTTTGACCTAGATTCCTCTCTTCCCAATCAACTACCAGGCTTACTATTCCTTTGCTTAAGTTAAATCATGGATAGAATTGAATACTGTTAAATTACAACCAAAATTCATAAAGCCGGATCGGGTCTTCTGAACAAATTACCTATTATTTTAAGTGGGAATATTAAAGTAGAGTTTTCAAAAGACTAATCAAAACCTTTAGTTGATTTTTTAAAACAAAATTAAATTTAATGTCAAATGATCGAAATGAAGCACGAGAAAGTACGGAACAATGCTTGACGAAGTTTTTTTACAGATATTTAAATAAAATTTTGAATCTCTCTAAAGGATTTATAACCTATTTCAGCTAAAATAAACCAATTGTTTCCTTCTTAGAATACAATTAATTCCCAAATATGATTGTATATATCGCACAAAAATATTACTTTAAGAGTACAGACATATGAGAAAGAATAAATTTTATAGGACAATGCTGACATTTTGTTTTTTATTCATAACTAAACCCTGAAATAACATTACAAAATTTGAAGTTATCACTTCTATAGTGTGGTCATAAGCACACACACTTTTTTAAAAAAATCTGTAACGCCCTCGTAACACCTATGTGGGTTGACTTTTGAAACCACCTTTATATCAAATCT
Source organism: Trichonephila clavipes (assembly GCA_019973935.1). Classification (NCBI taxonomy): domain Eukaryota; kingdom Metazoa; phylum Arthropoda; class Arachnida; order Araneae; family Nephilidae; genus Trichonephila; species Trichonephila clavipes. Next base: position 1,991,948 of record BMAU01021435.1, read on the forward strand.
CTGCTGAGAAACGTTGTTTTCTAAATCCCACGTTTATAAGTTCAGTTATACACACAGGAACATTGAAAATAGCGACCCAAGAAGAAAGCATCGGATTAAAATGAAATTTAATACACATAATGACACAGATGATAGATTCACTTGATGTCAAAAACAAGACAATTGAACGAATACAGGGTGTGCAACTACACAAATACTGGGAAACTTAAATAGCGCGTTGGACCACCTCCAGCTGCAATACTTGCCGCCACACGGTCCGGCATTGAGTTGATTAGACACCTTATGTTGTCCTGAGGCAGATGGGCCCACAAATCTTGAACAGCCAACTCTAAATCATGTACAGAGGGACACGGTATCATCTGCCGTTTTAGCTGATCCCCCACGTGCTCTACAGAGGACAAATAGGGGGAGGAGGCCAGCCATGGAAGAGCCTGAAAATGACGTAGGAAGTCTTGAGCAACGCTTGCTGTATGCGGACGAGCGTTATCTTGCTGGGAAATTGCCCCTGGGAGACTATTTAGGAAAGGTCCTACATGGGGTCAAAGAATATCATCAACGTAACTTTGGCCCGTTAAGGTTCCACGCATCACAATTAAAGTGGACCGACTATCAGACTATGACCCCCCAGACCATTACACCAGCTGTGCGGGCAGTGTGACGTAGAACAGTGTAGGGGGAATTGTACCGCTCACCAGGGCACCTCCACCCGAGCACGGTTATCATCTGTCCCCAAAACAAACCGGGATTCATCACTAAACACAACCTTTTGCCAATCTGTGACATTCCACATTGATCTGGCTTGGCACCACTGTAGACGCAGTTGCCGGTGTTCCGGTGTTAGAGGGAGAGCACGGAAAGGGCACTTGGATTTAAGATATGTTTCTGCAAGGTGTCTGAAAATTGTTTGTGGAACAATTGCTACGCCTACGTCTACTCGTATCGTTGAACGAGTTACTGTGGGGTCCACAAGTGCTTGCCGCAGGATAGTTCGATCCTATCTCCTCGTGGTCTTCCTGGTCGCTCCAGACCCTGTTTTCCACGCGTGGGTACCTTCTCGTGCCCACTGCTCCCAACAATTTCTAACGGCACAGCCCGAACGATCCACCTGGCCAGCAGCACGGCATGTCGACCAGCCTGAAGTTTTCATCCTGATGATCAGGCCTCTCTCAAACTCGCTTAATTCTGAGAAATGTCTTCTAACACGTTTACCTGGCATGTTTCGCTTACCAAAGTCTTCCTACAATCGGCGGGTAATCGCCACGTTTATGAATCTTTGAATTTGCGCTGGCTTATACAGCACCCTTTTCCTGATTGTAGCGCCACCTCGGCGTGTATGAGCATGCGTATTGGCACAAAACTTGAATCATTTGCATATCACATTACGCTGTACTTATTTGCAAAGTTTCGCGATTGTACTTAACTTCCTTCTTGGGTCGCTATTTTCAATGTTCCTGAGTGTACATAAAAGGGATTTTTTATATAAAGTGCCCTCGTAACCCTCTATTGATGTCAATTTGCACAAAACCCTCTTACAGGATCTCTACTTCATGAAAGAAACATGCCATCTGAAGTTCAAGTCTATGTTTACTAGTTCGAAAAAACGGAAGTCTTTTTTATGTACAACACCCCTTTTATACCCCCTTGCGGCTCAATTTTTGTAAAAGCCTCTTTCTCGTAGTGGTTCTCTACTCCTAGAAAGGAGTATACACGCCAAATTTCAGATCTGAAGGTGCAATAGTTCAAAAGCAGGAATATTTATCTCTAACGCCTATTATCCCTTCGCTATGCCAGTCTATTTTTGGTAGCCGATCTTTACTTCTTGAAAGGAACATACCTGACAAATTTCAAGTCTGTAGGCCCAAAAGTTCAAAAACGGGAGTATTTATCCTTAATGCCAATTAAGCCCTCGCACCATCCTTTGGAGTTTGATTTTCGCAAAACCCGTTTTTAGAGATACTCTATTCCATAAAAGGAATTGTCCTATCAAATTTCAAATCTGTAGGTCTAATATTTCAAAAGCCAGGGTATTTATCTTTAACGCTCTTTAATCCCCTACAACGCCCCTTCGGAGTCAATTTTCGAAAAACCCATTTTGTATTCAATGAAAGAAATCTGCCTGTTAAATTTCAAGATCGTGCGTCTAATAGTTTAAAAATAGAAATAAGTATCTATAATACTCCTAATCCCCCTCCCCCAACGACACTTGGGAATATATCGAAACATAGTTTTACTAACTCGAAAACCTTCGCCGGCATGCGTCCAAACATTCCCCAAAGTTACATCGCAGTAAGATGAACGACTTATGAAAGCATAAGAGAAACAAGCATTCATTTTTATTTATATAGATTTGGTTAATTATTAGGATATTTTTTTGAAAAATACATCATACTTTAAATTTACAGATATTATCAAAAATAATAAGTTATTTAAAATAAGAACATGTTAACATACGTTTTAAAAATATTTGTGCTTTGATAAATTATTGAAGAATCTATAAAAATAGACATCTTTATACATATCACTCCAAAACATAATCCAAACTTTTATTCCAAGCCGTGAGTTTAGTTATATGTAAGTCAAACGATGTATTTCAAAACGAAATGAATACTAATTATCAAATATGAGCAAATAATAAAAATTAATCACGAAACTTAAACTAATAGTGCTGTTGCAGCTTCCACTAGAGAGAACCTCTCTCCCCAAGTGAGCAACTCGACACTTTACACATTCACAGGGCATACGGACTGCCCAGCATCCCTCGGTCTCTATCAGGAAATGATCGGTGACTTGGTGTTACAGTCTTGGCTAGCTAGGTGGAGGCATGGAGGTAATGAACCAATAGGGTAATCTGGAAGAGGAAAAAAATTCTTCAGCTTCTTGAATGGTGCAATTTGATTGGGTGATGGTAGTGAGCTTTTTTTGGGGGGGAGGGCCTCTGTGCTCTTTTCAGAGTTAAAAATTTTAAAGCTATTGAAATAAAAAGAGAAGTTTTGGAATTGCGTTACAGAAAATTTTTAATTAAATGCGGATATTATTTTAGATTAACTTAATTTTGTTGAAGCATAGCTTCTCAACTAAAAGATACTTCTTTTCTTTGTTTCAGAAGATTTAAGCTTAGTGATTAGTTCTAGTATATAATTTAGGGTTTTTTTTAATTAACTTTAAAATAATACTAAAAAGTTCCAGAAACTGTGCTAGCTCATTCATTGCTCTATCAGATTTATTGCTGTCTTGTTTCTGGAATCCTTGGAAACTTTGGTTATCATTGCTGTTGATAGGGAGGATATTTTCATCTAGGTTTGGAAGGTGGGGGATATTTCCACTAACAATGCTACTGAAGGAAGTTCCTTGTCTAACGTTGTTATTGAAGCTTTCAGATCTGTTGATTTCATCTAAGGATGAACCTTGTTTGGGTTTGGGGAATTTCAGACACTTCGTATAACACGCAGTGTGGCCTTATTCCTGGCTGTTAATGCAGAATGGATTTTCTTACCTTCCTTTTATTTCGCATTCCATGGTGAGGTGATCTTTGCCACATTTGAGACAAAGTATCTCGAGGTTACAATTCGTGGCTGTGAGTTAAAAGCTATTGCAATTTAAACATTGTATGTGACTCCTCTGATAAGGAATCTCTCTACTTTAACTTGCATAAAACCCTAATGCACTAAATTGAAAATTGTCCAGCTATTTTCGTTTCTTGGGAGGGTAATAAGAAAGAATTGGAGCGGAGCTTTATTTCTTTCGGAGATCATTTGGGAAACATTTTCCACGGTAAATTCCGGGTCTTCAAGGGCGCTTTTAATTTCTTCGGTTTTAGTAAAAATGGACTCCCTTACTAGCAACTTTAATTAATTTATCAAGTTTTGGCTTTATTACGCAATATTAGAGTTCCCATTACCCTCCACTAACACGTGGGTAAGATTTTGATATTCTTCACTATCATTGGCATAGAGCTTTATCGATTTTCCGGAGGTTTTGCTTTTGATGTCGAGGAATTTTTGTAGATATTTTTAATTTGCTCGCAGTAATTGAGTTTAATTTTGAGCATAATTAGAGATGGAGGTCTGATTGGGAGTAGTTTCGTGGGTGTTGTCAGGTTGCTGCTGCTGCTCAACATCTTGCCGCAGTTGATCAAAATTATTGCTTGTCTCAACTGGTTCCGTAGTTTTGGTTGGGGAGGCAGGTCTAGCAGTTTTTGCAAGGGGGCAGACAAAGTCTTCCCAAGATTCCTTACTCTTATTTTTTGCTTTTTTTTTACTCTTGCTTTTATTACTATTAACCTCTCAACTCCCTCCCTTTTTCCTCCCCCTCAGTGCCATCGTTTTCCCCAAAGGCACGTGTCATTACGCGGCTTATTGGGGGGAAAGAAGCATGTTTTCCAACATGAAAATTGTTTACTTTCACTTTAAAAAAGAAGTAAGGAGGAAAAAGGATAGAATAATAAAATGAAAATACAAAATTTATTGTCTGGAGTTACGTGATAATTTTTTAAATATGTTGCATCTGCTGTTGCTGTGTGATATATCCTGGCACATGGTTGAACACATAAACCAGCAATGATAGCGAGATTCCCGGCGAATATTTTCCTTGCAAAAATAACATACTTTCGCATCGCCTTTCCTCATACGTGAACGTTACTGAAAAACGGCTTAGCTATGACTTTCCTCGTTCCTGGAATATACCCTTTCAATTTTCTCCCCCACCTCTTCTCAGAAAAAAATTCTTTAGAACTTTCAATGTCACATTTCTTATTGTATTTCAAAGCTGGGGGACTAGTTTTAAACAGAGAAGCACAATGCAAAAAGTCGTCCTCTGGATGAACGAGTATCCACATCCCGGGTACTAACCGTACCAACTGAGCAGGACGTGTATACACGCCGGCGGCACTTAAGGGATTAAGTCAGTGTTTCTCAAACTGTGGGGCGCGCCCCCCTGGGGGGGCGCGATAACCTTACGAGGGGGGCGCGAGCATATCGAAAATAAAAGATTTAAAAAATAATTAATTTACTGGAATGAATTAAAACAAAATACTTTCAGACATAATAAAAAATGCACTTTTACTCTGATGTAAGTTATAGGCCAGGGATGGCGAACCAATGGCACGCGTGCCAATGATGGTACGCGACAGAATATTTTGGGCACGCCATCGATCAAAAACGATTTGCATTTTGGCTTAAAATAATTAAGTTTACTATTAAGTATTATGAACAAACGCGAGTGATCCGTCGCGATGCCGACAAGTGGGGGAGCAGACTCGTTTGTTATGTCTTGCGTAAATACTTCCTATATTATAAATTGCTAATGATGCAAAGTTTATCTACGCATAGTGTGTGTACGTAACTTTTTCTAAATATATTCAAGTTGTTTAAAAACATATTCTAACGTTTACATTAATAGTTCAGCTTGTATACATCTAATTTATTAATGTGATCTAATTCTTGTCTTGTAAGTCTAATTGGTAAAATAGCTCACTGCTTTATTTTTAAAAATTTTAATGATCTGAGACAAAAGCGAAAGATCAGACACTACAGAAATCTCCTGCAAGCACTCAATTTCTTAAAAACAAATAAATCTGCCCATGAACCCGCAATCGTGCGCAGTCAGTAAAAAGGGGTGTTCTTTGGCGGGGGGCGGGGAATCAAGCGAGAGCACATAGAATAGTTAATTTCATCGACACATCTGTACATTTAAAGTTTTGTGTTAAATTTACGATTTTTAACTGGTATTTAATATGGCTAGTTTAACAAAAAAAAAAGTGCAAGATAGTAAGTATAGCAGAGAATTTCAAACTTGGTGGGCTGATAAATATGGCATGACAAAGGTGACAAAGCGGTGTGTGTTTTATGTTCTGGAACAGTGGTATGCAGAACATATATCGTCTGTAAAACGGCATTTTGAAACAAATCACAAATTCTTTTGTGAAAAAGCGAACCAGAGCAAAAGAATTAATTGCAAGTGCAATAAAAGACAGAAATAAACAGTCGACGTCTATATTTAAATATGTAAGCAAAAATTGTCACACAAGAGCGACAAGTTACTCGGCTGCAAATGCTATTGCTCGGCATGGTAAACCTTTTTAAGAGGGAGAGTTTTTGAAGGAAGCTTGGTTGGCATGTGCGCCCTCACTTTTTGATGATTTTGATAATAAAGATAAGATAATTCAGCGCATCAAAGATGTTCCTCTATCTAGAAACACAATGAAAGATAGAATCTTGAAATTGGCAGAAAATGTTACAGATCAACAAAAAAATGACATTAACTCCGCTCCTTTTATATCGCTATGTCTTGACGAAACTATTGACACTACTAAATCGGCACGTTTAGCTGTCTTTGCTCGATATTGTGTAGAAAACATCATTAAGGAAGAATTAATTGCGATAACATCGTTGTTAACAACTACAAAGGGCACAGATATTTGTACGGCAGTAAGAAATTCGCTTGCTGAGAAGGAAATTGATTTGAAAAAAAAATTGTTTAGTAACCACTGATGGTGCTCCAAATATGGTAGGCAAAAAATGGCTTAATTTCTTTATTTAAAACAGACGTAGGACACTCGATTCTTGAATACCACTGCATTATTCACCAACAAGCCTTATGTGCAAAGAGTGGTTCAAGATTTCTTGATAATGTAATAACTTTATTCACAAAAATAGTCAACCTCATATCGTCACAGGCTTTAAATAAACGAAAGTTTGATGCTTTGTTGAATGAATTCAATTCGGTGTATAATGGCTTAATAATGTATAACAATGTTTGCTGGTTGAGCCGCGGGAACGTACTTCAAAGATTTGTTGATTGCTTGGAAGAAATCAGACTGTTTCTACAAAATGAGAGCAAAATTGAACAATACCCACAGTTGACGGATATTATGTGGCTTTTATAATTGATGTTTTTTACAGACATATGCCAATATTTCAACAAATTGAACATAAAGCTTCAAGGCCCGCATAAAACAGTTATCGTCATGATGGATCCGCTTTTGAAGCTAAACTATATGTTTTCAGAAACGATATTATTACAAAAAACTACAAGTACTTCCCAAACTTGAAAAAAAAAATATCACAGATTTAGATGCCCAAGAGAAACGAAACGAAGAAAAAGTTATTGATGACTTTATTTCCATAATGGATTCTTTAATCAAAGAATTTTCAGCGAGATTTTCTCAGTTCAAGGAATTATCGGAAACGTTCAAATTTATTATGTACCCTGATGTGATTTCGTTTGATAAACTGAACTTGTCTCAATTCGATTGGTTGAAATTGAAGAACTTGAAATGCAACTGATTGATTTCCAGTCTAGTTCAATATGGATTCAAAAGTTTATTGAAACAAGGAAAAAGTTGGAATTGATTGAAGCAGAAAGATTGACAAGCAATATAAGTAAAAATACCAGTAACGAAATTTTGGAAACATGGAATTCGATTCCAGACGCATTTAACTGTTTGAAGAAGTTGGCGTATGCTATTTTAACTATATTTTCATCTACCTATGCCTGCGAGTCATTATTTTCAGAGATAAATAACATCAAAGACTCGCTTAGAAACCGTTTAACAGACGACTCTAATTCAGCATGCATTCTACTAAAAGTAACATCTTATAATCCTGATATAAGTTATTTCTCATCTAATCTACAACAGCAGAAATCCCACTAATGTTACTTTAATTAAAATTACAAGTATAACTAAAACATTTACTACTATACAGTGCAAAATGTATTTTTCGTATTAAATAAAAAATTTTGATTTGTTCGTATTTAGTTTTATTAGTTGTTCAATAATCACAAGTCAAAATTATTTGATGGCACGCCTATAACTCATTAAACGTTTTTTTAGAAAAAATGGCACGTTGACCCAAAAAGGTTCGCCACCCCTGTTATAGGCGATATCAAGTCATCAAAAAAAAAAACTTCTTCAATACTTAATTAGCTATCTTTGATTCTATAACCAAATAAAAAATATTTTATTTTATTTGCTGTAATCCCATGATGAGAGAGTTTTTATTACGTTTTCTTTTTAAAAATAACATTCTACTCTTTCAGAGAAAAAACAGATCCCAGATCCAGAATCGAAAAATTCAGGAACATAAAAAATTCATCACTGTCATTATTTTTGAAATACTGCACATTATAGCTGTAATTTGTTTGACCTTCTAAGTTATTAGTAGAGTTAGTTATAACCCATCTCTTATGTGTTTATTTCTCATTTAAGGAAGTTGTAAGTAATGTATTTCTCTATTGCGCTTTTTTCCACGTAAAACCGTTTTATGATATTTGGAAAACCACGGAAAGCACACACACACACTCTTTGATGGATTACTATGCGAAGACTGAGACCAAGAGGAGTATTTTCAAACATAAAGCATAACAATTGTTTTTAGCAGTAACATACATATTATCATAATGAATACACTTTTTACCCGGAAGTGGTCGCGCGGGATACACAGATCACGAAATTGTTGATTCTGGCAGAACTGTTTATTTGTCACCAAAGAAAAATTGAAGAGTCCTTGAAAGTAGGTAAGTAACTTTCTCTTAGTTAAATTATTCACTGGAATAACGATTTGTATCGTGTACAATAAAATAATTATAAAAAAGGATTGGGGTGACTCAATAACCCTGCTAGATCGTATCGAGTGCGCGCCTGCTCCCAGGTTAAAACATGAAGTCTTTTTGCTTTAAAAATATTAAAAATAATACAATTATTCTTCATCGGAATTTTATATTGTTTAACATCAACTATAAATGCTAATTCTGTGAGGATTAAAATTAAAATTCGCTTAAAACTAATTATAATTTGAGCAAGCATTTAAAAAAACATTTTACATTTTTGTAAACATTGTCGTGGCACTTGGCTTTAATGTTTGGCAAGAATGTTTTATTTTCCCGTTGGTGTGGTGTGGTTTTAAACGAACTCATTACGTGGTCCGTGCAAAAAGAACAGTGCGACGTTAATATTAAACAATCAATCATTGGCAAGAATGTTTTATTTTCTTTTAACGAACTCATCAGTGCTGCACAGAGTATTTTATAACAGAGTATTTTATAACTATTTAATTAATACTAAATTAAGAACAAGTTTAATAAGTATTAACGACTTTTTATAAGGAATGCTTATGATTAGAAATTGACCCTCTGAGTTATTTTTCTATATTTAGCAGATATCCATATTTTGTCTTCTAAGCAGTCACCGCATTTTGCAATATGTTCAATTTAAAAATTAGAGAAAGGAAAAATAACGTAATAATTGTCCTATTACTTAGTTAGTTTATTTTTTTGCTTAAAAGTAGTATTCAAAATTTAATACTTATGTTATTAATGTGTATGGTTTATAATTAAGATCTCGTATTGTAGCTTTAGCGTCAAAGTGAATTATTATTGCATTTAGTGCATTATTAATGTATAAGGGGGGCGCGATAAAAATTGTGATTGAAAAGGGGGGCGCCAGTATTGAAAGTTTGAGAAGCACTGGATTAAGTACAGTCTTGTCGCTATCAGTATCGATTACAATTTCCCTAACTTTAGAGGGGTTTTCATTGAAGCTCTCATTTACATCAATAAACAGGGTGCTATGGTGAGGGCAATTAGAGATATTGCTGGGAGCAGAGTTCTGAACTCATTGTATCTTTTCTATTTTCTTGTATATCAGCAACGGATTTCTGAATAACTGCAATCATTTCCTGGATCAGGGTTGATGGTTTCATCATTCGGTTATGGTAACTGAGAACAATGTAATTAGTCTGAATTTGTGACATAGTGCCACGTAGCTTATAGCATCCGTCGAAAATGTAGTCTGTTACGACAATATTCATTTGCTCTAAATTTGTATTCAACACCTTGGTCGAAGAATCAGAAGCAAGTCCCTCGACCAGAAAAGCACTTAAAAGTGCTGCAAAGGAGTTCATTTGCTCAAACGAAATGAGTCTTGCTCGTTGAGAAGTCATGGCGCTTCTACATGCCATGAACTACTTCAACATTAGCCGTATCTGAAGGATGGTACAACATGACGTCGTGCAAGAAATGAAGAAATGTTTTTTTTTTCTTTTGGCTATTTCTTCAATCCAAATTTGGATTTGAGAATGTAAAGATTGGTTTTCCAAATCAGGAGGATATGAAAATATTTTCTCATGGGAAACCAAATTCCTAAAATCGTCTATATAAAATGGTTTCAGAATGACCATGGATATGTTTAATTTCATTATTAGTGCGTGAAAGCTTAGTCTCAACACATTATATTACTTTATATGCCCCATTAACTTTGATAAAGGCCATCAAAGTGAAGGAACACATGAGTTTGGATCATTGTGAACAAAGGAATTTTAATCGAAGTGATTGGAAAATTGCAATTGTTGAATATCTTGAAAAATAACTCAAAGCTGTTGAATAAATTGGGGTTCTATTTTTCCTTGTTAGGACATTACATAACAATATGCCATGATATACTATGTTGTGTACGTTATAAAATATTGACATCCAGAATTTGAATGAAATATAAGCTTGAATACTTATCGGTAGATGTATCACAATACATTGAAATTTGATCCAAGAACAGGGAATCTGAAAAAAATTTGATAATTTTGCAAGCTGAAAAATTACCTTAATTCTTTGCCTGCTTACTACTTTAATATATAGTTGCCCTGATTCTAATAAGTTCCTACACAAGCAACATCATGAAAGACGCAACGAAGCGGATAGATAATTATGTATAATATAGTGGGTGGCTAAATTTTATGGCCACTTGCTATTTATAGAGAGATCGGCCATAACTTCAAGTTGTTGCTGCTAGAAGGGTAAATAACTGTTAAAAAGGAATACCGGAATAGTGAAGCATCAATTGCTCTGTGTTTGATGCTTGCGAATACAAAAGGGGGGGGGGCGTGATTTAACTGAGTTTGAACTTAGGATGATTGTACATGCTCGAAACGTCGGAACCAGTATCAGGAGAACAGCTGCACTTGATAATTTTTCTAGAGAAGCGGTCATTGATGTTTTTAGAGAGTAAAAAACCGGGTCTCAGCGTTAGGCTTGTGGTTGTCACAGGGTATTGAATGCTCCCTTGGAAAGGAGACCTGAGAAAGCTGTCCGATCCAACAGAGAGCAATTGCTTGTAAAATTGTGGGAACTCTGAATCAAGGAACAATTACGAACATCTGACATTGGACAAGAGCAGACTTTTTCATTTCACTAAGGAGCACAAAAACTGGATTGTAGATGACGGAAAAGTTATGTGGTCCGAAGAATCAGGTTTTCAATTACCATGTAGATGGTAGGATGCACCAGTGTAGCTAGCCCTGGGGGGCCTTGTATCAAAATTCCTTTTTTGAGCATCATACCATACTTTGATTTTTTACTTACGCATTTTGGGGCCCCTGAAGCTTCAGGGCACCGTATCATTGATATGGTGGTAGCTACGCCCTTTGCAGGGTGCGAAAATGGAGAAAACAGAATGAAAGTACGAGCCCCATCTACATTGCCATAACTCTTCAAGCTGGTGGAGGAAATATTATAATTTGGGGATGTTTTTTGGCAATGCATGGGTCCTTCGAATATTGTGGAAGACCCAAAATCTGAACACCCAAGGGTATTTAAATGTTATCGCAGATCAAGTACATACTGTTATGAAAATAGTATGTCCTGCCGAGGATGGACACATTCAACATGCTCCATGTCATACAGATGGAATTATCCACAGATGTGGCTCAAAGAGTAAGAAAGAGACATTACCTTGCTTATTGGTATGCATAATCACCAGATCTCAATCGAGAATATTTTGGATATTGAAAAAGGGCATTAGGTGGATGGATCTAGTACCATCTAACTTTGAAGGCGCTGGAAAGTCCAATTCATTGTATATGGTCTCATATGCTTCATACGACCATGGCAAGAGGAATCCATGTAGCATTAAGGGCAAAAGTTGTTCCAATATTGTATTGAAGAAGTGGTCCAGTGTGTGTGTGGTGTAATGTACACCCCCGCATCGTGGGGAAGCCCAGGAGGGGGCTACGGGCCCAAAGCCTGATTGAGGTCAAGTTTATCTATACACAACCAATTTATAAAATATTAAAGGTAAAACCTGTTTTTACAGAGGAGGCCTGATATCTCTGTTATGCTACTGGGGGGGGGTCATAATAATTAGGGCCCGCAGTGCATATAGAACAATTGAAGAGTGGTACGAAAGTGCATTTGTTTTCCCTTTCTGATCTCTTTTCACATAATTTTTTGATGGTTGAATAAATTTCTAAATATTGTGGACTTCATAGGTATGAAATGGAACTCGCTATTTGTTTTGATGAATGCATAAAATTGATTTAGTTTCTTATCGTAGCTTTTTTTTTTATTGCTTCATATCATACAAATCCTGAACTGAACTGATTTTTTATTGTTGCTTTTTATTAGCTTGGGGAATTTTCCCTTTCCTACATGACAGGTATCTACTTTTTGAGTTGAGAAACTTATATAGCACACTAGGGAAAAGAGCAAAACGTAAATCTCTAATAATGCAAGTAAGTGAATTTCTTAAGGATTGGTTAATGTTTTTTGATATTGTTTAAATTGTACCTTTAGATGCGATTGTATTGTTTAATGTTGAATTTACTGTAAAATATGTAATGTAACAAAATACTTGTATTTGAAATTCGATTATTAAATGACCTACTTTCTTTTGAAAATTTTTAGCGAGAAGCATTTAAGATGGATTTTATTATGCAATTAATTCAATAACACCCCGTTTTTATCGTACAGTGGCACAAACAATTGAGGATACACCTTATTTTTACTTGATAAATCCAACTTTTAATCTAAATAACACATTAACTAGAGGTACAAACGTGATTTAATTTTCACACGTAACAAAAGGGTTAATTTACAGTAAAAATAAAGAAAATCAACAAAATAATATCTAAAATTAAAAATTTCACAAGTATTTGAAATAAACATAGGCAGATCTTTACCTCAAAAAATTGAGGATACACCAATTAAATTTGTGTGACATATCACATACAAAGACGGTGTTAATATTTGGTTGCATGTCCTTTGGCTTTTATAATGTCCTCCAAACGTCTTGGTACCGATTCGACCAGTTTTTTGGTGGTATCTGGAGATATTTTATCCCATTCTTCTTGTAACACTTGCTTTAAATGGGCTTTGTTCCTCATTTGGTGTTTTTGGACTCCTATTTTGAGTGTGGCCTACAAGTTTTCAATGACATTGATGTCAGGGGACTGTGGTGGTGTGTGCAATTGCTGTTTACAATGAAAAAGACACCACATTTTGACATTACGTGCCGTATGTTTGGGGTAGTTGTCTTGCTGGAAAATAAAATTTCCATCTAAACCCAATTTTTTTGCAATTTCTTTAAGATTGTTGTTGAGTAAATCTATATAAAGCTTTTGATTCATTATGCCATCTATAAAAACTAAATTTCCTTCCCCATTTGAAGCCATACGACCCCAAACCATGACGGAGACACCACCATGTTTAACTGTAGGATGTAAATTATTTGGATCCAAAGCGATGTTCGGCTTTCTCCAAACGGTGCGACGGCCATCACTTCCAAAAATGTTGAATTTACTTTCGTCACTAAATATAACTTTCTTCCAAAAGTTATCTGTCTTCATTTGATGAGTTTTTGCAAACTCCAAACGCTCTTTCTGATTTTGTAAGCTTATGAAAGGTTTCTTTCTAGCTACTCAACTGTTATATCTAGCATGTCTAATCACATTTCTCACAGTTTCAGCACTTACACTTCAGCCCACTATTCGAGAAGTTTCTGCAGCTAGTTTGACTGAACTTAGTTTAGGATCTATCTTGATATCTTTCAAAACTTTCCTTTTGGCTACATCACTCAGAATACTTTTCCTTCCTCTTCCACTTTTATTTTCAATTAGTCCATCACTTTTAAATCTTCCAATGATTTTCTGGACACACGAGTGGCTTTTACTGACAATTTTAGCCATTTCACGATAAGATTTTCCTCTCTTAAATAACCTTAATATAAATTTTCTTTTATCAATACTGGTCTCTCTCCAAGTACCCATTTTCCATTTAAAATTGCAACTTTAAATTCACATAACCAATTTCAAAAGACAAAAGTAGCAGTCGAAAAAGTTTTAAGATGAAATTGGCCAAACACAGGCTATTATAGTAGCAAGCAGAAAAAAATCTAGTGGTAGTTAAACATTTCAGTGGTGTATCCTCAATTTTTTGAGGTAAAGATCTGCCTATGTTTATTTCAAATACTTGTGAAATTTTTAATTTTAGATATTTTTTTGTTGATTTTCGTTATTTTTACTGTAAATTAACCCTTTTGTTACGTGTGAAAATAAAAACACGTTTGCACTTCTAGTTAATGTGTTATTTAGATTGAAAGTTGGATTTATCAAGTAAAAGTAAGGTGTATCCTCAATTGTTTGTACCACTGTATATTAATGGATTACGGATTAAGTGTTTTTCACCATGAAATACAATAATTTTGATAAATTCATTACTTTTAATAAATAACATTTATTAAAATAAACGTATCATTCTTTATTTTAAATTGTTTTTACGGATCTTTCTTTATGTTGAATTGTTTTGGAAAAAAAAATATTTTTCTTTCTCCACTTTACGCAATACTTTTTTGCAGTTCTAATTATTTATAATTAAAATTACATTTGATATTATCAATATTGAAATTTATGTTGGCATTTTGGCATAATTTTAAGTGGAGCAATTGTTCTTGATATTAAAATAAAATTTTCTTAATTTTATTTCTTTTTTTTTTGGTAATTTCATATGCTTTTATATTTGAGAGTGAATTGTATACATTTTTTTATGCAAGTACTTTTTTGAAAGAGAATAATTTTTTCATAAGGTATTAGTTATTCAAATTTTACTACATTTTTTGCAGCATCCTTCAAAATTTCTTCTGAATTATGCTAATAATTATAAAACTCATATGTTGTAGAACAATGTTTTTCTCTAAAAGACGAATATTTTGATATTTATTGTAGAAATTATAGATGCAGTGATGTTGCCTTGTCTGACTCTAAAATTAATTACTCTTAGGATTCTGATCATTCAAAATTGCAGATCAGAACTTTATGAAGATGAAAGATTTGTGTTACAATGGGCAGAGAATAAATTGGTTAAGATGTAATAGCTGTTACATTTTTTATCTTGTATTTGGCTTGTACCTAATACCTCTAAATTTAGATACATAAATCTGATACTCCAAACACATGGCAATCAAACTACATATTCTAGGTTTAAAATATTTGTAATTCTAACAAATTCTGGTAGAATTGATATGTAAGTATTTTGATTCACATAGTTCTAATAACATTAAAGTATGTATTTTATAGTTTTAAGTAAAAGATTGTAATATGAGAATTTTTACTTTATTTTGCATGATTAAGTTTACATTTATGATAATTATAAATGTGATTTGGAATAACAGAAATGTTTTACATATTACTGAACAGTATATCTTTAATTTGAGGAATGGAATACATTTTATTAAGTAAATAAAATCTGTAGAATTTCTGAAAGTAGGTGTAGAAATAGAAAAATGAGAGATTATAAGAAATCGTTAAAATATATTTTATATGAATGTGAAACGAACTTTAAATTTTGGATGCATAAAATATTTTATGTTTGAGCTGAAAAAAAGAGAAATAGCAGTTATGTGAATGGTATAAAGGGTAATGATATTTCAGTGGCTTGTGATTTTTATATTACTGATGTTTTGAATTATCTTGTACATAAAATAGACATCAAATTTAAAATCTTCAAAAGTTATATTACAGAATACTGATTATATACAAGGGTAGGCAAATAGCAGCCAGTAGATTTTTGGGACCCGTTGAGACAGTCAGAAAATCTACTTTGAAAGATTTCTTTCCTGGTGCATGATCTAAGGTTCCTCATGTATTTAATTTATCTCTATTTGGGGGGAAAAAGGATTCCTTTATTGAAAAAACAAAGTGAATGAAGTGTTTCTGAGAGATCAGTTGTGGAGTTTGGAAGACGAGGTCACAAGATTCCAGGATTTTAAGGAAATTGAGCCTAAATTCAGTTTGATTTGCTATCCCATTGCTGCTGATATTGATCCTGCTCCTGAGGAGCTACAACTTGAACTTATTGACTTGAAGTCAATTCACAATGGGAAGAAAATGTTAAATGTAATGAAATTGACTTTTACAAATCAGTGTCACAGCCGAAAAAATTTCCTTGAAGAAATTTCCTGAATTCTTTATTTTTTAGCCACTATTATATTTGTTTGAAAGCAAAGTTTTTCTTGCATGAAGATCATTAAGAATAAATATAAATGCTAGCACAATACGATGATATAAACTTGCAGGATATGAAAATTTAAACAATCTCGCATCTGATTTAAAAAAAAAAATTGTGGAAAAAGTATAATAGGGTACATTTGTTTCAGTAAACTGATTCTAAAATTAACTCTGCATACAACTATAGATAATATGCAGTTAACAAAGTAAATAAATTGAATAAAACTGTCACTATTATATTTAACTTACATTTATTATTTTATCAATCCAATAATTTTTAAAAGATGCAGCCCTCCAGCATCCTCAGTTTCCACAATGTGACCTGCAAGCCATAACAAGTTGCCCAACCCTTGATATTTAATGTGGTGGTAATGAAACTTCTCAGAAGTGGTATACTGAAGTTAAAAACAGAAAGAGCAGGTTACCTTTAATTTGATATATGGACTATATCCAAAATATAAGCAATTGATTTTGAAAGGAAAAAGATAGTTCAAAATGTCTACTCACTGTTTTGCATGGAGGGAAAAGAACAAACTTAGCAGAGGAAATGACCTACACAGAATACTTAAACAATTTGAACTTTTAACAAGTTTTTTATCACCATTTAACCTAACCATTTTAAATAAATTTAGGAAAATAAATTGCAATATACTCTTGTGTTTAATTGTAGTTCAGTTTGCTTAAGCAGGTACAGATTATGATGTGGAGCAGTTGTTAATAGTATTTAGGATGTTATGAAAGTTACTTGATATGACCATCGTCATGTACCTGTAAAATTTAAAAGTCAATGTATGTGTTTAACATGGAATATACAGGTATAGAACAAAATAGGAACACCCATTTAAAAATGAGCCATCCTTCGTCAAGTAAACAACCACCATGTGATAAAACCATAGTGATGGTAACTGTTAAGTATTTGGAAGTGTGATATTTGCATGAAAAAATTCTATTCTTGGCAAATTGTCATAATGTCCGACCTCCGACTTGAAAAGAGCATGATAGTTGGAGCTTGCCTTATTGGAGCATCCATGTCCAGAATAGCCAACCTTTTAGGCATTTCAAGGACCACTGTATTAAGGGTTATAACAGTCTACACAAACCCAGGTAAGGTGTCTTCTGAGAAGCACAACAGTGCGCGAAAGCTGAAGGACTGAGAGATGGGTGTTAAAGAGGATAGTCACCCGTAAATGCAAAACCACACTGATGCAGATGACATCAGAGATGACGCAGATAATGTCCAAGAATCCTTCAGAACCCTTTATCTATAAAACCATTCAATGGGAGTTGTATACTGTGAACATTTATGGTAGTCTCTATTCCAAAACCATTAGTTTAAGCACAGAATGCTAAGAAGAGACTACAGGGTGCCAAGACCACCTAAAGTGGACACCACTGCAATGAAAACAAGTGTTCTGGCTGATGAATCCTCATTTACATTATTCCAGACCATCGAACATGTGCTCGTCTGTTGAACAACGGTAGAAACATTTCATGTCAACTCCCTAGTTCCTACCGTGAAATATGGGTGGGGGTCTGTGATGGTGTAGGGGGGAAATCTTCCTATAAATTGAGGCATCTCATTGCCTTGAGGGGGATGATCACAGGTGACTATTATTGAAGTATTCTAGTAGATCATCTTCATCCTATGCGTTCAAACATGATTACATGGGCATGATGATGAAGTAGTACATCTCTAATGTGGTGTCCCCAGTCACCTGAATTGAACATAAATGAGTGTTTGTCGGTTTTTTTACAGAACAATGTCTGTGCTCGGTTTCCTCCTCTACACATACTATCTGACCTCGAGACTGCCTTGAATAAGGAATAAGTACAAATTCCAATGTAAAGGGTGTTTTTTTGAGAGGTATAGAACTTTAAATTGCAATAAAACAACAATGTATTATTCGATTTACATGAAATTTTTTTTATTCAAAAGATAATCTTGTGGTATTATATTTTAAATATGATTTCTGGCTTAGGACTGCCACGGCTGGCTCGGATGTAGTCCAATCTGGACGTCCAATTTTCGATGACTTTTTCCAACATTTGTGCCCGTATATCGGCAATAACATGGTGAATGTTGTCTTCCAAATAGTCAAGCGTATGTGGCTTATCCGCATAGACCAATGACTTTACATAGCCCCACAAAAAATAGTCTAGCGGTGTTAAATCACAAGATCTTGGAGGCCAATTCACAGGTCCAAAACGTGAAATTAGGCGGTCACCAAATGTGTCTTTCAATAAATCGATTGTGGCACGAGCTGTGTGACATGTTGAGCCATCTTGTTGGAACTACAGCTCCTGGACATCATGATTGTTCAAAATTCAGGAATGAAAAAGTTAGTAATCATTGCTCTGTACCGATCATCGTTGACTGTAACGTTGTGGCTTTCATCGTTTTTGAAGAAGGATTCCACCAGCCCATAAAGCGCACCAAACAGTCAGTTTTTCTGGATGTAACGGTGTTTTGACATACACTTGTGGATTAGCTTCACTCCAAATGCTGCAGTTTTGTTTGTTGATGTAGCCATTCAACCAGAAGTGCGCTTCATCGCTAAACAAAATTCGCTTATGAAAATCGACCATTATTTTCGAAATAAAATTGCACAATTTGAAAGCGTTGTTCAGGCGTGAGTGTATTCATGATGAGTTGCCAAACCAAACTGAGAATAAATCACTTGGCAGCTGTTAAATCGGTCGCCATCTTGGAAAGTAATGCCAACTTAAACTTCTATACCTGGAAAAAAAACACTCTGTACTATGTTCTAGACCTCTATTTGTCAATCCCACTGCAAATGCAAGCTGTCATTAAGGCCAAAGAGGTGACCCAACACCTTACTATTAAATAGTTTTTATTTTTTCATGTGTTCTTATACCTGTGTATTGTAACTGATTTGACATTATGTTTCACACATGAAGCATAATCAATTTCATCAAGTTTACTGGCATCACAACACCTACATGATAAACCAAATTTTTCAAGTGGTCTTATAACTGGAAATCATCGAGTTGAATCACAGAATTTTTTTTCCTCCCAGAAATGATAAACGTTTTATGTTTGGCTTAATTTTACTCTTTGCTGTTCATAAATCTTATTTTGAATTGTTCAAATTGCTTATGGATAATTCCACTGTTAAATTTCAATTTTTTCATTAAAAGTATCACTTAGTAAATATTTTTGAACAAAATGTTTAAAAGCATATCTTGTGTATAGTCCTTAAACTAAATTTGATGTCGGGTCTCTTTATGCATTTTTGTCAGAGGATGCTGTTTATAGGGTAAATTTAACTATATAGAACCTCCTTTTATAAATCTTTATAACTGATGTTTTTGAGAAATGTTTATTTCCAATTAAAAATATCATAAATAAAAATACCTTTAAATACAAACAGCTTGATAAGATTGTGAAATTTGACAAAACTGTTGCAAAGTTCATTAGTCTGTAGAGACTATGATTAAAAAATTAATACATACTGCAGAATGTTGTTAATTGACAATTTTAATCACTGGTGTAGCTAGTCATGAGTGGGCTGTATCAAAATTCCTTGGAAGCCCTTTTTGGTGGGCTCTCAAAATCTTACAATTTTTTCTTGCACATTTTGGGGATTCGTATCATTGATACAGCAGTAGCTACTCCCCTGGTTTGAATACATGTTTACTTAAAAACAATATACTGAAGTGTTTTGTGTAGGACACTGGATTCAGGTTGATGACTTCTAATATTGTTACTTACTTTATAAGAAATACTGAAGGTCCTCTTTGTCTATCAAAGTGGTATTAAAATTATGGGTATATTTTTTTTCATTGAAGAATTAACTTGTAGAATTTACATGTACTTGTTATTTAGATATTTTTTATGAGGAACTATTAGAAAATTAAGAAACTTTACTGTGTTTGAAGAAATTATGGATTGTTAACTTGTAATTTTCTTAAATAAACTATTGAATTCATAGGTAAATTAGAATAAGTTATGGAATTTTTACCTTTTTTTTTTAAATAAATGGTTGTTTTTTACTATTCAATGTTTATTAAATTTAGAGAAATACTATCTGTGAAATGTGTGAAACATGTATTTTAAACTTTTACTTAAAAACAAACTATCTTTTTTTGTTATTACGTTTTTACACATAATGCTATCATGTCTTATTCTAATCATTAGTTTAATTATTTGATAGTACATTTCTTTTTTAACTTTTCAGGTGAATACTGATAATGCAAAAACTGGCTTGGTTGCTCGAACTGCTGCATTTTTTAACAATTCTGTGCTTAGTGATGTTGAGGTCCAGGTTAAAGATGATGCTGGCAATTACAGAACCTTTTATGCTCATAAACTAATTTTGGCAATGGCTGGAAATGAATTTATTAGTTTGTATAATGTGAATTCAAAAGTGATAAAAATTTTAGATTCTTCACCTGATACAGTATATTCAATGTTAAGGTAAGCATATTTCATTAATTTATCATTGCAACTTAATTATGATTTTGTATATTTTATGCTCAATAGTTTAAATTTCGAGATATTTTTTTGGGGGGGGGTCCTTTTTGATGTGTAACATCTTTCCTCTCGGTTGCTGGATATTTGTGGGAGTGAATTCGTGAAAAGGGACGGATGTGTGTAACAGGATGTGACGTGAGCATGCGCTACTTGATTTGACCAATGAGAATGCATGGCTGTGTCTTTTCACTACTTCTCATACTGATTTTTGAGCTCTTAAAAGAGCTTTTGCTTTTTAATTTCAAAGTATTTTATTCAATATAATTCTTATTCATTAAAGTTTTTCTCTTATATTTTAATTCCTTTTAAATTTAAATTTAATTCCTTTTTAAAATGGGCAATGGTATAACTCATTACAGTCATCTTCATTCCAGGATAGGAGATTAGAGTCCAATAGGACTGTGCTCCAAAACTCATCCCGACATCACATGGGGGGTCCAACTCTAGTAGCCATCAAGCACTTGACTCTAAATCCGTTAGTCACGATATTGGGGGACATAAGTATGGCAGAATGCTTATTTCAAAATGGACAAGCAGTTATTTCAGTGGTTGTATACATTTCTTCGAATCAAACGGTTAAAAAAAAGATTTCCTGCATTTTGTTCTTCTACCATATAACAAAGGTGCTTCTGTTCTTTTAAAAAAATTATCACTCGCTTCCCCTGATTTTGAGTGGTGATTTTTACTTTAACTTCAGTTTGCCAAAAGCTGAGCCGCTCACAGCTTTTATGAATGATGAACTCAAGCTTGAACACAAATCAAAATGTTTCGACTGCTAACAGTGATACTGTTATTGACGCTGTTTTTCAACGGTTTTTAAATACTTTGAAATCACAAGTATATGTGTCATATTTTAGTGATCATGAGTCTATAATCTCTGCTCTTCCCCAAATTGAGCAAGAATAATTATTTTTGATAAAATATTGCATTACTCCTTTTGTTAATTAAGTATAATTTTCATTAAAAATAGAATTATTCGATAGAAAATTATTTCCAATTGTGCCCGATTCATATTTTTTTCAGAAAAAGTTAATATTGCGTATTTGGCATGATAACATGTCGGATGTTGCACCTCATATGCGACTACTGTAAGACTCGTATTTTTTATATTTGCCTAATTTAAATCTTGAGTATAAAGGTATCTGATCTAATAAGTCGAGTAAAATATTCATCAAATTTATTCTCAAGCATTTAATGAAATATAAAGATACTTCCTAAAGAGAATAATTTATTCTAAACTGAAGTTTTTTATGTATTGAAATTTAATTACAAGCATATAAAATCTTGACAGTTTTATTTTCCTGAAAAAAGTGAACTTCTTTGTTGAAAGTTTTCTTTAAAAATTTACAAATTATAATTTCAAAATATTATATTCAGCATTTTTCATTTTGTTAATTAAAAAGGATTACTTAGATAGTAGAATTTGCTGATAGTTCTTAAGTTGCTTTTCATTTTTAAGTAATCCATAGCTTTATTCATATTCTTCCTTAAAGCATGCATTTCAACATTTAACATTGCTTTTTTATAATTTTGCAGTACACACAATTTTAAAGCATTTTTTTCTCCCCTTTATATTTTTATTAGTAGAAGGGAACATGAAATGTTTCTCAAACATAATTGTTCAGCTTTAATAAAACTCTTATTATATATAGTTTTCTTATTTCATTTTGTGCAAGAACAAAAACACAATGACTTTAAGTGTCTTTAGATTTTTGTCAGCTATTAAGAATTTTACACGTTATTATTCTTATGATGTAACAGTTTTTAATATTAGTTAAGTATGATTTTTAGATAATCTAAATGCATTTGTCTTGTGTATTTATGAAATGTTGCATACACATTGGCTGATTTTGTTCATTTTCTGTTTATAAAAAAGTTTAAAAAGATTCAGGAATGTTATGTTACATAAAATATTTATCCTGCTGTGGATTAATTTTAAAATCAAAACATAAAATTCTGTAAAAGAATCATGCACTGATTCTCGTGTTTTATTTCTAAAATTCCATGTCATTACTCCTCTTTTATTGGACAAAACATTTTGCTTCTTAACTAATTCCTATTTGATATTTGTGAAAGAAATTGGAAGTTTAAGTAATTTATAACTGGAAATTTAATATTTCATCAATTCTGCGTATGTTTCTTATTCATTTTTCACTTCTTAAAAAAATACTTTTCGTTATTCCCAAGCCTCTTCAACTACTCTATAAACTTGAAAAGTAAACTAATAAATGGATTATTTTTTAAAGCGTATTTTTATGCTAATTATCTGTAAACATTACATAAATTAAATGGAACATTATCTGCAACTAAATATTAGGGACATATCAAAATTTAAAAACATTCGGATTTAGAGAAGTATATTACTTCATTTGCTGAATTATAAATAATATCCATAATTTCTCTCCAAGAAAAGCAAGAAATATTTCATGATCATTTGACTTTTCGTCTCTTAACTTTTACAAATACATCTATTTTGCATTGTGATCCAGTTTCTCACTATCCAAGTTCATACTGATAAACACATTAAATTTTTAACCATTAAACTTTCTTCCCTAAGTTCCTTAATTCATTGTAACTTGTGTGTCTAAATTGTTACTATGAGTGGAGAGGTGGTTGCTAGTTCAGGTGCCATTTTCATCACTTGATCATGGCTCAAAATTACGAGATCCATAGCCAATAACGCTTATGTTGCTTTATAGTGCATCCTTAAGAAATTGTTTCTTGCTTTAGACCACACTCTGTTGCTGTGGTCATAAAAAGCTACCTGTCCGAAGCTGTACAATTATGAACAGAGTTACAGTCAATGACTATACTATTGAGAAAAGGCAATATATTGCAAATTTTAAAGGTTCATCGTAAATCTTATTGATTGGAACAAAATTCAAATTGAATACATTTAGAATTGAAAACTAATTCAATAAATATATTTAAATGCCTGCCAAATGTGTAGGATTTGATTTGTTCAAAACAGATTCACACACAAATAAATTAATTATGGAAGCTAAATTTTTTTAATGTTTTTAATTATTATGATTTTGTATCTTATTTATTTTGGTATTTATAGTTCTTGGACATTTTCTAGACTTCATAACTATAATAATAAGTTTTAATTTCTAATTATAGGAATAAAGTATTTAATTTCTCCTTAAAATATTTTTGCCTTTTATTTCAAATAGCTATGTTGAAAAATTCATTATTTGAATATTGTTCAAGATTACAAATTATATCTATTTTTATTATGAAAAGATAAAATTGAAATGAACTTTTTAAAAATTGTCATTTTAATTACGTGATACAAATTAATATTATCTTTTATTTAATAAAATTAGATCAGCCTAGAAATTTAAGGAAATAATTCCATTTAACTTAAAACGTTTTGTTATAGAAATTACAAAATGGATGATGAGAACAATACAATAAAAGTTTTTTGTAAATTTTCTATATTTTCTTATTGCACAACATTGTATTCTACAAAAAAAAAGCACACACTTTAATCTTAAGTTTTAAAAGTATAAAGTTGTAAACTTTTCTTTTTGTTATGCTTTAAACAGATAAATTGTTCTTGAACAAGTCTAAAAGGATAAAGCCTATCAATGCATCGCATCTTAAATGCTCATATTCAATCTTATATCATGTTAATTTTAATTATAAATTTTTGACAAAGATTATTATAAAAATTTATCTTATAAAATAAATTTTTTTTGCAAAATGAACTTTTGGTCTAATTTATATCATATTTTAATGTTCATCTATCTTTAAAAATTATGTTATTGGACTCTGGCGTAGCTAGATCTGAGAGGGACCTGTATTAAA
This sequence comes from Trichonephila clavipes, assembly GCA_019973935.1. Classification (NCBI taxonomy): domain Eukaryota; kingdom Metazoa; phylum Arthropoda; class Arachnida; order Araneae; family Nephilidae; genus Trichonephila; species Trichonephila clavipes. The sequence goes on from BMAU01021435.1 coordinate 2,016,521, forward strand.
ATTCCTTCCCGGGGGCTTTTCTAGAAATAGGAGCCCTGTTAGTGGGACTGTAATTGCCCTAGTTGGGGCCCTGTATCATTTCATTGATACGTCGGTAGATATGCCCCTGTTATTGGATCTTTATTTATTAATTGTAATTGTTATAGTTCATAATAAACTAAAAAAAATGAGGAATTTTGATTTTTCTATGTAGATTATTTCCTAGACTATTGTTATTTTCAGTTTAGCATTTCTATAATATGAGAGATTTAAATTTTGGTTTGTTATATAATTTTTTCGTAATTGTGTGTGTTTAATCCTATAGTTTTTTTTTTTAATATTTTGCATTCTTAGGAGGAAAAATTACCTGTTGATTGATGTAAAATTCTTTAAAAGTTTTGGTTGAAAAATTTCTTTTTTAGTGTTGGTTTTTAATTTCCATAATTGGGAAAATTCAACAGAATCATATAACATTTTATTTATTTAGATTACTTTCATGTTTTTTCACTCGTAATGCAAAATATATGTACAAATCAATGTATTATTCAATTACAAAAGTTAAGTTTTTTTTTATTTGAAATTACCAGATATTGTATACATAACAGTCAGTGTTAAATTGTTAAGCACTATATACTAATTAATGGATTAATTATTTGTTTAACACTTTTTTCTCTTGATTATGCACAGTATTTTTATTATGAATATGAAAGATAATGGCGCAAAAAAAATCACACATTTATTTTTTAGTGTAACTTTTTTTTTTTGAAATTGTTAGTTTTAAATATTTTATCCTGTTTGATACATAAATTGGCCTAATTATACTCATTTTGTTTCTAGGTACTTATATACTGATGAAATAAATCTTTTGTGCATGGAAGATGCAGTAAATTTGTTTAAATTAGCAAGAAATTATTCTGTAAGAGACCTTGAAAGAATATGCAGCAAATATATTTTGGGAGGAGAAATCAATTTAGATAATTTATTTGCCAAGTATGAATGTGCACTGTCTTTGAATTTCAATGATTTACTTCAGTCTTGTCGAAGATTTATAGAGTGCAATACTAAAGCTGTTTTTTCATCAAAAGGTTTTTGTGATGCCTCTTCTGCTGTGGTTGGAGATATACTCAGCCAAAATTGTTTAAATGTATCTAGTGAATTGGTTGTGATATCTGCAGCTTACAAGTGGAGTGAATCTGAATGTAGAAGAAAAGGAAGACCAACTGAAAAGTTGTGTATGAGAGATGCCATTGAACCTCTTTTAAAACATTTGAGATTTTTAGCTTTAACTGCTGACGAATTCTGTGATCTTGTTGAAACATGTGAAATTTTTACTAGTTATGAAAGTACTTTAATTACAAGAAAGATACTGCAACCCGCATGTGATGTCAAATTACCCAAATACTTTTGCTCAATAACGATGCCAAGGCAATCTTACAATAGCATACAAAGTAGCAATGTAAATTACAAACCTAATTTTACTGATTTTAATACTCAAAAGCTAGACATTGCAAAATGGGAACACACTTTGATACCTCTGCCAAAGTCTGAAAGCCCAGTATCTGCTCCTCCTAAAATTGATTCAGCTTCTATTTTTCAGTTTAATTCTACAAAAAAATTTACTCCAGTTTTAAAAGTTATGCCTCAAAATGTAAATGCAAGAAGAACATTTGATTTTCCTTTAGAAGAACTTCAGCGAAATATTGGATTTACTTGTGTTAAGGACATAAAATGTAATGCTGTGATTCGAATACTTAAAGGCTCCATTTTGGTTCATGGTATTGAATTAAAGATAGCAGATTTAAAAAGTCATCCAAATGAGACCATTGAAGTACTTTCATGCATATCTGGTAATTTTCCTAGTAAGGTTGACTCACATGCATTAAATTTAAAGAATAGTACAATTTCCTTAGCATTTTCCGAACCCTATAAAGTCATCCAAAGTAATCCTATTGACATTGAAATTACAGTTGAAGATTTACATCTGCATCGTTGTTGTACATGCCATGAACAAATTTTTGAATTAAATTGTGGTTTGGGTGTTGCTGTTGAAATTTCAATTAAGAGTAATCAATCCAATGGCCCAGACAGTTTGTTTTTAATTAGTCGTATAATATATAGTACAGCATAAAGATGGGGGGTTTTTTGATCATAAAAAAATATGCTGTTAAATTTTTGCTGTATAAAATTATTATTGAAAATGTCTTTTTTTTTTACCCCAATGATTATATGCTATCTTGTATTTGTTGATGTGAGACAATGTTCTATAAAAGTGCAATGCTGTTAATTATATTTTAATTTTTAGTCATAAATTTTATAATTCTTATACTGTTAATTGTTGAAACATTTAATTAATAAATATGTGATTTGGATGCTTGGATTTTTGCTTATGAGATTTAAAAATTTTTTAAAAATAATTGTGTATTTTACTTTTAAATTCACTTTTTGATGCTGGTGTAACTAATGTTAAAAAACACTTATTACTTAGATATGAACAACAATAGCAATTTATTACTGAACTAAAGAAAATTTTTTAGACATGGTGAAATGCACCCTCACAATCAAATCTGTGCAAAATAAATTAGGAGATTGGATAATTACTGAGCACCTGAAAAACAAAATTTGTATACCTGCCTGTTATGAAGCAGAATGGCAAAAAGTGATTTTTAACATTCTGTTTGATAGAGGTTGGAAGGATAAAAAAAGAATATTTAGAAATGAGAAAAGTAACTAAGGTGGCTCATATATGAATCGTAGTTTTATTTTCTACAGCAGTAATCTCTTAAACTGTTTTGATTGGGTCCCATTAAAACAAAAATAATTAAAAGCACCTCATTTAATATGTATTTAACTATGCACATGAGCCTACTTTTTTTATGTATCCGAGGTACATGTATCCCATTTTGGAGAAAACTGATTTACAGGATAGTTAAACTAAACTTTTTTTTTTTGGAATTATTTTTCTATATCAGAGAAGCTATTGAAAGTTTATAGATATTGTTTTAATATGTTTTGTAAATGTAGTATGTTAATAGATTAAATACTAGGTCATTGTGTGTTTCTTATGTATCTTCTATGGCCATGGTAACAGAGTGGTAATTATCACAAACTAGTGGCCAGCAAATCAGAGTTCAGGTGCCTTTGAGGACTCAGTGGGTACAGGGGCTAATGCATGTTAAATCTGTTGTGGACTCAAGGTCGTCATGTTGGTTTTGTCACTTGAGTAATATTTGAAGTTACCAGGGCTCTCACACTAATGACCCTTGTGTTGCTTGTATGTTATTTTATGTTTAACTATAATATATATCAATATTGTTACTTAAAATTATTTTTCTTGTTTGGTAAGTTGATGTGTTTTATCTTTTAAGTTAATGCATTTTGGTCATCAAGATATAATGCAAATATATATGTTTAATTCTATTATTTTGTACATGTTAACATAAAAAATTCATTTACTATTAAAAAAAATCATAAGTTTTTTTAAATGTTATGTGATTACTGCCAGTTTCCATAGTTGACAAAATATCAGTGGCTAGTAAGTTGGTGGCTGGAGCCTTGATTCTCCAAGAAATTGTATAGAATAATGAAAGCTGTTATATTTGAAAGATTTATTTTTGTAAGTGATATTACTATGCTGTGATATTTCTGTGTTTGAAAGATTAATCCATTTTAAAATTTAATTAAAAAAAGTATAAGTCATGTCTTTCTATACTATTATATGGAATTGTGATTTTGTTATTATTGTTGAGGGAACAATTTTATCACTGTCATGCATAATTGTGTATATCTCGACGATATCCAGAAGTGCAGAAAGTTTCTATGCTTCTAATTTGTATTATATAAAATGCAAGCTTAATGATCAGTTAATCATTCAATGTTTGTGTTTATTTCTTACTGTTAATTTTGTTTTACTAAATTAGTTCTTTTTTAAAACGGAAAATTTTATATTTATTTAGAATGTTGTTTTTTGAATTATTTTCATTTTTGTTTATCTATGTTCCACAATGTTTTGATTCTAAATAGTTCTTTTATAAATGCACACTTCAAAATGTGCTGATATATTATTGTTTCAAATTGAACTGCAATTTTTACTATTTTAAAGGGAAAAAACTATTATGTTTTATGTGTGCAGAATTTATATGTATTTAGTATTTAATCATGTAATAAAAAGCTTCTATATTTGTGTATTTAGTGATTCAATAAATTTACAGAGTTTTAAAAAATTAAAATATTGTACTGTCGGGACTAGTTATATTTCCCTTTTGAAATAATACAAAAATAAACAAGTAATATATATAAAAAGAAATTTTAAGTCAATTCCTACTTTGAATGGATGAATAGAAAGTATTTCATTAACAATTGAAAATTTGAATAAGATATATATATATTGGGAGACACGAGAGTGAACTAATACTAGGAATTAAAGAGCATGATTTGTCTACATTGTTGTAACAATGACAACAATAGAGACGAATCTAAGTTGGCATCAAAAATGGGTAATTTAATTAATTAATATTTGAAAAAGCTGTTTTAACATCAAATGTCATCCACTACAATTTTAAAAAAAATTTATTTGAACTTGATTGGATGAATAAAAAGTATTTTATTAACGATTGAAAATTTGAACAAGATAAATATATAGAGAGAGTGAGCTAATAGTAGAAACTGAAAAATGTGCACCAATTTTTTATTTTTTTTGTGTGTGTGGTAAAGTTGATTTTGACAAATACGATTCAAAACCAACTTTTTTGTTACTCAAAAGATAGAACAAAATCCATCAATTAATTCTTAGTTTAATTTTTTAGAACCTTAAACATCATACCAAGTCTGAAATTATTTTTTAAATATTGGTTGAAACATCGAATGCACCCTAAAATTGAAATATGAAGGTTTTTAATTGAATACAGAGAATAATATTAAACTCCAAAATAATATTTTCAGAGATCTAAGGTGACTACGTATGGAACCATGATTTTTAAAAAGATTATAAATGGATAATTTTTTTGATATTTACTGTCAGTTATAAGTTAGAATATGCATGTAATATTCTTAAAACAATTTTATAAAAAAAAATTATTGCAATGCAATTTTTTTGCAAATAAATGAAGAAAGAATAACATTTTTAAAACATTCTTTGTATAAAAAATGCTCCTATAATATTTTGGATGTATATAGTTCGGACTTTAAAATCTAGGTTGAAGCAAGATTTTTGAAATACATAATTTAGAAGTGGACTTATTCATATTTTGTTTTAGAAATTTTAACAAAAAGCGGCCATTTTTATTTCAATTGATCGTAAGCGAAAATGTGAATTTTTCCATAACTTTATATATATGTAGTTCAGTCACACTGGGGTGAGGTCTTGGCTATAAATACAGTCAAAGCATTTTTTATAAAAGAATGTTGCAATTTTTTTTTTTTTTTTTTTTTTTTTTTTTTTTTGCCAAAAACTGCATTTAAATAGTTTTTTTTTTAAATTCATAAAACAATTTTATATGAATATTCTAATTCAACTGACACTAAATATCACATTATTCACTTCTACTATTCTGATTACGGTTCCAAACGTAATCAAGTTAAAAAAAATTATTTACTGCAAACTATTGAAAAAGAGCAATTTTCTTCAAAACTTAACAAAAAATTTTGTATTGGATTCAAGCGTAGCAGACTTGATAGATTTTTTCTAGCTATGAAAGCAATTTTGATTGACTGTAAACAAATACGCTTATTATCAACAAGGATTGAGTTATTTTTTCTAATATTTTTAATTTGAATTTTTTTATCATTTTCCGAGTATATAAAGTTATCTAAAAAATTATACTGCTTTATTATCCTGCTTTGTGTGCATATTAAACACATCTGGCCTTTTACTATAAAATCTTTATTTTTGCACGATTTTTTGTGAAACTTAAAATTTTTAGATCTTTAATGCTTTTGTGAGTTAGTTGCCTCGATCACTTTTTTTAAAAAATTTTCTTCATTTTACTGTTAGTTTGGGAATCATAAACATGTTATTTAATCACACTTGTAATTTACAAGAATCAATATTTTTGACGAGAGCGAGATTTTTCCTTTCAAATAGAGCTGTGGATTAGTAATAACCACAACAGACCTAGTACATTCTTTGGAATTGGGCATAACTTTTTTTTGTGCTGCACCATATAGGTGGATACCAATTGCCAAAATGTAATTTTGATGCCCAGTTTCCTCTTCAGAGGGCGACACCTGAGCTCTGACGATGCATAATTGATCTTGGGTGCTCTGGACAAAATTAAAATTCCAAGACAGACTCTAAGGATCTTGAACATGCCACTCGTATGACATAACACGGAGCGAGATTTAAAAATCGGAAGGTTTTGTAAATTTGCATATGTATTTATATAAAAATGGGGGTAAATTAAATATATCAGACTGATTGTACGTACGTATTCATATATTGAAAATATATAATCGCAACATCTAGTCTACTAATTGCTGTCCTTGAATATATATTAAAGTAAAATTCATATATTTAAGATAGTTCGATATAAAAAAGGAATGTTAAATCATAGTTTTGGATCAATAATTTATTTGCCGGCAAAATATTGAAATGAATTTTTTTAAGTGATTTTCTTATTGTAGTTTTCTCGCCCATTGCAATTTAAAAGAAAATTACAATTATCCTTATGATGCAGAATTCCGTTTCTTATCAGTAAAACTATTTGATGTACGATTTTAGAAAAAAACATTTATAAAACGTGTGTGTGTGTGTGTATATAGTTCTAGTTGAATTCGATAAAACTTGAAATTATTTTGAGTTATGCAGCTTATGTACCAGTCATCTATTAATGATGAAACTATTTTTTTAAGCAATGCTCAGTTATGATTGTTTTAATGAAATTGGGGTATTTTTATCATTAATACATATGCCGATTTATCATAAGAAATAAATTTATTTTTAAAAATCTTAGCCTGGACTTGCAATTTAAGAATAACTGCATTTATCGTTAATGTTTATGTGTGAACCAATACTGTTAACATATACTTCATATTTCCTATTTTTAAGCAAATGCAGAAGCTCAATTATATTTTCCCCATGAGGAATTTTAATGGATTTTAATTTTTACATACTATAGAAAAAAATTAGTATGAATAATATTGGTTTTTAAAGTGATATTTTGGTACTAAGTTTATAATTTGAGTTTAAATTTTGACGGGGATTTTTTTTTTCTCTAGCAGCAATAGCAAGTGAAATTGAAGTATAATCTTTATTTACTTGCCTTTTACTAAAAATGAAATTATATTAGCAATATTTAATTTAAAAATTCAGAACTATGCTTTTAATAATCTTGCGTAACCAAACCAACTGAAATATCGTATTTGAATGAAAGAGAAATTATGTCTAATATATATATATATATATAAAAGAAATATGTATTATTTATCAAAAACAAGAAATAATAGATAAAGAACATAACAAGAAATAGCATAATAAAAATATAAAAGCAGAACATGAAGAACAAAATTATAGAGAAATAAAAGAACTACAAAAAAGCAGAACCTAGCGAGTCAGAAAGCAATTTCGGACTTAGGACCGAATAAGTGGGGTTAAACTAGTTTAAAGGCGCCAACCTTCCCCCTTTGCAACTCGGTAGGAAAATCAAATAAAATAAAATAAACAAAACTTCAGAGTATGGATAACTCAGAGAGCATGATAAAACCAATCACTACTATTATGTAACAAACTCTCCCAAAACTCTTAATGCAGAAAAATCACAAAATAATTATGTAAGAAAAGTAGAAAAATGCTAAAACAATTACATAAGAAAAGTATCATTCAAAAATTAATTTAACAAAATTTCTTTACTCACAAAGCTTTTACGAAGAGAAACAAGCATCTTGCCATTAATGAAAGTCAATTATTCACTAAGTTAAAAAATTCGAAAATACATAACCACATCTTTTGAGCTGACTTTTAAACCAGCCAGAAAAGACAAGTATAAAATGACGACAATCAAATATAGTAAAATTTGAATTGGTTGATTGTCAAAAATGTATATTTGCTAGGCTCTAATTTGGTTGGTTGTCAACAATGTGTAAGATGTTCAAGATGTGTGTGGAAAAAATGTAAACTGTGATATGAGTGTTATGATATAATCTTCACAGCAAGACCACTAACATGCTGACTTTGAAAACCTATTGTGTGGTGGATCTGGAATTCGAAGTAGCAAGCCGGTTAATGTATTTGTGATGAATATAAGATCTCAAGAAATTAAAAGGGTATTCATGATCTAAACAACATTGAAATTTTTTTTAATATTATTGTATTTATCTATTTTGTGGGTAGTTAAGTTATCATTTCTAAATAAAAAATTCAAAATGATATTTCTGTAAATTGATATATGTAAATTACTGTTCCATACGGGAATTTTAATTATATGGAACTTAAACGAATCTCTTTTGTCAAAAATGATACTGACTACATTATTGTTAATATAAGATGCAAGTCTAAATCCAAGAATTCCACCCTATTAGAGTTGAAGTTAGTTTTAAGGAGCTTGAGATAATCAGGGTAGAATGTAATATTTGGTTTGTATTCACTATTTTTACCAAAAATTATTATATCATCTATATAACGATAAATTATGTAAGAATCATTTACAACATGATCTATTTCAAAAAAATGTAAATATAGGTTCGCTAAACAATTACTAGCTGAACCACCCTGAGGTAATCCTTTGATCTGTTTATAAAGATTCTGATCAAATGTAATGAAATTTTCTTTTAATACGAGATTAACAAGAATATCAAATTTTTCTTTTTTCATTGAAGTATATAATTCATATTTATCATAAATTAACTGTAGGACCTTAATCATATCGTCAATATCTATAGAATTAAAAAGGTCCTCGAAATCAAAACCATGCATAGAAAAAATCATCATATCCTTAGTAACTCTAGCAATCTCTAAGCTATTTTTAATAATTGCCGTGTTTTGTAAATTATCAATTAGATTTATATATATAAATTTATATATATAAATTATCATATATATATATATATATATATATATATATATATATATATATATATATATACAAAACACCTGAATATTTTATGAACACATAATAGAACTGTTAAAAAAAGACACCTGAACAGTTTGTTTTAAATACGAATAATAAATAGTGTGGATGAAAATTAGATTTTGTTCTCAATTTCTTGATCACCATGTTATTTCCGTTTCATAAAGCATCTAAGAGCAGAGATGAGGCAATTTTTAGAAAAGGGAAATTTTAAGTATTATAAATACTAAGTATGAGTTTAAAAAGTATCCGTCCATAAATTTCTGTGAGAATAGTTAGAGATGATTGATTTCACGTACATGGGAAACTGATCGTAATACACATACTTAAATTTCACCTCTATCTTCAAAAGAATGTCAATTGACGACGTGTGAGCACCTTCGGATTTTCATTTTTATTAAAGTAGCAGAAAAACTTGCTGTACCGCTTGATTTTTAATGGAAACAATCCGCTGTATAGTGAGCAGGCGTTTACACATGAAACAATGAACATGCAAATAACGGAAATATATAACCCCTTCAAAGATGTTAGACTTAAGGGCATGTTTTAAAAGGCCCTCGATATCCAGAAAACAAATAGTTATTCGTCGAGTGCGTATCCTGGTAATGTAGGATCGTTAAAAGACCCGACGTGCAGAGGAGCTGAAAATCAAAATTTCTTATGTTACCGTGGTAGGCGAGTAAGGTGCCAAACGCAACTGTCGTCCTTGCTACCTGTCCGTGGTTCAAAACTATAAGGACCGTCACCAATAATCCTCGGTTCGTTTCAAAACACGATGTTAATAAACGATCTAGCAGGATCATAGAATCCCGAACAGAGAACATGCAGACGAAGTGAATATCAACATTAGATGCATTCATTTTTGTTTTTTACCGGAAGTCCGAATAATAGTTGAAAATAGTTAACCAATCCCGGGAGTGGGGAGCAAACTTTTCCAGGGTACAGGCTCCTAATTTTTTTCAAGGTGTAACGGGCCACTCAGTGGCGTAGATGTGATGAGCGAAAAAAATGTCCACAATATTTATTGTAACTTAATTATAAATGCGGAATATATATTCTTCCCCTACACAGCTACAATTTAAAAAACTTCCTCTTTTGAAACCGCGTTTATAGTAAAATGCAGAATACTTATATAATAATAGCCGCAAATATAATATCAAATGATGCATTTAATTTCAAGCATTTCAAAATACATTAAAATAAATCGTATTCGTCTATAGGTCTCGTAGTTATGTACCGAAATATCAAGTATATGTAGACAGTCTTCTGTTGACTATAACTACTAACGGCTAATCTTCAGGTGGCCCACCCGTCGATCAACTTAATGCTAACCCTTCCCTTTTACCATTCTTTTTATTTTCTTTTTCGAAACACTTGTTGTGTTTGGCTGACTCGACTCCCTACTCTTCCGATATAGCTCTATATTCTACTTTTCCCCCATGCGGATGATAAGGGAAAGTGTCTTCAGAACTGAAAAGTGTTATAATTCGTCACACATTGGAAATAAACTATAACAATCAATAAACCTCTATGGCAGTAAATATTAAGGTGTTTGTATAGCCATCAAAAGATTTTAGACATTGTTCAAAACAAGAATTTATGAAAAATAATACCCATCTAGAAATAAACAAAACTCACAAAAGTTTGCAACGCTTTATTAAAAATTTAAATATTTAAACTCTTATTCATATTAATGCTATTATCTGAACCAAACTATTAGTAGATAAAAGGTTTCTGTATTTTTTTAGAAGTAGTAAATATAGGGAGTTTATTTGAATTCTTTGTCAAAGATGTACTCTCCAAGACCATTGCCAACACGCTTCAAGTTGGTGACGTAATCTGCTATTTTCTTGATGGCTTCTACCTGTTCAGTCAGATATTCACTCTCCAAGAAATCGCACATCTGTAAGAAATGGTGAAAAACCGTTATTGCGGGATCATGTCTAACTAAGAAAAGAGATTATACAATTAATTATGTGATAAAATATAAGAGGTTAAAAGGGTCTCGTACAATGCCTTTAGTTCACACTAGAACTTTTTTAAAAATCATCAAGCTTTGAACAGAACTTGAAGCAGTAAATACAGTTCAAAATCGTGATAGATATTTAAACTTACTCTGTTTATCTATATTTTTGCTCAATTTAAAAATCCGCTTAAAATGGAAAATATATCTCTTAATTTTGAACCACATTAAGACGAAGTCAACATCTACATGGAAATATCTTCTCTCCACATTTTCATTGCACTAAAGGTAGAACTTCGAATCCCAATGGATTTAATATTCTACAGTTATGCTAACTGATGATTTCTGGATATTGGCTATTATATCTTGTTACTTTAAGGTGGAACGCCCGAATTTTTTTTACAAGAAGCATGTTCATATGGAGACAACACAGTCAATAAGAATTCTTTCTGAAATACTGTGTACGTACGCTATTAAAAAAAATTGCATTTAAAATAAATTTTTTTGTTGAAATAAATTTAAAATGTCAATGAATCGTAAAATAATTTTTTTTCTTCTCATGTTTTCTTTATTTGTATGAACAGGAATCAATAAAGGGAAAAATGAGGAAGTTAATTCTTTAAAAATAAAAGTGACGTCAATGTATTGTCATAAAAAAAGAATACAGATATTTTTATCTCATTTTTAAAACGTTCAAGATACATTTTAAAAATACAGCCTGATTTTTGGCACAATACGAAAAGAAAATGAGCTAGTTTTGAAATTTCTGCAAATGGAACATTGACAAAAACCACCCATGTATTATAATCCATCAAAGTTGACAGAAAAAAATCTTATAAATGCAGATACACTTAAATTTTTAAAAGTGGGATTTTCCAGGCGAAAGCGTTACACAGATTCCCTAATTTATTTTCCTTTAAATTCTCTGAAAAAATAATTTAAGATCAATTCAATAATTAAAATGAAGAGGGATATGGAACTCTAAAAGCAATGAAATTTACTAAATTCTATTGCATCTGCCTAACAATGTAACATTTATGGATGTTAGAATAGCACCATCTAACTCGTATTACACAGCTCTGTTAGAAATATGCATTCAATTTATAATTTTTTTGAAAAGAAATGTTAGCATATATAGTCTTGCATATAACTTCGTTAAAATAAATATTAATGCTATTTAATATTTTTAGCATTAAAATTTCGAAATCTTTCCAATAAAATATTCGTTTATACTTATTAATATCAATAATTGTATTTTTTTAAAAAAAATTAGCGTATAATATATTTTATGACATTCTAGTTGGTAATTATTACCTGAGCATCATCGTGGCTAGATGCAACCTTATGCAAATCAAGAAGGGACTGGTTGACCGTTTTTTCCAGCTCCAAAGCATCTTGCATGGCTTCTAGAGGGGTTGCCCATTTCTGCTTGGTAGGAGCCTTCAAGGAAAATAAATGAAGTTAAAAATACGTTTCAATTATATTGATATAACAAAAATAGGATACATATATATTGATTCAAATCTAAATTACAGATGATATTCCTCACATGAAGAAGGTTACTTTCTAGAAGTTTTTAAGTTGTTAGCCAAAAATTATTTGTATAAAAATACCCTTAATATAAGAATTATTAAGGAACTAATTAATTTTTAAATTGAAAAAATGTATTATTAATAAAACACATTTAGTTAAAAAAATTTATTAGTAAAAAATTATTTACTAACAAATAAATGTTAAGCATTTAACTTGGTAATTGTGATTTTTTGAAAAACTGTGGAGGTGTAAAAGCAAATTCCAAATCTAATCTGTCGAGAGTTTGTGAGTAGGGAAACGTTCGCATATAAAAAATGTCATTCAATTCCTACTATTAATTTACTTTATGTATATTTAGTTATATATATATATATATATATATATATATATATATATATATATATATATATATATATATATCTTGTTCAAATTTTCAATCGTTGATAAAATACTTTCTACTCATCCATTAAAGTTTAAATACATTTTTTAAACTCGTACTAGGATAACACTTGATGTTAATACATTTTTTTAAATATTAATTCATTGATTAAATTTTATTTTTAATTTGTTTTTTATTTGAAAAAAATTGTTTAATTGTAACGTTAGTTATAGAATGATGCAACAGATGGCGCCAGTACGTTTTTCTTACGAAGTAGGAACTGACTTAATTTTTTTTAAAAAAAAACTTGTTTTTTCATTTACGAAGCCAAACTTATTGTTTCTTAGTATCGCACTTCCAAGTATTGATTTGGCTATTTACTACGCGCTTTGTACTCCTAAAATTCAATTAAGTGACGAGGACAACACTTGAAATGGCAATCCTCTCAAAATTTCCTCACTACATCAAAACGTGCACTTTCAGCCTCAACATATTCAACCAAGCAATAGCATTTCTACGTGAATGGTCTTTATTAGGGCCAGGATTTGAACCCACGTCTCGACAGAAGCAAAATCGTCATCTAATTACGATCATGACGACTCGCTTGCCACTGTTATAACGGTTTATATATCACTTATTCTTTACCTTAAGAGGTTAAGGCACCTTAAATCATTTCAGTTCTTTGTCAAGTGTTAAAATAAGTAAGGTTATGGAAAATAAAATATTTTTATAGAAGAAAACGTCAAGAAATGCAACTGTTCTTAAATCGAAATTGAATGATCTATCAACAGCATCAGATATTGATAATTTGGCGAAATTATTTCAGTTTTAAAAATTTCAGCGAAAGTGATGAAGTTTAATTTTTCTTGTACACAAAACAGTAGTATTTTATTTGATTCTTCTATAGTACCATATTATTTAAATATCCGAGTCTATAATACTTTTATAAACATTAGTTAATCCTTTATATACCGACCGAGGGTACTTATAAGTACCACTCTCCCTTTAAAATTACATGGACTAACCATTTGTACGAATATTCTGACGATATTTAGCAGGAATATTCTTTTAAATCCACTCTTCCAAGATATAGGGCGGCACGGGTTCTATGACGAGTATTTTAGCGGGGAAAGCGAATAGTTTTATAGCAGAAATTGCGTTTTCAGATGACATTTTGATCGGATTACGAAGATTGTAGTTTTTGTTCCGAAAAAGTAGTTAATGTCAAAAAGGTAAGTGTCTTTATATTTTTTGTATGTTAATGAAGACCTTAGAACAGTGTTTCTCAAACTGTGGGGCGCGCCCCCCTTGGGGGGCGCGATACACCTACAAGGGGGGCGCGAGAATATCGAAAATAAAAGTTTCAAAAAAATTTATTTACTAGAATGAAGAAAAAACCAAAAAATTTCTGACATAATAAAAAATATACACATTTACACGGAAATAATATATATATATATATATATATATATATATATTATCTGCGATTTTACATGATCAAAAATAAAAAGCTTTTACTTCAAAACCTTATTTTTTAGCTATCTTTGATACTATAACCAAATAAAAAAACGTTTTATTCGATTTGCTGTAATCCCATGGTGAGAAATTTTTTTATTACGTTTCCTTTTCAAAGCGAAAATGCTACTCTTTTAGAGGAAAGACAAAATCCAGAGCCATAATCAAAAAACATTTTATGAAGATAAAAAGTTCATCACTGTTATATATTATTGCCATCAGCTGTAGGCAGCAGAATGTATTTGCTGCGGTTTGACCTTCGAGCTTGTACGGTTAGTTACGTTCCTGCTCTTATGTATTTGTTTTTTCATTTAGGGAAGTTTGAAGGATTACTAAGCCAAGCATAATGAAAAACGTTTTACATAATTTTTTTAGAACATCCATATCGTAATAAATACACTTTTAATCCGGGAGCGGTCACGTCGAGCACACAGTGCACGAAATCGGTAATTCTGGCAAAATTGTTTAATTGTTACCAATGGCCCTGACACTATCCTCCTGTTTGACAATCTTCACGTGAACTAAAATATATTCGTCACATATCTCCCTCTTTTTTGGGAGTGACAGACATTTTTTTTATGATCTTTAGGTACTTGTTTTGTCTGAGTTCCCGGTGTGATAACTTTTTTTCCGAAATGTTTTCTGTGTCCTTGAAAGTAGGTGAGTATATTTTCTGTTTATGAAATTATTCACTGGAATTACGATATTTATTGTGTACTATAAAAATAATTATAAAAAAAAGGATTGGGGTGACTCAAATAACCCCGATCGACCATTAGTATCGAGGGGTGCCTGCTCCAGGGTTAAAAAACTTGTTGAAGTCTTTTCACTTTAAATATTAAAAATAATACAATTATTCTTCATCAGAATTTTTTTTATTGTTCATTATTCAACATCAATTCTAAATGCTAATTCTTTGAGACTTAAAATTACAGTTCGCTTAAAACTAATTATAATTTGAGCAATCCTTTAAAAAAATCATTTTACATTCTTGTAAACATTGTCGCACACTTGGCTTTATTCTCCTTACAACTAAGCGATTATATCAATAATGTTTAATTTTCTTATAAATGAACTCGGGCAAAGAGCGGGTCCTTCAGTCGGTAATTCCATGGGCTTGTCTTACAGAGCAAAGTTTTCAAAGGAATGCTTATATGATTAGAAATTGACCCTCTGAGTTCTTTTTCTACATTTAGCTGATATCTATATTTTGTCTTCTAAGCAACCACCGCATTTTGCAATATGTTCCAATTTAAAAATCAGAGAAAGGAAAAATAACATAATAATTATCCTATCACTTAATTTTTTTTTTTTTTTTTTTTTTTACTCAAAAGTAACATGTACGAAATTTAATACTCTTGTCATGAATTTGTACGGATTATAATAAAGATTGTTGCTTTAGCGTCAAAGTGCCTTATTATTGCATTCAGTACGTTATTAATGTATAAGGGGGGCGCGATAAAAATTGTGATTGAAAAGGGGGGCACCAGTAGTGAAAGTTTGAGAAGCACTGCCTTAGAAAACAATTTGACTATTTATTTTAAGTGAACAGTGTATACAATTAATTTTATAGTTGAATATCTTTAACTAATTAATTAGCTTTAACGCATTAAATTTCCCAAAGTTGAATATTTTGTTTGTTTATCCCTTAATCTTCAATGTAGTGATTCAAGGAAAAATACTGCATGAAAAAAACTGCAGTAAATCATAATACGGTAGTTAAAGAGATAAGCCACATGTAAATAATTAATAAATCCTTTACTATCCGAGTATTTCTTAATGCATTATTTTATATATTCAATACGTGCGTCCCGTATCAAAAATAATCATATTATCCAAGTGGAACAAGATCGAATAGAAAACATGGATACTTCCCAAATATTTTGGCATGTTCTGTCATTTAATATGAATGTATGAATTTTTTTTTCTTTTATATAAACTCTATAAAAAGAAAAAATGTGGAAGCTAAAATTATAAATAGAATATCATAAATTGTGAGCTTTAATTACAAAAGAGAATTTGTAAAGTGTGAAAATTGTTTTAATTGCTAATCATTCTTAAGAGATCAGTCTTTAATTTTATTTTTAAATATTAACAATCTCTAAACCTTTTTTCGGTCACACAAAAGAAAAGATTTAGTACATATTTATTTTTTTTTCATGAAATAAGAAAAATTTGAAAGTTGATGCATATTTTACCTTGATATCTTTCAACAGAACAGTACCACCTCTTTGATTCTGAAACTTCATCAACTTGTAAGCATGTTCCTTTTCTTCATCGCTGCTTTCCTTGAAAAATTTGGAGATGTTGGCCAATGCTACGTCATCACGATCGAAGTGGAAGGCCTATCAAATAATTTTGTATCAATTTATGAGAATAATTTATCGAATTTCAGATACATATTATTAAAAAGATAGAAAGATACTATATAGTTTGTAAAAATACTTATCAATGAAATATTATTACCAAATTTGGAAAATAATTGAAGCAAAACTTTTAGCATTGTTGCTGGTACATCTTAATTAAGGTATCCGAACACGCGTTAAAAATGACGAAATTCGGCCAAGACGGAAATTTTTGTTTTCACTTTTATTGAATAGAGCAGTGTTTCTCAAACTGTGGGGCGCGCCCCCCTGGGGGGCGCGATAAACCTACAAGGGGGGCACGAGCATATCGAAAATAAAAGATTAAAAAAATTATTTACTGGAATGAAGTAAAACAAAATACTTTCTGGCATAATAAAAAATACACATTTACATTGAAATAATATATATATATATATATATATATATATATATATATATATATATATTATATGTGATATTACGTCATCAAAATAAAAGCTATCTGTGATATTACGTCATCAAAAATAAAAGCTTCTACTTCAAAACCTCATTTTATAGCTATCTTTGATACAATAACCAAATAAAAAACATTTTATTTGATTCGCTGTAATCCCATGATGAGAGACTTTTTTTATTACGTTTCCTTTTCAAACCGAAAATGCTACACTTTCAGAGAAAAAAAGACAAAACCCAAACCCATAATCAAAAAATTTTAGGAAAATAAAAAGTTCATCACTGTTACATATTATTGTCATCAGCTGTAGGCAGTAGAACGTATTTACTGCAGTTTGACCTTCGAATTTACATGCACGGTTAGTTACGTCCCTGCTCTTATGTATTTGGTTTTTCATGTAGGGAAGTACTAGGCCAAGATTTATTTTAATGTGAGCTATCCCAAACATATAAAGCATAGTGAAAAATGTTTTACATAATTTTTTAGAACTTCCATATTGTAATAAATACACTTTTAATCCGAGAGCGGTCACGCCGAGCACAGAGTGAACGAAATCGGTAATTCTGGCAAAACTGTTTAATTGTTACCAATGGCCCTTACACTATCCTCCTGTATGACAATCTTAACGTGAACTAAAATATATTTCTCACATATCTCCCTCTTTTTTGGGAGTAGCAAACGTTTTTTTTACAATCTTAAGGTACTTGTTTTGTCTGAGTTCCCGATGTGATAGCTTTTTTTCTGAAATATATTCTGTGTCCTTGAAAGAAGGTGTGAGTATATTTTCTCTTAATTAAATTATTCACTGGAATTACAATTTTTATTGTGTTCTATAAAAGTAATTATCAAAAAAGGATTGGGGTGACTAAATAACCCCGCTCAACCATTAGTATCGAGTGCGCGCCTGCTCAAGGTTTAAAACATGTTGAAGTCTTTTCGCTTTAAATATTAAAAATGATACAATTATTCTTCATCGGAATTTTTTTATTGTTCATTATTCAACATAAATTCTAAATGCTGATTCTGTGAGGCTTAAAATTACAGTTCGCTTAAAACTAATTATAATTTGAGCAATCAATTTGCATTCTTGTAGACATTGTAGCGCACTTGTCTTTACACACTCTCCATACAATTCAGTGATTATATCAATAATGTTTTATTTTCTTATAAATAAACTCGTGCAAAGAGTGGATACTTCAGCCAGTATACTTTTAATGTATCAGTGCTGCACAGAGTATTTTATAACTAATTAATTAATACTAAATTAAGAACAAGTTTAATAAGTATTAGCAACTTCCATTGTTCGTACAAAGCAAAGTTTTTCAAAGGAATGCTTATGATTAGAAATTGACCCTCTGAGTTCTTTTTCTATATTCAGCTGATATCTATACTTTGTCTTCTAAGCAACCACCGCATTTTGCAATATGTTCTAATTTTAAAATTAGAGAAAGGAAAAATAATAACATAATTATCCTATTACTTATTATTATTATTATTTTTTTTTTGCTTAAAAGTAACATACAAAATTTAATACTTGTGTCATGAATTTGTACGGTTTATAATAAAGATCGTTGCTTTAGTGTCAAAGTGCATTATTATTGTATTCAGTACATTATTAATGTATAAGGGGGGCGCGATAAAAATTGTGTTTGAAAAGGGGGGCGCCAGTATTGAAAGTTTGAGAAGCACTGGAATAGAGCCATCTTTTGGCTTTACAAAACATATTTTGTTTTGTTTCTACTCTACCTAGAGGCAATCTACAATCTAGAGACTCTACAATCAATTTTATTAAGTTAGAAAAACCGGAAGTGGGCATTTGAATTACTTAAAATCTATCATAGGGAGTCTGATAACTCAAAATGCTACAAATGTACTATGAAACTTTCTGAACCTCATATTTGTGTTATTTTCTAGAGAATGTACTAAAATATTGCTTATTGTATGAATATTTTTTGAGTTAGGGCTTCTTATTTAAATAATGGTCTCATAAAGAATGTGATTTTTCTTATGTTTACTCAATCAACTCTAAAATTTTCAAATTTTAATAAAACATTAAAATTTTAGTACATTCTCTAGATAAATGCCTCTAGATTGTTTTGGTAATATTTTTACTAATATAAGTTTATTACTTTTTTTCTGTAATTGCTTTGAAGTTTTACAAAAATGTTGCTAAAATTTCACTTATAATTGTGATTTCTGTGAAAAATTTAGACAATTTATTTTAAATATTGTTAGTTATAAGTATTGGTATTTATTGGTATTGAGTTCTAAAAAAGACTTTATAATGTTTAAATATGTTATTTTGTTAAAAAGTGCTCCGAACGTGTTCGGATACCTTAAAATTAAAAGTAACATTCAAATTTTTTAAATACGAAGTAGGTGTGTGTAATGCACATTTCTGTGTATAATATATAACTATCGTTTTGAAAATTTAGCATTGATAATTACTCAAAAAATACCAGATGATTCCTTAATTTATATGTACCTATTGTACCTAAATTTATGAAATGTTTGACATGCATATTTTTAAAAATGAAAACACT
The DNA here is from genome assembly GCA_019973935.1 of Trichonephila clavipes. NCBI lineage: Eukaryota > Metazoa > Arthropoda > Arachnida > Araneae > Nephilidae > Trichonephila > Trichonephila clavipes. The sequence continues at coordinate 2,036,291 of BMAU01021435.1, forward strand.
TTGAATATGATGAATGAACATCATAAATCCCATGATCAAAATGCTTGACTGACTAGTTGAATAGTTTTTAACATTGCACATCAAAGCAACCCGAGGGCTATTGGCAACCGATCTAGTAATTTTGTACCACATTTACTAGAATGACATCCAAACACCAAATAACTGAATACCTAAATAACAGACATAATTGGATCATATCTTGTTTATCAACCTGCGGCCCACCAAGCCTTTTTAAAAGGCCCGGCCATGGTCTATTGCTCTGAGAAATTTAAGAACATTGCATTAAAAATTTGGTGGGAAATTCTTTGTCAAGAAATCAAATATATCAATTTTGCTTTTTGCTGTCGGTGTCGCGTGGATACGATTTGATATTCTTTTTCTATTCGGAATGGTTACAGTTAGTGATAAGAGACAACAGTGGATTAGCAACAATTTTATGGATCAAACTAATCCTTAACTATCTTTCCTATTTTACAAGCGAAATATATTCGGAAAAAATAAATCGTTTCAAGACGATTGGGAGGTTGATTATTTTGTAGTGAAAAACAAACATGCATCAGTAATTGTTTGATTTGTCACGAAAGGGCTGCATTTAAAAATACCAATCAACAGGAATCATTCAATGATACTTTTCCTCGAAGATCACTTTAAAGAGGTGATTAATAGGCTTTCTTGAATAATCTTTGCAACAGTAACCAAGTGTTTTGTTAGTGGCAGTATCCCAGCGGTAACAAAGACATTCTATGAAGTTTGTTATATTACTGGTAATCATATGAAATCGTTTACTGAAGCAGAAATTTTATGAAGGAGTGTTTCTTAAATGCTTCTAATTTAGTGTTGGTTTCAAAAATAAAAAAATTAAAAAAAAGCAAAACAGAAGTTATATTTTGATAAATTTTCCGCATTTTAAATTTCCAATGTTATCTTGATCCTAAAGCATTCACCCTATTTATGTCATGTTGCGGCCCGCGTGAAATAATTAACATATTATACAGCCCAGCAGAAAAAAAAAGTTGAGTACTGCTGTAGAAGATACAAGTTATCCAAATAATCTCTAGCATGTTTTTAAAATTTCCCGATGTACCATAACTTTCAGAGACATATTCGATAAAGAAATAACTAATAAATCATTATTTATAACTTTTTTACAGAAGAGAAAATATTTTGGAAGGAAGAGGAAACATTCAACATCTTACTACAAACCAATCAAAAGATCAACAGACATAATCGTAAGAAATATTTATGAACATTTTTTTCTTTTCTTTTTTTTTCACAAGTATTCGATAAGGGAAAGAAATATTTTTTTGTGATAAATCGAATTCTTTCCAGAAAAGAATAATTTGTGTGTGTGTGTGTGTGTGTGTGGACAGATTACTTTTAAGAATAGTGACCAATAATAAGGAATTTGTAATAGGCTCATTGTTTTGATACGTTAGGAATCTGAAAATACATTACTGAAGCAATATCTTTGACAATTTGTACCGTGCTTCATTACATAATTTATGTTAACTTAGCTATTTGTTAAGTATGTCTGCTGCTAATTTTGTTTTAACTGATCAACTAATGTTTGATACATTGAGGAAATAAGTAGGCATTAATTTTTAATTAAGCAGATCATTCGAAGCATAATTTTAAATTATTTATTTTTTCAATTCACTTATGTAAACTATCTACTAGTACAATTAACTTTCCTCTAATTATTTTCATTTAATCATTAATATACTTAAAAAATACTTGAGAGCTTGCTAGCTTCCTTGATTGCTTATAAACATATTACTTTGAAGCTATACGAGGGTTGTTGGCTATGAACTTCTTAATTTTGAGCCACGGTCAAATGACGAGAACAATACCTGGTACACAACTCTTTTTTAAACTGTTTTCTATTATTTCAACATAATTTAGAACCTTTACAGTTTTAACGTTCATCATTCTCTCTCTCTGCACGCAGGATCTCTTGTGGCACCAGGACTTGAACCCATTAATTAACGAAAACAATGCCGGCCGGAAGCTCATGACCATGAATATGCGGCTACCCCCCACGACCACAATACTTTACGTGAAGCAATATTATAAACTACAGATCAATGTTATACATTTCTGTTTTAAAAACCATGCATATTCATATGCATGGGAATAACTATTTTTGAAATAGACTTATCCGGCATGGGTAGGTTTTCGTTTATTAGAGAATATCTACCACAGAAATGCATCATAACACTGAATTTAACTATATTTGTGAAAGTAAATTCTTCCTAAGTATTAAGGGCTTTACACATGTAATCTGATTCTATTCTTTATAAATGTGAATTTCTCACACACACAAATGTATACCAATTATATTCTTTTCTTATTATTAGTCAAAAGTAACACAAACAATAAAAATATTTTGCGTTATTCTAGTTCTCAATTCAGTTAGAAATATGTGCTCATTTTAAGTATCTTGGGTAAACTGATTAAAAATATATCTAGGCAGATATTTTCCATAAGACAAATTTTTAAAAATATGAAAAATGAATATATGTTTTTGATGAAATGGATTCGAACTCTAATTCTACAACAGAAATTAACTTACTAATTATGATTTACACTATCAAACTCTGCAACTGCTAATAACTTCCGAATTACAATTTGCAATATTGCACTCACCATAGCAGCGTACACATATGAAGCATAGAGCTCCATATTGATCTGCTTATTGACTCCAGCCTCGTTCTCCTCATGGTAGTTTTGACGGATTTGACTCTTGGACATCTTAAATTTTAGTTTTTTTCAGGCAAACGAAACAAACTTAGGAAATTTATTTGAAAGTTTAAAAAAAGACAAATAGGTGTTCGATCAATCACTGTTGACGCGACCACCAAAATTCTTCAACAAGTTAAGCCAATCTCACTGAAAGCTTTCCTTATATAACCTTCCCTAATCTCAAAAACTAATTGCTAACGAGTGAACTTTTTTCCCTGATAACAAATTCTCTCTTGGCCAATGCTGGTGTTACAGAAACCTCTATGCAATCACTTCAATAAAAAATATATCAAGATAAAATTTTATTATAAGATTGACTAATACATGTTACTGCTCATCCTGAATCGTTATCAGCAACTTGAGTTATCGGAAAGTTGTCAAGTACTTCTGATGAAACTCCTTTTTTCTTATTTTAAACCCTTTCGCTTCGTTATCTATCTTTATTCATGCGTCACAAAGTAGATTTTGCTTATCTGAAAGATGAGTAAATTTTTTTCAGCTTCAATGCACATGTCTACACTATGTAACAGTCGCTTCAACCTGATTGAGCAAATAAACACCTCGATGAATTTTATTTAAATGTTATTAGATTTTTAAAATTTTAAACTTCATACAATTGATATGGTGGCTGGAGAATTTTATAGACAAAAAAGCTATTTATAAGAAAAATTATAAATTTCTTATGCAAAGATATTGATAATGGGCCTTATTTTGCAAAAAAGTAAAAAACTTCAATATTTTTTCAAGAAATTGGAAAGTTAGATTCAAATACATAAAAATTTCTTTTGGATTAATATCGTCTTAACGCTACGCAATGGTGAATTGGTTCAAACTAACGTTTTTCTACAAATTACGTCATATTTTTCTAATATTCATTGAATTTTCATAAGATCCATCAGAAATTCACTGCTCTTATTAGATGCATTGAATACCCATAGGATGTAAAAAGCTACATGAATATGAAGCTTCAAAGGATGTATTAGCAACGGATCTCGTTATTCTGAATTTAAATATTTTTTAAGGACGAAATACTGATATTTTTAATTATAAATAGGATTTTATTTTTTTAAATAAATCTAAAAAAATAAGATAATTTGATTGTTTGATTATTTAAAATCTTCAGTCATTTCTTCAAGCAGATTTCCATTGTAAGTATAGTCAGTCAGTCAAAAAAGTATTGGGACACACTACCAGTTCATAGATTTTTATCGTAATAGAGTTTACTTAAGCATACAAATGAAACCAAAAAGTAAACGTTATTTTGTTAAATATAAATAATAATTTCAACAGAACTCATACATTAATGCAATTATGGTTAAAATTGAAAATAAAAAATCGAGTTAAAAACGGGCTCAAAAAGTATTGAGACTCCTCCCAATAAATAAGGGGGGAAAATTAGAAATTATATATAATACCTTGTTGGGCCTTTTTTGCTTTTTATGAGCTCTCGAAGTCTATTTGGCATGGATTGGATCAATTTTTTGCAAAACGATCTATTGGTCCACTCTTCGACCAAATATTTTCTCAAATCCTGCTTGCTAGAAATTTGGTGCTCATGTAGTTTTTGCTGCAAATTATCTCACATGTTCAATGGGATTGTCTGGACTTTGTGCAGGAGTTTTAATAACTCTAGGACAGTGGTAGAGGACCCATTGCTTGCAAATATCTGCAGTATGTCACGGGTACAATTTAAAATATCCTGAGATTCCCAGCTTGCTAGCACTTTGCTTTAAATTTCGATTGAGAATGTCAAGATATATATATTTATTCATTATACCATCAATAAAATGCAAGTTCCCGAAACAGGAGCTTGCCATATAGCCCCAGACAATTGGTTACTTCTTTCATATTTGACAGTAGGCCGTAAATTTTTGACATGCATTGCTGTATTTGATTTCCACCAAACTTTTTGCTTGCCATCCGATCCAAAAATGTTATATTTGCTCCCATCAACAAAAATTATATTTTGCCAATATTCTGTTGGCTGTCTTACATACATTTTAGCAAATGCCAACCTATCTTGTCTATTTGCTTTTTTTTTGCTGATGTAGGACTTTCTTTGAGGTACTCTGCCATGATACTTATGTTTTCTTAAAACATTTCAAACAGTTTCAGGATTTACTGATTTTCCGAACCTACTTTTACATTGTAAAGCCATTTTTAATGCACTAGTTCTTAGATTAATGTGTACTTGTCTCACAATCCACCTCTCTTCACGTTCATTAAATATCCTTGAACGTCATGATCTTTGCTTATTTTCAACACTGTTTGTTTTCTTGAACCTGTTAATGATGTTAAAACAAGTAGACTTACTTAATTTCAATATTTTTCTTATACAGCGAATTTATTTCCCCTTTTACGAGATTTCGCACATCAACCGATGCATATTATTTTCTCGCCATTTTTTCTATAAATAATCTTATCTATTGAAACATTTGTGTTTTAACTTCTAGTCTAAAAAAGTAGTGTGAAATTAATTTCTATTGATGCGTTGTATATTTGTTAAATTTCTCATTTCAAAAGTGTCCCAATACTTTTTTGACTGCAGTGTGTCTTTGAATTATATTTGAAAAGCTGGATCAAATTATAATTCTCTAATACTGATGAAATTTTCCTTATATATATATATACTGTTGACCAAATGTTAAAATATTACTTGATTCATTTTGTTTTTGTTTTAATGTGATAAATATTTTTATAAATGGTTTTACAGTTATGCATGCCAAGTATCCCAATACTTTGAGTGACTGTATATAAACTAGTACCAAACATCACTTGAAGATGATCGTTTTGGTGTGGTCGATAAAGTACTCGCGTACGGAACGGAAGGTGCTCAGATCGAATCCTTCCTTCCTACATATCTAAAAAGGGTTTTGTTTGGGGGTTCTATTCCTTAACTATTTACGGAGACAGCCTGAAATCACAAAATCCCTTTCAACGGATAGCCTTCAGGGAAGTTAGAACTAGAAACCATGAAACATGGACTCGAAACTGACGTTTCTGTCTATATTAATGCGGTCCTCAAAATAATTAAGGATCGAATTGTATTTTTACTATACTTATATATATTAATTTATTAACGATGCAGTGGAAAATATGAAGACTTAGCAAATTAACTCGTTGCAAATGAAGCCAATATTGATATTGGGAAAGATAACTCCTTATTTTCCATATCAATGCCATACCAGAACTACAAGTCTCGACGGATTTAATAAGTACCCGCATTAACCTCGTTAGTCGCTGGTTGCCCGAAAAGTAAATTTCACAACCCTAATAACGAAAGAGAGATAAAAAATAGTTTAATTTTACTTCAATTCATAAAAATCGATTTTTCTTTAAGCTGAAGAATGTTGCTTTCAGATAACAATATCTGTGACTTGAGACGCAAATTCTGTCAAAAAGTAAATGTAGACGGTTATATTGATGGCGGACCTTGTGATTTGGAGCTATGGAAAGGCACAATATACCAAAATCAATATTTTACTTCTGCAATATTACTGAATCAATATTTACACACAAATATATCTTGAATTTGATAAAATATTTCCTTTCTACTTTTTCAGGACCACACATAATTTGATGCAAGTGGATGGAATTTTCTTTAAAAACTTATCAAAAAGCTTATTTAATCGAATATATTTTACTTTCTATTGATAAACACAAGCAACATACCATATTGACGTAAACATCGGAATCATGAGATTGCTCCGAAACAAAATCTGTTTCAGATGCCTCCATCTTATGTCTAGTTCGTCAAAATATCATCGTTGTAATGTTTATTATTTTGGGATTTGAAATAAGTAACTCATATTTTGGGACTGCTTGTTTGTTTTCAAACTTAAGGTTATGTGATAGAAGACAATACTATTTTACCCGGTGGATAAGGATCGCACTATTCGTTACCAGGATTGAGGAGCTTGAATCGCGGATTAATATCTAGATATCAAAGATCATTATGTGAAATATTGAAGACGCCATTATTGTGCAATCGACTTCACCAGAGTGAGTGAGTGAATATTAGCGTCGCACTATTTAGCTACACGAGAGCTTTTGGACACAGACCTCGTAATCTTGAGTGAGTGAGTTTTGAGATTTAATGGCAAAACTCGTAATCTTGAACCATGGTCAAGTGACGAGGATGACACCTGAGATGGCACCCTTTTCTCCTAACTATAACACCACACCAACTGGAGGACGATTGAGCTCTCGACAGATTTAACGTACATAGCTCCCCTACATGGCGACTCTTCAGTGGTACTGGGCTCGAACTCATGACACGCCGGTCACGAATTCGTTACGTTGATCACTAGGCTACCGCGACCACTTGACTTCCCCAGAAAAAGTCAAATGTGGGGGTGAGGGTAAAGGATAGAAGATTTTGGCGGGTCAATTTCACTCTTCGGAATCTCTCTCCTTTTTTGCTACGGGCCATGAAAGTTTAGTGAATGAGTGTTTATTAAAGTCATATTCTTAAACAATAAGAGGGCTATTGGTGACGGGTAGCCGCGGTAGCCTAGTGGCCGGATCGTGACTGGAATGTCACGAGTTCCAGACCAGTATCGATAAAGACCCGCCCTGTAGGGGGAGATGCACGTTAAATATGTTCAAACGTTCTCCCGCTGGTGTGGTGTGGTAGATAGGAGAGGGGAGGTCCAGCTCAAATGTCTTCCTCATCACTTGACCATGCCTCGAAATTGCGAGGTTCATCGCCAAAAGCCCTGGTGTAGCTAAACAGTGCGGCATTAATATTCATTCACTCACTCGCTATTGGTGATGGACCTCACAATTTTGAGCTACTTTCAAGTGACGAGGATCATACCTGAGCTGCCCCTCATTTTTCTAACTTTCTCGCCACTCCAACGTGAGGACTTTGAGCAATCGTAGATTTAACGTTTTTTAACTCCACCACATGGCATATCTTCAGTGGCATCAGGTCTCGAACCCACTATTGGACAACCGACAGCCATGAGTTCTTAACCAGGACTACTAAGTTACTGTCTACCACGAGAGCCGAGAGATAATGATGATGAGCTCCTAGTCAGTAATGTCAATCTCAAGTCCTTATTTCGTTAAAAACTATTCTTGCAGAATATTTGGGCTTTTTCATGTGAAATGGAATTAAATCTCAAAGTGTGGCCACCTTGTGTAGAAGTAAGAAATCGGAAGTTCAAAGACTTTAGTTCACGGCCTCGTTCTCGTCATTTGAGATTAATTCAAAAATGACATCTACAGCGCCAATAGTCTTTGCTTTTATATTGCTTTAATGAAAGCTAAATTTCGGATGGATTTCATAGAGACAAGTCCACTGGGGCTGTTTTTCTAGATATTCAGAAGGCTTTTCACAGGGTCTGGGTCAGGTAACTCATCTACAAACGCAGCATATATTCATTTTAATGATATACCTACTCACCCTCAAACCAGTACTAATATTTACGCTGTCGATACTGATATCCTGCTCCTTATAAAAATCACAACACTATCATCTGTGCTCTCAACTCACACCTACACCTTCTTGAAAACTTTTATAACTCATGGAAAATAAAAATTAATGTAGATAAAACAATTGCTGTACTCTTCGCCAGAAGAAAACCAGTCAAAAGGCCAACCCTCTATCTCACACAACTACACTGGTCTCAGAGAATGAAGTACCTAGGAGTACTCCTAGACAAAAATTTATCATGGGAACAACACATCTTATACGCGCGTGAAAAATTCCGGAACGTCTTGCGCTAAATTTATCCCTTATTTGTGTGTGTGTGTGTGTGCCGGAACTCTCAAATGAATCTTTGCAACAAAGTACTTTTCTACACTGCTGTTTTGCGGCCCATCTTAACGTACGCTTGCCCTGTGTGGGGCTATGGAGCTAATTCAAACATTAAACTTTTAGAAAATGTCCAAAATGCTTTAATGAGGAATATAACTAAGGCATGTAGATACACTAAAAATAGAGATATTTACAAAGCTATTAACATTTATCATTTCAAAAAATATATTTAAAAAATGGCAATTAAATATTTTGATAATTTGCCAAAAGTTACAATACGATCTTAGTTAAAAAACGGACAAATTAATACGTTAAGTATATTAAATTTTGTACATGTATATAACTTTTAAGTAATATATATTTTTAAAAAATTACTTTTAAGTAATAGGATAATTATAATGTTATTTTTATTTCTCTGATTTTTAAATTGGAACAGATTTCAAAATGTGGTGGCTGCTTTGAAGGTAAAATATAGATCTCAGCTAAATATAGAAAAAGAACTCATAGTGTCAGTTTCTAATCGTAAGCCGTACTTTGAAAAACTTTGTTCTGCAAGACAAGCCCTTGGAAGTAGCTAATACTTATTAAACTTGCTCTTAATTTAGTATTAAGAAATTAGTTATAAAAACCTTGTACAGCACTAATACATTAAAAGTATACTGGCTGAAATATCCGCTCTTCGCACGAGTTCATATTTAATATATATATATATATATGTGGGGGGGGGAGACAACAAGGGGTCCAAGACATGTCTTTTTTCAGATTTATTTAAACTTAACAAAAATTAATTAAAAAAAAGGTAGCTATTCTACAATTAGATTTTCATGATGTGACGACGGGAACGCCTGCTCGCGTACCTCAGTCTTTCTCTCCGGTTTTTCTCTCAATGGTCAAAGTTTTGGTTTCACATTGGATCAGCTGCGCCTGCGCGCGAAGACTGCGTGCTTTCGTTGAGAGATTCAATTGGATGACGACTCCACAACCGATTCCACCACACACACACACACACATATATATATATATATATATATATATATATATATATATATATATATATATATATATATATATATATATATATATATATGATATATGGATACAATACATATATCACGAAGTCTGGGAAGATCTTGCAATCTCTTCTTCAAAATCTAATTGATAATTTACAAAACACGGCAATTATTAAAAATAGCTTAGAGATTGCTAGAGTTACTAAGGTTATGTTGATTTTTTCTATGCATGGTTTTGATTTCGAGGACCTTTTTAATTCTATAGATATTGACGATATGATTAAGGTTCTTCAGTTAATTTATGATAAATATGAATTATATACTTCAATGAAAAAAGAAAAATTTGATATTCTTGTTAACCTCATTTTAAAAGAAAATTTCATTATATTTGATCATAATCTTTATAAACAGATCAAAGGATTACCTCAGGGTGGTCCAGCTAGTAATTGTTTAGGGAACCTATATTTACATTTTTTTTAAATAGATCATGTTATAAATGATTCCTACTTAATTTATCGTTATATAGATGATATAATAATTTTTGGTAAAAATAGTGAATACAAACCAAATATTACATTCTACCCTGATTATCTCAAGCTCCTTAAAACTAACTTCAACTCTAATAGGGTGGAATTCTTGGATTTAGACTTGCATCTTATTAACAATAATGTAGTCAGTAACATTTTTGACAAAAGATTCGTTTAAGTTCCATATAATTAAAATTCCTGTATGGAACAGTAATTTTCATATATCAATTTACAGAAATATCATTTTGAATTTTTTATTTAGAAATGATAACTTAACTACCCACAAAATAGATAAATACAATAATATAAAAAAAAAATTTCAATGTTGTTTAGATCATGAATACCCTTTTAATTTCTTGAGATCTTATATTCATCACAAATACATTAACCGTCTTGCTACTTCGAATTCCAAATCCACCACACAACAATAGGTTTTCAAAGTCAGCATGTTAGTGGTCTTGCTGTGAAGATTATATCATAACACTCATATCACAGTTTACATTTTTTCCACACACATCTTAAACATCTTACACATTGTTGACAACCAACCAAATTAGAGCCTAGCAAATTTACATTTTTGACAATCAACCAATTCAAATTTTACCATATTTGATTGTCGTCATTCTATACTTGTCTTTGCTGGCTGGTTTAAGAGTCAGCTCAAAAGATGTGGTTATGTTTTTTCGAATTTTTTAACTTGGTGAATAATTGACTTTCATTAATGGCAAGATGCTTGTTTCTCTTCGTAAAAGCTTTGTGAGTAAAGAAATTTTGTTAAATTATTTTTTGAAAGATACTTTTCTTATGTAATTGTTCTAGTATTTTTCTACTTATCTTACATAATTATTTTGTGATTTTTCTGCATTAAGAGTTTGAGAGAGTTTGTTACATAATAGTAGTGTTTGGTTTTATCATGCTCTCTGAGTTATACTTTCTCTGAAGTTTTGTTTATTTTATTTGGTTTTCCTACCGAGTTGCAAAGGGGGAAGGTTGGCGCCTTCAAACTAGTTTAACCCCACTTATTCGGTCCTAAGTCCGAAATTGCTTTCTGACTCGCTAGGTTCTTCTTTTTTGTAGTTCTTTTATTTCTCTATAATTTTGTTCTTCATGTTCAGCTTTCATATTTTTATTACGTAATTTCTTGTTATGTTCTTTATCTATTATTTCTTGTTTTTGATAAATAATACATATTTCTTTTATATATATATATATATATATATATATATATATATATATATATATATATATATATATATAAGTGGCGTAACAGAGAACATTTGGGGCCCCTTGCAAAGTCAGGTTTTGGGCCCCCACTTTAAATGTTACAAAGGGTAGGCACTTGCGTCAGTCAGGCTTTGGGCCCCTTAGAACCCTGGCCCCTCCGCGATGAGGGGGTTGCGAGGGTGTACGTTACGCCACTGATATATATTATTCTTGATATAATAGCTGAATTGTAAACAGAGTAATCCTAAATGCATGACAATGTTTACAAAAATGTAAAATAATTTTTTTTAAAGAACTGAAAGCTCATATAAAGAAAAAGTTTTAAGCGAATTTTAATTTTAAGCCTCACAAAATTAGCATTTAGAACCAAAGTTAAATAATGTAAAATAAAATAAAATTCCAATGAGAGAAGAATAATTGTTATTTTTAATATTTAAAGCGAGACTTTAAAATGTTTTAACCGGGAGCAGACGCACACTCGATAATAACGTTAATGGTCACGCGTGGTGATTGGGTCACCCCAATCCTTTTTGTAAAATTATTTTTATTGTACACGGTAAAAATCGTGATTGCAGTGAATAAATTAATTAAGAGAAAGTATACTTACCTTCTTCCAAGAACTTTTCAATTTTTCTTTTATAGTTTTAGAAAAAAATCCAATAAAATTGAACCAAAATGTTTTAAATGTGCATAACCTCATTAAAGGACTCAAATCACGCACACTTTTCACTAACATTTACGGAATGTTATTTGCAGGCAAAACTGTCATATTTTGTTCAAGTTATTGTAGTTTTTCTGTCCTTTGATGATCAACAAATTGCATGTTGAACTTTTGCATGTGCTAGTATGTTTTTGACATGGCGAAGTGTGTCTTCTAGTACTCTTATGGCTTCATATTTTAGTTAATGGAGTTCTTCAGGTTGCATTTGAAAATTTTTCTTTCGTTTTATGTTTATTGAATTCTCAAATTTACATTCACTATCATGATTATTATGCATTATTTCGACAGGTTCTTCACTTGTTTGATCAGTTTCAGTTTCCTTCAATAGAGATCTCACAGATGACCATTTTTTTTATTTTGATCATTTACATTTATAAACCACAATAAGTCTTACAGAAAGGCAATCAAAACCACAAAGTTACTCATAGGAGAAAAATGTAGCATGACCATAGAAAATATTTAGAAAAAAGTTGTCGCGCCGGAAACTCAGTCAAAGCAAGTACCTTAAGATTTGTAAAAAAGAGTTTACCACTCTCAAAAAAAGAGGGATATATGTGACAAATATATTTTAGTTCCCATGAAGACTGTCATACAGGAGGATAGTGCCAGGGCTATTGGTTACAAATAAACAGTTTTGCCTGAATTAACGATTTCATGAACTCTGTGCTTGGCTCTGTGTAATAATAGTGTAAAACTAGCGTAATATGCATTTTTCATTATGCTTTATATTTGTTGCGAATACTCATAAAAATGTGCTCTCTCATACTGTGCTCTCTGTGCTTTTCCAAATATCATAAAATTCTTTTACATGGGAAACAGCTCAACAGAGATACATTATTTACAACTTCCCTAAATCAAAAACAAACACAAGAGAGGAGTTTGAACTAACTGTACCAGTAAGTTTGAAGGTCAGCAAATATATTCTGCTGCCTACAGCTAACGTATAGTATTTCAAAATAATAACAGTGATGAATTTTTTATCTTTCTAAAATTTTTTTGATTCTGCGTCTGGATTTTGATTTTTCACTGAAAGAGTAGGTTTAGAAAGAAAATGTAATAAAAAAAATCTCTCATCGTAGGATTACAGTAAATCAAACAAAATGTACTTTTCATTTGGTAATGGGATCAAAGATAGCTAATAAGGTATTGAAGAAGAAGCTTTTATGTTTGATGACCTATATCGCCAGATGATATATATAAATTATATCGGTGTAAATGAGTATTTTTTTTACAATGTCAGAAAGCATTTTGCTTTACTTCACATTCCAGTAAATTAATTTTTTAAAAAATCATTTATATACGATATGCTCGCGTCCCCAGGGGATGGGCGCCCCACAGTTTGAAAAACACTGCGATATGGGATGGAGGAACGTTTCGCGTTCCGTTTCCCAAAGATGTCAAGCATCTTCTTCTAAATTTCGGGACTCAACTTAATGACGTTAACGACATATGTGGACTGATATTTCATTCATCAAATTTTAGTAATATAATTGGAAAGATTTGGAGGATTTGCCTTGCAATTTCCTTTACTCTGATAATCTTTAATAGAATAAGAAATGAAATTAAAAGCCTGTCAGCCATGATATTCGTTACCTTAAATATCAGAGTACAATTATTTCGAGCTTTTTGGTTTTAATTAGTATTTTAATAAAATTAAATGTACAGTAGAGATCGTCGTTTATCCGAATCAATTGGGACTGGACACCTTTCGTATACGCGATTGTTCGGATAACCGAAAACCGAAGGCGATCCATGCAGTATATGAAACCTGTCACTATACGAATATTGAAAATCACACATCACATACGGGAAACGTGCTTGAAAAAAATCAAAATAGGTGCAAAATGTCGCAATGTTCCTTTTATTGTGGAAAATAATCACTTATTTTTCGCTGTAACGTTGTACACCTTTGTTTTTTCGCTGCAAGGTTTCTGATTCTCTTGAGCAGCAGTAGATGAGAACAACTCAGATTGTTGTTCGCACCACTCCATAGCTGTATCTAATGCAGAAAACGTGTTAGCATTTGATGGACCTTTGCTACTTTTCGTTGTTATTGTTGGTGTCCTCGTCTTCATCCGTTTCATTGTCGACAGGGTCGGATTCTTTTTGCATCGAAGCCACAATCTCGTCATTATTTAGGATTGAAATCCATAGTCTTATGCATCGCACATGCCATTCAGGTTTCTACATCTTATTCGTCGCCTTCTTGGAATCCTGGGATCGATGGGACAAAGTCGGTAATCTCCTCCCTGTGGTCGTCATTGTAGTCTTTTTCTCCTTTTAAATCTGGCCACAGCTTATTCCATGCATTTTTCAGGCTCTGTCTTTCGATCGACATGTAGTTGACCAAAAAAAAACTGGTCTGGATATTTGACACTCCAGATAATAAACATTCAAATAAACAACGTTCTATACTGTAATTATAGATAGGAGTCTCTCATATATTTGTATTATGGGTTAAACTTGTACCTATATATTAGGGCGATTTATTCTTTGTAAAATGATCTTTAAAAATTAGAATATAATTCTTCTCAATTCCTCCCTTGTTTCGGAATGCTAAAGCTCTTTTAAACACTTTTAATTAAATTAGGAATTAGTTTAATAAAATAACTAAAATTAACAGCATGAATCAACGCATCAAACTATAACAACACAGGACATAAACATTTTAATCCAAAAAAAAATAAGAAGTAAAATATTGAGAAGGAACAACTTAAAATATACACAATATATAAATACTTAAGGGGGGTTTTTTTGGAACTCGTTTGTACATTCCCGGTTACCTGCTTCTGACCGTTTCCATAATCCGCTAAATACAGACAATGCATTATAAATATTGCATCATAATCAGATGATGCCTTCAACATCTGATCTGTGATACAATATTCTTTACTTACATATCTCATAACGATAGATAGGGCTTGAGAGAGAGAGAGTCCCGACAAATATAATTTACATCAATCCAGTGTCATGGAGTATAAACACATGGATTTACTTTTTTAAAAAAGCAACACGAGGCTTTATTCATATTTTGATTGGTATCGCAAAGAGAAAATAGATGTACTTCGTTATTTTTTTTTTCTGAATCTGATATTTAATTTAGTGTTTTTAGAGGCTGATATAAGTGTTTCAAAAGTTGTATGGATCAGATTCAAGTCCAAAACCAAAAATATTTCGTATGTTGTGCATTAATATTTCATATATGGAAATAAGTTCTCTCAATATAGACTGTACTATACGGGGTGTATCTAAACTCTTGGACAAAACTCTAATGGGTGATAGTACACATCAAGACAAACAATATTAAATAGGAAGCTTAGGGTCCCAAACGTCTTTCGAAGGAGATAGGTGCCATTAAAGTTTAGCGTCCGAAATTGGTGTTGGGAACCGAAGGCCTTCGACCCTATCACGCACAGCGTGTGCACGCTTTGAAAGCAACTGAACATCAGCCACTTGTTGATTGTTTACGATGGTTCGTCCAACGATTGGCTGTGCAACCAGACCTTGCCACACATGTGCTATTCACCGATAAATGCAGTTTCAGTTGGGAAGGCATTTTCAATGCGCATAATGCACACAACTGGGTGTACACTAACCCACACGCTATCTGTCTTCATTCATATCAACGGCGTTTCAGCGTCAATGAGTGGGCCGGAATTATCCACGATCATGTGATCGGGCCATATCTTCTGCCAAAGCGCCTGGACGGCGGAACGTATCTGGCATACCTACAAGAGGTGCTTCCAGTTCTACTGCAAAGTGTTCCAGCCAACATAAAGACTCGTATGTGGTTCCACCATGACGAAGCGCCTGCACATTTCAGCGCAGATGTACGAAGTGCATTGGATACAAGATATCCAGGGTGATGGAATGGATGGGGTGGCCCGGTAAATTGGCAGGGGCACGCTCGCCTGACCTCTCCTGCCAAGACTTCTTCCTCTGGGACCATATGATTAGTCTTGTTTACGCAAGCCTCGTTGACTCCGGTGAGCCCCTGGCTGCGAGGACTGCCATCGTAGAAGGCGATATCCGGGAATTGCCCGAGGTATTGGCTAATGTCCGACAGTCCCTCCACGCACGGTGCGAGGTCTGCATCATTGTTGGTGGGTGCTCTTTCGAGCAGTTTTTGTGCTTCCACAAGAAAATTATGCGTGTACCCTTTTCTACCTGTCGTCATTCATTCAAGCTTCATTCATGCGCATTACGTGCTTAGATAAAATTGTTTTTATTTTATTTTAAGCGTAGAAATTGCTCATGTCTGTTATGAATAATTTTTTTTTAATTTTATCATCCCTCTCTCGTTTATTTTACGTGTAGGAGGTAGTAGTTGCTTCCTGGTCTACGACACCAAGATCAGGAATTACTGAACTCTGTTCAGAGGGGAGGGAGTTTCTCAAATCTCACCTCCTAAACACAATTTCGTTTGCGCTACTTAACCACCCCCAACGAATCACCCCCAAAATTTAAGTTTAAGTCTAAGCTTTTGAAAGCGTTTAATGTGATACAAAAAATAACGGTAAAAAATAGTTGTTCGTTATTCCAAAGTCTAAAGCGCCCTCCATCGACATTTTTTTAAACTTTATCCTTAAATTTATTCTCCAATAAAATACAGACAAAAAGAATAATTCTGATGAAAACCGCTAACGAATCAACCCATTTTTCCGTTTTTATAAGAATTTGAAATTTCAGACCCTAATGCCGCCGATCTCCTTCGCAAAACGTTTGGGAGCCTAAGTTTCCAATTTAATACTGTTTGTCTTGATGTCTACCACCCTTTAAAGTTTTGCCCAAGAGTTTAGATACACCCTGTATATATGTGTATTTATTTCCCATAATATTATTCACCTGTATATTTTTTTTACTCTGGTGTATAAGCATTTATGATGAAGCCGAGGGAATGGAACCAAGAATGAGTACATAGCGGAACGAGTGGACAAGACAGACTGAAAGACCAATCAGAAGACTTAGGTAAAGTACGCATATGCGTACTTCACATAAGTGCTTCATCTAAGCATGCATCTAGTATATATATATGCATGTATGTGTGTCTGTGCAGGTCTGCGTGCGTGTGTATGTATGTATATATTTATATATGTGTGTGTAGCATTATGTAAAAAGTTATTTTCTAAAAGGTATAAAGCATGCGCTCAGTTTTCTTCTGAAAGCTATTGCACAGAGTACAACAGTTTAAACAACATCGTGTTGCTGCCTCAGCGTGATATGTGCAACAGACAAGCATAAAGGCAGATAGATAGATCTAGAGGCGATATATTTTCTGGATGCGAAAATTGTAGTCATGCATGTCATATGATTATGTAAAAGATACCTTGAATATCAATTTGGCTCTGGTACTTTCGGTAAAATTAAAATACGGCAATATTTAGCATCCGATGAGAGCTTGAATTAAATTAATTCAAGTATCCAAATTTGGTAGAGAAAGCCATCACTCGATGGTGCCACCACTGAAAGGGCTCTCATATTCTGAGATGCCGTATCTAAAAAGGCTTAACTGCTAATATGCAGCTCATTAAAAAAAGAATTGGATAACATTACGTGAGATCGAATCATTGAGAAGATGAATGCTTATTTATACCAGAGATGGCATCTTCTGCAGTACCAAAAACACAAGAATTGGATATATCAGCAGAGGGCTTGTAGATGAGAGTATAGATTTAATATGATTGCGATTCTGGACACACATGCAGTCTGAAGAAAGCAGGGAACACACAATGACCTCTTCAATAGCATTTGGTTACCCATTTGGAGGTAGCAGAACTTTTGTTTGGGACATTGTCATTTTTGTTCCCTTACTGACCTTCACATCATATAACGAGATTCAGTTATTGGTGCCCGCTATTCTACTGAAGCTCTCTTTAAGAAATATCTTTTTACGGATTAAATAAGCCATCAGTTCCTCTTCATCAACAACACTACGCCTCATCTTATAGTGACTGCCGAAGAGCAGTTTGAGAGTGAAGATATTGAACACATCGAGTGATCGACAAGGTTAATGGATATAAATCTATTCGAACACATGTGCAGCATTCTATAGAGATCTCGTTACATCCTTCAGCAATGATTCTACAACTGAAATTGGCAGCAATGCCTCTGCAGCTAATTTACAGCCTTGTTCTCGTGCTTTAACAGAATATTAAGTCCTGCACCGCAGTCAGAAGGGTATAATTTCGGTCCAATCCATTATCCCATTATTGGTTCGGTCTTTTATCCAAATAGTATTCGAATCTAATATTTCTAAAAGGTTCTTTTGTATTCTTTGAATTCCACTTTGGGAAAATTTGGCTTACGCTATCCACAGTCTTACTCCTTGAAATTATTACGGTAATATTTGTGTCGATTTGGAGTTTTTTTTTATGACATTACGCTAGAAAAACCATCTTCTTTTTAAATTTTGCACGCTATTTATTTATATAACACACTTTTTTTACTAATATAATATTAAACTTCAAATGTTTAAAACTTTAAGAATTTATCCACAATTAGGAGAACATTCACTAATAATGTGAGTATGTGTGTATTTTTATGATACTATTAAAATATTATCGTATTGTGAAAAAGTGACATCTCACACTCTAAAATATAAACTATTATTTACAATAATTTTCAATAGCACAAATGATAAATAAATATTGAAGTGCAAACGGTAACCATAAGTATTTGTTTAAAAAAAATCTTCAAACATACATATTTGATCCAATATTATTTGGAAAAATGTATGTAATTTAACAGGAAACAAATTTCCTGAATAGTTTTTGATACTATATATTGAATTTTTAAAAGGTACTATATATCGGGCATTTTTGAAAAGGAAAGGACAGAGTTTTACTTTTTTCGCACACCTTAGAGCTTACAGAATATTGAGAAATAAAATTGTATCTATTTTCCGTTTTGATTTCTTCGTAGCAATAGCAATTGTGACGATAAGCAAAGCTTCTAGAAATTACAGGTCAATTGGCCATTTTTATTTAAATTTAAATTTTAAAGAATTTAATACAAATATGACAAAGATAACATAGATATTTTTGTCATAGGAATATACCATCTAAATTTTATAATTTAAAGCCACTTGTCTTTTTTCATTAAAGTTGCTGTTAGAATTTAATTTCAAACTACTAACCCTTTTTACTTATTTTTAATTTAAATACTATGTAAAAAATTAAGAAGAATTCTGCGTTTCATGAAAATAATACATATAATATTTAAACCTTTTATTTAAAACACGTGCTGCTTAGGAATATTTCTATTTTTGGAAATCGGATAATAATAACATGAGTTAAGATCATATCATTTTTTCTAAAATATGATTTGTTTTTTTTTTCCTGGTTGAAGATACATTTAATCGATCGATTATTGTGTGTGTGATACAAGAGATCTTTTTTATAATCAAACTATTCAAAAATTGTGTTGCTTCATCTTTGGGTATTAAAAAAGTATTTGTGTATATATATGTTTTTGCGATTAACATCTATTGTCATCCATTGTTAAAAGAACTAACGTTAAAATAACAATTTCGCAATACAGATATGATAACATTTTTATGAATAAGATATGAAAATATTATGTTCCCATTATCTAAGTGAAAGTATTATCATAATACTATTTTGAAGCTTTTACAGAAAAAGAGGTGAGTTGAGAGATGCACAAAAAAAAAGTAGGAGTTGCACAAATAGTTTACACATCGTACCACAAATGTTTTTGACATTTTTTAAATATTCCTTTTTTTTATGAAAATATGCTGTATGAATAAAAATCGAAGAATATATAAGAGTTTAAACTTTTTTAATTTGTAAAGATTATGTGTGCGGGAAATACGTACTAAGTGTGCATCTTTTTTAATTCTATTCTATAAAATTATATCGAATGATAAATTGATTATTTACTTTATAAGAAAACTAAAAATTTTTGTATAACGTATTTCAATTTGGCTTTTATAGAATTTAATTTCGAGAAATTTTAAAATTCTTTATTGTTGTGAGTGACAATAGCGGTAAAAATGAATTAGTAAATTATTAGCAAATATTTAACAATTTAATGTGTGTGTGGATGTGTTAGTTCTTCACAAAAATTCAAAATAATCCTTGGGTTCTTAGTGGTTGATGGATGTCATAAAATACTCAGTGAACAATAAAAATATGTTATGACAAAAAGTAAAGACGAAAATTACGCACGCATAAGCACATACATACGCACACACATACGCACGCATAAGCACATACATACGCACGCACACACACATACGCACGCGCACACACATACGCACGCACACATATAAAACACGGAATTCAATGCAGTAGTATATTTTAATGTTAGTACTTTCTCTTTCTCAAATAATTAAATGAAAATTGAAGTTTTTGAAAAGATGCTTCTTCAACTGTTTTATAACACACTCGAGTTACCTAACGAAGAATGTAATTAACAGCGTATAATTTTAGTTTTCGATGTTTTGAAGACAGCAATTTAAAAATATGATGCTTAAAAAACTTATTCTTTAAGAAATAAAAAATATTTTTGGCAATGAAGAATTTTTTGAATTATTCTCAAAAAGAATGAGAATAATTCAAATATTCAATTTTTTAAACAGTTCTAAAACTATATTGTAGTGAATCGAGAAAATTTCCTTTCAAAAATCTCTCAAGTACTACACGAAATAAATAAATTATAGAGCGAAATATTATAAAAATACGTTCATCATTAACTACATTTTTAAAGGAAAAAAACAATAAAAAATAAACGGCAAGGATAAAAATTAAAAACAATGCGATTTTCGCCTTTTAAGTTTCAAATTTCATGTCAGAAACACACACATCGCCTAAATAGTAAAATGTTTTTCCGAAAAGTGTTATTCGTACCGCCATCTAGCAAAAGTTTCGCAAAAGAAAATTAGTTTCCTGTAATGAAATGAGATTTATTCGTCGTATTGAAGTAAACTATTGTTCTTTCTTTTCACTGATTTGATGCACATTATTTTACGATTGAAAATGTAATTTTAGTTTAATTAAAGAAAATAATGTTGTATTAAGAGATATAAACTAATTCAATTTTCGTTTAAACGACATTAAAACAATACTTCTGTAAGTATCATAACAACAAGAAACTTTAAGGAAAATATGATGCAACCTAAGCATCCATTTCTCATTACTGGAAGCAACAAGAACTGTATTACATTCTCGTGACATAAAGCTATTGTCTAGTGGCTAAGGCAATATCAGGCTGATGATTCTGTTTTCTAAATTACATTACATGATTTCGAAACAAAAAAAAAAGTTTGATTTAACAATACCACTGAACACGATGGATGTTCAATGAAATCCGCACTTAATTACTCGGCCTAACATGAATGTTCATGACTATTACCATTAATGCAGCGTAATTTGGTCTATTTTAGATCACTTAATAGTAGTATATAAAAATTATTTTGTAAATTTCATATCACATAACTATCGCCAAACATTTCATATGAAAACTTGGTTTTTTTAAGTATACATTTTATTGTGGCAATCAAGAATTCTTTTTTTTTAACTAATAATATTCAATATTTTTCAACATTTTCATACATGTTACATCGTATTTAGCGTAGTACTCATAATTAATGTACAATTTTTTTGCGGATATAAATGGAAAAAAAATAATTCTGAAGAGATAGAAACGAATTATGACATATCGTTAGAAATGGTTCTTTATACACTGCTGGACAATTGCTAAGGACGGATCACAAATTGCTATGTAGCATAACATTAAGCGAGACATGAGGCCTAGTAGGATAAAATATAGTTGCCACACTGCTCAGACATTAAAATAAAGAATATTTATTATTCTGGAAAGTACAAAAGCTGTGAAACATTTGAAAGAAAAACAAATGTTTCATTTGATCTGCGTACGGAGAAATGGAACAATGCATCTAAAAGTCAGCAGGCACCTTAAAGAAAGGTATCAGTACGGGATATGTCCACCGTGGTGTGTGATGCAACATTCCACACGTCGTACCATACTTTGCACAACATTATCGAGCAGCTGTTGAGGTAATTTATCCCATTCCTCTGTGAGTGCACGGAGGAGGGTGTTCTTGTTTGTTGGAGGATAGTTTCGACCAGCAACTTGCCTCCCCAAAGCATCCCACACATTTTCAATGGGGTTTAGATCTGGAGAACGCGCTGGCCATACGAGACGTTGAATACCCTCGCTGTCTAGACAATCCTGAACAGCGAGTGTTCGATGACATGTTGCGTTGTCGTCCATAAAAACAAATTTATCACCGACAGCACCACGGAAAAGACGAACAGGAGGAAGTAGAACTTCATCAATGTATCGTTGGCCCATCATAATCCCATTCGCAACCACATGTAGGCGCGTGCGGCCATTGATCATGATGCCGGCCAATACCATGATACTGCATGTCGGATATCGGTCCTTTTCTTGGATATTTTCTGGACGATAAGCAGTACCACTCTCGCGCCAGATCAGTTGGCGTCTACAATCCGATGACAGACTGAACCTACTCTCATCTGAGAATAGTACGCATGCCCAGTCCTGTTCAGTCCAATTGTGATGCTCACGACACCATTGCAAACGGGCAGTACGGTGCTGTCTGGTCAATGGGACACACACAACAGGTCTGCGTGCGTATAGTCCTCCTCCCCTCAAACGTCTGGCAACAGTTTTTCTGGAGATCTGCTTTCCTGAGGCAGCAAGAAATTGATTTGCCACTTGCTGAGCTGTGGTGCGCCTGTTCCTTTTTGCTGATGGGACGATATATCTGTCTTCTGCATGCGTCGTACTTCTAACACGACCTCCCCCGTGCCGTCTACTACACATTCCAGTAGTTTTAAATGACTTCCACAGCCGTGAAACAACGCTGTGAGCGATGTCGAACTCCCTGGCAACATCTGTTATTTTTCGCCCTTCTTCGATCTTTCCAATAATTCGGCCACGCATAAAATCATCTATGTGATGTCGGGAAGACATGCCAAAAATTTTAAGTTCGTCTATTAAATCTTTCCTGTAAAACTTTGACTTGAAACAACAACTGTCCACACGTGGCAAAACCTTTAAAGCTCTTATGAACGTTATCACGGGATGAACAGACGTGGAAAAAAAATTTGCATACTCATACTTCTTCTTACTAATATCCCGCACTTATTATAATTTTCCACATTTTGCTTCCTTTCATTTTGTGGTTGCTATGGATGATAGTGTTATCCGTCCTTAGCAATTGTCCAGCAGTGTATATTAAAAATAATTCAAATACTACACACATTTAAGATTTTTATTTTTAAATAAAAATGATCCTTACATGTGTAGGACGCGTATATTATTGTGAGCTTATAATGTGGCGTAGCTAGTCCTGAGTGGGCCCTGTATCAAAATTCTTTATGGGCCCTATTTTGAAAAATAAATAAAAATCGCGTTAATGAAACTTTTTAGAAAGTGTCATAATGTTTAACATAATGGGGCTTCTGTAGCTTTGAGGCCCCGTATTATTGATACGTCTGATACAGTGGTAACTACGCCGCTGCATTACACAAGCTCATACCGAGAGAGAGAGAAACAGAGAGAGAACCTAATTTATTGCCTAATTTTAAAATTGTCATAGAATTTTTTAAAAAAGAAGTATAGTTGATGATTATTGGTTTTATTAACATTATAAAACTCTTTTTAGTTTAACTGAAAGATTTGCTGGAGAATTACGGCTGGAGACTTTGAAGAAACCTGTGCAATTCACTACATCTACTAAAATGTATTTTTGTTCAAAGAGAAAAAAAAAACATTCATCTATAAATTAATTCAAGAGCCCATGTATGTTTTTAATATCAAAAGGTAGATTGAAGTAAACAAATTGAGGTATTGTCAAAAATTTCCAAGAATCAAAATATAAGCATATTTAGAATAATAATTCATGCCAAAAATAAATACATACTGAGTATAAGAATGCTGATGTTTTTGTTAATGCTACTAGCAGAAATAAACTTTAAAAACCGCTTGAATATTTTGATAACAACTAAAGCGTATTTTTCTTAATAAATGTCTTTATTATAAATACAAAAATACAGACCCTTTATAATGAATGACATAGAAACAAAATTGTGATGGAAACTAAATGAAATGGAAAGTCGGTCTTTTTAACGAAAATTATTAGAAGATTACTGAATATTACCAAATTCTGTTCTACAACTTATGTAATACATAATGCATTAAAATTTATATGTTATTTATTCTAAAATAAACGTTAATGCATAGACATTTACGCCTTGTAAGTTTGCATGATATTGTCAATATCCATAGATAAGCCAAATCGGAGATTTATATATATATATATATATATATATATATATATATATATATATATATATATATGTCAGGTTTGAAAAGTTTAGGTTCAAAATTAAGGAAGTAATAAATGAAAATAGAGCGAACTCTTTACCATCGCGTAAGGATTTATAAGGATTTATGAGTAAACAAGCCTGTTAAAAGGAGCAACGAGCGCTGATGAAGGCGAACGCATACTAGGAAGGACTTGGCTGGTGTCTCCTCGCTGCGATGTTGTATTTGGTAACGCCCGGTTGCGCGGCAAAAGGTCCGCCATGTTAGATTATATATGATGAAAGCGTAATAAAGGAATATTGTGAAGATGATGCCCTCCTCTTTTTACCAGCAGGCCTGGGGCCTGTCATATATATATACTCACTAACATACATATTGCCAAAAATATTAATTAATCTTTTATATTTCATGGACAGAATCCTATTCAGTCAAGCAAGATTTATTTTCACTAATTATAGTCACAATATTCATAATTAACAGTTGTAAGAAACACTATATTTCTTTTGAAATATTCGAAAACTCTAAGTATTAGCCTCATTTTCACACTTTAAGGACCACATGCACCTGTTTTATATAATAAACCAAGCAAGTTACAGACAACTCACAGGCCCAGTTGACAATTAATGGATGTGACTTTGACTGATTAGAACCTTTGTTTGATTTGCCGTACATTTTAATAGATGATTAATATTTGATGGGGATAATAAATTTTAAGGGAATAATATATTGGTCTTCAGATAAGATGAATTCAACAAGAATATATTCAAAAATATATTCCATCGAGAATAAAAATAGAATTTTTGAATATTCTAAGAGTAAAAATCTTACAGCTTCCAGCAAAGGGGAAAATTGGATCTAATGACAGTCCAAAAAGGGCAGAGTATGATAAACTCAATCACCACGTAGACGAAAGAAATGCTACGAAACTTTAGTGTCAGTCAATTCTGAATAGCCTTTACATCCTGAGGTGATAGGTATGATCTACAACAAGATTCAGGGTCGTTTAAGTCATGTGGGCCAGCAGGGCCGGGACCTCGGCGAGAGGCTTGTCTCGTTCTCGACTCGGCTTCAGTCAGATCATGATCTGAATAGTTTTAGTCGTTAAATGTTCTTCTTCGAAAAATTTGGAATTTTGAACTGTATTCCTGTCGAAGAAAATGATGAAATTAGGAATTTCATCAAATCTCTAAGGGAGATAAATGATCAATTGACGGGAGATGTTAAAAGGTCAAGGTCATTTCCCTCTTCAAGGTCATTTCCCTAATGAAAGTGAAGGATTTGAACAAATCCCTGATCTGTTTCAGTGAAAAGATGAAATAGTATTATCAAGAAATTGTTTATTTAACAAATATGGTGCATTATTAAATGTAGAATTAAGTAATACAACAATAGTCAATGAAATACAAATAATTTATTCGAAACTAATTAACAAATAATTAGAAAATTAGGCTGATGTGTAACATCTTTTCCTCTCGGTTGCTTACACACTAAAATATCAATCCTTATGTTAATCCTATGGGGTCATTTTGTTAAAGATATGGAGTTGATATTTAGGGGATCGATAGCCCTACCTGTTTGGTTAGGAAGTACAAGAAGACCCTCACCCAGGTGTCTCCCCGGACAGCATTTTACCAATGCAAATCCTGACTAGCTCATTTCACTATTTCACTGAAACAGTTCAGGGATTTTATAAAGTCTCACTTACTTTCATCAGGTAAATGACCTTGAAGAGACGTTATTTTAACATCTCCCGCCAACTGATCATAACCATTAGGGATTTGATGAAATTCCTTATTTCGTCATTTTTGTGCGACATGCCTACTGACAACAATGTCGAGACTTCATTATTATATAAGTCCATCTCTAGACCTAGATTTACTACCATACACCATCATTACTCATTTAGTTGAAATCGGCAGGTTTGTGAGTTTGCGAGTTGCATAAATTTATTTTTTAGGGGTTCACACGAGTGTTTGACAACATATACCTTGTATAAGTCGCGGGTGGATCCTATTTTTTTCTAAAGACCCAGAGCCTAAAGAAGTCTTAAGACGTCATTGATTGGGTTGCTGTTTGGTTGCTTACTAGGCTAATATTCATTCATTTGTCCTTATAAAGACACCGCAGTTGAATTAATCGTAAGAACTGAGGGCATCACAGCATTGAATGGCTGAATTCTTTCAGAGATATGAAATGCGATAAACATTAGGATGACATTTCAATAGAATATGCCATTGTATTGGCGTATCTAGGCCTGAGTGGGTCCTGTATCTGAATTCCTTGGGTTCCCTTAACATTTTACAATTTATTGCTTACCCATTTGGGTCCCCGTGTCATTGATACGACTGGTGCAGAGGTAGCTTTGCCCTTGTGACAAATAATGTATTTTAACAAATGAGCAGTTTTGAGCACGAATGTGTAGAAGAATGTGATTCTTGAGCAGGAGTAAGTTATTGTGCCTAAAAAATAAGAAATTCCCTGAAAATACGCCCTAATACTTTTTTGTAGCAATCATTTTGGAAACATTTTTATTTGCCAAAATCAAAGGCAGTTAAATTGAATTTTCTGCCTCTTTTTAAGTTTACTGTATAGGGACAATTAAAAACCATTTGGGATTCAGTTGTTTTAGCTGCCAGTACGAAATTTTGGTGCATTAAATAAAAAGTCACGAGTCATCTCAATGCTCATGTCTGAATTGGTGAGGGGAGATTCACATGTTTTTTATCTTACCTGTGTAGACATTTTTTTGTTTGTTGTTGTTGCTTATAATGAAAAGAAATCATATTAATTGTGAATAATTAGACAGAGATGTTTATATTAACTAAAATCCTTTAAAGAGCAAATAAAAAATCACATGCCATATATAGTTTAACTTAATATTTTATTTTTATAATGTAAATCTAGAAATGTTTAATGCAGATTTAGAAGAGTGACAGCATTTTGGTACAAATTTGAAGTATCCGGGACTTGTCTATTTTTTCCTGATGGTCCTGACTGAGTTAAGTATAAGTCACTTTTTATCCATTATTTTTCAGCCTTAGCTCTCAGAGGGGTAGCTGTCACACCTTTCCCAACCAGGAAAAATAATTTGTTATTCAGAGATCAAAAGAAGAAAAGATTGTGGGGATTTTTCTCCAATCTTTTTGTATACGTGTCTCCTGTTGTGTTGATTGATGTTAGAACATAATAACTTACGTCATCACTGTAATTCTTAGTCGAAATGACTAACGTATTAACTTGCATATGCCATAGCTGTTAATAGTACACCAGTCTTGACTTTTGAGTGATGCGAATATGTTAAAGTAGTTTCTAATTCTCTCCAAGCCTCCAATCTCTAGATTTGACGTTGATAATAGAGAGAAGAACTAAGAATCAACACATTTGCCTAAATATAATTTAAAATTAAGAAAATAGAATGTACTCTCTTAAACAAAAAAGAAAAATTTATGAAATTAATTTGTTGTATGCTATTTAATAAAAATATTTCTTTGTGTATAAGAATGCATCAGCAATTTTGTAATTAACAAAGACTAGGTGGATGGGTTTTTGACTATTCAATCAGGTTGCAACCCAACGCTATAAGGAATAGAGAAATTTTGTTGGCTACATTAAACTGAAATAAAGAGACGAATTTCATTGGGTGGGTGTGTTGTTATCTTAAAGGACTCATTAGCCTATAAATGTATTATATTTTTTGGAAAAAAAGTGCAGCGAACTTGCTCTGAAGCTCGTTCACGGCATCCACTTGTATTTTTACTACAATGTCTTTAGACTCTTCAAATAGACAAGCAGAATAACCACTATATAACAGTAGTTTTTCAGAGAAATCGAAAAATCAAATTGTGTCTAATAAGATGTTCTTAGGTTTTCTGAAGCTACAACTGGATGCGTATTTATTTATCTACATAATGTTGGAATTCTTAAGTATATATTTAGTTTATATATATTAAATAATTTGATGCTATTTTTTATTGCAAGGGAATCTTACCACTGTTCTCTGAAATCTGAATTTTTTATGAATTAGCAGACATTCAATATTTATTTAAAGGTTTGAGCCTTTTTCAAGAGATATCTGTGAGTTTTTGTTGTATAATTTCAAACTGGACAAGCATATTTATTAATTTTCCAGAGACTGAACTTACTCATAGGGCTTTTAGCTGTCATATGGTCCCTCAGGATTAAAGATCTTTATTTTCAAACAAAAACCCAAAAGAGAAGACATTTCATTTCCACATAGCACAATACAAAACATTTACATAAAAATCAATTTCTTCAACATCCTTATAACATTGGCCACTTCACAAAATTCACAATACATTTCTTCGAATATCATAACAAGGATGTACATTTAATTTATTTAAATTTACTCGTCATTCATGTGTCATGATAAATTATTAAAAATAACAGATGAACTATAGCAGGCAACTAGAAAATATATAATTCATGGGTGGTGATGAATGTAAGACGAAAACACAAATAAATCTAAAAATAAATAAAACCATTATACTAATAAATTAACAAAAAGTTTGAGCAGTAATCTAGCTGCCTGTTTCCATATTATTTCAATAAATTCATAGATGAATAGTTTTGTGCGTATGTGACTGTATCTAGTACTTGTGACATTTTTGTGTATCTGATCTCGATGACGGATCTAAGAGGGAATATAAAAAGTTGTGACGGTCTCACGCGTCTTTTCAATAACATTGCCTTTTGGGTTCTTTGGGGCCAGAATGAATGCCAACTCTTTTCCAACCAACTCAAGAAGAAAAGCGTGAATGAAAGATGCAAATTAGGAAGCTTTTAAATATCAGAAGATAGAGTAAGCCGGGTGGCATTTTGGGGAATGATATAATAGTCTGTGATTCAAGTGTGAAGAAGTTTCGGAGAGGTTAAATAACCGTCAACAGAAGTTACCCGTGACAGAGAGTTCTTAGGTCAAGGTGCATACCATTGCACTCCAGTGATCCGCAACTTCAAATAGGATTAAGTAGAGGGATACTTCGTGGGACGATAAAGGTAAGAGTGACTATTTAAATATTCGGATCTGTGATAGAATTGGAATTGAGCTTAGGCGAGTTAGTTATTGATAGTGGTCCGGGTTACGTTATTACGTGTTTAGCCACCGCAGAAAAGAAACTTTCTTA
The DNA here is from genome assembly GCA_019973935.1 of Trichonephila clavipes. Taxonomy (NCBI): domain Eukaryota; kingdom Metazoa; phylum Arthropoda; class Arachnida; order Araneae; family Nephilidae; genus Trichonephila; species Trichonephila clavipes. Next base: position 2,065,759 of record BMAU01021435.1, read on the forward strand.
GCAAATCTCAAGTTTATAAATCTAATTGTTAAAAAACGCGATTTCTTTTTTTTCTTTCTGGTCTACAGCGCCTAAGTAACATCTGCACACTCCCTTAGGAGGAGACCATTGCCCCAAAACCCGTTCTTAGTGGATGTTTATTCAACAACAAAATAGTGTGTGCGCTTATGACCACACGATAGAAGTGATAACTTCAAATTTTATCATGTGATTTCAAGGATTAGTTAGGGAATTAAAAAACAAGGGGGTATTAGTATTGTTCGATAAAAATATTTATTCTTATGTTTGTACTCATAAAGTAATATTTTTGTACGAAATATACAATCATATTTCTGAATTAATTGCATTCTAAGAAGGAAACAATGTGTTATAAATCCTTTAGATTCAAAATTTTATTTAAATATCTATAAAAAAAACTCCGTCAAGCGTTGTTCGGTACTTCCTCGTGCTTCATTTCGATCATTTGACATGATTAAGTTGAATTTTGATTTTAAAAATCTACTGAATGTTTTAATTTGTATTTTGAAAAGTTTACTTTAAAATTCCCACTTGAAATCATAGGTAATTTGTTCAGAAGACCCGATCCGGCTTTGTGAATTTTGGTTGTAGTTTAATAATATTCAATTCTATCCATGAATTAATTTAAAGGATAGTAAGACAGATATTTGATTGGGAAGAGAGAAATCTAGGACAAAACCTTTAAAAAGGGATTTAATCAGAAGATTGATCTCACATAATCTCTGGTTTGCTCTTTTGTCGTATAGCAGTTTTGTACCAATATATCCGGTGCTGCTGCAAGAGTCTTTATAATTATATTTTGTTTTCTTGTATTTAAATTATTTAATGTAACTTTTTCTTAATACATGTATACTTAATTTTGTTATTTTAAATTTTTAATTGTTTTAATTTTCTATTTAGACTCGAAGTATATTTAAGTTATGTGATTAATAGAACTATTTGTTCATTGCCATTCCGATTCGCTTACAAAAATTGATTTTTATTCTTAAGATCACTGCAATATTGCTAATGATAATTATATTATTTACTTCGTTCTATAAAAATGTGTCCTTTCTCTACATTTTATGTTTAATTCTACTGTAGGGGACTTCTCTTTTTCTCTAAGCCTATTTTTTAAAAATATTACGTTTCATTTTCATCCTTCAACTAGGATTAGAAGGAATTCCGCATTCATTTTAGCAGAAAGAGGTGGTGGGCGAGGGGGAGGGAAGCCTCGCACTTAGATCGAAGCTAGGAACTTTACTTTTACGGCGTATTGGTGGGGGGTACAAACTACCGCCTTTAGAGTGGCGGGGGGGGAAACGTCCCTCCTTTCCTTTTAGGGGTGTGTCCTCCTTTCCTTCACACTCCCGAGCGTGAAGTTCAGTCAAGTTCACTCTCCGGCAAAACACGCCAATAGAAGATATCACTTAAAAAAAACCATTTGCCAAACTTCAACTCTGAAGGCCTAAAAGTTCAAAAACAGGATTTTTTAATCTGTACTCCCCTTAACCCCCTTGGGATTGATTTCTTTAAAACCAGATATCTACTCAACAAAAGAAATATGTTTGCCAAATTTTAAGTCTGTGGGTCTAATGGCTCTGGTAACCTAATGATGAGTGAGTAAGGAAGTAAATGAGGGAAGTTGCAGCTTTCTTCTTATATAAATATACTGTCGAACCTCTATATTGAGAATTTTTCTATATAGCGAACTTTTTCCTGGAACCTTGAACATTTCACGATTTTCTTCGTAAAATAACCTCTCTATAGCGAAGTGCATTTTCTGTATAACGAACTTTCTCTTTAGTGATTCAATTTTTGTTCTCCATTTTTTAAAAGTATTTCTGAAAAAAAAATGCAAGTTATTCTCTCTTTAATACATTTTATGGTGGTCATAAATCTTTAACTGAATTTATTAGATCCTAATTCGCCTAGATCAGTAGAGTTCTGGACACTTCATCCAAGAAGTGCAACCTTTAACCCCCATTGCCCAGTTTACTAGAAACATCTTCGATATCCTCTTTCACCCCCAGTGGAGTTGACCCGTGTCCCCGTGTTCTAATTATAAAATACTGTTGTTTAATATTACTTGTATGCTTTAAATTGTAAAATGTCCTTAAAATTCATTAATTTTAGTATCAAATTATTTTCTTAATATTGAAAACACAGTGAATTCTTCGACATTCTTTTTTTCTTGTTTTCCTTGCAATTTTTCTTTCTTTCATTCTTTTTTGATGGGTAAAGTATATAAAATAAACGCATATTAGTTTAAAAAAGGTGTGAATAACTACTCTTTTTAATATATAGTGTTTATGAATTTGAAATTTGTTTCTTGTGTTTTATAAAGTGTATTAGAAGATGAACCTCTGTATAACGAATTTTCCGTATAAGGAACTTTTTTCCGGGATTTAGCGACTTCGTTATATAAAGGTCTGACTATAGATAGATTTATTGATTATAACACGTGCGCATTTAGATTTATGCTTCTTTCCGGAAATCTAAAATTTGGTAAAAAGTATTTCTGCGTATGACACATTTTGAAGTATGTGAACTTTGAATATGATTTAAGAGCATAGAATTGGTTTATAGGATAACTGAATAATTAAAACTTTAAGTTGTTTGAATCAAATTTCATATATACGTATTTTAAATTTTATCTTACTTTCTTATCTCCAATATTAAGGATGTTTTTCTTAATGGTGCCTAATGAGGACCGCGTATGCTCCGAATTGTTAATCAGCTAAGTAATTAAAGTACCCATATCATTGTTATACTACTATAATCCTAAGTTATGTTATATTTATACACTACTAAACAAGCAGAACATTCATTTGCTTATTGTATTATAGGCTATAACACAATAAGCCTGCTATATCGAATTTCATTTTAGTATTTATATCATAGTACAGGAAATTCGGAGACAATTTAAGAATTAGCAGTAATCAAAATCAAACTATTTAATTTCATTGCATACAACATTAACAAAAACCAAACAGTTGAAGTCGACAGATTAACGGTCCCTCTATTCGACGGGTCTTCAGCAGCATTAGGGCTTGAACTCATAACACGCCGGCTACGAGCCCGTGATCATGACCACTAGGCTATCACGGTCAACAGAACAATGAAGCCGCATCACTATAAGTGCACCTCTCTTGTTTTTTTCTTTACGTTAAACAATTATTAAACTGAATGCAATATAAAGGTGAAAATTTTCAATAAGATTAGATAAGTTTCTTAAGAAAGTATTTTTGCTTCATTAATTTCAAGTAGAGTCCAGATTCAAGGCTAATCCTAGCAGTGTGTAGCGCGTGCACCGCAGGTAGGCGAAAAAAACAAGGGGTGGCCGCATGCCGTATATGGTTCTGTCAATCAGCGTTACGAATACAACGCTACGACGTCTTTGTTACGAATTTCTGAAAATAAAACTTGCAACAAATCAAATAAATATGCTGAATTTCGAATACATATTGAAAAATCAAGTCCCGATAGCACAGCATAGTTTAAGAAAAATAGAATATTAGTTCACAGTGTGTTGGATGAGATTGTCCATAAATATCTACTATTTATAAACATCCTTCATCTGATAGCAAAATTCGTGGAAGAGCCAACAATACAACATTAAAAAAGATTTTTTTAATTAGTGGCCCTGGCACCCCACTGGAAATTGATGTTTAGCAAAGACGTCTCAAAAAGAATTTTTGAGAAAGTTACTTTACGAAAATATATAATACGGTTAATCCAGTGCTTCTCAAACTTTCAATACTGGCACCCCCCTTTTCAATCACAATTTTTATCGCGACCCCCTTATACATAAATAATGCACTAAATGCAATAATAATGCACTTTGACGCTAAAGCTACAATATGATATCTTAATTATAAACCATACAAATTAATAACACATAAGTATTATAAATTTTGAATACTACTTTTAAAGCAAAAAAATAAATTAATTAAATAATAGGATAATTATTGTTATTTTTCCTTTCTCTAATTTTTAAATTGAACATATTGCAAAATGCGGTGACTGCTTAGAAAACAAAATATGGATATCTGCTAAATATAGAAAAATAACTCAGAGGGTCAATTTCTAATCGTAAGCATTCCTTATAAAAACTTTGCTTTGCAAGACAAGCCCATGGAAGTCGTTAATACTTATTAAACTTGTTCTTAATTTAGTATTAATTAATTAGTTATAAGATACTCTGTGCAGCACTGATACATTAAAAGTATACCACCCGAAGTACCCGGCTCTTTGCAGTTCATTTATAAGAAAATAAAACATTCTTGATATAATAGCAGTATTGTAAAGAGAGTAAAGCCAAGTGCGCGACAGTGTTTACAGAAATGTAAAATGTTTTTTTAAGATGATTGCTCAAATTATAATTAGTTTTAACCAAATTTTAATTTTAAGCCTCACAGAATAAGAATTTATAACTTATGTTAAATAATAAACAATAATATAAAATTCCGATGAAGAATAATTGTATATTTTTAATATTTAAAGCAAAAAGACTTCCAACATGTTTTAACCTAGGAGCAGGTGCGCACTCGATACGGTCGAGCGGAGTTAATGAGTCACCCTACTTTTTTTCATAATTATTTTATTGTACACTATACAAATCGTTCTTCCAGTGAATAATTTAATTAAGAGAAAGTTTACTTACCTACTTTCAAGGACTTTTCAATTTTTCTCCGATAGCAAATAAACAGTTTTGCCAGAATTAACAATTTCGTGATCTGTGTCCCGCGCGACCACTTCCGGGTAAAAAGTGTATTCATTATGATAATATGTACGTTACTGATAAAAATAATTTTCATGCTTTATATGTTTGAAAATACTCATCTTGGTCTAAGTCTTGGCCAAGTAATCTATCAAAGTGTGTATGTGTGTGCTCTCCGTGGTTTTCCAAATATCATAAAACTGTTTTGCATGGAAAAAAGCGCAACAGAGAAATAATACATTACTTACAACTTCCTTAAATGAGAAATAAACACATAAGAGAGGGGTCATAACTAACTGTACCAATAACTTAGAAGGTCAAACATATTACAGCTATAATGTGCAGCATTTCAAAAATAATGGCAGTGATGAATTTTCTATGTTCCTAAATTTTTTCGGTTCTGGATCTGGGATCTGTTTTTTCTCTGAAAGAGTAGAAAGTTAATTTTAATAAAGAAAACGTAATAAAAACTCTATCATCATGGGATTACAGCAAATTAAATAAAATATTTTTTATTTGGTTATTGGATGAAAGATAGCTAATTAAGTATTGAAGTTTTTTTTTTATGACTTAATATCGCCTATAACTTATATAAGAGTATAAGTGCATTTTTTATTATGTCTGAAAGTATTTTGTTTTAATTCATTCTAATAAATTATTTTTTAAATCTTTTATTTTCGATATGCTCGCGCCACCCCAGGGGGCGCGCCCCACAGTTTGAGAAACACTGGGTTAATCTAATAATGTTTGAATTCAATATACATTTGAGGAAATTAAAAGTTTTCAATTTCATAATAACCTTACAATTTAGAAAAACAAAATAGAGGAAAGAAGTGGTTTTTGCCTATGGTTTTAGAACGCTTATAAAAAAACCCGTTTTCTTTTTTATAGTGAGTAATACCTCTATAAAAAGATAGTTTCTTGTATTGTTAAGTTATTAGAGAAAAAAAATCTTGCAGTTTCTTTTGACTTTTGAGAAAATGATTTTCATTACAAAGCCTGTTTGAGGGGGGAAAACACACTTCAATTTTCTTACAGTATTATGATGCGACGCTGGTTTAACTTAATTGATTATTTTCAAATACTCATTTTATAATACCCAGGTAGACTGTCACATCGCATCATAGCTTAAGTTAAAATTAAACACTAAATCCTCTAAAAACAATAAAACAGTACACTAAATTAAAAGGCCGTTCTTTAAATTAACATTTAATTTATTTAATGATTAACAAGATTAATTTTAAGTAATTGTACAAATGGTTATAATAAATTTCTACTTAGCTTTGAAAGGGGGAGTCTGGTAAAAGGGAGTGAATCATGGTCGCCTCCCGGAGTCCCGCGGAGACCAGTTCAAGGCCTGGATTGAGATTGTAGAGAGTCTCAAGTGTGAATGTGTGAGAGAGAGTGTCGAAATCGGGGTGCATCCCGTTTTTATTTGGCGCCTGTTTTCTCAGATATTATAGAGCGGATTCTTTACCTCGTCCGCTTAATTTCTTTTGATTGGTCCGGAGTCAGCGCAAGGTTACCTCACACGGTCAATGACATTTTTAAGCGCGGGAAAGTCCTCCGACGCACCCCAATTATTTATAGGTCTAATGAACCTTTGCGGGCGTGAGAACGTATTCACCCTTAAAAGTTCGTTTACAGAGGTGGGGCAAAACAACACATTCCTTCCACAAAATTCCGTTTCCTGTAAACAGGGCAAATGTAAAAACTGCAGTTGTAACTTTGGGGACCGGCGACCTCCCATCAATTATTAATGTTAGCGAAGTTCCAAATTTAATTTAATCTTGCAGGAGCTTAATGATGCTTTAGTACTATGTTAAAAATGCTGGTTTTATTTTAAAAGTCCGAATTACAACAAGAGGCAGTATAATCAAACAGTCGAATCAAACGATTCCTAACATAGCACTAAAAAACAGAAATAAAAGAAAACATATATTAAAAGCTAATCCTGATATATATACATATATATATATAATATATATATATATATATATATATATATATATATATATATATATATCTGTCCACTTACATGTAAACTCCATCTCCTAGTTGGAGAGCAATTTCATATGATCTAATCCACTTAGCCCAGGAATACTGAAGCTTTTTTCCGCCGGGCGTCACAAACATATGACAAGTACTACACGCGAGCCACAACATACAGATAATAAGGAGAAAAAACAGTATATATGTATTATATATATATATATATATGTATATAAAGGGTGTTTTTTGAGAGGTATAGAACTTTAAATTGCAATTTAACAACGATGTATTATTCGATTGACATGAATTTTTTTATTCGAAAGATAATCTTGTGGCATTACATTTTAAATATGATTTCTGGCATAGGACTGCCACAGCTGGCTCGGATGTAGTCCAATCTGGACGTTCAATTTTCGATGACTTTTTCCAACTATTGTGGCCGTATATCGGCAATAACACGGCCAATGTTGCCTTCCAAATGGTCAAGCATTTGTGGCTTATCCGCATAGACCAATGACTTGACATAGCCCCACAGAAAATAGTCTAGCGGTGTTAAATCACAAGATCTTGAAAGGCCAATTCACAGGTCCAAAACGTGAAATTAGGCTGTCACCAAACGTGTCTTTCAATAAATCGATTGTGGCACGAGCTGTGTGACATGTTGCGCCGTCTTGTTGGAACCACAGCTCCTGGACATCATGATTGTTCAATTCAGGAATGAAAAAGTTAGTAATCATGGCTCTATACCGATCACCATTGACTGTAACGTTGTGGCCTTCATCGTTTTTGAAGAAGTACGGACCAATGATTCCACCAACCCATAAAGCGCACCAAACAGTCAGTTTTTCTGGATGTAACGGTGTTTCGACATACACTTGTGGATTAGCTTCAATCCAAATGCGGCTGTTTTGTTTGTTGACGTAGCCATTCAACCAGAAGTGTGCTTCATCGCTAAACAAAATTCGCTTATGAAAATCGGGAACAACGGCAATCTCGTTTTGGGCCCATTCGACGAATCTTCGCCTTGCTTGATCATATTTAAAATGTAATGCCACAAGATTATCTTTCGAATAAAAAAAATTCATGTCAATCGAATAATACATCGTTGTTTTATTGCAATTTAAAGTTCTATACCTCTAAAAAACACCCTATATAAGTATTAAATACACTGCTCAAAATAATTAAAGGATATTGCGGTTTTACGTGGATCTTGTGGCTGGGAAACGTTTTAGCTGATTGATACATGGTCGACAGACGTAGTAGGTTATATGAGAATAAATTACACATGTTTGGCAGAAAAAAATGCATTTTATTGCGCATTTGTGTACAAAAGGGAAAAAACACAATTTGTGCATATGAGAAAAAAAGAATAAGAAAAGGTGTTTTCCTCAAAGAAAATCATTTCCAGTAGGGGGTTTGGTTTCCACGGACGGCCAGCGACGTTGAGCACCTTTGAAGCATGCAGTCAATGAGGCTATTAATCACAAGTTGGGGTATTCTGTCCCACTCTTCCAGAAGAGCTCTTTCAAGTTCTTGGAGAGTTTGTAGGGGTGGTTGGCGGCCAGCAACTCGTCTTCCTAGAGCGTCCCAAACGTGCTCTATTGGATTCATGTCTGGAGAACACGCTGGCCATTCCATTCGTACGATTCCTTCCTCGAAAAGGGAATCCTCCACGAGAATAGCACGATGTGGCCTGCTGTTATCGTCCATTAAAATGAAGTCATCTCCGATTGCTGCAGCGTAAGGGACTACAATATGTCTGAGGATCTCATCCCTATATCGGCGAGCAGTCAGAGGTCCATCTCGAATGATGTAGAGGTCTGTGCGTCCGTCAATGGAGATGCCACCATACACCAACACTCCTCCACCGCCAAATCTGACACTTTCGTGCACGAACGCAGGATTTTATTCCTACTGCCACGGTCCCTCCAGATGAAAATACGCCTATTATCCGGATGAATAGAAACATGGGACTCGTCAGAAAAAAGAACATTCTCCTCCAGTTCACATGCTCTGTTGCTCACTCCCTGCGGTCGCGACGATGCCTTGATTTAGTCTAACACATACCAGCGGTCAGCGATCATACAGACCTACACCATGGAGCCAGTTTCGGACAGTCTGAGTTGAAACCGTGGTGCCAGTAGTCGAGCAAAGGTGTTGTTGGAAAAGAGTAGCGTTCATATTTCGGTGTCTACGAGCCGTTAACACTAAATAACGATCTTCATTGGGCGTTGTTGCCCGTCTACGACCTTGTCCTGGTCTTCGGCCTGCACTTTCAGTCTCCAAAAAACGGTTCCAGATCCTGGAAATCACAGTTTGTGACACTCCAATGGCTTGCGCTACTTCGGCTTGAGTTTGGCCCTCTTCTAACCTACCAACATCTCTCCAAGCTTCTGAATCGGTTAAATGACTTCTCTGAGACATCGTACTCATCGAAACAAAGCTGTTACTGAATGCCGATCATCCTTGTCTTCATTTCAGTTGAAAGTCAAATTTCATTCGCTGTCACTGAAGCGACGTTCTTGACGTCGAACTCAAAATTAGCGTACTCCACAGTTTGAAAATCAGAAAAACTTGCATTTGTGATTCTCTTCTTCCATTTTCGGCAAAAAAATTTTCGCTTATATCTTTATTTTATATAAAACTTACAATATCCTTTAATTGTTTTGAGCAGTGTATATAAGTATATATATTATAATAAGTAAGTAATATCTAAGTATTACAATTAATAATTAAATAAAAAATACTTATTATAATACTTATTAATCAATAAATATTATAATAAGTAATTGAAAATATGTCAAAATATAAAAATTAAAAAAAGGATTATTATAAGTCAAAATATGAAAAATTCTCTTGAGGGGCGGCATATTAAGTCTTCGCACGTGGGTGGCCAATAGTCTAGGATCGGCCCTGTCCAGATTTCTTCTTGAGGTTCACTAAATTTCTTCATGAGCCACTGCTCCTTTAGGGGGTCCGGCACTTCCATAGGACCCCATGTTAAACTACGTAAGTTTATGTACCTTTCCTCAAAAATTTCTTAGTACTAATTCATGAAATTTTCACAGTAGGCTATGTGTACTATCAATAAGACTTTAAAGGAGGGTTTTGTCTTTTTGTTAAAATTAAAATAATTATGAATTTTTTAAAAATGCCAAATTTTTTTATTTAAAATTTAGTTTAAAAATACATTGTCTAAAACAGTTCGCTAGATATATCTTATTCCCTCCATTAAATTGAGTAAACATGATGAAAGTATGCTCACTGAAAATTTGAGGATCCTACATTAATTAGTTTTTGAGAAAAAGGTACACAAAGGGGAAAATATTGCAGTTTGAGAAAACAGGCTTTAAAGTAAGAATTTATAATTTGTCAATGAGAGTGTCTTCCTTCCTTTTACCTCACAAAGAACCCCCTTTTTTTCAATTCCTACTTTTAGTTCCCCCTCTCTCTCCCTATATACTATATAGATAAATATATCTTGTTCAAATTTTCAATCGTTAATAAAATGCTTTTTATTCATCCATTCAAGTTTAAATAATTTTTTACAACTCGTAGTAGATGACACTTGATGTTAATAAAGTTTTTTTAAATATTAATTCATTCATTAAATTAAAAAGGAATAAATAGTAACAAATAAAAATAATAATCCGACATCATATATAAAAAGGAAGATTGTTCGTTTTGTCCCTGTATATAATTTTTGAGAATATACGACTTTATTAGAATGATTAATTTTTTTATGAATAAATAGTAACAAAAAAATATTCCAACACCATAATAGAAATGAAAATGGAAAATTGCAAGAGAAATAACTTTCTATTTTTTCACTTAATATTGTGATTCTGTCATATGTTTATACATATTTATATTAATTGTAATTATTTAATAAAAAGTAACTAAAATAAAATGATAGTATATTTAATTATTTTTGTGTATTATTTTATATTAAATATAATATTTAATTAACCTCAATATTTAATAACCTCATAATTATATGTTAATCAAATTTGAATCAATAAGAAGTCACATATACCATGTCATTTTTACAAGACTTTTACAAACAGTGAAATATTTGCAGATAACTTACGATGTATCATTTAAATAATTTTTTCTCAGCCATAGTAATTTATCACATCACTGAAGAAATGGATTCCATCAAAGGAATCTAATGATCATTTACTAACAAATCATGGTCATCAAGGAATAAATATAGTAGATTGTTTTTTATTAAAAGCAAAAATATATATTATTACTTTGTAAAACATGCAAACAATTTAATTAAATCGAATTTCTTTCATTTTTAGTTCGAATCTTTTTGTTAAAATTCATTTAATTCATTAACTGTACAGCATTTCTCTCTCTCTCTTATCTGTCTAATTTTTAATATTTTCTTACAACTTATAAGTGTATGATTCTTTACTCACAAAATTTCTCAACTTAAAAAAGTGTAAGGATATTTATTATACAATTTACTTTTTTTTAAAATTATGGAGCAAACGTTTTGGCTGGAGGCAGTGTTAGCTATCCCCAGCAATAGCTAACATTTTAATTCCGCTCAAAAATGAATAGAGAATTAAGAGAATAGTCCTGAAATCTCAGTCTTCACACGACGTGGTGAGAAAATTACAACAGGACACCAGCTCAGGTCTCTTGCTAATTGCCGAGTGAGTGAGTGAATATTAACGCCGCTCTATTCAGATACACGAGGTCTTTTGGCGACGGACCTCGCAATTTCGAACCATGATCAAGTGACGAGGACGACACCTGAGCTGGCACCTCTCTCTACTAACTACCCCACCAATGGGAGGACGTTAGAGCTTTCGACAGATTTAACGTGCATTGCTCCCCTACACGGCGGGTCTTCAGTGGTACTGGGCTCGAAATTATGACAAGTCAGCCACGATCCGATACCCTGACCACTAGGCTACCGCTACCACTGTCGTGAGATCGACTGAGTGAGTGAATATTAACGTCACACTGTTTAGCTACACAAGGGCTTTTGACGACTGACCACGTAATTTTGAACCACGTTTTAGTGAGGAGGTCGACACCTAAGCTGGCATCCCCTCTCCTAGCTACCACACTACACCAATGGGAGGACGTTTGAGCTCTCGACAGATTTAACGTGCATTGCCCCCCTACACGGTTAGTCTTTAGCGGTACTGGGCTCGAACTCGTGACAAGGCCAGCCACGATCCGATACCTTGACCACTCGGCTAACGCGGCCACGTTGTGAGATCAAGCTCTAGCATCAATGAAGACCCGCCATATAGTAGTGCTGATGCACGTTAAATCTATGTGGCTCGAAATTAGTGGCTTAACGTACACCAAAGCCTGACTGACGCGAAATACGTATGGTTTTGCAATCCTTTGTAAGATCTGGCTTGGGGCCGAAGGACTGATTTTGCAAGAAAGCACTAAATTTGTCTTTGCTCCACTGCTCGAAGTCCTTAAGTTTGCGTGATGTGGTAGTTTGGAGAGGGATTGCCAGCTCAGGTGACATCCTTGTCCTTTGACCATGGTTCAAAATTACGAGGTTCGTCATCAATAGCACTTGTGTTGCTTTATAGTGTGATGTTGATAAACACTCCCCAATTTTCCTCTTTTGTCTTTGAAATGTAAGCGAATCCGCTTTGACGAGTTCTTTTCCTCTCATTGTGTGGCTACGGTAGCCGAGTAGCTAAGGTGACGGACTTGTTGCCGGCGTGTCATGAGTTCGAACCTAATGCCACTGAAGACCTACCGTGTAGGGGGAGCAATGTACGTTAAATCTGTAGAGAGCTCAAACGCCCTCGCATTGATGTGGTAGTTAGGAGAGGGGAGTGCCAGCTCAGGTGTCGTCCTCGTCACTTGACCGTGGTTCAAAATTACTAGGTCCGTCGCCAAAAGCCCTCGTGTAGATGAGCAGTGTGACGTTAATATCCAACCACTTACTCACCTTTCCTCTCATTGCTTCAGTTTTCTTTTGGAATTTGCTTATATCTTTAGTGATGAAATAAGTAACCATAAAATATATAAATGATCGACTTTAAATAATGTACTAAGAGTTCGGTTGAATGAATTTGATCGATTTAATCAGTTTAATTAATTCAGTACTAAACTTACCCAGTGGCTACCGTTCATTTTTTTCAGAGAGCTGGAATTTTTTTATTTGTTCTTTGTTTAGGCAACATTAAGCATTTGAATCAATGAAAAACAGTATTAACATGAGTTAAAAAAATTTTAAAAGGTGAGAGCTAGATTAATGAGGATCCTTGGTTAATTCCGTAAGGACCAAATACATACATTTTAGTAAAAGTTTCTTTACACAAAAGATAATATTAATCGCATTTTACCTTGGCAACTGTTCGCAAGCCCTCTTTAACTGATGAATGCGCAAATTCAATGCTCAATGAATCAAGCTAAATCAAGAGTAAATCAGTATAATCCTCTTCATCGAATAATTTGGAGCAAACTGCTTTTTGAAATAGATTTGTGAAACCGAAAATAAAAGTTTTCAATTCTAACTTTCAACCAAATTCTCATTGTGGTGACTTTCTTAAAAAAAAACCCTCAAGTTTTGTTAGAATATAATTCAAACTGATTTCTCTCAAAAAGAACTTAGCGTATTTTGAAGATAATTATGATTTTTAAAATAAGTATAATTTCTTTAGTCCTTGTACTTGGAGCCCATGCCTTAAACTTGAATGTGAAAAAAGCAGATTTCCGAGTTCAAAGTCCAGTTGGTAGTAAGAAGGGAACCAAATGGAATTCGGTGGTGAAAAGTTTTCAGCATTTAGTTGATTCGTTTTTGAGCAAAAATTTAAAGAATCTGTATAAGCTTTCGAAAAGATCAAATGTTTCTTCTCACTGCCAAAGTGCCCTCATAGAAGCTGTTTTCGCTCTAAGAAACTTTGAAGAATGGTCTGTTCGCAGTAAGTACCTCTAAAATAATGTTATTCATATTTTCTTTAATACAAAAGGTAGTGTGTAATAAAGAAAGTTCATTGTTTGCAATCAATAGTATGCTTTGCTTTTTTATAAAAAATTCTTGGATATTTTTCTTTATACAATTCGTTTAAGAGCAAGAAAAAGAAAATTTGCATTGACAAGTGTATTCTTACAAAGATGTTTAGGTAAACAGTAATTAAATGTTCATCAAAAACGGACATGATTTTGTGGATTTATTCCTGTATTAATATATTGAACAGCTTGAATGCTTGAACAGAATTTTTCATAAAATATAATCAAATCATTGTCACTAAACACTTATTTCATTGTGAACATTAAAATGTAAAAGTTATAAAGTATTCGAATCCTCGATTTAAAAAGGGAAAACTGCTCTTTCGTTTTCAAATCTTGATATCACTATAGTTTAATAAAATACAGAATAACAAATACTCTTAAGGCAACCTTAGAAATTTATATACCTTAACAAATCGAATTGCTTGCAATTGAAAAATAAATGTTCAAGATAATTGAACCTATCATTTCAAAGGATAAAACTACCATGAAATAGGGCGTATAACGCGCACTGTAGAGACAAAAAGTAAGATAGAAATTAATGGGTACGCGTTATACTCCGGGTATAAAGTGATAGCTTCAAAAATAAAAATAAAAAAATATTAGACAACTACATAAGTTGAAGTAGTGTTTATTTTAAAGATATGGCATACATAATGAACTAAAAGGGTGGTAATTTTAGAAGTATGCTATATTTTCAAGAGCCTAATACCTCGAATAAAGGATTTCAAAACCTAAGAGCATTGCAAACATACATTTCAGGTTCCTTCGTAAAAAAGAGATGCGCGTTATAAGGCGCATATACCTAAAAATTCAAAATGTAGCTTGAAAACTTTGGTGCGCGTTATATGCTGGATTTTACGGTAGTTTATCCAGCAGAATATCCAAACAGAATATAATTTTTAAATATTTAAACTTTTTTGTAGAAATAAGGTTTGATATATTTGTAAATATTATGAAACTAAACATTGAGGAATTATGAGCACAATCTAGAAATATTGCAACGAAATGATTACTATAGTAATTAGTTGCGTAATGACTAAAGAGAGGGGTTACACTTAAAAAAAAGTTTGTGAAAGCTCCAAGAGGTAATCTTAATGCTAAAAATTAAATATGTCGATCTATGAAAGGGGTTTGAACCCCCAAAACTCCACCCTTGTGAACGCCGATATTAATTTAACGATAAATCTGTACTTTTATTTAGTAGTTTAACCCTTAAAGTCATAACATTTTATAAATTATCAAATATTCAAAATGAGTTTAATTTTTATCTGTAACAGCAGTCTGTTTTTTTTTTCAAAAAAGAAACCCAATCCTCCCTTTAAAATCTACTGAATAGAAGCGGAAATTCTAATTATATTGAATATGTTGTATATTTATTAAACTATTTGAAAATTGTGACTGAAAGAAAATCATTCTGAATGTTCAATAATTCTTTTGTTGCTTAAAAAGAGCTGAAAATGTATTCAATTGAAAGACAAGCTTGTAAAATAAAATAAGTCTAATCTATTCCAGCAATTGGGTCTGAGCTGTGACCTAAGGTCAAGTTGTAATTTAATGGTCGAATTTGACATCTCCTTGATGTAGATTTCTATTGCCTCATTACTGAAAACCAAGACATTTGTTCCATAGCTTTGAAAAATATTGAACAGTTGTAATAAAAAAAATATTTGAAGTACAATTAGCTTTCCAATGCACTAAAGAGTACTCATGCTAGGTAATCGAAATGTTCAATTGAATGTTTTATCTTTTTGCGTGTGTTTGTGTTTTTTTATTCACTTGCTAAAGGTGGTAACTACAGTGGGAAACCCTCCCAAAATTATGAACAAAAAATCACGTAATGGTAAAAAGCCTATCGCCTTATATAAAGTTTGAGCGCAGTCGGATTTTCCATAGAACCAACCAAGGTCATGGCCTACAGGCACAGTTAAGAAATAACCAATTAAATTGTAAAAATTGTAATATTCCAAAGTTTCTCAATTACGTTATTTGGTTTTGTACTGTATTTTGCACAATAAAATGAACAATATTTGAAAGAGAATTACAAATTAAATTCTTTAGTGGGAAAGCTCCAAGTTTCTTTGAAAATGCATTTTTGTAAATTCGGTGTTGATTGAGGGTAGAAGCATGAATTTTTCCCCAAGTCTTTGAGATGCATTTTTCAACTGCAATCATTGCCCAAAACACCAACTTCGCATATACATGAAATTGTGAAATAGCAGCTTAAAAACGTGAAATGCAAAGTTGTATGGATTCATTTTTAAACTAGACAATGTTATTTTGAAACGTTTTCTGATACAAATTGAAAGCAAAATATATGACGGTTTTAAACATATCGGGATGCACATTTGTCTAAGAAAATGAATCAAATTTTACACACTCAAAGGATAATCGCATTACATATAAAAATATCACCAAAACATTATCGGTATCAAATTGTTCTTGTAGCTCTTATTGAATAACTAAAACATAAAATCTTAGGAAACCATTTTTTCCTTTCAGTCAGGGGTTGCTTTTGAGATTTTAAAGTTCTATTTCATGTTTACAATGTAGCTAGTGGCCTTGTGGTCATGATCACGAGTTCGTGTCCAATGTTCTTGAGACGTGGGTTAAAGTCCTTATTGCACAACCCCCCCCCCCTCCGTGTAGAGGGGAGGTTGATTTACGTTAAATCTTTCGTGGCTCCAAGTCCTCACGTTGACGTGGCGAAAAAAATAGGAGGATTGAGTGCGCTGTCTGATGGCATCCTTGTTGCATCACTATGGTTCAAAATTTTGAAGTCCGTCACCAACAGCCCTTGTGTGGCTTTAAGTGGGACTTTAACTGTCCCTCACTCAATCCTGTTTACAATTTCTGCAACAGAGCATCCTAAAAAAATAACATTTCCTAAAGTTATTAATTAAAAATATATCTTGATATTTATTTCAGGAATTCATCTGTTTTAACAATATCGCTATCGGATAATTCTATGACCTATAAAATCCCTTATTGTTTATCAGCTAATACCTCAATTTCTCTGACACTGAACTTAACGTCCTACTCAATTGTGGCTGTAAGGAGTAATTATCAATCAATCAAAATATTATTGTTATTACAAAGAAACTTGAAATCTCTCTTGCCATTCATCGATCAAAATTGTAGGTTAAGAAACTACTAGCTTTGCTTTCTGATATAGAATGTCAGGGTAAAGAGTCATCCTTGGCCGATTTCCTTTTTGATTAAAAATAAAGAATAGTGTAGAATGAACTGGGGACTAAAAATTCCAACAAAATTTTGATACGATAGTGAAATTTAAGTATTGTTCGCGTATCTGAACATCAAGCAAACAACTGAATGCAAAATTCAATTTTATTCATATTTTTACCTACAGGTACTTCGTAAATTATCAAAACATGTTGCTAGCCTATGAACAGAATTAAATTTGTCATACAAACATTATGCATGTTTAAATTTATTATTTTAAAATGTTTTTAAAAAATTAATGCGATTTTTTTGTATCTGAAAATTACAATAAACGTTGCATCGATTGACAAAGGTGCATATTTTTTTTAATTCAATAAATATAAATATGGTTATTCCATTTTGCTTTATAAATCTAAAAATATAATATGAAATATTACCACAGAGCGACATTCAATTACTTTGATGCAATATTTTGAATGTGTGTGTGCAGTTCACTGAAAAGTGTGTTTTAACGGCTGTGACTCTATTTTGTGAATTGGTTCAACTAGTTTTAAAATGTTTTTATTTAGTTAAATAGCTGAAACACAGTCGAAAGCAAAATAGCGTTTTTTTAGAATTATTTTAATCCCTATTCTGAAGATTTTACTCCTTAAATAATTTAAATTACTTCGTATGAAACATAAATTGATTCCTGACGGTGGATAAAAAAGTAAAAGAGAATGATTTTAAAGGATTTAAGAATTATTTAATCTGTGCATTGAAATAATTTGAAATTACTTATTTTGACACATAAAATATATTTTATTGGATATTAATAGTAATCCAAATTAGCTTTAGCAAATTTTACTTTCTCTTGAATATACACTCTCACTTTCATTTTTTTATCTTTAAGGCTATTTTAGCCATATCGACAAGAGCGTGACCTTAGCGCGGAGCACAATTTTAGACAGAAAAAAAGCTTCAATTTTTATAAAAAAAATTGTGACATTGTAACTCGTGTATTTGTTTATAGTATAGCGTTTTTAAAATTTTAGAATATTTCATAAATAATTAGTTTTTCCATTTAATATGTAAAGGGATAGCTCATTTAGCGTTATAGTATAAAAGAAAAAATATGAAACACATTTTATAAAAGAAAAAATATGTCAAATCGTATGAAAATGAGTTGTATAATAAAATAAGTGATTCTCTACAGGATAGTGAAGCCAGAATATAATGTTTGAGTACTTTTATATATGAAAAAAATCATCATTTGAGTCCTATTCTTTAACATTAGCCGAAAACAGCCTTAACCAAAGTACTAAAAGCTGGAATAAACGTAAAGCACATTTTCACACAGAAAAATGTCCAATTTCATGAAAATTTGCTACATTATAATTACTTTATCAACTTATAATATAGGAATTTTAAAACTTCAAAATATCCCATGAATATTTTTTTTCGTTTTAATATATAAATAGATTATTTATCATTACACACACACACGGTATAGGAAATAAAAAGGTAAAACGCATTTTATACCAGAAAAAATGCATCAACTCTGATCAAAATTAAGAGTATGATAAAATGTATTGCTCTCTCTTCTCTACAAAGGTTTCGATTCTATTATGTCTGAAAAAATATTCCAAATTCGTGTCTTATACTTGAAAATTAAGTGAAGACAGCCTTCACTACTCGGACCCTTTTCGTTACTGGCAACACTAAAATAGAATGAGCTCTATTCTTAATTAAACAAAATATTTCTCTCAGAATAATAGATGTAGCATTTATATACAGTGGGTGAGATCGGTTAACAAACATCATCCGTTCCAAGCAGTGGCGCACACAAGGGGAAGGGGTCCGGAACCCCAAAGCCCTTGATTTTTTTTCCGATTGATAATAATTCTAAGTACATAGTACGTAAAATTAAGTATTTGTTATTAATGATTTATTTTATTAATTAATGCTAATTATTTATTCAATAATTAGTTTTTTGCTGTGTTTTGTTCCCGAAAATCGACAATCTAAAGGAGCATGATACAAGAATGGTGAACATTCGACCCCGACCCCCCTGAAAAATTCCTGTGTGCGTTCTGGTTCCAAGACTATGTTCGCCATCCGAATTGTTCGTTAACCGATCATTGATTCACCATAGACTTCTATGTGAAATCGATTAATTCGTTCTGGAGACCCTAAAAATTAAATTTTTAAAAATGTATAATTTCTTAGTAAGTTTTTTAAAAAATAATACATACATATAGTCTTGCATATTAATCAGTCCTTTTCATTTTTTGCTTATGGGGCGTTGAAGAACGTGTCCAATGTCGATTTTCCAGAAGTAATTAATAGCATTGTTGTTGTAAAGATCCCCAACCCTACTGACATCAGCTTGGTTTGGGTGCCATTCTAAGACCATTGTTCTGACATCCGCCCACTTTTTCAAAAGATCTTTAAATGTCGGCATTGGTCCTCTTTCGTCTTTCTCTTGTTCAGAAGGAGACATTTCGCTGTGTTTCTTGGTGTTCTTCATTCAAAATTTCTTGGAGTTCTACTGTCGTCAGTTCATTTTCATGTCCCATTATGAGCTCTTCTATGTGTAATCCTCGTTCATCTCCAATTCCAGATCTCTAACAGTTGTCAAAATTTCATCCATAATTTCAAGAGTGTATCCCTGATCACCTTCAAATATGTGTTCGTTGTCCAAATACAAAAATCCTTCGTGAAAGTGTTCGTTAACCGATCACCCACTGTATTGATTTCCTAATTAATGAATGCTATTTTTGGCATTATTCATTTTATAATGCCAATTCAGTTCTGTAATCATCGCAAAGAGGGATGGAAAAGTCAACCATCTACTCTGTTGATGATAGTATGAATCTACAGAAACGCTAAATCAAACTGTCCAATTGAATATTTATTGTATCTTGTTTTTGCGATGGAAGGATCACATGTTCGGAAAGTTACTCTAAAAATTCTTTAAATTCTATTCCATATTGTTTTCATTCACTGATTGAACAGAGCGAATTTTCATGAACAAGAACATTATTTTTCTTTTTAGATTTCCAAAAAAAGTTCTACTCATTGGATATATAGACATTTCTGCTTAAACTCGGAAGGTGAAATTTCGTACAGAGCCAATTGAAATGGAATACACTTTTAATCGTTTGATTCTTTTTGCTCTTAATGAAAAATGTTTATTGAAATCAAAGAACATGATCAGCCAGTTTGTAAAATCAAAAGATTTTACCGCACACAATATTTAGATGTGTGTGCTGAAAGGAAAAATATTTAAAAAAACAGAAATGTGCTGCTTGGGTTTGATGAACTCATTTGTAATGTTTTTCTATTGCGACCTCTCAAAATATGTAATTATGTCATGACTACATTTTTTTCACTCTTTTTACTATTTTAGAGCATGACAAGGTGAAATCCTTTTCAATCACATTTTCGCTTTCTAAATTATCCATTTTTGGTTGCAAGTGAATTAAGAGTGCTTATTACTTTTTATCGACTCTTAAATTTAATAGATTCAATAAAAATACATAGTTTTTATTCGCGAAATTATTAATTATACTCATAACAATTTTGCTAGAGCTTGAAAGCTAATCAATTTTTAACTTTCATACATCAAATCTAAAATTAACAGTGACTACTTTCTGTAGTAAAGTGTATCTTAATGTCCAAATAAGATGGTTACAGTAAAATGAAGAAAGATACAAACGCTATACTCTTTAAATGAAAATTTTAAACAGAGTAGGTATCCGTAATCAAAAAATTAAGTTGGACTATTACACTTATAATGGAGGATTGATAAGTTTTCAATATTTTAGTGTAGAATTTTCAATGCAATTTTTTTCTACATAATTTTTCTCCTAAAATTTAAAATTTTATTTTTTTCCTTTCCGTTTTAAGGAGCAATTAGTGTACATTTTCCCACGGCGTTTTTTATACCTATAAAATATGTAGTGTGTATTTTTAAATCTCTAAGATATTGAAACTCAAGTCACTCTTTAACATGGCGACTTAGTCTGAAATCGTCCTATATTTAGAATAAAATACAGGACAATTTTGGAGTGAGACTAAATAACTGGATCCATTGCTAAAACGTCAATGTAATTTAATACGATTACTTCAATTCAAAATTTTGGAACAACCTGATTAAAGTTGACTGAATCGCTTTATATAAAACATGCATGTGTATTCAATAAAAATGTTAATAAGAGACATTAACTAAAGTATAGCCTTTCAGCCTCTAATAGCACTGATGAAATTACCCATACAGCGTACCTCTTACAGATAATCACTCTCAGGAAAACTAGATGCTTCTAAAACATTTTAGAAGTACGGTGGATATCTGTAGGAGTTATATTTAGGACATTAAATTGAATAACTAAATCTTATTCTAAATTAAAACTTCCTCGGATCCCGCATAAATCATAAAAATATTAAAGTATGCAAAATAAGTACGTGCACATGGCGATATAAAGTTTTTAAAGTGAACAAATCAAAGCTGTTAATTGTTTATTTTACTACATAAAGAGAATAATTGAAGAACTTGAATATTGATCTTATGCACTTTTACGTTATAAAAAAAACTGCAGCTCTCTGCAAACATCAAAATGACCTTACTTTCTCTGTCAACAGGTCATTGCTTCCTTTTCGAAATTAGGTCATTAAAAAAATGAAGAAAGTTGTTTTTGTCTTGATGGATACTAGAATCTAGATATATATTATAAATGTGAAAGTTTGTGAGGATGTTTGGCCGTCTTTCACGCAAAAACGACTTAATCTATTTTAATAAAATTTTACAGTAATATAGCTTACTAGCTGGTATACCCGTTCTTTGCACGGCTGAACTTAAAAATTAAACAATACAGATGGAAGGATAAATGTTTTTAATGAGCTAATTTTACCTGAATTGCAAATTAAACAAAAAAAGCTTTTTGCATATCCCAGCTGAACAAAAAAGGGAAAAAAATACCTTTGTAAAATTTTAAGTATGTATATCTAATAGCTGATTAAAAGGATTTCTTTTTATTTATAATTCTCCGTAACACTCTTGAGGATCGATTTTTGAAAATACCTCCCTAAGCTGATCTCTGTTCAGCAAAAGTAACACATTGTTAAAAGTTTTGTGCAATGAACGATTGAAATAGTGTAAATTTATATCTGAAAGTATAATACATTAATAATACTTTCTGTTGTATTTATGTTAAAATTGTAATATTCGCAAGCAAAGCCACTTCTTAAATTATAATGGTGATTCAATGAAAAACATAGCGAAATGTTAACGATAGTCAAGTTGGTAAATGCCTAGCTACTTTCATAGCTCGAGCCTTATTAGAGATTTGTAAGACCCGCCGTGTAGGGGCACTATGCACGTTAATACTTTATCCACCGCATTATGATTTACTGCAGTTTTTTTCATACAATATTTTTTTGGATCACTACAATGAAAATTAAGGTATATACATAAACAAAATACTCCACTTTGGGAAATTTAAACCGTTAGAGCTAATTAAAGATATTCCACTGTAAAATTATATACACCGTTCACTTAAAATAAATAGCCAAATCGTTTTCTAGTGTCTTCATTAATATACAAAAAGCATAAGACACTTAAATTTTGACATTAACAATTTTTTCGGGACAAAAATGATAATCTTTGCAATCCGCTGAAAACGCCGTCATCTGAAAACGCAATTTCTGCTACAAAACTATTCGACTTCACCGCTAAAAGGCTCATCATAGAACCCGCGCTGCCATACATCTTGGAAGAGTGGATTTCAAAGAATATTCCTGCTAAGTAATGGTAGAATATTCCTGCTAAGTTGGTGTGGTGTGGTAGTTAGGAGAAGATGATGCCAGCTCAGGTGTCGTCCACGTCACTTGACCATGGTTCAAAGTTACGTGGTCCGTCGCTAAAAGCCCTCGTGTAGCTGAACAGTGCGACGTTAATGTTCATTCACTCCAAAAAATTGAATACCGTAGTTATTATTTTTACACTTAAAAAATGCAATGTCTGCCTATTCAATTAAAATTATAGCATTATAATTAACTACTAACCACAAAGAAATTATACAAATTTGTCCAAATAATGTAGTGTGAAAGACAAATTTATTTACTTAAAATACCATAAGTGATAAAAGTATTTATTTTGATATAAGGATCAATTTCTTATGATTCACTGATGAAAAAAAAATGAATAGTAGCAAATAAAGAGGGATTTAAAACAACCTCTCCCTTCAAAACTTAGTTTTATTCTGAAATAAAAAAAATAGTTTACACTGTGATCACTGGAACAAATTAGAAGCCAGCGCCTTGCGTAGACAAAGTGTTTTTTTCAAATATGCAGTCGCGGGCTTTTTTGCAGCGCACGCCAGAATTGCTTTCAGATGGCAGAATGTTTTCCTATTTACTTGACAAATATCGTTATGTTTTGGACACTTCACACAACATCTTTATAAATTATAGCCTAAACTATAAATTATAGCCTATGTGTTATTCTGGTGAAAAAGCTATATTACTGTTAAGTTTCATTAAAATCCATTCAGTTTTTGCGTGAAAGACGCCCAAACATCCTCACAAACTTTCGCGTTTATAATATATACTAGCTGGTATACCCGTTCTTCGCACGAGTGAATTGAAAAATTAAGTAATACAGTATGAAGGATAAAGAAGTTTTAATGAGTTAATTTTACTCGAAATGTATATTAAGCGAAAAAACACTTGTTTGTTAAATTTTAAGTCTGTAGATCTAATAACTGATAAAAATGATTTTTTTTAATTTATAACGCCCCTTAAGTCTCTTGTGGGTCAATTTTCGAAAACACCTTCCTAAGCTGATCTCTGCCCAGCAAAAGCAAAACATTGTTACAAATTTTGTGTAATGAACGCCTAAAGTAGTGTAAATAATTTATATTTAGATGTGTAATACGTTATTACTTTCTGTTGTATTTACTTTATGTTAAAATTGTAATATTCGCAAGCAACTCCGTTCCTTATATTATAAAGAAGATAGCACAAAACTCTTCTCCATAAAAAAAATACATATACATGCCATTTTTCATAGTGATCGGTTGAACAGTCTTAGAGTGAAGCGATGTCATGCATACATGCAAACATCCATTTTTATTTTTGGATAAACAAATGGCATTAAGGAATCTTAAAGTTCGGATCATTAAAATAGTTTATAGAAAATTTACATGCAGTGAAAATCGTTTAACACAACTGAGAGGGTATCAATTTTTTTTTCGTGCTAAAAGAATTTCATGTTAAAGAATACTAAAAAAACCCATATATTTAACAAAATTAAGTTTATTAGAGTACACACAGTTTATTTACATAGATACGTATATACATTATATAACTGGTGCCCGCGACTTCGTCTGCGCAGGATTAGTCCTTCGAGTAGCTTTTATTTTCTTCTCCAAGGGGGGTTCTCTCTATCTTTATACCAAAATTCATCAAAATTGGTTCTACGGTTTAGTCGTGAAGGCGTAACAGACAAAGTTACTTTGAGAGACCCTTGTTCCATGTTGTGTAATGTATGTAAACTGAAACTAAGTATTTTTGATGATCTCACTGATAGGTATTATAAATCCTATAATTTCTGTTGATAGATGAACGGCTGTATATGATGATTGATAGTAATGCAAAAGTTATAGGTAGCTATTGCAATATACTCCTATAAACTATGTTAAACGATTTTTTTCGTTCAGCATAAACATGCAGATTTTGCGATTCAGAAACCCTTGAGCTAGCCACGTAGAGCTGTCCGTGGGAAAAACACGGCGAGCCCAAATGTATGCCTGCTACCTTTAAGGTGGCCGCGGAAGCCGAGTGGTATAGGTATCGGACCGTGGCTTGCTTTGTCACGAGTTCGAGCCCAGTACCACTAAAGACCCGCCGTGTAGGGCAGCTATGCACGTTAAATCTCTCGAGAGCTGAAACGTCCTCCCGTTGGTGTGGTGTGGTAGTTAGGAGAGGGGGGTGCCAGCTCAGGTGTCGTCCACGTCACTTGACCATGGTTCAAAATTACGTGGTCCGTCGCCAAAAGCCCTCGTGTAGCTGAACAGTGCGACGTTAATATCAATCAATCAATCAAAGCTACCTTTAAGGTTTGGCCTTGCGATTTGTTGATAGTCATTGAAAATGCAACTTTTAATGGGAACTGCAGGCGTTTAAAATTAAATGGTAAGTTATTGGGTATGATTGGGATGCGTGGTATAAGAACATTGTCTCCCTTGGCCTTTCCAGTTAAGATTGTGGCTACTCCCCCAAACAACACATGCCTGAAGATTCCTCTTTCCATTTAAGAACACCGCAAAATCTGCATTCTTTATTCATCGCTTCTATTTTTATAAGCTTGTGGCTTTCGTAATCAAGAGGTTCGTCATACTCGAATGCAGCTTTATCGAATACCCCCCACATGTTTTTTGTAAATATTAGACGTCGCTGTTGTGCCCTTTCAGCAACAGCACGTTTGCGAGATTCAGCTGCTTCAATGGTTTCTGTATCTCTCTGAGACGAGACGCCGCCGAGCTTGGGACTGTTCGGGTGTCTCAAGCCCGTTTGCATTCTGCCTGAAGACGCCGAGCTTGGGACTGTTCTGGTGTCTCAGCAGCTCTGTGAGCTGCATCACGCTCCGCCTGTTCAAGCCTTCGCAGTTCGGCTTGCGGAAACGTTTCGTTAAATCTAGCTACTTTCATAGCTCGAGCTGAATTAGAGCGTTGGGAAAAATTAGACTGACGCTTTCCCGGCATAATTCTTAGTAGGTGCTTTTTTTACTCTTCCAAAAAATACAGTACGGCAGTTATTACTTAAAAAATGCAATGCCTGCATATTCAGTTAAAACTATAGCGTTATAATTAACTACAAACCACAAACAAATTTGCAAATTTTTCCAAATAATGTAGTGTAGTGTGATAGACTTAACTTATCTAATTTAAATACCAGAAGCGATAAAAGTAAGTTCTATTCTGAAATAAAAAAAATAGTGATTACAAAGCAAAAAATTAGAATCGAGCACGCAGTGGTGCCTGGCGTAGACAAAACAGAGGGGAACGTTTTACTTCATACATGAAAGATAGAAATATGTTGACGTGGCACTCTAGAAAAGCTTGCAAATGGCAGAATTTTTTCCTACTAACAACCTCTCCCTTCAAAACTTAGTTTTATTCTGAAATAAAAAATAGGCATTATTCTGATCACAGGAATTAATTAGAAGCGAGCCCCTTGCGTAGCCAAAACAAAAAGAGTTTTTCACAAACAAAAGATAGATATATGCTGACGCGTGGGCTTTTTTGCAGCGCACGCTAGAATTGCTAGCAGATGGCAGAATTTTTTCCTACTTACTTGACAAATATCGTTATATTTTGGACACTTTTCACAAATCTTTATAAATTCTAGTCTGTGCTACAAATTACAGTCTATGTGCTATTCTGATGTATAAGCTATATTACTGTAAAGTTTAATTAAAATCCATTCAGTTGTTTTTGCGTGAAAGACCCACAAAGATATTCACAAACTTTCGCATTTATAATATATATTAGATTAGGATACATCAGAATAACATAGGCTATAATTTATAAAAATATTGTGTGAAGTGTCCAAAATATAACGGTATTTGTCCAGTAAGTAGGAAAAAATTCTGCCATATGCAAGCAGTTCTGGCCTGAGCTGCAAAAAACCCCACCACAGCATATATCTATCGTTTGTTTGTGCAGAAACTCATTTTTTTTGGCTACGAAAGGCACACGGTTCTAATTTTTGTGATCAGCATAATCCCTAATTCTTTTTTATTTCAGAATAAAACTAAATTTTGAAGGGAGAGGTTGTTATAGGTCTATCTTTATTTGAATGTTTTTATGATTTTATTATGCACATTTGGGGTAGCAAGAAATTGATCTTTTTCAAAGTAAATGCTTTTATCGGTTCTGGTACTTAAAGTAAGAAAACTTTCTCTTTCACACTACATCATTTGGACAAAATTTCAAAATTTGTTTGTGGTTAGTAGTTAATTATAACGCTATAATTTTAATTGAATAGGCAGATATTGCATTTTTAAGTATAAAAATAATTATAACTCTATACTGTATTTTTTGGAGTAAGTGAATATTAACATCGCACTGTTCAGCTACACGAGAGCTTTTGGCAACGGACCACGTAATTTTGAACCATGGTCAAGTGACGTGAACGACACCTGAGTTGGCACCCCCTTCTCCTAACTACCATGCCACACCATTTAGCAGGAATATTCTACCAATATTTAGCAGAAATATTCTTTGAAATCCACTCTTCGAAGATATATGGCAGCACGAGTTCTATGATGAGTATTTTAGTGGGGAAGGCGTATAGTTTTGTAGCAGATATTGCGTTTTCAGCGGATTGCACAATTGTTTTTGTCCAGAAAAAATAGCTTATGTCAAAATTTAAGTGTCTTATGTTTTTGTATGTTGATGAAGACCTTAGAAAACGATTTGACTATTTTAAGTGAACGGTTGTATACAATTAATTTTACAGTGGAATATATTTAATTTATTAGCTGTAACAGATTAAATTTTCTGAAGTGGAGTATTTTGTTTATGTATATCCCTTAACTTTCAATGTAGTAATACAAAAAAAATATATTATATGTAAGAAATTGCAGTAAATCATAATGCGGTGGATAAAGTATTAACGCGCATCGCACCCCTACACGACGGGTCTTACAAAGCTCTAATAAAGCTCGAGCTATGAAAGTAGCTAGACATTTGTACCAACTTGACTCTATCGTTAACATTTCGCTATGATTTTCATTGAATCGCCATAATAATTTAAGAAACGGCGTTTCTTGCGAATATTACAATTTTAACATAAAACAAATACAACAGAAAGTAATATTAATGTATTACACTTTCAGATATAAATTATTTACACTATTTTAAGCGTTCATTACACAACTTTTAACAATGTGTTACTTTTGCTGTGCAGAGATCAACTTAGGGAGGTATTTTCAAAAATCGACCTTCAAGAGTGTTACGGGGAGTTATAAATAAAAAAAAAATCCTTTTATCAGCTATTAGATCTACATACTTAAAATTTAACAAAGGTGTTTTCTTTTCTTTTCTTTTTTTTGTTTAGCTGAGATATGCAAAAGGCTTTTTTTTTTAATTTGCAATTCACGTAAAATCAACTCATTAAAAACTTTATCCTTCAATCTGTGTTTAGTTTTTCAGTTCACCCGTGCGAAGAACGGGTATACCAGCTAGTCATCTATAATTTGAACCATCAAACTGTTGATTACAAAATCAACTATTGTATCTTTAAGGATCTTTATATGTCATCTTTAGAGAAAATGGTTTTTGCATTCTGAATGTGATTCCATCCTCTGTAGAGGAGATTTTGCAACGTTAAACGTTTGTCAGAAAAGTCTTCTATTTTGATGCATTACTTAATGAATTAAAAAGTTAAATTAATTTTATGTAAAATATAACTGTTAAAAATTTATGCTGAAAAGTAAACACTATTTAACTAATTTGATATAGGAGTGCTACGCGCCAAGCAGCGCTTACTGCCAGGTGATATGGAATATGTAATAATTGTATTTTTATGCATAAAATAATTACATAATTTATATTAAAATTAATTATTGAATATCAATTAATAATTGCTGATAACTTCCAATATTCCAAAAACTAGAGTTCCCCTTCAATGAATTTCATCGAACAAGGAACGTATAAAATGAATTATTTAAAAGCGGAAATGCGCAACTTGCAGCAATAATTAAAAGCACAGCCCTTGTATTTTTCTTAAAAAAATATACTGGTATTCACCAATAGTATTATAAATATCTATATTTAAAAACAGTACAAAATACAACAGAAGACTGAAATAGTAGCTTGAAAAATAATTGCAACGAAAATAGTTAAATTTTTGAGAAACTCTAATTATAAAATTGTCTAAAAGTTATAGGGTTACCGCGGGGAAAAGAACAATTAAAATTAACTATAATATACATCCCCAAAAGCAACAATATTAACATACGATAAAAGTATCGAGGTAACCATGTATTAACATTATCGCCCATTTTGGTGAACATAAATAACTTGGCACGTAGCATTTTGAAATCAAATTAGCCCCCATGAATGTTTCAATCAAAACCGGTAGCATATTAGAATGGCTTTGACCAAAAATTTGATACTTTAATTGTTCATACATGTACATTTTCTCAGCTCCCGAATAATTGTTAAATATCAATCTTCCTGTGAAGGTTGAACGCTTACTTCACCTTTGTATTCTACAAATAAAATAGCAACATTCTAATTATACCGATAAAAAGATTGGATCATCGCGATTCTTTCGAGTGTTTTGTTAACTAACATCAATTTCCTTCTAATATTCCATTAATAATGTTTCGAAAGATAATTTAAACAAGGCTTTAAGCACATCTATTTAAAAATTTCTACAAGTTTGTACTAAGAATGATACAAATACATAGATTGTAAAAATTCATTAAAATATTCTAAAATCTTATTTCATTATTATTAAAACACGTTTGTACAAAAATAAAAAAATATTACTCTGTGTATTTTTATTCCTTGTAGCATCGCGAGTAGATGTTTCTTTTACGTTGACTTGAAGGTCATTTAATGTTTCAAAATAGAATAATACAATGAGCTTTAAGCATATGTTTTGGTTTTTAAAATTTGAAGTCTGTATTCGATATATTACTAATTACTATCTCAGAGGGGTGCATATGTGAGAAAACAGATCTTGGCATTTCTCATTCAGCTTTTGTACTTCAATCAAAAGTTTTTGATTTCTTTTTTAAATGTTGAATAGAAAGTAACGTATTACTTAATTATAATGTAATGTATTTTTATTGCTACATTATTGCATCACACGAATTTGTTTCGATTTTGTATTAAATGAATCTTAAAAGCAGCAAATTAACCTCTGGATTTTTTAAGAACAGGAAGTTTTCGTAGAAAATATTGAAAAAAAAATATAAAAAAATTAAGTTAGTAAGACGTACGCTTTTTTATCATTACAAGATAAAGGGGTAAGGTAATATACCAAGTATTATGAAAAAAGCTTGAAATATTTATGGGTGCTGATTCTTGAGACATTCGAAAGTTCTAAGAATGCTGCGATTCATTCTACAAAAGCTAATTAGTCTCTTTTTATTTGGATTTAATTGAAATTTTTTCTATCACTCAAGTAATGCACGTGTCAACCAATTCAAGGCCAAGTTTAATATTGGAATTAATCTCCTGCAAATATTTAAAAATTCCGATTATATGATATAGTATGTATATATCGAGAGATATGTAAACTTATACAATCAAAAAAATTTTTAATACTTTTTGTGCTATTTCAAGAATGAAAATCCAATAACTATAAAAGTTAGCTGAGGAATAAAAATTGAGATAAAAGTTTTAGAATCATAGAATTTAAAGAAAACGCAAGCAATTGTTATGAAAGAACCAATTATCCTATTTCATTTAGCTATTATTTTTTTTATTCTAGTTTGTATCAATATTGCAGTTACCTTTTAAGAAAATATTTTTTTATTGAATCATGTACAGGAGACGAATGACTTTTCATATAAGTCGGATAACATTAAAAAAAAACATCAGTGTTTTTTTAATGCTTATATTTAATTGCAGCCTCGCAAGACTATATTGATTGTCCTGACTTAACAAACCCTGACATAGTTTTTCCTCGCTAGATCACAATATTGCGAATACAATGTTTTTTATTTAAAAATAACTTAAATTGATTCCAAATTTAATTTTAAAATTGTATTAAATGAGCAAATTATCCCTACACCTGTTGAAAGATCTTTCACAAGATTGAAGAGAATGACTCGAGATCTAACATTATTTATAAATAATTCATTTTTTTACCCATTTTATCCCTCAATCCTAGTTAGAAGAAAAACTACTATCAATTCACTTGTTATAAAATCACCCATGAAAATGAAACAAAAATTCCATGTTGTAGCCTTATTCTATAAAATCAAATTATTTTAGTATTTGGTCAGTGCTGCTCAAAACTTTCAATATTTGCGACCCAATTTCAGTCATAATTTTCATCGCGGCCCCCCATAAAACAACTATGTATTGAACGCAATAATGTACTTTGACGCTAAAGCTACATTGAGACTTTAATTATAAACTGCATAACTTGTGAAGATAAGCATTACATTTTTTATATAATTCTGTATATAAGCCCATGGAAATCACTAGTAATTAAGGAGAATTTGTTTTTAATTTTGTATCGATAAATTATCAAATGCTTCTGCCATTTCATACAGTTCAACACATTTTTAAGTATCTTATATCAGTGTGAATACGTATTTTATTTTTTATTATATCAGAATATATTTTGTTTTGCTTCCTTTTAGTAAATTTAACTATTTTAAATCCTTTATTTTCGAATATTTGATATGCTCGTGCCCCCACATTGGGTTATTACGCCCCTGGGGAGAAAGCGCCCCACAGTTTGAGAAAAGCTGTATTTGGCCTACTAATTTTAAGCATGTGAAGCAATTTTTATTCAATTCATTGCACTTTTTACGTGATTGAATTGATAATTTTGTAAAGGGTGATAATTATCTCTCTCTCATTATACTGTAACGATTTTTTAAATTTAATAATCTATTGCATTTTGAACCTTGAAACAAATTTCAAGGTTAGCTTTAAACTACGCCCCACTTGGATTCAGGCCATTTTAGTCCAATTAATATAAATGGATTCGATCTATTTAAATTACAAATTTAAAATATCGAGTTTCCAAGCTTAACGCTCGAACGATTTGCTTTCTTCAAAAAGAAAAAAATGTGAGGAAAAAACCTTTTAAAGTTTTGACAAGACGCCAAAATGGTCGTTAAGTCACCAAAAATGATGCCAACGTGGATGCATTTGTAATTCTTTGAGTAATTATTTTTAATCAATTAATTTTTATTAATTATAATTAAATTACCATATTGTCATCCAAAATAATCGTGTATATAAATTTCAGCTCAATTGAGCGCTTTAAAATGTATTTTATTTACGATTGAAAATTTGAACAAGATATATATAAGGAGATTGCAAACTAATAGTGGGAATTGAGAAAAAACCACAAACTCACATTGCCATATAAAATTTTCAAAACTACTATAGTTCTTCTTCTGGCCATTTTGCCTATTGGAATTTTATATTTCTATACCCTGATAACTATTCATTTAGAAGTTTGCTTTCAAATAACTTAAAATACGAAAAATGGCTGGGATATTTTTTCAAAAAATTTCTTTAAAGTGAATAGATTTTTTCCACAGATGTCTTGATAATATAAATTAATAATGCATGTGCCATAAATGTTCGTGTGCTTTGTTGAAGTAGAATCTGCGTATATACTGTACGAGCAGTCAACTTCTGAAATCAGTAGCCTGGGAGCTATATACATGTTCATGAGCAGAAAATGGGATATTAGACAGTTTATATTCAATAAGTATCCCAATACCTGTTGAATATTTATAACCCAATTCACATGTTGCATGGAATTGCTCAGAACATTTGATCTGGTATCGGAAGGACAGGAGACCATTCTTGCAGCGCATTATAGCTATGTGAGACATAGTGCCAGCATTTCCAACCGGCAACACAAAGGATGAGTCAGGAATGGGAACAATATATTCACACCTAGGGAAAAGCAGTGGTCCACATTTTTATATCAAAGTATTGTTATCTAAGTGGATACTCTTCTGGATCACAGTCTATCACAATGCTATTGAGATACTTTGCAGAACCTTCGAAAAGCCCTTAAAGGCAAGGGGTCAGGCAAACTGTCACAAGATATAATTTTGCTTCAAGACTATACGCCAATCCAACACGGGGAATTGCATTTTCCCCCCAGGAAGGTACCTTGGGTTCTGTATGCCTTACGATTACCACATACTTGGTCCCTCAACCCTTTACCTGTGACGCTCGAAAACAATTTGGATAACGCAAATGAGCTAATTTTGGAATGCCCAACCTGAGTTCAGGCATGACAAAAATCGATGTTTCAATTCCAGTTCATTCAATGCACATGTAATTTAACACTTTCTCAACAAATGTCAATACTTTCCCGTTAAACGTTTGGCAGTTTAGCGCCATTTGTCAGACTTCTGTAATTTTACAGTTCTATACACCATACTGGGAAGGATTTGTGAAATTCAAAGGAATCTGAGGATCAAGGAATTCATAACAGACGATATAAACAATACTGTCGTATTGCCGATTGGATGGCGTGGTTGGTTTGTCGCTGGGCTTCTGCACCTAAGGTTGCGGGTTCCACCCCGGCCCAGGGCTGCGGTAGCCCAGTGGTCAAGGTGTCGGATCATGGCAAAAATGTCATGAGTTTGAGCCCAGTACCACTAAGGACCCGCCGCATATAGGGCAGCGATGCACGTTAAATCTGTCGCGAACTGAAACGTCCTCCTATTGGTGTGGTAGTTAGGAGTACGGGGGGTGCTAGCTCAGGTGTCGTCCACATCACTTGACCATGGTTCAAAATTACGGGGTCCGTTGCCAAAAGCCCTCGTGTAGCTGAACAGTGCGACGTAAATATTCACTCACTCCACCCCGGCCCAAGTTGGTGGAGTTTCATGATGCAGAAAATCGGCAGCGTCCATGTAGTATGATTATGCGGCATGTAAAAAGTCCCTCACCTGTTTGGGTGCTCTCCGCAAAATTAAATTCCTAGAACAAAGTTCGTATCGTCAGAACTCGGGTGTCTTCCTCTCAGAAGGAAACTGCGGCCTTGGTAGCCGACCTGGTATAGGTATCGGATCGTGGCTTGCCTGGTCACGAGTTCGAGCCCAGTACCACTAAAGACCCTCCATGTAGGGCAGCGATGCACTTTAAATCTGTCGAGAGCTGAAACGTCCTCCCGTTGGTGTGGTAGTTAGGAGAGGGGGTGCCAGCTCAGGTGTCGTACACGTCACTTGACCATAGTTCAAAATTACGTGGTCCGTCACCCGACGTTAATATTCAATAAATCTGAGAAGGAAACTGGGGTGTCAAAATTAAATGCGAAAATTAGTATCACCTACATGGGTGCCACACTAAAAAGTGATACCCTGGAGAATGTACTAAGTCTGCAAATGCTAAAAATTCCAATGCGCAGTCCCATTAGAAAAAAAAATTGCTGTATTAGTTTATCATACTTATCTTGAAAATGGCGCCATTTGATTTATTTTGCTATAATTTGAGCAAAACTTACTATAATCTACCTTTTTTCGTATATGGGAAAATCCTTACTAATATTATAAACGCGAAAGTTTGTATGTATGGATGTTTGTTATTCTTTCACGCAAAAGCAACTGAATGGATTTTAATGAAACTTTGCAATAATTAGCTTATATCAGAATAACACATAGGCTATAATTTATAAAGATATTATTTGAAGTGTCTAAAATATAACGATAATTGTCAAGTAATTTGGAAAAAATTCTGCCATCTACAAAAAAGCTCGCGATAGCATATATCTTTATGTGTAAAGCAAAACTCTTTCCCTTTTTCTTTTGTCTACGCCATGCGTCAAGTACGCACTCGCTTTTAATTTATTCCTTTGATCAGTGTAATCGCTATTTTTTTTTTGTTTTAGAATAAAACTAGATTTCGAAGGGAGGGGTGGTGGCAAGATTTTGACATAATATAAATGCAACAGAGAAATTAATATTAACTTATTACACTTCCAGCTAAAAATTATTTACACTACTTTAAGCGTTCATTACACTAAATGTGTAACAATGTTACTTTTGCTGAACAGAGATCAGCTTAGGATGGTGTTTCCAAAAATCGACTGACAAGAGAGTTATAAATAAAAATCCCCTTTATCAGCTATTAGATCTACAGACTTAAAATTTAACAAACATTTTTTGTGTGTGTGTGTGTATGCAGCTGAGATATGCAAAAAGCTTTTTTTTTGTTTAATTTGCAATGCACGTAAAATTAACTAATTAAAATCTTTATCTTTCAATCTGTATTGTTTAATTTTTCAATTAACCCGTGCCAAGAACGGGTAGTATTGAATATAGTAATTTTTTTCAAAAAAAATTTTTAAAGAAATTTTTTTAACATTTTGTTGATAACGAACAAAATGTCTTAATTTTTTTTTTTTATATTTTTGGAATGTTTTTCTCAAACCCTTTCCACAAGCAAGGGATTAATGCCCTAAAATGTCAATGGAACACGATGCTATAAAATAGTAGTGACACTATCGTTATTCGTAAAAAGGGGTAGAACAGCTTGTATCACATTGGTATAGAAGCCTGAACAATAGGCGATTTTCTGAAGACTCTCCCAAAGCCTTTTTACGGTGTTTCTCGATTGCTGTAGTGTCAATTTCCTTATAAGTATCTGTAATTTTTCAGAAACGAAGCCTGTATTTCACATAAATCATTATATTTCTTCCAAACATGTTTGAAAATCTCAATTAGAAGAATAAAGGAAGAAACTATCGAAAAATATTAAACTGAAAAGGAATTGGATGAAAGTTGCAATTACTACTAAATATGGCTGCTTTATGAAAGGAAATGGAAAAAACTATTCCATAAAATTTAGTCCTTTACTCTTCTATTGCTCTATATACTTAGAAATAATCGGGAGCTATCTGGATGTAGTAGGATAAATCGAATGGAATAAACTTGTACACATAATGGCAATAAAACAAATTTCTCATATAGAATTAAGTCTTTGTCTCCTACCGTCAAAAGTCTTAAGAGAAGTATTTCATACTAGCTGGTATACCCGTTTTTCGCACGGATGAACTGAAAAATTAAACAACACAGATTGAAGGATAAAGAAGTTTTTAATCAGTTAATTTTACGTGAATTGCAAATTAAACAAAAAAGCATTTTGCATATCTCGCCTAAAAAAACAAGAAAAGAAAAGAAAAACACCTTTGTTAAATTTTAAGTATGTAGATGTAATAGCTGATGAAAAGGATTTTTTTTATTTATATTCCTCCGTGACACTCTTGAGGATCGATTTTTGAAAATACCTCCCTAAGCTGATCTCTGTCCAGCAAAAGTAACACATCGTTAAAAGTTTTGTGCAATGAACGCTTAAAATAGAGTAAATAATTTATATCTGACAGTGTAATACATTAATATTACTTTCTGTTGTATTTATTTTATGTTAAAATTGTAATATTCGCAAGCAACGTCGTTTCTTAAATTATAATGGCTATAATGGAGATTCAATGAAAAACACAGAAATGATAACGATAGTCAAATTGGCAAATGTCTAGCTACTTTCATAGCTCAAGCTTTATTAGAGCTTTGTAAGACCCGCCGTGTAGGGGATTGATGCGCGTTAAAACTTTAACTTCCGCATTATGATTTACTGCAGTTTTTTTCATGCAATATTTTTTTGGATCACTACATTGAAAATTAAGGGATATACATAAACAAATTACTCCACTTTGGGAAATTTAATCCGTTAGAGATAATAAATTAAAGATATTCCACTGTGTGTGTGTGTAAAATTAATTAAATACACCGTTCACTTAAAATAAATATTCAAATCGTTTTCTAAAGTCTTCATTAACATACAAAAACATAAGACACTTAAATTTTGACAAACTATTTTTTCGGGAGAAAAATAATCTTTGCAATCCGCTGAAAACTCATATCTGCTGCAAAACTGTTCGCCTTCCCCACTAAAATACTCATCATAAGACCCGTGCTGCCATATATCTTGGAAGAGTGGATTTCAAACAATATTCCTGCTAAGTATTGGTAGAATATTCCTTCTAAGTTGGCGTGGTGTGGTAGTTAGGAGAAAGGGGTGCCTGCTCAGGTGTCATCCACGTCACTTAACCATGGTTCAA
The DNA here is from genome assembly GCA_019973935.1 of Trichonephila clavipes. NCBI lineage: Eukaryota > Metazoa > Arthropoda > Arachnida > Araneae > Nephilidae > Trichonephila > Trichonephila clavipes. Next base: position 2,102,486 of record BMAU01021435.1, read on the forward strand.
AATTACGTGGTCCGTTGCCAAAAGCCCTCGTGTAGCTGAACAGTGCGACGTTAATATTCACTTACTCCAAAAAATACAGTACAGTAGTTAGAATTATTTTTATACTTAAAAATGCAATATCCGCCAATTCAATTAAAATTATAGCGTTATAATTAACTACTAACCACAAACAAACTATGCAAATATGTCCAAATGATGTAGTGTGGAAGACAAAGTTTATTTACTGTAAGTACCAGAAGCAATAAAAGTATTTATTTTGAAAAAAGATCAATTTCTTACTACCAAATGTGCATAATAAAATCATTAAAAAACATTCAAGTGAAGAGATTTATAACAATCGCTCCCTTCAAAACTTAGTTTTATTCTGAAATAAAATAAATTAGGGATTATGCTGTTTACAGGAATTAATTAGAAGTGAGAGCCTTGCGTAGCCAAAATAAAAAGGGCTCTTGCACAAACAAAAGGTAGATATATGCTGACGTGGGCTTTTTTGCAGTGCAAGCCAGAATTACTCGCAGATGGCAGAATTTTTTCCTACTTGACAAATATTATATTTTGGACACTTTTCACAAATCTTTATAAAGTATAGCCTAGGTTTTATTCTGATGTATAAGCTATGCTACTGTAAAGTTTCATTAAAATCCATTTAGTTGTTTTTGCGTGAAAGACTCCCAAACATCCTCACAAACTTTCGCATTTATAATATATATCTAGATGTAAAAGTGGTAATAAAAAGAAAATTGATAAAATGCCAAGCTGTTTTCAGATTTCTCGCCTAGAATGTATATTAAAAATGAATATTTTTAATTGCCTTTCAATCATTTTTAAATGTTTAAAAAAATGTCGTCTGACCTTGCAACATGTCTGCTTAATAATCATTCGGGAAAATACAGCCCCTTTATACAATGCTGTCAAATAAAGATTAAACTTTTTTTAATAGATCCGCATGAAAATAAAGTGTTCGCACATAGCCAGATACAATAAAAAAAAATAACGTTCCTCTGGCATTGAATATCCTTTGTATTGCTTCGAAAAACGATATTAACAATCAATCCTCTTGTATTGAATGCCTGTTGACATGTTTTCGACAGATTCATGAATTTAAACTATTAAAAATATTTTAAATAAGCAGCATTGTTTGTTTACATGTTTAAAACGAAATACTTTTTATTCTTTAAATGAAAAGAACATTTCTATTCCAGTACATAACAAAGGAATTCATAACAATAATGCATAAATTTCGGAAATCGAAAAGCAATCATTCGTTAGTTTACTATAATTTATCTTTCAAACTACTTTTAAATGAAAAAAATCCTAAGGGAACATGTTAAAATTTAATAACTATCGCTCAATTTGACTACAAAAGATTTATTTTGAGTGTAAGCGTGCAGAAAAGTAAGCATACAAACTTTTTCAAGTGGAAAATATTTCAATGTAACATCACATTTTGTTATAGAATAAAAGTATTTTGAATCAAAGATGAATATCTTTGTTTTTTAGTTTCTTTCCCTAAAAAGTTGATATTTTATCCATCAACATTTATCTAATTTGTGGTACATCAGCGGTTTTTAAATATTTGACCGCCGTGGCACTCCTTTATATACTTGCCCCGAAAGTTTGTGTACAGGCAATCATCTTACGTGTTTATGTTACAATTACTATTACAATTTCTCGCATTAGAAAATCAAAATACTTGTCAGCAATTTTTCAAAATTTCCTTATTCAAACATAAACAAAACTCACTTTCACGAGAAAAAACAAGAATGATCATCAAATAATCACCAACCATCTGTGCTGAAAGTTTGCGTACAAAACAGAGCTAAATCGTGCTAATATAATTGCACTAAATCGTGTTTTTAAGTAATTATGCGCTTCTTTTACGATTTATTTAGGGTTTGAGATTTGAAAGCGTTTGTGGTTCCATGACAGGCAACAGAATAGAGATCGATATATTATTGGAAGAAAAATCATCATAGATCATAAAAAAAGGGGGTAAAACAATTGATGAAACTGTTAATAGGCGAAAATCATTGATAAAGTGTTCATAAAACTACAAATCAACTAAAATTTTAACGTCCAAAAGTCAAGATCCGGCCACCCGTCTGCAGTGTCACCTTGATAATCTTGCTTTGTAAAACGCTCTATAAAAATAAATCAGATACTGTAAGCTTCACAAATAGCCAAAAGTGTTGCTGAGATATTGCAAAAAAGTCTGACTTTAATTACAATTCGAAGAAAACTGAAAAAAAGATGACTATCATGTGTGCCCGAGTTGCACTCAAGAAGCCATTCATCTTTCGAATGAACACAGCTAAGAGAATGACCTTTGACCAAAAAACACCTAAATGGACACATTTTTTTTGAAAAATGTGTTATATTTAATTGAAAGTAGTTTTTGTAATTTAGCATCAAAAAGCACAAAAATATGCCTGCAAAAATTCCTGGACGGATCTTAAAAAAGAGAATCCTTTTTCGACTATCAAACATGGAGGAGGAGGCATAATGTTTAGGGGTGCATTGAAAGCCTTTTGGCTGGTAATCTGGAATCGAATCAACAATGTACAAAATTGGTTACTTGAACTTATTGAAGCAAAATATCAGGGCATGTACCAAGAAATTTGCGCTGAAGAATGATTTTTACTTTCAGCGACACAAAGTTACCAAGCAAATGGCTCACATTGTGAAGCCATGTCTGTTCTGACATGTCTCAAACCAATTCCAAAAGTCAACCTCGTCCCCAGATCTAAGCACAATACAGCCTTTTGGGGATTTACTCGAGTGAATAATAAAGGAGAACGTAATAACATCCAAGGAAATGCTCAAATCTGTCAGAGTAAAAGAAAGAAACAAAATATCCACAGGTGAAACAACTAAGCAAGTAAAATATTTGCCAAATAAATTGAGTTATAAAAAAAAACCAAATTGCTTAAAAAGAATTAACTTTTAGTTACAATCCATTATTGTAAAGTTTTTTCTCTGTACGCAGACTTTTGGAGCACACGATTTGTGTCATTCTCAAGTTATAAATATTTGTATTTTATGTAATATTCAGATGATTGTTGCTTATTCTATTTGAATTTAAGATGTTAGAGGAATCAATAAAATATAGTATTGATTCAGAAAGACTTCATTTAATTGGCGATCTTTACATGAATATGAAAGATGATCGCCTGTACGCAGACTTTCAGAGGCAAGTGTATTTTAGCCTTACATCATGAACCTTCAAGATTTTGAACACCCCTCTCCGGCTTCCAACTTATGGGTGAGTTATTTAAATATTCCTCAATAATTCAGAGACTATGTATTCAGTCCTTAATCTCTGCACATGTGTTTCTACTATATTTTTGAATATATTACGTTGTGTTTGTGCAAATAATAAGAGTTGAAATAATATTCTTGATCGAAATGAATGTACCATTTTCGTTGTGGCAGTTTAGGGATTATTCTAGGGAAGCACATCTTTTAATTTATCCACGGGGCCTTTTTGTGTCTGTAAAAGAAAAAAGGAAATCTTAACATTAATTGGGAGACCTTCGCCTACCCCGGAGATCCGCGAACCACAGTTTAAGAACCGCTTGGTAAATCATTGGATTTTTCAAAAACGGCTCTTGCTTCAATATAATTAAAAATACCAGGCATATTAATTTGTTTCCTTGTATATATTTTATTTGCTACTTAACAATTAAAGCTACATCTTAGATTCGATTATCAAGAAGTTATTTTGTTTAAAACTACTGCAGAAAAAAAAATTCAAAGTATTTAATCCTCTGCAAAACTTCTAGATGAAAATTGTTCTTTTGACACAAGCGATTTTCTCAAATTATGAGCAATTTTATGATTTAACTTGAAAAGCCTTTCCTCCCCTTCCCTTCGACATATGAATTTGATCGCATGAGCAGTTCTAAAAACATTCTAGATGGTCTTTCTTCAAGGTTTATTTATGCATCTTAAATGTTTTTTATTTTATATTTGAGTGATTCAATGCATTAAAGTAACGTTCGTCCTTGAAACACAGGACAGCCTGTTGTGAATAATTAACTGTTCACCAGATTCTGGACAATTTTGTAAAAGGGGGATCCATTAGAGTTGTTTACTCTCGTTTTTAATGGTTATGTCATTTTGCATATTTTGAATGAAGGCGAGAGATCAAGGTTATATAAATTTTAAACTATTTTGTGTATGTGTGGAATAATGACCACAGAAATTTAAAACTGGAAATTCCAAATTGTGTAGTCTTGGAATGTATTCTTATAAAATCACCGAAACGATGTAATATTTTAATCTGAAGAGAACATTTCCATTTCTCAATAGTTTCTTGATACGCACCATGTGAGAATTGAGAAATTCTTTTCATTACTTTAGTCTGAAAATTGTATTTCATTTTAAATAATGAATAGAAAAAATTTCTAAATTTACCTTTGTGATAAGTTGATAAAATACTAATATGCGAAAAGTTAATGTCATCAACACTACACTAAAACAAATAATATTCGCTATGAATAATACGCCACAATTTTCTTGTAATGTCCAATGTGAAAATTGTACACATACATTTTATTAGTATGAAAAAAGTTCAGTTCAAAATTAAACTAATTTTAAAAGATGGGAGGGGATGTTGCTATCAAATATTGATTTATAATAAGTTATATATTTCCAATATATACTTATAATTGAGCTAGAGAATTTTATTGAAGGGAAATAAAATTACCCGCCATTAAAGGATTTGTATTAAAATGCTTAATTTATGCTGGGAAAACAATATAGACAAGAGAATTACTGAAATTAGTTCCGAAAAATTCATGATGCATGCAACTAAATTCCTTGTCACTTCAAGCTGTTATTACACGAATCCCTTTTCCCCACTTCAAAAGTAAAAGTATTTTCTCAATTTCAATTTAATAGCAGCTCAGGTGTCGTCCACGTCACTTGACCATGGTTCAAAATTACGTGGTCCATCGCCAAAAGCCCTCGTGTAGCTGAACAGTGTGACGTTAATATTCAAAGAAAGCATATTGGGTTAGATCAGTGTTCCTCAAACTGTGGGGTGCGCCCTCCTAGGGGGCGCAAGTATATCAAAAAGTCGAAAACAAAAGATTTTTTAAAAAATTAATAATTTACTGAAAGAAAGCAAAACAAAATACATTCTGAAATCATAAAATACAGGTTTACACTGATATAGTTCACTTATCAATGCATCAGTACTGCACAATGTGTTTCTCATAATTAATTTAAGGGGTGTTGGAAAGCTAAAATCTTATATATATATATATTGACAATTTGAGATTTTTACATTTTCAAATTGTATAGATTTTAACCTTTCTAAAAATATCTTACTTTTACCTCTAGAGTATTTAGAAGCCCTTAAAACGTATTTTTAAATAATCGTTGAATTTGGGCCACACCCATTTTAATGGCGAAAATTGTAAACAAATTACTTTGTTTTTGCTTGATAGTGTAACGACTGAAATGAACCAAAACATGTATCTTTTATTTTAAATTGAGCCTTTTATTTTTTTATTTCCCAGCCGATTAGAAGTCTCACTGTATACATTAAAATCAATTTATCTCAAAATGTAAATTTTAATGTGCGATGTACCTTTTCTGAGAAACTACTGCTCACAGGTATGTAAATTTTTTATGAATTATTTATAATGTCTAATATATACTAAAATAAGCTTTTTTAAAACACTCAAAAATTTAATTTTTACAAATTTTTTAAGTAAAAAAATGGGTCAAATTTCGCAATGTTTGATAAAATATTTCATAATTTCTTAAAATTCAAAATTAGCTAAAAGCTCACATTTTAGTATAATAAGAGAGATGTACTTTAATAGTATGAAAAATTTCAAGCATGTACATAAAACAGATTTTGAGAAAAGGTACATCGAAAACAGCCAATTTAACATTGTCAGTATAGAGAGAGGTTTCCAACACCCCTTAATAGTGCTAAGTTAAGAACAAGTTTAATAACTACCAGTGACCCTATGAGAATGTCATAAAATTATATGCGAAATTTAATACTTATTTTGATAATTTGGATGGTTTATAATTAGTCGTATATTGTAGCTTTACGTAAAAGTATATTATTGAATTCAATACATCGTTATTATATGTAGGGGCGCGATGAAAATTATGATTTAAAATTGGTTCGCAAGTATAGAAAGTTTGTGAAGCATTGTGTTAGATATAAATGATTTACTTGGATAAATTCTGATTTAAAATTCTTGAAGGCTATTTTAAAAAAAAATCACTGAAGGAAAAAATTGAAAACGACCAAATTGTTACTCAATACTAAGAAAGTAAAATAGTTTCTGCAGTTCCCATTCTGAAAAGTAAAATCTTCAAGATTTATGCATGTGAATAAGGCCTAAGATAAAATTCGAAGTCTTTACAAAGATACTAAAAATAACATTGTAGCGGGTTTTTTTTCTTTTTTTTGTCATTAGAACTGTTTGCTCATACACAAATCCACTTTAGATTTTTAAACTAAATACAAGATTTGACAATTCTGTACAATAACATAAAAAAATTATTTTTCCAATTAAAATTTTTTATGGAAATAATGTCATGTTAAAATGCGTTTAAAAATTCTCATTTGCGTTAATGTGTGAAGAAATTCTTCTGCTAAATAAACTTCCGATTTTGCAAGTGATTTTTTACATCAAAGTGAAAAAAGATTTAAGAAACTGTTTTTAAAATCAAAACACAAAATAAAATTCAATTAATATTTCCATAAGAAGAATTTGCATGATATTTTGTTTAAAATTTTATTTTTTTAAAGTAGTCGGATATCTTATTGAATGTGTATGTGAAAGAATATTTGAAACTTGTACCGAGCAAAAAAAGCTGCAATTATCAGTCGACTGAATGTTAACCTATCGAATTTTTGAATCGGAAAAGGATAATTCTTGAATATGTTGTGTCATTCTAAATTTAGGAGACGAATACAAGGTATAAATGCATACAAGAAAAGCATCAACTATTTATAAATCGAATACATCCAAATATTGTTCGAAACCTAGACAAGACAAGAACATCGAATTTATTAATATTTTAGACTTTTTAAAATTCCTAATGCCATTTTTTCTTTTGTTTTAATGTTAAAAAGCTATTTTGTTATAAATCGTGATAATCAACATTATTTGCATTGTTAATTATGATTATGAATGTAGCTGATATTGAACTTCGAGGTTATAAACTTTGAGTTTTTCCTCAAAAATTAAACAAAACGAACGATAAAAAAACGTCCGTATTTCCTTACTCAGTCATATTTTATAACCTTTCCTTGTTTTTCCGAGAATTTAACATTCTTAAATTAATGTGATCGAATTGTATAAAAATAAAGAGAAAATTGTCGTTTACACAATATTCAATCTTTTAAAGGAAAAGCGTGCAATTTTGAAAGTATAGAAAATATTTTCAAATTAATCAAAAACCTTCTATTTTTTGTAAATTCAAAAACTAAAATACTGTAAGAAAATTGTGTACTTATAACTTTAAGGAAAGATTAAATATTTAATAGAATTCTTTTTTTTTTTTAGAGAAACTTTTTGTTTCTGCAATGGGGTTGCGTATTTATATTTCTACCTTACAGACATAGTACATAACCCCAGGAGCTAGTATCACTTTTAAGTGCGGCACCATTTAAGCGATACCAATCACCGCAAGTAATTTTGACGCCCAGTTTCTTCCCCAAAGGGAATCATCTGAGCTCTGCCGATGCGAAATTTGAACTTAGGAATTTAATTTTGTCGAGAGCATCCAAGCCAAACGGACACTCAAGAGATTTTTTTCATGCGGTATAATCATACGACATGGCCGCTGTCGATTTTCTGCATCATGAAAATACAGACTTGGGCCGGGGTCGAACCCGCAACCTTGAGTACAGAAGGCCAGCAACAAACCAACTACGCCACCCAGCCGGCATTAGAGAAACTAAATATAATGAATTTAAATTTGCCACATTCTTATTAAATGTGTCAAATTATTAATAAAAAAAATTATATTAAATTGCATTAATGTCAAACGCAAAAATTACTAAGTTTTCTTCTATGCTTTAAATTAAGCTAAAATATTTAAAGTTATCTTTATTTTTAAAAAATTAACCAGTGACTCGCGTCACATTAGAAATGTAAAATTTGCTCCTTTACTACGTCTGTTTTTGTTTTTAGCAATCGCGTTTTATTTTCATTGCTAATATAAAACTGTTGACGGTAAAGATAAATTCGGCAAAAAAAATTATAAAAGTTTACAGATCTATTTCAAACGTGTTGATCATTGTAACAAAACATTCAGTAGACATAAAAGCGCAATAAGCGATGCAATTTAAAATTTTTCACTGTATATATTTCAACTTTTTAATTTTAAAAACAAGTGTTATATAGAAAACATTTTAAAAATCGCGCAATTTAAGTATTTCCTTAAAACAGGGTTCTCAATAAACTAAATATATCGGTGATGCTCGGACCTACTTATACATAATATACGTTAAAAAAAATAAGACATCAACCTTTACATAAAAACACAAATTTTTTTATTTCATATAAATATTAATAAATTTTAAAGCTTTTTAAATCAATTTTGAGCCCAATCAGTTTCTCAAATGTTACATGTTACTTTTTTATTGCTTCTATAACTTCAATATAGCCTTTTTTTTCGTACAATGTGTGAATACTATTTTTTTATTGAACACTTCCTCTTGAAAAAACGTGAAATTTTTCCAGCAGGCAATTGGAGATTCTTCTAGATTTTGAACATTTCTTGTACTATGTCCTATTAAAATATATGGAAATAGAGGTTTTATGAAATGCCGATGGATGACTTTTTAAGATTTTAATTTTAAATAAATGTACTACAGGGCAATCAATCTAAAACTAAAGTGTGACGTAATGGGTTAAATATCCAGAAGAGTAACTTTTGCAACAAATAATGAACTTAACTGGTAAAGGAAGTGTAAAATTTCCTTTACCGTGCGGCAGTTTATGTACTTAAATATTTAAAATGTCAAAGTTACGAAAGTTATAAATTAACAATTGCACTTCAGTATGTTACACACAGTAATTTCTACCATACACATAAAAAATGTTGCGTCTTATGCTCAAATTGGCGGATCATCGACAAAATAACATGTGGCTGGAATTTACTTGTTAATACAGCCACAGAATTTACAATGTATAACAAAGTAAACAAATCATTCCCCATTACTCAGTCTTCACGGAAAAGCATGATTTTCAAGGTGAAATCCGAAGATGAGGACGTCCCTGTGGAGTTCCACGTTTTTTGAACTCACGTGACCTTCAGAGTAGCATAAAAAAGTCACTTTCGCAATTCTTAGTGTCAATACCAACTATTTACTCCTTCTGGATGGACGGTCTTGTACAGCACGGGTCAAACTTCGCAAATGTCTAGATTTTATATTATCTTCCTGGTGGGCTTAGTATCAGCCACACCAGAAAGCAATTTTTCGAATGTAGAGCCTTCTTGGGGTGCGTTTGAGAAAATTGCGAGATCTGAGACTACATCTCTAATTCGAAGATTGCTCCCTCATCTTTTGAGAAGTGTGCAAAGTGGAAATGTTAGTGAACAATGCGAAACAAGTTTAATGAGCTATGCTATGGGGTTATCCAAATGGAAAGATTGGCCGGTTTTGAGTAAGTGAATTTAAAGTATAAAGTTCTTAAACAAGTATTTCCTAATAATTAAATATAATGTATTTGTCTTCAGATTACAGAACAATGAATAAAATCTACAATTTGGCAAACTTTTTGTAATGTTAAATTGATTTAAAGTGTCAAAATTCGCATAATGAATAGTTAGTCTTTGATTTTTATCTTTATACTTTCGTAAATTGTTATTACTCATTCTTATATAAATATACTCTGTCATTCATCCAAATTTTTTCTAGTTTAATCATAAATATATTTAAAAATCGATTACAAAAAGTCCATGAACTTTAAAATTGCACTTTTGAACTTAGTGGGATTTATAACATTAGTACTTTAATGCTAAAGAGTCTTACAGATGGTTCTTTTAAATATTGAATCTTATAAATGGGAAAATGTATTCGTTCATTTATGACAACTATTAACATGTCAGTTTTTGCCGATTAAGAAAATTGATAACAAAAAGCAGTGCGGTTGTTCTCTTTCGTATGCTTTATGTTGACAAGAAGGCGGAATTTTTTTTATTAACAAAATATCGAGGTGAAGGAAGTTAAAATTTTTTTGATGGTCTTTCAACTATTTGTAAATATCACCAATAAGTGACAACAAATATAGGATTATCAATTTATGTTTTAAATACCTTTTAAAATAATTGCGCGGTAAAAGTTTAGGAGTAATGAAAGGACATTTCAAAAGTATATACATTACTATTAACAATACTATTAATATTTTCAGGTAAGTCATGCCTTAAGTTTTTGTCACTACGTCGTTCTCAGTAGCGTCATGGGGTGTACAATTACTTATATATATATATTGCTTACATATTACTTATGCACACATATATTCAATGACTTTGTAATGGTATTGTTATGCTACTCTTATCAAATTTTATGTAACTCATTAAGATTTGGAAAAATAAAAGGTGAAAATGTCTTTTTAAAAAATATTTGAAATAAGTATTTCTAAGTACGCATGTAATTAAAGGAACATGTACAATTTTTTATTTTGAAAAGCATTACTTGGATATTTTTCAAGTTATAAATTAGTTAATTTGTTTTAATTTTCTTTTACAATTTGCATAATAAAGTGTAAAATATAAAATAGTTAATCAAATTTGGCCATTAAATTAATATATTGCTTTAACAATATTAAATATAAACGCAAAGAAAAATAGTAAATTAGCTTACCTTTTATAACCCTCCAAGAAAACATACGGAAAATGTGTACAGTAGAATCTACATTTATATACTCTCTAAAACAAAGCTGAATAATGCCTTTATTCTGTAAATCTACAATTTTAAATTTCTACATATTTAAAAATTCTAAAATTTTAATTAGTAACTTTTTGTTATGTCATGAGAAATATAATTGATTCCATTAACAAAATGTATTCACATAATAAAAACTTACAAATAAAAAAAACACACTTAGTCTCAAAATTCTGTATCCAAAATTTATCTTTTAATAAAGAAAGAAATTAAAAATAAAAAAATGTAAGGATTAACTTTTAATTTAAAATAAAACACATTTACTTTTGATTTAAAAAGCCTTGCTAATACTTTGAACCTTTTATTTCTAAAAAAATGCTCGTGCAAATGTTTTTCACAATTTCGGAACTCTAGATAATCTAGTATTGAAGACATTGACTTCTCTCTCTCTCATTTATTTCTTTATTCGCTTACATTATCAGCCTGAAAGACAAATATGAAAAAAAGATACCCTAGTTTACAACTGAAATATATCATAATATTTAAGACCAGACATTTCATCATTATTGTCGTCTCATTTACAGTTATGTTAGAATATCTGCTGTATGTTATAGAATATCTCGAAGTGCTTTAGAAAGTGTTGATACGAACTATGTAATTGAAAGACTCGTTTGAATTCTGAATCTTTTTTACCTTTTAAATAGTTTAGGTAAAGATAGCTCTATAAATGTGGGTTTTATTGTATTCATAACATTTATTGCACTTGACTTTTATATTTGTATGAAAAACTTACTGTGCTTTTGCACTTTTGCTAATTATACCACTCGGTAGAACCAACCGGGCAGAAATAATGCATCAGCACTTCATTTGCTGAACGATAGTATAAGTAGCTCGTATAGCTTTATAACAGTGCTTCTCGAACTTTCTATGCTTGCGGCCCAATTTTCAATCATAATTTTCATGACATCCCCTCCACACAATAACAATGCATTGAATGCAATAATAACGTACTTTGACTCTAAAACTACAACACGACTAAAATTATAAACTGTATAAATTATCAGGATAAGTATTAAATTTTTCATAAAATTTTGTACAACCCCATGGGGTCACTAGTAATTATTAAACTTGTTAACTCAATATCGTTAAATCAATCATCAAATACATTGTACAGTATAGATACATTCATAAGTTTATTATTTCATTGTAAATGTGTATCTTTTATTAGCACAGAATGTATTTTGTTTCGATTCCTTTCAGTAAATTTTTTTAAATCTTTTATTTTCGACTTTTTGATAAGCTCGCCCCCCTAATAGGATAATCAAGCTCCCCCATGGGGGTGCGCCCCAAAGTTTGAGAAACGCTGCCGTATACACATATCATGTATGACAGGGCTTCTCAAAGTTTCAATATTCGCGACCCAATATTCAATCATGATTTTCATCGGCACCCCCCATACAATATCAATGTATTGAATTCAATAATACAATAATTCGACGCTAAAACTACGATACTAACTTAACATTTTAAGTGCCACCGGTGTATATAAACATCTAGCTCACTCAAAGCGTTAATTTCACCGGACGTATATATACGTCTAGCTCACTCAAAGCGTTAATTTCCCCGCGCGGACGTATGTCTTTCCGAAGTACGATCTTTTCTCTGCGCTGCCTCCATGAAATTATTCCGAAGGCTTTGGAATGAAATAAAAGGATCTTGACAATGTTTAAGAGGAATTTACTTATTTCTCAATATTTGTGGTGCTTCTTTATTCCTCCCCCTTTCAAAACATCACATAAATGTGCCTACCAGGTAAATGGTTGGCATTGGGAAGTGAATGACGTTACTTTGAATCAGTAGTTAAGGGATCAATTATAAACCTTACAAATTATAAAGAGAAGTGTTAATTTTTTTGTATATAACTTTTTTTATGTATGACAATCCTATGGGGTCACTGATGATTATTAAACTTGTTCTTAACTTATATCATATATTTATCAGTGTAAATGTGTATTTCATTTTTTATTATGTCAGAGAGAGAATGTATTTTGTTTGTTTACTTTTAGTAAATTAATAATTTCTTAAAATAGTTTTTTTTATTTTGACTTTTCAATAGGTTCGCGCCCCCCTCGTAGAGTCGTCACGCCCTCCAAGGGAGGTGCTCCCCACAGTTTGATAAACACTGATGTATGGAATTATTTTCTCGTATAGCATTCTTGTAGTAGATTGTACATCCGTATCAATGTATCTATTAAGTGATTTTTTTTTCCGCTTATAATTCTGCCATCAGTTAGCTACTTGCTACGATTAAAGTTCTAATTTATGAAGTCCAGCACTCATGTAACTTTTAATACTACCGACACACTCGACTTTCTTTAGATTATATAAAACAGTACATTGCATCTCTGGAAATGTCTTCAGTATATATGAGTTGAACATGCTTCTTGTATCTTTCCGTCCAAGTACGGAAAGCGTTTTCGTTATTGCTGAATGTGATATATGTTTAATTGAATTCATCTGCATTCCGAAAGAGAACCTTTTTCTAATTTAATTTGCATTTGTTTCTCTATTCTACTTATAATTTAATATTAACTATAAATTGTAAAAACACAAGTTGCTCCTATTCTTCTGTAAACTATCAATAGTCTTTATTTCAATATTGAGGAAGACGAGTTACACTATTGTAAAAATTTCATCTTCTGATATTTGATTTTAGTAAAACTCATTGAACAAAATTCTTACCCGCCGTGTAGGGCAGCGATGCACGTTAAATCTATCGAGAGCTGAAACGTCCTCCCGTTGGTGTGGTGTGGTAGTTAGGAGAGGGGGTGCCAGCTCAGGTGTCGTCCACGTCACTTGACCATGGTTCAAAATTACGTGGTCCGTCGCCAAAAGCCCTCGTGTAGCTGAACAGTGCGACGTTAATATTCAATCAATCAATGAACAAAATTCTTTCAAGACACTATTGAGCTTGTCCTCAATGCTAATTATTTTAATCAGTATTCTTCCAAAAATAATTCATTTATTTTAAATAAGTTCTGGTGATATGAAGAAAAACAAATCAAGTTGTTAAAAATACCCAAGACTATCGCGTGTTAGTTGGTCTTTTTTATTATTTTAACTAGATAAAATAATATCCAAATGTTAAGAAAATATATCGTGCAGTAAACCAGGAAAAAACTCGAGGGAAGATTGAGTTAAACATTCTTAAAGAAAAAAACAATGTCAATTTACATTGTTATATTTTAAAGAAATGTTTGTCTCGTATACTTTTACATTATTTTGAATGGTGACGGAAACATTTTTAAGAATGTGGGACAATTGAAATATTTGATTTTTAAAAAAAAAAAAACTAGTTCCAAGTCCATTATAAAGTAATTGAAACAAGAAGATTACGTTATTTTTCAAAATGGCAAATTTATTGTTTATATTTTAAAGGTGTATGTATGTAATATTTCGAAACATTTTGAATACTCTACCAACGCTTTAGATACTTTTACTTTGCTTCAATCAGTGGCGTAACGTACACCCCAAAACTCTCGCATTGCGGGGGGCAGGGGCTCCAGCGGTTACCAACTCTGACTGACGCTGAGTACGTAATTGGGCTTCTGGCCCAAAACCTGACTGCAGGTTCAAATATTCTCCGTTACGCCACTGGCTTCAATGTAACATTAAATTAGAGTAAAGAAATTAAGTTGAATCATTGATCACAAATCGCTTGTAAGAGTATTTTTGAAAAATGAACTCTTGAAAGTTTTTATAGGCAAAAAAACTTACCGTAAAATCCGGCGTATAACACGCACTTTTAACACAAAAAATAAGATCGAAATTTGCGGGTGAGCGTAATACGCCGAGTACAAAAATGATAGTTTAAAAAAAAAGAGCATAAAGAAAAGTAGACCTATATATATTAAAAGACCGTTTATTTTAAAGAAATGACATGCCTTATATAAACTTACAGTTGTAATTCCAGAAGTATACTATTTTTTTTCGAAAGAGTGGGGTAATAACTCGAATAAAGGACTTTAAAACATAAGAGTACTAAATATACTCATTTCAAGTTTCTTCGTAAAAAAGAGGGTGCGCGTTATATGGCGAATATACTTACAATTAAAAAATGCAGCTGAAAAGTATAGGTGCGCGCGTTATACGCCGTATTTTACGGTATTGATATTTACTGTAAGAAAAAGAGGGTTCGAAGTGATAAATAAAATAAAAAGAACAATTGTACAATTGCCAAAATATCATGTTGAAATGGGTAATTTTAATCCATTTTGTTGGATCGCCAAACAGCAGTCTTTTAACTGATATAAACTAAGCCAGATGCTTATAAACCACCAAGTTCTAAAGAAGTTACTGTATTGAAAGTCCTTGAACTTTCGGACAGCATTTTGGAAATAAACTTCTAATGTCCACAAAATCAATGACCTAAGGGCTGTAACTCTTGATGAAAAATGCTGCAATTGAAAAATAGAAGGAATGAAGAAAAATTCAATATTGGTGACGATTCCTATCTTTGAATAGCAATTAAAATTTAAAGTACGCATTTTGCTGCCTGTGTAGCAGGATGTAGTTAGGGGCGTAACGTACACCCCCACATTCTGGGCATTCAAAGCCTGACTGACGCCAAACATGTATTTAACCAATTCATAAAATATTAAAAGCAAAACCTGACTTTGCAGGGGGGTGGGCTAATATTCTCCATTGCGCCACTGAATGTTGTAAATAGTTAATATAATTGAACATATAGCTGGAAAACTTAAATGACATAATTTCACAAAGGTATGAGACACAATTGATTTTAGTGGTCTTATGACTGATTAGTATGTAGCATATTTAACCTACTAACTCGTTCGATTATTTGATGCACATTAAAATTTCCATTACTTTCTGATGTTTTCCTGTTGCGCAATTTCATCGTTTTAAAAATATTCTCTAGATCAACTCGACTAATCATTTGATCGGGGTTCAAAATACTGAGGTCCGTTCCACTAAAATAGAATAGAATATTTCAGCCATCTTATTTCAAACTCCGTTTTTTCTGTTTTCATCCCACATCAAAATAGATTTGGAGTAGTTATTCTCAATCTTTTGGTAACATGATGCATTCGTTTTTATCACACTTTCATCCCAATGTTTATAAAACTTCAATTTTTCATTTGTAGTATTTTTGACAAAGCGCATAAAAAATATTCTTAATGTATTGAAGCCTCCCAAACTGAGAATCGCTGTTTTATATAATTCTTTTAAATACTGTTTTTCTCAGTGTGTATGTGTGTGTCGATATTTTACAAGCTTTTACTTAACTTGCAATGTAATTTGTTCGGGTGGAATCTTGCAACTCAATTTTGAAGCTGGTGTCTTTAACCGATTGAGGTGAAATTTTGTATACACGTTTAGTTTGGATGGCAATGCATTTTCTCGGCTCTGGCCTCGAAGGGGTCCCTCCAAAAGGGGGTCCCTTATCAGAACTAGGGCCTCCAACTCCTGAGTTTATACGAATTTTCACACACAAAAAATGTGACAAGATAGAACTGGTTGAGTCGAGTATGCGATTCGATTGTCTAAGCTAGCGATACTCAACCTTTCTGAGTGGCCTAATCACCGCCCGTTGTACTAACAAATTCAATTAAGAACATTTCCTTGAAAATTTAGCGATAAACTTTAACAATCAAGCAATCGCATGTATCAGTTTTATCAATGTCGTGTAGGTACGAATTCCGAGATAACTTTTTTTTCTTTTCGTAATTGTAACGGCTAGTGATTATAAATAACAGAGGAATTCAGACCATTTTATGGGTGAGACTAATTTTTAACTAGCCCTCATGTCTTCGAAGCGAAAAATATCTAAAGAAAATATGTTGTTTCAAGACAATTGGGATCTTGACTATTTCGCAGAAAAAGAGAAACTTGAATCAGCAACTTGTTTGATTCGTAATGAAAATGTTATATTTAAAAATTATAATTTTGCTCGTCTCTATACCACTCAGCTAGAATCTTTCAAATGTTCTTTTTCTTGAGTATCTTTTTCAAGACTAGAAAAACTGGCTCTCTTAAAAAAATATTTGCAAAAACACAAATATCTGAGGGAGGATGGAGGGAGACTTTGGATCATTTGATGAAAGGAAAGCGAAACTATCCCATAATTGGGTAAAAAAACATAAAACATATTTTTTGTGGGTTGAGTTTGGCAAAGTTTAATATCGTTTTAAAATAAAATCCAAAATGAATCTTAATATTTTGATCAATTTTCCACCATTTTAGATGTCCTTGACCTCGTAGTATCCCCCCCCACATTAATCTTAATGTCGCGGCCCGCGCGAAATAGTTAAGTGTAAGTGGCCCGACGGAAAAAACCGTTGAGTACCTCTGGTCTAAGCTCTGGTGTAAAAGGTGCTTTCTCCAGATCCGATAAGAACTTTTCTTCATCGGACTTCGCTAATAATTTTGAAATTTACGTCGTTATTCACTTAAACGATACATTTTTAGAAAGGTCTCGTCAAGTAAATTATAAAAAATATATAATTGTTTATAAATTGTAGTCTCGAAGCCGGGCCATTCAAGTGGTGGGTCCCGATTTCGAAAGGGTAACTTCAAAAGTTACGAATTTACACAAAGATCACTATCGATAGCACGGGTCGAGTTGAGTCTACGTATGTAGCTTCGTGACTCTAGGGTCAAAGAAGGGGTTCTAGGTTGCCGGGGCCCGAAAAAAAAGTCGTCCCTAACTTGAAAACTTAAGAGAATTTTTAAAATCCTATTTCGAATTCTTTCTCGGCGTCTCCGAATTGACCTGAAACTGGAATTTATAGAGAAGATGGCATTCTTATATATATATTGCGGAAGTTAATAAAAACTGAAAATTAGCAGTGAACTTTTGAAATTTTGAAAATTACCAAAACCCTGAATAAAACGAAAAGTTTCAACATTTTATTCTTTTTAGCGCATTTAAATAAAAGTTTGTTAAAGTTTTTTTTACTTTTAATTATATACTGAAGTTCGCATTCTGTGCTGGACTATAGATGTTAATTTAATTAACACTAAAGCTTCTTTGTAACTGATCAGAAATCATTTTGTGTCAGTGAAAGTTTTGGGTGTTAAGGGATACAAAAATGAACGAGGAAGACAATTATGGGGATTTCCTAAGATAAGTTTTGCATTTAGGAAAAAAAGTGGTAAAATTGATATTTTTACAACTAAACCAACTTTAAGTATACGGGTATATTTAAGTCTCTTACTTGTTCGTGACTTTTCTGCAAGCCTTGGCGATAGTGTCTAAAGTTATACTGAAACAAATTATATATAATTGTGATAATTACTTGGTAAAACTTCTATATAAGGAATACAGTTTTGAAATATTTTTAATTTTATCTTTTGTGAAGACCATTTGGATCACAAATGTTTTTCTCTATTACATTCACTGTTTACCATTTCATTTGTCATTTATTTTTCAGGATTCTTTGATATTTATCCGTATTAATTCTTAAGAAGTCAACGCAAGTTTTTTTTTTTTAATACTGCGTAATTTCAATCGTACTTTTTTTCTGTAAATCAACATTAAATTATAGTAAAATTCTGTAATGCATTACAAATCAATTTTTGAAAATCTTTTTTGTAGTGGCAGATGCCAGTGGCAAACTGCCCGGTGGAGTTCTTGAAGGAACCATTCTGGACTTCGGATCCTACGAGGAGTGTCTAAGAATACGAGTCAACGATACTTCAACTGGTAAAGAAAGATTTCGTGGTCGTTACTGCATGATTGGTTATCAATCGCCACTATTAGCTCCATTGAATCAAAAGACTCCAAATGGAAAAGATTACATTGATGCTTACGGAAAACCTCCTAAATGGGTATGAAACAATCGTATCCTTGCGGTTTTTCTCTTAGTTCAAAAATAATTTGATAATCTCTTCACTGTACCACGGGAAAAAAGACTAGGAGGAATATGTGGATATTTACCAAAATTAATTCCATTTTTATAAGTTATCAGTTTCAGAAAGATGAAACACAAAAATAAAAATTTGCTAAAATCGAACATTTGCAATGATATGCAAGGAGCTTCAATGTACGATTTACAAGTATCTTTTTTTTAACCTTCCTAATTTTCAACTGACTGCGGTAACTTAGTGATTAAGAATATTTTTATGATGGCCTACGACATTTGTCCGGGTAGCCCAGTGGTCAAGGTATCGGATCATGGCAAGCATGTCATGAGTTCGAGCCCAGTACCACTCAAGACCCGCCGTGTAGGGCAGTGATGCAAGCTAAATCTGTCGAGAGCTGAAACGTCCTGCCGTTGGTGTGGTGTGGTAGTTAGGTGAGGGGAGTTCCAGCTCGTGTGTCATCCACGTCACTTGACCATGGTTCAAAATTACGTGATCCTTCGCCAAAAGCCCTCGTGTAGCTGAACAGTGCAACGTTAATATTCAATCAACAACATTTGTCCGTCGAATAGATGAGCTGATACACGTTAAATCTGACATAAAATCCTCACGTTAGCCGTTGTGGAAGTTTGGAGAATGGAGTGCTATTTTGGGTGTCTTCGTCTTTATTTGACCAAGGTTCAAAATTAAGAAATCTAGCTCCAATATGCTTCGCGTTGTTTTAGAGAGTGAAGTTAGTTAACCTAATCCCTGCATTCATACTAAGGTTCGATGGCTGTCTTGGATTAAACTCTTGCTTAAACTCTGACGCGGAGTCAATGTTCTTCTAAGAACCAGGTTTCGACTCGTATGATAGACTTTGTAGCCATCATAATCAATCTTAAACACATGTCCAATACTTTTTCGAAATCAAGCCAACTAAATTTCTCTTCAGAATGGTGCAATAATACATTTCAGTTTATCTTCAAAATAATTATTCCTTACAAAAAAATTGAATTTAGAAGTTATCCATATTGCAAACAACCTATCTCAAGGTTTTGAATTGCAGCACAATGTTTTCCTGGAAACAGAACTTCGCCTACCTCAACAAATTAAATAACAAAAATATCTTATTAAAAAATGCATCTAAAATTCAACATTGCAGGCATCTTTCAAAAAATGTTCACAAATTGCTTTTCCTTTCAGTCAAAAATTGTTTTCGTAAGTGCAAATTTTTATAAGCCCAAGAAAAAGTTAATTCTCAACACAAGATGTATTTATAAAGAAACTCCCCCGTTCATTCAGATTGAAAGATGAGTGTTCTGAACTCAAGAAGACATTTAACCAGTGGCGTACACAAGGGAGAGGGGGGTCCTGGGGGGTCCGGACCCACCCCAAAGCCCTTGATTTTTTTCCGATTGATTATAATTCTAAGTATATAGTTCGTAAAATTTAACTAATTACTTGTTATTAATGATTAATTTTATTAATTAATGCAAATTATTTGTTCAAAAATTAGTTTTTTACTGTGTTTTGTTCCCGAAAATCGAATAAATCAAAAGGAGCCTGATAAATTACAAGAATGGTGATCTTTCTACCCCGGACCCCCCCTCCCCTCTTGAAAAACTCCTTTGTGCGCTACTGCATTTAACCAACCATTCTACTATTGCTTACGAGACCTGAATTAATGGAGAGATCCAATCTACCCTCTTACAAATTAAGTATAAAAAGAGATCTTCCAGCTTAAGTTTAGACTTGAATGTGCTATCGTCTGATCTGGATTTTAAATTACCAAGTGCTTCAAACAGTTTTGAGGTTGCCATTGATTATGTTATTTTAATATATCTTATATTTTCTAAAATTTATGGTTTCTTGTATATTTAGGGTTTTTATTTAAGCTTTCTGCATCTTAGTACAAGGAATGCTGATTGCTCTGAGGCATTGTCGGCTGTACGAGTCGGTTAATCATTTTTGTGTGGTTGGAGTGAGTTGATTGGGTTTTAGCAAGATTCAAAATTTTTGTCAATGCTAATATTCAGGGATTAAGTACGTCCAGTGGCGCACACAGGAATTTTTCAAGGGGGCTGGGGTCGAAAGCTCACTATTCTTGTATCATGATCCTTTTGATTTGGCGATTTTCGGGAACAAAACACAGTAAAAAACTAATTATTGAATAAATAATTAGCATTAATTAATAAAATTAATCATTAATAACAAATACTTAATTAAATTTTACGTACTATGTACTTAGAATTATAATCAATCGGAAAAAAAAATCAAGGGCTTTGGGGGGGTCCGGACCCCCAGGACCCCCCTCCACTTGTGTGCGCCACTGAGTAGGTCTAATAATTAGCAATTTAAAAGAACGTGAAATTACTTGCTGAAAATAACTGGAAGAAATGTAAAAGTTAAACGATTTTTGCAGAATACGTGTATTTTTGCAAAATACAGTCAACTTCACCGTATCGTACCATTTAGGACAGGACTTACATTTCCATTCAACTCAATACCATTCAACCTTAAAATCAATGTAAGATACTTTAAAATGACTCGCATCTCTTCTTGGTAGCCTTAATTGCCAAAGTGAACATGGTTACGAACTTAAGACCGGCATTGCCATGCCGGGAGTTTGACTTCTATTGCCATTGAAAACCCGCCGTATAGAGATGGTGAGGCAAAGCATACCCATTGGAGTGGTTTGAAGATTTGGAGGGGGGAGGCATGTTATTTGATCGGGGTAACTGTCACCAATAGACAGTGGTAAATTTTTTCTACTGGCATGGTTTGGAAATTTGGAGAGGGATTGCCAGATTAGGCGGCATCCTCGTCATTTGACCATGGTTCAAATTCACGAGGTCCATTGCCAATAGACCTCATATTGCTTCAGACTGCGATAAAATTAAGTTTAATTAAATAAAATTTAACTCGTATGTGCTTGAGAAAGTCAATGACCAGACCGCTGATCTCTAGTTTTGTCGGTGATGTCGCTACACTTGCTGAATATTACCAATTGACCGGGCAGCTATCTTAATCATTCTTTGGGAATTTTCAATGTTTTTAATAACTACTCATTGAAAAGTCTTAGTCTAATTCTAGAAAAGTAATTCTTTGCTAGGCTATCATAACTGGGTCAAATCTCTAAAGTATGCTATACATTAAGTTATAAAAACTTATATGAATTTTGATGAGGAGGTAAGTGACAGCTTAACTGACCGCTGCCGAATTACGCATCGGAAGCAGAAAATGGCAACACACTTGTTTTTGAAAGCAACGAAGTTAGGCGGTGGTTTTGAAGATTTTAAAATGACATTGAATATAAATTTAAAATAAAACTTACAAAAATCGCTAAAAATGTGAAGAAAAAATTGCATAGCAAGGGTTTAATTCTAAACCCTTGTTTGCTGGGAGAATTTGTTTTTCAATGTTTATATTGCTACTCTTAAATCAATGTAATACATCACATTTTGAAACTAAATTAAACTTTGCAATTTTTATTTGCTGTTCAGCTTGACTAATATTTTGATTGCGGAAACTTAAAGACAACTATTTACATTTTTATGAATATTCTCCACTTTTAATATATTCACCTTTTTAAATTTGTAATGTTGATTCTTTTCACAGAAATTATGCTCTTTTATGAATTTTCTTAGTCTGTGTTTGGAAACGTCTTAAGTAATTTTATTTTTAAATATACTTTAGGTTAGCAGATTAATGGCTAAATCTGGACCTTATGTGACACGTGCAGCATTTTGGTTTGGAACATGTGTGCCTTCTGCTTGTTCAGATGATGACGTGAAACAAATTTCCACATCAGGTAAATATGGCAAGATGAAACACTACAAAATATGATATTCTAAGCATCAGATAGTATATGATATTCTAAGCATCAGATAGTATATGATATTCTAAGCATCAGATAGTATATGATATTCTAAGCATCAGATAGTATATGATATTCTAAGCATCAGATAGTATATGATATTCTAAGTATCAGATGGTATAGGATATTCTAAGTATCAGATGGTATAGGATATTCTAAGTATCAGATGGTATAGGATATTCTAAGTATCAGATGGTATAGGATATTCTAAGTATCAGATGGTATAGGATATTCTAAGTATCAGATGGTATAGGATATTCTAAGTATCAGATGGTATAGGATATTCTAAGTATCAGATGGTATAGGATATTCTAAGTATCAGATGGTATAGGATATTCTAAGTATCAGATGGTATAGGATATTCTAAGTATCAGATGGTATAGGATATTCTAAGTATCAGATGGTATAGGATATTCTAAGTATCAGATGGTATAGGATATTCTAAGTATCAGATGGTATAGGATATTCTAAGTATCAGATGGTATAGGATATTCTAAGTATCAGATGGTATAGGATATTCTAAGTATCAGATGGTATAGGATATTCTAAGTATCAGATGGTATAGGATATTCTAAGTATCAGATGGTATAGATATTCTAAGTATCAGATGGTATAGGATATTCTAAGTATCAGATGGTATAGGATATTCTAAGTATCAGATAGTATATGATACTCTAAGCATCAGATCGAGAATATGATACTCTAAGTATCAGATAGTGTATATTTCACATTTGTTGGCATTTTATGAAAAATATTTTTATGAAAAATATTGTTTTGCATTTTTTACATATAAGAAATTACATTGTTGATTTTTTGCTTTAGTATAGATTTCTTTTAAAAATTACATTTTAACTAAATAAAATTTTCTCATTTTATACAAAAAAATTTGGATGTTGCTTGGGTATGTTTTCCTTGTTAACTAAAATGTTTAGATTGTTTCTTAACTTGATCTTTTATTTCTAAGATTTTTATTTAAAAATTGCAATTTCATTTATTCATAGACACTTAGCCTTTCATAGGGTATTATAATATTTTGTTATTAGCTGGTAAAGCTAATAACAAAATATTCTATTGTATGTTTAATATATTATATACATTATTATTGATGTATACATATATATCAATATAATTCAATTGTATATGTTCAATATCAAATATTCTATTGTATATATTCAAAATATGCTATTCTAAGTTCTTTGAATAGCATTTCCTGTACAAATATGTGATGTTTGCTACTTCACACATTTTAATTTATTGTGAAATTGGTTGAATATCATGTTTTGTTCTAACAAATAGAGGGGAATTAATTACTTTGTCCATGAATGTCTGTATATTATATCATTTAATGCAGGTACTATCTACACTTTTTACTTCAGATAATGAAGGGTATAATTTTATGTGTGACTTTAAGGATAAATAATTTATATTTTATCTGTCTACAAATGTTGAATGGGTAATTAATGTAAAATTTAAATTTATTGAAATGTCTCTTGCTTGTTATTACAGCCGTATTGGTGGTATTACATGAAACGAAGCCCATGGTTTCCCAATTCAGACATACAACATATGCGAAATTGGGGTTGCCAACTTGGCTAGTTATCTTAAGCATTGGCATTGTTATGATTATACATAAGTACTTAAGATGTTTACTATCGCTTAAACTATTTCTTTTTTAGTTTCAAAACCACTTGGATTAAATGTAAAATTAGCTGGATGTGAAATTGATGAACCTTTAATATGGCCTGCATCTGCTTTTATATCTGTGTAAGCTAATCATTTTAAATAAAATATTATTCAAAGTATTCATAATAATTTTATCCAAAATTGATTTTGTTTTAGTAATGTTCAGTTAAGTTCTATTGGGATTCATAATATAAATTTACAATAAATTTAAATTTCTTATTTATAATTTTTATAACTATAAATAACTTTATCAAAAGTTTGTCAAATATATTTTTTATAGAATATATTAAACTATTTCATGCTTTCAAATCTGCTTTAAGATTTTCTTTGGTTAGTTTTTTTCATAGACCACTTAAGGTTTTGAATATTATAGACACTATTTTAATAAAGTAATATTCTCTCTACAATTATATAGTAATCAGTAGGTAGAATAATGAACATATAACTGAAGGTTGGAGGATCAGATCTGGTTTTCAAAAATGATATCTGTGCTAAATGTTTTGGAATTCAGTCTTCTGTTTTGTTATATGAAAGTTAAGTGAGTAGGTAGTTAACAATTTAGGTGTTGCCTTTGTCATTTAACTATGATTTATAATTATAAAGTCTATTGTCCTAAACCATATTTCTAAAATAAAAATGAATTGGTCATAATTTTTTAAATGAAATTGTAACTTTATTATTTTGAGGTGAGGTTTGGTTTTTCTTGTCCATTTCAGA
Source organism: Trichonephila clavipes (assembly GCA_019973935.1). Taxonomy (NCBI): domain Eukaryota; kingdom Metazoa; phylum Arthropoda; class Arachnida; order Araneae; family Nephilidae; genus Trichonephila; species Trichonephila clavipes. The sequence goes on from BMAU01021435.1 coordinate 2,127,499, forward strand.
AATATTTTTTATTTAGGTTGAAAGCATAAAATTTTTGTTTTTCTGTCTGGTGTCTTAAGCAGTGACCCTAACTTTTGTTAACCAGGTGTATGGTTGGAAGTTTTTAGGATTTTTTATAGTAATGAGGACCTGCATATTATACTATAAATAAATTTCATAAATCAAGAGACATCATCAAATGAGACTATGCAGCCAATAGTGAAAAAACATTCCTGCTCATGCTCAATTACATTAATAATGATAGCATTTAGCAACATCTTTTGATTTCACAAAATTGGCCGATAATATAGTATGCAAAAACTCCATAATCTCTATCTTTTTTTTAATCAACAAGATATATTTCTTGTATATTAAAATAAACTGTTTGTTTAATATTCGTTTCAGTCATAATATTTATTCACATTTTAAATGAGTACCACACTTCATATTTGCACCTATAACTTCAATTGAATATCTTGGTAAATTACATTTCATATTTCATATATTTTGGTGCTGACATGTAATAATTTCTAGATTTCTTAGAGCTGTTGGAAAAAAGTGTTTGATAGATTTGTGTTGTATCACCTTAGTTTATTTTGGGAATTATTTTTGAGTTAGCTTTTTTTATGCAACCTCTCATTTTTAATATTTTTCTACTGCTGTAATTAGTTTCTATTTCTTCAAATAATAATAAATTAAAAAATTTCTTATTTTAAGTGGCTGCGGTAGCTTAGTGGTTATGGTACAGAGTTCATGGGTGGCATCTCAAGAGTTTGAGCCCTGGTGCTACTGAAGATCCGCTGTATCTTCAGTAGTACTTACGGCTATGTTAAATCTAAAGCATGTTAAATCTGTCATGGCTCCTCCCATTAGGGGAGTGTATTGGTTTGGAGAGGAGATGACCCCCCGAAAAATTCCTATGTGCGCTACTGTTTATAGTGCAACGTTAATAAACACGCTGTTGTGTCTTAAAACTTAGAAAAAGTAAGACAATTTAGTTTCTGACTTTGGAAATCTATTAATTGTTTCATTATGAGAGTTAAGGCTGTAATGAAAATGTTGACAATATAGATTTGTAGCAAGTCTTGAATTTGATAGAGATGAGAAATTGGATTTCTAGTTGATGTGTTATATTATGTGCTGCACAGGTGTCTTCCTACCTACACATGGGACAATATTATAAAAAAAATCTTAAGTTCATGGGAAGTATAACATGAATCAAGGACAATAATATATAAATCAATTTGTTTCACCTTAAATATTCTTATAATTCATTATGAGTTGAAAAATTCTCAAACGGCTGTCATTTTTTAAGAGTTGTCAAGATTTTATCTTGAATAAAGGGACCAGTGGTCTATAAATCACTGGTCTCTCTTCTAAAACCTAGCTTACACTTAGAGGTCTAACATATTTTATGTGCTTTTAAGGAACTGTATGAATGTAGAAAGATTACATTTTCCATTTTGTATCAAAATACATAAAATTAAATTGCATTTGTTTCTCTATTTAGATGCGTCTTGTGTATACTATTAGTAATATGCATATTAGGAACTGTTTTAGATGTTGTTATAAGGAATCTTTATGATAATGAATCTGAACCAAATTGTAAGTTAATTTTTACTATTTTGTTACTTTTATATTTGAACAAACTGGTGTAATTTTTAATTTAGTACAACTTCAAATTTTTTAATTGTAATATTTTAAAAACCAGATTGTTTTAAACATTTTGGAAATACCATATTGTCTTAACTATCCAACACAAATGAATATTATATTTTATACCTTTAAAGTTTGAAGATATTACCTAAAAATGCATTGTTTTCCATCTGTATAGATAAATATAGCATACATAAGTAAATTTAGATACAATATTTTTACTTTTTGAAGAAAGTTTATATTCTAATTATGATTTTTCTAGTTATCTTACTACAGATACTCAGAGCTTTTTCATTGTACACGAATACCAAAAAATTATTTGCCATTTCCAGTAATAAGGATACCTTGGGTTGTTTCCATGGTATTAGGTTTTTTTCTGCAGTTTGGATAATTTTAGGACATACATACTTCTTTACTGATACATGGAAATATCTTAAATATCGTAAGTATCTTTAATCTTGAAATTTGTATTAAAAAACATTCATTTAATTTTAGATTTTACCAGTTTAACTGTGTAATAAAGTGCTTTAGCATATTTTAAAGCACAAAGCTAATTTATTCATATTTTTGTTTAAAAAAGAAAATACTAGGCTTTTGATTTTTTTTTTTTATTTTTGAATAAATGTGTTCAACAAAAAATGTATGTAAAGGGTTACATATTTGCCAAATTTTGAACATTTTATGTAGGAGATGTATTAGTAATTGATGATCTTTTCAACTATTATCTGCCAGCTGCTATTCTTGAAAATTTTACTATTCCTGTTGGATCATTCTTTTTCATGAGGTATGTATTGTTCTAAATTTTGATATTTATATTAAATATATTTTTGAAATAAAATTATTTTTATGTATTAATTTAGTGGATTTTTACTGGTTTACTCTACATGGAAAAAATTGGAAAAAAGTGATGGGAAGTTGAATGTATTTATGTTCATATTTCATAAATATTGGAGGTAAAAATTTCATTTATCAGATTAATTTAAGATCTTTTTAAATTTTATCTTATCTTGCTTCCATAATTTAAAAAAAGTTTTTACTTTAAATATTTAAAAATTTCATGTTTCATTACATTTGATCAATCAATTTATTTCTTAACAGTACTCATTTTTAAAAATTTCAGAACCCATCTGGAAATTTTCTTCTGCTTTTTTTTTTTATGAATTTGATATACCAAAACAGTATACCAACATTGTCAAACCAGTATCTGCTATGTGTATGTTTGTTTATAGCAGGTTTTATTTGACAATAAATCTTCTAACTGAGGCATATAGCATATTTTTTAGTGACCACAGTTTGCTGTATAATGCTTAGTCACATAACTAAATTTTTTTTAGAAAATAACTGCTAACTAGTCATAATAGTCAAAATGTCAATCTCCAAAAAAGTGCTCATAACAGCTATTGGTTTGATAATGACGATACTCAGTTTTTTGGAGAATAATATTTATACTTGGTTCTATCATAGCTTCAGTTCAAGTATTTGAAAATATTGCCAAAGAGAAACTTTTACTTGTTATTTCCACAGGTATAATTAATTAAACTTTTCAATTTGTTAAATCTCTATTTTTGGCAGTAGCTAGTTGTAGGATTTTATTAATGTCAATTATGTTTAAAAGAATATATTTTCATAAATTTTATAGCATCAAAAAAAAAAAGGAAAATGGAATGTATATTTTCTTTTTGTAGAATGACTCCAGCTTTAGCATTTATGATAGCAGCTTTTTTGGTGTTGCCAATAATTAGTTCAGGTCCTCTTTGGAATTCTACATTAGATCCTCCAGTAAATGCCTGTGAGCGTCATTGGTGGACAAATTTGCTGTACATTAATAATTTTTGGGATAGTGAGGATTATGTATGTTATATTTTAATCTTCCCTCAATTTTTAATTTCAGCCTTAAAATCATGTTTTAATATGAATCCTGTTTATTTCAGTGTCTCATCCACACATGGTATTTGGCAGCCTTAATGCAGTTTCACATAATTGGCATAATCATTTTATTACTTTCTTTCAGGTAAATTAAAAAATTAATCATTTCCTTGGATTTAAATATACTCAACTTCAGAGTATCTAGATACAAATTAAAACATTTTTAAACCTTCTAGTCATTTTAATTTTTTATTTACTGTATATGCTGGCTTCTAAAAGTTAAGGAACTACTTTTGTCTGTAATTTGAAGATACATAAAAATATGCATTAAGCAGTTTTTCATTGAGTACTAATTAAATTTGCATTAGTTTAAAACAAGATTTACAGTGAAAACACTTCAGGCAGAAAAGTCTGGAAAAAGCACTACTTAATAACTTTATTTAGTAACAGTAACAGTGTCATGAAAATGTTCTAAAATTTATTAATTGAAAACATTACGATTCTATTAATGTTTACCCTTAATTGCAACATGTTAGTGGCATTATTTTCTATGTTTCTTGCTGTTGGAAGTGGAAATGAAAAACTCTATGCAGTAACCCTGTTCCAGTTCATGTATTGTCTTTGAATGAGGACTTAAAGCAGCAATGTGTCAATTAAAATAGTCTCAAATATGATTTAATGGATTCAGATCCAGAAATTGAGCAGACCGTTCCATCTGCTCTAAACCATGATCCTCGATAGTCCTTAACAAGCATAGCTTGGTGAGTTTGTACATTATCCATCCAAATGAATTCATTACCAATAGCAGAGACATGTAGGCAGACAGACCAATCAATCAGGATTCAGTGAGGATCAGCAATAAATCATACACAAAACATACACTCAACGTTGTAAAAATTTGATTTTTGCACATTTTCTCTTATTTTTATGCAAGTGTATTTCCTTAAAATGAAAGTAGTGGTTATCAGTTTTTGCATAAGTTTTTTCTCATTACTGTTATTCACATAAAATCTGAAACTTATTGTTCCTGCCATTTTTTAATGTAATTCTTCAAAGAACATGTTGTACCTTAACTTTTGAAGGCTAGTGTAGCTTGGAAAACTAATTTTTCTTGTAATTTTATGTACATTTTTTTTTTGGAATACTTGTAAGGTAGTTCAATCTCAAATTTACAGATAAGCTCAATTTATGCAATTTAAACCCATACTTGTTGTCAATTCATATTAAAATCTAATTTGATTGGATGTGATTTTATTTTTACATGAATAAAATTCTGGATTGTCTTGAAGTTAACTCGTATATTTTTTTTAAAAGTAACTTATGGATTAGGAGAAACTTTCATTCCCTAAAAAACTCATTTACCAGCTTGAAATATTCATCTTTTAAAATTTGGCATAGGCTATTAATAAAACCTAATTTGCCTCACTCGCTATTTTATCTGCATCATAAATGTATCATTTCACATTAAGACTTTATTTATTACTTTATATACACACATAATTTTCTATTTAAGCTATTAGAGTTGCTGGGAAATGTAATTTTACATTTCTTGGGTAGAATTCTTAATTTATCACAAAGTTTGTTTTGATGTATGTATTTGAAATTTTAACATTAATACTATCATAACTGAAAATGAACAAGATATTTGCTACATGTATTCAAGATATCGAATTCATTAATCTTTAATATTAAACTATCTTGCATTCTACAAAAAAAAAAGTTGATACAATTCTGAGTGAGTTTTGCTACTCTTCTTACTAAGAAATTTAAAGAAATAATATTTTTAAGATGTTATATAGAGGCTATGTCTATATGTTAAAGAATCTGATACATTTGATACTTCCTTTCTGAAGTAATTATAAACATTGCATGAAAGCTTAACCATTATGTATTTAGCAAAGATTTTTGGGTGTTATGTTAAATAGATGCCTTCCTTGCATCACTTTTATATTACTTAACTTAATAAATCCAATATATATATATATGCATGTGTGTTGTAATATATAAAAAATTTGCATAAAAACAGTATTTTAAATAAAATCTTGCAATCAAAAAAGGTATGTATTGTTACATATTCATTTATAAGTTTTTCCCTATACATAGAATGTTTAGGAAACTTAAATTAAAAATACAATTTAATGTTCCTTCTAAAAAAAATACTTAATTTATTTAGGTGAGTTATTTGTAATACTCATAAAAAATCCTTAAATATATATGTAAATATTTGAGCCACAATGAATAAAATCTTAGTGTATTCATTATATTGTTTAAAAGAAAAATTCTAGTTGCATGTTATTCCGAGCAAGTTGGGTAAAAATATTCTCTACATAACTTTTATTCCTTTTATATATGTTTACATTTCTGATTACTTCAAGGTCAAATATTACTCTATTCTAGTTAGCTGTTTCAAGCTTGGGCTACTTTATAACAAAGCTTTATATAAAATAAATATACGTGAGTAGAAATTGAGCAATAGTTCATTAAAGTCATGTCGGGGTCGATTGATGTAGTGTCCAGTGAATATTTAGGCAAAAATGTGATTGGTTTTTTAAAATGAAATTAATATTTTAATTTCAGAATATGAAACGAATGAAAAATCTGAAGTAGATGATAAAAATTATGTTTTAATTCAGAGCATTATTAAAAGTATTACATATTTTGTCATATTAGTTTAAAATCTAACTTGAATATTTATATTTAATAAATTTCTTAATTTCAGAATTTTAAATTTCTTGATCATTGAAGATTTCTTAAAAAATGAAAATTAATTTGACTTTAATTTTGAGTTTATGTAACCAATAAATTTTACCTTTTTATTAGATGGCCTGGTTTTGGCATATTTCTGGGACTTACTATTGTGATTGGTAGCTGTATCATAACTGCTTTATTGACTATTTGGAATAATTTTCCAATGCCAACTCCTGCAATAAACAAAGACTTGGAGTAAGCGCTTTTAATACTCATATCATGATTATTTATGCTCATATATATAACTACTAAATCTTTCTCTAAATTATCTTATTTCTTTCATGTTGTGAATTTAATAACTAAAATATTTAATTATATAAGTAGTTAAATTAATATTACAGTTAATTTCAACACTTCTACAATATTTGCATGAAAATCTTTTCATGAAACTTAAAAAATACTTGAAATAAACTTTAAATAACAATCCAAAGTTGTTTATTTTTCAAAGAATTTTGCAAACATAGTGGGAGATAATTAAAATAGCAAGTATATATATATATATATATATATATATATATACTTAAAAAAATAAAAATGTATAATTTTCTTTTTGTTTTTATATTAGTGTTATGGAAGCATACAATTCAATCATCTATATCAAACCCTTTTGCCATGCACCTACCTATTTAATAGGAATGGCTGTTGCTCATTTGGTTTTAAAATATAAAGATAAAAAAATTGGATTGGTAAGTTCTTTAAATATTAATGTTTGCATACAAAGTAAATTTCTATATTTCTTAATTTTATGCAGTTTTATTTTTAGAATCTATATCAAATAATTAACAATGTATAATTTTAAATTAGTGTAGGAAGTTATGTCATATTTAATAATTTTTTAAAATAGATTGTCCAAATTCAAATAAAATGTTACTTAAAATACATCTTTCAAAATCATCATTTAAAAACATGCGTTTGATCTTGTAGCTTGCAAACTTAATAATTTAATTAGCTTCTATATATTTAATTTTACCATTATTAATTTTGATACTAATGTTTACCTTTTGTATTTCATTATATTTATAGTATTTCTGAGAGTGTTTGAATAGTTTTTATTTATTATGTATACTTTCAAATAAAGTCTTCCCCATACCTATCATTTTTGGATTAAATATTTATTTTTTTTCAAGTCCTCGGAAATATTTCTTTAATATTTATGTGTATTATAAAATGACACATTTAGTAGATAAAGAATAACAAATGCTGCAATTCCCAGTTTTATTTAATTAACCTTCTCACTACGTAGTTATTTTGTTACCAATTTCAAATCTGAATTTTAGAGTTTTTATTTTAAAATATTCAGTCTTTAATCATAAGTCTGAACATAAAAGCATAATGAAAACATAAACAGGAACAGCATGGGTTGCACAGTTAATAGTCTGAAGAAATGCATACCCGTGGAAATCGCTGGATGCGCATTGGGAGGGTTAAGATATCTAGGCTTTAACTGTAATTTTTTATAATATATGCCCATTATAATTGTAGATATAAAGCTATATTGTTTTTTAATCAATTATAATATGAACTGTTGAACAAAATTGTTGTCTATTGTTAAAAGCCCTCGTGTTTCAGAATGAGAGAATAATGAACAACTCTTGAATTAATTTGCAAAATGTTCATATTGTAAATATTGAATTTATCAGAGAGCAATATCAGTAATGGGAAATTCATTTCTTGTAATGCTTTTAGAAAGCTCTTTTTGATATTTTTCTTAAATTTTACAATTGTAGTGACTTTTCACAAAATTTTCGATAGCTGCAAAAATGAGATGTCATTCTTTAAAGTGAAATTTCAGATTTAATAATATATTGGTCTAATAATCAATTTTTTAAACATTTAACGTGTATATATCATTGTTACAAATGTAAAATGTGAGTAATGCTTATATATTTCAATCTCTTGTTTAACATCAAATATATTAATACCATTTGAATATCATTACATACTAGAACATTTCATAAATACTTTTGGTGATTACTGTATTTTTTTTAAAAAAATGTTTGGTAGTTTTAGTTTGATAGTTGAATTCACTATGGGTGTTTAGAAATAAATTTTTTTTTGCATGAAAATAGTAAAATTTTCTAATTTGAGACTTAAACGAACGTTTGTATATTTTTCTATAGGGCTATCAAATTGTAGGATGGTTTCTAGCAATAATAGGTGCTCTTTCATCGGTTTATGGTATATATGGTCCTTCTGAAAGTGTTGAAATTAGAGCATTTTACTTATCGTGTTATAGACTTGGCTGGACTGCTAGTATTGGTTGGCTTGCTTTTGTTTGTATTACAGGAAAAGGTGGTAAGTTTACAAATTTTAAATCTAGAATTACTTATTTTTGAATAAAAGAAACACAAAATGGATTTTGAAACACTACTTTTTCCCTCGCAACTTTTCCCTCTGTATTGCATGTTTAAAGTATTTTGTATAGTGAAAAGAGAAAACATTGGTTTTAATTTTCAAATTTTACTCTTTAAACTCTCTGCATATCATGTTTCTCAATATAAAATTCTGCTGAAAAAATATGCTTTTTAAAAACTGTGCATTTAAGCAAATATTTATAGTAAGTTGACCCATGAGAATATTTATTAAAAGTCAATGCACATATTTAAGTAAACAATGTTTTTAATTTATGAGCATAAATTTTTCCTTGTGTGTAAATAAAAAGATCTGTTAAGTTTTTATTTGATAAGCTTGTTTATTAATGCTTACAAAAAATAAAATTGGATATTTTTGTTTCAATTTTTGTTAGCCTTTTATTATGCAGTAATTTTTACATTGTAAGAATGTGTATGGAATATTTTTTTGAGGGGGGGGGGGTTCCAGTATTTATTTTTAGTTCCATTTGGAATTAAAATCTGAATTCAAAATCACTTAATAGTTTTATTTAAAATCTGTTTCAGGTATTGTAAATAGTTTTCTGTCATGGAATGCTTTCGTGTCTTTGGGTCAACTTAGTTACCTTGTATACCTTCTCCATCCATTGATCATGTTATATAAAACAGCATCTTTAAGAGAAAGGATTACCTATGGACATAATGAACTGGTTAGTAAAATTAGTCAGTGTTTTAATAATTCATTTTTAATTAAATTAAGTTTTAATTATTTTGCTTGCATTTCATTTGGAAACACACAGTGAAAAGAGTAAAATTATTCCACTTTGTTAGAAGTCAAAGTGCTTTAAAACCAAACTGACACAATATATATAAAATAAGTCTGATCACACAATTATTAGTTCTATTATTTTATGTTACAATTAATTTGAGTACCTAATAAATAAATCATAGTATGTTTATTTTATACTTTCTTTACTGGAAATAAGTTTTGTTAGAGCAAATCTCATTAAAATATATATATATTCCTGTTTGTATCATTAGTTTTCTTTTTTTCATTGAAGTTTACTCCTTAGAGACTCGACTAAAGAGTAAGTACGGCATTACAAACCCGAAGTACATAGTGATCTTTTCCTTTCCCAATAAGGTTTATTGTTTTTGGTCAACATGATGACTAGGAATATTTCAGCAATCCCTCTCCATTTTTGACCCTCTTTTTTCCATACAATTTTTTCCTCAAGTCTAGGTTACAGACAAATTTGTTATATGAATATGTAATATATTTATTATCTAATTACTAATCAACCATTGCTTTGTTTTGTTTTGTTATGTAATGATTATTTTTGTTTTGTCAATTAAACCACATTTTTGTAACACTGTTGGCTAGCCAACCTACATGTCTAACCTGGTAAAGAGGAAAATGTTGTGCAGGTACTTTTCGTATTCTCTTTGACTCATGCTTTGCTATAGACATAGGATCATTTGTCACCCATCTATCAATTTGTTAGTGATAAGTCTTCAAGTTTTCTTTGGAGTTGCCAAATAGATGTTGTTGGCTAGTGCTGCTAATAAAGGGTTCTCTGGGGTTTTTTCCATCATATCTTTGTCTTGTTGCTATAGTACTATATACTGGGAAAGTGTCAAGTGAGGCTATTGTCAGTTGACTGGCACATTGCTTCCCTTGTTGGACTTGGTGAGTAGAGGCATACCAAATTGAATAACTTTCTTATAGGTCCATCATTTTTGTCCCCTGGTACAGATCTTGTTTTATTCAAATAATTAATAATAGATCAAATTGCTACTAATTCACATTTCATATCTTCTCGCCTAATAATGAAATATCACAGAAAATACCTTTTGCTATTCCCTGAGCTCTGCAAACAATAAGGAGCGAAAAACAAGGAGAAGTAACACTTAGTTGATTTTTCTTCGATTGTATGGCAGATTTAATTTCGTCAAATAATTGTGTGCAAAAAAAAAAATTAAGTGTTCTCTATTTGTTGCAAACTGAAAATTGAAGACTTCACACAGGAATGGCATGCAGAGACTAGCTTTTTGCATGTTTACAATAAATAGAAAGTAATAATTAAAAAAAAATCCATCTTTTTTTTATATCATTTATTACATTTTATCTTCATTTTTTTCATTAGAATTATTTTCAACACTTAAGTTCTTTCAAACTGTTGTAATGCATATGCCCATTTAGAATTGACTGAGACTGAGCAAAAACAGCCCTGCTACTTGGTATGTTTGTGATGGGAGATTCCCCCTACTGGCAAGTCTATTTTTGCCTTATTTCATATTTTAAGGTTTTTACATTACAAAGGGGAGAAGAGAGGGGTAAAAAAGATGTCCAGCCAATTATGAACAATCATCTAGCCATAAAAAATGTCAGGGGGAATTCAAGAGTTAAAAAGGGGAATGATAAGTTCTGAAATGCGTGGTACAGCAGTTAGGTTACAGTTTACTGCAGAATTTTAAAGGTTAATGAATCATACCTTTTTAAATTAAGCAAACTTAAATATTTTCCTTTTATCCTTTATTTTGCATCTCTTAAAAAAATTTGCTTTGTTTTCAACATTTGTTTGGCATAGAATAGTCTAATTTGGCTTGAGCCATAAAACTATCACTTACTTCATAGAGAACTAATATTTTGTTGTTCCTTAAGATTTTTCTTGCCTTAGAATGTCTGTTGATCAACATTTTTTAATCAATGTATTTTGGAACTTTGATTTAACTATAAAAAAGCTTTAAGTATTAATACAAAATGTTACAAACTGGTTTGTGTGCTGCTAATTTTAACTTTTTTTTTGCCGAAGTGACAAATTTAAAAGATCATGGGCAAGAAATGCTTGTAATTAAGGAACATTTTTAGAGATGCAAATGATTGTGAAGCAATTTTGTATAAAATTGTGAATCATGAAGTAAATGAATCAAAAGCTAAAAATTATTCAACATAATATTTTTGAAAGTCTCTTCAAATTTATTGAAGTGTCAGTTTGTGCTTTATATATATATATATATATATATATATATATATATATATATATATATATATATATATATATATATATATATATATATATATATATATATATATATATATATAATTATTATGACAGATATTTTAAGCAGATATAAATTTCGGGATTCTCATGGTATGCATATGATTCGAGACCTTAATAACTATTTAGTACAAAAACTGAATATTAAATTAGATGCAAGAGAAAATTACTCTACATAATATTGTACATTATTATTTATGAATAAATCCTTTAACAAAATTAATTTTTCAAGTATATTTCAAAAATATCAATCCTTTTTTCCTATTAAAAATATTATTATTAAAAAGGCTTTCAAATACAACAAGAAACTTGGTAGATTTATATTTAATTATAATCAAGTCTCGGAGCTCCTAAGTTCAGAATCGTGTAAATGCAATCTATATCGGGACTATGTTGATGATTATCATCAGCACATTGTCACGGAAGACCTTGGCATCGTGAAAGATAATTTGTTAAGAAATTTTATGGAAAAAGGTACCGGTTTTAGACTGATGATAACAAAAAATAAATCTAACATTATGAAACAAATCATAAAAGATTTAGATAAATTCTACCTTAAAATTGCAATTAAATACGGAATGCCGATTGAAGCTTTCAATCAATTTAGATCTTATGTAGCAACAGAAATTTGGGAACTAGATTTCACTGTTGAAAATTAAATTATGTATAAAGATCTTAAATCATCAATAGAAAATATCCAAAATGACTTCGTGATTACATATGTTGATAAGGTTTCTGCTAATTATGCCATAATTTGTAAATATTTTTACAGTAAAATATTAAGTAACCACATTTTAAATAATTCATTTCAAAAATCAATTCACAATAATAGAGAAGATGATAATCGTCTTTTAGCTTTGAACAAAAGATTGAATATTCATCTAAATAATATTAAATATCCAAGTATTTTTTTAACACAAAAATTTCATAAAAGCCCTATAAAATTCCGTAGTATCACTAATGGATACAATACATACATCACGAAGTCTGGGAAGATCTTACAATCTCTTCTTCAAAATCTAATTGATAACTTACAAAACACGGCAATAATTAAAAATAGCTTAGAGATTGCTAGAGTAGTGTTACTAAGGATATGTTAATTTTTTTCATGCATGGCTTTGATTTCGATGACCTTTTTAATTCTATAGATGTTGACGATATGATTAAGGTTCTACAGTTAATTTATGATAAATATGAATTATATACTTCAATGAAAAAAGAAAAATTTGATATTATTGTTAACCTCGTATTAAAAGAAAATTTCATTGCATTTGATCAGAATCTTTATAAACAGATCAAAGGATTACACCTCAGGGTGGTCCAGCTAGTAATTGTTTAGCAAACCTATATTTACATTTTTTTGAAATTGATCATGTTGTAAATGATTCTTACTTGATTTATCGTTATATAGATGATTTAATAATTTTTGGTAAAAATAGTGAATACAAACCAAATATTACGTTCTACCCTTATTATCTCAAGCTCCTTAAAGCTAACTTCAACTCTAATATGGTGGAATTCTTGGATTTGGACTTGCATCTTATTAACAATAATGTAGTCAATACCATTTTTGACAAAAGAGATTCGTTTAAGTTCCATATAATTAAAATTCCTGTATGGAATAGTAACTTGCATATATCAATTTACAGAAATATTATTTTGAATTTTTTATTTAGAAATGATAACTTAACTACCCACAAAATAGATAAATACAATAATATAAAAAAAAATTTCAATGTTGTTTAGATCATGAATACCCTTTTTAATTTCTTAAGAACTTATATTCATCACAAATACATTAACCATCTTGCTACTTTTAATTCCAAAACCACCACACAACAATAGGATTTCAAAGTCAGCATGTTAGTGGTCTTGCTGTGAAGATTATATCATAACTCATATCACAGTTTACATTTTTTCCACACACATCTTGAACATCTTACACATTGTTGACAACCAACCAAATTAGAGCCTAGCAAATTTACATTTTTGACAATCAACCAATTCAAATTCTACCATATTTGATTGTCGTCTTTTTTGATATCTGTCTTTGCTGGCTGGTTTAAAAGTTAGCTCAAAAGATGTGTTTATGTATATTCGAATTTTTTAACTTGGTGAATAATTGATTTTCATTGATGTCAAGACGCTTGATTCTCTTCGTAAAAGCTCTGAGTAAAGAAATTTTGTTAAGAAAAGTATTTTTCAAAAAATAATTTATGTAATTGTTTTAGGATTTTCCTACTTTTCTTACGTATTTGTTTTGCGATTTTTCTGCATTAAGAGTTTAGAAGAGTTTGTTACATAATAGTAGTGAGTGGTTTTATCATACTCTCTGAGTTTTACATACTCTGAATTTTTGTTTATTTTATTTGGTTTTTCCTACCGAGTTGCAAAGGGGGAAGGTTGGCGCCTTCAAACTAGTTTAACCCCACTTATTCGGTCCTAAGTCCGAAATTGCTTTCTGACTCGCTAGGTTCTTCTTTTTTGTAGTTTCTTTTTTATTTTTCTATAATTTTTATCTTCATGTTTAGCTTTTATATTTTTATTACGCTATTTCTTGTTATGCTCATTATCTATTATTTCTTGTTTTTGATATATAATACAAATTTCTATATATATATATATAATATACATACACAAGAAAATTCAACTTTCTGCTACTTTAAATCAAATCTTATGAGTAGCATAAGTATTTGAGTAATAAAGTATTCAAACACTCAAAGCCTTTCTTTATAGTTTAAAAAATTAGATCTGTGTGTGTTTTTAAATTTAAAAAATCATGAATTATGCTTTATTTTGAAACACAAGGAAATGAAGGTAATTACAAAGTGCAAAATGAAATATTTCATTAACTGAATTATACCTTAAGTTATATGCTTAAGAGAGAAAGATAAACTTTTTTTCTTTCTGCGTATGTTTATACATTCAATTTTGCATTTTTTTTAATGAACATTCTTAACACAAATGATTTACAAAGTTATGCAATGATTGTCCTATGAATTTAAATATAATTGATTCATAAGCAGCAAAAAAAAAAAAAAATAAGTGCTATTTGAAGTTGGGCCAAACTATTTCAATTGTTTAATCGTATCTCGAAAAAAATTGTAAAATAAAAGTAAGCAATTTGATGTATTTCAAAGCCCAGTAGGTGAGTGGTTAATGCATCGCACTTCCACGACGGCCGCGGTAGCCGAGTGGTATAGGCATCGGATCGTGGCTGGCTTTGTCACGAGTTCGAGCCCAGTACCACTAAAGACCCGCCGTGTAGGGCAGCGATGCACGCTAAATCTGTCGAGAGCTGAAACGTCCTCCTGTTGGTGTGATGTGGTAGTTAGGAGAGGGGGGTGCCAGCTCAGGTGTCGTCCACGTCACTTGACCATGGTTCAAAATTACGTGGTCCGTCGCCAAAAGCCCTCGTGTAGCTGAACAGTGCGACGTTAATCTTCACTCACTCACTCATCGCACTTCCACGACTCTGGTCGGAGGTTCTAACCCCGGGCTGGGTAAGGTTGACTCAGCCTTTCATCCCTCCAGTGGGTCGATAAAATGAGTACCAAGCTTGCTTGCGAACTTAACACTGGGGGGTTTTCGCGTCATACTGACTGGAACATCTGCTCATGCATCTCAGGGCCCAAGGTCACAAATACTGAGTTGGGCACTGTAGGCCTTGGCCCTCACAGGCTGTTGCAGCACTGAGTTAAGTTAATTTGTATTATTAAATATAAATGTATTAAAATCTTTTTTATTTGCAGGTATTTGAATTTCTGACATATACTGTAATTGCTTTTCTTCTTGCATACATTGGACATACAGCTGTAGAAAAACCATTCTTAACACTTGAAGGAATTTTCTTCAGAAATAAGGCACCAGGAAATGTAAAGATTAAAAATTCCAAAGAACCAGTTATGATCTGTGGAGTTAAAACAATTAATCCATAACAATTGTTAAATGTTTTATTCAAATTTAAATTGCAAATATTTTCCAAATTACTCAATCAAAAAATGTTTCATATGAATCAGGTTTAAATGTACGTAATAAACAAAATTGATTTTCTTTTCACTGTAGTGAACAATACAACTGTTTTTAAAGATGACTAATCTATAAGAAAGTCATTTTATCTGAAGAAATTTGTTTTCTATTGAGAAGCATGTACATTATTTACAAAAAAATCTTTTGTTACATTTTTAAAGTTACCATATTTTTGATTGTTCAAACATTCAATATTCACTATTTTTTTTAAAGTTGTATAATTTAACACTTATAAAGGATTTATTTCTAGTAAAAATCTGAGAGTTGATCAATTTAATAAACATTCATCAAAATAATTAGGAATACCACATTCAAATCATTCACTATGCATGTTAAAAAAATTATATTTGAACTAAAAGTAAAATTTAATATTTTTCTCCTTTAGAATTAAGTATACAACAAGAAATGTTAATTTTAACTTTCAAGTAACATTAATATAAATGCATATAATTAAATAATTTGCTTCTGTGTGAAATTTACTTTTGTATGATTTAAAAGTTACTGTTTGTTCATTTCTGTATGAACTATATCTGAATTGTTTTACCAACCTTTTTTCAATGTTTTTTTATTTATTTTAGAAGTGTTAGCATTAAATCATGAATTATTTTCTTAAGTTGTCCTAAACTGCTACAATGTAAATTCTCAAAATATATTGCATTTTCATTTCATATTCCTATTTTATTGTAAATTACTGACTACCAAGTGTTTTAAACACCTTTTCTAGTCACTTGTGTGTAAATATAAACTGTATCCTGAACATGAAAATAAAATTGTTTTGTTACTGTTTTTTTTTTGTTATTCAAGTGATAATCAACTAGGTGTGATACAATTCTTAATCACTAAAAAATTGCTAGATCCAAATAAAAGATTTGTTATTAACTTGCAACTTTTAAACTATACTCTTACAAAATCTAAAAAACATTCTCTTGATTCCTTAAAGATAAAAGGTACAGAGACCTTTATGTGTGGGAAAAATTAATTATATCAATAAATACTTATAACTACAATATTGATACCCACCACAGTAAAAGATTCATTAATATAGACATTTCCCCCAATATTTCAATTCAATGATCTGGTTAATTTTACTTCAATGGTTGCTAGAAATTAATACATTCTTAACAGATGGAACATTTGTACTCCCCTCAATTACCCAAAACGCTGAATAAAAAAATATAAATTGCCAAGCTTTAAAAGGTAACAAAACAGAAATTTAGAAATAAAACTTTAGGAACTGCATCTTTGACTTCTATAAAGAAATTACCAGATGATCACTAGCATTTTTTGTATTTAAAAATGCAATATCTATCTCAGGGGTTGGTAACATGTGGCACTCTATACGTTTCTACCAATTGGTCAATTTTTGAGTAAAATTGACTAATCTTAAAATGGAACTTAATGAACTAATATCTTCAGAGTATTGGAAAGGAAAATTTAGTTATTTAAAAATATAAGATAACTATGAGATAAATTGTGTGACAGCTATTTGAAATTAAATGTCGTTCATAGATAGATTTAATTGTTTGAAGAGAAAATTACATATCAATGTGAACAAATTTTTCCTCATATGAAAAATATTTTCATTCTGCCAAAAAGTTGTACTCAACTGAACATTCAGGATCGTATAAAATATAAAGTCACAAATATTATACCCCTGAGAGTGGAATATAAAATAGGTGCAAGGGCAAAAGGTTCACATTAAAATGAAGGAATACTTTTATTGAGTGTTTATTAATTAAAATAAGAAAGTTATATGTATATCTTTTAAACTTTTTGCAACAAATTTTTTCCCCTTAAAACTATATATAAATCGGTATTCTTCACCTCTGCATGGCATATTACAGCAACAAATTTGCCAATCCCTGATCTATCTCACACACACACATTTAAGTCCTTAACATTACTATATCCAAAAGTAAATTTATCCCGATTCTATTTACTGTGATACTTGGGCTGAACTCATTCTGCTTATTTTATACTTTTTGTGACAAGACAATTTCTTCAACTTAATAACAGCGGTAATAATTAGACAATTATTATACTGTATTTACTTGAATATAAGCCCCCCCCCAATTTACTAAAGTTTTTGAGAACAAATGATATTTTTATCCATAAACGATACTTGAGAAATTTAAAAAAATAATTTATTTTACCAGTATTAAAAGCTTCCATAATTACTATCAGTATCATGTTTTGTCACGGCTGACTTCAAAATTGGTGCTGGGGTGTCGCCATTTTCCTACACAGTGCCAACCAATGCAACATTTTTTAACACACTTTTATAACTTTCACTTGTATGTAATGGAATCTTGAAACTATTTTTACCCAGTTTAAAAGGTCAGATTAATTCGAAATTTTGCACACTTGTCAAGGACTGATAACAATACAATTTCATAATTTTGTTCCTTTGTCCCGATTAGGATAATTAGGAATGATTCATAGATTTGGCGACTAATTCCGTATACCACTTCCAGATTTGGCAACTTATCGCATAAACCATTTTCAAATTTGGTGACTAAAAGATTAATGTGCAACCCTAAAACCGCAAACAGGCTTGTGGTTAATACAAATTTTAAAAATGTTAACATAATGTCTAGTTTTTCTGAAAATGGAAATAAAAAAAGACTTGGGCATGTGAATAAAAATAATTTGTTCTAACTGCTAAATATTTTTATTTTGATAAAACAATACGTTTTAAAAGGTGATAATACGATTGGCATTTAATATTTCTTAACACTTTTATTAGACCTGTATCTATAGAGATGGAATCTTTGAAATGTAAATGATATGGGACTCAATTGTGGCCCTGTAAATGGAGAGAATACCCTTCAGACTTGTTAATAAAGGCTGTTTTCGCCATATACACAAGAGCATGAACTTAACGCGGAACACATTTTCGGACAGAAAAAGTGCCTCAATTTTTATGAAAATTTTTGACATTCTAACTCATGCATTTGTTTATAATATGGTGTTTTCAAAATATTTCATCAATAACTAGTTTTTCCTTTTAACATGTAAATGGATAGATCATTTGGCAATATGATATACGAGAAAAATGCGAAACACATTTTGTACAAGAAAGAGTCAACTCGGATAAAAATTAGTATAAAATAAGTGATTTTCTACACGATAGTGAGGCCAGAATATAATGTTTGAGTACTTTTATATCTGAAAGTATTCAGATTTCAGGTCTTATTCTTTAACATTAGCCGAAAACAGTCTTCATATCCATTGAAGAGCAAGACTAATTCTAGCTTTAAATATCACTCAAAGATAAATGATAGTTTTAAAAAAAACGAAAAAAAAAAAAAAAAAACAGGCTTTAATTGTAGATTGAACTAAAAAATTAAAAATAAATTATCTTATATATAAAAAACACTTTTTAGTTCAATTCTTAATATATGAATAAAACGATTAACGAGAAAATTAATGTCATTGTGGTAAAAATGTTGAGTGCTCTATATTAATTGTTATAATTTCTTACTAGTTCTCTATTCGGAAATGCTAAGAAATTATAATATATAGCACCCCACGCTTTTACCACAAAGATATTAATTTTTTCGTTAATCATTTTATTCATATATTTTTTTACTTAGTTTAAAAAACACGCTTTTATAGTGAATTGAACTATTATTTATTAAACACTGTCGAACATTTATAAGCAATAAATATAAGTTGATGGCATTAACAAAATATTTCATTCGTACACAATTTTTTTAAACGCTGCTGTTGTCTTTTTTTTTTGTATATAAAATTGACACAAGTATAAAAAGGAAGGCATAGTGAACCCTTGTCATATTTAAAAGGTGCAGCATATAAAAAAAATTTCCTAAATACCAGCACACGATGTTTAATATAGACTGAATACTGGAGATAAATTACAGAATGGACGGTAACATTTTTACTTTTGAAAAGGGTGGAAACTCAATTTTTCCCATTCAACAAATGTTTTGTCTTCGATTCTAAGCCACACCCAATTTTCAGTAGCATTAACACTAGAAAAATAGTGTGGCTTAGATTTGAGTAAATAGATTTTTTTCAACATTTTGAAAAGCACCATTAATATTTTCAATTAAATTTAATGTACAAACCTTGATTATGAATGTCTGTAAAATCTCAAAGATTCTATATTAATGCCAAATTAAGTTTTATTGAAGTAATCTCAATTGATTAGCATTTGCAAGGAATATAAAGTCACATCCATTGTATTGTACAAAAGAACACCTATATTTAATACCCTCTCTTTATTTTAAGAATAACTTGATGTTTTGAGAGAATTTTAATCCAAAGACATTCTTTTAAATCAGCATAGAAATTTAAATATTAATAAAAAAAAGTATACCTTTTTGTTCTTCAAATTTACTAAGCATAAAATATTACAAAGATAATACATTTTACAAGTTTGGCATCATACATAAAAATGTGCTTAATATCAGCAAGCAAAAGTAGCTGTACAATTGGTTTATGTATTCAAGCTCATTTAAATTCAAAATTATATAATTTAAGATAATCATACATATAACTTAAAGTATTTTATTGTAGAATACATTGATAATTTTAACTTAAGTTAAATAGAAATAAATTGAAAATTAATGTAGAAATATAAGTATATGAATGCCATCTTTAAAAAGGCATCTTAAAATATTTACATTCGACTAGATTTCGATAAAATACAAATAAATTCAAATGCAACATTTAAAAACATACATGAAAAAATCTAATACAATAAAAACATGTTTTAAAATCCACAACCAATAATAAATAAGTAGTGCTATAAGTAATAAAATCTGAGAAAAAAATCCACAACCACATACCTAAATAGGTTATAATTAATACATGCATATAATTATGCAATCACAGCTGTAATTTTTAATTAAACTAAAATCATGCCTTTAATCTGACAGTCAATTAATATTTAATGTATTCAAACATGACTATAATCCATGCAAAAATTTTAATGCAATTTATGAAGATATGTGTATTAACAGCATGAAAAATTTCAGCAATACATAGGTATTGTTTATATTAAGCATAAATATTGTAAAAAACCTTGACTTTGTGAGACAAATTACACACCTATACAATGCCAGACTGATTTCAAACTAATAAAATTAAAAAGTATAAGCAAAATGCAAATATATAGAATAAAAAATATAATTCATGAACTCAAGTGAAATTAGTGATAAATATTAATTTCCTGAGTAAATATAATAGCACACAAGCAGTAGAAAGCAATACTTTTAAGTTCAGATCTGTAAGATTTAAAGACTAAAACTTTTTTTAGATTCAAATAACATTAAGCAACATATCTGAGCATGTCAATTATCCGAAAATATTCTAATACATAATTATATATAACAATAGAAACTATATATATTAGTCTTTGATATTTGTGCACAATATATATACATACAACTATGTATTAAAAACATCATTTGTTATTGAGGTATTAAAAAGGAATGTGTTTAAACCTTAATATAAAAACTTTTTCTGTAAAACCAAACATAGCATTATTATCTGTTATAATATATATAACTTAATTCATATTATTATATGACTATGCTAAATTTAAAAAAATTAATTCCCTAGCATTGGAATTTAATTTTATTTTTCAAAGCAATCGTGGGTTAAAACTGTTTACTCTAAACTCAAAGATATTTTTAAGCAAAATAAATAGAAAAGTATAAAAGCATTTTGATCCTAAATAATTCAAAATGTCCAAGTTTTAACTAGGAGAAATAAGTTCTTTTGTAAAAATTGTAAAAGAATAATTTATTCATGTGTGCAAGTATACTTTATACAGTTTTAGTCTATTTATGTTAATGTGGCAGTGCAATGACTAGCAACACAAGGGCTGCTATAGTGTAATGCCAGGATTACAACCTGGTAAGGCATGGATGTGATGGCTAAAAATATCACTTGCATGTTTCTCTCTATATAAGAAATGTGAGTGTTATTAGATCTTAAATTATCCCTGATAGTGCAATACCAGAGTAAACAAAAAAATTCAACAATATAATTAGTATCATAATAAGATAACAATTGTATAAAGTTTTAACAATGAATGAGAAATGGAAGATCTATCACATTGAAGTATTAATACAGAGGTAAAATGAAAAAGCATGATTGTATGGCAATTTCTACTGATATATAAATCAGTGATATCAGTTTTAGCAATTATATGAAGTGATAGTGAGTGAAAAACTCAGTCAAATTTGCTATAGCAATAAAAAAAGTTAAAACAGAATTTATAATTCAGAGTGAGAGTGCAAATCATTTTTTTTAGCAAGCTCTGAAAACTTCTGTAAAGTAGATTTTGAAAAACTACTTTCACTAGTAAGGCGATCAGAAAGTTCTCGTTTTTTCCACAAATCATTCAAAATAGTTTCAGCAAAATCTCGCTCCTTTTCTCTTTGTTCAGAATCTAAAGTATACCACATAGCTAAAGCACACCTACGGCCTTTACGAACAGCTTTAACACCGTGTAAATTTTCTTTTCCAGCTGAAAATGCAACCATTAAACCACAAGCAGGCTGGATTGAAGCCTAAAATAAAGTTCAAAATATAAATAAAACAAAGTTTAAAATTCAAATAAGTGATATTACTTGAAAATAAAAGTACAAAAATAATTTTTAAACAAGCAAAAAAAAGCAAAGATATTTTAATGATTTCAAAAAGATTAGTAAGAACAGAAATAACAATATTTAAAAAAGGTTAAATATCTTTTTTTCTTTACAATTACATCTTAAACCTGTCTATCTTGAACTACACTATGAATGAACACATGTAACAAAATATCAGTTAAATAGTTTACCTGAATACTATTCACTTCTTTTGCAAAAATAAATTCACCACCTTCAAAATCTTCATTTAAATAAACTATGGAACTGTAAATAAATAAAAAGTTGAAATAAAATTTTAGTACAGCTTGGGAGAGCAACTGTGAACAAAGTTATCATACAGAATATAACTGATACATCTATTTCAGCTTTTGAAATCCACTTAAAATAGTAAATAAGTTTTACAAGCAGTGCAAGAAAATATAATTAAATACTATAATGATACTCAATTGAAAATATAAACTACTTTTAAAAATTACAGTTGTCAATTTAATAAAGATATATTTAAGGGGCATACATAGTTTGAATGAAATCATTCATTATTAAAATATTACTAAATTAATGAGAAAAAATGATTATATATATATATAACCATGGATTTATTCAATATCATGACTAAAATTTAAAACCAATTAACAATTGTGCAAATAAATACAATACTTTTTTCAGATTCAAAAATGCAAATGAAACCTTTTTAAAAAAATTGCTAAAGCTAAACATTACTAAATCATACCAAGTAACATTACTCTTTCATGATGATTAATTCTGGAATCATAAATAATTATATTAACCTATAATCTCTCCAAGTGTAAGCAGGTCTCTCTTTAACACATTTACCATTTGGCATCAAAACGCAGTTATCAGCATGGATAGGATGACTCAAATCATTTCTATTATCAGGGGAATCTATGAAATAAAAGTTGATAAGATATTCACTTTCTAAAACATATTTTCTTATATTAATAATAAATCTAATCTTATTTTAGGAGGAACTATAAAATAGTAAAATGGAAGGAGATAACAATTTTTATGTGAAATATCTTTGCTCGCATACTAAAAATTTTGTTTAGAATCTTTTTTTTTGTTCAACTTTCAAATAAATCTATTTTTTTTTTTAAAAATGAGAATATAATTACAGTTAAACCATCACTTCATGAACCTCTATTTAGCAAATTTTTTCCAGAAGCCAAGAACATTTTAGTATTTTTTTTTTTTTTTTTTTTTTTTGTAAAATAACCTCTAAATAGTGAAGTGCATTTTCTGTTTAATGAACTTTTTCTCTTGTGATACAATCCCCCCCTTTCTATTTTAAAAATATTTCTGGACATTTCAAATCATTCTCTCTTTCAACACATTTTATGGTGATCAATGGCCTTGAACTGGTTTTACCAGGTGTCTAACTCATCTAGAGCAGCAAAATTGCTGTAATATTTAGAATAAAAAAACTGTAATAAAATTAACAGATTTCATTAGTAATTAAATTTAGAAATGTGCATGGTAATGTATGCTTAAAATTAGAAAACGTCATTAAAATTAATTAATTTTAACAGAAAACTATTTTTTAAAGGTGAAAATACTGTGTATTCCTGGGCCATGTTTTTTTCCTCATTGTTTTTCTTGCAGATTTCTTTTTGATGGGTAAGATTCATGAAATAAATAGACATTAATTTACAAAAAAAAGGGTGAATAAATACTTTTTAAAAAATATATCATGTTTAAGAAAATTTAAAATGTGTTTTACATAATTTCTAAAGTACATTAAAAGATGAACCTCTGTTTAACAAATTTCCCATATAAACTTTTTTTCAGGATTTAGCGACTTCATTAAATAGAGGTCTGACTGTATTTACAATTGATTATTGATAACTGTACAAATAAAAGTAAAAAGTGAATATTAATATCAAGGTATAACAAAGCAACTTTTCAATTACCGTTTTCAATATAATCCGCGGATTATGTGTTAAAAAAGTTTCAAATTTTAATATGATCAGTTAAACAAACATTCTCCATATTTTTTGAAAGAAATGCTGTTTATGTTTTATAAAATAAATAATAGAGGTTTTTATAGCTCGGAAAAAAATCATTTGAATAAATTATTTTTTTGACTAGAGGTGTTGCATCCTTTGAAAGTTTTATCATGATAAACTGCAGACTTCAAATTTTAACTTCAAAAAACAAAAGTTTAAAATCTACATTTAGACGTAAAAGGGCCGAAAAAATGACCAATAAAATAATAAATAAATGGATTTTTGAAATACCTACAGTTCTCAGAATAAGTACCACAAATGAAAATTAGACAGTTTATTATAAATAATGACTGGGAAAAACAATCTGACGACTCTTTGACATTTTGCAACATTTAAAAAATTTAAATATGGGCGAAGTTCCATTATCATTTGATTTACCTACCAGGACCGTCGACATTCAAGATTCGCCGCCAAAACTGCCGCGGATTATATGTTTTTTTTATTTTTCCGGATTATAAAAGTCTTAATATGATCAGCAAGTTTAGTAAAAAAAAACAATGAAGTAAATTTTTAACTTCAAAAAACAAAAAAAATTACATTTATAAAAAAAAAAAAATAAATAAAATAATAAATTTATTTTGAAATACCTATCTTAAGTACCACACCTAAAATTAGACAGTTTATTATAAATAAGAAGGCACCAACATTTAAAAAAATAATTATGATCTTTTTTATTCAGATTAAAGTTATCTTTTTCCAAAAAGTCATGCTTAATATATTAATCCATAAAATTATTTTTGATACTACAATATATTAAAATTGATTTTAACTGCCATATTTAGTGATAAATATCGACTATAACTGAACTGTATACATTCACAAATTGGACCTCATAGCTTTACAAATATATTTGACAAGATTGCATAAATTACACTTTAAAATGTCATTCTTACAAAACCTAAAATTAATTATTTAGATGTCCTATTATGGTATTCTATGCCAGTTCCTAAAAGCAAATATTTTTTTTATATACAAACCAGGTAATGCAGTACGGCAGACTAGATGTGTGTATGAGAAAAATAATTCCGTTTCTAAATTAAAATACACTTCAACTGCTTGACGAGCTTTTTCACTGATATTAAGCAACAACTGAGCTTCTAAAGGATTCACAATACCTCTATGAGCTAACTAAAAAAAATAAATGAAAATTACTTTAGTTAAATGACAAAAATTTACAGCTAGGAGACTTATAAAATCTTTCCTTACTGAAATATATATAAGACATAAGAAATATTTTTCTAAGGAGATGCAATCAATATAATCAGAAGTACATTTTATCTATGTACAATAAAATGTATACATGGGATAACCTAATTCCTTAAAAAATCATGTATTTCATAATTGATAAATTTAATAGGCTACTATTTTGTCAGTTGCAGGAAAAAGTCTTTATTTTTATTTTAATGTCAATAGACTAAAAAGACCAATTAATCAATAATGTCAACATTTTTGAATTAATAAGCAATATAATACCATTTAAAAGAAATAGTTCCATGATTCAACTTACAATGGGCAAGATCAAGTTTAAAAAGGAGGAGAAAAATCTCACGTAACATTTTAAGATTTTTCTTTCATAGAATAAGTTTCACTTACTATGGCAGCTCTAGCGACAGTTAGGCCTTCAAACATTTCAAATTCTGTATGTGGTGATTCTTTACCATTATAACCATCCCCATTAACTCCGCCTTCCTATATAATCATAGTAACAAGAAATAAGGATTAAAATAAGTAAAAATGTACATAAATTCTGATAATATTTGTTGGCACATATTTTCATCTTAAATGCCATACCCATTCTAATGTTTTTGCAATGTCAATAACTTTACTAAAGCTATTAAATGATATGTTGAAGATGTATCACTATTGGTAAGTAAAAAATTTTAGCAGCTGGAATTTTTTTAGTTAAAAAAAATCCTGAATACATAACATTTACATTTAACAAGTGCACTAACAATATTGCAGTCAGAAATGTTTGAAATATTTTATAATTATTAGTTCAACAAAGAACTTAAAAAATTGACATTTTATAATAGTTTTAAAATATTTAATTTTATATACACTAAACCAATATTTATAAAAGAAAAAATTTACAAAAATATTAAAAATTGATAAAAAAAAATATATATTGGTATTTTTTTAAAATTAATCTCTTTTTACATTTGCAATACAAACCAATACATTCACTGTTTATTAACATCACATTACAAAGCAACATGAGGGCTAGTGATGATGAATTTCATAATTTTAAATGATATTCAAGTGACGATACTTTAGATGGTATCTTATTTCCCAATCTTCCACATCATGTTAACATGAGGACTTTAAGCTGACATATTTAACATACATCAGTCTCTTTATACAATAAGTTTCAAGTAGCACACACCCTTTAATCCATGATTCAACAGAATCAAAATTGAGCAAAAGCTTCAACCATTACAATTTGGCTACTGCAGGCACTTTAAACTAGTAAAAAAGGTATAAAATATGATGCAATGAATGTCTTTAATTAGTATATATATATATATATATATATATATATGTATTTACTATTTACAAATGAAGAGTAACAAATTATATAATAAAAGACATAAGTACTATTTTTGTATATCATTATGAAATAGATTAATTAAATATCTATAACAAAACATATCCATTAAATAAAAAAAATTTCCGCATCAGTCAGGGAATATCATACAGAAGGAAAGATTATACATAGGGATACCTTAGAATTTAAATGGAAAATTCTAGCACATTTTTATCTCATCATGCAAATACTGCTTGAAATCTGAACACAAAGTAGAGGTCTGTAAATGGATAGGCTTGATCTGATATTTTGATTTATGTCATACTTTGAAGCAGCTACAAAAGAAATACTAGCAATGAACCTCATAATTGTGGACCTCTTCACAACAGATTTAATGTGCATCAGTCCTTCCACACAGGTCTTCAGTAACACCAGGGCTTGAACTCATGACTGGGCAATACTGGCCAGAAGTTTACTGCCTACTATCGCCAGCTATTCTACTTGGTTACCGCCTTGTCTACTTAGAGATTAGGCAGAGAGTAACAAAGAACATTAAAAATACGGATATCAGACTGTCAGTGGAAGATTAGAGAAATAAAAATGGATTTATGGAATGATTGAAATAGGAAAATGCACACCTTCTTTGGTAAGCAATCAGGTATTTAGCCATTTATGTTTTCCTTGTGCTCAACACAGCCATATGTCTAATTAAAAGTAATGGTAAAGCATATAATTTCTGAACCAAATGTTTAACCATAAAAAGTCATATGATGCAAACACTAGAACCAACAGAAATATAGTCACATCATATCATGGAGGGTAACTTCAACTTTTATGAAGCTTTCAATATTTATGCTTTAAAGATAAATGTAAGTTTTTGTATTTTTACTTTTAATAATTCATAATTAATATATGTTTTTAATAAAATTCAATATAATTACTGATAAAATAACTTAAAAATTTTTTAATTGCAGGACAGAGGGAAAATTATCTTTGGACTCTAACAGAACTAAGCAAAGTTTTTTCAAACTACAAGGTATCACTGTATGTATATAAATTGATATTTCAATAGTACCGTAGCAAGATTCAACAATTTCTGACATTCTTCTTTTGATGCTAGATTTGTTAAAACTGCTCTTTTAGATCCATTCAACTTTTTTTCAGTCAAATGTGGTAAAATTCCAGTTCTTTTTAACCACTTAGTAGCATCTTCCTGAGTTAGTTTCCGCCTCACTTTTCCCAATACTTTTTTTACAATATTTTTTTTGGTTCCAGGAGGTGGAGTCAGAGATTGGGATATTGACTAAAAATGCAAATGATATATGCAAATTAGTACTGTCTAAAATAACTATTTTACTATACAGTTGTAATATTTACAAAAAGAAAGTGAGATTCAAAATTTTACAATTACAATATATTTTTTAATCAAACTTAGCTATTTTAAATTATACTTTGAAGTATAATTTAAAACAAAATTATTTGATTAAGCTTTGACTTAATTATAAATACAAATCGGAAAACAGGTTTATAAAAACTACATTATAATATATTAAAGCTATTACAATAATATTAAGGAACATTCTAAGAAAGGTTGATAATATTCAATATTAGCAATAAGCATCAAATATTTTCAATTAATTCAACATTAATTACTTAGCTAAGAATGGTAGAAGGAAAAAATACCTCATTTACAGTGCCAAATTGAAAATTATGTTCAATAGCTTTTAACAGATTGACCTCCCTACTTTGTCTTTTGTGATATTCCAGGGCTTCCTATACATAAAAAACAATTTTTTAAGCCCCAGTATATTATGAAACAATTATTTAAAATGAGTTTTATGTAAAGCAAATATACAGTATCAAACTTTTTAGACTATTAAGAGATTCAGAATATATATATAATCCATAAATATATACAAATAGCTATAAAACCTAAAGTATACTAGTCAAGATGGTATGAAATATTAGTCACAGTAGTACAAAAGCAAACTCCTGACCTTAGGAACCAAGATTGCAGGTTTAAACAAAGTTTTAGGGATAGCCAACCTTCACCAGTAATTTGCGTATACTACTGAGCCATAGGGAAAGAAAGGAATAATATTTGGAAAATTTTTAAATATTACAAATAAAATAACTATACTATGAATATATATATATATATAATCCAATAAAAGAATTTTTACAAAATATAATCATATACATATACATACACATATAAATAAATTTATACACATATATACATATACATAAATACATAAACAAAAATATAAAAATAGACATATAGTTATATACCTAAGATAACTAAAAGTAGGAAGGAGGTACATAGTATAAAGACAAATTCCTGGCCTTAGGAACCAGGATTGCAGGTTTAAACAAGTTTTGCGGCGCCAACCTTCACCTGTAATTTGTCATACTATGTACCAAGAGGAAAGAGTTATAAATGTATAATTAAATATTAAAAATCATAAAACTAAATAATATAGGAACATAAACATAACCTACTAAATCTGAGTAAAGCGATGGCCAAGAAGTGCAGTAACATGTTCCCGCCAAATATATATATATATATATGTATATATATATAAATGACAAGATCCAAAGTTCAGGGGCTGAACTTATTGAGACAAAACAAATATAAAAATAAAGTTGCACTATTTTTGAAATACAATCCCTCCCCTCTATATTTAGAATGGTTTCATTCATGTTACCTGATTGAACTGTGCACATAGATATTTTGCTCTGAGGTTAATCATTTTTCCAAAACAATGTTGCAACATTGAATTTTGTCAGCATACAGATAAAGAATCTGCAGAAACTTTAGAACTATTAAGGAAGTTTTACAGAAATTCTATGATGTTGATTTGGAAGTGGTATCAGTGGTATTAGCATTTTAAAGGAGGTTAAGACATGAGAAATGAAGTGAGCTCTAATAAACCTGCAACTTTTTAGACTGAGAAAAGTGTTAAATCATTCTCAAAGACAGAACACCAAACAAGAAGTGTTAATATATTTCTCATTAATAGAAGGGGAGTTTTCATAAAAGTTGGAGGGAAAGGGAAGGATGTAGACAATGGTAGCTTCTGCACAATAAAAAAGCACATTGATTTCAAACTGTTGGATAAATTCTTGTCAAAATTGAAGCTAAAGTACCTTTACATATCTATTCACTGAATTAAGCACAGCATAGTTTTTATTCATTTCCACTAATGAAATAAAATCCCCAAGAATGTCATCAGATGAAGTAAGAGGTGGCCTTACAGGTACTTGAAAAAGATGGCTTCAAGAGTTTGTACAAAAATTGTCAAAAATGTATGCTCATTATAAATTATTTGAAGGATAGTTATATTTTGATATTTTAAAGTATTCAAGACAAGGAATTTTACAACTAAGTTCCCAAACATTTGAATCCTCTCATAGATATTCAAAGCAGGAAAATAATCTATTGTGAAATTCAATACATCACCAAGTAAAATTTGAATTATAAATTTTGTAAATACTTAATATTTCTAAAAACAATAAAATAAAAAAAATCAGTTTTTGTTTTTAAAAAATTATTATTTTATATGCTTATACTTTATGAGCTCTTCTTTCATTATCTAGCTTTTTCTGAGGACTACAATTAAAATAAAACTCAATTCTCAAATAACATTTCATATGAACAAAAAAATATACATTCCAAATTGAGAACACAAACAGAAACATAAGAATTTATGAAGGCCAATACATATATTTATCCAAGATAAATTGTACTGTACTAGATAAGGTTTTTTTAAATTAACTTTCATAAAGAAATAAAATCTAAAATTAAAAGTAGGAAAATAAAGATAAAACTCAAAACTTTTTACAACATTTGGAAGCTAGACTGTTTTATCAGTATGATTAAATATCACATAAAAAAAAGAGAAATACACACACACATATATATAAGAGATGAATATTAACACTTGTAAATTATAGTGCAATTTTAAAATACTGATTTTCATTTACATAATTTCGTACATAAATGAGCAAATAATACTACATAATACATAAAAGAGTTTTACAAAAGTTATTTAACTAAATAATTAAGTCAAATATATAGTTTTCTTTTGAACTCTAGAATTCTTACATTATTAATTATGTCAGAAAATCAACTAAATTTACCTATCTGAAAAAAAGATGTAAAAATAATCCAAGAAACACACACACAAAACCATATCTAATTATTTAAACTTCAAAAACAAAATAAATGCTTATTTAAACATTATCATTTCATAATGGATCTAAAATATAAATATTAAATGAATAGAAGTGCATACATTAATATGAATAATACAAGCATTGTTTAAGAACTAACATTATGGTTGATAAATGCCTTTAATTATTATGCAGATATTGTAAAAGCATGCTTTTTTTCCATGAATGCAAGTTAATACTTCATATCACTGATTACTCATACAAGAGATGAAGTATTTTTTCTAAATTTTATACTTTGACAACCTTAAGAAAATTTACCATAAAATTTAATTTAAAAAAATACGAAAACAGAATTTTAATAATTGCAAAATCTATTGGTATTATTACTGCATATATGTGCATTTATAATGCACAAATCCATGGAAAACAATTTTATAAGTTTACCAACATATTTGTGATTCTTGTAATAAATTAAACATTCTTAACACTGACCTTTCTTGGTGTAAACCATTCATCAGAAACCCCAAATTGTTTAGAATAAAACTCCTTATTTGTAAGCATAGTTTCATCATCAGGATGGAAAAGGAGATATGAAGCAACTGCAGAGCAAGTTTTTTTCAAATTTCTTTCTATATAGCATAATAAATATTAATGAATCCCCTTGGAATGTAAAATGGTTAAACCACTAATATATAAATATATTAATGATGAATGTATAATACATATATACAAAATTATGAAACACAATTGTAAATCAACCTTTTAACCTAAATAAAGTAAGCATTTATTTTTTTTTCCTTACTAATACAACATAACATCTAGTCTTAAATATTAGAACAAATAAAAAGAGCCTCAGTAGTAAATGCATTTAATTATTTTTAACAGTATATATTGTGAATATTATATTTTAATATTTATAATCTACATTACAAATTAGGGAATAAAAATTGGTATTAATGCCTTTATTACATTATTTCATACATTTTTAAAAATATTTCCATTCATTGAAATATTTTATTAAGATAATAATACAAAAAAAAAAAACATTTAAGAAATTATATTTAAGAAAATGATACACACATTGACATTATTTACTGCAGTTGATTTTTGAACATTTCTGTTATCATTGCACTAAAAAAAAAAAAACACTTTAAAAGGACTCATACAAATTTTAATGATACATTTATTTTTTACATTTAACATAAATAAAACATATCATTAGTTTTCTTTTGCACTATTTTCTGTTAAAATTAGTCAATGAAATCAAGACATAATTGTAAATCGTTTTTTTAAATATATTGAAAATGTTTTTAATAAAATTTACTAATTTATTACAGAGTTTGTGTGCATAAAAATAAATATTTCTGTTTACTGAAGGAAGCTTTTACTTCTAATCATATCATTTGTGTTCAATTAAACTTTTTAGCACAATTTGTTTGATTTACAAATTCAACTGTTTTTGAAATGTAATATCAGAGTGACCATAAAATAAATCTTTAAGTAAAGAGCATACAAAAAAGATACAAAATAATAGTAAAATCATGACAGAATGAGATACTATTAAAAAGAAAAAAAATTAACATAAAATTGTTGCTTTTCTATAACAATATGATCCTTATTAGATTAAAAGCAATGCTGTTAATGGTTATTATATTTAAAATTTTAATATTTCATATTTTAAAAAAATATAAAGCTCATTTTAAAATTGTAGTATTTTTAAGGTTGGTATTAATGATTTTTTTAAAAATATGTTTATTACAAATATACTAAAAATATAAGCAAGCCGGACAAAAATAAATTTATAGTAAAACAGTTGCACAATATGTAAGATACTAACACATAATATTTCAATGTAAATATCATGAAAAAATATTATAAGAACCTACAAACCTTTATAATAATTAAATTGCAAATAATGGTAATGATTTGTGAATAATTCCTTGTGCTTCTGGCCATACATGTAAGCTAATTTTTCAGGACATCTCAATTTACAACGCAATGCATATGTAAAATGATCTGCAAGTGAAAAAAAATTTAATATTTTAGGATATAAAATTTTTTGTTACATATGTTGAAATAAACAAAAAATACAATGGGAACTATCATAATATAAAATTATTATGAAAATATAAATATTTTAAAAGATATACATTATTAGAGTAAGTTAAAAGCAATCATAATTGAATTAAGAAATTTATAAGCATAAAAAAGGAAGGAGATGAGATTCAGACTTGGTAAATAAACAGAATTTTAAAATCATTAAAGCTAAAAATTTAAACTCAGATGAATAAAAACCACCAAAAATGCCTTCCTTCGAAAATATCAATATTAACAAAGCAGAAATTTGATTTCTGAGGGAAAACAAAATATTAAAATGCTCTAAGTACTTTCATAATTTTTTACCAATGTATTATGAATCAATATTATCTTAAAGCCTAGAGATTGGAGAAATAATGGGATAGCAAGACATTTTTGTCAAATACTTTATATAAATTTATCATTGCTATGGGGAGGGAGGGGAAAGAGGCTGAAATATCAGAAAATGTTATAACTTATTAATACAACAATATGGTCATGTTCCTGCTTGTTCTTTTTCTTACAGGTTAATAATTAATTTATAAATTATATTAATGAATGTATACATTATCTTTTGTGATATAACTGATGTCTATTACAATTGTCAGCAATAAATTAATTCATAGTTTACATCTGAACCAAAATTTCAAAATTACAAGTTCATACATTATGCACACACACTTATACATACATACAAATATAACTGATTGGCTAATTAAAAAATCAACAAAATATGTACTTGTGATAGCAATATATAATTCTTCATTGGATATTTGGGGTAAGGGTCCTTCACATCTTAAGCGACATTCTTCCTCAGCAGATAAATATTCTTTAAGAGACATTTCCATTACTGCAATTGAATCATTATAACTTGCATCCATATAAAGCTGTGCTCCTTTGAGAAAAAGGTCCTGAAATGAATTAAATTTTGCATAAAAATTAGCAACTAGAAAAAAAAAACAAATTTCATTTTTAACATCACTACAAAACGAAAGAATATGTCAAATAATTTCATTTCTGACATAAATTTTGATTCTATTTCTTCAATATTGATATTTCTCTTTCCCTGTTTCTAAAAATATTTTACTTTTTTTTTTAAAAAAAAAAAATCAATTCTTTTCAGAGTATTAATTATTGAAAAAATTAATTTTAACCTCAGAAATAAAAAAAAAAAAATTCAAAAGAAAGTATACTACTGATTTAATTATTTATGTGGTTAGTAAAAATAGACAAAGTGTATACACATATGATTTAATATCTAATCTAATTGCTCTCTTATCACATACATTAATTTATTTTATTATAAAAATCTTGAGAAAAAAGAAGAAAAGAAAAGGTCAAATATTTTAAACTTTAATTGAAGGAGAAATTGTTTCAGAGTTAAAAATATATATACAGTGGTGCCAAACTTATGGACACTTTTTAAAATTATGTTTTTTAAAATTGTATGTTTATAGAAAATTTCAATACTGAATTCGATACAAAAAAGAAAATTCAAATATGTGCAATGTAAAACAAGTTATGCTGCAATATCTGTCGTATACATTAGATACTGATGATAACAATGAGTTATCAGAGTTTAGTGAGGTTGCCATTATTCTTTATTACAGTTTCAAATCCATGTTTCATTGAGCTGAAAACAGATTTAAGCTCTTCCTTTGTTATTACATGATGCCAGGAAACAATTTATCCTCAATTAGTTCCTTTTTATTTTATGGGTACATCATTCAGATAAGAGTTTTCAAACGGTGCCACAAGTTTTTGATGGGATCGACATAAGGAATGTTTCCTGAACAGAACAACAACTCAATGGTCTTAGAATGGTACCAGTCTTTCAATTACTTTATTGTGTGGCAAGGGGCAGAATTTTGCTGAAAAATAAATGAAGCATTGTTGGTAAATAAATCCCTAATGGAAGGCAGAAGTTTGGGTTCTAGAATGGTGTCAATGTATTTTATGACATTCAGTGTTCCATCGATGATATGGAGGCGATGGATACCATCTGTTGATATACATGTCTAAATGATAAAATTAAGTGGGTGCTTCACAGTTGCCTGGATGCAGTCAAGATGTAGCATTTCTGCTATTCTACGTCTTACATATTTTAGGCTATCATTACCGAATAATGACATTTTAGTTTCCTCCCTCTATATAACTTGTGAGCAATAATCATTTGTCCAATTAATGTGTTCCATTGCCCACTGTAAATTGCACTGCTGTAAATTGAGATACGGCTTTTTTCGTGGAACTCTACCTTTTAATATTGCATCTGCAAATTTACTCCTGATTGATTTTGAGCTGACAGAAACACCAGCATCACTTCTGATGGATACCCATGAAATTCTTTTACTTCTGAAACATAGTATTTTTGTAGTTCTGTCATCAACAGATGTGGTGCACCCTTTTCGGCCCCTTTTCCTGTTTTTTTTTTAATTTTTATTATCAAATTTGTCTCCTGACATCTTAAATAAAACTTTCAGTCTCTAGATGTAGTCACTGAACTATTCACCTGTTATGTAATTTTAACTTAGGAAATACCACTTTCTCATCACCACATGTATCCGATCTACTATTTTATTTGATGTCATTGCTTTTTGATTAAATATCATTGTTATTCTGGCCAGGAAACAGTCTTGACCCCAATCCTATGGGAAAACTTGTGGCACTGTTTGAAAACTCTTGTCCAAATAAGGTACCCATAAAATAAAAAGGAACTAATTGAGGATATATTTGTTTCCTGACATCATGTAATAACAAAAGAAGAGCTTAAAACTATTTTCAGCTCAATAAAATAATGATATGAAGCTGTAATAAAGAAGAAAGGCAACTTCACTAAGCTCTGATAACTCATTGCTATCATCAGTACCTAATGTACATCGACAGTTATTGCAGCATAATTTTTTTTGTGTAGCAAATATTTGAATTGAATTCAGTATTAAATTATCTTTAAAATGATATAAAATACTTTACACTTTGTACAATGTAAAATTTTCTATAAGTATACAAACTTAAAAAACATAACAATTTAAAAAAGTGTCCACAATTTTGGCCAATATACAACATGCAATGGCTTTAAGCATGTCTGTCTTATTTTGGAAAGGGAGGGGGAATAAACAGCATCATATTTAATACAATTTCATAACTAAAAAAATAACATTTGAATTTCATTTTTATGATGTTACAATACATTACATTACTTTTTAATTGTTAATACAGTGTTTAAATTATAAAAGTGCAGCAGAAGCCAAAGTATAGACAAAAATACTTTTTACAAGAATTAGAAAAAAATATTATTAATGCTAATAAAACATTTATCTGAAGTAGAAAATTAACTTTTTTTAGCAAAAAAACATAAATTCTTTTTTATACATATAAAGCTTTAGTAATGAAATTCTTTACAATACAGAGAGAAATTTTTCAATTAATTAATTGATAATAAATATTTTATAGTTCTTATTTACAAATATCAAAAATTTTAAGACATTTTGAAAATATGTGAATTAAAAGAATATTTTAATACCTGATAATCTTTAGGTTCCAAGTATCTAATTTTATCTCTTTTTATGTCAGGAAGAGCCATATAATATTGGAGGTTAGTTTGCATAACTTCATGTCCAGGGTTGTGTATTAGAAAAGTATAAGCACATGAAGCAGCTTTTTCAGGCTCATCGACCTAAAAGCATTCCAAATATATAACACTTGAAATTAAAAATTGAAATAAAAATAAATTATAAAAACTGTAACTTAGAAACTTATATATATATAATGTTCACCCCTATTTTTGTTTTTTGAAAACTTCATTAGTTTCATTCATTAAATATTTTAACAGCTGAGAAAAATTAGAGCAAAATCAATATTAAACAATGTAAGGTGTAAAGGATCTTAATAATCATGCAAATTTTAAAGAAACAATACCTTATGTTTACACCTAATATTTCTCATGAATTCATGATGCTTAATTTTAATCAAATACAAATTATGTTTTTCTTTTTAGTTTCTTTTACTGTTTAATAATAATCTAAAATATAAATAAACAACAATTATTAAATAATATAAGATATTAGAATCTTAGAATAGCTAATACATTCTGGTTCAGAAAGATGCATCAAGTTACAATTTCCAGAGAAATAGAAAATACCTTCAACAATATACAAATGAAGTTTCAAAAAGGCACACAGGACAAAATAAGGATAGTTTGATTCAGTTTTTAAACATAGAATAATACAAAAATCATAATTAAAATTTTCATACTCTGCACGTATAAGCAATAAAACTATTTAATTTACTTTAAATAAATATTATATTACTCATTAAATTCAATTTCTCAATAGTAAATTAAATTTGTTATCTGAATCAGTTACTACATTTTCTTTATTTATATATTTAACACAGAAATTAACATTTAAAACAAAACCTACTTTGAAATAGCACAACTGCAGATAGTTATAGGGAACTTTTTTCTCAAATTGATCATCAGTTTCTTTGGATGCTTTAAGACGGTTTGGGAAGTACAAGTTTTGGCATTTCATAAGGCAAAGCGCTCTTTCGGTAACAATGGTTTGTAAATGCCATAAATCGAAAGACGATTCTATATCGTTAGAAAATAATTCAGTTTCACTTGTTTGACAATTTTTTCTACATCTAAGTATGACAGTATTATAATAAATGTAATCGTCGATAGATTTTTCGATTAGAGATACACAATCACCCCACCGGTTTTCAAGGTATGCATCAACACCGACTTTATATAATATCTCATAATTAATTTTAGAATTACTTAAAGAAATTTCATCACAATAAATTAATTGAGGTAAAATAATAATTGCTATAAGTGAAACATAATTCATGGTGAAATTCATGTAACACACATCTTATATGCAAGTTAAATCGTACGTACTTCCCACCTAAAACATCCGTTTCGCATCAAGTTTCGTTTGAAAGAAAAACCAGATGTTCTCTTTTGCAGACGATAAAAAATATGTTTTGAATGAAATGAAAATTATTGAAAATTAATTTTGAAAATGTGTGTTTGTGGTAAATGTTCCCATTCTAAAAAAATAACTTCTACCAATAACCTTTTATAATATAATCGTGCAGTTATCAATTTCTTTTTAATTTAATGACTATCAAAATTTATAAATACGATCAACTATGACTTTTACTTGTTGAATGGAATATACACTTCAACTTCAACTTCAGCAGCATTGGTAGTAGCTATTGACAGATATATCTGTGGTGAAGTAAGATTCTAGCTTCTTATAGTAGTTTGGTTTTATTCAATTTTAAGACAGTTTTTAATTAGATAAAAACTTTGATTTTCTGAATATAAATATTATTATTTCACAGATCATACACAAAGAAATGTAAAATGGAGGTTGAAATGGAGACAATACATTTTGTTAATTACATATTGCCTTAACTTGTTGCAAAATTTTTCCGTTTGCCCCTTCTGTGAATAAATATCCATGTTCGAATTTGCAATTCTCTTCAGAAACTATGTTTATAGTGGTCTGAAATAACAAACTTAAAATATAATATTAATGTCTATCGCATATGTCGCATTGTCCACCCTACTTAAATGTTAAAAAAAAGGCCTGTTACGGTATTTAATACATTTGGGCTACAGTGTAACATTTAATTTTTTTCTGGATGATCGTCTTCGTAAAATAGAGTATTTGTGGCTGTAGTCAAAATTAAAAAAAAATATTTCCTTATATTAATTTAGAAAAACGTATATTGAATTTGTTGTATCTATAATTTGTGCCTCGTCCTTATGCTGCTATAGATTGATGTATTTTATTAAATTATTAGATTTCATTATTCACGAAGTGTATATTTCCTATCACGTGTATATTTTACTTAAAGAGAATATCTCATCACAAATCTTAGTATTGTAAGTATCTTGTTTGTTGTAAAATTGTGGAGATCACAGATTAGCTCATAAATTACTTGTTTGGAATTAGGGAATATAGAAATTTTAAACTTCACACAATGCTTTAATTATAACTTTGGTTATGCGAACTGTTTTACTTATAAAAGCAAACTAATAAAAAATTTCAGCTTTCTTTTATTGAAATATTTTTTTAAAAAATTTAATCAAAGAATATTGGAAAGTTAAAATTTTTTTAAAGTATCAGGATCTGCAAAGGTTTAATGATTTAAATAAGAATTAACTGTTTATTTTAAATGTATTTAATCTCTGTAAAAATCCTCTTAAGTTTTTTTTAATGATAAAAAGGAAAATGAATAATGAACAATTTTAACTAGAAAAGTAATTTTTTCTAAGTGTACTTGTTTAAAAAATTTACTTTTAGACATAAAACATTGTATGTTTTATAGATCTCTGATATAGATCTTTTTCTTTCTCAAACATTAGTTGATTTAGCAACATAATTTTGTCTAATCTTATCCAATCAATATTCATTTTAAATCTTGATGAATTTTAAACCATTTTATTAAAAATTTGTTTAGTTTTATTTTTCTTAATTATTTGTATCATAAGTATTAAATGAACATTTAGTGTATGTTCAATATGATAGGAATATGTTTAGTTGCATGCAAGTTTGACAAACTGTTAATGAATATTTTATATTTGTTATATGACTAGGATTGTATTTCTTGATCAAAAGAGATGAACTTTTATCTGCTTGTTGAATGTATAATAAAAAGATGTGCTATTCCAAAAGATAAAAAATAAAAGAAATTAAAGTTTTTTTCTTCTTGGTCACAGAAAAGGGGGGAAAATAATTTCTTTAATGATTAAGTAATGCATATAAAGCATCCGGTAATGCATCAGGGTGTGGCATCAAAAAGTATCTGAAATACTTATAAGTTTTTTTTAGAATATAATGCATATTTTCTATCTTGGATTAGTTTTTAATAAATAAAATATCAGCATATTATTAGGGAATCTATACATTAATCCTTTACCTGTTTAAAATATTTATGTAATATCTACTTATTTAAAACAGCTTTTTCTGTAGATGTATCTTGAGAAATATTAGTTAATGTTATTACTAAAAATTCATTTTTAAGTTTGGATATTATATTATAACTTAACTCAGTGGCACAACAGCCCATGAGGGCCAAGGCCTATTGGGCCCAACTCAGTGTACACGATCTTGGGCCCTGAGCAGATATTCCGGTCAGATGGCCAGTCTGATGTGAATATTATGTTATACTTTTCAAAATTCTAAGTGTTTTGTTGCATTTGAAATTGTATCAACTATTTTTTTTGTATATATTGAATGGCTTTATTGAATGTTTTAAATATTTCAAAACTTTATGAATTATTTCTTAAAATTTTACACCAGACTTGGGAATGATGGCCATCAGTTTGATGGGCAGCCCAATACAATTGAGAAACGCAATTAGATAGACAATGATTTTTAACAGTAATAGCTGCTCCTACTTTGCCGATTATGGAACAAGAAATCAAATGGGCTCTGCACATGTCTGTAGCATTTCATAAAGAACAAACTGGGGAGTCTGCTAAGGAGAATCTGTGCAGATGTTTTGTGAGGTAGTTATGTCCAGTTGTAATTCAGTGACATTGACAGGTTTAGGCTTGTCACAAGGAATGAGACTTTGCACTAAAGAACAATTATTTTCCCTCATAGAAACCTGAATCCTCTCTTGAAAATGAACCTAAATCTAGCATTGGTGATTTTTATGCATTTTGGCAACAAACAAGATCAGGTTGGTAGGGAAAGGTCTGGGCCAGCCTTAAACTGTGTGTCAGCAAACTTTTTACTTATCATTCCAGAATGATTTACATTCCATTACAGTGTGACATTGTAACCATTATCTGTCAAAGAATTAATCAAAAGTTGACAGCCGCCAAAACGCACCCGCAATCGCCCACCAAGTTGGCGCCGAAAAAACGCGACCGGAGATCGGGCGCATAATGCAGCTGCTCCTTTTTTTGCTTAAAATAACTAAATTTAATTTTTAATATTTTTCTCAATTTTTCCCCAGCTATGTTAATTACACTGATTTCTGTATACAAATAATTACAATTTTTAGATTTCCTGTCATATATAAATAAAAAAAATTTTATGGTTTAATGCATATAGCTGTGGCATTTGTAAATTGTGTGTTTTGTAATTCTAAAAATGTTAAATTGATAATTTTTTTACTTTTAGAATCAAAATGGCATTCATAAAATTTGTGAAGGGTGCTATTGTGGGGAATGAGCAGCCTAAATTTGATGTTATAACCAAGACAGATGTAAGTTACTGTTATGTATATCTGTACATAAACCTACTCTCTATGAATACCAGGTGTATGCATATTAAATGAGACAATTGCTAACAGATGTTGCCAGGCATATATGTAAACAATACAAAACCGTGACACATGATTTATTTATAGTTTGACCTTTGATACTCATGTTTAGTTTACATTTGGACAAGTTTCAGCGTGCATTGTGTTTTTTTTAACTGTGTTGAAAATGTTGAATTTTATTCCTTCCGACCACGATTTCCGTACAGCATTAATTTTTTGTTACCATCTGAAGAAAAATGCTGCCGAATCGCATCAAATGCTTGTAGAAGCATATGGTGGCAATGCTCTGAGCCGTGCACAGTGCTAAAGGTGGTTTGAAAAGTTTCAAAAGGGTGATTTTGATGTGAGAAACGAGGAGCGTGGCAGACCAGCAAAAAAATTCAAAGATGCTGAATTGAAATCATTACTCGATGAAGATGATGGCCAAACACAAGAACATCTTGCAGAACAATTGAATGTTGACCAGAGCACTATTTCCCATCCTCTCAAAGCAATGGGCAGTATAATAAAGGTCGGTAGATGGGTACCACTTGAGCTAATGGACTGTCAGCAGGAAAACCAAAAAATTGTGTGCTAAATGTTGCTTGCCCGCTACAAATGCAAGTCATATCTTCATCGTATTGTGACTGGCAATTAAAAATGGATTTATTTTGAGAATCCCAAGCGTAATCGATCATATGTTGACCCTGGACAGCCACCAAATGGATCGCAAGGCTGAATTGCTTCAGCCGCAAGACAATGCTGTGTATTTTCTGGGATCAGGAGGGCAATCTATTATGAGCTTCTCAAGCCCGGCAAAACCGTTAATACTGATCGCTACAAGCAACAATTGCTTAATTTGAACAATGCTATACTCGAAAAATGCGAGCAATACATGAAACGGCAGCACAAAGTGATTTTTCTTGATGACAACGCACCTAGCCACCGTCCTAAATTGACCAAGGACATTGTTAAGGCGTTCGGCTGGGAGCTTTTAGCACATGTGGCTTATTCACCAGACTTGGCTCCTTCCGATTACCACCTATTTGCATCATTGGGACGCGCATTGGCTGACCAGCGCTTCACTTCTTACGAAAATGTCAAATCTTGGCTTGATGACTGGCTGACCTCAATAGACCGATAATTTTTTTGGCGTGGTATTCGCAAATTGCCCGAAAGACGGGGAAAATGTGTAGCTAGTGATGAATGATATTTTGAATAAAGAAATATTAACAGTTTTCACAAATTTATTGTGTTTTTTTAAAAATAAATCGTCTTATTTCATTTGCATAACCTGGTAACATTTAGTAACTGGAAAATCATTTTTATTTTATTATCTGGTTTTTATTGAGAGTCTATTCAATTGGTTAATAAATTAATTGCATTTTTAAAAATAAATATTGATTTTTAATGACATAACTTGCTATTGCAACAAAATTGAGAATAACTGTAGGAGAAATAATTTTGTTGGTAAATTTTTTCCTTAAAAGGTATAACACAATTTTCTACTATGTATTATAGCAATTTTGTTAAATAAATAAAAAAATATTGTCTGGAAAAAGTTTTGAATTTTTATTTTATGAATACTTTTGATAAACTTTTTAGAGCTTTTTTAAAACATTTTAAATAATGCTGCATACATGTAATAACAGAAAGAGAAGAAAAAAAAACTAGTCATACATATAAATTTTTTAAAAGAATCTATTTATGCATGATAGTTGTATTACCACAGATATGTGTAAAGGATTTTGATTACTTGTAAAGAGGATTTTCAGAAAGATTTTGACTGGCTGTAAAAATGCAACAAAAAAATTTGCCAAATGCCAATAATAATTTTTTAATAGTGGTACAAAAAAAAAACTAAATTTCTTTCTTCAATGTTAGAAGCAATTTAAAATTTCATACTTCATCAATAAAATAATTTTAAAATTTAAATTTTATGTTTGGTATTTAATTTG
This sequence comes from Trichonephila clavipes, assembly GCA_019973935.1. Lineage (NCBI taxonomy): Eukaryota > Metazoa > Arthropoda > Arachnida > Araneae > Nephilidae > Trichonephila > Trichonephila clavipes. Next base: position 2,170,815 of record BMAU01021435.1, read on the forward strand.
GCAGAAAAAAAATCAACTCCTGGCTCCCTGAATAAGTAAAGTATTGAATTTTCTTGTAGTAGTGTGACACTGATTGTCTTGATAGGTTTTTGTGTCTATTACTAGTGCTCAAAATTTTTCATTCTATTGATCAGCTTTCTCTATGAATTCTAGGGTTAGTAAACAAGTACCTTTCTGAAATATATTTAAAATTAAATAATGTTGCATAAGAGGAATTTGCATTGTAATTGCTATTGATTTTGTTGTATATTTCAATGCAAAAATAATATCATTGAAATGCAATTATTATACATAGCTGTAATGCACTGGAGTAATCCCAAGCAAACCCGCTTGTGTAGAGAAAATTATCTTGAAAAAAAAATTTTCTATGGAAAAGGATAAGTGGCTACTGTTACCTTTGCAAATGGCAATATTAAATTTCAATTGAGTACTACAAGCATTTTTCTTTCATCATTTTATTACAGAGTTCAAAACTTAAGTTATTGTAACCACCTTGTAATCATGTTGTGAAAGTCTTTTGTAAGAGAAGAATAACGATTTATAAAATAAGATGTTATTTATTACATGCAGACATGTTTGCAATACTATAACTTATTTTAATCATTTTTATATACTGTCAAATCTGGCACATAATGTACACCTATACTTTCAAGCTGTAATTTTAGATTAAGTATATTCACACCTTATATCGCACCCCCCTTTTTATGAATCTTTAACTTTGACTGATTTGGTTGGGGAAACTCCCCACCGAAATCTTTTTGCATTTTTATACTCTATTAATGTTTTACATGAAACATAATTTTCATAAGGATTTTATTGTACCATTTGACTATAAAATTTTACATTTATGCACTTTTAAATGCTTTGCTCAATTTTATATTTTTCTTCTGACATTTTAAAATAAAAAGATAAATGTATGTATATGTATATATACAGTGTGTATATATTTTTAAAATTTTAATATACTAACGAATGTGTGGCGCAGTATAGCCAAACTTGGCTCTTGCACCAAAAAAATCAACAATCAAACCCCCTTTTTATGAAGAAACCTGAAATGTACTTGTGTAATTGTCTTATGTTTTGAAGTCATTTATTAGAGGTATTATCCCAAGCTTTATAAAAATAATATATTTCTAGAATTACAACCCTAAGTGTATTGGGAAAGTAATTTTTTAAAATGAACATTATTCCGATCAAGGTAGAATTCTAACTTTTTTTTATGATTACTACTTTTTATTTTTGGAGCTATCAGTTTTATACCTGGTATATCACACCCATATATTTTGATCTGATCTCTTGTGTTAAAAATGCACATTATATGCCAGATTTTATGGTCTTAAAAATTGTTAGCTTTTAAGCAAGGTTCTGGGGGTTCTTTAGATGTAAATTTCAATACAGTGGGTATCTGTTAGGTAAAATGTACCATAATATAAATTCTGCATCTGTTTTTAAAGTAGGTTACTACTTTTGAATCGCCATTTCTAATTATAAATGTGATGATTATGATATATAAAATATGTCTCCCAAAATATGACTTCATTCTGTTTGAAATTTAATATTTACACTTTTGAAATAAAATGTTGTAAAACTTGAAAACAACTTTTTTGTTTTTGTCAAACTCCAGTCTCATTGTTAGAAATTTAGATTTAAATAATAATATGTAGAATGAGAAAAATGTATATTAAAACTAAAATGTGTTATTAAAACTAAACAAACAATGGCAGCACCATTTGTCAAAACACAGTTGGAAATCTCATGCATGATTACTGTGAGATAATGTTATCTGTTTAGAAGAATTTGACTCAATTCTTAATTTAGGCTGTTTCTCTGTATTTGTAAAGTGATTGTGCTAATACATGTGAACTATACGATATACATAATTCTATAGGAACTATTTTGATAGGATTGTTAAGTTTTTGTATGTGAAGTTAATTGCTGTTATTAAGGAGCTATACTAATAGTGGATCCAAAGAGAATTAACTTTGCAGTATTTGGTAGTAAAATATAATTATATATCATAATTTTAATACTGTTCCTAAGTGTTTAATTATGTGAGCAAATGAAATACTATTAATCAATTATAGATAAATTAATAATATAACAAACAATTTAAAATATTAAAAAAATCCTTAGTGTTTTTTTCCATGGCATATCAGATTTAGATATTTGGGAAATAGTTTCAAAATGAACTGTGTTCATTGTTGCTTGAGAAACTTAAAGTGTTAATTACATTATTTTTATGCATGGATTAATTTGTTTTAATTTGTACTGTTGATTTAGTATTTTAAGTATCACTGTTTAGTTTCATACTTCTTTTTTTTACTATTCTTATATTTTGTGTTAAATTCCTGATTTGTGCACAAATTGCATGGTATATTATATAACAGAATTTCCCAATTTTAATTCATATTGTAATACTTATTTTTTATTTTCTTAAAGAACTGTTTGTTTTTACAGGATTATGAACTTCGTTCATATCCAGAATGTCAATGGGTCACTTTGTCAATCCATGATAAAACACCAGATGAATTTTCCCGTGAAGATTTCCGTCGATTATTGGATTACATTAATGGAAAAAATGAAGGAGGTATATACATGTATTAAAGTATTTAAGATTGTGTAAAAAGTATATTAAGGCATTGTGGTTTCTTTGTTCATATTTTAGCTCTTGCTTACCTTGCAATTTTCAGTTGTAAATATGTTTAATCTTTTAGTTTATGCTTTGAGTAGCTACTTGTTTTATAATTTTAAAATTATCTTGAAGTGTGTTTGGAAATTTAAATGAATAACTATCAAATATAAATAATGAAGGAGCATTATTGTATTACCTCAAGTTGATAAGAATTTAAAATACTGACAATGTATCTGTTTGCTTTTCATTTGAATTTTATTTAACTATAGTTTTCTTTATGGGAATCTGACCTGCTATTTTGATTTCTTAATAAAAATAATAGTTTATAATAGAAGTATAAATTCTCTATTTACTCGTATTAAATCACATTCTCAATATGTGAACCTAATATTTTGAACTGTGCTAAAATAATGTTAAAGTCAATCTTAGAGTAATTGAGGTTATTCATTTTTGAATCAATGCTTAAATGGAAGGAAAAAAATCTATAAGTGAATATCTTATTTACAGAATTTTTCTGTTTTGTTTTTGTGCAGGTATATCTATTGATATGACTGTTCCTGTGCTCTTTCATGTTAGCCCAGTGGAAGAAAAGGCAAAGGATTATTCCGTGTCTTTTTTTCTTCCTGCAAAATTAGAAAACCCTCCTAATCCATTAGATTCAGATCTTGCATTATCAGAGACAGGTGCTCGGGAGATCTATGTGAGGTGAGAATTCTGGTATTGTAATTTTTACATAGAATTAAATTTTCCTTTGTAGTGTGATAAAATAACTTTATAAGTTTTGGCTACATTCATTGTAATTTAATGTTTTTAAAAAACATTACTATTTTATGCAAAATATCTTTATTTTAAAAAAACCTTTAATTTTTTCAAAACTGCTGAAATGGAAATTAGGCTAATAAAGTTATGGATCCTTTTCCTGTATGCTTTTTGTTTTTTATTCTTTTTAGTGCATTTAGCTCTTAACTAGAATAAGCACCCCCTTCCCCCAAAAAACTATTAACTGATCGCTTTTTATAGCTTTCCTTGTTTCAAATTATATATTTAATAATGTAATAAAAAATTATTTTGTATATATTTTTTTTAATTTTGGTTTTTATATCAGAGTTATGTGTCATGTAGTTTTGTATACTTGGATTTATAATTCTACTTGAGTAGGAAAATACAAATTCACATGTTTCCTTTTCTTTTTTTTTCTCAATAGTAGCTTTCTTTTACATTTCATCACTTTTTTTCATTATTTCAATATATTTTAGTAAAAAAGAATAGAGTTAGTGTATTAATTTTATTATAGTACAAAACCTTATGTAGTGTAAGTAGTTCATATTTATCTATACATAGGATAAGTTTTTTGGTCTTTAGTTGGTGCAAAAAATAATTTTCTATAGATAGTATTACTAAATATGTTTACTTCGCTGTTTATCTGCTTGGGGTTTAAGTTTAGGAAAATGTTGTTAATATATGATGAAATTTTCCTAGAAAATATATCTGTACAGGTTCAATTTTATAGTTGCAACAGCATTTTTTTAAAACTGAAATATATCCTTTCTTATGAATTATTAATTAGAATGTACTGATATAAAAAAAAATTAAATATATTATTATAAAAACTGCATTGTGTTAAGAAATTACCAAAAGCTATATATAAGTTTCTAATTTAAATAAACTTTATTAAAAAGTAGATGTAATATGATTTTTTTTAAGAAATGATTTCAAAGATTGTAATTTATATTTTTGTGAAATTCCCATATGGTTTTTTCCTCTTATAATTTTGAATATTCAATACATTTTTTTAATAAAAGAATTTTATTTTTTGTCAGGGATTCTGAGAAAATTGTAATAAATCTTTTATACATTATTCTCATCATTCTGATACTATAATAGGCATGGGTTTATTTGAAAAAAAAAAAAAGGAAAATATGAATGACAAATATTGAACAAAACAAAATTGAAGATTACTGAAAACTATATGTGTATGCACATGTATATCCTGCCTATAAGACAGATACACTCTCGCATATGATGCTTTGCAGTTTATTAAGTTAGAATATGTAAAAATACTTTGATTAAAATAAAAATGATCAAAGTACATATTTTAATAAATCTTGATTCAGTGAAAACCAAACTGTTAGATTTCTCCTGCTGCCTGTTTGTTCCTTCTCATATGTATGACAATATACTGGTCATTCATTGCCATCATTACATGTGGATAACCCCCACTAAACCATCAGTTGTTCCTGTCCTTTGAAATGCTGCTGAAGCTCAAATGAAATAAACCTCAAACTATGGTCCCAAACTCCATAGATGCATGGGTTACGCTATGACCTTTCTTCTGGTGCATGGCATACTGTGTTTATTGAACTTATTATTATTCACTGTGTCATTGAAACTAATGTACATCATATAATAAATACTGTTCACAAAAATGTTGAGTGCACACCATCAACTTGCCTTATACCTTTCAGACATTTGTGTCACAATGCAGTACACACAAATTCCCTACCACTTAATTATAATTGATTTTCTGAGTGACATCTTGCTTCTCTTCACTTTGTGACTACTTATTCCACTGTTATACTAATTTTTCCACTTTTTTCTTAATTATGGTTCTCAAGTGTGCATCAATATATGATGTGTTTATTTAAATTTCAATATAGAGCAATAATTTTTGTTCTATTAATGTTTTGTTTGCAAAAAAAGTGTTTTAAAAGTCATGGTAGTTTTCTCTTTTGGAAAAAGGTTGAAATACTTTAAAGAAATCCTGCATTTTGATTTTTGACTTAATACTGGAGGTAAAATTCTTCTAAAAGTCTTCTTTTCTTAAAATGTACAAAATATGTCAATAGATTATAGGTAATTAATAAGTAACTGCAACATGATTATTCAGTTGGATTCATGGTTTCTTCAATTAAATTTACACCAAAGAATATTTACTTTTCAGAAGTCTTACTAACATTTCAAAATATTCTTTTTTGTTGTAAAAGGAATTTATATATTTATAAAATATTTGTTAGTACTATACTTGGTTTCACCTTAGATCACCTTTTTCAATCTGTGCCTTTTTAAATATTCTAATAAATTTAATGGTAAATTTAATGAAGAAAAGTTTCTCTTATTCCATTTGTCTATTTATTTGCAAATATCTTCTCTTTTTATCTAGTCACTCTTTATTTAATGGGAAAACATCCAATGAGTCTGATTAGTAAGTGGTAACAACATTTTGAATACCCAGAATGTTCTTTACTGAATAACTTATCCTGATTAAAGTTGTACATAATAAAAATTCCACTTTGGTAATTGAACTTCCTTTTAAAGGCACAACTTTTGATCAAGCCTGAATTTATTTGCAAATCACATTTTCAAATGAAGCACAGCAGTTTTAAAGAGTAACAAAATAATAATAATAATAAAAATAATAAATGAAATAAACTGAAAATGAGACAGGTTAGCATCTTTTAAAGATGAGACTTGACTGTCTTCATGTATATAATTTGGACGTCTCCTAGCTATCGCTGTAATTCTTTTTTTCCCAAGTTAAAAATTTTGTCAATGTTTATCAACAGTTTAAGCATCTTACAAAGCTTCTATTTTCTAATACTCTTTTGTTGAAGTAGTTTCAGGATAAAAATGATAAGGTATGATTCCAGTTGTTAGATAAAAAAATTCATTATGCCAAGGAAAAGATTTTTCTTGTGATTTTTTTCTTCTATAAGAGATGGACAAGGCATTTGCTTTTATATTCTTTAAGAATTCTAGTATTTGTGCTTTTGATAGATCAAGATCCTGTTGATCACAACTCCACTGTTCAAATGTGATCTTTCCAAATCATATGCTGCAAGTCATGCAAGTCAAATTTCTCCATTGTCATTATTTCTTTGGAGTCTTGTGGAAGAGATTTAATTTCTTTGGATGAGACCAAACTCACCATGCAGTGTGTACCTTTAAAAGTTTGTTATGCTTATAGATGTATTCTTTTATCTGTAGAGTTATCAAGGTTTGTAAAAAAGTTTAAGCATTTAATGTACTCAGTGTCAACTACTAACTTAGTTTTTATCTTCTAAGTGTGTGATAATCTTTTTTTATAGAAATGTTTTCTAAAAGATGAATTATTTCTCTAATTTTTTTTACTAAAGGATCTTAATTGTTTAACACATGAGCAGGAAAATTGGCACTTCTCCCTGTTTGCTCGTAACTTGAAATCCATCAAGCACTTAAACACGGCCTCCAAGTCTGCTAGATGCTGTTCGAATGTAGGGGACATAATTATAATGTCATCTAGGTATGCAAGTACAGGTAACCCTTTTCGGAAAATATCCATCAGTCTCTGAAAGGTTGCAGGTGCATTCTTAAGTCCGAAGGGCATTCTTTTGAACCGGTAGGTTCCAAATGGACAAACAAAAGCGGTTTTGTCCCTATCAGCAGGATTAACATTCACTTGGTGGTAACCAGACTTTAAGTCAATTGTGGAGATGTATGCAGTATGTTTTGCCTCCTGCAGTAAATCATCCATTCTTGGAAGTGGGTAAGTATCAGGGACCGTGACTTCATTCAACTTCCGGTAGTCGATACACAGGCGAAACTGGTTGTTTGGCTTTGGAATCAGTACAACAGAGGCTCCGTAAGGAGATTCACATTCTACAATTATATCTTTTTTGAGAAGGTCCTCAATTTCCTTTCTCAGTATTTCCTTCTTTACAGGAGACATTCTGTATGGGGGTACAGAGATAGGAGTACTATTTCCCGTGTTAATGTGGTGCTCCAAGATATTTGTTGCTTCTCCCCCTTGTTCGAAGACATTTTGGAAGGATTCCAACAGGAGGTTAAGTTTCTCCTTCTGGGCACACACAGAGGTCAAACTTTCACCTTCCCCTTCTCTTAATTGGCAGGTGCTGCTGGACATCTTCTCAATTATGGACGGGGTGTCCAATTCTTCACCAAATGGATACTAGTGGGTAGAATTGTCCCAGAAGTACCAACAAGTATTCTTCACATCTAGAACCAAACCAGCAGAACTAAGGAAATCTGTTCCTAGAAGTGTTCTATTTCCTTTTGCCTTTGGGAGAATTATGAATGTGGTCAAAACTGATCTCCCCTCAATTTCTACCATTACTTGGGTTGTGAGCGCCTCACCTGTGGTCTGTTGACCATCTGCTAAGCTCATTGCTAATGTGGTTTCCTGGAAAAGGAGTCCCTTATCCTTAAATATCTGGAACATCCTTTCTCCAGCAATTGAATGTGAAGATCCTGTGTCTGCACATACACGTCCCTTTATTCCACAGAAAGTTATGTCGATCAGGGTCAATCGAGGGCTTCTAGTCTGAGCTGTGTAAGCATTGATGTGATTGGTTGCTACTTCTGTTCTTTGTTAGGCATTGAGGTTGCAGGTGGGGCATCTAGATTTTATCACTCCTTGTTTCCCACAGCCATAGCATCTGAGAGGAGATCTCTCATTTAGTACCTGATGGGAATATTCTCTTTTGGGGATCTCTCTCTCTGGATGGGGGCAACGCAACAAAATATTAACGGTTAGAGCACAGTTACAAGTTCAGTTATGTATTCGAAAGTTTTAATAATGTTAAAATAAGTTAATTATTCACTTCTTATTAGTTTTCATTTTAAGTTATTAATAAAATTTCTTAAACATTGGATATTGATAAACCCTTCTACATTATTTTTCATTTTTCACCAAAACATGATGTGAATTTGGGATGCTGCTTAATTTGAAATAAATATGATAATTATATTTTATATACAAGTATAAATTCTGTAATAAATCTGGTGAAGAAAATTTCACCTCTAAAAATTTCTCTTGCCTAATTTTTCTAATTCAAAATTCATATCTTTGTCTGAGCTCACAAAATCAACAAGTTTAATTTTATTTAGGATTAAAAACTTATTCAATCCATTTTTGATAGAGATAAATGATCTTTGTGTGTGTGCAAATATTAAAAAGGATTTTTAAAAAATGTGTTACCCTATTAGCATGGCTCTCTTGTTCAAATTGTGTATTACAATAACCACCCAAGAGAAGAAAGAAACTAAAAATTCTAGTTTTCTGAGCACTGTTCATGTTAGTGCTTGTGTAACTAATTGCAATTTTAAAACGAAGCTGAATTTGGAATTTTACAATATGCAAAATATTTTTCTTTACTTGTAATTTCTCAATTTTTGAAACTTACTATTAACTAAAGTATTTCAAGAATTTTTGAGGTGCATTGAATTTTTAATTTTGGTCATAATTCATCAGATTTAAAGTTATTGACATGGATCGTCTTGAGCAAAAGTTTGAAAATTACCATAATATGATTAAAACTATTTTTTTTATTTAAAAAATTACCATTTACAAGAAAAAACAATTTTCATTTACTAAAAAAAGGTTTTGTAGTATTTAATTATTTTTGTGTGTATATATAAAAGCACTGGCGCACACAGGAATTTTCAAGGGGGTCGGGGTCGAAAGTTCACCATTCTTGTATCATGCTCTGTTTGATTTTGTCGATTTTCGGGAACAAAACACAGTAAAAAACTAGTTTTTGAATAAATAATTAGCATTAATTAATAAAATTAATCATTAATAGCAAGTAATTAATTAAATTTTACGTACTATATACTTAGAATTACAGTACAGTCCCGATAATCCGAACAATATCGGACCGACCCCTGTTCAGAACGTGATTGTTCGGATTAAGTAACAGCGAAATCACTATTTGAACTGGGAGTACGGGTTATGTTGTACAATTTTCATACTAAACATTAGTGTTCTGTTCTGTAGTTTATTCCATTTTAAAATTTGTACCATAACTTGATGTACAGTGCGTGAATATTAAATAAAGAACTGTTTTGAATTAGGTTTATACTGTTTTATATTGAAATATTCACCGTTTTTTTTTCGTCCTTAAAATTATAAAAAATTTTTCCGCGGGCCGTTCGGATTAACCGGATGTTCGGATTAGCGAGACTGTACTGTATAATCAATCAAGGAAAAATCAAGGGCTTTGGGGGGGTCCGGACCCCAGGACCCCCCTTGTGTGCGCCACTGATATAAAGTCTTATATATATATATATTCTTATAAAGAATTGATTATTTTTGTATGTTCTTATTTTTAAATTACCAGATTAATTTTTCCCTAACATTCAGAACACCTTTTATTTTGAGTATATTGTTTTCCTTTTTTAATTTCAGTTTTATTTCAAATCTAATTTTGTATAATTTTTATATCTTTATACCAACTTTAAAAATGTGTTTTTTCCCCTTAGGTGGTAAAACTTGTTTTTCACCTTTTTTTCTTTTCCTTAGTTGCTGTGATTTCATATTTGTTTTAACTGTACTAAAATTATTTTAATTCTATTTCTGCAAGAATATAATTTGAAAATGGGTTTAGTCTGGTTGATAAATTTCGTTCATTATAGGAAAATGTACCAGGTTTTGGAAATAAATATGGTGAATGATAAGAATTGATATACAGCAATACCCCAAACTTGCACGTTGGGAGGGATTAAGGGTTAATTCTGTAAGTCAAGGTATAGCTTCACATATAAATACATTTAAATTATTTTTAGTTTGGATCAAAGACAAAAGAAAATAATTTAGGAGGAAAAAAATGTTTAGTAAAATCTTAGATAACACAAATACAAAATCTAAAATTGAAGTTTGTCGATGTAGATAGTTTCTTAAAATCTAAGTAGTTTGCCTTTCTGTTTTTTTTATTCTTTGTTTTTGTTGGAACAAAACACTTTTCCTTGGAGTCTTAGTTTCTAAAATTTGTAATCCTTTTTCAATTAAACTGAGGCCTTCTGCCAAATTGCCAACTGTCATTTGATCCTCTGATTGAACTGGATCTAAAGTCTCAAGTTCTTCAATGTCTTGCTCTTACTCGTGCATTTCTATGAAATCAATTTTCAACTCCTGATTGTGGGAATCCAGTAGTTTTGTACTGGGTTTTTCTGTAACACAAATTAAATTATTATGGTTAAGCACTGATTCCAGGTGATACATCCGAACATATACATTAGCTAAAATTGAATTGGGGGTCATGTATCACAATTTAAGAACCATTGCTCTACGATGCAGAAAACATGTTTTTATTCTTGATTTTGGCAAGATATTCTGATAAGGAAAACTTTTTAAAAATGAATACTTTCTCTTTATGTATTAGTTTCAAAATTTATATATCTTAAGAATATTATTAACACTTTAAAATATTAAGTTGAAATAAAAATTAAACTAGGTACTTATGCCAAAAAGGAGAAATTAAATAGTAGGATACAGATGATATATGAATGAGAGACAGGAATATGAAAATATTATAATTCAGATATTCATACTTATCTGTATAAGTATGAATATTTTGTATGTGTTAATTCACAGAATGTGGAATTCATTTATTTTATGAGGTGATATTGTGTTTGTAGTTCAAAAGAGAATAATAGAAATGTTGACTTTGTTAGGTAACATATGTTTTTGTTTCCTTCTTACTTTTACATATGTTCAATGTCTTATTTGGTTCAAGTATTCAAATCGATTGTTTTTCTTTAAAAACTAGCTAAAGGTTTGTGATGTTCTATTTAATTTGTGATATGGATGATAAGAGATTTGGTATCAGTATCATTGTTATTTAACCATGACTCAAAATTTCGGTGGTTATATATCTAATAGTCGATTGTATAGGTTTAATGCAATTTAATCATTTGAAACCAAATCAACTGAAGCTGAATTTAAATTATATATATATATATATATATATATATATATATATATATGATGCCGTTGGTTGAGTTCGAATAACAGCCAGAGATGGAGATAGTACTTATGTTTATATTACAAGAAAATAAATATTTACAGTTAAAGTTTACACTAAAAGGTAATAATGCGGTTAAATGAAAATTACACCTTTGAAGGTGCTGCGAATTGATGCGGACAAGACCTTGCGTCTGTCCGTTGCGTTTCCAGTTTACAGAATTGTCCCGGTACGGGGTTCAAAAATTTCCGTTGGCATAGGAAGGCGGGAAAGTATGGCACACTCAGTTACAGTTAAGTGAGGAGTGTAGGAAACAATATATCTTTTCTGTCTTTTTTAAATGATTTACAAGAATGCATTGCAATTTTTTCCTTCTAGAACATTTGGTGGCATTGCTAAAGATGTTGATTGGAAAAGAGAATTTGAAGCTTTGAAATCCAAAATAGATAATCCAGATGATGTTGATTTATCTGAATATCATCGAGCTGGCTATGATCCTCCTTTCAAACCTTTCAACCGAAGGAATGAGGTTTGGATTGTCAAGAAAACATCCAGTGTTGTGGATCCACAAACCCCAACTGATTAGATCTGACACTGTCAAAGGAAAATATGCAAAGCTGTAGGAAGAAAACATTTTTTTGATTCATGTGAAAGCAATATGTAACAATAGGAGTTTAACATTGTTGCATGTACATTGTTTGCTGCACATGTTCATTCCATTTATAATATTTAAAAAAAATTTCTTTTATATACTAACTGTCTATAATACATTTCTGTGTATGAAATATATGCCAAATATTTTATTTTTTTATTTTTTGATCAATGTTTTTTTTATACAATTATATTGGCGCTTTATTTTTATTGCACTGTTTTTGAATTGAATATGTGCTAAAATGTATTTGGAAGTGATAATTCATGATATCATTACATCATATCTTTTTATAGAATATTACTGTAAGAATCTTGATTTGAAATTATTATAAAAATCTTTGTTAAATGCTGTTGTGCATTTTTAAGAGTTTAATTAATATGTACTGTGTGTTTACTTGTAGAATCAACCTCATGTAGAACAATATAAAATGTTGTATATGCATATAATGATTTAAAAATTGGTAGATTGTTGTGTCAGTATTGATGTTAGTCTTTGTAAAATACCTCCTTCTCTCTATATATATTTGTTACTTATATTTGTCCATTGTTAAATCTTTAGAAAATACTGATAAAAAAATATCAGTAACATTTATTGCTATACCAGCTAATTATTAGAGCATGTGTGTATTTTATTTAATATAGTGATTTAATGAGGTTGCTTATATATATAGTATATATATGAAAATTAAATTCGACTCCTATCTTTTTAGAACTTGTTACTATATATATTTTATAAATTTTATTTGCATTGTGTATTATTACTAATTTTCATGTACTCTTTTCTTTACCAGTAATACAGTTTGCTGTTATAGATTATATTTCATGGGAATATGTAAAAAACAACAACATGGGTTTGAGGTTTTGTGCCCTTATGTATTTTTAAAAATATTTTGAACATATTTTTTATTTATATCTTCAGTTAATAGGTATCAATGAAATAACTTATCAATTTAACAATATGTGGAAATTTTTCTTTAAAGTTATAGTATTTTTATAGTAGTCTTTAAGTAGTAAACTACTGTGAATATTTTTTCACTCTATAGTAAAAATGTATTAAATTTCTTGTTGATAAATGGAATATGTTTCATAGCTGTATGTTTTTCTCTAAGTATCGATGTGTACTTTGACTGTTTAACTCAGACTTAACTTGAATTTTAAATATTTGCTGAGATATTACACTGCCAAAACCTACATATTATACTATTTTGTTAATTTTATTATACTTCATTATTAATTTGTTTAATTTAATGTTCAGTTATTAAATATTTTCCACTTATTTTTAAAGTTTGTTAAAATGATTTTATTAATGTATTTTTTTAAAGTTTGCTGCATGATCATTATATAGCTGATAAATTTCTTAATTTTAATTTTAAAAACTTTAATTTGTTATTAATCAGTTTAATACAAGTTAAAATCTGTTAATCAACTTATAAATGTGATTTCTCTCTATGCAATAACTGTATACTTCCAACTAGGTGAAAAATATTATAAATGTGTGATTTTTCTTTATTGATCTTTTTCTGATATTTTATTTTTGAAGACTGAGCTTTAAATTAATATTTTATATTTAAAATTTTAATATTGCATGTATTGTATATTCCTTTTATTAACTTAACCAGTATTTGCTACATATATGTCATTCTGCAGTGTGTAGTTATACGTAGAATAGCTTTATTGCAAAGTTTGTGATTCTAATGTACCTAATGTAATGATATGCATTTAAATCTCTTAATGTATTTAAATTATTTTGAATTTTAAAAGACTTGTTTTCTTAATTGAAATGAATTTTTTTTGTTTAAAGTTATATGAAAAGTTGTGGTGCTTTTTTTTGCTTTACTTTTTAATCTGTTTTTTGATATGTACTGAAGCATCAATTTTTACATTCCAGTTATGAATACAATACAAATTCTACAAACTCTGATATGCACGTGTAAAATTTGATATTTTGTTTATGTTAACAAATTTATTTATTCAGAATCATACTAAAATATCTCATTAATTTAATATGAACTGCAGCATTAATTTACATTCCAGTTGTGGGTATAATTCAAATTCTATAAACTATGATAATTTATTAATTTTGTTAAATTTTCAAACACCTGAGAATCTGCAAATTCTGCATTATAACAAGTAATAAAGTATTGTGTTTCATTTTTTAAATCCAAAATAAAATGTTTTGTTTCTTTTTATTAAGCTTGCTTTTTTGTAAAGGAATTTGAAAACTTAAAGGATAAAGCCTTTAAATTTTCTTTTGTATATTTAATTTTTTTTTTTAGTTAAAACTTGCACCATTAGAGGATTAATAATAATACTACTACTTAAAATACATGTTAGAAATGAGCTTACACTAATAAGATAATAAAATAAAAGTCTAATAATAATTTATATATATTGCTAAAAGTTACATATATAAAGATATCAAACATGTATACATTTACATATAATGCTACCACCTATTAAATTACATATGGCAGTGTCGTGATTGATTATGCCAATTGTGTTGCCTTAGAATACTGATTGCCTTAGAAAAAGGAATTGTGTTGCCTTCATATAAACATAATTAGACTCTGAATGTTAATATAAGATCAAATATATGTGTGAAATCAACTGTTCATTGTTGTGTATTTACTGTTAATTAGATATTTTTGTTACGATACTAGTCATCATTATTTTGTTTTTAAGTTAATTTGAATAATTTTTTATATATAAGATTTTATATTTTGCTACTATTTTTTTATTTAATGTTTTCTTTTGTACTTGGTCATTGTACATTCATGAGGTGGCAGCTGCACATAGTGTGATTGATTTAGAATTTATATATTGATTTTAAAATTTATTTTTTCTTTCAAAGAATCATGCTAAAATGCTCTGTGATCTTTATATTTTGACATTTAAATAACTTTTACATATTGAATAATTACTTGAAAATTTCTAAACATTTTAATGGAATATATGGTAAAACCATACATGATATTAATGTGATACTGAAAACAGCAATGTTTGAAATAATGCTGCAAAAAGAGGCTTAATCTAAAAATTTCTAAGAGATTTAGTTTTATTGGAATTGGCTTATATAAAATATTGTTTTTATATATTGTATATTTATATCAAAACTAATAACATTTCTACATTCTGTAAATTTTCATGTGATTTTGTCATGTATTTTTTTCTTTCAAATGTTATAGAATCACAAATTTTGATTTTATTTTGATGTGCTGACTCTAATGTGTTTAAAAATGTCTTTGACTTATGAATAAAAGAGAGTCTGAGTGTTTGATTCCTTTTGTGAATGATATAAACAAAAGTATGAAATAATTTAAAAATTATAATACTGTACCTATATACTTTATGAATTCTAATTTACAAAATGTTCTGATGAACCCCACCCCCTTAATCCTGACTCATATAAGAATACATTATTGATATTGAATTAAAATTTAAAGAGAAGAGTTAGATCAGATATTGTCGGTCGTCTAAATATTCAAACACATAAGATCTATTGTCAATTACGTATCATGTAGTATGAATCAAAAATGTGAGAAAAAAAATCAAATTTTATAATTTTTAAGTTTATTAATGTTGCAGTATTGAGTAACTGCATATAAATTTATACAATAGCCAGTTTGCATCATTTTATGTAATCATCTTGTAAATTATGGATCATTTAATGGTTTTCAATGTGTAGAATCCAGTGATATATATAGGTTTTCATGTTTTGTCTATGAAAGACATTGTGTTGCTCTCTACCTATTCAAAACACATGGAGAGTTATGGGAGCCTTAAAAAAACACTCCCATGAACTTGAGAAAAAAGCTTTTTGTAAAATGAAAAAATAAGTGAAAGAAAAACTTGTATTAATTTTATACAATTATCAGTAAAATATTTGATGTAAAAATACTGTATGTAAAAAAACAAAACTATTTCATATATCTGGTTATTGTATTAGATAAACTAACATTTATATAACACATCCATCTAAAGTAGTAAAAAGTACATTTCTTTCCCTTTGAGTTAGGTATTCTTCTTTCATGATTGATAAGCTTTTAATTTATAGAACTATGTTGCGTTAAACCGTCAATTATTCTTATCATTCTGGGCAAATACATTAAATCAATCAAAAATAAAGTAGAATCTCTTCAAAATATATAGCCATACTATATGATTTTTATCTTCCTTGGTACAGGCAAAGTACAATAATTGAGTAATTTCAAGCATGGTATAAAGATGACTATTATACCAAAATTTTGCAGAGAAAGTAGACAAATCCTAACATTTTATAAGAAATGACCTGATATACATGAATTACATGTTATTGCCTACTATGAATGAATAAGTTTGATGTGATTAATTATGAATGTATCAATCTAACTTGCAAATGTGATCCTTTAATCCAATTTTAGGGGGTTCACCCATGTGATAAGTTCAAAAAATTTTGTTTCATAAATTGCTTTCTTAACATTACTAGAATACGGCGGTAAAGAGATTTTTTAAAAATTGAAGTCGTTATAAAGAAACGTGTTAGAAGAGCAGCTGTTCGGTGCGCCAAGTTAAGATTTTCATTGTTTTAATTGGACTTGAAACTTTAAACGCGTTTTTCACAAAACTTTTTCAAACTTTCCTCCGTCATATCAAGAATGGTTTGACCGAATGACTTCAAATTTATTGGTTAGACTCAGCACAAGTATACACATCCAATGAATTACGATCATTTCAAAATATTAATATTTTTTATAACAAGAACATTACCAAAAAAATCCTGTTCAGAGCGCTATAACTCACGCTCTATTGGATATTTTTGGCTAAAAATTTATATAAATTCTCCTAAGATATATATAAATAAATGATGAAAAACGTAAAGTTCTTAGCATTTAACTGATCTTCAAAAAAAAAAAATGCTTAAAAAACAGCTCTTATGGGTGAATCCTCTTAACCTGAATAACAAACAGATCATACTGCTTATTACAACTCGTAAGAAAAGGTTTCACGAAATTTATGTTAAACCAATGATACAATCTTATTGTTTTAAACAGATTACTGAAATATATATATCAGTTATAAAAATATCTAAGAATGTGTGTGTAGTAAATGCGTTATATATATAATAAACACAACTTCTAAAAAATGAAAAAAAAAATTAATGGTAAGGATTACCAATATATCCCAATGCTAAAGAAAGGCAATTACGATTTATCCTAGTGGTCCGAAGTTAATGCCGTGGTCATGAAGTAAGTCTACTGGTTAAGGTATCGGATCGTGGCTGGCATGCCACGAGTTCGAGCACAGTACCACTGAAGACCCACCGTGTAGGGCAGCGATGCACGTTAAATATGGCGAGAGCTCACACGTCCTCCCGTTGGTGTGGTTGTTAGGAGAGGGAGGTGTCCTCGTTACTTGAGCATGGTTTAAAATTACGAGGTCCGTCGCCAAAAGCCTTCGTGTGGCGTTAATATTAACTCACTCACCCGAAGTTAATGCCAAACTGCAGTTTTAATTCCATCTCATAAAATGAAAAGCGTAATTTTTAAGAGAATAATTATATATGATATTCTCCTCAAATATTTCATTTTAAGAGCATGCATAAAATTTCTTTGAAATTTGTTATACTATACAGGTGTGCAAAAGAGTTAAGGGACAAATATATTTTTATGGGTGTTTTGAGAGTCATGGTAGCGAACTTAACTTTTTAACTATAAAAGGTTATCTTTTGGCTGCAGTAAACGAGTGGATTTGTAATCGAGCGCATGACAGGCAATTAATCCGTCGAGTGTTCGCGGAGTCCTGTTCCATGAAAAAAGCTGTCACATAAAAGTTCATGTATATTAAGTCTTGGCATTTTAAAGTGTTCACTCTTTGGCATCTAACCACATTTCTAACAAATAAGCAACCAGGAAGCGTTCAATAAACAAATAAGAGTTGTCTCCAACTAATGTTAAAGAACGGGACCTAAAATTGGGGCACATTTTCTGATAGAAAAAAATGGCTCAATATCAGTATAAAAGAATGGTGCGATCATAATACATACGTAGTACGATCCAAAAATTTGAAGACTGCGGCCGTTGCTGACGACGAAAGTGCGTACCTAAATTCAAACCACTTGAAATGGATTTTCCCAATCCTCCTCTTCCTAGCCAGGTTGGTTTAGTTCATGTCATGTGATTGAACCGCATGCGTGGTTTTCTTCTGAAGCCAGTTAGCTTTGTTCTGCGATGTAAGAAAGATGGCTTTTCTTGAGCAGCGTTGATCATTAAATTCTAACAACGCTTGAATAAAGCACCAATGGAGACTTAGGAAATGCTAAGAATGGTGTGTGGTCAATCTACCATAGCGAGATTCAAGGTTTACGAATGGCATCGGCGTTTTAACACGCGATGGACACGTTAGACGACCGACTTCACGGAACGCGGAAAACGTTGTGTTGATATCTGAATGTGTTCGAAAAGATCGTCGTCAAACACGTGCACAAATCGCTGAAGATATACACTTCTCGAAGACGTCGTTTAAGGGAATCCATTCGTCGTAAACGGCCTCAGTTCTGGCACTGATGATTGGTATCTCCTGGATGGCAACGCACCAGCACATCGATCCCAACTGGTAAGAGTTCCTTACCAAAACTCCCACTAACGGGTTTCCATATCCCCCCTATTCACCAGACATAACTTCATGTGACTTTAACCTTTTCCCATCAATGAAACAATGTTTACAGGGAAGACGTTTTGTGCTATCAGATGAGGTGAAAGGAGTATCGCGGGAGGATGCGAAAAATAGCTTCCAGAAGTTAAACAAACGCTGGCAGAAATGTATCGTCGCTCATGATGCATGTGCTTTGATGCTGTGAACTATTCAGGGCAAGATTTTGTACACTTTGTCCCCAAACTTTTGGATCATACTACGTATAAACATACTCACATACCACCCGTCATTAATATTTAAACTGTCATTCTCGAAATACAGTTTTAATTTTAATGAATTTTATAAAGAAAATTCAATTTAATGCTAAAGTATAGGAGTGTATAAAAATATGAAATACCTCCAGCAAAGGAAAAAATGAATGCTTCAAGTAAAAATGATAATATTTCACGAAGTAAGAAAAAGGGTGTTTTAATATCCATAGTAGTTTTTCACACGTATGAATTCTCTAAGAGAATTTGGGTTTAATTCTTCGACATTTGGAGAATACAATGTAATTATCATAAAAGTATATATATATATATGATGAATCCCCAGCCCCACAAGTGTCAGTTGGGGTAAACTTCCTATCAGGACAACTCAACCCACTTCCCGCATAGGAACTTTGACTTCTACTTTCGCCGGCCTTAAAGAAGACATGTGTTCTAAGGACTCACTCGCTGCTGATCAACGCTGTAAGAGCTCTCGTTTTTGTCATGGATTGAAGTGCAGACTTTTTACTGAATATTGAAATAAAAAATAATAGGACAAACGGCTGCCCGTTGCCTTTCTCGTATCAATCCAAGAATTTCTCCAAAACATGATATATATATATATATATATATATATATATATATATATCATGTTTTCAAAAGCTAAACGCAGAAAAAGAGTTACTAGAGATATGTCAACCCTCAAGAATTCTATGTTAGAATTAGCTGCTAAATTTGATAACTACAACACAGGCTTAATTAAATCGTTTATGTTTGGCTTGAATAAAACTGAAATTAAAACTATGACAGATATTTTAAGCAGATATAAATTTCGAGATTCTCATGGTATGCATATGATTCGAGACCTTAATAACTATTTAGTACAAAAAATGAATATTAAATTAGATGCAAGTGAAAATTACTCTATAGAATATTGCACATTATTATTTATGAATAAATCCTTTAACAAAATTAATTTTTCAAGTATATTTCAAAAATATCAATCCTTTTTTTTTCCTATTAAAAATATTATTATTAAAAAGGCTTTCAAATACAACAAGAAATTTGGTAGATTTATATTTAATTATAATCAAATCTCGGAGCTCCTAAGTTCTGATTCATGTAGATGCAATCTATATCGAGACTATATTGATGATTATCATCAGCACGTTGTCACAGGAGACCTTAGCATCGTGAAAGATGATTTGTTAAGAAATTTTATGGAAAAAGGTACCGGTTTTAGACTGATGATCACAAAAAAAATAAATCTAACGTTATGAAACAAATCATAAAAAGATTTAGATAAATTCTACCTTAAAATGGCAATTAAATACGGAATGCCGATTGAAGCATTCAATCAATTTAGATCTTATATAGCAACAGAAATTCGGGAATTAGATTTTACTGTTAAAATGAAATTATGTATAAAGATCTTAAATCATCAATAGTAAATATCCAAAATGACTTCGTTATTACATATGTTGATAACGTCTCTGCTAATTATGCCATAATTAGTAAATATTTTTACAGTAAAATATTAAGTAACCACATTTTAAATAATAATTCATTTCAAAATCAATTCACAATAATAGAGAAGATGATAATCGTCTTTTAGCTTTGAACAAAAGACTGAATATTCATCTAAATAATATTAAATATCCAAGTATTTTTTAACACCAAAATTTCATAAAAGCCCTATAAAATTCCGTAGTATCACTAATGGATACAATACTTATATCACGAAGTCTGGGAAGATCTTGCAATCTCTTCTTCAAAATCTAATTGATAATTTACAAAACACGGCAATTATTAAAAATAGCTTACAGATTGCTAGAGTTACTAAGGATATGTTGATTTTTTCTATGCATGGTTTTGATTTCGAGGACCTTTTTAATTCTATAGATATTGACGATATGATTAAGGTTCTTCAGTTAATTTATGATAAATATGTGTGAATTATATACTTCAATGAAAAAAGAAAAAAATTGATATTTTTGTTAACCTCGTTTTAAAAGAACATTTCATTACATTTGATCATAATCTTTATAAACAGATCAATTGATTGATTGATTGATTGAATATTTACGTCGCACTGTTCAGCTACACGAGGGCTTTTGGCGACGGACCACGTAATTTTGAACCATGGTCAAGTGACGTGGACGACACCTGAGCTGGCACCCCCCTCTCCTAACTACCACACCACACCAATGGGAGGACGTTTCAGCTCTCGACAGATTTAGCGTGCATCGCTGCCCTACACGGCGGGTCTTTAGTGGTACTGGGCTCGAACCCGTGACAAAGCAAGCCACAGTCCGATACCTATACCACTCGGCTACCGCGGCCACTATAAACAGATCAAAGGATTACCTCAGGGTGGCCCAGCTAGTAATTGTTTAGCGAACCTATATTTACATTTTTTTGAAATAGATCATGTTGTAAATGATTCTTGCCAATTTATCGTTATATAGATGATATAATATTTTTGGTAAAAATAGTGAATACAAACCAAATATTACCTTCTACCCTGATTATCTCAAGCTCCTTAAAACTAACTTCAACTCTAATAGGGTGGAATTCTTGGATTTAGACTTGCATCTTATTAGCAATAATGTAGTCAGTAACATTTTTGACAAAAGAGATTCGTTTAAGTTCCATATAATTAAAATTCCCGTATGGAACAGTAATTTTCATATATCAATTTACAGAAATATCATTTTGAATTTTTTATTTAGAAATGATAACTTAACTACCCACAAAATAGATAAATACAATAATATAAAAAAAAAAAAAAAATTTTCAATGTTGTTTAGATCATGAATACCCTTTTAATTTCTTGAGATCTTATATTCATCACAAATACATTAACCGTCTTGCTACTTCGAATTCCAAATCCACCACACAACAATAGGTTTTCAAAGTCAGCATGTTAGTGGTCTTTCTGTGAAGATTATATCATAACACTCATATCACAGTTTACATTTTTTCCACACACATCTTAAACATCTTACACATTGTTGACAACCAACCAAATTAAATCTAGCAAATTTACATTGTTGACAATCAACCAATTCAAATTTTACCATATTTGATTGTCGTCATTTTATACTTGTCTTTGCTTGCTGGTTTAAAAGTCAGCTCAAAAGATGTATTTATGTTTTTTCGAATTTTTAACTTGGTGAATAATTGACTTTCATTAATGGCAAGATGCTTGTTTCTATTCGTAAAAGCTTTGTGAGTAAAGAAATTTTGTTAAATTATTTTTAGAAAGATACTTTTCTTATGTAATTGTTCTAGTATTTTTCTATTTTTCTTACATAATTATTTTGTGATTTTTCTGCATTAAGAGTTTGAGAGTTTGTTACATAATAGTAGTGATTGGTTTTATCATGCTCTCTGAGTTATACTTTCTCTGAAGTTTTGTTTATTTGATTTTATTTGGTTTTCCTACCGAGTTGCAAAGGGGGAAGGTTGGCGCCTTCAAACTAGTTTAACCCCACTTATTCGGTCCTAAGTCCGAAATTGCCTTCTGACTCGCTAGGTTCTTCTTTTTTGTAGTTCTTTTATTTCTCTATAATTTTGTTCTTCATGTTCAGCTTTTATATTTTTATTACGCTATTTCTTGTTATGTTCTTTATCTATTATTTCTTGTTTTTGTTAAATAATACATATTTCTTTTTTATATATATATATATATATATATATATATATATATATATATATATATATATATATATATATATATATATATATATATATATACTAGCGGTCCCGACAGACGTTGTTCTGTACACACGTCTTAAATCCGAAAATTACAAACTTTTTTGAATAAGCTGTAACAATCTGGACCGTTTTGATGAAATTTTTTATAAAGTTACTACAATACCTGACATCATCACATGTACAGTTACAACAATTTGACCTATCGATTGCGTGTGAGTATGTATTTTCTATAAACTAAGTTAAATATTGAAGCTATATTCTGAATAGAAACTTAAACTTGTTTTGATTAAAGGGTAAAAAAGATAAAACTCGAGCTATTTTCATAACAGGTATATTTTTTTAATGCACAAAAAACAAATTTATCGTACTGCTTTTGAATGTACAATGTTTTTGGTTAATTCTTGATGGGTATAAACAAACAAATGCAATGGTTTGTCAAACCTTGGACATGAAACATATAATTGGCCGTGCGAAAAGCAAGAGTTTTCTAAATATAAGTCACAAATGGTGATTGTTTGATCTTTTGACTTATTAATGGTCATAGCAAATGTCAAGCGAATTGGAATTTGCAAACACTTGAATGGGTAGGTGAGTCTGAAAGAATCATTGGGATCTGTGGTAGAAGTACAACTTCACCTTTAACCCTCTAATCGGATAGCACGGAAAATTCCGTCAGTGTAAAGATGCTTCGAAAATAAACTGCACGGATTTTTCTGCCTTCAAGTAACGTTTTCAAAAGCGGATTAGCTGCACTTTTCTGAAATCCTTTCCCCCTTTTAAGGTTTAACATCTTGAAAGATAATGAGGGACGGAGGAAGCAACACAGCAGGAATTTTATGGCTCGCAGGGAACCCCGTGTTTTGACCCTGGGGCAATCGTAAAAAATCGAGGGGAAATTTCTTTAGACCCCAGGAAGTGTTAATTTGTTACCTCGTTTTTTTAAAGTTTTGTAAAGTCCCAACGCATAAGTAAAATATGTTACAATTCCCTTTTGGTTTCATATTAATTTGAAACTGTAACAAGTTGGGGCATGTGTGTGTGTGTGTGTCAGTGCAATCTGCTATTTTATATAGTTATACAAATTATCTTTTTTTAAGTATATTCTTTCGCTTCATTTTTCTTATTTTAATCAAAGCTTTCAGTTTTTGAAACATGATTATTTTATTATAAGATACCGAAAAAATTAATAGAACACCAAACTCTTTAAAAATTTGGAACCTTTTCAATTTTCCAACCACTAAAAATGAATAAATTTAAACTTCATCAAATCATTTGAAACATTTTCTTACACTTTGATAAAAATAATAACGAAAAAAAAAACTAATTAAGATTTATTAGTTTTTTTTTTTTTTTTTTTAGATTTCAAAGCCTAAGTGTTCAGGGAAGTTTAAGTACAGTGTGCCTGGTTATATATTGTTAAAATACACCGAATTATATTTGAATTTTAAGTGCTTGAACTTCAGTTTACATCAAAGACAACATAAATGAAGATTTTCACACATTTTTTTATAACTTGATTGTTTGAATAAATGGTAATCAAAAATATACTGAAACATTTACAGTAGAAATTTATGCATATAAATAAAAATAAAAATAAATTTTAAATTAGATATATTGAAAAACATTCGAATTATATATTGTTCAAAAATATCTATTTATACAAAATATACCTCAAAATTTATCTCTTTTTAAAGGCTAACTGAATAAGTAATTAAAATCTGGATATTTTTTGAAATCTCGACCTTATAAAGCTAGAAATTTTATGTTAGAAATTCCATTTGAAATTTCGAAAAAAAAATGCAACGCGCAGTTAAAAATTATTTACCATAAGTTTTAGCAATTGTTTGAGTATAATAAAAATTTCAAATTTTATTATATAGCTTTTTTGGTATCTTTTAATATATTTCGGCCGCGGTAGCCGAGTGGTATAGGTATCGGAACGTGGCTTGCTTTGTCACGAGTTCGATCCCAGTACCACTAAAGACCCGCCGTGTAGGGCAGCGATGCACGTTAAATCTGTCGAGAGCTGAAACGTTCTCCCGTTGGTGTAGTGTGGTAGTTAGGAGAGGGGGGTGCCAGCTCAGGTGTCGTCCACGTCACTTGACCATGGTTCAAAATTACGTGGACCGTCGCCAAAAGCCCTCGTGTAGCTGAACAGTGCGACGTTAATATTCAATCATTCATTTAATATATTTCGAAGATTTCATACAATTCAGTTGAAAACCGCATGTTAAGAGCAAAAAATATACTAAAAAATTGATGAATATACAATTACAATAAATTCTTACATAGAAGCAAAACTGAGAAGCTAAAGCGTAGGAATAAAAAATTTAGTAAAATACAATAAATATCTGAAGTAGTTTTCGAAATATTTATTTTAAAGTTTAGAAAATTTGTGTGCGTTATGTTATACTTAATATTAATTAAATGGTTAAAATAATGTGTTAATATTAGTCATGTAATCGTTTGATGACACATTCATATACTAATAAAAATTATCATGGTCATTGATGCGAATGTCAAGAATTTTATGTAATTTTAAATTCAGACATTAAGATATTGATGTAGAAAATATAATACGACCATCTAAAATACATGAAAAATGCAGTCTGCTATAAAATGATCTTGACAAACAAAATCCGGCATTTTCACTTACTATGGCAGAGCCGGCTTATTCAGGGGCGATCTGGAAAAACAGAGAGAGAACCGCGGTTTTGATGGATGCCGCTCTAGCTTTTAAAGCTCCCAGGAAAAATTATATATATATAAATTACAAATGCAAAAATAAATCTTGTAATTTTCCATACATTTTTATAACAACGAATTGTGGAATTGGCTTCCAATACATTGTTGTGTTTGACAATATCTAAGGTAACCAACCCTACTTTAGATAGATTTGTACTACTTTTTCGTAACCGTATTCTTTTAAAAATTAATTCGTGCAGCCGAAATACACCTTTTGTACCCTTAAAAATTTATGTAAACTATAACGGTTAATTTTAATTTATGCAAATTGTGAAATGTTCATAATTAACCATTTTCGTCTAAACAGTTTACGTGAAAAAAAAAGTTTGGACTCCCTCATTCATTAGGGATTTATATAAGATTCTAACATTAAATTTTATTTTTCACCGAATAGGATTGAGTGGTAGTGTATAGTGCTTCCACACCACAGGTCTGAGGTTCTATTAACGGGCTGCGCAAGGTCGACTCTGCCTTTCATCCTTGCTACATTGGGTCGATAAATGAGTACCAAGCTTGCTTCGGGTCTTAATCACTGAAGGTCTCTCTTCAGACAGACCACCAAATTGGGACATCTGTTCATGCACCTCAGCGTCCAATGGTCACGTGTATTATGATGGGGACAGTAGTTCCTGGCCCTCATGGATTGTTGTGCTTCTGAGTTTGAGTCTTAAGTTTGAGGATTACCTCACTTTGGGGATACCCCTTAGATAAACATGTATTTCCACTCATTTGCAATTAAACATTTTTCTTTCTATTACGTTTATTTCAGAAGGAAGTTTGATTTTTCAAATGTATTTGCTTAATAACATGTATATTTGTGTATTATTCTAAATATTTTATCAATCCAAAATTACATGTTCTTAGCTCCTCTAAAAGCTTTTAGGATTTTACGACTGATCTTACAATCCATATACGTTTTATAGTAGTGTATTTAAAAATGATAAAGACATTTTTACGACTGTGTGAGCTTTTATGCCTCGTTTATAAATATAAAAAATTGCATTCAGCTACAGTTTTTAAAATGTACTGAAATAAGTGGAGGAATAGGATACTTACATATCATGAATATTTTTGACTGCAGTAAGATATATTTATATATTTTTCAGTTTCTTTACAATTTGAATAGAAGTTGTAAGCCCCATTTTGCGAATAGTTTGATGTTGAGTATAAACCCATAGGCTGTTTAATATTGTAAAGTGTTTTACTTTGATACCAGCACACACTAAAATAAGGCTCATTTGCTGTTATATGATCAGCTTCAGTGATATTTAAATTTTCAAAAATAGTCTACACGTACGAAAACATTCTTTTACAACCGCACACCACATCTCATACTATATCTTTCCTACAGCAGGAAATATTTGTGTATACTGAAAAATTTAATACAGGATACATTTTCAAGTGTTAAATTTGTTTTTTAAATTTGGTATGAATACATTGTGGAACTGTCGGTTAACTTCACTGAACAAAATTGTTTTAAGTGTACAGTTTTGAAAGACAAAATTAATTAGGGAGAACTTTTCTCACAATAGAATTTGTAAGGACTGAATTGTGTGAAAATGTAGTTATCGATGTGTGAAATTTTTCCTTGTAATAAAAGAAACAGAAAGATAAGAAATTTAACTTGAGTAGAAAATGGTTAGAAGTACTGTCATGCGCATTTGAAGAAGTATATCCCCCATTAAAATTAAAATTTTTTGACTGAATGTGTGTTATGTCCATCACAAATGCCGATGTAGAAAAGGAATTTTTATTTAATACAAGAAGTTCGAAAAAGAGAACACTAGGAAGGAAAATTTAAATTTTTTCCGAAAAATATTCAGTTAACATAAAAATATCTTTTATATGATTTTATTTAAAATAAATTAAAAGTATTGAAATCCTTTTTTATGCTATTTTAAATTAAAAATATAACTGAATAGAGAAAGATCGGTTTTATTTCATAAATATAATCATCGTATGTAATATTTATTGTGTTATTGTTTAAAAATGAGATAGGGCCTTTGCTCTTTTTACCTCATTACTTTTTTAAAAAACAGGAAAGTGAGCGCGTTTTCTTACTCTCATATTCAAAAATGAATACAGGATGCTTTTTCTGGTTCAAATCGCAATGCCAAAATATATATATATATATATATATATATATATATATATATATATATATTTAATTTTTAAAAATGACAGAAAAATAAATTTTCTTTGAAGAAAATATATTATTTTTCAACTTCTAACATACTATTTATTTCATTGTTTCCTCTTTTTTTTACCTTTCATTTCGTTTTTAATTTTACTGTGACTGAACATATAGGAGAAAGAAACACCGAATTCCACTACGCTTTCAAAGAAGATTGCCCAACTCAACTTAACAGCTAGCTGTAAACGATTGATCTCTTGGTTCTTACTTTACAAAGGACCGAACTGGGTCGTAAAATTTTCCCCGTTCGACCTCCCAAGTTCTAAAAGGAGGAAAGGAAAGAAGTCTGTTGCATTTTTGAAGGGAATCGCAAAATAAGAGTTAAACGCTTTCGGAATAACTTTTCAGGAAGAAGGTATCCAGTTAGAGGGTTAAGTTTGCCGATCAAAATAGTGGCCTCAAGAATATTACCCCTGATTTTATGAACAATCGCACACCCTTACATTATTTTAGCGCAATTTTAACTAAATGCGATATCGGACCGAATTGTGAATCTAAATCATTCTCAAATCCACTTGAATCAACACAAAAATATCATCCAAATCGCTCCAGTCGCTTAGGAGGAGTTCAGTCACATACACACGCACAGAATTATATACACTCATGTCCATGAATTAAGGAAAATGAAGTTCAGGCAAAGAAAGAGACAGAAGCAAAACAAATTTGATTTATTTGTAAATTCTATTTATTAAACAAAAGGTAAAAAGCAAAAAAGATGCTATATGTTTGACTTAATTAATAAAAAGTGCGATTTTTACTCCCTGGAGCAAATTTCAAAAAAGATCCTATTTACAAAAAATAGTATAACATGGTTACTATGATGGTTAATACGGAGTATGTCTCCCGGACGATGCAATACAGGCCTTGCAACGCCTAGGCATGCTGAGTATCAAATTATCAATCTGATCTTGGGGAATATTACACCACTCATCAAGCAATGCCCTCCGAAGTTTCGGTCGACAGGTGGGAGGAGGTTGACGGGCTGCAATTCGACGGCCAAGCATATACCACACATGCTCTATTGGATTCAAGTCCGGTGAGTATGCTGGCCAATCCATACGGGTGATATCCTACGATTAAAGGCATTCGTCTACAATGTTTGCAGGGTGAGGACGGGCGTTGTCATCCATAAAAAGAAATTCAGCACTCATGGCACCCCGAAACAAACGTACATGTTGTTCCAGAATGACATCCCGATAGATGTGGTCTGTCATCGTTACACTCTGAACATGCAGGATAGTTCTGGAACCAAGAATAATTCCTCCCCAAACGAGTCATTCTGCACCACTGGAACGGTGTCGTTCAATGGAGTTCTCTTGGTGGTAACGGGTACCTGGCACTCTCCATATTAAAGTCCGGCAAGAATCACACTGCAAACTAAACCTGTACTCGTCAGAAAACATCACACAAAATCACTGTTGTGGTGTCCACAATGCATGCTCTCTACTCCAGGTTAATCGCAGGCGGCAGTGTCTTGCGGTAAGTGGAACACATCTAACAGGCCTACGAGCATATAGACCAATGTGCCCTAAGCGTCTGTACTCGGTCTGCCTTGAAACTGTCGTACCGGTAGCTGAAGAGAGCTGGAAAGACAGGTCTGATGCTGTGCTCCGTCTGTTTCTTTTGGCAGTAACTGCCAAATACCGGTCCTCATTCGGCGTTGTAACTCGGGGGCGACATGTGCTGTAACATCTACTCACATTACCTTCATCTTGGAATCGTTTTCAAAGCCTGGAGATGACACTCTGGGCGATTCCAAGTTCCTCGGATACTTCCAGCTGAGTACGTCCACATTGCAGCCGTCCAATAATTCTACCACGTAAAAAATCATCCAAATGCTTCCTTTGTGTCATAACTATGCGGTTATTGCACTGAAAGCCTTTTAAAGCGCATGTGAACAATTTTACTTCTTTACCACCATTCCTTATATATCCCTCTCTTACACTCTCGTCATTGTGTCGTACTATCCGCGCCATGTGGTGGTTTCCTGTAATTTGCATGTTCTTCAAGATGTGTGTGATAATTCTACAGGTGAAATTTTTATTTTAGAGTTAAATTTCTGTGTGATTCTTAATTATCCTTAATTTACGGATATGAGTGTATATAAAGATATATGCCGCATCTCGTGGCAAAATGAATAATCTTTCCGTTTCTGTAATTATTTTTTGTCTGATTTTGATAGAAAAATTAGAGTGCAATTTTAAAAACGGCGAAAATATCGAAACATTCTCTCATCTTCTTTTTTTTCCCCTTTGCATGCATTTGCAGAAGAAACAGCACACATGGGTAAAACAATTATGCATTTTAAGGTTTTTAATTAACATCTTTTTAACTAATTAAGGTATTGGACCAAATTGTGAATCTAAATCATTCTCGAATCCACTTGAGCCCATACAAAAAATGTCATCAAAATCGGTCCTGCTATTTAGGAGGAGTCAGTCACACACATACGCACAGAAGAATTAGATATATAAAGATTATTTGAAAAGATATTAACTAAAAACGCTAAAAAAGCATGATTCCTCTATATTTTTGTAACAATAAAGATCTGGTTTGGGCAGTTTGGCTGAAAATCGATTTTCGACGTCAACTTACGTTATTTTTATAACAATAACGTTGTTACAACAATGCAGGTGAATGTTGAGCTGAATATTTTTAATGTTTTTTATTAATATCTTTTTAACTAATTGCGATATTGGACCGAATTGTGAATCTAAACCATTCTCGAATCCACTTGAATCCACACAAAAAATTTCATCAAAATCGGTCCAGCCGTTTAGGAGGAGTTTAGTCACATACACACGCACAGAAGATTTTTATATATAAAGATATATATGTATATATACACTCAGGAACATTGAAAATAGCGCTACAAGAAGGGAGCTAAGTACAATCGCGAAACTTTGCAAATAACTACAGCGTAATGTGATATGCAAATGATCCATGTTTTGTGATAATACGCATGCTCATACACGCCGAGGTGGCGCTACAATCAGGAAGAGGGTGCTACATAAGCCAGCGCAAATTCGAAGATTCATAAACGTGACGATTACCCGCCGATTGTAGGAAAACTTTGGTAAGTGAAACATGCCAGGTAAACGTGCTAGAAGACATTTCTCACAGTTAAGCGAGTTTGAGAGAGGCTTGATGAAAACTGCAGGCTGGTCAACGTGCCGTGTTGCTGGTCAGGTGGATCGTTCGGAGTGTGCCGTTAGAAATTGTTGGGAGCAGTGGACACAAGAAGGTACCCACGCGCGGAAAACCGGATCTGCAGCGACCAGGAAGCCCACGACGAGTGAGGATCGAAGGAGCATGCAGCAAGCAGTTGTGGACCCCACAGCGACTCGTTCAACGATACGAGCAGACGTAGGCGTAGCAATTGTTCCACAAACAATTTCCAGACACCTTGCAGAAGCAAATCTTAAATCCAAGCGCCCTTTCCGTGCACTCCCTTTAACACCGGAACATCGGCAACTGCGTCTACAGTGGTGCCATGCCAGATAAATGTGGAGTATCACAGATTGGCAAAAGGTTGTGTTTAGTGATGAATCCTGATTTGTTTTGGGGACAGATGATAACCGTGTACGGGTGTGGAGGCGCCCTGGTGAGTGGTACAATTCCCCCTACACTATTCTACGTCACACTGCCCGCACAGCTGGTGTAATGGTCTGGAGGGTCAAAGCCTATGATAGCCGGTTCACTTTAATTGTGATGCTTGGAACCTTAACGGGCCAACGTTACGTTGATGATATTCTTCGACCCCATGTAGGACCTTTCCTAAATAGTCTCCTAGGGGTAATTTTCCAAGAAGATAATACTCGTCCGCATGCAGCAAGAGTTGCTCAAGATTTCCTACGTCATTTTCAGACTCTTCCATGGCCGGACCGCTTCCCCGATTTGTCCCCTGTAGAGCACGTGGGGATCAGCTAAAATGGCAGATGCCATCGTGTCACTCTGTACATGATTTAGAGTTGGCTGTTCAAGATTTGTGGTCCCATCTGCCTCAGGACAACATAAGGTGTTAAATCAACTCAATGCCGGACCGTGTGGCGGCATGTATTGCAGCTGGAGGTGGTCCAACGGGCTATTGAAGTTGCCCAGTATTTGTGTCGTTGCACATCCTGTATTCGTTTAATTGTCTTGTTTTTGAGATCAAGTGAATCTTTCATCTGTGTCAGTATGTGTTTTAAATTTCATTTCAATCCGATGCTTTCTTCTTGGGTCACTATTTTCAATGTTCCTGAGTATATATATATATATATATGGAATTTTTTAAAATTGGGTGAAGATATAAGGAAAAAAAAGAGTAAGTATTCGTAGGAATGATACTAAAATAGAGATACTCTATGAAGATTTAACTTAAGGATCTTTTTCTTCTAATTTTTTTTAATTATTAATAAAAATGTAAAATGTACTTTCTCCAAATAATAATAATAATAATAATTTTTTGTGCTAAAGAATCCAGATTAGCAATGTTTTTTATCATAAATAAAACTTCTTTTATAAATAAATGAATGAAAAAAAACATTTCTATAAGTGGAAAAGCTTTCAATGGGGCAAGAAAAATGTGTCCGTAAGTATAACAGAATTTCTATCTATAAATATGCTTTTTCACATCAAAATATTTTAGAAAGTACTCAATATTGACTGAAATAAAACTTCTAATTGTTTTTTCAATCGTTCTTAGTTCTACATCGTTTGTTTGTATGTACCCCTGTTTGAGGAATATTATAACATATTCAAACTTTTATTTACGGGAACCTTTTTTCAAGCCAATTAGACTTATCATAACATATGTTATAAAAGGAAAACTAAGTTTATACAGTTTTGAAGGGTAATAAATTTTAATTTTAGGAATACGTACTTATTATTAGTATTCTATATTTTTGCTTTTTAATCCGCATTGAAGCGTAACGAAAAATATGTGATAAATGAACTTGTTAGTTTTTCCTCGTAATATATCTGTCTGTTATTTTAAGACAGGGAATTTACACTAGAGATGGGTAATTACAATTTTTTTTGTTCCGAAATTTGATTTCAGTAAATATCTTTGCTAAAAATTGAATTAACGTTAAGCTATTATAAAAAAAATTAAAAATAAAGAATCTAATGTATTTTTTGGCATTAAGTCTTTGAAGCTGAAAAAAAACTTTGATAGTAGCATTTGAAACAAATCTATGCATTGGTTCCGCATCTTTGTCGATAAGCTTACACAATAAATTCTTTTGAAAAAGAATTATATATAATTAATATACACGGGGTATAAAACCAGTGCCGGTTTATCCATTGGGTGCCCAACTGTCCATATACTCGTAAGCTGGCCTTAACCAAATATTCTGGCTGTAAATTTCGATCCTCCAGTGCTAAGGCCTGTAGATCTTCTGCGCCTTGAGCCCTAAATGAGCTTAAATCGGCACTGAGTGTAACAGTAAAGCGGTTATAAACTTTCAGGACAGATAAAGTAAACCTAGACGATGGAAAATCACCTAGCAATGTATGGTCGGAAACCTCTCCTGACGCGGTTGTGAAAATACAAAACACGCGAGAGTCAGAACACGAATAAGAGGAGAAATGATGTTTGTTATCCTTAGTACAGCAAAAAAACTAAGAAAAAGAGCATTATAGAGACAATAGGGGTACATGTCGAGTTGATAGGGATGCTCGTCGTTAGTATGCAGGATCCGTCAGACGGTTATAAGGGAAATCCCTACATGATAGGCGATAGCCCAACCTAAATTGTTCTGTACGACATCCAACACAGTCCCCTCGTTGTTTTTGCGTGCTAACTCTTCGTTTACGGTCCTGTGTATTCACGACGAAGGATCCGCTGTTAGATAATCTCTGGTGTAAGCGTCCAAGGAAGGCGTGGCTGGAAGATTGCTTTTTGGAGTAACGTTGAGCAAGCGACCACTATGCGGCTAGTCCTCATTGTAATCAGCGGCCCGTATGATAGGTGCATATCAGCGGGTTCAGCGTTCGTGTAACGTTTCATCTTATTACTGGTCTGTCGACCGTGAAATGAAGCTTCGTAGCGTGTTCGGCAACAAAAATCACGAGTGCGGATGCACCATCATCTGATGCTTCGATTTACTTAGCGCGATTTATTGCGTACATCAACAAAAGACTTCGTAGCATTTTTGCTGTACTAAGAATAATAAACGTTTTTCCCCTCTTAATCTTGTCTTGCCTTTCGTGTGTTTTGCGTCCTCCCTACCACGCCAGGAAAGCGTTTCTGACTATACATTGCTAAATGATTTCCCATGGTCTAGGAGTAATCTTTCTGTCCAAAAAATTTGTAACCACTGTACTGATGCACCTTGAAAATATCATTTTTTTTTGTTGAAATAAAAAAAAGAGGCTCTATTATGAAATGCTGACCATTTTGTTAATTTCAAAGTATTAGCAATGATTCAAAATTGATCAAATACATTTTATACAAAGTAATAAAATAACATATATTTCATAAAAATATATACAGGTATAAGTAATTAAAAATGGATTCTTCTCCACTTTATTTTTGCAAAGTCGTTTTCTTATTTAACACAGAATTTGAAAATATAATTTCAGAATTATATTTATCCTTGCCATATTTTTTCTTTGTTTAAAAGTGTAATTTAGTGTTAGTTCCAACCTTTAATTATCTTCGACATCCAGCCTATTGGTGATTTCACAATTTTTTTCGCCCTATTGTACAATTAGCTAGAATTTTCCAAGAAAAGTAAAATTTCCTTTTTTCTTTCTTTCCTAACCTAAATAAAAAAAACAACTACAAAACAATGTTAATCAAACAACTAAATCATTGCTCTCTCTCTCTCTCTCATTTTGTAAGATACATTAGTGTAATACCAGTGAAGCGGTCTATATATATAGCTTAAGAACTTTATTCAACAATAATCTTTTACTTAATATGACATTACTATTAGAAAATCGAATGAACAAAGGGGGGGGGGTACCATTAGATAAAAAGAAAATGCTGACAGGCTTTTTCAACGGAATAAAAGTGTCATTTAAATCAGTGGTCTTCGGCTACTGGGCCACGGACCGATACCGATCCGTGGGTCAAATGTTGCCGGCCCACTTAAGAAACATTAAAAGGTTGTTGTTACTGATACCACTCTATCGGCAAAGGCCAGATCGAGGCTCATGAAAATCATCATTGCAAAGGGACATCTGTCGTTAACCGTAGCTTTGAGCACCATACAGGCGACAGTACGATTTGGCTTGTTTCTACCCCAATTTTGAGGGAGGACATCTGGGAGGGGGTGGTCAGAGGCCTGCCTCCTCTCTACCTCTTCCACCTACCTCAAGAGAGGACTTGCGGTTTGACGGCTATTTATAGTATCCCCATGCCACGAAGGCACTACACATTTACAAACATCCATGTCTTCTCTGAGTTTCGAACCCAGGTGCTACGGCACAGCAGTCAGAGTCACTAACCATTATATTGGATGGGCGATACATTAAAAAATTTCTATTTTACTTACTGTAGTGAATTTCTCTCGGGTTTGTGCGCCTTTCCTTGGAAATCACTATTTTCCTTGTTAAATCACTTTATATTTGTTTTCTGGTTTAATTGTATTTTATTCAGATGATATACTTAAATGTAATTAAATTAAAATTATTAAATTAAAACAACCTAAAATATAAATAATGGACGTTATCCCTCAGCGGGCCGTGGTAGAATTATCAAATGTTGACCGGTCTGCGGGGATAAAAAAATTAAAAAGCACTGATTTAAATCTCCGAATCGGCGATAGTGATCAAATTGTGTTTGGCTGCTTATGACGCGATATTTTTTTTACTAAAAAAAAAGGAACATCTATTTAATCTCAGCCAAATATTAGCGAGGAAAAGTATACAAAGAAGAATATCTCCGGCATTTCCCCCTCTCTTTGATATTATTTGTTGTTACCAATGCCACCTGATCGGCAAAGGCCAGATCAAGACCCACGAAATTCATCATGACAAAGGGCTGAGTGACGCCTGTCGTTAGCCGTAGCTTTGAGCACCATACAGGTGACAGTACGATTTAGCCCGGTCCACCCCAATTTAGAGGGAGAACAGAGGCCTCCCACCTCTCTTTCCTTTCCACTAACCACACGAGAGGATTTATGGTTCTACGGCTTTTTATGGTACCCCCATGCCGCGAAGACACTGTACATTTACAAACATCCCTGACTTCTCCGGGATTCGAACCCAGTCCCTACGGCACAGCAGTCAGCGTCGCTAACCACTGTACAGGATGGACGACTTGATACTATTTATTCTTTAAATGAAATTTAATTTGTAAAAAGAATAAATGACAGCTGCATTGTTTCATGACTATTCGTAAATTGGAGTGAAAAGAACGATAACAATATGTGTAAAAAAAATGTTTTATGATAAAGAAGGTTGCAATTTTGTCTATTTTCATCTTCATTTGATAATCTTTTCTCATTTTTCTCCACTTTCTTTACAACAGCTTTGACTCTGGTGCTGACCACATCTAAAACATTAGTTTGTGATGAAACCATCATAATTGTAGCATTTTGGTGTCAAAAGTCACATTGAATGGTGAGGATAAGAAGAACGACTGAAATGGAAGGAAAATTTGAAAAACTCTTTGCCTTTATAGAAGAGACGAATCAAGGACAAAAAAAGGTGCAAGCTTATATTTTAGATGTGACCAGCAGGGAAATTGAAACTGTCGAAGGGAAAAATGAGGAAAGGCTAAGTAAGTGCTAAAATAAATGTCATTACAATTGAAGAGGAAGACAATTTGATACAATCCAGCAGAAACTGAAAAAGAAATTGAAAAATTTAGGATATTGAGAATATATTCTTGAAGGTTTTCAATACTGACAGTGGCGCACACAAGGGGGTCCTAGGGGTCCGCCCCCCTAGCCTTTGATTTTTTTTTGCGATTGATTATAATTCTAAGTATATAGTACGTAAAACTTTATTAAATATTTGTTATTAATTTTATTAATTAATGTTAATTATTTATTCAATAATGAGTTTTTTTACTGTTTTTTTGTTCCTGAAAATCGACAAAATCAAAAGGGGCATGATACAAGAATGGTGGACTTTCAACCCTGGACTCTCCTCCCTCCTCTGAAAAATTCCTGTGGGCGCTACTGACTCCTGTACTAGGAACATGATTCAAAATTCTTGTGAACGAAATATTTTTTCAACGTACATCCATAATCACTAGGCTAAGTAACAGATTATTGACATATGATGGAAAAATATTCTGGAAAGTCTACAAGCTGCAAATCTTCATTATCACTGAATCAAATGGCAAGGACTCTAACACAAAAGCTCACCAATTGGCTGCATCATTTCGAGCTGAAGCCACTGATATTTTACCAACGATTCCAGAAAGCCAGTAATTAAATTTCGAAATACTTTTAAGCATTCTAGAAATACGCTTTGGTGAAAATGTCTGTTGGGCTACTGCCGTCTTCAGTTGACAACTTGCCAACAAAACCATATGAGGCCCTTCAAGAACTGGCAACTGATATGACGAGGCTTTTCCACCTTGTGTCAGCCATTGCGGAAGTGTTGCAGAAATGGATTTTAAGATTCGAAACACCACTTACTTGGTTCTATTCAAAGAGAAAAACTTTACCTTTTCTGTGTTTAAAGGATTTGTTAGCTCCTAAAAATCGAAAAAACACAAATAATCCTATTTCTTACACCAAAATGTTACGATTATGACGCGTTTGGAGACTGAATGAAATGAAGAAATTAATTCGATAAAACATTATGCATTTGTTACTAGTACAAAAAAATTTAGAAAAAAATTAATTGGTTAGTTTAAGTTTAATATCATATTTCGTTTCTGTCTTTTTGATGATTACCTTAGTTCTTAAAACTATTTCATTTCATTAACTGGTTTGCTGAGCAATATTTTGTGCAGTTACAGAATATATTAATTAGAACCGCTACATATTTTCATCTAAAAGTTTAAATGAGACTAATTTAAACTAACATGGAACTTCATTTTCAAATTAGGGGAAAAATGTGTATAAAACTCTTCTTTCTCTAATTTTGATGGTAGAGAAAGTGTTTCACTTTTTGAATCCATAATTTATTATACCGGGTGAGCAAAAAGTCCATAAGAACTTTAAAAAATTTTAAAACCCATAAAGTTAAAATAAAAAACGGTTTGCAGGTTTTTCATCGATAAGTTACGGGATTTTTTTTAAGATAACAAAGAGAAAAAAAAATCAAAAAACCACCTATAGGGGGCGTTTTGTACTTAAGTGAAAGAAAAGACTCGCAAGAAACAGTAATAAAGTTACCAAATCATTTATTACAGCAGCATGTGTTCCATATATCCACCACCACATGGGATGACACATTCCAAGCGTGTCACAAATCTAGCCACGGCAGAGTGCAGAATGTCCGCCTGTATACATCACAGCTCTCGGTGGATCGCATCTTTCAATTCCGACGATTGGATGGACGGGATAAAAACACTCGAAAATTTTAACATCCTCACAGCCAAAAGTCTACTGGAGTCAGATCGGGAGAGCAAGGAAGCTATTTAAACTTGCAACGTTTGCAAATGATTCTAAGTCTTGGTCGCCCGGATCTTACACTCCAAAAGCATTCTTGTAGCTGAAGAGTGCGACGTTAATATTCACTCACTTCCTCACCCGGATCTTACACGATCCTGGAGCGATCCAGTTTTCTCTAATCGCTGAACAAGCTTTCTGAAGGCCCTTTTCCAGTCTTCACATTTTCCTGAAGTTGGAATTTAAGCAGTGCAACAGTTGCTGATTCCTTGCTCATGAAAAACAGCTTCACCAACAAAGCTTTGTTTTTCTCACACAGCCTCCTTGTTCATTTAGGACGTTCATTCATTAACTGAGAATTAGATCTGGACCAGGAACATCAGTATTTGTAATCACCTGTGTCTCATTTTAATATTTCCAACTCAATCGTTTGTACCTGCGCCATCTGTATCGGCAGGTTCCCCCCCCCTTTATCTTAAAAAAAATCCCGTGACTTATCGATGCTAAACCTGCAGTTTCTTATTTTGTTTAATTTTCCGGGTTTTATAATCTTTTAAAGTTTATACGGACTTTTTGCCCACCCAGTACTTAAATTTTAACGCTAACTTTTTTCTTTATATTTGCGAGATAAGCTTGTATTTACAATATTGCATTGCTAAAAAAAAGTATGAAATTAATCGCATAATGTAAGCTAAGCAGATTGCTTAAGGTGTCCGACTACGTTCGGAACCGTGATTTTAAAAAAAGCGCATAAATGGATAATTTTCATGATATTTAGAGTCACTTAGATTAGAATACATGCATAAAATTGTTTTAAGGACATTTTGACAAAAAAATAAGTATTTAAATATATTTTGGTAAAAAATAACTTAGAATAATCTTTTTTCCAAATGTTCTCCTTTTGTGAAAAATGGTTCGATTATAGTAATATTTTGCCTGTATATAGCTCAGACCTCTCTACAGAGGCCCAATTAGAATTTTTGAAAAATTCACATTATTTTCAGAGTTACCACCAATTGAAATAATTATTAACGTTTTTTTCTTAAAATTGCACCCCTCTGTTGTCGTAAAATATGAATAAACTCACTTCTAAGTTATATATTTCAAAAATTCTAGTTCAGCTTCTGAACAGAAGTCTGAGCTATATACAGGCAAAATATTATTCTAATAAAAGCATTTTTCATAAAAGGAGAACATTTGGAAAAAAGGTTATTCTAAGTTAATTTTTTTGTCAAAATATTGCATTTAAATAAATTTTTTTTGTCAAAATGTCCTTAAAACAATTTTATGCATATATTCTAATCTAAGTGACACTAAATATCATGAAAAGTATCCATTTATGTGCTTTTGAAAATCACGGTTACGAACGTAGTCGGATACCTTAACGTATATTGCTTAGTTAAAATCGAAATTTTCTGTCAAAACCTATCGATATATATTCACTTTGAGTAACATATTCTTCTCTACAAAATAAAAGTTAGAACGACGAAAACTTTATAATTTACGAAAACAGAAAGTAATTATAAGCCTTTTAAATGACATTACAATTTCTCGAATACCTACTTTCAAATAGTAATTTTAGGCTGATATTACGAAGTTTTGAGATAAAATTTCGTCTGGACGTATATTATGGTTGAC
The DNA here is from genome assembly GCA_019973935.1 of Trichonephila clavipes. NCBI lineage: Eukaryota > Metazoa > Arthropoda > Arachnida > Araneae > Nephilidae > Trichonephila > Trichonephila clavipes. The sequence goes on from BMAU01021435.1 coordinate 2,210,513, forward strand.
AGTTTTATCCATAATGAGACGCCATTCTTTTACTTAATAAAAGAAGCATTTTTGGAATTGGGCTTGTAAAGAAATATTCAATAATACAATTTTTCGATAATTTTAATTGATTATTCTAACGTAAGATGTTAGCATGATAAATAAAACACTCGCTGTTAGAAATGTCAAGCAGAAATATCTTATTTAAACTCTTGAGTTCTCTCAGTCGTTCTATTATTTTACTTACAGCTCAAAATAAAAATAAAGAATAAATAAGCGTATAACATGCAAAGTTCGCATTAAGTGCTTCCGAATATAGTGCTTTGACGTTTACCTTTCGCATAATCGTGAAATGCGTCTGATGTAACACTGACGTCACGATGACGTCATCGCGGAACCTAGAAATATTGATTTTACGCGGAGGGAATCCTAGTATAGTAGAGTTTTACTACTTATTTCTTTTATTAAAATTATAAATAAATTGATTATGAAAATAAAAAAAAAATTCTTAGGTGTTTAATGTGGGTCCATCATTATTTTTGAAATACACAAATTTTTTTCAAAATTTCACCATGTTCTTAAAGTGATAACTTCTATTTTTTAAAATTTTTTTCACGTGTTTACAATTTAGTTCAAAAGGAACTTAATTTGAAAGACTGAAATCAATTCGAATTTTTTTTTGTGGAGTTTTTTTCACATTTACTGGGAATATTACGCAATATAGCATCATAAAGATGATTAGTCTCTCTTTCTCCCGACGTTATTCAATATTATTTGATAATTTTGTTAAAAATATTATTGAGTTTTTTCGCGAACTGCGCGCGATTGGAACCGCGGTGGCCTTGCTGTTAGAGTAGTATTCTAAACTTAGAAGAAATTGAAGTGTGCTGCTGGTTCAAAGACTCTTAATTTCCAACAAAAGTGGCATATAGTCAAATATCAAAGTTCTTACGTCTACTTTGAGTATTTATAAAAATTGGATTGCCATCTTAGATGCCCAGTTCGTCATCTGATTATGGATAAAAATTATGAGATATATTGTTAGTGTTTTTCATACTTTTTACTTGGGTAGAAATAGAATATTAAAGAATGCCTAAGGATAATAATAATAAATTTTATTCTTCAATAGTATATATTTCCGAACACCATAACATTATTAGAACTTTTGAGAGTTCATTTAAAATTATTTTCTTTGAATGTGTGTCTTAAAATAAAGATATATTTGAGTCGGTTTATGGGTAGATTTACAACGAATAATTTTATACGATTGGTACGTTCATTCCTTGAATAATTGGTTATCGTACAATCTTTGAAATAACACGAAAGACCATTGAAGTCATGGATTAAATTGTGAACTGCATAACCGAAGCTGTCTAATCAAAGACTTGCAGTACTTCATAACGCAGGTTTCCACTTAAACGGATTGCTTTTCGTGGTGTGAAGTAAAAGTTAGGAGAACGACTCCAGAGTTTGCGCATCATCTGCATCACTTGATTTTAGTTCAAGATTACGAGGTTCAAATAGGCATGATTGGAGATAATTCAAACCAAATTATGAAACCTTAGAATCTCAGTAATCAGGTGGAAAATTCCAGGGCTACAATTTTGACTCTTTTAAAAAGGAAATGAGGCATATTTCTCATGTCGGCAGTACCAGACCTCGTGTTCTCAAGTCGTGGAGAAAAGATACTAAGAGAATGCATTACTAATTCAATACTGTTGTCTACTGGTTGTCGTTTTTAATTTTTAGAATACGACTGAGTTAGTGCTGTGTGTATATCTTTCAACGTCGATGAAGGATATCAAATTAAATTTGTTTCTATAGAGAATAATATTTTATTTGCCAATTATAATTTTCTCATAGTTCTAGTTTGTGGCTGGAGATACCTCAATAGAACTATGTGTTCGATTCTTGATTCTACTGATTTTTAGATTTCTTATGCAAATATTCAGCTGCAACGCAGTTCTAATCTGCGATACGAAATTGTGATATTTGATATTAAAAAATGTGTACACAAAGTAGACCAAATAAAAGGTTTTCTTTTGCTAGTAAAAATAGAATTTTGAATTTCCTCCTTACATGATGTTACTTCATCAGAACATGAGAAATAAAATTACCATAAAAAATTCAGATTATTTTGTAAAAACGCAGTATTTATTCAGATATGTATCGTGCATATGTGCAATGAACAATTAAATTTTAATGTGTGTCTATTGTGGCTCGAACCACATTCAAACGGTACTAAATTTTTAAGCAAATATTTACTAGCATTACTTGTGTAACAGACGGGATTACTTGCGTGATTCATACCTTTTTCAATTCCTACTATTAGATCACTCTCTATATATTTATATATTTATTTATCCTGTTCAAATTTTCAATCGTTAATAAAATACTTTATATTAATCCAATCAAGTTCAAATTTTTTTTTAAACTTGTAGTCGATAACACTTGATGTTAATACAGTTTAACAAATATTAATTAATTAATTAAATTAAATTAATTACCGGTTTCTAACGCCAACTTAGATTCGTCTCTATTGTTGTAACAATGTAACTGTTAAAACAGACAAGAATTGGCGACGAAAACCTGTTTTTCAGCCAAATTAGCCGAATTGGGTGTGCATTGTTTCAACAATGCAGCACAAAACCTGAGTTTTAATGTGGAACACCAACTGCCTGACTTCATTCATCAACCCAGTCCTTGGACTCCATGGGATCACATTTCATTATAATTTAATGCCCAATGTCAATAAAATGTCTGGCCACCCCGAACTTCTTAAGCAATTAGCTCTAGAGGTGATTGATGGAATTTCACTGGATGCAGTCAAGTGCTATACTGATGGTAGTAAGGGAGAGACAAATACTACTGGCAGTGGAGTCATAATTGAACTACCTGGCCATGTCATCAAATTTCAGAGAAGAAATGCTGACCATGCTTCTGTCCTTAGAAGGAGCTAATTGCTATCATGTGTGGTCTTTCATTTATTAACAACATAAAAGATCTTGCTTTTTCTGAAATTTGGATACTGACCAACAGCCGATCATCCATCCAACATTTATCGAAATGGCCATCTATCGGCGACAGCACCAGCAGGAGTATTCTTCGCCTTTTTCAACAGCTTTCGGATCGGCATCCTATTCATCTACAGTGGTTCCCTTCTCATGTAGGCCTTCGCGGGAACGAAGTAGCGGACGACCTTGAGAAGGCAGTTGCCAGCAATCATGTGGATCCGGAAGACCATATGGTCCTTGCATCGACTCAGATCTACTCCAGGGCTAAAGAGTTAATATGTAGAACCTGGGTAGTTCCTCCTGTACACCCATGGTACTTTCAAAGACACCCTGGATCCACCATATCATTCAAGGGTTCCAGATAACATCAAACGGCATTCTCACGATTTTGGACTGGTCACCTGAGGTGCATGCATTTTGAGGGTGGCAAAAGAAGCTTTCCTATTTGCCCCAAATGTAACATCAGACCTTTTTCTCCTCAGCACATTCTGCAATGTCTGGGGTTTTCCTGTAAGGAGGCTGTTGCATCCCCCCTGCTGTTCTTAGACTTTGTACAGATTTATGGACCCATGGATCTGGTCTAGTTTCACTACACCAGATGGGGATTAGTCCCTCCACAACAATGCAGACAAATCATGCTTTTTTTTCAATTCCTCTAATATAAGTTTACTTTCTCCCTATATATATATATATGTGTGTGTCTTATTCAAATTTTCAGTTGTTAATAACATATTTTCTATTTATCCATTCAAAGTAGGAATTGACTTACATTTTTTTTATATCACTTGTTCTTTTGGTGTTAATACTGTACAATGACATCGATGAGTGAAATTAAAAACTACTTCCGCATGCACCCCTGCTCGCACGCACGCACAAATAATACCTGTTCAGACCTCTGTGTAAAATACTTCCAGTTCAATGAGGAAAGTACATCATAAACCACCGAACTGATCAATTGTTTACTAAGCTGAATAGTGTAAAATGATGTGTGTAGATTTGCACTTAGGCTTAAATTCCACGCATAATAGATAATGTAGCCTTCAAGTTTAAATTGCGCTTCTCCAATTATTTAAATACATTTGCTTCATATTTATTCATTCTAAAGATTAATATTAAAATTGATTTATCGTAAAATTTCTATAATGAATTTGATACATGGAATAGAATTTATGATTACGAAATTTGTTATGGTTCATTATATATTTGATTATGAATTGTAAAGTACACAGGCAATTGTTGTACTGGTATTTATCTCACTTTTTAATGCACAGTTAGAAATATTTAAATTGAATTATTCTTGAACTTAAAACTTTTTTTTCATTAAAACTTTTATTTATATATATAAAGCATTTTGCTGGATGAATTGGTACAATCAACAAAATTTTTAACAAGTAATATAAAAAAATTCTTTAATCATAAGTTAAGTTAAATCTTCATCACAAACTTAGTAAAAGCTATTTTATTCAATAGTGCTGCTATCTAGAGGAATAATATAGACTGAGAGAGAGAGAGAGAGAGAGAGAGAGACTATAAACTATAATTAATTAATAAATTAATATTTGAAAAACTGTATTAACATCAAGTGTTATCCACTACAAGTTAAGAAAAATGTATTTTAACTTGAGTGGATGAAAATAATAAACAGTATTTTATTAACGATGAAAAATTTGAACGAGATTTATAAATATATGTAGGAGATATGAAATAATAGTAGGAACTGAAAAAAAGTATTTCTGGAAAGTGAAAAGTAAAAATTTGTTTTGTTGGGAAGAGATACTTGAGCAAAAGGATACAAAACATTTTATACTTTAATTTTTTTTATTGCATCGTGTGATTTTTTTTGTTTAGTTAAAAAAAATGTTTGCAGCAAAGTATTTAAGCATCCAAAACTGAAAAAAATAAAATAAAAGGGATTGATCATACTGCTTATTATAAAACATTTGGTTTTTAGAAATTCATATTAAGCTTGGTTACAAAATCATTAAAATAATCATAATCATGGTTTAAATTTAAACCCCTTACACTCTAACAATATATGTGAGAAATGCAAATTTGCTTGCGTGTGTGTTAGAAAAACGTGGTTTATATCATTATTTAGGGGGTCAAATGACGGTTTTGATATTTTCGTTGCTGATCTTGTATTTATGGATTTAAAATCTATTGTTGAATATAAGATATAGGACACACACACACACACACACATAAGCTTGTATATTAATTTAAATTTTTTGCAAAACAAGTTTTTCTTAGTTTTGTTTTATAAGTAAGATGTGAGAAAAAAATTATTGTGTTCAGCCTCAAAAGATCGATAATTTGCCTTAGAATTTTAACGAAACCAGAGAAGCTTGTGGAAGGAAAATTATTTTTGTATTAATCATACAATTATGATTTATTTCAACAAAATATAATTTAAAATTGAAAGTCAATAGCATTGTGTATCTTCAAGTCAACGTTGTATTAGCTAACTAAAAGGTCCTGCTCCAGAAACTGCATTCTTGTCAGTATTTTTAGATATTTTATAATGTTTTAATAATTTAGCAATTGTTTGGCGCAATTTAGCCGGAATCGGCTCTCTTGCGCCATAATCTCCAACACTCACAAACTCACTCACTAGAGATAAGTATTGTAAGAGAAACAGATGATTTGTAATAAAGATTATTTAAACATAATCCTGTCCATAACCTAAATTTGGGATTATATCTGCTGTTTGATCAGTTAAATGCAGCCTGAAGCAAATATCCACATATTTTGTCAGTCATAGAACAATAAAAAGTAAAATAAAAATTAATTTAAAATGTCTTATCGTAGGATTCAATTTGGGGTCCACCATATGGTTATAAAAGATAGCTCGATAGTTTTTAGTGAGATTCAAATGTTCAGTAATACCCTAAATTCCACGATAGGTGGGACGGAGTGATAACCGCGTAAGTCGGGGTATAATTTCGTGCATAAATGCATATAAGTTATTTTTAGTTGGGGTCGGAGATGAAAGAAAAAAATAATTTAGAAAAAAAACATTTAATAAAATCTTAGTTAACATAAATACAAAATCACAAACCGAAGTTATTTTAATGGAGAAGATTTCATAAAATCTAACAAAATAGTATGCAGAGAGACTCAAAGGTTACTTTTTATTCTCCCGCAAAATTTCTCAGTATCATGTTAGCATCTTAATTATTCCTTATTTTATTCAAAAAATACGCTCTTCGTTAGAGTCAGTATTTTCTAAAATTTGTAACCCTTTTTTTAATTAAAACGCTCTTTTGTGAAATTTCCAATCGTCATTCGACCTTCTTACTGAATTGGGTCTAAAGACTCAAGCTTTTCAATGTCTTGCTCTAGTTCATGCATTTCTACTAGCTTATCAAATGTCATCTCCTGTTTATGGGAATCCAGCAGTTCTTGAACGTCATCACTATCCACTTCTAAATTTATTTGCCTGGAATTATCGACAACTTCTTTAATCACATTACCAATTTTACCAGGCTCTAGTGCTGATTCCGTCTGAATTTCAACAATGAAAAAGCAAAATGACGAATCAACGAGATTTGAAAATCGCGTAACTCCGGGTTCCCGTAAGTCGAGGTATTACTGTGTGTTTTAATTACAGATTCATGCTTTTAACATTGGATAATATTGAAGACTGATTGCTTACCAACGTCGCACTTAGAGTTAATAAGAGGGCTATTGAAGACGGATCACATAATTTTGAGCCATTGTTAAGTAAGAAAGACACCTAAGTTATGTGTGTCCAATACACCAAAGTAAGGACTTTTAGTCTCCACAGATATAACCACACATGAACTCCTTCAGTGGCACCAGAACTTGAGCCTACGATTTGACAAAAATGTGTGAGAATAGTCCGTCAAGAGTCCGCGAGCATGACCACTAGACAACTGTGGCTACAGAGCAATATGGCAGAAAGGAAGAATATACTGTGTTTTTCAATTCTTACTATTAGTTCACTCTCTCCCTATATATATATATATATATATATATATATATATATATATATATATATATATATCTTGTTCAAATTTTCGATCGTTAATAAAATACTTTCTATTCATCCATTCAAATTCAAATACAGTTTTTCAAACTTGTAGTGGCTGACACTTGATGCTAATATAGTTTTTCAAATATTAAATCATTAATTAAATTAAAAAATGAATAAATAGTAACAAACAAAAATAATAGTCCAACAGCATATATAGAAAGGAAAATAGTTCGTTGCGTTCTTGTAGCTCAATGGATAGCGCGGGTCGAACTTCTAATCTAAAGGTTGTGGGTTCAAATACCACCTGGGATGGCTTAATTTCAGAGAATAAGATTTCTTTTTTTACTATACTATTTTATTAGAATAATTAAATTTAATTAATGAATAAACAGTAACAAACAAAAAATATAGTCCAACACTATACACAGAAAGAAAATGGCAAATTCCAATGAAAATCGCTTTCTGTTTTGTCACTTAATATTGCGATCTGTCATATGTATATACATATTTATATTAATTATAACTATATAATAAAAAAGTAACTAAATTAAAAATTTTCTTTGTTGACCTGAGTAGGAATTGACATAATTTTTTTTTACATTACTTGTTTAACATTTTTTGTTGCTCGCATTACTAATTTATTACCATGATAAAGAAATATGCCAGGAAAATTGGATAAAAAATAAAATGAGAAAAAAAACCCACTGGTATATTATCATCCCAGTCACAATACAAACTTTACGTAGCAACCCTTAAATATTAACTCAGATAAGTTTTTAAAAAAATGTGATAAACATTTTTTTAAAAATGTTAAATGGAGTTAATGTAAAAACACAACACTACACTTTGAACTTACTCTAGCGATAAAAAATGTAACTTTGCCAAACTCAACTTCAGTTTATAACTGTTTCTAAAAGTTCTTTCCATAATATGAGTTTTACTGAAGTTCGATTTTTATGTGAAGAGGAAAGTTTTTGAAGTACACGTATAGACTGTTAAGGAAGTAATCAAGCAATTATCAATTTCCAGAACAAAACGATGATTTACGAGTTTCAAAGCCGTTCTCATAAGGGAATTTTGTAAAATTTACCCCATTTCCCACCGAGATAAATGTTTTTGATAACGGAACATTAAAGCCTCCACAGCCGCTCGTCTGGAAAATGATTTTTGCTCGGGGAACATTCGCATATGGGGAAGCTAAAAGCAATCGATCGTTCCAATGTAATTACTGCGTCTTAGAAAAGAAAGAAAACCTCACTAGCAGAATTACTTTTTAGTTACTGTTCTCGCTGAAGTAATTTATAGAGTTCTGTTAAAAATTCGCAATAAAATGATAATCAGAAACTGTTCTTTCACTATTTAGATTAAGCTATTTTTTAAATATTTGTCTTCTTTAAATAGTTTCAACTTTAGTGGGAAGTATCTAAAAATGAACATTTGTTTATTGTCGTGCTTGTTATTATTTTGTCAATTAAGAAGATTTTTTTTACAAATTTTTATTTCTAAAATTATTATTTATTGATTTGATATTTTTTATTAACGTCACACTTTAACCCTTTATCTACCGACGGTACTTATAAGTACCAGTCACTTTAAAATTACATAGAATAACCATTTTTACGAATATTCTGAAGATACTTAGCAGGAATATTCTTTAAAACCCACTCCTCCAAGATGTATGGCAGCACGGGTTCTATGATGAGTATTTTAACGGCAAGGCGAATAGTTTTATAGCAGACATTGTGTTTTCAGCAGATTGTGAAGATTGTCATTTTTGTTAAAAAAATAGTTAATGTCAAAATTTAAGTGTCTTATTTTTTTTTTGTATCTTAATGAAGCCCTAAGAAAACGATACGACAATTTATTTTAAGTGAACAGTGTGTATAATTAATTTTACAGTTGAATATCTTTAATTAATTAATTAGCTGTAACTAATTAAATTTCCCAAAGTTGAATGTTTTGTTTATGTAGGTATATCTCTTAATTTTGAATGTAGTGATTCAGAAAAAAATTTGCATGAAAAAAACTGCAGGAAATCATAATGCGGTAGATAAAGGGTTAAAACAACGCGAGGCTCTTGGTGACAGATATTCTTAACTTTGAACTGCGGTCAAATGACGAGGACGACACCTGAGATGGTACCCTATTCTCCAAACTTTCCCATCATGTCAATAAGAGAACTTTCATCTACGACAAATATAACAGGCCGAGTCCTTCTACATGGTGAGTTTTTAGTGGAACAAGCACTTGAACCCACAAAATCCTTTATTGCGACAGATTTAGCCTCTTTTCCTTGAAAAAGTGTGTCTCAATATTTTGCACGTGTGCCTTTGCCTAAAAACACTTCTGTAATTTGTAAAAATGATGACTGTATCCCTTCCTTTTAATCATCTTATTATAAAATACAGTTGAACCTCTATTTAACGAAGTCGCAAAATCCCGAAAAAAAGTTCACTATATAGAGGTTCATCTTTCAATATACTTTATAAAGCACATAAAACAAATTTTATTCATGAAAAACTAAATATTAAAAAAAGTAATATATTCACACCTTTTTGTAGATTAACATCTATTTATTTTATATACCTTACCCATCAGAAAAGAAAGAAAAACTGCAAGGAAAACAAGAAAAAAGAATGTCGAGGAATATACTGTATTTTCAATACTAAGAAAATAATTTTATATAAAAAAGTTATGAATTTTAAGGACATTTTCTTATTTAAAGCATGCAAGTAATTTTAAACATACATTATTTTATTACTAAAAATTCTAAACATACATTACCACAAGCGTCCATTAATTTAATTACTTATAACATTTGTTAATTTTGCTTGAAAAATGCTTTGTTTTATAATGCGTTTCATATCTTTGCAATGCCCCCCAAATCCCTTCGGGATCATTTTTCCATGTCGTATCTTAAATTTTTTTAGCCATCCATTGTTACTTAAAAATGGTTGTATTCCAATGCCTTTGTAAATTGAAAAGCTTTCTCTATTACAAAAAGTCCCGAGGTCGGGGAACATTTTTATATCGCATTGTGTGTATCCATTTCAAAATTGCCTCGTCGACATCTTCGTAGACACATGTTCTTAAACGTTTTGAACAAGAATTCGATGAATCATAATTTTGTAACTTATCTAGAATTTTTAATAATTGTTGACAAGCTGTTTGGAGGAATACCAAATTTTAAAGCAATATCCTTTATATTACAAAAATAGGGAGAGAAAAAATTGAATCACAAAAGAGAAAAAGTTCATTATATAGAAAATGCACTTCGATATTGGGAGGTTAGTTTACGAAGAAAATCGTGAAATGTTCTTGGTTCCAGGAAAAAGTTCGCTATGCACAAAAATTCGCAATATAAAGGTTCGTATTAAAGAGGTTCGACTGTACTTATCATTATCCCCAATCTAATTTCCTAGCTGAGAAACTGTAGAGTTTTTCCTTACTCTTTTTGTCTTGTATTTGATAGAAAATTGTAGTTTGTCAACCTCCTTTCGTAAAAATCTGCTTCGTAAAAATTCAACCTAAATACTTTAACAAATAAATACAAGTTAGTTTCCTTGAATATGTTAGTTTCCAATTTAGTTTCCTTGTATATGAAATAATTTCTGAGGAAATTATTTCATATATATATATATATTTATATATATATATATATATATATATATATATATATATATATATATATATATATATATATATATATATATATATATATATATATATTTCAAATTATTTCATATTGTTTTTATTGTACAAATGTAAGTACACACATCCGATGATGCTTCATAAAATTAAAAACAAAATCTTTTCTTTTGTGAACAAAAAATATATTTTGTGTGCATATTCATCAGTTCCTATAACATAAATGCATACCTAATAATTTTCTTTATTACAAGAAAATTTGTTGTATTTAAATTTCTATTAATTTCTTAAAAAAGTTATTCATTTTACAATTTAAGCAGTTACATATTTTTGAATAAATTGCTTTACGGTTGGATTATGGTTGTATATGTAGATTGTTCCTTATTTTATTCTTTTTATTTCTGGTAAAATATGCCTTTTAGAATAACTTTAACCTGGCTCTTGAAGTTGTCTATTCCATTTTGCTACACAGCAGACTTTTTCTGACTTGTTTTTGATATTTTAGATTTTTAATTGTATCTTTTAATATATTGCAGACTCTCACACAAACTTAGTTATTTAATTTTTATACTAGTCAGGATTTATTCTTCTTCAAAATGCATTCAATAGTTCCTTGATCTGAGCACTTTGATTTCGTAAGTGCCATTTTCTATTATTGTACATAATGTAAATTGTATATACTAAGTTATAAGTAATAAATATATTATTCTGTATAGTATAATTAGTATTTTTATTTGTTTAAGCTCAGTAAGTGTCAAGAGGGGAAAGTTGGTACAATGAAACATAGCAATTCATATTTTCATAGCTAAGGATATAGTACTTAACTATTTACAGCATAATTATTAGTTAATTAATGGGAAAACTGTGATAAAATTAGTAACTTAAAAATTCATAAAATACAGCTAAAACATATGTGATTCTACTACTAAATTTCATAAATAATACATTTTTAGTAAGTTTTAAGTTATAGTTTGATTGAATTTACTAATTTTAATTCATGCATCTTTAATTATACGACATTTTAAAAGGATTAAATGCGATTTGAAGTGAATAATATTCATTGTGTTAGAAATGTGAATCAATAAGTTTTGACATTTTATTAATGCTATCTCTCAATTTATAAACTCATTAATGGTTCAAATGCGTTCAAAATTAAAAAAAAAATACTCCTCTCCATCATGTTATCTATCCTCATCTATCTATTTCGATATTGACTTTCTGTTAATTAACCTCGAGATTAACGTTTATGAGTTGTTATAAACTCAAAACCCACTGTACTTTCCTCGCTATTCTATTGAATAAATTTATTTATTGTTGGCTGCTTATAATTAATTTCGAAATATCTATTGAGTGATATGATTAATTAAAGTCGAGAAAAATTTATTCATACATGCATTTATTTATTCATGAGCTCTACACTACAGCTTTTCAAAATAAATTTTTCCTCATTTTAAAGAAAATCAACAATATACGTACATGATACCAGATGAGTTGGAGTGATTTAATTATTCGTATTTTATGTGTGGGTGAAAGATCAAATCATTCAATACCTCGTAGGACATTTATGTTTTTGGTTGATCAAGTTCACGCCTACATTCAAACAAAGGGCTATTCTACATTGATCTTTATAAACTCATGTCCATAAATTAAGGATAATGAAGTTCAGGCAAAGAAAGAGACAAAAGCAAAACAAATTTGACATATTTGTAAAGTCTATTCATTAAACAAAAGGCAAAGAACCAAAAAGATGCTATATGTTTGACATAATTAATAAACGTTGCGATTTTTACTCCATGGAGCAAATTTCAAAAAAAGAACCTATTTACAAAAAACAGTATAACATGGTTAGTATGACGGTTAATACGAAGTATGTCTCCCGGACGATGCAATACAGGCCTTACAACGCCTAGGCATGCTGAGTATCAAATTATCAATCTGATCTTGGGGAATATTACACCACTCATCAAGAAATGCCCTCCGAAGTTCCGGTAGACAGGTGGGAGGGGGTTGACGGGCTGCATTTCATCTGCCAAACATATCCCACACATGCTGTATTGGATTCAAGTCCAGTGAGTATGCTGGCCAATCCATACGGGCGATATCCTACGATTGAAGGTATTCGTCTACAATGTTTGCACGGTGAGGACGGGCATTGTCATCCATAAACAGAAATTCAGTACCCATGGCGCCCCGAAACAAACGTACATGTTGTTCCAGAATGACATCCTGATAGATGTGGCCTATCGTCGTTATACTCTGAACATGCAGGTCAGTTCTGGAACCAAGAATAATTCCTCCCCAAACGAGCCATCCTGCTCCACCGTAACGGTGTCGTTCAATGGTGTTCTCTTGGTGGTAACGGGTACCTGGCGCTCTTCGGTGCCAGTCCGGCGAGAATCAGACTGCAAACTAAACCTGGACTGGTCGGAAAACATCACACAAGACCACTGTTGTGGTGTCCACAATGCATGCTCTCTACTCCAGGTTAATCGCAGGCAACAGTGTGTTGCGGTAAGTGGAACACATCTGACAGGCCTACGAGCATATAGACCAATGTGCCCTAAGCGTCTGTACACGGTCTGCCTTGAAACTGTCATACCGGTAGCTGAAGAGAGCTGGAAAGACAGGTCTGATACTGTGCTCCGTCTGTTTCTTTTGGCAGTAACTGCCAATTATATATATATATATATATATACTGGTCCTCATTCGGCATCGTAACTCAGGGGCGACATGTGCTGTAACATCTACTCACATTACCATCATCTTGGAATTGTTGCCAAAGCCTGGAGATGACACTCTGGGCGATTCCAAGTTCCTCGGATACTTCCAGCTGGGTAAGTCCACATTCCAGTCGTCCAATAATTCTACCCCGTAAAAAATCTTCCAAATGCTTCTGTTCGTGAGTGTCACGAGTTTAAATAATATGACGGACCAAGTCTTTCCGACTAAAATTTTAATAAAACCAAAAAGGTAACATAAGTTATTGTGGGTTTCGATGTAAACAAGTTATTACCCACGTCAGCAATACTGAAATCTTTCAGCTTCTCCGACCATATATAGTCCGGTTGGCAGGTGCGCACGCAGGCATCTTCACGCATACGTCATACTCGCAGTCATCATTACGCAGGCGTCAACATCCCGCCCGGCCTTGCTATGTCCACATGCAAGAACTTAACAATTTGTATCTTAACAAAAAATAAGCAATAAATTTTAAACATGAATCAATAATAATAAATATTAAGTGAATATCAAATTTCAGCAGAGAATTAGCTTACGTTCTCAAATAATAAAATACATAATAATACATAGTAAGTAATTTGATACACAAAATAATACCAAAAATTCTAACAATAAATTCCAAGTTAATAATATCATAAATAACTATACACATTTAATTTTCAATAGGCAGTATTAAAGCTTGCGAAGTTAAGTCACTGATTATCTCTGAGTGAATGGCCTTTGTTACAAGGCAAATAAATATACAAACATAAACTTTAATTTCAGGACCTTTCCTCTGATATTTATTTTTGATAAAGAAGGCTCCACACAAATCAATTCCAGTTGAATTAAAGACCTTATTGGGAGTTATTCTTTCTTTTGGCAAATCGCCCATTTTTTGAGAACAAATTTTAGGATTAAATTTAAAGCAAATTACACAGTTATGCACAACTTTTCTGCAAATATTTCGCCCGTGAATTGGCCAATATTTAAGTCTAACCTGATAAAGTAAATGTTGGGGCCCAAGATGAAAATATTTCTCATGGTAGTATTTAACAATAATTATAGTTAGTTTACGTTTCGCAGGAAGCAATATAGGATGTTTACTCAAATAAGGAAGTCGAGAGTGTTTCAGTCTTCCACCTACTCTAATGATTCCCTTATCATCTAAAAATGGGGATAAATTTAAAATCTTACTTTTATTACAAATGTCATCACCATTTTGCATAGCTCTAATTTCCTTATAGAATGAGCTAAGCTGTACTTGTTTCATTAAATAAATTTCTGCTTCTTTCATCTCATCTGAAGTAAGAGGTCCCGTTTTCTTGTTAGTTGGATTTCTAATGTTAAATAGAAACCTGTAAAGAAAACTTAACACTCGAACGATAGTTAGAAACTTATTACTACGAGAAAGTAAATGATCAAAACATGTTTGATTAAAGTTTAAAGTCAATACAGTATGTTCTTTAGAGTCCTTTGATTTTAGTTCAGGCAAATAATCTACTTCATTCAGTTCCGGGCACTCAGAGACAGTTTTGGGGAGTTCGTCAGTTCTTAGGAAGGCTGGACCAGTCCACCATTTGTTGTTGGAAATAAGTGTATCGACACTAAGTCCCCTAGACAAGAAATCTGAGGGATTGTCTTGTCCTGAGCAATGAAACCAAGAATCAGGATCAGTTAGCTCGGAGATCTCCTGCACTCTGTTAGCCACGAATTGTTTCCATCTTTTAGAAGAGCCTTTAATCCAGAATAGGACTATTTTGGAGTCTGTCCAGTGGAACACTTTGCACTCCTTTTTCTTGCGGACGATTTCTTGAACCCTTGAACTCAATCGAGCTGCTACTAAAGCTCCCAGGAGCTCAAGTCGAGGCAAAGTAACTGCTTTCAGGGTGCCACCCTCGTTTTTGAAGTGATGAGATTTACGAGCACTTCATTTTGTTTTCTTACTTTCACGTAAGCTGCTGCACCATAAGCGAGTTTAGAGGCATCGCAGAATATGTGAATTTCAATGAGGTCACTTACCTCATCATTCGTTGAATCAAGAACTAACCTTGGAATTCTAAGATTATCTAATAGGGGCAGTTCTTTACACCAAATTAACCACTTTTCCTTTAACTTTGGGGGTAAAATTTCATCCCAAGTTATTTTTTTTTTATCCAAAGTTCTTGTATGAGACATTTTATTCTTATAGTAAAGGGTGAGAGCAATCCCAGGATCAAATATCTTCCCTATTGTTTGTAACATAAATCTTTTAGTATTTTCGTTTATCGAAACGAATTCCAGCAAACCTTTAGTATCCAACGTCAGACAGTCATCTAGAGTTTGCCAAGCCATGCCTAACACTTTTGTTTTGTTTGTTCCTAACCTGATGGATGCATCCATAGGATGTGTGTCGAAACCTTCAGCCGCCCACTGAGCCATTAAAACGGTATCATTGCTGATCCATTTTCGCATCTCCATCCCTGCTTCTTTCATAATATTCTTAGCGTGGCGAGATATGAAAAGAGCTTCCTCTCGAGTATCCTGTCCCGTAATCCAATCATCCACATACATGAAAGAATCTAAATGTTGTACAGTTATGGGATGAATTTCGTTATATTTCTCAATGTGATATTTGATTGTTGCTGCTAGTAGAAATGGACTAGAATTAACTTCAAATATCACCCTGTTAAATCTATAAACTTGCAAAGTGAGCTTTTCCCCAATACGTGGATTACCATCTGTCCATAAAAACCATACAAAATCTTTGTTTATCCGCCAAGCAAATTTGAAGAAAAGCCTGACGAATATCCGATGATATTGCAACTCGATTTAGCCTGAAATTAATTAAAACATCTAAAAGATTAGGATTCAAATTAGGTCCAGGCCACAAGCAATCGTTCAGTGATAGTTCGTTAGCTTGGTGTGAAGCTGCATCAAAAACAATACGAGTAGAAGTAGTAACACGACCCTCCTTTTTTATCGCTTGGTGTGGTAAGTAATACATTGGTTTGTGTACATTAATTTCAGTATCATTGACCTTTTCTATGATTCCTTGATTCAAATAATCTTGAATCGTTTCTTTGTATTGAGTGTAAAGGGTTTTATCTCTTCGTAACCTTCCCCATAAACTCTGGAAACGTTGCTTTGCCACAGAAATGTTATTCGACAATTCGTTCCAATGTTTACGAAAAGGTAATTCAACCACATACCGATTATTATTATATTGTACAGTTTCCTTAAAAATATTCATAGCTTGGTCATCTTTCCGATAGCAAAGGTCAGCTTTTATGCCAAGGGATTCGAGCTCAAAAAACAGCTTTAATGTATCTCATCAACCGAATCATTATCTTTAAGAAAGTAACATGAGAAGTTATTAGTATTGGTTCCCTGGAGTCGTCCTCCAGCAATCCATCCAAATTCAGTTTCCCTAAACAACAATTCTTTATTTACTTTATATACGTTATCTTTTATTATTCTAAAGAAAATATCCGCATTCAGTAAAGCGTGAATTTCCTTAGCTTCGTAAAAATAGGGATCTGATAATTCTAAAAATTCAGGAATTTTTATTTCCGAAACATCTAACGTAACACTTGGTGTCAACCCGGTAATTTTTTCAGTCACAAAAAAATTCTACGTTTTCTCTAAAAGTACCACTTTTATTAGAAATTAAAGTATTAGTTTTTCCCTTTAAGTTTTGTTTTAATGAATTGAGTCCTGAAACTGAGGAATTTATCTTTTCTATTGCAATACCAAGAAAATCACACATTTTTCTGGATATAATATTAATGTTAGACGCTGAGTCAAAAATGACGGGACATTTTAGTTCTCGGCCTTCATTATTTCGTAAGAAAACGCTACCAGTCGATATTAACACGTTCTTTCTATGTTGAGAAGCAGTGCTACTCAAAACTGTGTTCTGTGTGGAAGAATCCACCACATTCGATTCCCGGTCCTCCGGGTTAGTTAGTACTGGAAGTTCGGCAGAGGGAATAACCCATTTTTTCGGTCATCTATTGCCGCAGTACAGAGGGAGCGAGAATGTTTTTGCGACATGGGCACACATACGTCGAAGTACATTGCATCATTTTGTGGTTTTTTTCGCAAACACAGTTCACATAACTTATGCAGACGGACTAAATCTAATCGTTTTTCGGGGTTCAATTCTAGAAACCTTTTTGCATCGAAATATCGGATGTAAAGTTTTATCCTTACAAACTATGCAACTCTTGTTTTCAACAGATTGATTCATTAAAAGGTTGGTTTTTGTCTTAAAGGATAAGTTAGATTTTCTTAATATCGTTTTTGTTTCGACAATACAATTTTTATCTACGGATAAAAGAATGGTTTCGCGTTGTTCTAAAAATGCAATAAATTCATCAAATGTGGGAACATCTTTTGCTTTTAAACTCAGTTCGAAATTTTTTCGTGATTCATTATCCAATTTCTTTAGCATAATATTTAATAAAAATACATTAAATAAATTATTTTGCTCATAGTTTAGTAATTTTAGAGCCCGTAAGTTTTTTTTAATGCAATCAATCATTTCACGAATTTCTTTCGGATTCTCACGTTCTATCTTCTTAAAATTTAATATTTGTTGCACATGAATATCGACAATCAATCTTTTGTTATCATATCGGGATTCGAGTGCTTCATACAATGAAGAAAATGTATCGAAAGTGGAGGCAAATTCTTTAACTTCATTTGATAGACAGGAATTCAAATAATACAATTTCTGTGACTGAGTCAGTTGTTCGCTTGTTGCAATTAAATCGTCAAATTGGGATTTAAAGTTACTAAATTGTTCATATTTTCCCGAAAAGGTGGGAAGTATTATAGGTGGAATTTTTGTTTGAGCAAAAGTTCCGTTTTCGTATTTGTTTTTTTCAACTGCAGTCACAGACAATGATACATTAATTGAGTTAATCAATTTTTTAACTCTTACCTCCAAATCGTCCAGACGTGTTTCACATTTGTATAAATCTTCTTCGAATTCCGCTTCTTCTGTTGGTTTTGCGGTTTCTAATCCAAAAAGTAGCTCCTTCAATTCTTCAATTTTCCTCTGGAGTTGGTCAATTTTCTTGAGTTTGACCTCCAGCTCAGTTATGTCAACATGTTCGGACACGTTGTCCATGAAGGTTGCAATTCTAGTAATACTTCCTTTTAAGGAAGTTTTAGCTTTGTTTATATAATTTTAAAATATCCATCGCGCTTTAGTTCGTGACTCACGGGCCGACAGGACCAAAAAATGTTCGCGAGTGTCACGAGTTTAAATAATATGATGGACCAAGTCTTTCCGACTAAAATTTTAATAAAACCAACAAGGTAACATAAGTTATTGTGGGTTTCGATGTAAACAAGTTATTACCCACGTCAGCAATACTGAAATCTTTCAGCTTCTCCGACCATATATAGTCCGGTTGGCAGGTGCGCACGCAGGCATCTTCACGCATACGTCATACTCGCAGTCATCATTACGCAGGCGTCAACAGCTTCCTTTGTGCCATAGCTATGCGGTTATTGCACTGAAAGGCTTTTAAAGCGCTTGTGAACAATTTTACTTCTTTGCCACCATTCCTTATATACCCCTCTCTTACATTCTCGTCATTGTGACGTACTATCCACACCATCTGGTGGTTTCCTGTAATTTGCATATTTTTCTTCAAGATGTGTGTGATAATTCTACAGGTGAAATTTTTATTTTAGAGTTCAATTTCTGTGTGATTCTGAATTATACTTAATTTATGGACATGAGTGTAAAAGAACCCGAAGCCTCTAAAAAGTTAACATCTATTGATATTTCTCTAGCTATCTCTAGTTATAAGATGAAAAAAACAGTTTCTCCTAGTTATCCTTGGTACTTCGGAAGAAATCTAGGAGGTTTATTCAGGCTTATGCCTAGGAAATATCAGACTGCCTTTGTGACGGGCGTACGCGTTTTTTCAATAACATGTCCTTTGAGTTCTTTGAGGCCAGAATTAATGGCAACTCTTTTCAAACCATACCCAAGAAGTGCAGCGTGAAGGAAAGATGCAAATTAGGAAGCTTTTAAATATCAGAAGTTAGAGTAAGCTGGGTGGCAATTTGAGGAATATTTTGATTCAAGCATGAATAGGTTTTGAATGATTAAGTGACAGCTAATAGAAGTTATTCGTGACAGAGCGTCATTAGGTCAAAGTGCATACCATTGCAATCCAGTAAATCCGCAACTTCCAGTAAGATTGAATTAATCGCGATCGAGATTAAGGTAGGAGTGACTATTTAATATTAGGATCAGGGACAGTATTGGAATTGAGTATAGGTGAATTAGTATTGATATTGGTCCGGGTTACGTTATTTCGTTATTATATATATTGTGTCTTTAGCCACCGTAGATTCTCTCACATATATTAATATTATTAACTAATCTGTTAGATGTTTAAGTTTTAAGATCTTAATAAAGTCAAATTATGATCATGGCATTTTCTAGTTCTTCTGTTATTCCTACACCTCTAGCTCACGCTGATAATCAAGGGGAAGGGCACCCGAGGGGAGGCGTTCTAACACCTTTTACCGCATTATGAGCGGCCATACACTGCCCTACTCCAGACATTTAAAGTTACACTGGTATGCAAAAATTAAGGACGAAGTCGAAAAATTAGCATGTCAGCTGAACGAAGAGGCAGAGTGGACAGAAAGACCAATCAGGAGATTAAGTAAGGTGATGTACGGTAGCACATGCGCAGATATGCAGGTAGACGTAATGGGGGAGTGTCTGAGTAGTATAAAGCCTGTTGTCGGTGTAAGATCAGTATTCCTGGCAAAGAGATTGCACGCCGTATAGCAGTTAAAATCACACAGAGTTGCTGCCTCAGCGAGAAATGGCGAATAATCAATCTGTTAGACGACATCTGGATGCTTTTACCCGAGGTCAAATCATTGGGCAGTTGGAGGAAGAATGCCGCAGTGTGACAAGTGTGGCTGCAGAGTTCGGAATTGCTCACAGCATCGTTTCACGACTTTGGAGACAATTTCAAACTACAGGAACAGCTCTCCGGGGGTTCAGTAGTGGTCGTCCACGAGGAACCACACCCGCAGATGACCGGTACATTGTCTTACAGGCCAGAACAAACAGGAGGCAGACAGCGGGAGAAATCGCTAGACACACGACACAGGTGACTGGACGACCGATATCGCGTTTTACCGTGGCCAGAAGACTGCACGGTGGTGGTCTATTTGCACGACGCCCTGTACGGTGTGTACCTTTAACGCCTGCCCATCGGAGAAGACGTTCTCTGTGGTGCCGGGAACACCGGAATTGGAGAGACAATGAATGGGGACGAGTACTCTTTACAGATGAGAGCAGATTCAGTTTGAGTAGGGATTCTCATCGCATACTCATCTGGAGAGAGCGGGGAAGCCGCAATCATCCCTCGAACATCATTGAAAGAGACAGGTATGGAGGTCGCGGTGTTCTCGTTTGGGGAGGCATCATGCTTGGTAGTCGTACAGACCTTCGCATCTTCGACGCAGGTTCAGTCAACGGGACCCGTTATTGTAACGAGATTCTTCTTCCATATGTGCGTCTTTTTAGAGGCGCTATGGGTCTGCAGTTCCTTTTCATGGACGACAATGCACCATGTCATCGCACAGTAGCTGCCGAACAGCTCTTAGAGAGTGAGGATATTGAACGTATGGATTGGCCGGCACGATCTCCGGATCTCAATCCCATCGAGCATGTATGGGATTTTCTAGGCAGACGCTTGGCAGCTCGTACCTTACCACCAGTAACGATTCGGGAGCTTCGATTGGCGCTGCAAGACGAATGGGCAGCAATGCCTCAACAACTCATTGACACCCTCATTCTCAGCATGGGCAGACGCTGTGAAACCTGCCTAGCATTCAGGGAAGATCATATCCCCTACTAAAGACCGGATGTTTCTTCCTGGACACCCATCAGAGGGATATTTCGGCCTTCAGTCGCATTACGCTCCATGCTACTTTTTCAATAAAGCTTCTTTTTATCCCTCTGATTTCTGTTTTAGTAAGTGTTGCTTACATCAGTGTTTCTCAAACTGTGGGACGCGTCCCCGTGGGGGGGGCACGATAACCCTACAAGGGGGGCGTGAGCATATCGAAAATAAAAGATTTAAAAATAATTAATTTATCGGAAAGAATTAAAACAAAATACTTTCAGACATAATAAAAAATGCACTTTTACTCTGATATAATTTATAGGCGCGTGCGATATTAAGTCAACAAAAATAAAAACTTCTTCAATACCTAATTATCTATCTTTGATTCTATAACCAAATAAAAAAACTTTTATTTGATTTGCTGTAATCCCATGATCAGAGATTTTTTTACCATGCTTTCTGTTTAAACCTAACATACAACTCTTCAGAGAAAAAACAGATCCCAGACGGAGAATCAAAAAAATTTAAGAACATAAAAAATTCATCACTGTCATTATTTTTGAAATACTACACATTATAGCTGTAATGTGTTTAACCTTATTCTAAGTTATTGGTACAGTTTATGTGTGTTTCTTTCTCATTTAGGGAAGTTGTAAGTAATGTATTTCTTTGTTTCGCTTTTTTCCATGCAAAAGAGTTTTATGATATTTGGAAAACCACGGAGAGCACACACACTTTGAAGAATTACTTGGCCAAGACTTATTTTTACGAGTATTCTATAGATATAAAGCATAATTCGAAAAACGTTTTACTTAATTTCATATAATCATAATGAATACACTTTTTACCCGGAAGTGGTCGCGCGGGACGCACAGATTACGAAATCTTTAATTCTGGCAAAACTATTTAATTGTTACCAAAGAAAAATTGAAAAGTCCTTGAAAGCAGGTAAGTAAACTTTCTCTTAATTAAATTATTCACTGGAATCACGATTTGTATCGTGTACAATAAAATAATTATAAAAAAAAAGGATTAGAGTGACTCAATAACCCCGCTCGACCGTATCCAATGCGTGCCTGCTCCCGGGTTAAAACATGTTGAAGTCTTTTCGCTTTTAAATATTAAAAATAATACAATTATTCTTCATCGGAAATTTATATTATTCTTCATTATTTAACATCAAATATAAATGTTAATTCTGTGAGGCTTAAAATTACCATTCGCTTAAAACTAATTACAATTTGAGCAACCATTTTAAAAAAATCATTTTACATTTTTGTAAAAATTGTGGAGCATTTGGCTTTGCACTCCTTACAATTCAGCTATTATATCAATAATGTTTTATTTTCTTACAAATGAACTCGGGCAAAGAGCGGGCACTTCAGCCGGTATACTTTAATTGTATCAGTGCTGCACAGAGTATTTTATAACTAATTAATTAATACTAAATTAAGAACAAGTTTAACAAGTATTAACGACTTCCATGGGCTTGTCTTGCAAAGCAAAGTTTTTATAAGGAACGCTTATGATTAGAAATTCACCCTCTGAGTTCTTTTTCTATATTTAGGGGAGATATCTATATTTTGTCTTCTAAGCAGCCACAGCATTTTGCAATATGTTCAATTTAAAAATTAGAGAAAGGAAAAATAACATAATAATTATCCTATTATTTTATTTATTTATTTATTTTTTGCTTAAAAGTAGTATACAAAATATTAATACTTATGTGTTATTAATTTGTATGGTTTATAATTAAGATCGCCTATTGTAGCCTTAGCGTCCAAGTGCATTATTATTGCATTCAGTACATTATTAATGTATAAGGGGGGCGCGATAAAAATTGTGATCGAAAAGGGGGGGCGCCAGTATTTAAAGTTTGAGAAGCACTGGCTTACATTACACATGTCCTTACGTATTGGGGATCTTACGGTATTAAATGTGTTGATTTGGAAAGCTTTTGTACAAAGTTATATTGAAAAAACCGTCTCGTCCTTAATTTTTGCACACCAGTGTATATCATGAATGCTCTCTCTCTAAAATGTAGAAAGAATTTCTACGTAAGATAGGATTATATGTAAGAAAAACAAAACAGGTCATACGTATGTATTATGGTATTCACGAAGTGAGTAGGCTGATGCGGCACATAAATATTGGTTTAATTTTCTTGTCAAAATAGTGTAGACAATTGCAGTGTATTTCGGGATTTTTTACCAACTGCCCTGTGTGGGTTACAATGAACAAAACGTGAAAAAGGTTTATTTGCATTTTATAATCTCAGAGGAAAAGAAATTAGAAAATCACGCGTAATATGCGTACATACGCATAGTTCGAAAGTTTCTTCGGAATAAGACAACTTCTGAAATAATTAAAAAAAAATCTCTGTACTTTCATCAAAAGGTATTCATCTGTACTTTCGTCAAAAGGTAAACGTCGAATTGTTCGAGCATCATCAAAGTCTATGCTATCCGGGAAACAGATAAGAAAACAATGTTAACTAAAAATGCCCTCAGAAACTGTTTAACCTTTAACGGTTACTTCTTACATTGCTGAAGCATTGGCAATATATTTTAAACAAGCCCAAAAGAATGCAAGACTTGTTTGTTCGAAACAAACTTGCAAACAGACTGGAGTCAAATAAATTTTTCATCATTTTCTATATTTCCCCCCCACGTACTTCTAACTCTTTAGGTAAATTTTCTTTATTGCGGACTGTGTTTAAGTGATAAATAGAAACATTTATACTGGAAGGGATTCGAAAGGCTTTAATTCATACCAGTGTGATTTGAAAAAGGACAAAAAGTATTTTAAATGAAAAATTTTGTAGTGGGAAGCTGTATGGTCTACGGAATCTTCCCAACTGTGAATTTCTCTGACATTTTTCGTGGATTATTGTACATTTCAGCAAGATAATGCTGATGTTCATTGCAGAGGTTGCACGAAACAGTGGTTATCTGTTAAAAATGGATTTACTGGAATGAACAGCCATTTCTATATAGACCTCAATCCATTCAAAAAATATGTGTGGAGACTTCTAATTCCCTGAGGGACCTCGGTAAGGAGTGGTCATGATCACAAATTGAGTTAGGCGTTGTCGTGTCCTTGGTTCGAAACTTAGTGTCACTGAAGAATCACCGTGTAAAGGGGACGGTACACATTAAATCTGTCAGGGCAAGATTCAAATTATGAGATTCGTTACCAGTAGCCATTATGTAGCTTCTGTCCAGATACAAAGTTTTCCAGGTGCTTAAGGTGGAATTTTGGAGGGGGTTGCCAATTCAGGTGTCTGTTTTGTCAATTGACCGTGGTTTAAAATTACTAGGTCCGTTGCCAATAGCCCGTTGTGTTCCTTCATAGAGTGACGTAAATTAAAAGTCAAATGAGATCAAACCTAATTCCCGGAACATATGCAAATAAATTGAAGTACTTATCTATTGCTTGAATGAAGGTGGCAATTGTATACGCCTGGAACAATTTTGAGAAATCTATAATGTAACGTTTTTCTGAGGGTATGGAAAATAGATATTTTAATGTCCTCCATGAAAATGGTGGTCCAATAAATAATTAATTTCAGGGACTTATTTGTGTAAGACAGCGCAACACTTATTTTCTACTTTTTTTGCTCATATATCATTGCAAGTTGCTTGATTGTTGCAAATTTTGCGTAGTTTTTACTTTTCTAGTTTAACTTTTCTACTCGGCCTGTTGCCGCCCAGTGGCCGAGTAGTAGTGTATCACGCTTCCATGCAACGGATCTAGATTCAAAACTCGAGCTGGGAAAAGTTGACCCAGACTTTCATCTCTTCAGTGGGTCAATAATTGAGTACCAAGCTTGCTTGAGAACTAAACGCTGGAAGTTTCTTGTCAGACTGACCCCTGACCGGAACATATGCTCCTCTACCTCAGTGTCCAAGGTCACAAAAACTGAGATAAGCATGGGAGGCCTTGATCCGCAATGGCCAGTTGCGCCACTGAGTTTAGGTTTGGTTAGTTGTTTAAAATCACTACAAATAATCAGCATATGTAACAAAAAGGGTCTCTGACTAATTTTAATGGTTATTATAAATATGTCAAACAGTGGATCATGCCTTTTACTTGTAAGTAGTTTCAAAGATATTTAAAACAACTTTAATAACTATAATAAATATCAAATAAAAATGATTTTTTTAAATTCATTATTAATATAATGTTTTCCTATAAATGTATGCAAAAAATAAATTTAAAAAAGAAATTACAGCTGGAAAGGGAAGATTAACCATAGATGGAGGAGCCTTAGGAAATTGTTAAAGTGCCTTTCAACACAATTGTGAAAGAATGAATGAGGCTAGCAAAACAAATAAAATGGAAAGCGGATAATTTAACTGATTGTCTGGTTTGATAATTACGAAACTGACACTGGAAAGAGCAAGTTTCATCCATTTTGCAGATAATTACTGGTGTCTTATTTCAAAGTTTTAGCTTTATTCATGTATTTAGAATTAGATTTGCCACAATTTAGTCCTGATTTACTTTAATTTAAGTTTGTTCACTTTGCTCCTGTGTACAGAGATAAGTAAGGAGCAATATATATTCCCTGCATAATTGACATATAATTAATAGTTTATAGGAAACGCTTTAATTCACTGCTTCAAGTTATTTTGAAAAGACTGAAAATTTGTGTGTGTGTCTATTTTCTCTGTTTTGGTTTGCCTCTTGAGACATTTGTGCACTTAAGCATAAATACTTGAACATAAATTCTTAATTATGACTGAATCTTTCATGCATTAATAGCTTTGTAATGTGCTTACAAAAATATTATTTTTCTGTCTAAAATATTAGCTGTTATTTTTCTTCATTTAGACTTTTACATGGTTATCCCTATATGGCCTTAATTTTATTACAAAACAATTAAGATTTTAAGAATTAGCAAAGCCTAACGACAAAAACGAACAAGTGAAATTACTTTCATGATAAATAAATAATCCTTTAAATATATTTAAAAAATTGCAAGGTATAAGATAATATTCTAAAACCTTCTCTTTTTGTTTTCAACTCAACAAATTTGTTTTAAAAACAAAATATAATACTATTTTTAACACACGTAACATAGTTTGTAACAATGGTATCCCAAGCTGCAATTTCAGCCTTAAGCAGTAACTCTCCGCCTGCCACTGAAGGGCAATTTCAGAGAGAGAGAGAGAGAGAGTGCCGTACTATATAAAATTGAGAAGCTCATTTTAACGCTCGTCTTGGGCTTTACAGTGGGTTCCAAGTCATGTAGGGATCCCCGGTAATGATAGAGCCGACAAAAAAGCCAAGCAGGGAGCTGAATCGTTTCAACCGGTTCTTGACCTTCAGAGCAAAGAGTGTGATAACCTAAAAGAGCCGAGACCATTGCTCACTTTCGCCTAACCACCGGACATGATTTCTTGGGAGTATCTCTCAACTGGCTTGGCCTGGCTGCTGACGAGGCCTGCCCGCTTCAACTGTTCGAATGTATGGACCAATCCAAATTCACGAATTGGAGTAAAAGTATTTTCAGCAATGAGCTGCCATTCAAACTGAATCCTGATGACCAGCGGATATGTTTCTATAGACATCCAGGACAACAGAGGGATACTCACCTTACTGTTGTCCGTTACAGTAAGTAATGAAACTAGAATACAGTAAGTAATGAAACTAGAATTGGGATTTAAGGTGTCCTTTCTTTTGATAGCCGGACACTACTGATTGTCATCCGTATCACATTTACCAAGCGGATATACGTCGATGAAATTCTACGTCTTGTAGTACAGCCCTTCTTTTCACGGACCTCCCAGGCTTACATTTCAATAGGGTAATGCTCAGTCGCACGCGGTACTCTTTTCTCATGCTGGTTTTAGTGTTTCCACAACACTTCCCTCGAATGGTGTAATCACTATATTCCTCGTCCTCCTAAATTGAGAAACTTTGAGTTCTGGTAATCAGGTCGGATAGCAGATTGTATCATTCTCAATAGTGGGCTAACGCCTTATTTTATTTTTTTCCTTTTGCTCTTTAAGCTGCACTTCCTGACCAATTCTGTGAAACTGTTGACGTTCCATTTTCAATGTATGTGAATTACACCTATCGATTTTCGGACATCATATTTTTATGTTAAATAATATATTTTTATTCCATATAACTAGAAGAACAAGGTTGCAGGTGTTCCAAACGTATAACTTCTATAGTCCATATTGAAAGAAGTATTATAATGAGCGTCTTTTTAATGACATAGAAATACCAAAGAACACCATTAAGATTAAAAGTTAAAAAAAAAAGAGAATAGATTGTTAACATACATAAAGGATTTAAAAATTGTTGAGTCTCGAACGTTTTTTTTATTTGTAAAAGACTAGAGAAAAATATAAAATGAGTAAGATGTTTAGTATTATTTTGAAACATTAGTGCTCGTCGGTAGTAGTCGTCCATAAGAAAACATACATACATTCATTAGATAGTTTGATTTTTTTCTTTTATTCTTCGTATGCCTCATCCTCGAAAATAACTGCACGGAAATGTTTGCTCACAAATGTTAAGTACATGAATAAAGCATGATTACGAAGTGAGCGATGTACTTTTCTCTCGGTAGGTATATATCATCAAAATTCAGTAAAGAAAGATGATGCCATTTTTCTTAAAGTGGAATGTTGGATTTAGTCTAATGAATTCATTCGAATGAGCTTCAATGCAGAAAATTAGTTACTTCAATTTGAGGTTCCCGTGGACTCAATTCTATTTCAAACGGTATGACTGTTTGAAATATTTTTTAATATGGTTTTCATTTTGAAGATGCCCCTTAAACTCATTTAAATCCAGGATAAGTCAATTAAAATGTACACGTCAGATTTCGTCATCAAATTTAAGCAGTGATTTTATTTTTGATTTAAGAAAAATGACTATTTCATTTCACAAATAATTAAATTTTTTACTTTAACTTACCAATTTACTCTTAAACAATTAATTCATTTTATCAGCCCATTAAGAATCTTCAAATTTAAGAAATTACTGTGACGGGTCATGATTAAATCCCTTCTTCATTTTTTAATGAAGTTTACAGACTTAATAGCAATTTGTATGACATTACCTTCCTTAAAACATTTTTGTGCAGTTTTTTTAAAAATTTTTATGAGGGGAAATTTTAAATAAATGCATATCATATTGCGAATATGTATGGGGGCGGGTGAAGTAAGCACAATTAAAATATAGGAATGATTTTATGAATTTATATCATTACTGAATAACATCTTAATTTCAAGTATTTTTCTCTCAAAAACTTAATGCATACGAACATTCCGTTTATAAGATTAATAAGGACACGTAATTTTCAAAAGTTTGTGCATTTACGATGTTTTGCTAGCTTCCCTTCATTTACACTGGTGTGCAAAAATTAAGGACGAGACGGTTTTTTCAATATAACTTTGTATAAAAGCTTTCCAAATCAACACAT
The DNA here is from genome assembly GCA_019973935.1 of Trichonephila clavipes. Classification (NCBI taxonomy): domain Eukaryota; kingdom Metazoa; phylum Arthropoda; class Arachnida; order Araneae; family Nephilidae; genus Trichonephila; species Trichonephila clavipes. The sequence continues at coordinate 2,239,190 of BMAU01021435.1, forward strand.
TTAATACCGTAAGATCCCCAATACGTAAGGACATGTGTAATATGTAAGCAACACTTACTAAAAGAGAAATCAGAGGGATAAAAAGAAGCTTGATTGAAAAAGTAGCATGGAGCGCAATGCGACTGAAGGCCGAAACATCCCTGTGATGGGTGTCCAGCAAGAAACATCCGGTCTTTAGTAGGGGGATATGATCTCCCCTGACTGCTAGGCAGGTTTCACAGCGTCTGCCCATGCTGAGAATGAGGGTGTCAATGAGTTGTTGAGGCATTGCTGCCCATTCGTCTTGCAGCGCCAATCGAAGCTCCGAATCGTTAAATGTTGGTAAGGTACGAGCTGCCAAGCGTCTGCCTAAAGAAAATCCCATACATGCTCGATGGGATTGAGATCCGGAGATCGTGCCGGCAATTCATACATTCAATATCCTCACTCTCTAAGAGCTGTTCGGCAGCTAGTGTGTGATGACATGGTGCATTGTCGTCCATGAAAAGGAACTGCAGACCCATAGCGCCTCTAAAAAGGCGCACATATGGAAGAAGAATCTCGTTATAATAACGGGTCCCGTTGACTGAACCTGCGTCGAAGATGTGAAGGTCTGTACGGCTATCAAGCATGATGCCTCCCCAACCGAGAACACCATGACCTACATACCTGTCCCTTTCAATGATGTTCGAGGGATGATTGCGGCTTCCCGCTCTCTCCAGATGAGTATGCGATGAGAATCGCTACGCAAACTGAATCTGCTCTCATCTGTAAAGAGTACTCGTCCCCATTCATTGTCTCTTCAATTCCGGTGTTCCCGGTACCACAGAGAACGCCTTCTCCGATGGGCAGGCGTTAAAGGTACACACCGTACAGGGCGTCGTGCAAACAGACCACCACCGTGCAGTCTTCTGGCCACGGTAAAACGCGATATCGGTCGTCCAGTCGCCTGTGTCGTGTGTCTAGCGATTTCTCCCGCTGTCTGCCGCCTGTTTGTTCTGGCCTGTAAGACAATGTACCGGTCATCTGCGGGTGTGGTTCCTCGTGGACCACCACTACTGAACCCCGGAGAGCTGTTCCTGTAGTTTGAAATTGTCTCCAAAGTCGTGAAACGATGCTGTGAGCAATTCCGAACTCTGCAGCCACACTTGTCACATTGCGGCCTTCCTCCAACTTCCCAATGATTTGACCTCGAGTAAAAGCATCCAGATGTCGTCTAACAGATTGATTTTTCGCCATTTCTCGCTGAGGCAGCAACTCGGTGTGATTTTAACTGCTATACGGCGTGCAATCTCTTTGCCAGAAATACTGATCTTACACCGACAACATGCTTTATACTACTCAGACACTCCCCCATTACGTCTACCTGCATATCTGCATATGTGCTACCGTACATCACCTTACTTAATCTCCTGATTGGTCTTTCTGTCCGCTCTGCCTCTTCGTTCAGCTGATATGCTAATTTTTCGACTTCGTCCTTAATTTTTGCACACTAGTGTAGTGTTCTTAATTGGCTTTATTTAGAAAAAACATAGGATTAAAGTGTATTTAAAATAAGAAACAAAATACCAATTAATCACAGAATTTCATCAGGAAATAAGTTCCAAAGTTTGAATGAAAATTACAATGTCTAAAAGTTTTTATTCTTTTATCTATTAGCCTGTTATTATGTATTATTTTTTTTCCATTGTTAGCCGAAGAACCTCATATGCATACGTAGTTAATATATATATATATATATATATATATATATATATATATATATATATATATATATATATATATATATATATATATATATATATATATATATATATATATATAAACACTAAGATACTATAAAAATTCTCTTGATTATGAAATGGAATACATAACGTGACAATGTCCTGAGAAAAAGCTTTTAATATACGAAATTTTAAATTATAATATAAATGTAATACATCTTTATTTTCTATTCAAAACAGTTTACGGGCTTAAACTCAGAAATACCTCTATCCCTTTTCACATCACTCAGAGAAACATACATTTTATTTAATAAATCCTTTTTTAAATATGTATTGCGATAGCTGAAACTATAGTTAAGAATTATAATACAGAACAGTCCCGCTAATCCGAACACGGCTAATCCGAACATCCGGTTAATCCGAACGGCCGGAAAATTTTTATAATTTTAAGGACGAAAAAAAAAAAAATCGGTGAATATTTCAATATAAAACAGTATAAACCTTAATTCAAAACAGTTCTTTATTTAATATTCACGCACTGTACATCAAGTTATGGTACAAATTTTAAAATGGAATAAACTACAGAACAGAACCACTAATGTTTAGTATGAAAAATTGTACAACATAACCCGTACTCCCCAGTTCAAATAGTGATTTTGCTGTTACTCCGGCTAATCCGAACAATCACGTAATCCGAACAGGGGTCGGTCCGATATTGTTCGGATTATCGGGACTGTACTGTACTAGAAAATGTCTGGAAATGTTACTTTAACTTCGAAGTGTTTAAGCAATTTCGCGAACAGCTACAGTATTTCAGTTTTAGTTTTAAAAATGCAAATAGGAATTATTTTATATAAAAAAGTGCTAACGGAGCACTGTTGCTTGTTCTATTGGACCCAAATCGGAATTAGAAAAACAACAACAACAAAATAGAGTTTGAATTCTTTAGCCTATCACTTTTACTAAATTAGGGAAAAATACAGAAAAAAAGAAGAAAAATTTTTGAAAAACTCCAGAAAAGATTTAGATATGTTTAAATATAACACAGCTTATTTCTTGAGTCTCAAAACTAGGTTACTGGAAAAAAATGAGAATCAGATTAAACAGAATGTGTTTGTATTATGGAGCAAAAAAAATTACCGACTGCAATAAGAATTAAATTAAGAATATTATGATATATTATTAAATTCTATGCTACTGAATTTTAATTAGTGCGGAAAATTGGAGACAGATCGGGAGTTATGGGCAAAGAACCATGTAATATTGAATTATGATTAAGTAACAGTGAGGAAACCTGAGTTTTGCCACCTCACTTTCCTAACTTTTACATCAACATGGAAATTTTGAGCCTTAAATCATTTAATGTGCATCAGCTTCGTCTCATATGTTGGTTCTTTAGTGAAATCAGAACTCGAACACGATGCTTGAACGTTTAGTTATTACACGTTAAGCATTATGTGACATTAATTATTATTGTACGGTACTGATTTAACATTATTTTAAAGTGGCTAAATGTATGCTCATTTGAATAATGTTTGACTCTAAACAATTTTAATCTGTCGATACTGTTTTTTTATTATTATTGGTAATGATTGTGATATAACTTTTTGAAAGTTCTTCATTTTCCATGCTTTAAGGTAAAAATATTTTCAAATATGCTACGTCTCATTGTTAGGTTTTTTAGTTTAATATGATTTTAATCTTCTAAAAAAATTTTTCTAATAGAAAACACCACATACAGAAGTTAATTTAGATTATAAAATATATTGCAACACAATATTAATCTTCCATTGTTTCAGTTAATTACAGTAGTGAAATTAACTGAAAAATGATGTCCAAAACAACAACTATATAAACAAGAGTAACGTTCCAAGTGATATAAAATGTTTCAAATTATTCAAAATAGAAATTAAAGAATGCGATATTTATTCCGAAATATGAAACGATGTAGTAACATTTTGCAAACGATAGCAGTGCTTTTTTGTTACTTTGTTTTTGCTCACTTTAAAGAGTTTTTCTTATCAAATGACACACAACCATGAATTTTTTCATAATTAAACTTAAAATTAATTATTTTTGTCCAAAAGTTAAAAAAATGCTCTAAGTTTTCATAAGCAATGAATAAAAAAACTTTGCTATTCAAAATTTATTTGCTATTCAAAATTTCTTTAATTTCTAATTTGTTGAATAAAATATTATATATATTATGCCACTCTTTTCATACTATTATTATTACATTTTCAGTGGTATAGCATTATGGTAAGATATATTTCACCTTGTTTAGGGTATCTTGGGATGTGAAAAAGCTTCAAATTTTGTATTTTTATTTTATTTTTTAAAAAAGAGGGCACTTTGCTGCATCCATAGAGAATGATTTACATTAAATATTTATGAGAATTAGATTGCTAGAACGCTGGAGAATTGAGTTTTAAAATTGTAAAAAAAATGTGATGTAACTATAATTCAGGTCCACTTTCTTCAAAATCCATTTTGTATATAATATAGGTATTGTAAGAAACTAATTTTTCTATACAAAGAATGTGATTTTGTAATTTTTGTGTATTACATGTTCAAATTTATTGAAAAATTCTACATTTTTTATGCAAAAATTATGGAAAATTTAAATAATTAATTGCAAAATTTTAAATTAAATTTTGAAATGTTAATTATATCTAGTTTTGCAACTATAAATACTCAGTGTAGTTTTTAAATTATAAATCTTGTGATATAGTACAAAGTGGATCTTAAAGATTATTCTAAATTAAATACGCAGCTTTTGAATAATAGACATTTCGTTTTTCCTAACTGCTTATTGTTAACATTTGAATGCTCATGAATTACTCTACATGTTTATAATTGTTGGCTTTTCTTTAAAATAAATAAATATTCATATGTAGGAGTACAAAAACAGAGATTACTTTGTTATAATTTTTAAAAACAGAATTCCATTTAAATTAGGCAAAACTAATTTTTTAAATTCACCAAAGACATTTTGTATGCGTATTTTATATATAAAAACATGTATAAGGAATTCTGTAATATCCTGTAGTGATTATATTCAAAAAGTGAAATAAAAATACTAAAACTTATAGACATAAAAACTTGGTATTTTAAATGGAAGAAGATGTAACTCTTCGATAACACATGATGAAGTAGGGAAAGAGTAATTAAAAAGACTTTTAAATACTCTACAATTTTAAACTTGCAATTTAAAAACTGAGAAGTGATGCAAATTAGTCCAATTAATTATGTGGTATGTATTTATGTTGTATTAAAAATATTTTTTTAATGAATCATAGATGAAAATATTTTTATTTGCAGTTTTCTCAAAATGCATTTTTTGGTGATTCCGGTACACTTTTCTCAAAATTTACTTTATCTGTAATGCTTACATTTTGCATATTATAAGATCCACAAATTTTCAACAAAGTGAATTCACAAATTTTAGATATAGCACAAGTTTCTATATAAAATTTAAGGGAAATTTAAATTACTAAATTCTAAATTTTTAAAAATTTTTATAAATTAATTGTTTGAAATTTCATTTCATTTATTTTATGGATTGTTACGTTTGTCGAAACTATGCAAAATTTTATAGCTACATATGCAGTGAATTTTATGCAAAGTGTACCTAAAGGTAAGAACATGCCACGAAAATAATAAAAAAAAATAGTAATGGATTATTTATTGCTCATACAGATTTATTTGTAATTTAAAATACAATTTTTTTAAATTAACAGGTACATAAATAATTCAACGATAATTCTTATAATTCAACGTAAAAATTTTACTTCCGTTTTTTTAAATTTAAATAAGTGAGAACCATTTAAATTTGGTGTGAAAAAAAGTTCATTTTTTCCTTGTCGCAGATGTCCCAGTTTTCTTAATATTATCCATGAGGTAAGAACTTGAATTTCAGGAAAACGACTTTTTTAATAGTAAGAAACTTTATTAAAATGTGTGAAGACAGAAAAATAAGAAATTTTAAAATTTCACTGATATTTTAAATGTGACATAATCATACACCATAGGGACAAAAACAATTATATATTTTCGGAATCAGCTGTATAAAGATGACTTTTGACGTTAAAAATTTTCCAGTGAAACACCATTGATATTCATCTTTGTCATTTCATTAACTTTAAGTTGTATTTTTCTTTTTCATATTTTTTTTATAAAAAAGTTTATAAAGTATTTTTAGCAACTGCCTTAATGTATTTTTTAGTATAATAGTAAAAAATTCTGTCTTAAATAATGAGATGAAGATCATCTAATTTCTTGCGTACTTATGTTTTGTGTGTGTTTCTTTATCACATAACATGTTTTAGGTATGAATTTAAAATTAGCGTCAAATTATTAAAATACTATTTTATTAATTCAGATAAATAGTACAGAGACAATGCTCATGATAAATTTAACCTTTTCTTCATTTTTAAATAAAAGTCATCATCAATGTCGCAAATCTTTATTTAGTTTTGTTTTTATACGAGTTGCTTCATTTTAATACTTTATCTCTGTACTTTGATTCGTCAGAATTATCGAACGGAAATTAATGAAATGTGTTAAAATATTTCTATAAATAAATCAGTATGATGTGAAAAGAAATTTCATAAAGCTTGAGTTAATAAAATTTTATAGAAAACATGTTACTAAATAATATTCGATGCAGCATTTTACACATTCATTTGACACAGCACATTGACAAATCACGTTATATACATTAAACACACATTCTACAACAATAATGAGCTGATATTATTTTCAAATGAAACATAAAAACTAAATACAAATATACATACATATATATATATTAAAACTAAGAAACATCAAGAAAGTAAGCAAAGACATGTAATACAAACATTTGAAGTATGAGAAATCCTAAGATATGCAGCAATTATTACATGCATTATTCAATACTGTAAATAAACATTAAAAATAGAATATTGTTTGGTCCTTGTATTTTGGTCGCTCCATTATACTTTGCAAACATAGGTTTTGTTCACCGAAAATAAAACAAATATATTTAGAATCTATAAATGTCACTATGAGCCATAAAAACAACACTTTTTCGAAACATATAGAAAAACAAATATATGCATATAACAACGCATGAAATTATATGCATTGTTATATGCATATGTAAATTATATGCATTATTATATGCATATGCAAATTATATGCATTGTTATATGCATATGTAAATTTTATGCATTGTTATCTTATGTTTTCTGAAATAAGAAAATTGTTTTTCGAAATTGATTTATAATTTTGGTTGTACATTATATATGTGTATTTTGTTGTTCCGAAAATATTTAAACTTAATGAAAATTAACTCAGAAGTTCAAGCATATATGTATAAAATATAACCATTTATTCTAAATTTAAAGAATTATTAGAAGGATAAAGGAAATTTGTCTGTAAAATATTTAGAGAACTTTGGAAGATTTTAAATAAATTTATTGGGAATTATATGTAACTCATTTATATTTTACATTCATTTCAAGTTTCAGTTTTTTTATCAATATCAAGAAAAAATTTAAAAATATTTTTCGATAAATTAGAAGTGGATACTTTAATTTGAATATACAGCACAGCCCCGAAAACTCGGCAGTACGAATAACTCGTCTACACACTTGCAGGTAAAAAAAACTTAAGTAACCAGTTTTTGCAGAGTCGACTACTGAATTTTCTTTGAAAGTTTTATGCCTTTGTGAAGTATTTTTCAGAGGTGTTTCTGGCCGCGTATATATATATAATTTACTATATACTGTGTATTCATCAGTTTTCATTTTCATCTAGAAAAAAAAACTGTCTTCATAAAGTGCGTACTTTTCCTGTGTTTAAGGATATTTGTGCATTTTATTTTCTGTTGTTTCTCATTCTTTTTTTTTAATCTTATTCTCGATATCTTGACTTTTTTACAAACTTGGCCAATCTTCGGTCCACATTAAGACGAGTTTTTGGGACTCTACTGTTTTATTAAAAATACATATTTAATTAGTTTTTTTTTGGATTCTATAAAACTTTGAATGATTTATGCTTGTTACTGTTGTTGCTGCAACAAATGCCATCTGTCTGACGGTGTTAGATCGGGGCCCTCGAAATTCATCGCTTCAAAGGGCTAGATGTACACCTGTCGTAGCTTTTAGCAATTTTATTTTTACAAAAATAAGAAAATCAATAATTTTTTATTTTTTTAACTAAAAGTTTCATGTTCGCTTAAGATACTTAGTAAAATGTATGGTTCGAAAATTTTGCTATTTTGAAGTAAGTGTGTTTAATTTTCATATCACTATTGAAGTATCACTATAGAATTTTCATATCACTATTGATCACTATTAACATGCTACCTATTAATCCACCAGTATTTGAAAAATGCATTGCAAATAGTTCTTACGTTGATTTAGAGTGTGGCACTAGTACGAATCAAATTTTACTTATTAAATTTCATTAGTATTCATCTTACACGTGTTTTAAATATTTCTGATTCGTATAATTTAGGTTATTTCAGATACAAATTAGCATGTATTAAGGTTCATTTTTATATATTGTATAAAATCAATAATATTTAAAATTAGTTCAGAATTTTTTCAAATCCTTTTTGCATCTTTTCTGGGTTCAATCTATTTCAGAAAATCTATTCCCTCCCTATCCAAGAAATAATGTAATTTAAAAAAAATGCCATTAGTTACAGTTACAATGAAATATATGTAAAACTATTAATAAGAATACATACATTAGTGCGTACTATACAAATGTGAAAATTAATATCTATATATGAGAAATATATAAGTGCAGAGAACATAATACATAACATTGAATATCAAGTTAATGTTTTATTCCAACCTTTTATCACGCCTTCGTAAAATGAAGTTTGTATAATGCTGATAACAACAATGATAATTAATAAAATTTTTACTTGGTTTTGATCCTATATCAACAACAGTCTCTAATCATAAGGAATTTATAGTTTTCTCTTCACTTCATTATAAAACATATGAAATGAAACAATCTTAATCTGATAAAGTTTTGACTCATTTCTACATGCTCATATTTTTACATTTAAAAACTAAGTATCATTATAGTTAAGTTTCCAAATGTTTTAAAAAGGTGTGACAGTTGAAATCCCTTGTAACGCTTTATTCATTTTCTTAGAAATTTATCAAGTGATATTTATTTGTAATTAGACTAATTTAATAATAACTTTTTATTTGTTAATTTATAAATAATTTCGATATACGTAGCAGCTCTTACTCAGCAATATTATCTGATATTTGGGACTAATTTAATTTCCATTTATGATTTTAAAGCACAATCATGTCTAATTCTATCCATTCATTATAATACATATTTAATAAATTTATTTTAATACATATTTTTGGGATGATTTAGAAATGTTCTAGAAATACAATAGCATTATGTATGTATGAAAGTACGAAATTTCTGCTTTCTTTACTTTTTCTAAAAATTCGTTATCATGTGGAAAACCATAACGGATAAAAAGTTTTTAGTTCGTTCCAGAATGTTCCTCAATTTTTACATAGGAATTCTAAGCTTCCATTTGAGCTATTGAAAATTTGCTAGAAAATCTAATTATCACTCATTTAAATAGTTTAGTATAAACAAGACTGTTCCTTTTTGACTGTCAAGGAGTCAATTTAAGATATTAAAAATACGATTATTTTATTATTTATCTATTTAAGTAATTCATTGATTTAAAAGCACTTATTTACTTATTTTTTAGAATGAGAGTATGTATTTATATGAAGTGAATAGCTATGCATCAAGCTTTACACACATGTAGTCAAACTTCCCAGCGTCAAATTTATTATGTCTTTCAATTAAAAAATAGAATGTTCACAAAACTAAACATTCCTGCAAATTTAATCGCATTTACCAAATAAGTTAAACAAATGCAAAATATGAACATTGAAGTAATTTAGATTTTTAGTTGTCTCTGGATTAATTTATACTCACATAGTTTATACTAAACATTGAATGTTATATTCCTGATATTTTTTTTAAAATTATACATTTCCTATTTTAAACAAATGCAACAGTAAGTGCAAGATTTTAAATATTATTAAAATTATTAAATTAAATTTGTTAACAAGCTAAAAAGATTTTCTGAATTCTATAATTTCTTTCTTTCAATAAATTAAATCATAAAAAAAGAATCATTATATCCTGGCAGAGATTTATATATATATATATATATATATATATATATATATATATATATATATATATATATATATATATATATACAAATATTTTCCTTACGTAACATTAATTGAATGCAGGGACAGTAAAAGGCAAATAAAATTACTAGACATCTAAAAAACAATCATAGAGAGCTTAGTTCAATCAGAATAAAATTTTAAAATTCATATTAAATTTTATTAGAAAGTAATGAATTATTTCTTTCAATTAGCAATGAAAAGAATTATTTGAAATTTTAATTTCTGAATATGTTAGAGTTACCCGAAATGGTAATTGGTAAATGATTTTGTCTTAACTTTTTAATATACATATATTTTTAATATACATATATTAAACTAATTTATATATTATGAATAGCTTTCGAATATTTTTACTTTAAATAATTAAATGAGTAAAATTAATGTTTTAAAAAATAATATAATAATGTATAATTAGTATCATAATATGTACTAAATAAAAAGTTGTTTATTTAAGCTATTGAATTAAAAATTTGTGTGTGACACACTGTTGTCTAATTTATTTACAAAAAATATTCATGACAAAGACACTATCATTTAAAAGAAAGATATATCGATACAACATTTGTGTGAGTGATTATTTTAAAAAGACATTATACAGAAATATATTAAACTCCTTAATTAACAATCAATTTTGTACATTTCTGTCCAAAATTCACAAATAAACTTTTAAATTTCAACTCTTTCTCTAATCGTTAGCTTTAAACGTGACAACGTAACAGTGTAGAAACATTCGGAATCTTTTATTATAACGTTCTGCGATGAATATCTGTATCAGTTGAAATGCGTCCATATATCCGAAACCAAACACATGTAATACATTACTAAAATCAAATTTCGTTGCAAATGTATTGTATATGAAATTCTCCCTAAATTCTCTTTATTCTGAAGCATTATTAAATCAGTCACAACCTTTTCTTTCGATATCACCTTCCTATTGAAACACTAATTTTGAACAGTTGACAGAATATCAGATATTCGTTGAATACGATTCTTTATCTACAAACAAGATTACCATCCACACTTAATTCAACTTCTTTCCATTAGCATTTATTACGTCAATCGCATCTTTGCGCTCTTTTATCGATGGATTTTCTTTTAGTAAATGGTCCTAAGTTCTCCAAAGGCTAGCTATTAAGCGCTAAACTCAACTCTTTCTCGAGTTCTTGGGCACACTCTACATGAGAAGAATGTTCGTCCCAGAATATCTTCTGCGATTTGCCGGTCGACTTGAATCGGCCGTTGAGTCCGGTAATGGTCCGTCCGTGGAACACGGCAGTGGTAGTCATGAACTTGACGTGCTGATTGCTTTTTGAACTTCTTCTGCTACTTGTCCCAGAGGTACTAGGGGCCAGCAGTAGAGGGGGGCTCTCTGGAACTGCTTGAGAGATCTCTCCAATCCCCTTGAGGCTGGGATCGGAGGAAGAGTCTTTTGAATAAAAAGAAGATTTATCTCGAGCTGGAATTTCCAGAGTCACAGAACGACACCTAGAAGAAAAAATAGAATTCCAGTAATGTTTTTAAGGCAAAAATAGCTATGTGATCCTATATAGATGCTTTAGTACTCCATATTTTTGCAGACTGGTTGACCTTCTTTAGTTTAAATTTGTTAAGTATAATTTAAAACATGGAATTCTTATTAAAGTAGTTATCTTTCAAAATATTCGTAATAAAACAATATAATTTTATTGCTTTATGGACTAAACAATTTATAATAATATTTACAAAAATTTGTTCAATTTTAGCAGTCAAAAATGGTATTTAAATGTTTAATTTAAAATTATACACATCATAAAGGCAAATTAATTCGTGTTCAGTCAGTCAAATACTCTCATTTAATGCAATTTGAGTAAGAATATAATTTGAAAAAATATTTATTCAGAGAAAAAAGTATAGTTCTGTAAAATAGATTTTTATTTATCTTAATGTGAATAATTATTAATTTGTCTCGTATAACTAGGATAAAATTATAACCAATTACATTTTTCACAATGTCGATATTTTTATTACATGTTAAATATATTTTTGACCTACTTTTCAAAATGTTAATGAAATTGTTATATGCTGATAAGAATGAAAGAATTTCAAAGAATATGAATGCCTTAATGAATGTTAAGTCTATTATATTAATTACATCTTGTTTTGACCAGTTCCTGATATACTTTTATACTGAACATAAATTTTTATGCAATAATTTAAAAATAGCAGATGTCAGAAAAAATATGTTTGTAAGCTTTGTTTCATTTCTTTATATCAATACGATTGTATGTTACTTTGAAAAGATTAAGATTGAATTTACAAGGTAAGAAAAATTTAAAACATTATCTCCTTCAAAAATTCAGTTAAAGATTAATATATAAATTAAAAAGTTTATTTGCATTTCTTATGAAATATATTGTAAGAAAAAGTATTTATAGGTAAAAAAAGTAGGTGAAAATACGTAAGAATAACAAGCGTTTTTATTAACTCGTAACTTTTATAAGTCCGCATATCTGAAATATATATAATATTATTACTAGGCTTATTATCAATTTTTTAGAATTAATTTTACTTAGGTATTTTTTTGACTTAAGGGCACAATATCTTACAATCATTAAAAAGTAAAATAAAGAAGAAGATGAGTTATTATTTATTATTGACTTTTCAGATATAAAAAATAAAGGAAATATACTGCATTTAAATAAATACAAGAAATCTTTTACCTTGAAATGGGAATATTTATTTTACTTATAATTGCTATTTGGTATAATTTTTAATGAAAGTAAAATATTCTATGAAATGATTCTAACTTTTTGAATCTGGGGTTTTTAAAGATGTAAAAAAGAAGTTAGAAATGTTATAAAGTAATGTAAACATTTTAAAACACAATTCGAATTTAGTTTCTTGTTTAAATCTTAAAACTTGTGACAAATATAAGTATTGTGAAATGTAAAATGTGGGTAGAGAAATACAAAATGCACATTAATTTTATGCATGTCTACGTGTTTATTCAGCCCAGACAAGGTAAAACAGGGCATTCGTACTTTTCGGATTTGGGCTTATGACCGACGATGTGACTTTAATATTGATATTTGAAAAATTCTAATTGTTTGGACACATCGTCTCACTTGTATCTTATATAAATTTATGCATAACAATATTTCTCTAGAAAGAATGAACACCTTTATCATTTTTTAAAAATAATTTAAAATTTTATTTTAATTTGTGTTAAAACATCTTGAAATATCTTGATTAACAAAATTAAATTTTTTTTCTTACTTGGAAGAGATAATTTATTTCTTTAACTGAATTTTTAGCCTATGAAATAATTATGAAAGCCAGAATGTGTCAAGCAAAAATAATAGCATTTTATATCAATCTTTCGTAGTGAAATAATAATATTCTTGAAAATGTCAAAACGAGCTTTAGTTTAATTTTAGTTAAATAAATTTATAAGTAAGTGATACTATTAACGAGAAAATTTTCATAAGTGTACATGGTTAGAATATTAAAAGTGATAGTATATTTTTTATAAAGTTATTTTTACGGTTTGATATCAACCTCAAATGTTTTTAAGAATTCTTTTATCGAATTTTAATAAGTTTACTTAACCATTTTTCGTAAATGTTCTGAATTTTGCCAAAAATGTTTATCTGCAGATTGTTAATTCTTACTTTAAATATGAATCAATATATGTTGCATATTTTCTACTAAAATGATTTAATTATCTAACGAACGTGGTTAAAAAATATCATGATTTACAAAATTTTATTGGTTCTGAAAACAATAAGTAAACGTAATTACGAAGAATAGATAAACAATATGTAGAAACTAATCAATCTACAGAAATATATTCTAGTGTATTAATTTATATTTATTGAAAATTCCAAATAAAATAAATTTTTTTAAAGTTCTAATAATTTTTTACAATGTAATATTAAGGCCATCAATACCTAATTACATATAGTGGGTTACTATAATTCTAAAATAGTTAAATGAAAATTTTCATAGCAACATTCACACGTGAATACAAAATACTTTTACAATTATCATGTATTCGATTGTTGAGAAGAATTTTTATGTAAGAGATATTTCATTTCTCAGAACCTTTAACAGTATTAAATGTGTTTAAAATTAGCAAAATATTTTTTAAAATTTATAGGATTTATGTATAATTTTGTTGTAGTGTAAGCTTAACATTTTTGGTTATGTAGCTAGTATTTCAGTAGCAAGATTTTGATAACTTCAAGGCCTCTGTTTCACTTTTTGCCTCTTACTTAAAAGAAATCTGCTATGAATTTCTCTCAAGTCTGATAAATATATTTGCTTTCGATTAAATGAAAATTTATTTTAAAAAGTAAGAAATTTCATTAAAATGTACAAGTTGACTGAAATTAAACAATAAAGTGATAATTATCGCTCGTTAAACAAAAGGAATGTTGTACAGTTATATTTCTTATAATATGTTACTGTAATAGATATTTAATAAGTTGCTTAGTCAAATTTTTTAAAAATATCACATAACTGAAAAATCTGTTTACATTTTAAAGAAACCGATAGTTAAAAATATCTTTTGACACAATGAAACAAAAAATGCTCTCCAAAATTACCCAGATTGTACTCTTTTAAGTCGGTCTTTTTGCCTTAGTCTAATAGCTCTATATCTGAGTGCACAAATAACAGCAAAGGCCAGAACTGGAAAGCAGAGTACACATGACAGTATTGGAATTACTATTGGTCTGGCATCCAGTGACACTAAAATAAAGGGGAAAAAATGAAAATGGTAAATAATTGTTATAGGTTTGCACACGAATTTTTGAATATTTGTAGAATAAATCATTTTATTAATTGTTTTCTATGAGATTCGCATATATACAGGGTGTCCAGCCTTAAAGTGACCCAATAGCTAATTCACGAACCGTTCGGCTAAGACATGCACTTCCAATTAGAAAAATATTTTTAAAAAGGTAAAGAATGTTTTTACGTGCTTTTTGAACCAAAAACCTCATTTACAAAAAATTACAAACAATTAAATTTTTATACGGTCCTCAGGTCTTATCAATTATATTTAGGAAAAGATGCAGTACACAAAAACAAAGTAAACACAGAAAGTTTCATTTTATTACGATAAAAACTGACCGAGTTATGCCTACATAAAGTTGAAGCATCTGAATTGCTCAGAAAAGGGGGGGGGGTCGTATACAAATTGAGATTATAGAACAGTAATTCACTATCTACAGAAAGATTAAAATAAAAACATCACAGTAATATTAAAATATCGTAGTAAACATCATAGATTGATAATTTGCATTGCTATATATGGCAAACAATAAAAGTAAAATTAAAGAAATACAACTTGTACCGAAAAGATTTAAAAAGCTTGTTTAAACAAATAGCAGCAAAAAATACATGATTTGTCGTTCAAATTATAGTATAATGAGGAATGATGCTCCAATCATGAATCAGGGGCTTTATTATATCAGAATGACTAAATTAAAATAATGTTCAAAATGAATGCCTTCAGCAGAAATGCAGTACCAACCCACGTCAGAAACTCCGCCTGTAGTGTTACCTCTTGACCTCCATAGCCGATTATTCGAGTGATAAAGGTCTGCGCCAAAAATGTACATGGTTGCGCAGATTTGTGTGCGGGGCACCATCATGCTGGTACCACATGCGTGACAAATCCCGTACGGAAACTTCATCTTCTAAAAAATCGGCTAACGGTCCAGATAAAATTTCCGTGTATGATTCTGATGTTAAAATATATTGGGCCAATTAAGGTGCTCTTGCATATTCCGCACCACACATTCACCGACAGACGCACTTGGTGGCGATTCGGTCGTATTGGATGTGGGTTTTCAAGGGACCAATATTGCCTAATAGTGCCTTGCCTCAAAAACTGGCATTCATCCGACCACAAAGCTTCATTAAAAAAATCTGGATTTTCATCCAGCGTGTTTAACGAGAAATTGCAAAAATCAAAACGACGATCTTGGTCTCCGGGCATTAGTTCCTGCACCAGGACTGGACGATAAGGATATGCACCGTACGTATGAAATATGTTCCACACCGTCGATTTTGAGTAGGGAACAAGCCTTGCTAATATCCCGGACACTACTTTCAGGATGAGCCAGGACATATCCTAGAACATCCTCAGCGGGTATCCGCTGAAGGTGTGCACGAGATAAGGGAATACGTCTATGACAACTCCCAGTTTTATACAAGCGTTGAACAGCACTGGCAATTGTACAATAAGATGGATGTCTTCGACTGAGAAATTTAATGGCAAAAAATCTTGCCACCTCTCTCTTATTTCGATTATACTGCCCATACAACAGTACCATTTCGCAATGTTCGTCATTTGTATACATCTCGTTCTCCCGTACTAGAATTTGTAATATTAGAATACGACTGCATGCAATTGCAAACGACTACACAACAGATTTTTAATGTTCGCCATGATCAGTACCGCAGCAAAGCAGTCTGAAACCGCAGCAAATAAACCTATTTTTTTGGAACTGCATTTGAAAAGTTTTCTTACTCCAAAATATTTTATTTTTTCTGTTTTGCATTAACACATAATAAATTTTATTTCTTAAGTACTCAATTTTTGTGATATTAACTTTAAATTTAAAAACAATTTACATAGGAGTGACGTGCAAGAGCGAAAGTTTCCTGGCAAAGTTCCAATTAGTTTCACTTTGGAGACGGCCCCTTACTAGCTTCTTGAAAATTGCCCAGAAAATGCATGGGATGTATGATTTTCAAAGTTCCATAACTCGGCCAGTTTTTATCGTAATAAAATGAAACCTTTTGTGTTTACTTTGTTTTTGTGTAATACATCTTTTCCTAAATATAAGTGATAGGACCTAGGGACCGTATAGAAATGTAATTTTTGTAATGTTTTTCTAAATGGGGATTTTGGTTCGAAAAGCACGTAAAAACATTCGTTACCTTTTTTAAAACATTTTTCAAATTGGAAGAGCATGTCTAAACTGAACGGTTCGGGAATTAGCTATTGGGTCACTTTAAGGCTGGACACCCTGTATATTAAATATAATATACAAAATCACTATAAATTTAAACTAAAGTAAGGTTAATCAAAGGTAAATTAAATGCTACTTTAGAGCACTTTTTAAATCCATGAATTTTCAACTAAATATGTAATTTAATTAAAGTGAGGCATATAAAATTATGAATTCAAATATGTCTACAAAATGATAACTAACTTTGGAAATGTTGCAATTTTAGTGAAAAATTGCAGTTACTGCAGACTTTTTACTCAAAAATTTGATAAATATATTTCAATAATATTTATACAGTACGTAAATAACATCCTTTTTTGAGCTAAGAGATTTGCAATACTTTTAAATGCTTCTGAAATATTCTAAACCTTATGCAAAACTCCGTCTTTTTTAAAAACAATTACAACTAGAACTCTCTTTTTACAAAAAAGGGCAATAAAATACATAGATATATAATACAAGTAGAACTGAACAAGTTTTTTTGAAAATTTTAATTCAATATTCTAAAAAAAGAGAATATTTGTGAAGTTTATTGTAAGGCAAAATATTGAAAAACATAATTTCTCGGAAAACACGTTAACAGATTTTAACACAACATGGAAAGTTTTCTACCAACTGTATATTTCTAAAACTCACCATATTTAGAGCTCAAGTCATTTTTATCTTAATTTGTAAATAATTTTGAATTTTTTTTCTAATTCTTTGCTTTTTTCTGAAGAGTTTTGTAGAAGATCACGATTGATGTTTCGATTTTCGGTCTATTCCCATTAATCAATGTTTTTATATCATTAAAAAATCCTAGATATCTCACATTAAACAATAAAACTGCAATATGTGCAATTAAAACAAAATTTTCTGTTGGATAAGCGTTTCTTTAAGTAAAATAACCCACAAGACATCGTTGAAACTTACATCACAATTCTGCATCAGGCCATGCAGAGATATTTTTAGCAACTCTTTATCACAGAGAGCTAAGTAAGAGTACCTTAATGATAGAATTAGGAAGTCTTGATTCTTCCAAATATTCTTTTCCATTACATAAAGCTTGCTTTTTTCTACACAGCTGTCTTTCCCTGCAGGAATCTTCCAGGCATGGATTTTTGATTGCTTTAGAAGCAGTGAAAGAAAGCAGCTATTATCGTAGATTGTATCTTTTTGACACATCTATCATTGCTACGGTAGAATGCCATAATAGTTCTGTAGAGTTTATCGATAAATTTATAAATTTTTCTTAATTGGTTATCCTTTCCATTGAATCTCTTTTCCTGCTATTTTTTTTTAAATTTCCAATCTTTTCTTTGTATATGACGTATATATTCAAGATCTGTGCCTGTATCCCAATGCATTCATTTTTAGGTTTTTCAAAACGTCTTTGAATGGTTTTGAAAGCTCCATTTCGGTCTGCTAATTATACTATAATTTTGCTTCTAACTATCGTAGAAGCAAAATTAAAGCACATTTGAAATTTTAAATATATGGGCTGTAAAAGGAAACTATATAAAATTATTTAAAAACTTTCCCCGAAACAAAAATTTGGGGGAAATGTGACATAATGTAAAACACTAAATAAGGAAATAGTAAAACACTTTCGGACAAAATAGTAGTTTATTGGCAAACTCTTAAGATTAAAGCTAAGATTGCAGGACTAAGCAAAATTCTAAGGTGACAACTTTCCCTTTATTTACCTATATTACTGGACTAAAAAAAAAATAAAAGAGAAAAAATATTGCTGTAAATAATTTAAAAATACCAAAATCATTATTTGTAATTAATTTAAATCTCCATATTTTAAGAATATCAGAAAGAATTTTTTTATCCCACTAAAAAGAACTAACATGAATCAAATTACAGAACTGAATATAATTATAAATGTTCTCTTTAACGTATTCCGCAACAGATAATACTTGAAAATACAAAAACATCACATAAATTTTTTTTAAAATTAAAAGAAGGGAAAGTGTAAAAATCAAAACTTAAAGAAATGATAAAATTTTATAATTATTAAATCAAATCGAAAGGTTACGACATCTGTGATTAAATGAAATAGTTAAATATGAATCTACATTTATTCCTTAGGAGTTTACACAAAGATGTAAATAGCTGAAGGGAAATGTATTTTTTAATACGTGTATAATAGGTACGCCAACCACCATTGCACCATTATGCAAATTTAGTTGGGGTACGATAGTTTGAATTTGGGAATAATATCTAATTTTCGTAAATTCTTTGGTTGAAATTCTATTTTAGCTTTTTCAGATAAGTTATTAAAATTTGCATTTACTCGAAGTTGAGACAAATCAACGAGATAAATGAAAATAGTTATTTTTTTCCTCTTAAGGGGGTCCAACACATGAATATTAAAAAATTATCGATTTTAACGTTTTTATATTTTTAAAAGTTCAAATATATTTCTGTTTAAAAATGATATATGATATGAGGAAATATGATAATTAGAAGTATTTTTTATTTAGTTTTTAAATGAAGCTACTCCTTGAGGCGCATCAAATGAGCTGTTAGCAGCACCTGCAAAAGTTTTTGATGAGTGCAAATCCATATGATGTTCAAGCGGAAAAATTTGATTGAATTGGGCTTATCCAAAAGCATGTAGGTCATTAAAAAATCTTTACATTCGAAGACTCTGAACCCAAATGAGTCAGTTAATAACATCATATGGCCAGTTATTCGAAGATCTACATATGTGGAATTAAAAACTCTAAAATTAGGGGTAAATATGGCTATTGCTCAGTTCAATATGAGTCATACAGCAAAATTAATGATTTTAAAGCATTCTGATATTGAAGTTATAACTGTGTGTCATGCTTCAAAAAAACTAGATGCACGTAGGACTCGTGTCGCCCAAAGGAAGCATATTAAGATATTCCCAAAAAGGTACAATTGTTAAAAAAAAAAAAAAAAAGAACATTAGAAGAGTCCTTTGTATAAGCAGAGAGTAAAAAAATGCTTCATATACTTCTGAAAAATACTAAAAAAAAAGTAAACGATAAAAAAATACAAATTTTTACTTTAAAGCCTTTTTTTCTCAAAATGTAATATTTTTCACTTTATGTACATTTTTCTCAAACACTACTTATCATATAATCCTTAAATTTTCAGTGAGCAGACTTTTAACATGTTTACACATTTTAACGGAGGGAATTAGATATATCTAGCAAATCCTTTTAGATAAGGCTTTTTAAACTACATTTTAGGGGAAAAAATTGGGCAATTTTTTAAAAAAAAAATTCACTATTTATTTAATTTTTAACAAAAACACAAAACCATTCACTGAAGTGTTATTGATAGTACACATAACCTACAGTAAAGATTTTATTCATGAGAAATAAATAGTTTCTGAGAAAAGGTACATATATATAAATTTACGCAATTTAACAAGGGCCCCTATGGACGTGCCGGATCCTCTTAAAGGCTTTATTTTTCCTGTGGCATCGGCTATTACCGATATTATATAAAGACACCGAGATCTTTTTGCCATTGGATCATTATTAGAGCTATAAAGGGAGTTGTTAGCTTAATTTAGCCATTATATAACATTAGAATAAAATTAAATTGCAGCTTATTTGCCCTTCATTATATAGTATTGTTTATACTGTTTGATTAATATTCAGTTTTAAGAATTTTATATTTTATATATGTTTAAATTAATAAGAGTAATATTTAAAATTTTCAGACTTTATTTTAAAATTTTGTGCATGGTTTTCAAATCGCTGGTAAAGCGATTACAGATTTAATTGAATTATAAGTCTTATTAATTTAATATTTTGTGTACTGACCTTCTGAAGAAATCTGTCTGTACCAATTATAGCCAATCCTCATTTTATAATGAAAATATTTTTACATATACATTCCCAATAATTTTGTTTTGCTTTATCCTGCATTTTTTTTTTAATAATATATATTTTAGTGTCTGACATAGTTGGCTTGACATTTAGGAGTCTGGTAGTTTAATGAAGAAACTGTTTTTACAAGGTAAGACCTTTTTGCTATGCTGCTTTCCACCTTTTCATTGTCAATGATTGACATTATCACGTATCGTCGAACAATGGCAACACGATAATGTGCTATTAGCTCGCTGAGAAATGGATATCTTTGTGTTTCAGGAAGCAAGGGAGGAAAAGAAGTCTTTATAACCCTATTTCTCGTCTGAAAACTAGAGAATTTTGGTCAAATGATTGATCTTTATTGGTTTCTGGCAGACCGCATGGTGTTTCAAAAAAACAAAAGAAGCAAATGGAGTTTTTGGTAGATTTTTGAACCAAGATGCCTTTGTGAGATTATATCGACTCCTCTTCTTGTAAAGGTATAAATTATTTTTCACTGCTGCATGAGAAACTATAAATAATTCTCTTTATAACAGTTTTTTTTCAGTCCTATGATATCAAATATAAATCTAACGCACAATAGCTGTGAAAAAGAAATGTTATGTAGGGCAGATATTTTTGGTGCTTACATTTATCAATTTCTTTACTTTTTAGAGACAAATCTGGAATTAAAGATTTAACAATTTTAAAAACACGTAAGTAGTTTTAAAAAAGTTAAAACAGCTGAATAAATAATATAAATATTTCTATTCATAACAAATTATATACAGGGAAAATATATGCAAACACATACAAATAATTTCGTTTGCATATATACTGCTGTTTGTAAAAAATGCAACACCATGAAGGAATCATCAAAATTAAATGAACTTTGCTGCAAATATCAATTATAGGATGTAACTTAAAACAGTAAAGTTTTAAAGACATCCCACAAGCATGGCGTGCGTAGCGCCCTCTGAACTGATGCCGAAAGCGTATAAATAGACGGTTGTAGAGGGACGTTGAAAAAAGTTAATGATTATTTGTTAGTGGCGAGCGTTTAGTAAGACCTAAGTATGCCACCACGACGAAATCAAAAGAAATTCCAACAACTTACGGAGTTTGAACGGGGGAGCATTATCGGCCTTCAAGAAGGAGGATTTTACTGTCACGCAACAGGAGCTCGTGTGCAGCGGAACAGTTCCACAGTGATGCGAGTTTGGAAGCAGTGGACCGATGAGAACCGAACAACTCGAAAAACTGGCAGTGAACGACGGAAGGTGACTTCAGCGCACGACGATCGACACCTGCTCTGCATGCCGATGAATGACCGCACAGCTTCCTCCAGGCAGTTGACAGCACGTTGGTCTACTGCTGCAGCTGTACTAATGTCGGCATCGTCAATTTGTCGACGTCTGATGCGCCGTGGATTGCGTGCAAGGGTGCCTTTATACAGACGGTTTATTGACGGTTTTATTGACGGTTTGCCTCACGGCAAACCGTCAATTACTGCTTCTGCAATGGTCTCATGAGCACAGAGACTGGCAAGCTGATTGGCACCAAGTTGTCTGTTCAGATGAATCATGCTTCAATTTGTAGGACTATGATGGCCGCATTCGTGTTAGACGCTATGCCGGTGAACACTGACTTTCAGATTGCGTTATCGAATGACATAGTGGCCTAACACCCGAAGTTATGGCTTGGGGAGTGATTTCGTATCACG
The DNA here is from genome assembly GCA_019973935.1 of Trichonephila clavipes. Taxonomy (NCBI): domain Eukaryota; kingdom Metazoa; phylum Arthropoda; class Arachnida; order Araneae; family Nephilidae; genus Trichonephila; species Trichonephila clavipes. Next base: position 2,261,681 of record BMAU01021435.1, read on the forward strand.
GACGATCCAATTTAAAACTAATTGAGGGTAATCTCAATAGCAACACGTACATCCGTGAAGTGCTACAGCCCGAAGTTGTTCTCTTCCTTCAAGGCATTCCTGGAGATATCTTTCAGCATTATAATGCACGCCCACGTGTTGCAAAGACTGTTCGAGACTTCTGTTCAGCCCAACGCATGCAACTTCTTCCTTTGCTTGCTTATTCGCCGGATATGTCGCCTATTGAGTACGTGTGGGATTTGGTTGGTCGGCGTCTCACTCCTGATCCGCGTCCTGCAGCTTCAAAAGACGAACTTTTGCTGCGCGTACAAGCAATATGGAATTCTCTTCTACAAGAAGACATTCAAAATTTGCTTGACTCCATGTCACGTCATATAGCAGCACTTATTGCAGCGAGTGGTGGCTACACCAAATACTGATTTCGGACACTTAATATTATGTTTTTGCTCTGAAAATATCGTCATTTATTTGAACTAATACAAGTCGTTTGTGCATTAAATTTCATTTAGTTCTGATGATTCCTTCATGGTGTTGCATTTTTTGCAATCAGCAGTTTATTTTCTAATTTCGTACGATAAATATGTTTATTGGAATGCGACGAAATCAAGGAATTTATTACACAAACTTAGCAATGAAAAAAAAATTTACTAGCATTTTTGATGCGCATTAAAAGGCAAATATGACAGAATTTCATACTAGTCTTAAGAAAAACGGTATTGCAATTCTAAGTTAATACAAATAACTTTTTAGTATATCTACTCGATATAAAAAAGAACAAACTACGGGGCAGAAATTATAAAATATTTAGTTGTTTTGGAAGCATAATACATATTTCGAAAGAAAATAATTAGAACTTTAATTGAAAATTGTAAAAACCTTTTGAAACTTGAACACTTTATTTAATATAATAAACAATAAAAATGTAATTTTTTCAACATTGTTTTTGCTTTTAACACCTTCATAAGAAGTTTGTGAATTTTTAAAAGATGAAAACGCATTTCAATAAAATTATGTATTAATTTTTCTTTATGTTCATCTTTATGTTCATACTACAAGTGTATATTTTGCCTTCAAGCATATTTAAAATGCAAATTTATCACAATAATGTGGAGTTAATTTTGATCATCTAAATTGATATTCTGGAATATTGATTTTATCTACATTTTACAAAATAAATTTAATGTTGAAAAAGTATATTAGCATTATTAGTAAATAACATTGCTAATATTTACAATGTTAACAATTTACTGTCAAAATGTTTAAACAAAGTTTCGATGAATGTAATTCATATTTTAATCTCCTTTAAGACTCCTATATCTCTTTTTAACTTTCTTACCAAGTATTCCAATACAACTTATGTAGCTTTAAAGTTAGTAAGCACTCACTCATTTAATACATTCTGATTTGTATCTTTATTTTCCTCAAATCATACTGAAATGAAACATTCTGAAATGCAAACAAAAAGCAGATAAGCAGTCATTAAACGTGTAAATAATAAACATTATAAAACTATTTTACCTTTCATTAACTTCTTAGTGAAGGAAATAATTAAAAGTTTAAGTCTCTTCAAAAATAGATTCTATTTGCTTTCTTTCTCATTTAGTTTTATTTAGAAATAGTCAGTTTAGTTAAATAATGAGAGAGAGAGTAATGTTATCAGAAATTTAATTTTATTTAATTCAAAATATTTTCAAGTCCATTTACTTCTTAAAAATGCTGATTTATAACAAAACTAAAGTAACATGTATTTAGAATTTTTTAAGCTTGCAACTGTTCTTTTCAATGTAAATTTTCAAACACTTATTAAAGTATTTTCAAAGTAAATCTAAGACATTGCTGATGAATAATTCCCTTTACTCTCGGGAAAAAAGGCCCAGTTTAACAAAAAAAAAAGCAAAAGAAATGTAAATCTATTAAACAAAAGCAAAAGATTTAACAAAGAGTAAGGCCCGCTCCCCCAGGTAATTTTCACGGATTTCACTACTTCGTTTCCTTTTATTTAGAAGCAATTTCCTTGCTTGTTGCTAGCAAAGTGAAGGAATCTTGTTACACGCCACAAATAACGACACAAATACATTCTACGGCCGAGCATAGTCCACAGTTAATTACACAGTTAGGAAGCTTCTGTTTTACGGAAATTACCTCCCCTTGCTACTGCTGCCTCTAGGACACAGATAGGAAAAAAAAGAAAAACTCTATCCAAGTCGTAAAACAGAAAGGAGTAGCTGCCAAGTACATCCCACTCACACAATCGTAAACTCCTCTTTTCTTGGTATAGTGATTAATGAGTTCTGAAAAAAGCATTTTTGGAACAAATGGATTGTTAGGAAGTTAGAAAACCTTGTTTAAGGAAAAGATTGCAATGAGGTGTGTCAAAATTTGGAATACATAGTTGGCATCAATTGATTTTTAAATCGTAAGAGATTGAAGGGGTATTGAATTACTGTAAAGTAATTAAAATATTAATTTGGTACGATTGATTATATTTGAATGATTGAAAAATCAATTTTCAATTCTTTTTTACAAACGCTTTGCTCAGTATTCATTCGATATACTTTATCTTTATAAGCTGTGGGTACTCATTTAAAAATATTGCGCAAAATATTCAAATATAATTAGAATTAAATTTTTAGAATGAAATAGCAAAATGTATATTTAATACTGAAATAAATTTGATTGGAAATAATTCAAGCATAAGTTCCAATTTTAAAACAAATCACAACTTTTGATGAAAGGGGATTCGAATATTTAATAATTAAGCTGTGAATGCCATTAGAAGATTACTGCAATCTCTTTGATATGTTTGGAAACACTGTTTTTCCCCTTACAATAGGACTGTTTCTAACGCAGTTTATTTGGTGGAATACCAAACTTGTACATGTTATTAAATTGGACGATGCCTTCGAACTGAAATGAAATTTTTGAAATAAGAAAATGAAGCATGGTACAATGTGCCCAATGATTGTGTGGTGTACCATACTTTAAAGTAACAATAAGTTATGGTATATAGTGAATTGCGGTGTGCCCTGAATAAATATATTTATCCATAATTTAATTTTTGCTGTCCTGAGGCAAAGTAATTTTTTTTTACTTCAAAAGTTTTGCAAATTTCAAATCTTATAAATCGGTTAGTAAATTTCTGGTTTTTGATATTCAATTAGTGATAAGACTTTTAAGAATGCACTTAAAAATACTTGGATATAGAATATATTGATGGCTGATTATTCAACAATTGAATTTGGTCTTAAGTACCAACGTTTTGCTTTTACTTTAATTCAAATGCATTAAAGCTTTAAGATTTGAATTTTTTTGGTGTGAAAAAGAATTAAAAATTCAATTTAATTTCTTTTTGATGTATTTGACCTTTTTAGTTATATATATATATTATATTATAACTAAATATAAACAATGAAACTTTTACAATGCAATTGCTGAATGTAAGTAAATATTAATGGAAGTATATTAAGCATTACTCATGACTTGAAAATGTAATTAAAAGAGAATTAGACACACGCAATGAATTAATACAAATATGTGTTGTTTCATTTAACGATATTAATTTATTCTGATTACAAAAATTTTACTTGCATGATTTTTTTACTTTGTAAATATTTTGCCTGTATTGAAATTTTCATCTGTACGAAGTGTGTTTCCAAATATAATATTTGAAGGTTTCTTTATGGTCATTTACTAACACTTTAGAAAAAGCTTAAAAATGGTTGTTATTGCCTGAACTGGTTTTTACTTTGAAAACTTTGTTAAAAACCGAATACGATTATTTATTTCAACATCTAATGTGTGCAATTACTAGCTACTGATGCTTCCGATGACTGAAAATTTAATTATCTTTCATTATTTGGATATGAGCTTTACATATTCTTATAATATCAATATCAATAATTCTTTTCTTCATGGTGCTTCAATTTCATTTATTTCCAAAAGAGAGTATTTTTGCTTCAAATACTCAAAGCAATAAGGAAACAAACCTCGTTTAATGTTAGTTGTATAATGATACTCCAATATAATGGTTTTTAAAGAAGTTAAAATTTTTTTTAAAGAAATACATTAATTAATTTTAAATAAGCTTTACTTATAAAACACATTTTATTTTATTTTTCCATTACAAATTTATACATTTGTATGCTGCTTGTCAATATCTGAAGCAAGTATTATATCATTTTGTCAAAGAATTTTCAGTTTAGAGTAATAAGGAAATACACATTCCTGCTTATTTGAACGCATGCGTAACACATAAGCATGTGATATATGTATATATATAAAGTAATTCGGGGGAAGATGCCAGTTTGTTAATAGTTCTTTTATGCATCAATAGATGACAATTTTGAGCCACTTGTGTGAAGAGTCTGGTCCGATATTGAGTGTGGCTTGTGAATTTATCTGAATGAATCGTCTTTAATCGGCCTTATTTTTCGATTTTTTGAACATTTAAAGTGGTGAGTACAACTTTTATAATATTCCGTTCCTTATATTTTAAGTCTATAAACATACTTGTTATTTTTAAATAAGATACTAGCGATCTAAGTGAGTTAAGCACCATGTTACACGTACGATGCATGTAGATGCGGCCATAACGCTGTAGCAATAAGATGAAAAGCGTTTGTGGCATTTTCCCTCTATACTTGGGGTAAGACGCCATATGATTGAGAAATAAATAAGATGAACTTTAAAATTTGGGTTTTTTTTTAAAGTTTTGTAACACTGTATATTATGGTATGAAATATAAATGCAATTAATAATTATTATTATAATTAATAATACTTAAATGCAATTAATGATAACTGGTCTATAACCACAGGTTGCCTCTACCAGCACACAGATCATGGGCGCACAGCTTTATTCCTCTAGTCAGAAAACGCAAACAAACCGGGTGTCAAAAAAGTAACTTCAGAAGACTTAACTTAACAGAGAGGAGTGTAACTTTGCGGGAAAAGGCGGGTAAGAAAAAAAATAACAAGAAACCTTCGAAGAAACAGAAAAAGACGTGTCAGTTTGTCATCCTCAAGCGAAGAAATTCCTCTAGATACTAGTAGTGACAGTTTTGATGCGGATAATAATGACGATTTTTGTGCTATGTATGTTGGATAACCCCTGGAACTTTCTTTGTAAAAGGTTAGATCATATCCCTTTGAAAAGGATGACAATTTTAATCAAAACAGCATTCCACTTCAACGCCATCTAGAGTGCTTATTAAAACGCCGGCATCAACCTTTTTCGGCAGAGGTCCACTAACACGCGACTACGAAACAGCGTTTTTGCGCATCAGCGCCCGTTCGCCGACACCAGGCGGTAAGTTACAATAGCACCGCATAATGCTGACTGATAGGAGATTTAGATTTCCTTCGGAAATCAGGCGCTCCATCCACCATCCAACACCAACACCAATGTATTTTATTTAATCTCAACCGTCCTCTTAGAGGAAATAATCTAACCTTCCCACACATTTTTTAAAATATGCTTATCTAATTTCTATTCTGTAAATATTTCCCCGTAAATACTCTTCTAAAACTCATAATAAATTATTTAGTTTGCCACAAGTTTCTTTCTTGAAATTATGTTGTCTATTTTTTCAAAGTTAACCTGCACATCGTAAAAACCCCTGAACACAACGCCAATAAAACCACGCTATCGAAGAATCTAACTTTTTTGGAAGATTTCGGTTGGATTTCCTCATGTATAAAGGGTACTTTTATGCTAAAAAAAGTTCCTAGTGTGACTGGATTCAGTGCATGGAATGCAATAAACGGTTGTCCGAAGGTTGCAATGATAATCATTTGCATTCATTAGAACCTGCGTTCTGCTATCATTAGAACCTGTACTGTTATTATTTTTAGCAAGCTAATTATTAAAGAATTTAATTTTTTTTGTTTTTCTATAGTTATTGTGTTACTTCATATTTAATTTTGTAATGTTTACCTTATTTTTTTTATTTACTATGGTGTTGTTGCATCTTAGTCCACGGCTGGTGGCCTCTTACCTCATATATGGGGAATATGCCACAATTATAAGTGAATTTCTTTAACATTAAATTTCTAATATATTTTCATACTAAGAGAATTAACTTGTATACATAACCAATTAAATATTTAAAAATAAAGAGTACTTTTTCCTGGTCTTGTCATTTCAATTTTCAATGTACTAATCGAAAAATCCTTAAACGCCTTCGCCCGAATTACTTTTATATATGTGTGTGTGTGGATAGATAGAAACAACTGATATATATATATATATATATATATATATATATATATATATATATATATATATATATATATATATACACACACACACACATATATATATATATATATATATATATATATATATATATATATGTATATGTATATATATATATATATATATATATAACTCAATCAGAATTATAGATTCATGCAGTTTTACCAAGAATAAATATCTCGAAAATGTTAAACAAATTTTGAATTATTTCGAAATTTATGAGATGAAAATAAATAAATACAAAACAATTAGAAATATTTTTTTATCCGAGGGTTTTATTTGAAATTCTTTTCAAAACATACATTCTTCACGATCTTTTTGTTTGGCTAGAAACAATATTTAACTTCTAATAATATTTAGTTATTTTAACTACTAAAACTAAATTTAAATATTATCTAAATTTGAATTCATTTGAAATATTTTTACCCAAGTTACTCCAAGCAAAATCATAATTTTTGTATCATATTTGTGTCCTATTTAAAGTGCACTATCATATTATTAATCATACATTGTGATATCGAGACAAAAATGTTCATCAACCCGTTCTTATTATGAAAACACTTTTGGCATCATTTGAATAACCAATGCTCTTATAAATCCAATCAGACATTAAAGAGGATATGCATGCCATTATATTGTAAGACATATGTAACGAACGAGATATACTTCCCATTAAATATCATTAATCTTTGAATCCTCTTTGGCTATCCCATTATTCGTGTAGATAGAGGAAGTGAAAATTATTCCATGAACGGAAATCGCAATTAACCCTTGTAACTACAGTCCTATTAGCTTTAAAGCTGAATAAATACATACTGTTAATTCATTGTACTTAGGAGATTATTAGACTCATGGAACACACACAAATCAGTTTCCTAGGATTTTGTAAAAGAAATTATCAACGTTTCATAGTAATTGATGCAACCATTAAGAAATTAAATCGCGTCTATCATACTACCCTCATTCTAATAAAATAGAGATAAAATAGGGCTGTGTTTTTGAAAATTTCTATTTAATTTAATAAGATTTATAATAATATATATTTCATCATATTTACAACTCATGTCTTTAAAGAAAGCTCGTAATATTTATCTTTAGTAAGAAAAGTCTTTTACACCAGCTATCTGCCGCAAATGCAATTAAAACAGAGAATTTAAAATAAACATTCATGAATCGGGCGACCATATGTTCGGTGGTCCAATCCAAAACAGAACATTTTCCATAAAAAAAAGGCTTTTCCGCATTGTTAATATCTTTTTTCTAATTAGTTTCAGTAATTGTAACGCACAAATAAACATTAACATTAAATAAACCATTTCCCCTAACAGTCTCATTCTGTTTCAATAACTGATGTAAGACAAATTGTTATTTCCCAACATTTAGTTTTGAAATTAGTTGTACGTCTATTTCTAAATGAATTTTGAATTGAGAACACATTTCTCTGTGACCATCATTTGTTGTGACAATTTTTACCATTAAGATTTGTCATTTTCTACCTCATATTGTTAATTTTTTAGCATACCCGTACCATTTTTACCATGATATTATTGCTGGCTTCCAATGTCAACCTACAGTTTCATATCGTTTGCTTTTACTTTTCATATCTAACAGAGCCAAATTGAGACATTTTGCAAAACATGAAATGAATTGGTACAATCCATTGCCTATTTTTGAAAAAAAAACTAGTAAAATATTTTCTTACATAACAGAATCTTATATAAAATCGAAAAGGCAAGGAAAGGAGGGAAAAAGTATATGCTTGACGTTTCTGTCTAAATCCGGATATTTTGTATAGTACTTTTTTGGAATTTAACTTAAGAAAATTTATAATTATATATGATGATGTTGCATGAATAACCCTTTCAACGCATTATAATCTGATTAAAGCTGTTTATGAAAACTGACTTTTCTCAGAAAAAAAGTCACCAAATTAATGAACATTACAAAACAATCACCTCAAAATGGGTAAAATTACTATATTTTATCGTTATTCCTATACTTTGTTTAATTAACTTCCACAGCAACTTAACAAACTTTCAATTTTAAAAAGGAACAGTTTTCACAAACGAAATAATTCACATATTCTTCTATCGATCGCGCGAAAGTGGGTTTAAATAAATGAAAGCCTACACAATGAATGCTCAAAAAGTAAGAAACTAAATTTCCACTTGAGATAGTTTTACTCTGGAGTAAATTTATTCACCATTTCTTTGAACTTTGGAATATAAATAATATCGTAGTGCATTATTCATGACTGAAAGATAGCATACTTTTTTGCCAAATGGTAAAGGTATATGAAAAAAAGAGCATTTTCTTGATATACTTCTTTTTTCGGCAAGCATTCCTTTTACCCTGCATTCTTAAAACTTACATTTACATAATGCTTCGTACAAATATTTCAGACATAAACGATAATCCACACCATATTCTTTGATACTAGAAATAATCTATACGATGTTTCATATTTCTTTGGGAATGTTACATATTCCTTCGAAATTTTTCTTCCGAAGGAATTCATGAACTTAAAAAAAACCAAATTTTCCAATTACCTGTGCAATTTGTAATTAAATGCATTTTACGAAAATTTCCCTATTTTTATATTTAAAAAAAATTATTTTTCTTATCTGCTACAAAGTATTTGAAAGATGTTTTACATTACGTTAAACACTAGCATTTCATAGTTTCATCGATAAAACTCAAAAACAAAATCTATTAATTTAAAAAACACAATTGTACTAAGTAAATAAAGAAATCATAACAATTAAAGGCATTTCAGTGGAAAATTTGACTGATTGACTATTTATTAATATCGAAGTTACCCTAGGGCTATTGTTCAGGGAAGATAAAAAAATTTAATTGAAGATATTTTTTTTCCTAATGTGCTGCATATTTTGGAAACTAATGATTTGCAGATTAGGCAAGTCCCCAAATGTGAAAGACATTTAATGGCAGCAGCAGCTAGTGGAGGCTCTCGCACTCAAATTTTGACGATTCACAGTTAATGTTTTAATTCAAGCTCACGTCGGATGCTAAATACTGCAGTGATTTAATTTTACCGAGAGTATCAGAGCCAAAATGATATGCCCAAGGGACCATTTACATACCACATAATCATATGACATACGTGCCAATGATTTTCGCATCCAGAAAATATATCGACTCCAGCTGGAATCGAACTCGCAACCTCAGGCTTAATAAGCGGGCTCACTACCTCATAGCCACCGAGTAGACCTTAATTGAAGATATACCTCCCTAAATATCCACATGGTTAATAGCTTGCTTTAACGAGGTTTCTATATTATCGTTAGCTATTTAAAGATTTACCATTAGAAAAATGTTCAGTATATTATACTAATAGATTGATTGTTGGTTAACGTTACCCTTTAAAGCTACACGAGGGCTATAATTCAGTAGAAGATACAAAAATTCTATTGAAGATTACCTCCTTAACTAGCTACAGGTTTAACAGCTTGCTTTGGTGAGGACTCTGTTATCGATAGCTTAACTTACAGTTTATCCACAAAAATTTTCTCTAGAAAGAAAGAGAGAGAGAGAGAGAGAAGCAAAAACCTTACACAATACACCAATAATCTATAATAAATGCAGTTAAAATAAACGTTTATGAACGGAAGACTCTGTAGAGACACTTTTATACTTAGACGTTTCCTGTTTAGTCTGTTATTTGTCTTCATCTTGCGTTAAAATATGCCTCATTCGCAGTGCACTTTTGCGGTAATACAATTTCTTCAATATTATATTTACTTTTCTCACAAATGTTACAAAGTGCAAATAGTACCTATATCAGTGCTTCTCAAACTTTCACTATTTGCGACCAAAATTGAATTATAATTTTCATCGCGCCCCCTTTCCATTCTATAACAATGTTTTGAATTCAATAACATTATACTTTGATTCAAAAGCAACAACACGACTTCAACCTCTCAAGCGCCACCGACGTATATAAACGTCTCGCTCAACCCAAACGACCATTGCCCCGGACGTATATATGCGTCTTTCGGAATTACGATCTTTTGTGTGAACTTCTATCAATAAAATTATTCCGAAGACTTTGGAATGCAATAGAAGGACCTTGACAGTGTGCGAAGGAATTACTTATTTCATAGTATTTGCTTATTTCTTCCTTTTCGTCCCCTACTCCATCCCCAATATATCCCAAACGCGAGCCTACTAGGAAAACGGTGGCATTGGGGAACGATTGGGGTAACTTTAAACCCCACATACACAGAAGCTAAAGGATGAATTATAAACCTTACAAATTATCAAGATAAATATTAATTTTGGGATATATTTTTTGTATGACGAGCCCATGGGGTCACTGGTAATTTTTATACTTGTTCTTAATTCAGTATCGTTATGATTAAGTATAAAATACATGGTGAAATACTGATACATTTATAAGTGTATTACACTGCTGGACAATTGCTAAGGACGGATCACAAATTGCTATGTAGCATGACATTAAGCGAGACATGAGGCCTAGTAGGATAAAATATAGTTGCCACACTGTTCAGACATTAGAATAAAGAATATTTATTGTTCTGGAAAGTACAAAAGCTGTGAAACATCTGAAAGAAAAACAAACGTTCATTTGATCTGCGTACGGAGAAATGGAACAATGCATCTAAAAGTCAGCAGGCACCTTAAAGAAAGGTATCAGTACGGGATATGTCCACCGGGATGCAACATTCCACACGTCGTGCCATACTTTGCACAACATTATCGAGCAGCTGTTGAGGCAATTTATCCCATTCTTCTGTGAGTGCACGGATGAGGGTGTTCTTGTTTGTCGGAGGATAGTTTCGACCAGCAACTTGCCTCCCCAAAACATCCCACACATTTTCAATGGGGGTTTAGATCTGGAGAACGCGCTGGCCATACGAGACGTTGAATACCCTCGCTGTCTAGACAATCCTGAACAGCGAGTGTTCGATGACATGTTGCGTTGTCGTCCATAAAAACAAATTTATCACCGACAGCACCACGGAAAAGACGAACATGAGGAAGTAGAACTTCATCAATGTATTGTTGGCCCGTCAAAGTCCCATTCGCAACCACATGTAGGCGCGTGCGGCCATTGATCATGATGCCGGCCCACACCATGATACTGCATGTAGGATATCGGTCCTTTTCCTGGATATTTTCTAGGCGATAAGCAGTACCACTCTCGCGCCAGATCAGTTGGCGTCTACAATCCGATGACAGACTGAACCTACTCTCATCTGAGAATAGTATGCATGCCCAGTCCTGTTCAGTCCAATTGTGATGCTCACGACACCATTGCAAACAGGCAGTACGGTGCTGTCTGGTCAATGGGACACACACAACAGGTCTGCGTGCGTATAGTCGTCCTCCCCTCAAACATCTGGCAACAGTTTTTCGGGAGATCTGCTTTCCTGAGGCAGCAAGAAACTGATTTGCCACCTGCTGAGCTGTGGTGCGCCTGTTCCTTTTGCTGATAGGACGATATATCTGTCTTCTGCAGGCGTCGTACTTCTAACACGACCTCTCCCGTGCCGTCTACTACACATTCCAGTAGTTTTAAATGACTTCCACAGCCGTGAAACAACGCTGTGAGCGATGTCGAACTCCCTGGCAACATCTGTTATTTTTCGCCCTTCTTCGATCTTTCCAATAATTCGGCCACGCATAAAATCATCTATGTGATGTCGGGAAGACATGCCAAAAATTTTAAGTTCGTCTATTAAATCTTTCCTGTAAAACTTTGACTTGAAACAACAACTGTCCACACGCGTCAAAACCTTTAAAGCTCTTATGAACGCTATCACGTGATGAACAGACGTGGAAAAAAATTTGCATACTCATACTTCTTCTTACTAATATCCCGCAGTTATTCTAATTTTCCACATTTTGCTTCCTTTCATTTTGTGGTTGCTATGGATGATAGTGTTATCCGTCCTTAGCAATTGTCCAGCAGTGTATATCAGTGTAAACATGTATTTTTTATTATCTCACAATGTATTTTGTTTCGATTTAATTTTAGTAAATTGATAATTTTTAAAAAAAATCTTTTGTTTTCGATATGTTCGCGCCCCCCTAGTAGGAATATCACGTCCTCCTAGGGGGACGCGCCCCACAGTTTGAGAAACGCTGACCCATACCATTAATGCACATGCTCTCCAATATTTTTTGACAACACAACTAAAATCTTTTAGTGTAGTGCACACGTCCAAATGTTCTGAGGTCATAGGGTGATCAGAGTCACAGAGAATACTGTCAGGTGAATCGCCGATACAAATTCGGTAGAGATGGAGCCTCATACATTCATACCCTATCAAAAGTCTAAAACAAACTACAGAGGCTTTTCTATTTCTACCAACATTAATACCATATTCTGACTTCCTTAAAGTGTGTGAGTTCAAACTTAGTATTTTAATAACTATTCATATTTCAGTTCGAATCCACATAAAATATTCCACATCTGTTGCTTTCATACTATGATCATAACTACATTTTTAATTTAAAACATTAAAGTAAAAATATGTATTTTAAGAGTATTTTTACATCTTTTTTTTATCAAAGGTGAGCCATGATCATGTTAAAATGAGCGATTATTTCATCTAAACAAATCCTTAGAGGTAGGAAACTTTTTGAATGCTTTTTGTAATAATTCTTTACACTCTAAGCTCTGATACGAAGTGAAATCTCAACGTATACAGATCTTGAATACATGAGAAAAATCTCAGTTCTAGAATATGTGAGTGCTTTTGTAAATAATTTTCTCAAATATGTGTTTTTATTTTTATTTAATAATTTATCTAATTTTTGATCCACAATAGTGCAGGTAGTACTGGATTACTAAAATATTTATGGAATATATTACTGGCTGTTTTGTATCAACTTAGCCTTTGCAGACACGGAGAGTCCCTAAATCTGAAAGCCATTTCCTGGTGGCAATATCTAGTGGCTGCCTCGCTATCAAATTTGGACGCATGAATTAGTTTTTAATTCAAGTTCTCGTCTGATGCTAAATATTGCCATGATTTTTAATTTTGCTGCGAGCACTAGAGCCAGCTTGGTACTCAATGGATTTTTTACTTGCTACATAATCATATGACATGTATGCCTACGATTTTTGCAACTGAAAAATCTATCAGCTCCAGCCGGGGGCGAACCCGCAGTCTTAGACTTACGAAGCGGACAATGCTATTCTCTAAGACACAGTGTAGCCCACAGGAATTCCAGAAAAGTATCACAATTTAAGGAGTGCATTATAAATTTATATGTTATTTCCACATTAATGTTGAGATACATTATTTTTCTTTTTTTAAAAAAATGCTCTTGTGTGCCTTGCTAATTTATTATGAGACGAAAGTAACATGAAATGGTTATTTGAGTTTTGAGAATATTGATATTCAGACACATTTCTACTTTAGCCAAAAATTTGACTACATCTACTGAATCACTGAAGTTAAAAATATGTGTTTGATTTAATTTGACTTAACTCACCATTTCGTTATCGTTCTTACAATCCGGTTCATTGGTGGAAAGTTAAGGATTTTGTCTACTAGCCATCGAGTTCGCGAACGAAATTTTAACTCTATGAATATTTTAACTTCAATTACAATTCATTTCATTGACGAACCAGCCACGCTTATTTCTTTTTTACTTTTTTATTCAACCACACAACATATATATGCTATTTACAAGCGCAGCAATTTTTAATTGTTTTATTGTGAGCTTCGAGTATTAGAGTCCTATATTAATGCTCCCGTCTGAGTATTACAGAGAAATTTTCTCGTCCATCTCGTTCCACAGAAAGTTCTCATCTGCCGGCACAGCGCGGCAAGGAAGAATATTTGCATTTGTGCGCATGATGTTGGCGCATGTGCGCCAACACCATCTCTTTATCTACTCGACCTAAATCTGTAGGATGTACAGATTGATAACCCAAACTAGCCATGAGAAATCCAATTTATTATTACCAAATATAATAATCTAAGACAAGTAAACTGTAAAGGAAAACCTTAGAGTGATAGAACAATAGCCTAAAACCCTATGTGACTAAGCGCACAAAATCCTAATAGCTTAACTTTACTCAAAGTTATCTTAAGAATCCTAACTTCATTAATTTATTTCAATAGCTAAAAGCCTGACCTATAATCACGCGTCTAAATTCTGATCCTTACCGTAACAGCACTGCTTTCAGCGACTCAGCTACATTTCCTTTTCCTCTCCGATTATTAAACTTCAACTATATGTATACTAGCTAATCTGCATATCAAGGTTTCTTCTTGAGAGGGATGTCTGTGAAATAACTTGATTGCTGGCCCCAAAGATTCCCCATGAAGATTAATAGAAAGTCACGTAAATCCCCGTCACAAGACTACAACATTTATTAAAATACAATTAAAAAATAAGAATATATTTTTGCTTGTATACTTGTGATTTACTAATAATTTTGTGATTTGCTGGGGAAGTTATAGATCTTTAAGAGAACCGTGAAACTAATCTACATCTATACATATCGGGGGAATAAATTATTGAGTACTTATTAAAGCCACAATATATACGAAAACACGAATGTGTTCTTGGCAACAGATTACGTAGTTTTTTTTTTGAGCCACGGTCAAGTGACGAGGAAGACACCTGAGCTGGAACTCCTCTCCAAACTACCACACTACTCCAAAGGGAGGACTTTTGGTCTCTACTGGGTCTTCAGTAGCACTAGGGCTCGAAATCATTACACTCCGGTCATGAGTTCACGATTATAACCGCTAGGCTACTGAGACCACATATATCCGAGGAAATGCAATATGAAATAGAAATTTTCCTTTTTTGTGGGTCAATTCAGATGCCTTTTATTGCATAAAAATGAATAAAATACTCTAGACAATCAGACATCCATTGGGATATGAACTGGATATTGAAAGTCAAACTAATTTTAAGGTATCCGACTACGTTCGGAACCGTGATTATAAAAAAGTGCATAAATGGATAATTTTCGTGATATTTAGTGTCACTTAGATTAGAATACATGTATAAAATTGTTTTATGGACATTATGACAAAAAAAATATTTAAATACAATATTTTGGCAAAAAAATTAACGTAGAATAACCTTTTGTCAAAATGTTATCCTTTTATAAAAAATGCTTCTAAAATAATAATATTTTGCTTATATAAAGTGAATACTTTTGCAGAGAGTCTGAACTATTTTTTTTTTTGAAAAATTCACATTACTTTCTGAGTTATCACCAATTTAAATAATTATCGGCGTTTTTTTCTTAAAATTGCTCCCCTCTGTAGTCGTAAAACATGGATAAACCTACTTCTACGTTATATATTTCAAAAATTCTAGTTGAGCCTCTGTACAGAGGTCTGAGCTATATACAGACAAGATATTATTATAATAGAAGCAATTTTCACAAATGGTGAATATTTTAAAAATTGGTCTTTCGATGTTAATTTTTTGTCAAAATATTGTACTTAAACAATTTTTATTGTAATACTATTCTTAAAACAATTTTATATACATTTTCTAATCTAAGTGACACTAAATGTCATAAATATTATCCATTTATACGCTCTTGCAAAATCACGGTTCCGAACGTAGTCAGATACCTTAAGAGAGGGCCTATACTTTTTTGATAATTAATTTACTAAAAATATTGAACTTAAAAGAAATTCAGAATAAAATAAAATCCCTAAAAGGCTTTTGGACAGTAACGGGAAAAGCTATTTTTGAATAAAGATTAAATTTTTTTCTCTTTTCATTTTTTTTTCGCTTATAAATATAAGGAGAGAAAAAAAGAACTGTTTGATAAGGAAATTCTCCTCTCTTAAAATATGCACACCAGTGGAGGAAAATATTAAATATGTCTCATTTTTGCTGAAAGATGTTAAACGCAAAAACATATTTACCTCCAGGAATTTGGCAGGATTCCAAATACCTACTATCCCATACGTTGAGATTCCAAAACTAGATCCGGAGAGAGTCTGCATTTTTATGCTTCCTCTTCCGGGTGTTTATCCATTGAACGAGTGAGCGAAATTACTTGGTAACAAAGAAGAAATTCGGAAAATTTAACGACACTTTAAGGAAACTAAAAATAGAATTAAATAGTTTTCGTTTCTGTCAACATCAAAGATTACTTAAGTAACAAAAACCTTACGGAGATGATGGATGGATGTATCAAGCTCGTTTATTCTTCTTGATGTTCTTATTCGAAAAAGAATCTTATTTAATTTCAATAACATAATGTTTTTTTCTTTGAAGAATAATCACATAAAAAAGAAACAAATTCTTTTCAGACTTAAAAAAATGAAATGCATATCCTAAGTAATAGTTTCTTCTTTTTATCTAACTTCGAGCAACATGAATAAAATAGCAATGGATTGGTTTGGTTGATTGGTGTCTTGTCAAGGACAATAATTAAATGGGGCCAAAGGTCCTATATACCAGAGGTCGATAAAGTGGTGGTCCGTGAGAAAATTGCGCTGGTCCCCTCAAAAGTGTGTGGAATATGGTAACTCATCATGTTAAGTTATGTTTTAAGATACATTGAAACATATAATTCAATTCATAACAATAAGTGAAAAGTTATAAAAATGCTACTTCATAGAATAGCGCAACCGTAAATAAGTTATACTGCTGTAACTGCATTATTACATGTGGATAACAGATCCGTTTGCAGCCAAAATTCAGGATAATAATTTAAGTATGCATCTAAAAGAAAGCCTCATCGAGAGAGAGAGAGAGAGACTTATCGTCCGACGAAACTCTCAAATTTAAATTTCATTCATCCCTATCACGATCTCAGTTAAGGCTTTCCATAAAAAGTGAATACCCTTTTTTTAGTGAACAGGCAATGAAAATTCTGATTCAGTTCTCCACAACTTATTTTGTAAAAAGGCCTTTTCATCTGTCACAGACATCAAAACACTGTACCGATTTCAGCTAGAAATGAACGTGGTTCTCCGTCTTGCAGTAACAATATTGGATATTGGATCCAAATATCCATGATCTTATATTTCAAGTAAGCATGAATATCCACACACTAGGACTGTATATTGCTAAGAGTTTAATATACTTAAACCATTTTTTAATTGTCTTATTTTAACAGTTTTTGTTTATTTTGTTCCTTTTATTATGGTTTATTAATAAACCTTTTATAATTTGGTTACAGTCAAATGTTTCATTTTATTAACTATGTACATTTTGCATGTTCTTAAATCACATTTTTTTTTATAAATATGTTTAACTTTTAAAAAATCCTATTAGTGGACCGCAGGATTTAAATCATGAATTTACCGTTCCGTGAGGTCAAAAAGTTTGGCGACTGCTGCTATAGAAAGCATCGGCAATCTGGACGCAGTTATCTTCGCATAAGTCCTCATAAGGGTTGTTGCTAATGTGCTGCAATTTTGCCAGAATTGGAGGACAGGAGAAAAGATGTTCTGTGTAAAGCTCCGTGCCGTGGCAGTGTTTGCAGAAAAATGCTTTTTTGTTCTGTTCGTTTGAACTTCCATGCCCCTAAAGAGTCCTGTCTTAAGCCTTGTTAATGTGCTTGCTAGGGTTCTAATTGATTTACGAGTAATTTCAGAAATTTGAGGTTTCAGCTTAATTTTTTTTTATCATTCAATCTTGATTTTGCTACTGAGTTTATATCACATAGAGTGACGAGCGTTGCAGTGTTGGTGCTACTGTTAAGCTGTCTTGTTTTTTTAGACAGGTATCAGCTACTTCATTTTGATCCATATCAACAAGCGCTGGGATCCATTGCATAATACATTGTTTTTCAAATTGAAAAGCTGATGAAGTGTATAATGTATGTTAGTATTTAGTTTTGAGTATGATTTGCTTGGAGAGCAGCTTAACAGTCACTGAAAGTTATAAACCCTATTGTTTTTTTTCTCTCAGGTTTATATACTCATTTAGCGCTGTTTATATTGCAAGGAGTTTGCAAGTATAATTTGATACTATTTTTCCTTCATCGACCTTAAAATGCTTTGTGTGGTTGTCCGGAAGGAAAGTAAAATTAATACTAGCACCTTCGTCTTCAAAAGACTTGTCGAATATCCATCAGCAAAGGTACACACATAATCTTCTCTTACGTATGGGTCAATGGTTTTTGCTCCTTTAAGGTATCCGACTACGTTCGGAACCGAGATTTTGCAAAAACGTATAAATGGATAATATTTATGATATTTAGTGTTACTTAGATTAGAAAACGTATATAAAATTTGGCTTACGAATATTATTACAACAAAAAATTATTTAAGTACAATATTTTCACAAAAAATGAACATAGAATGACTAAGTTTCAAAACAGTCTCTTTTTATGAAAAATGGTTCTATAATAATAATATTTTGCCTGTATTATAACTCAGACCTCTGTACAGAGAGGCTGAACTAGAATTTTTGAGACATAGAAGTGAATTTATGCATATTTTACTACAACAGAGGGGATAAATTTTAAGAAAAAAACGCCGATAATTATTTCAATTGGTGATAACTCTGAAAATAATGTGAATTTTTCAAAAACCCTAGTTCAGACTACCGGGACAAGTTTTTGCTTTATCTCAGAAAAATATTATTATTATAGAAGCATTTTTTATAAAAGGAGAATGGTTTGTATAAAGGTTGTTCTAAGTTAATTTTTTTTGCCAAAATATTGTATTTAAATAATTGTTTTTGTCATAATATCCTTCAAACAATTTTATACATGTATTCTAATCTAAGTGACACTAAATATCATGAAAATTATCTATTTATGCGCTCCTTTAAAATCACGGTTCCGAACGTAGTCGGATATCTTAACTTTAAATAATTTGTTTGGTTCATTGTTCAAGCACGGCTCTAGAGAGTAGAGGAGTTATGATTTTAGCATTTTCTGGAAGAGTTGATATCAATATTAGAACTATTAATAAATTTGGATTGTAATAAATTGGGTATAGTAATGAATATGAACGGTGAGCAGGTGGTGTCTAATTTTTCGGATAAGAGGTATTTGAAAGCATTCAAGTTTATCCTATTGTACCTGACTACTCCTTTAGTACCTGACAAAAGTGTTAACAATTAAAATTTCCACATTATACAAAATTAAATTTATAATGATTTTATTTTTGCTTTTTCTAAGTATTTATTAAAATATATGTTTGTTATTGACAAACAATACCCTAAAAGTTAATGATTTCTACTGCATTCAGAAGAAGGAAACTGTTTATAATAATGACAGTTTTCATTGCATAATTCAAAAAGTGCATTAAAATATTCTGTTTATACATTTAAAGAAATTTTACTAATCCGATATCAAACAAATACTGGACTTTTGGATTTAACAAGCAGAACAATAACAAGGTTTTTGAAATTTTTGAAATCCATTACTATTTATTGGGTTCCAATTTAGTTGTTTGAAAAATTTTAATTTGAAATGGCATTTTTGAGATATTTTTCAGACTTTAATTCGTTAAAAATCTTTCAATATCACAGCTTAAAGTAACATTTGAAAGTAACTATTCATTTATAGGAGAAAAATATTTTACACAGATTTTACATTGTTTGTTCCATTTTCAGTATAATGAATAAAATCACGAGGAAGATTAAATTTTATAAACTTCTGAGTGAAGAAAGAGAAAAGGATAAATTAACGAGAAAAAAGCATTAATACTTTTAAGACACAGTATAATTGGTTTTAGAACCTTCTTTCCTTATACTTCCAGTTTTATCAATAAAAAAAAGCAGATTTCGCACCCTTAAAAGCTTTTTTTTTAAACTTGTGTTATTGAGAGAGCTCTAATAGGATTAACGAATAATACTACAGTACACGTTTTTTACCAACAGTTATAATAAAACAATAATAAAAGAGAAAAAAGGGTTTTAGAATCCAATTATGCCATTGCTTACAAGTCTCAACGAGAAACTTAGTACTTATTTCAATTATTTTATTTTTTTTCGAAGATTTTTACCGAGATATTTTGCGATATTCAAAAGATTGTGATTTTGAAGCTTGCAAATGAACTTGAAATTTTGTGTTAGTTTATCAAAGCACATAATAGGAAGCTTGAATTTACTATAAAGCTTAATGTTTGATTTTAAAGAATTTAAGATAATTGCAACGTATTTAGTTTTAATGTTTGAGAAAATGATTTAATTCTAAGAGCTTATATAAATTAAATTTGATAAATACAGTTTTCTTAAATATAAAAGATTGAATAATAAGATCTGACGGTAATATGAATATACCATTAATCGCTACTCAACACGAATGAAAAATTATTATTATTTTTTTAAAAATGTATTCTCATTGGATTTAATCCAATTGAAATACAAATTTCACTTGATTAATTTTGAATACACCATTGATTACACACACACACACACACACACACACACACACACACACACACACACACACACACACACACACACACACACACACACACACACACACACACACACACACACACACACACACACACACACACACACACACACACACACACACACACACACACACACACACACACACACACACACACACACACACACACACACACACACACACACACACACACACACACACACACACACACACACACACACACACACACACACACACACACACACACACACACACACACACACACACACACACACACACACACACACACACACACACACACACACACACACACACACACACACACACACACACACACACACACAACACACACACACACACATACTAGAGAACCCGACAGACGTTGTCCTGTGTACACACATCTTAAATTCAAAAATTCCAAATTTTTATGAATAAGCTTTAACAATCTAGACCGTTTTGAGTAAAATTTTTATTAAAAAGATATTGCAATGTCGAACGTCATTACACATGTACGGTTATCACAATTCAATCAATCGATAGCGTGTGAGTATGTGTATACTATGAGAGAAGTTAAATGTAAAGGCTGTGTGAATAAAAATTTAAATTTGTTTTAATTAAAGGTGAAAAAGTTGAGAGACTGAAACTATTTTATAAGAGGTATATTTATAAAATTGTACATAAAATGTACAGATTTTATGCACACTTCAAAACTTTTCAAACATTAATTAAATTATTACATCTGAATGTAATAATTTAATTAACACACGATTTATTTCCTGAAATGATCACAGCACCATCCTTCGGGACCAACTTGAATTATAATAAAATATTTTTGAATATTCGATACTGCGATCTTAGAGCAGTCTGCCGGATCCAATGTAAAACATCCCAAAATCAACAATTTATAAATAAAAAATTAATTAATTAAACATTTCTAAACCAGATTATAACTCTAAACCCTTCTCGAGTCCACTAGAACAGACAAAAACTTTCATCAAAATCGGTCCGGCCGCTTAGGAGGAGTTCAGTTACATACACACGCACAGAAGAATTACATATATAAAGATCATTTTAAAAGATATTAATTAAAAACGCTAAAAAAAGCGTGAATCGTCTGCATTTTCGTAACAATAAAGACCGGGTTTGGCCAGTTTGGCTGAAAATCAATTTTCGTCGCCAACTTACGTCTTTTTCAGTTCCTACTATTAGCTCACGATCTATATACATATTTTATTTGTTTGTTTGTTTATTTATTCATTTATCTTGGTGAAATTTTCAATCGTTAATAAAATACATTTTAAAACGCTCAATTGAGCTGAAATGTAATGTACATGATTATTTTGGATGACAGAACAATAATTTTATTATAATTAATAAAAATTAATCGATTGTAATTAATTATTTAAAAAGTTACAAATGCAGTCACGTTGGCGACTTATGTCAAAGTTTGAAAAAGTTTTTTTTTCTCACGTGTTAAATAAAGCATTCAATTGAAAGGAAATTTTATATACACGATTGTTTTGGATGACACTACGATACTTTAATGATAATTAATAAACATTAATTACCACTTAATGTTGTGATTCTGTCATATGTATATATATATTTATATTAATTCCAACTATTTAATAAAAAGTAGCTAAAATAAATTTTTTCTTGGTTGATCTAAGTAGGAATTGATTTTAAATTTTTTTTATATTACTTGTGTGTGTTTATAACAATAGCGTTGTTACAACAATGCAGGTGAATGTTGAGTTGTATTTCTTGAACGTTTTTAATTAATATCTTTTTAACTAATTGCGATATTGGACCGAATTGTGAATGTAAACCATTGTCGAATTTACTTGAACCCACACAAAAAATTTCATCGAAATCGGTCCAGCCGTTTAGGAGGAGTTTAGTGACAAACACACGCACAGAAGATTTTTATATATAAAGATATATATATATATATATATATATATATATATATAATATTACCAAAAAATACACACCTAGTTGCGAGAACATTTAATAAATATGCCAGATTTATAATATTTAAATTTCAGTTTGTACACTTGAGTTTGAGTTATATTTACATTGCCCTATTGGCGACGTACCTCGTAATTTTGAACCATTTTCAAGTGACGAGGATGACATGTGAGCTGGCACCAACTGTCCTACTTTCCACATCACACTAACGGGTGGACGTCTTAGCCACGACATATGTAACGTGCATCTGTCCGCTCTTCCTGGCGGGTCTTCAGTGGTATTATTTGTACACTTGAAATTATTTACTTAAAAATATGTCAACGATAGAAACAGATTCATATGGGAGTTAGTAAATATGCATATAATAATTTATCAATAGTTTACAAATATAAATTTTGTACTTTTTTTAAATGTATGCTATTTTATTTTCCTGCCCTATTCGAAAAAAATTTCAAATTTCAAGAATATTTTATGAGTGACTATTTTTGAATTGTACCAAATTTGATTTTGATATTTTAGGGTATATGTTTTTTCATGCCTTTTTTTGTTTTGCAAATTTTCTTGGAAAGAGGCATTTTCTCTTTTTTGGTATTTTGAAGAAAAACATAACGCGTAAATCTAGCGTTGAAAATGTATAGTTTGGTTATAACGGAAAAGTGTTAGAAAGTAATTTTAACTTATATATAATAATCTTGGAGTTCTAGGTAAAAATAGTGCATTTATTTTGATTTATGATATGTAATTTGAATACAAACAATTATTTCAAAAATTCAATTGAATCTTCTTATATTGTTTTGAATGCTTCAAGAATGAATGTATTATTGATCGTAGCACTAGTTAAATATTTAACTAACATGGAAAAACGAATGTGGAAAAGCTGTTTAAAATAAATCGAAGATTTCTCACTCCTAGGCAAGCATAAATTAATATCAAGTCATTTTCCATTGAAATAATTACACATTTACAATGCTAAGTGTTTCTGCTCTAATAATAATTTGATTCTTTAAATTTACACAAAAAAAAAGAATTATTTTTTAACATAAATATCCGATATTCAATTTGTAATTTTGTAGCTTTTATTTACTGTTCATATCTGATTCTGTCTTATACTTTTGTTGTTCTGCTATTGCTCAAGAATAGAATAAGAATGAAACTTCAAAATAAATTTTTAGAGCCAATACAAAGGTACTGTTATATTTCTCTTCCTGAAATATTTAATGAAATTTAATTTAATTGAGTGTTTATTTTAAAGTTCTTTCACCCAGACTGAATACAGATAGCTTTTAATAATAAATAAACATTGCCCTTAAGGGATCTTTTTCACTTATCAAAATATAAGTCACGGCAATACCTATAGTTTGGAAGTTTTAATGTCTTAACAAATTGATAGTAGAAAATTAATATTTCTGAGTTTATCTTGCCAAAAAAGCAATAATATTAAAAACAGATTTATATTTAAAAGATTCCTAAGAACAATTTGTAATTTATTAATTAAAACAACAATATTTAACTCAGTCACTTAAAAATGGGTAAATAAAACCACGCGTTTTTTATGAATATTTTCGGATATTCTGAAAAATTACAAAAGAAAAAAACAATTGCAAAAGATTCTAAAAAGCAAAATAAAAAGAATATGAAACAAAATAAAAAAAGATTTTTAATAAATGCAGCAAATATCTTGAAGAAATTGCAGGAAGTTCAATCTAAAACAGTTTCATGCATGTACATTAAAGTTTTCTGTTGGAACTTTCTTTCTAACATTGAGTCAAACAATTGACCTGCACTAGAATGTAAATTTCTGCAAACTCCCTTATTGATTTTATTCGCTTGGCAGTATTTATTAAAATGCTTTATTATCTTTTTCATTTTACAAATTCATCGACGTGTTTCAAATATCACAAAATCCGCATGGAATATCCCCTCTTCAGATAAGTATAAATTCCATCTCAATTAAAATCTTCGCTTTTTAAAAGTTTCATTATTGCAAGATGCTTGAAGAACCGATTCTATGTTGTCATGGTTACGAGGGAAATGATCTGAAAGCGTTTTATTGCTTCATTTCTTCGGCATCAGTTGTTTTGAAAGGGAAATCCTTTCCACTTGCTTGATAGGGACAAGATCATACATATATGAAGCTGCTTTTCTCTCGATCGCAATATTCTGAGAGCACTTTAGTTATCAAGTTTCATTATTATTGTACTCTATCTTAAAGATTTGTTTTGCTTTGAAGAGTCAATAACTGTTTCCTGAAGTTTCTGGCTTGCAAAATGTTTATATTAAGAGCTAAAGTGAAAGTTAATCTTGTAAAGTTATTTCTTTTTGCTCTTTATCAAAGAAAAGTGATAGTAAATGCAAACAGAAGTGTTGTCGAACTTGAACAAGCAAGTATTAAAGTTAGAGTTAAGCAAATAAACTCCATCATAAAAATTTCTGCAACTAAGATAACCATCTAATAGAAAGGTTGAAGAAATTTAATACCTTTTGGAAAATATGGTGTCAAAAAAGTTTCTACTTTTTATAAAAAAAAATCTTCCTCTTTTCGATATTCAGTATGGCAATCACTTATCTTACTTGTCTGTTTTTTGATCAATGAATTGAGAGAAATAAAAGAAATAAGCTACAGCTGAGAGCATTTTTACAGGCTATTCAAATATTTAAGAAAGGCATTTTAAGAAATTTTTCTGACGAACGCTGTAAATATTGACGCCTCTGTGTTAGTACCTTTTATAATCATGCAATGTAGTACAAATGCATAGTGGTGGCAAAAATGTGGAAACATTTTGATGTCTGAAGGTCTCATATATATAATATTTGGAGTATTACCATAAAGTTAAGTATTTCTGGAATGATAATTTAATTAAAATACAGTGCACTAAAGAATATTTTCCATTCTTTGTTCTTCATCAAATATGCAGCCAAATAACAAGGATAAAGCATAACCTGCTTAGTTTGATATAAAGTAGCTTTCCTTCAATTGAAGGTAGCCAATGAGCTTGAGTGTTTGGAAATCCATTCAAGTGTGTCATCTTATTTTGACAATAAACCAACCAGTTTACTGAAGGATTTAACTATTGTTATCAGTTATTGGAGTTCAAAAGAAAACATTTGTCAGTGTGTTAAGTAGGTGTAAGGTAATCAGGTGTATCATGATATGAAGTTCAATGACATTAAAAATTGTAGGCAGAATTTGTGTGATAAATGGAAATATATATGCCCAAATACATATAAAGGTAGTACTTAAGTATAGAAAAAATCCTTCTATGCGTAATCTTATCCAAGACAATCAAGCATTTATATCTAAACAAGGATTCGATCCATGCCTTGTGGCTACTGTGTATAAAATAGGTTTCATGATAATCATATTTCTTTACTGGAATGGCCTGGAAACAGTTCAGATCTAAATCCGATCAAAAATCTATGTCACCATCAATTATATTGAAACACATCACTACGTTGTTTTCTCCACAGTAACACTATCCTTGGGGAAAATTGAGTTTTACAAGAGAGTTCGCTTCCCAGCATGAATTTGATTGAGATTGCGATGATGCGAGCAGGGTTACTAGATTGGCGAGATATTTGATGAAAACATTATCTCCCAATAAATCCAGGATGGGTATTAAGTCGATCGCAATCGACCTGTGGACCACCAAGACAGTTTGGAGTGACCACCTTGTAAGACCTAAGACGCGCATACAAAAAGAAACATGTTTATGGAGCATGGACTCCAGCTGGAATGGAGAATCGGTTTTACGCAGTTGATGTGACTGTCTTTACTTAAACAAATGATTCGATCAAAGTGTAGACGATACATGTATTTTCATTAGAAGCGCATGGTGAAGTCTAACACGTACACTGCAGCTGTAGCGGAAAAAGCGATCACTGCAATACCAGCCGTATAAATGATTTTTCCCCACGCCGATTAAAGGGGAGAATATATGTTGATGATCAGCTCTTCTCATGATAGCACGGTATTGGCTATTGAGACACCATACCACATCCCACGCTTTCGTGGATTCAGGATTTTGTGTTGATATCATGTCCCGCAATGGCGCGGGACTCGGAAGCGAATAAATTGAGTACATATGTCGGTTTTAGATACATGGGTTCACGCATGTTATCTACTCACTGCATGTAATACATCCACGCACAACGGTCTAGCAGTCGCTTACTCAAGTATTCAACCTGATAATTTTGTGTTACTTGTGTTTTTGTAGTAAAAATAGCAATCTGTCATTTTTAAAATAGGGATACCATGTCGAAAATAAATGTTAAGAAAAGTATACATAAAGTTTTGATGCAGAATCACCCCATCTACGCTACTGAATGAACCGCAACACCTTAAAAATGTTTGAAGTAGACCGTACCCTGAAAAAGTCCATCCACCCTTGTAATAAACTTTCAAGAAGTTTGTGGAATCGAATCTTCTGGAAAATTCCACGAGGTTATATAAGAGACTTGTGAGACAACGGTCGAGTCAATCGAGTTGAGAACCTGCTTGTGAGTTGTCTCGATAAGAAATCGAGACTTTATCTCCTTAGAAATCGGCATCCGCAAAACCAAAAGTCATACAAGAGAACAGTCTCATTCCATATTATGGAACAACTTAAGACACTGCCCGGGAAATGCAGTTTTTATGGGGAAGGAGGTTTAGTGAAACACTTCATGTATACTGTTTTGCTGCAGTAATAGTATCCTTGGGGAAACCTGAGTTTTACGGGTTTTTCAGCATGAATGACGTTATGACAGTGTCTTAGAAGGTATGAGCAGTTACTAGATAGGCAATTTTATAGTCATTGGCGACAAATTTGGCAAAACCTATGTCGCCAAATACAATAAATTCACCAATCACATCTGGGGTTG
Organism: Trichonephila clavipes; assembly: GCA_019973935.1. Lineage (NCBI taxonomy): Eukaryota > Metazoa > Arthropoda > Arachnida > Araneae > Nephilidae > Trichonephila > Trichonephila clavipes. The sequence continues at coordinate 2,289,132 of BMAU01021435.1, forward strand.
CCAAAACCTTATTCAAATTCTTGGTAGGAAGCGCCTTCCTATAAAATTCAATTTTCCCGAAGACAGTGTTACCGCAGTGATAGCAAAATACGTGGCAAGTTTTACTATTTAATTTTTTTATATAACAATAATTAATATTTATACTAGTGTATTAATTGCTTTGCTATTTTTTATTTATAGCAATTTAGTACATGCTTATTTGTATATAATTCATCCAAACATATTCGGTTATTTTTTGTTGAAAAATTTAATTACATTAAAAGAAGTGTCCTTAAAGTTGTCCTTTTTTGAAAGATATTATGACAGCAGACAAAGAAGAAAACAGGATGCACGGAACTTTAAACAAAAGTTTCCACTTTTAATCAACCTTGGTAATCTTCAAATTTTTTGAAAAATACTAGGTGCAGTATTTCGTATCTTTTTAAAATAAAATAATACCCGGGAGATTATGTATAATTTTCAAATCATGCTTCTCAGCTCAACACTCTGACGTAATTAATGTAGTATAGAAGACAAGGTGATGACAGCTCTTGTGTTGTATCTTGAAAAATTACATTTAAAAACAAGAAAGTGGGAAAAAATTGAAGCATCAAAGGGAAAAAAAATCCTCAAGGTTAATTATTGAAGATTATATTTTAAACTATCTCGTATGTGCTAGAAAGGAATAAAAAATGTTACTAAAATTTTTCAGTTTATCTTTCTTTTTTTAAAGTAGAAAATCAATACTTTATACATGCGTGTGTGTTTTCGATGTACTTTTTATTTCTTTTTTCAGATGAACACATTTGAATATATTTATTAGAACACTATGTGTTTCGAGATCATTAATGTATATTTTACTTTTTCTCATATTAAAACTTTAAATATTTTTTTGCCTTTAATATAAGGCATACTTAAGAATAGCATATTTTTTCATTTTAAGATTCAGCAATTATTCTTCAAAATATCGCGTAGGTCTAAGTATAAGAGATAAAATTAATAACACATCATACGAAGGAAATATTAAATAACTGGTTGTGTTTCATTATATTGACTATTTAAAATATTTAAAGATGATTGAATGTAGAAAATGTATTTAAGCAATTTTATTATACTCTCTTTACAGAGAAAGAAATGATAAAACTGTCTAATATATAGCTTACAAAAGATATAACTTTTTATATTCAGTCTCAAATTTACTTCTAATAACTTTTATTAATAGAACAAACTATGAGCTAAAATTTAATATCTGTTGCTTTTTGTGAAGCAATAAGCAATAAATAATAATATTCTAATAATTAAATCATTAAAAGAATACAACTTGGGTGGGCGTTTTACACTATTTAATTTTTGAAAAAGGTATTCATTTAAACTATGGAATACATTAATTTATTAAATAATTTATAATTTTTCCGATTACATATTAGAAATATTAGTATTCTACGTTTTTATAAAGCAAAAATGCTTTGTAGTAAAATTATAATTAGCAGGATATTTATCAAAAAACAATATTTTAAGTGATTTGAATGTTCTTATACTGTTAGATTAATTTGACAACAATATTAATACATGAATAAAATTAATTCCTGCAAATCTAACTGTAAAACTTTTACAATCAACTTCATCCATCCATCCAATTTAATAAAAGGCATGTATTTAGGATAAACTTTCTTTTAATTTTCTAAACGTATTTATAAGTGTTAATAATTAAAATTTTTATTTCCAGTGAAATATAAACTTAATTTTATTTGTAAGAAACAAGAAATTTAATAAAAATTTTCTCTTCAAAAATGAAGGCATAATATAATCGAAAATAGAACTAATAACTTATTTTATATAATAATACACAAAATGTTTTTAACATTATGCATTTTGGAAATAAAGAAATAAAATAACATAATAATACATATTGCCATTAAATACAAAAAGTACCCCAATAATAATAATAATACCTTTACAAACATCATGCGTTAAATTTTCTTTGGAATTTATTCTCTGTAAATAATAAAGGTTATGGGCATTCTTATGTAAATGTTGCATTGGTTGATTCATATAACTACTTACGTATTAAAAAGAATCTTTTCATAAAGCAATCACTGATGAGTAAAAATACATAAACCTTGCTTTCAGATTCGACGCATTGTTCTTCTATGTCGAAATGAGATAAATAAAAATATTTTGTGTTCAAATGTGAAAAAGAGTTCTCTATTCAGAGAACAATTGTATTTTTTAAAGATATTATTGACTTAAGAGTCTCTATTTAATGCAAAGCATGTTCACAATAGCATTAAAAATCAATAGTTTGCAAGAAGACGACGGAGTTATTAAAGGAATTCAATATTAACTTTGTAAAATCCAACTTAATTATCTTACTTTGAAGGAACTACTGGTTCTTTTGTAGTAGTCAAATGTCAACGCTCTAAAATCGAGCTTTTCTTTAAGTTTTCTAACTCAGGCTATAAGAAACATTCATATGCAAATATATAACTAGAATTCAAATTATTAGAATACAAATTACTTAAAATAAAGGAATAACCACTACCGTTTCCCTATAGAAGTTTATGATGTTGACAATGTAATAGGTGTACAACTTTGCTTCCGCCGTTTTTTTCCGAAATTCGAGGCTTTATTGTAAAAATACTGATTATACATTTATGATTCAAAGTATTGTCCATCACTGGCCACTACTTTCTCCCACCTTTCGGGCAGCGTACGAATCCCGCGTTGAAAAAACTGGTTATCTTTCGAATCGATCCAATTTTTTACTTCTTCATAAGACCGGAAGTGCTGGTCAGCCAGGCCGCGTGCCATTGATCGAAACAAGTGATAATCCGAGGGAGCAAGGTCTGGAGAATACATCGGGTGGGGTAGGACTTCCCATTTCAACGTTTCCAAGTATGTCTTGACCACTTTTGCAACATGGGGTCGAGCATTGTCATGCTGTAAAATCACTTTATCATGTGTCTCGTTGTATTGCGGCCGTTTGTCTTTCAATGCTCGGCTCAAACGCATTAATTGCGTTCGATAACGATCGCCTGTGATTATTTCAGTCGGTTTTAACAACTCATAATACACTACGCCGAGCTGGTCCCACCCAATACTGAGCATGACCATGGAACCGTGAATATTCGGTTTGGCCGTCGATGTGGAAGCATGGCCGGGATATCCCCATGGTTTTCTGCGCTTGGGATTATCGTAACGAACCCATTTTTCGTCCCCAGTCACAATGCGTTGCAGAAATCCCTTCCGTCTTTGCCTTGCAAGCAGCTATTCACAAGCAAACAAACGTTGTTCAACACTCAACTTGTACCGCACCCAATTTCCTTGTTTCTGAATCATTCCCATGACTTTCAGGCTTTTTGAAATGGCTTGTTGCGTCACTCCCAATGATCCTGACAATTCTTGTTGCGTTTGACACGAGTCTTGATCAAGTAATGCCTCCATTTCTGCATCTTCGAAAACTTTCTCTCTTCCACCGCCATGCTGGTCTTCGACTTCAAAATCACCGTTCTTGACGCGTTGAAACCATTCTCGGCACGTTCTTTCACTAATAGCGGCCTCACCATAGGTATTTGAGAGCCTTCGATGAGCCTCAGCCGCAGATTTCTTCATATTAAAGCAGAAAATTAAAACCTCCGGCAAATGAGGAGAATTTGGCTCGTAAGCTGACATGTTTAATCGAGAATAACTTTATGATGCAGACACAAATCGACTAATATTTCGATGGCGTTATGTTTACAAATACCTAAGCTTATTGTATGACGTCTACGATCTATTTATTTCGACGTCCACTTATCGCTACAGCCATCTATTGCAAAACGGCGGAAGCAAAGTTGTACACCTTTTACCTATTTTTCGAATGATGAAATAGGAATAAGGTAATAAAACCTAGAAGACCTATTTTTTCGAAAGTGTATTAAATGATAAATAAATTAAATTAGCGACGCATCATTCGCTTTTTTTTATATTTTCTTCCGCTTTTAGATTCGTCCTTCAAAGCTAGATACAGCTAAAATAATTAAATTAATTGAATTGTGATCATTGTGAACACTGAAATTACTTGAAATTTATAAATAAAGATAAAAAAATTATTAGAAAACTAAAATAATGTAAAGAATAAAATATGAATTTATAACATTTGTAGTTATTCGAATTCTTTAAAAATTTTATTTGAAGCACAAACGAAAAGAAATTATTTTTGAAAAACAAACATATTGTTTTATTATGGATCATAATTATACAGTTATACATTTTAAATTTTTATTACATTCTTAAAATTTAAACCATTTCTAAACTCAAAATCTTTTTGGTATCGAAGAATAAAAAGTATTAAATTTATATTGCATTTCAATTTAATTTCAGACATGTTTTTGATACTAGTTTAGAGACAATTTTATAATAAACTAATGTGATTTTTTTGTCTTTTTATATTAAAAGTAGGTTATCCTATCAAACTGAATTGCATTGGTGCTCCAATATTAGTAACAAAGACGGCCAAGAAACATAAAGTAAAATTAAATGCGTAAATCACATACGTACTAACTTAAAGTAGAATCTTAGGGTTTTTAGAACTAATTTAAGTTTAAAACACATTTTAGATTTCATCATTTTATAAATTAATAGTAAAGTTTCTTTATTGTATACATATCCAACAAGTTGTGTTAGTGAAGTTTATTTTTGTGTGTGAAGTATAACAGAAAAGGACAATCTCGTTTTGTTCAACACACTGAAATATAAAGTATGAATAAATAAATTTCGTTCGAACTCATTCACATACAGTTAGAACAAGGCATAGCAAGAAATTATGTTTCTGCTGTTTGACTTAAGTCGATGTATTACTGTAAATTTTAGGTAATAATTGCAATGTATGGCAATAAAAAAATTCAATAAAAAATAAAATAATACACAAAGACAAAACTTTTTCAAACCCACACACACGCTCACGCACGCACTCACACATATAGAGAATTAAAACCACATTTCTGTATTATTCAAATATTATTCAGAAATCCTTAAAATTAGCATAAACAAGTTTGAAAGAAATTTGGTATTTAAGGAATTTTTTCTTCAAGACTTGAGTGAAGGTTTTTATTAACGTCATTCTTAAATGCAACACGAAGGTTATTAGGGATGGATTAGGGATGGATAATATTTAACTACTGGCAAGCGATGAGAACGACACCTGAGATGGAAACATCCTCTCCATACTATTACATCACATTTCGGAAGGATTTTGAGCGTTCATGTTTACATATGCGTACGTGTTTAACGTGCATTAACCTTTCTACACAACGCGGCTTCTAGGGATTGAACTAATGAAATGCCTACCGCAAGCTCTTGACCATAATCACTAGGCTATCACTGCCTCTTCAAGATTCATACATTTGCTTTTTTGTGAAAATAAATTTACGTAAACAAAAATGTTTACCTAATGCAGGCTGTTATAAATGAGTGATAGCATATTTAAAGATTTGAATCAAAGAAACTCAAATTGTTCGAAGTAACATACATTTTTATTTCTTCTACAATTTTTTTGCTTCTAATAAAAATAACATTTCGTTTCGTACATCAATAAAAAATAAAGTATTTTGCTTCTAGAAGTTTTCGATGACCTATAAATATTCTTGACACGTTCTTCAATTTGAGCGGAATAAAAAAAGTCATTTTCCCGGAAGTGTTTAGAAATAGCAATACAGTTTTAAATTTCTGTAGTCTCAAGAGCTTATTTATTAAAAGCTATGTTGTTTTGATGCTTTATCCTGATAGTTATACGCACTGATTAAAACGAATTCATAAATCTTAATTAAATTAAAAGAAAATATTTTTATGATAAGTAAACGTTTGATTGTTTTGTTTATATGAAATCTAAAAAAAATATTTAAAAAAAAATAAGAAATGAAGTGAGAAAATTTACATATTTATTACAGCCAATGATCAATGTACATATATTAACTACAATTGCAGCTTTTACAACAAGGGCATCTTTTCCTTCTATGTCTTCCAGGGCACTGGTGAGAGCCTGAAGAAATGTACAGATAAAATTAAAAATGTGTTAAAATTGATTTTTAATATTATTTGTAAAGTTAAGTAAGATGAAAAATGTTTGGTCAGAGTATATATATATATATATATATATAATATTTTTAATTATCAAAAATATCTTTATTTTATAGTTAGAAAGTTTTAAAAGAGTTATTTTCAAAAACTCGCATACAAATAGATTCAATCAGTTGTAGAACAGCTCATTGTGTATTCTTTTTCACTTTCTTATAAGGTCAAATAATATTTCAAGGAAGTATAGAAAATTTTAAATATATCTTATTATCTTACATCCAAAGGACTCATTTTGAAGTATGCCTCAAATCCTGTTTTAGGATTTTAAAAGGATTGGTATATAAGAAGATTAAATGCGATACACTACAAACTCGCCACAATATTTTTTTTCGAAAACTTTCTTTATCTATTTTTTATGGAAAAATAAATTTTTCTCTTAATTTTTTTAGTACTAAGTGGAATACGTGAACTGTAGTGTATATATTGGGAATGGAATTCTTCTAGTGAAAGATAATGGTAGTTGCGATCGATAAAACCACTTAGCAGAGAATAAAAAAAAATGGAAATTAAAGTTTATTTAATTCCTTACATTTTAAACTGAAACTGATATAAATAATTAAAATAACAGAGATAGAGAACAATGCTTGATTAAAATACAAGAGGACGAAACATAAGATACGCGGTCGTCATTTTACGTCGAGGGATATAATTTAGAGAGAAGCTTTAATTTTTGTTCATAGGATATATAATACATCAATCTTTTTCTCTTCTTTTAGAAAGTAATTGTGATATACTCTTTCCAAAATGAATTTTTATGGAGAATTTTGCTGATTAAAAAAAAAATTTGATACTGCAGACTTGAGGTTTAAAAGTGAGCCATTTTCAATTTTGTAGACATACAAGACAATCTCAACTTTTGACTCGCACTTTCACGTAGAAAATTTATATTATAAGAGAACAAAAGTCTCCTATTTTTGTTGAGAGCACAGAAGATTATGATATTCTAACAAGTTTATTTAAGCTTCTCGTTTGGTGCACTCACTGAAAGAATTATATTGCTTAATAACAAATATTCTCAATATTATAGATACAGGAATCCCGCATTCTTCAAGCTATCATGTTTAGTGCTTACCTTATCTCGACTTGCTTTCAAGAAGAAGCATTTTTAACGGATAGCCTGAAATTCAATGGATGTTTCTTCACTTTACCGAATAATTCATTTTTAGCATCAAAGTCACAGTAAGTATAATTTATTTCAAAGTATATTTAGAACCAACTAAATATATATATACTAGTACTGTGAAAATGTCATTCAAAGAAGATGGCTATTGTAAAGGAATTCTTTACAAAATTTATGCTATCGTTTCTTTCCGCAAAGACACATGATTAGAGGTTATGATTTTCTATTATCTAATGTAGGAGAAATAAGCACTGGAATATTCATATCCGATGCCTATTTTTTACCGTATTTTTTCTAGGAAATACTACGATTTTTTAATTTTTTTCTGTAAACTTGGATATTCTGAGAGAAGAATTATAAATATGACGAACGTCAATGTTTACTGAAATCAATCAATTTCATTTTCTTTTCAAATGGGGCTGTGGATTGGTAATTACCATTGCAGATTTGGCACATTCCCTGGAAACTAGTATTACTTTTTAGTGTGGCTCCATATAGGTGGATAACAATTGCCACTATGTAATTTTGAAGCCCAGTTTCCTCTCCAGAGGGAGACACCTAAGCTCTGAGAAATTTTTAAATTTTTCGAGAGCACCCAAGCTAAAAAGGCACTGTAGGGATCGTTAATATACCGCATAATCATACGACACGGACGCTGCAGATTTTCTGCATCATGAAAATCCACCGACTTGGGCCGGGCTCAAACCCGCAAACTTGAGCGTACAAGGCCAGAACCAAGCCAACAATGTCATCCAGCCGGAAGTCTTAACTTAAATAGATTGTTTTTATTTAAATAAGTTTAGATAAACACTGCCTTAATGACATATATACGCCTCTTTGTTACTTTGGTGATCGTGTGTGTCTGCTTCTCAAAGAAATAAGATTTTAAATTAACTCTTTTCATTTGTCATATTTGTTTAAGCAGCTATTTCAGAACTGAAATAATAATTCGAAATTGTTTTACTGAGTCAATTTCTTTGTGTGTTTTACTGAAGTTTTTTTAAGTATTTTATTTTAATTTTTTAACTGTCAACATTTTTTACAAAATTTTTAAGTATTTTTTTGGATTTGAGCTTCTGGATATGCATTTATATTTTAATTTAATGACATATTTCCATGGTAATTATATTTATATTGCAAAAGACAGGCAAATGATACATTTCCTTTTGTTGTAATAATAGTAACATACATAGATGATTTCAAACGAAGACTTCTTATATGTTATGAAACTACAACATGACATGTATAAAATCAGTTGGGATAAAGAGACTTGTACACTTACTTTCCCTCGCTTCACATTTGCACTTACAAAATGCATCTTTATCAGTAGGGCATTTTGTACACTTGCATTTCTTGCAGCCGTAAATGTTTTTATCTGATGAAATATTACATTGACCACAGTACTGTGTTTGTCCATCTTTATGAAATGCTGGCAAGTCTAAATTTACATCAGATGGCATTGACGGTCGGCAACCACACTGACAGCAAGTGTAACAGAAAACAGTAGGAATTGAATTACAATTTGCACATCGTGTTCGTTCGCCAAACTCTCTTTCACATATACAATCAGTACGAGGATAATGTGCTTCTGAAATAGGAACACTTCCGACAATATTTATTGGCATGGATTTAGATTGAATATTTGTGGCCATACTTTTTGGTCTAGGCATAGGTTCTAAATATGCTTGTCTATCAAAGGAAAAGTAGTATTACATTAGTATTTCTAAGAAGAAGATCTTAATTTCTAAGTAATTCAATTCACATATTATTTGAACGCATTGAAAATAATGGTCTTATAATAAAACTTTTTTTAAAAAAAATTTATACTGATCGCGCGCTTTTGATTTAATTAAAGAATCGAGATATCCAAAGTAGAATTCGTTTATTACTTTTTCTATTATTGGGTGTAAGGGAAAGTTCCGTAGTTTTTTTCTAAAGAAAAAAAAGAAAACATTTTTTTTATTTCACTTTTTATTTAAAATTTAGTATAAAATATGTCTTTTGTTAGCTACACAACTGTCTGCCAGCGTTCTGTTACTTTGTTTAGCCCCCTGGAAAAGAAGTTCTCTATTTTGGAGACAGAGTATTCTTCCACTGCCATTTGGACACCCTCATAATTTATGCATTCATTTCCATCAAGAAAGTTTTACAATGACCTGTGTGTGTGTGAACAGATAATAGTCAGATGATACAATATCAGGAATATATACTGGCAGAGAGGTAAAGTTTCCTAACCCAACTCTGCAATTTTGTATGCGGTGCTACGTGTTGTCTAGCGTTGTTGGGATGAAGAATCGTAACCTTTCTGTTGGCCAACGATGGAGGTTTATGCTGAATTCTTTTTTCAAAACATCAAATTGCAAACAAGGACCATTTCCTTTCCTTTCAGTAACTCAGAGTGCGCTATACCCTTGTAGTCTCACAAACAACTCCACAAAACCTTCTTCTGAAGCACGCCAGCTTTGGATGTGCGAAGGACGCCCGTTTTAAACGTCTTTCCCTTTATTTTTTCTAACCATATTACATACACTTCCACATTTCATCTCCAGTCACCATGTGTTCCAAAAACGGTTCTCTTTTGTGACGAGCAAGATTTAAACAACATATCGAAATTCTGTTTATTAAATATTTTTCGCTAATACCGTGCGGCACCCAAACAGAGAGTTTGGAATAGAAACCACACAATCCTTTTAATGTAATTCAAAGCGGTAGTTATATGAATTCCAAGCTTGAAGCTGACTTCTGTGGAAGTTAGCATGGGATTTGTTCTGATCATTTTGCATAGCGCTTCGTCACTGACATTTGATGGCCTTCCTGATTGGGTTCATCTTTCAAATATACACTCCCCAAGTGAAATTTGACTAGCCACCTTTGGTATGTTCGAGTTTTTACTGGTCTTCTCCAAACACGTCACACAAGTGTGTGTTTTTGTACCTTCATTGAGTTATTCTTTCTTTTTGGAACTCAAACAATATACGATGTCTTAAGTGCACTTTTTCTTCACTCTTGTTGGCAGTTTTTCTAGTTTGAAAAAAACTGACTAAAATGTGAAGAAAATGTGTATATGTTATCAATAGTATACTAATTCATTTAAACCGGTTTCAATTGGATCACAGAATTCTTGCTAAGGATTGGCAACACATAAAAATGCAGGTGTTCAAAAACGACAAAATTTTCCCTTAAACCCAATAGTAACATTTTTCTATTAAACTGTCTCCGTTTTCTAAGAATATCACCGAAGATAGCTCAAAATGAAAGTTTACTTCATTTGTTTTCTTAATTTTGTAGACTGATAGAAAGTCTGCCTTATTAATTATTAAACTTTAGAAGTACGATCTGTTTTAAATATTATTTTCAAGCAATGATTTTTAAAACAAAGTTTTCGATTCCCTATATTAATCGAATAACGTTTAAACACTTTTTCACTGATATAAGTTTGGCCAAGTTTTAATGTATATAAATCAGAACTTTCTTCAATTGTTTTTCTGCTATATACTCCTTGTTTATTTTTAATTTGGTTGCATTTCTGAAATTAATGTATTAATTTGGTATTATTTCTTGCTTTTTTTCATGTTTGAAGACTATTTTGTATTAAGTAAACGTGCGCGAATTGTGAAATGAATGAGAAATGCAAAATAGAAAAATGCTATTTATGTGTTCTAGAGAACTTGATAAAAAAGTAAGGACCAAAGGCATTCATTTTTGATAAATTTATGCACTTAATTAAATACTAATAAGCTACCAATCATAATTAAGAATTAAAAATTATATTTATTTTGGAGATTAAAAAATTATTTATGGCGCAATAAAAATTTTTTTACTGGTCAATAAATTAAAGTAATTATTTCAATATTCAATTTTGGAGAAATTTTTTTGTCATTTTTGAAGGACATCATTTATTCTGTTTTCTTCTTAATGCTTAAACTTTGCTAATGCCAAAATAATATGTAGTATAATAATATTAACACATTGAGATTTTTGTTCTAATTCAAATGATTTTTATTCTAATTTTTAATTGTATCCTTTACAACACGTGCACGCATAAAGTTTATTGGTTTGTTTTGTAGTTTTACCAGAATTCTCTCTCTCTCTCTCAGAATATTTACTACAAACTTAGAGAGAAAAATAAATTATTAGCACTACTTTGAGTTTCCCAATAATATTTTCAAAACTTCGACGAGAATTGGCTTACATTATGAATTACATTTACATTATGAATTACATGCCATGAAACAATAAACTTAATTTCATTGCGTGAAAGTGAATTCTTTGCTATCTCTTGAAAATCTTTATTGAACATTTTATCTCTAGTGCTCTCCTGGAATACATAAATTATTTTATCTATATAAATCCTATTTATACAAATTTTCTTTATATACAAAGGAGAAAAGTGATTCACTCATCGCAGTATCTCCAGAACTATTAGACCTACTTGCTTGAAATTTGATTGGCGTGTTTCTTTTATGGGATAGAGATCTACTAAGAACAAATTTTGCGAAAATTGACCCCCAAGGGGCGTAGTAAGGGCTTAAGGGGCGTTATAGATAAATATTCCCGTTTTTGAACTATCAGACCTACAGACTTGAAATCTGGCAGGCAGTTCCCTTTAATGAAGTAGAGTTTCGCAACAAAGGTTTTTGCGAAAATCGATATACAAAGGCGTAGCGAAGCTTAAGAGGGCGTTATAGATAAATATTTCCGTTTTTGAACTATCAGACCTACAGACTTGAAATCTGGCAGGCAGTTCCCTTTAATGAAGTAGAGTTTCGCAACAAAAGGTTTTTTGCGAAAATCGATATACAAAAGGCGTAGCGAAGCTTAAGAGGGCGTTATAGATAAATATTCCCGTTTTTGAACTATCAGACCTACAGACTTGAAATCTGGCAGGCAGTTCCCTTTAATGAAGTAGAGTTTCGCAACAAAAGGTTTTTTGCGAAAATCGATATACAAAAGGCGTAGCGAAGCTTAAGAGGGCGTTATAGATAAATATTTCCGTTTTTGAACTATCAGACCTACAGACTTGAAATCTGGCAGGCAGTTCCCTTTAATGAAGTAGAGTTTCGCAACAAAAGGTTTTTTGCGAAAATCGATATACAAAAGGCGTAGCGAAGCTTAAGAGGGCGTTATAGATAAATATTTCCGTTTTTGAACTATCAGACCTACAGATTAAAAATCTGTTTGACATGTTCCTTTCACGGAATAGAGATCCTGTAAGGACGGGTTTTGTGAAAATCGACATTCAAGGAGGGTTGCAAGTCGTTAAGGGGTGTTATAAATAAAAATTACCGTTTTTGAAATACAACATTTATTAACTCCGGTTTTTGAGTTTTTAGACCTACATACTTAAAAGTGGATAAGTGTGTTTCTTTTGCTGAATAAAGATTAGCTAATAACGGATTTAAAAGAAATCGGCTTCTATGGGGGTTGCAAGAAGTTATTGGAGTATATTGGTAAATAATTTTACCATTTTCGAACTATTTGAAGTACAGTAATGGAATGTGCTATGCAAGTTCTTTTTGTTGAGTAGAAATCCTCTGAGAATTGGTATTATGGAAATTGACTTTCAAGAATGATTGCGCAGCATTTTGGTAAAAAAATCGCTTTTGAACTTTTTGATAAGAAATTTGGCAAGCATATTTATTTTGTTGAGTAGAATTCCACTAAAAATGGGTTTTTCGGAAATTCATTTTGGGGAAGGGGGTTACGCGAACGTAAAAGATAATACAATATCAATTTTAGAAATAATTATTTAGTAGTCCTGTCCTTTTTAAATCAATAGGTGAGGGTTGCAAGAAAGTTTTTCAGTTCAATCAAAAGCTTAGTTCTATGTCTTAGATATCAATAATTTATATAAATAAACAGTGTATATCATGCAACATAATGAATACTCAGAGATGTGGGTGGGTAACGGCTACTATTCATTTATAAATCAAGGATTGTACTTGAATTCTCAGTTTGCTAATTCCCACTACTTCTTTTAAAGAAGTATCTAAGTTTCAGATCATGCATGATCCATATTTTAGCTGTTTAATGGAAATGATTTTTGCCAAAGTCTTGCTATCAACAGAGAACGCATATAAATGGACAGAAATCAGTATAATATTCTAGTTGAGTTCTAACTAAATTCTAAATGTGTATCATGTTTACATTTAAAATTTAAAGAGAACAATTTGAGATAACTTGGTTCAAGTACACACGATATCGCATTCCGTTAAAAACAATTTTAGGAATAATTGCCTTGAACTAAATAACACAAAAAAATCCCAAGGTAATTTATGATTCATGGTTTGATGTTTATATATATAAAGAGTAAAAATTGTGTTATTTTTATGTTTACTATGAACCTAATTACAAAATTTATTTACTTTAAAAAGTCGGAAATCTTTCAGCCCTAATTATGCTAATTGGTGAGCTTCATTAGTGAAGTTTCCATTATGGTAATGAAATCGGAACGAATGCAATTAAGTAACATTTCTTAAAATGAGTTTTGGCTAAATGAACGCTTGCAATCGATTAATAGTCAGACTCAACGGTTAAATATTAAAGTAAATAAATTAAGAAAATATAGGTTTATTTAAGGAAATTACATTGAAGGCATAGAAAACTGTGGGTTCATTTGAAAGTAAACTGCACAACTATGTACTTCGTACCACCCGCATAAAGTTAAGGGCGTTAAATTACATAATGTTTTATTGGATTACTTTCTATATTACTAACCATTTCCCACCTTCTTCGATGGGTATTTCATGATGTTGTAAGAATAGATACTGTTTATATCGATATACTGTAATTATCGATGTCTAAGTCCTAGAATTAAGCGTCCGATTGTATTAAAAAAAGTTCTTATAAATCTCACATCTTTATTTAAAAGATAAAAACATTCTAAATGATAATTTCTAACAATTTTTAAAATTGAAGTAGATTTTATACATTTTACGCTCTCGTTGCACAATACTTTAAAGCTGATTTCCGCAAAACCAATTTTCAGTGGATTTCTACATAAAATAAACATGCTTACCAAATATCAAGCCTGAATCTAATAGTTTAAAAATGGAAATTTTTTTTCTATGAAAAGGCGTTTCTATGAAAAGGTGCAAAAGAATTTGAGAGTCGATTTCCGAAAGACCTGTTCGAATCGGATTTATATTTCTATCAATACATCCCAGTAACTCTCCGCTCCCCTATATTAGTTGATTTTCTTAAAATTCGTTCTTAGTGGATCTCTATTCAACGAAAGAAACATGTTTACCAAATTTCAAGTATGTGGGTCTAGCATTTCAAATATTAATATTAAATATATTTATTTAAAAATATATTTATTTAAAATTATTCTTAACTTTTCGTAACACCACCTGGAGGATCAATTTTTGTAAAATGCATTCTTAATTTTTAATCCATAAACTGAAAGTGATTAGCAAATTTCATGTCTGTAGTTCTAATAGTTCAAATACAGGGATATATATGTATAACGCCCTTAAGCCCTCGAGACCCCCTTTGGTGGTCAATTTTTGCTAAATCTGTTCTTAACGGATCTCTACTTCGTGAAAGGAATATGTCTATTGAATTTTTTTTTTCAAGTCTGTAAATTTAATAGTTTCGGAGATATGATGGGTAAATGAGTGAGTCTCTTTTCTTTCCATATATAGATTCGCTATCTCATTTAATAATGCATTATATATATATGTATATTAAACACTCAAATGACAAGAATTATTTGGAATTAAGTAAATAAATTGACAGTCGGAGTTTGATTGTGAATGAAATTGACAAATCCGAAGAATCTACGCAATTTTTCAGAAATTTTTAAATCTCTCTAAAACTAAATATCATTGACCATATTTTGAAAAATCATAATGCATTTTTAATATAAAACAATTATTTTAAAACCG
This sequence comes from Trichonephila clavipes, assembly GCA_019973935.1. NCBI lineage: Eukaryota > Metazoa > Arthropoda > Arachnida > Araneae > Nephilidae > Trichonephila > Trichonephila clavipes. Next base: position 2,304,234 of record BMAU01021435.1, read on the forward strand.
CAATTTTCTAAATATTAAAATTTTAACTGGGAAACCAATACTTGTATATTGATCTCATTTAAACAACATTTTAAACATTATAAGGTATAAAATCACTTTTTATTTTATTGAAGTGCAACTATATTTCCATAAAACTTTAAATTATGCTCAGTATATTTCGGTTCTTTCAAGAATTCATTAACTTTTTAAAAAAAATTATGTAATTTTTTATTACGTTTCTATTTTAAACATAATTACTACTAAACGTATAATAAATTATCTTTTCAAATTCTGTTGAAATCTGTTAGTATCTGAAAACAGATAAAAAAATTAAAAAATATGTTTTAAAATAAGTATTTTTCAACTCTAATAAATATTACTCGGGTCAGAGTAAAACAAGCATCTATCTCTCTCTATGACCCTTCCAAATTTTACTTAAAAAATATACTATTAGATTTATGCTAAAGTATATGTATCAGTGTTTAATTAATTTTCAGTGAAACTAATTACAATAAACTATGTTTTTTTTCTTTTACTAATTAACAACTTTTAGATTAAAATGGTAAATTAAAACTCTTACGCCACCGCTAATAAATCTTTGGTTTCATTATCTTATATCGTTTAGACAGCAGGAAGTACTTTAATAATTGAAACTAATTTTAATATATATATATATATATATATATATATATATATATATATATATATATATATATATATATATAACAATATAATTTGACTTATAACCCATTGGAACTTTATTAAATTAATCTCACGCTTAATCTTCTAGTTCACTTTTACGAAATAGGTATTTTCTGAAATGATAAACATTTAAAAATTAAAAAAAAGAGTTTAATACGATTTCAAAATTAATTTGTTATTCTTTTCTTTTTAATTCATTTTTTTTATTTAATTTTTTTGAGAAATATTCAGTTTTGTTATCGGGCATTTAATTCCCCATTTTTGTACAGTGCTTTTGAAATGAAATGCACTATTTTTTTGCTTATGAGAAGTAAGTATATTTTAGGTATATATATATATATAAAACAATATAAGAATTTGCACTCTTGGCCATCGTTATAAATCCGTTTTAGTAGGTTATGTTTATGTTCATATGTTCTTGTTTAATGATTTAATATTTAAATTTTACATATATATATATATATATATATATATATATATATATATATATAAATGTAATAATTCCCTCTACTATCCTCTTTATTAACTCTTTGTACTAATACTTAAAATAACTTTAACTTTTTGGTTTAAAATTAACATTGTAATCTTAATCGTAATCGGTTAGTCCGAAATCCCTGTCCCACCCATTCTAGCCAATCAGAACTACTATTACGTAGTAACCACTGTTGATATAAATGCAAAAATCTGGTGTAATCGCTCTCTCTGTCTGCTTGCCTTCATCATGTAAAAATGTAAATAACTGCAACTCTGTGTTTTTGTGTTGTGTACGTCAAGATGTCGCTTCTGTTATACGTGTCTGCTTACGTGTTTTTATGAATAGATGTAAAATATAAAGTGATTGACCAGTTACGCTATGTATGCTTCAAAATAGAAGATATTTTCAACAAACCGGAAATGACAACAACCAACACCGGCCAACACTACTACAATACATTACATGTATATATATATATATATATATATATATATATATATATATATATATATATATATATATATATATCTTTATATATAAAAATCTTCTGTGCGCGTGTTTGTCACTAAACTCCTCCTAAACGGCTGGACCGATTTCAATGAAATTTTTTGTGTGGGTTCAAGTAAATTAGAGAATGGTTTAGATTAATAATTCGGTCCAATATTACAATTAGTTAAAAAGATATTAATTAAAAACATTAAAAAAATACAACTCAACATTCACCTGCATGGTTGTAACAACGCTATTGTTATAAACAAGTAATATAAAAAAATTAAATTAATTCCTACTTAGATCAACCAAGAAAAAATTTATTTTAGCTACTTTTTATTAAATAGTTTCAATTAATATAAACATATGACAGAATCACAACATTAAGTGGTAATTAATTTTTATTCATTATCATTAAAGTATCGTATTGTCATCCGAAACAATCGTGTATATAAAACTTCTTTTCAACTGAATGCACGTGAGAAAAAACCCTTTTCAAATTTTGGCATAAGTCGCCAACGTGGCTGTATTTGTAATTTTTTAAATAATTAGTTTTAATTAATTAATTTTTATTAATTATAATTAAATTATTGTATTGTCATCCAATATAATCATGTACATTACATTTCAGCTCAATTGAGCGCTTTAAAATGTATTTTATTAACGATTGAAAATTCCACCAAGATAAATAACTAAGCAAACAAACAAACAAACAAATAACATATGTGTTACGTCATCAGCGCACTGTTGCGCCATCTGTAAAAATTTGTAAAGGTAGACATTGTCTAGCTGTACCCCAACAAAAGCGGGTGCACGAATAAAGTAGGCTTAGCGTTGCGAAAAAAGACTGATTTTTTATTCTTTAACCAGTTTTACAGTCCACACAAATATGGACGAAACATTGGTCCGTCGAGCCGGAGAAAATGGATAAAAAATCGAAAAATAAAAATAACTCCAACGTAACTACTGAAGAGAAATTGAATCGTTTAAAGATTCAATCAAAGGAACTTTAACTAGGTTAGAGGCTTTTACCTCGGAGAAGACAGTGTCAAAGGATACTAGTGTCACTGAAATCGAAATTAAACTCAAAAAAATTGAGCAATTACAGATAAATCTAGATAAAATAGCTGAGGATTATTGTGAAATAGAAATTTTCGAAAGCTTGGAAATCATTCAGCTGGACATAGAAGATATAAATCAACGGATCGAGACAACAGAGGTAGGTCTCAAACTTTTAATGTATTCTTTGAAAAATTCTGAAAATGTAAACATTAATTTAAATGACAATGGTAAAAATAGTATCCGCTTACCTCAAATTCCATTGCCAGAATTTTCTGGTGTAATAGCAGAATTTTCTAATTTTAAAAATCAATTTATTAATTTAATAAGTAATAATGAGCAATTGAATGATTCGCAAAAACTATACTATCTTCGAGCATCTCTAAAAGGAGAAGCAAAGCTCTTAGAGTCGCCTAGCGATAGTTTCGATTCTCTCTTTAAAGCATTAGAAGATCGTTACGAAAACAAACGGCAGTTGATAGATTCACATGTCCTTGAGATAATTAATTATGAAAAATTTATAGCGAATCAGCCAAAGAACTGCGCGCTTTAATGGATTGTATCAATAGAAACATTAGAGCACTTAAAGTTTTGAAATATGAGCAGAATGATCTATCAGATATAATTTTAATAAATATAATTCTTCAAAAAATTGACCAAGAATCTAGAAAACAATTCGAACTTTCGTTGAAAACAGCAGAAGTTCCAACATTTAATTCTATTATGAAATTTTTAGAAAAGAGAAGTGCTGTGTTAGAAAACATTACTCGCATTCCTAGTACTAAAATGATCCATAAAAATACTGCAATGTCAACTAAAGCCAAATCGCTGGTAGTTAATAGTAAAAAAATAACTGTTAAACCTTGTATTCTCTGTCGAAATTCTCATCCTCTTTATAAATGTATTGCATTTCAAAATATGTCTGTGGAGTGCAGAAAGAAATTTGTTACCAATAACAAACTTTGTATAAATTGCCTCAGACTTCATTATGGTGCCTGCATGTCTAAATATAAATGCACAGTTAGTGGTTGCAAGGGATTACATAATTCATTGCTTCACGATTCTGCTGAACTTTGCTCTGCAGTTAAAAATCAAACTGTAGGAGAAAGGGGGATAGAGACCATTTCGAATACTACTCGGTTTGAAGGTCAGCCAGAAGTGGCGGTTTTGACTTATGGAAATAAATGTGTTTTATTGAATACATTCATGATTTTCGTTAAAAGTGCTGATGGATATAGAATTAAGTTAAGAGGATTATTAGATAATGCGTCTACGATATGCGTTATGAGAGAAGACATAGCAAGGTAGTTGGGATTTAAATTTAAGTCTGCAAACCAATCTATAACAGGCATTAACGGAATTACGCAATCATCGAAATATTCAGCTAATATTGAAGTTTCAAATCGGGATTATACTTTTGCACGCAATGTACAATTTTCACTTTTACGTAAAATTATCAATGCGATTCCTGTATCGAAATTAAATATATCGGATTTAAATATTCCAGCTTCAATTGAGCTGGCTGATTATAATTTCCATATGCCAGGTCAAATAGATATATTGATAGGAAGTGAACTATTTTTTGAAATTTTAAATCCAGAACAATATTATTTGCAGGAGGGAAATGTAATTTTACAAAATACAAAATTTGGCTACTTAGTCACAGGTACCCTTCCTCAGTCACAACAACAAGCCAATTGTTGTTTAATAAGTGAACCAAGCTTAGATATAACAGTAAAGAAATTCTTTGAACTGGAATCACTTCCAGATGATTCTAAGGAAATAACAAAAAGTGAAGAGGAAATTTATTGTGAGGAACATTTTGTTAGTACCTATAAAAGAGATAAAACGGGAAGATTTATAGTTCGGTTACCCATAAAGGAAAATGCAGAAACATTATTAGGATATTCCAAAGAGAATGCGATCAAACGACTAAATGGTATTTGGGAAAAATTAAACAAAAACAATACAATGGGAACTTTGTATAAAGAATTTATGAATGAATATGAACTTTTAGGCCATATGGAGGAGATTAAAAATGAAACATTAGATAAGATTAACTATTACATTCCTCATCATTCCGTATACAAACCAGAGAAGACATCCACTCCATTGAGAGTTGTCTTCGATGCAAGTGCAAAAACAACAAGTGGTTTTTCTCTAAACTCCATTTTACTAAACGGAGGAATTATTCAACAAGATCTCTTTTCCATAGTTAGTAGATTTAGAAAACACGAGTACGCGTTTAGTGCAGATATTAAAAAAATGTACAGGCAGATACTTGTTGATCCTAATCAAAGGGATTTACAACGAATTATGTGGAAGACTAGTGCAGATGCTCCAGTCAAGACTTACAAGCTAGCTACCGTAACTTATGGGACAGTTTCTGCACCATTTTTAGCTACCAGGACCTTAAGGGCCTTAGCAGATGAAGAAAAAGCGGAATTTCCTGACGCAGCAGATGTGATTTGTAATGATAGTTATATGGATGATATTCTTTCTCGAGAGTCTACATTAGAGGGTGCAAAAAAAAACTCCAAACCAGATTATCTCAACTATTAGAGAGAGGGGGTTTTGAGCTACACAAATGGGTGTCAAATAGCCCAGAACTGTTGAAAGATTTATCTGCATCTTCCTATGTGTTTGATAAGGAATTTCAGGATGCTCCAGTGAAAACATTAGGTATGCTATGGGATCCAAAGTTGGATTGTCTCACATACAAAGTAAAGATTAGTAACAAAGTCAACTTCTCAAAAAGAGACGTGCTTTCAGAAATTGCAAGGCTCTATGACCCTTTGGGCCTGATAGGACCCATTGTTACGAAGGCTAAGATATTCATCCAAGAACTTTGGAAAATAAAATTAGATTGGAGTGAACAGCTACCACCAGATGCAATGGAAGAGTGGATGAACTTCTACCAAAAATTAGCGAAAGTAAATAACTTCAAAATCCCAAGGTGCATTCTACTTCCTGCAACAATACGGATTGAAATACATGGCTTTTCCGATGCATCAGAACGTGCCTATGCTGCTGTTGTCTACATAAAATGTTTCAACGAATCTGGACAATCTCAAACTAGATTATTATGCAGCAAGTCCAGAGTGGTTCCTTTGAAAACACTCACCATACCGAGGTTAGAACTGTTTGCAGCTTTACTACTATCGAGATTAGTCAAAAAGGTTGTGCCAATTCTACAATTATCTATTCATAAAATTTGGATGTGGACGGACTCAACGATTGCTTTAGCGTGGATAAAGACTGAACCTCATAAACTCAAAACATTTGTCAGCAACAGGGTGGCGGAGATCCAAGCACTTTCAAAGAACTACCATTGGAAACATGTTAGCTCCAAGAACAATCCTGCCGACTTAATTTCTAGAGGCTGCAATGTGGATGAACTTTTAAAGAACGAAATGTGGTTCTCGGGTCCAGATTTACAAACTGATGAATACGAGGACAATCAACTTTTTCCTGATCCTTCCTACATGTGCTTCTAAAATGTGCTGTTACTCTTTCAATGACTGAGTGTTCTTCAAATTTTTATGATGAACTCTTTAATGTTACAAATAATTTCATAAAATTAATTAGAATTTTTAGCTTTATTTTTAGGTTCATTAATAACATCAAAGCTAAGGAGTCTTGTAATAAGGAGAAATATCTAACTGCAGATGAAGTAAAGAGGAGTACGGAATTTTTAGCTAAAATAGCACAATTAAGTGAGTTTAAAGCAGAAATCGATGCCTTGAAAAAGGTAAAGGTGTTTCAAAAACAAGTAAGCTAAAGGCTTTAGATCCTTTCTTAGATGAGAATTCTTTACTCAGAGTTGGTGGAAGGCTTTGTAATGCTGATTTACCATTTGAAGCAAAACATCAAATAATTATACCTAGTAAACATAAATTTACTAAATTACTTTTTGAGCATATGCATAAGAAGTTTTTTCATATTGGTGCTCAGGGTTTAGTACATCAAATTAGAATGCAGTTTTGGCCCATTAATGGCAAGGGTATTGCACGAAAAACAGTTCATGATTGCATTGCATGCTTTAGACAGAAGCCTACTGGGGTAGATCAATTAATGGGAAATTTACCATCAGAGAGAGTAACTCCAAGTGCACCATTTTTAAACCAAGTGGACCTTTTCAAATAAAATTTAAAAATCAGAGAAAGGGGATATTTTCAAAAATTTATGTTGCGATTTTTGTATGCTTGGCTACAAAGGCTATTCATTTAGAGGCAGTGACTGATTTAACAACTGAGGCATTTATTGCAGCTTTGAAGAGGCTATGTGCCCGTAGAGGCCGCATTTCTACATTAATGTCCGATAACGCAACTAATTTTAAAGGCGCAGCTGCAGAATTAAATCGTTTCATAAAATTAATTTGTAACAAAAACGAGACATTAGCAAATTATTTTGCTTCAAAAGCTATCCAGTGGAAATTTATCCCACCTCGTTCTCCTAATTTCGGGGGTTTGTGGGAGGCAGGGGTAAAATCATTCAAACACCATCTCTATAGAACTTTAGTTAATAGTAAAATAACTTTCGAAGAATTCGAGACAGTAATAATTCAAATTGAAGGTATACTTAATTCACGTCCATTAGTACCATTGTCAGATAATATCAATGAATATGAAGTTTTAACTCCTGGACACTTTATAATTGGTCGACCTATCAGTGCAATACCTGAGCCCGCAATTTTGGATATTTCAGATAATAAACTATCTAGAGGTGGCAGTATACAACAAAGTGTGTACAAACTATTTGGAAACGCTGGAAAAATGATTATCTTAATCATTTACAGCAGAGAAACAAGTGGCAGTTCGAGAAAATAATGTTGCCGTAGGGTGTTTAGTGCTTTTAAAGGAAAATGATTTGCCTCCCTGCAAATGGACAATGGCAAGAATCTTGGAGGTTATTTATGGAACTGACGGTAAGGTCAGAGTCGTTAAACTAAAAACTGCCTCGGGGTTCTCACACGTTCTATCTCAAAAATATGTATCTTACCAATAGAAAATAATAATATAAATTAAATTGTAATGTGAAGTATATTATATTCTTAGAATATTGTATTTTTCTATTTTTGAATATTGTTTTTTTTTCTTCTTATTTTAGAATGTTGAATTTATTTGTATTTAATTCATTTAGGCATTTGTAAACTGTATATAGCAAATTGCATTTTTAAATATATTTTTTGAAATATTGTATATTTCAACGCCGGGCGGAATGTTACGTCATCAGCGCACTGTTGCGCCATCTGTAAAAATTTGTAAAAGTAGACATTGTCTAGCTGTACCCCAACAAAAGCGGATGCACGAATAAAGTAGGCTTAGCGTTGCGAAAAAAAGACTGATTTTTTATTCTTTAACCAGTTTTACAGTCCACACAAATATTGACGAAACAATATGTATAAAGATCGTGAGCTAATAGTAGGAATTGAAAATACGTAAGGTGGCATCGAAAATTGATTTTCAGCCAAACTGGCCAAACCCGGTCTTTATTGTTACGAAAATGCAGACGCGATTCATGCTTTTTAGCGTTTTTAATTAATATCTTTTAAAATTATATTTATATATGTAATTCTTCTGTGCGCGTGTATGTAACCGAACTCCTCCTAAACGGCTGGACCAATTTTGATGAAAGTTTTTGTCTGTTCCAGTGGACTCGAGAATGGTTAAGATTTATAATTCGGTTTAGAAATGTTTATTTAATTAATTTTTTATTTATAAATTGTTGATCTTGGAATGTTTTACTTTGGATCCGGCAGACTGCGCTACGATCGCAGTATATAATATTCAAAAATATTTTATTATATTTGAAGTTGGTCCCGACAGTTGGTGCTGTGATCATTTCAGGAAAATATTTTGTCACTTCGTGTTATTATTTTGTTGAAATAAATCGTGTGTTAATTAAATTATTACATTCAATTGTAATTAGTGTTTGAAACTTTACTAAAATTTACTCAAATTTCACTCAAAACGGTCCAGATTGATAAAGCTTATTCATAAAAATTTGGAATTTTTGAATTTAACATGTGTGTACAGGACAACGTCTGTCGGGTCCTCTAGTATGTATGTATATATATATAGATATATCAGGTCTGGAAAGTTTAACTTAAAATTTAATTTAATAATCAATAAAAGTAGAGCGAAATATTTTGTACCACGTAGAGATTTTAGGGTGGATAGGACCATTTATACAGGTAGAGTTAGAGCTGACGTAGTTACAGCATAATTGAAAAGAGAGACTTGTGACTCCTCAATATTACGTTGTTCTTTGTTCCGTCCGATTAGGAGCCAAATGATTGCCATGTTGGAATACATGTGCTTGAAGAATAATAAAGCAAAGGCATTTTAAGGATGACGTCTTCTTTCATTTACCAGCAGGCCTGGGGCCTGATATATATATATATACACAATAAGTTGTGAATTGTCAGGGAGTGCTTTGAGGAACATTCCAGTGAATTTTTCCTGTTTTAGCTTCTGAATTCGCCTCTTAGGAATGCAATCGAACAAATGTGTAGTTTTTATTGAAAAATTGAATTTGTGTTTTTACGATACCACCTCTTAATGCTCGGGAATAACAGGAGTAGTTGATGAGCACCAAGTACCGAATACACCGGACTGCCGGTCAACATCTTGTTGAAAAAAATTTCGCCTAATTTGAATTTCGGTTTGTTGGAGGATGAAATGTGGTTCTACTTTATTCAGCTGGTCAAAATATAAGGGTTCTTCAGTGTATATATTTAGTACAAAATTTAAAAGAAATGAAAAATCTGCTTAAAATTACGAAAATAAAAGACACTCTCCACTAGATGATTCCATATAAGTGGTGACATATGTGTATCCTTCACACAACACGAAATTGGGGTACAAAACATTTTTCAAACGTACACGTGTTTTTTTAATGGTAAAAAAGGTATGTAATTGTAAAAAGCACATTGTAATTTCTGATTTCATACACAAATTTATTAAATGGTGCCATTTGACGCAAATCAGGCCTGCATTGATAAACTGGAGTCCCAAGCAGATAACTCGTGCTTTATTACCTCAAGGAAGTTGGTTCCTTCTCAGAGTTTAGAGTTATAAGCCACTCCTCCAGAAACAAATTTCCCCCGAATCAATGAGAATAGAGCAAAGATGGCTAATACGTCATACAACATTCATTTAAACATAAAAAGAAAAAATACGATATTAATAAAGATTATTAATTTGAGACTGAGAAATTACGAAGTCCTCGTGTAACAAAACATCGATTCAATATATGTTTGGTTTTACAAAATTTTGCCTTATATAAAACTGTTTTTACAAACTATTAGCTCTTTATGTTTTACTTAGGTTGGAATGTTAAAGCCTACTTGTTGCTGTTGTAATATTATTTTTTCTTGTTGGACCTCACTTCCGAATGGGTTTCATCTTGGTTACCTAATTATTTTCAGAAGTTAGTCCAATGCAGGCGCGAAGCTACTTGGTATTTTATGTCAGTGTCCAGAATATGACTCATAAATTGGGGAGAGCCTGCCAACCTTTGACCTTACCTGGGCCAAGTAGAGTGAGAAAATGGATACGTTTTCACCTAAATTCTCCTGACCAATAGGTGAATGAGGAATTCGGATTTGTTCAGTAGAAAAGATTGAAAGTCACGTGTTTTCTTTAAAGGCGTGACTTAATCGAAATCTTCATAAAGACAAAAAACAAACACATCGACTCTTCAAAGGCCAAGTTTCCGTTTTAAGTTTTGCAACAAACTCTCCCCTTTCAGATATGCATGACCTCTCGTCGAGATTTGCATCAAAAATTAAACAATCTTAAAGCTCGACTAGCATATGTGACCCCCTAAAGAAAAGCTCCAATGGTCGATGGAGCAATCAAACACGTTTCAACTTTTACCAGTCTGAATAATGAAGAAGTGCAGCATGTATTTATGCGCCTAATTAATTCTAATTTTTAAGTTATAAAATAAACCATTACTAAAAAATTTAGTCTAAAGCCACTTAATTAACTTAACCCGTGTGATATTTCTTTCCCCCACAAAGTCTTAAGACCATGAGGTAATAGATTAAATTATAATCTGGATCTTAAGACAGCTGAACTAAACTCAGTGGGGCAACAGCCAATGAGGGCTAAGGAGTACTGTGTCCATCTCAGTTTTCGTGACCTTGGTTCTGAAGCAACTAATCTACGGAAATTTGGATGGATTAGAATGAAACGAGGAAAAGGATCATTCTCAGAATTTAAATCAACCAAGAAGTGGAAGAACATAATTTGTTCGTGATGTGCTGCACAGTGGGAATATTTCCTACTAAAATAGACGGGCTACAATTGCAGAAGAACATATAAATAACCTGCGCATACAACAGCTAGCGCTCGAGCCATCTCAAGGGCTTAAGTCATACTTCAGTAACTATAGTAGCTGTTATTGATGAGCTCCCTCCAAATAACATTACATAGATATCTGTATAAATAAAACATGCACGGCAACAGTTAACAGTGAATGGTAAAGCAAAAGCAAAAGACATTTGCACGGTGGACTTTTAGGAAGAAATTGAGAAGTACATCGTTTTATATTATTTAAATTTCTATGCCCAGACGATGTCCTTTTCTCTCTCTCTTGGTGAATATTTTAATGTTCTTCATTTATCACATTTTAAATACTGACAATCCTTATGAATAGGTTGAAGCACCGTTGTAGCCGGGAAAAAATCATTGCTTAGAGTAGCTTTACGGTATCAAACATGACTAGAACATCATCATGCAAGGGATCTAAAAATTTGGCTTTATATATTATATTAAAATTATTACATACCACTGTGTTCCCTAGCCTACATGAACTTTCTCGGGAAAGGACCATTTTCATACAGGATGGAGCTCCATCGCATAAAGCATGTCAAGGAATGGCATTACTACGGTCAAAATTTGGCCCTAAGCACCTTTTGAACAACCATAACATATATGAATGACCTCTATGGTCCCTAGATCTCAACCCTTTGCGATCGCGGCTTGTGAAAATACTTAAGCTCATGTTGAGGAAAAGCACCATAGAGTCAGAAAGCAGTTGCAATTTTGACTGATATGTTATTCCATGTAGGCACGAGAATGATAACGCGAATGATTCCTCACAATCGAAATGTGGGATTGTGTACATATTGAGCTCTGTTAAATCATGTTAAATAAAATGTTTTATGTATCCGTTATTATTTCTATTTTGCTTTTCGTTTTGTCCTACACAAAAATAGCAGAAGTACCCTCTAAAGTCGGATATTCAATTATATTTTCCCATTATACAAAATCACTTACCACACTAATAATCTTATTTAAATTACATATTAAATATGCTTTTACCGCAAATGATCTTGTTTCCTTTTTGAAACCTTGTTTTGCATTCTGCGAATACGATCGTGCCTTCTCATCGCTTCTATCCATAGAGCATGGTTACCATGTGCTGCCATTACTACTGATAATTATCTTCAAATCTGTAAATTTACAATTATTAAGTGAAAATTGTTAGTTAAAAATTTAAAAAAGAGCATTTAAAATCATGGAAACAATTTAATTTTACAACAAGAGATATCAAAAAATTTTAGTTCGTCTTAATTTATTACTATATTTAATTTGATTCTCTTACGTTTTTTTATGTAAAGACACTCATGCGAAAAAAAGTAAACTTTAATAATTTGGTTCCACTTATTTGATTTAATAGATCATATGTATGTAAATTTTTAGGCTAAACACAAAAATTTATCCAAATGAGATAAAAATCTATAGATGTAATATACGTGTATTGAAAACGAAACCCTAACAGATGGAATGATTTGCATGTTTTATTCAAGAAAAAATATATTACAAAAAATAGTAATAATAAGATAGTCCACCTCTCGCTATGATGCAAATTATTATCCAGTTAGGCATTAATTCAAAGAGTTGGAGGATGTTCTATTGCAGTATTGTTTGTCACACATATTCAATCCCCAGATGAATGGAGACTCCAGCTAAGGTAGAGAGTTGGCTATCAAACCGGTAGAGCATGTGTTGCATAGCCCAAAGACAAAGAACAAAAATATGTGCATTGTACGGCCGGATAAGCTGATGAAATGTGAACTTAAGGGTGTGCAAAAAGAAAAGCAAAGTTATAGGGCATAGAATATCATCAATATACCTGATAGTGGGCAAAAATGAAATGAAATCGCCTCAATGGCCTTCGCGACTTCAACCCCATTCACTTAGTTGTCTGTTGATAGTCATTGTAATTAGTTATATCCTGATAATGCAATGTATTGATGATAAGCTATAAGCATCAAGGGCATCGAGGACTGATCGAACGGTCACTCTGTCTTTACATTCTATCTCATCACTATAGATCTACCACTAACTTTTTCATGTTCGGTATGACCATGAATCACCGATTCCTGCCAATGTCCTCGAATGGTAGCTTCGAATCAAATTATCCTGCAAATTGAAAATCTTGCTTCCTTTAGTCCAAATTTGCTTCTTTCTTAGTCTCTCACATGGTGATATTTGATCAAGTTTTCGCGAATCTAAGATTCACAGTTACAATACATATGTCCCATTGCAAGGAAGTTATACTTTAGAAATTGAATATCTTTTGCATTTAAACACTTTTTTAATGCTCCCTTTCAATGTACTGAAGCTCCAGTTAGTCAGACATTGGAATCCAAAAGTAAATCATTTCCATATTTTATCCTTAGTTACGGGCACTATACAATACAGTACGCGCAAATTCATCCTATTTAGAGAAGTTATCCGCGATTGGTGTATAACTTTTCATGCTGTGAATATATTTTTACAGAGTGCCTCGAAATTCACCGTAAAGTGAGTGTTTACAACTATCGTCAACAGAGGGCGCCACGACAAAGACTTTAAAAATATGTATCTGTTTTCTGTCACGCCATTTTAGGCGATTGAGTCAGTTCTGAAATCGAATAAAGATGGTTAATTTTGTGGTGTGAATTCAAGTCGAATAAATCTCAAGAAAATCCCCAAAAGGAGTCATCTATTGTTTCTCATTTTCAGAATTAATGTTGGTGAGTTTATTTAAACTTAGCTTTCCGGGAAAAAAGGTAAGCCAATCATTTTACTATTAAATGAACTTACAAATCTAACATGGAGCCACCAGTGAGAAATGTTTATTCATTGTTGATGTATGCGTCATAAATCAAGTTTAATTCAGTAGATCATTTCCTGGAAAGTAGAATGTTTATTATTCTTACTAGAATCGAAAACGATAATGATCTTATATAATCGAAACTAGATGTATTCTGAAAATGAAATTCGTCTGAATGAATTCTTAACTTTTGATGTGTTTATTATTCTATTATTTGAGTCAAGAAACGTATGTCAATTAATTCGAAAATTATTATTATTATTATTTGTGAATTCGAAATGCAAGAAATCTGAATTAGTAAATTCGAAGATTTTGTTTATTATTCTGAGTGACTGTATATGTATAGTAACTAATTCTGAGAGAGAAAAGCTGTATTTGAGTTCTATAGTTGCATTGAGTTATTATTTAAAAGATGGCTCCTACTAAAGGAAAAAGTAAAATGCCATTAGTGTTCCAAACTCAGATAAAAGAAATCAAAAGGTATTCTGAAAATGTTGATAATGTTATAGAATCTGATAATATTCAGAGAGTTTTTGCCTTAATAATAATATATTAAAATGTCTAGAAAGATTAGAAGACAATTATTATGAGTTTTCTGTTTTGGAAGAATTTGTGGAAGATGTGGAATATGAAAACTTTACTAATTCTAAAGATTTGGCTGATTTGGCATTAGAAAAAATTGATTCATATTTGACTAGTATTAATAGCAAACTACAATTCGAAGAAAATAAATCGAAAGTGAATGCTTATTCTAACATAAATCTTCCTAAATATGATCTTCCACAATTTGCAGGTGACTTCAACTCTTGGTTGAGTTTTAAATCTATATTCTCTAGTTCAATTGATTCTAATGAATCTTTAACAGATATTCAAAAATTGCAATATTTACAAAATGCTGTCACTTCAGATGCTTCTAGATTAATAAAAGGATTCGCAATAACTCATGAAAATTATAAACAAGCATGGGAAACACTGTTGAATCGGTATGATAATCAGAGAGAATTGGCATTTCCCCAATGCAAAAGGTTCTTCTCTCTAAGAAAGACCCACTTCAGAATCAATTTGGGCCATGATAGACGTTTGTAATAAAGTACTCAGAAATTTTAAAACATTAGGATTAGAATGCAATCAATTGGTAGAACTTCTCTCTATTAGTATTTTCTCTTCAAGATAAGTTGGAAGATTCTATCAAAGTCAAATGGAAATTAACCCTTGAAGATAAAAATTTTCCTTCATTAAATAAATTTCTTTCATTTCTTGAAAAGCAGGCCAGAAGTCTTCAAGGTATCAAAATTACACCACTCAACGAAAAATCAAATAAAGTATCTCACAAGACTTATTCACTTAAAACTACTGTAGAGTCAGATGACTCATGTAAACTTTGTTTTTCCTCTCATTCATTACATAGATGTGAATAGTTTTTAAAGATGAATATAAATAATCGCTGGAATTTTGTTAAAAAGTCAAAGTTATGCTTTAATTGTCTGCGAGGGAATCATAATGTTTCCTCATGCAAATTTACAACTTCTTGTCGTGCTTGCAAGCAAAGGCATCACACCGTACTACACCAGTTCCAAAGTAGTCCTAGAGAAATCCCTGTTAGTAATTCAAACCAAAATCTAGCTGCTACTAGTGACCAGAATGTAGTTCAGCCATTGGCTACATCTCAGGAACAGTTTTGCCTTGCAGGACAAATGAATTATTCCAATTCAATTTTGCTCTCTACAGCCATTGTTAGAGTTAAGAATAGTCAAGGACAGTATGTAAACTGTCGAGCCTTGATTGATGGCGGGTCTCAGACCTCTCTAATTACAGAATCATGCTCAAAAAATTTAAACCTTCCATTTTATGAGTCAGAAAATACTATATTTTGGGTTTAGATGACAAACTTGCTGCCTATGCTACTAAACGAGTAGAACTTCAACTTTATCCTCATTTTAGTCAGGATATCTTTGCCGTAAATGCTTTAGTAGTAAAGGAACTCACTTGTAATTTGCCTAACTTCAAAGTTTCAAAATTCGATTGGCCTCACATTAATGGACTACAGTTGGCTGATCCTTCGTTTTATATTAGTCGACCTGTCGATATGATTCTGGGAGCTGATATATTCTTTGATTTAATGCTGTATGGAAAAATATCTGGGACTAAAAATCAACCATCTGCTCTAAACTCCAAGTTAGGCTGGTTGCTTTCTGGAAAAGTTTCCACAGCCTGTCAGAGCGAAAAGAAGGTCATGTCTTTAATCAATTGCCATGCATTGCTCGACTTACAAAATCAAATAGCCAAATTCTGGGAAGTTGAGTCAATTCCAGATGCTAGTAACCTCTCAGAAGAAGATCAAAGAGTCGAAAAATTCTACCTCGATCACACAAGGAGAAATCGTGATGGTAGATATGTTGTAAGTCTTCCTTTCAAAAACGACAATGCATTGGGTGATTCTAAAGTCTAAGCCAAGAGACGATTCTTCTCGTTGGAGAAGCGCCTTCAGGCCAATCCAGAGTTAAGAGATAGATATGTAAAATTCATGCAAGATTATGAACATCTAGGCCATATGCAACTTGTCCCGAATTCAGAACTTTCGAAACCATCTTCTAAGTGTTTTTATTTACCCCATTTTGGAGTTGTTAGGGAACAGAGCGAGACTACAAAGTTACGGGTAGTCTTTGATGCTTCTGCCAAAACTGATTCGAACTTATCCTTAAATGACATTCTTCATACAGGCCCCAAGTTACAAAATGCACTATTTAATATTCTATTAAAATTCAGATGTCACAGGATTGCTTTAACAGGCGATATAGAAAAGATGTTTAGGCAAATTCTAGTTAATGAAGATGATGTAGAATTTCAACGAATATTCTGGAGGGAGATACCTGAAGAATCGTTAAAAGAGTATCGATTACTCACTGTAACATATGGGACAGCTTGTGCTCCATATTTGTCCATTAGAACAATTCAGCAGCTAGCTGAAGAAGAAATCAAGAAGTTTCCAGAGGCATCTAAAGTTGCTCTAGAGCAGTGCTTCTCAAACTTTCAATACTGGCGCCCCCTTTTCAATCACAATTCTTATCGCGCCCCCTTATACATTAATAATGTACCGAAAGCAATAATAATGCACTTTGACGCTAAAGCAACAATCTTTATTATAAACCGTACATATTCATGACATGAGTATTAAATTTCGTACATGTTACTTTTGAGCAAAAATTAAGTGATAGGATAATTATATTATGTTATTTTTCCTTTCTCTAATTTTTAAATTGGAACATATTGCAAAATGCGGTTTCTGCTTAGAAGACAAAATATAGATATCAGCTAAATGTAGAAAAAGAACACAGGGGGTCAATTTCTAATCATAAGCATTCCTTTGAAAACTTTCCTCTGTAAGACAAGCCCATGGGAGTCGCTAATACTTATTAAACTTGTTCTTAATTTAGTATTAATTAATTAGTTATAAAATACTCTGTGCAGCACTGATACATTAAAAGTATACCGGCCGAAGTACCCACTCTTTGCACAAGTTCATTTATAAGAAAATAAAACATTATTGATATAATCGCTTAATTGTAAGGAGAGTAAAGCCAAGTGTGCGACAAAGTTTACAAAAATGTAAAATGATTTTTTTAAATGATTGCTCAAATTATAATTAGTTTTAAGCGAACTGTAATTTTAAGTCTCAAAGAATTAGCATTTAGAATTGATGTTGAATAATGAACAATAAAAAAAATTCTGATGAAGAATAATTGTATTATTTTTAATATTTAAAGTGAAAAGACTTCAACATGTTTAAACCTTGGAGTAGACGCGCACTCGATACTAATGGTCGAGCGGGGTTATTTGAGTCACCCCAATCCTTTTTTTATAATTATTTTTATAGTACACAATAAATATCGTAATTCCAGTGAATAATTTAATAAAGAGAAAATATACTCACTTACTTTCAAGAACACAGAAAACATTTCGGAAAAAAAGTTATCTCACCGGGAACTCAGACAAAACAAGTACCTTAAGATCGTAAAAAAGACGTCTGTCACTCCCAAAAAAGAGGGAGATATGTGACAAATATATTTTAGTTCACGTTAAGAAGGTCAAACAGGAGGGTAGTGTCAGGGCCATTGGTAACAATTAAACAATTTTGACAGAATTACCGATTTCGTGCACTGTGTGCTCGGCGTGACCGCTCCCGGATTAAAAGTGTAATTATTACAATATGGATGTTCTAAAAAAATTATGTAAAACGTTTTTCATTATGCTTGGCTTAGTAATCCTTCAAACTTCCCTAAATGAAAAACAAATATGTAAGAGCAGGGACGTAACTAACCGTACAAGTAATCTCGAAGGTCAAACCGCAGCAAATACATTCTGCTGCCTACAGCTGATGGCAATAATATATAACAGTGATCAACTTTTTATCTTCATAAAATGTTTTTGATTATGGCTCTGGATTTTGTCTTTCCTCTAAAAGAGTAGCATTTTCGCTTTGAAAAGAAAACGTAATAAAATCTCTCATCATGGGATTACAGCAAATCGAATAAAACGTTTTTTATTTGGTTATAGTATCAAAAAAAAAATAGCTAAAAAATGAGGTTAATATATATATATATATAATATATATATATATACAGATAATATATATATATATATATATATATATATATATATATATATATATTATTTCCGTGTAAATGTATATATTTTATTATGTCAGAATTTTTTTTTATTTTACTTCATTCAAGTAATTAAATTTTTTTAAACTTTTATTTTCGAAATGCTCGCGCCCCCTTGTAGGTGTATCGCGCCCCCAGGGGGCGCGCCCCACAGTTTGAGAAACACTGCTCTAGAGGACTTCTATGTAGATGATCTTATAACAGGAACAAATTCGAAAGAAGACGCCAAGAAATTAGTAAGTCAAGTAATCGAACTCCTGAAGAAAGGAGGTTTCCCGATTCGAAAATGGGGGTCCAATGAATCATCTGTGCTGGAATCATTACCTACAGAATTACGAAGTTCTTCGGGATCTCTGCACATAGAAGAGGATCATTTGATGAAAATCTTGGGAATCATATGGAATTCCAAGAAAGACACATTCAGAATCAACGTAAGTCCACCAAATGAAGTTAGGCCAACCAAACGGCAACTCTTATCCACCATCGCCAAGATTTATGATCCTTTGGGATTCCTGTCCCCAACGACAATTCAGTTGAAGATCCTGATGCAAGATATCTGGAAAGAAAACATCTCTTGGGATGATCCTGTCACAGACTGCATTTTTGAATCATGGACGCAATTCACACAAGAATCAAATGAAGCACCTAGCTGAGATTCAGATTCCAAGATACCTTGCAGAAGACTCTACAGCAAAACGAGTTCTTCTTATAGGTTTTTGTGATGCCTCCCAGCGTGCATACGCTGCTGTTTTCTACTTAAGAACTGAGCTGGTTACCGGAAAAGTCCGTGTTTCTCAATGATAACATCTAAGACAAGAGTAGCTCCTGTAAAATCAATAACCTTGCCCATACTCGAACTTTTGGCAGCTCTGCTTCTTTCTGAACTCTTCGTTGTTGTGTTAGAATCTCTGAGAAAAGTAATTCAAATCGATAAGTCATTTCTTTTCTCAGACTCCCAAATTGTTTTGGATTGGCTAAAATCATCTCCCAGCAGATGGAAAATCTTTGTTGCCAATCGTACCTCAAGAATTCAAAAAATGACTTCTGAAGCATCCTGGCATCATGTGAAGAGTCAAGAAAATCCTGCCGATTGTGCTTCACGAGGTATTGCAGCTTCCAAGCTAAAAGTTCATAACTGTGGTCTGGGCCACAGTGGCTAAGTCAGGATTCTTTACACTTTCCATCAATTGATTTGTCGACTTCCTGTGAAAAAGACGTGAAATGTGAGGAGAAATCAAGTCAAGGCAGCTATTTATTGGAAATCATAGCTAAGTATTCATCCTTCTCACGTTTAATTCGAGTCATAGCGTTGTGTAAAAGATACATCAAAAATTGCAGATCATCTAGAGTTACTGGTGTGCTAACATCAAAAGAGGTAGATGATGCTACCAAGATAGTTATTCAAACTGTACAAGAATCACAGTTTCATTCCGAAATTCAACTCTTAAATAAGAAACATCCTCTTCCCAACAGCAGCAAGCTTCTGCCTCTAGGTATTTTTCTGGACACCGATGGAATAATCAAAGTTGGAGGAAGATTAAAAAATTCAAGCCTGAGTCCAATTCAAAAACACCCAATTCTCCTTCCTAAGAGCCATCACCTCACTAATCTGGTCATTCAGCATTTTCATCATATCAATTTGCACAGTGGACCTCAACTTACCTTATGCTGCATTCGACAGAAATTCTGGATTCCTTCTGGCAGAGGAGTAGTCGGAAGACTTTTATCCAAGTGCCAAACCTGCTTTCGTTTCAAAGCTAAATCGGGTGAGAAGCTCATGGGGAATTTGCCTGCAAATAGGCTCAGTGCTGGCAGAGCGTTTTTAAACGTTGGCATCGACTTTGGAGGACCATTCATCACCAAACCCAACGTTTCTCGAAGCAAAGTAAAATTAAAATCCTACCTAGCACTCTTCATTTGCATGGCCACAAAGGCTGTGCACCTTGAGGTTGTTTCGGACCTCTCAGCAGATGCCTTTTTGGCAGCATTCCGGCGCTTCATATCCAGACGAGGAAAACCAACCAACATGTTTTCCGACAATGCAACTAACTTCAAAGGAGCCTCTTTATATTCAAAGGAGCAGTTAAAGCTAATCAAATCTGTTGAAGTGCAGAACTTTGTAACTCAAGAATCCATTACATGGCACTTCATACTTCCCACGGCAGCTCACATCGGCGGACTCTGGGAAGCTGGCATCAAGTCGACCAAGCAGCTTCTAATTAAAACAATGAAATCAGCTGTTCTGAACTTTGAAGAGCTGGTGACATTGGTAACGCAGATTGAAGCATGCTTAAACTCAATGCCTCTAACTCCTCTGTCTAATGACCCTCAAGACCTGCAACCTCTTACGCCAGGACATTTCTTGATTGGTGCTCCAATGGCTTCTTTTCCAGATGTGGTCCCTTCACAACCAGCGTGCTTAAAGAAGCGATGGAATTTAATTCAACATCTCCGAAGTCAGTTCTGGAGGAGATGGCACCTGGAGTACCTAAATCAATTACAACAAAGAACCAAGAGGAATAAACCAAAACGAAACCTGAAAGTCAACGATATGGTCCTTGTGAAGGAGGACAATCTCCCACCTCTGCAATGGAGCCTAGGCAGAGTTGCTCAAGTATTTCCAGGAGACGATGGTGCTGTTCGAGTCGTGGATGTCAAGACCCAACGAGGACAATTCAGACGTCCTATTACGAAGTGTTGCCTACTGCCAACTGAAGACTGAACTGATAGTCTAGGCGGGGGAGTATGTTTACAACTACCGTCAACAGAGGGCGCCACGACAAAGACTTTAAAAATATGTATCTGTTTTCTGTCACGCCATTTTAGGCGATTGAGTCAGTTCTGAAATCGAATAAAGATGGTTAATTTTGTGGTGTGAATTCAAGTCGAATAAATCTCAAGAAAATCCCCAAAAGGAGTCATCTATTGTTTCTCATTTTCAGAATTAATGTTGGTGAGTTTATTTAAACTTAGCTTTCCGGGAAAAAAGGTAAGCCAATCATTTTACTATTAAATGAACTTACAAATCTAACAGTGAGCATGAGGTGAAAGGGGGAGATGATATCAGATTTGGGGAAAATAAACAAAATTCCATATCACTTGGTTAAATGATGATTAGCGCATTTTTGAAAATGTTGAAAACAACAGTAGCATATATCGTTAGTTAACGTGACCACAAGTTTCCCAATTTTTTATTGATTTGTTTCACTTAAGTCATTTCACATAGCCGTGTTATTAATCACTGTCACAAGTCGGAAATATTAAGTGAAACAAGAATTACAATAAAAAAAACTGTTAAACTAAACTAAAAATTGGAACTGAAAACTTTTAGTGATTCTTTCAGAAATTCTTACATTGATTCAACAGAAAATACAATAAAGATCAAATCAAAATAATAGTATATATGGTACACTCTCTTACACATTATACAATCGAACAATGTGTCAAATTAAAGGATGTAGCCAAATACCATGATATGCAATCAACCGAGAAAAATTATTCGGTACTTACGTGTTATCGCAATCCATTGACAACATTATATGAAACGAAGCACATGAATACCGATTCGGCGCGTACGACACGTAGGAAATTGGTGTCGCCAATTTCGCGAGTTATTAATAGAGTTGGAGATTGTTGAGATTAAATACGTAAGTTTCAATTGTTCCCACTGATAAACAAAAAGAAAATCAATATTTTCACGCATTTGATACCAGCATTTGGTGACGTCTTTTAATTTGAGGAAGTTGAACGAAGGAAAAATGCAAGGGTGTCAAACTCAAAGGTTAACTTGGGCCAAACAAACAAAGTTTAACTTGAGGTGGGCCGCAAAAGAATCAATATTCATAGAAACTTATGTAAAAGAACAAGGAAAATTAAATGTTTATGCCCTGACACTTGTATGTATGTGTGTGTGTGACATCTCTTCTCTGTTACTTTTCCCCCAATTTTGGGGGGGGATTTTTTATTTTACTATACATTATTATGTGCCGATATATTAGTCTGGCCGCATGCGGACCTCCGGGCTGCGAGTTTGACACCCTTAGTATAATGTATAAGTGCTATATATATATATATATATATATAGATAGATAGAGAGAGAGAGAGAGAGAAGAGAGAGAGAGGGGGGGGAGAAAGAGTAAATTACATAATCCAAAACATATTTAAGAAATTGAATAGTTGGAATATAATTGAAGAATTTTTTTGTTATATAATGCATTTAAAATCAAATTATGCAGGAAATATTGGTAGCGTCAAAACGTAATTTGAAAATAGGTTCTATTAATCATTATCAAAGTACTAGTGTAGCATATGTTTCCAATAAAATATATTGTCAGAGAAAAATCGTTATCATAAGCAAAAAATGCTGAATTTGGCGGGCACTTTATACTTACGTATTAGTAGCGCCAAAGTCAAATAGGCTCCACGTGAACCCCGTTATTTTCCTCTAAAATCTGACTGATTGGATTTTTTAAAAAATAAAACACGTAAGAATCGTTTTGTTGTGACGCTATTCGTGCCAATTTTGCTGCGAAGAGGCTAATATATAAGTACCTAAAATGTTTATGAAGTAGTTTTTTTTAATTATGAAATTTAGTTCAAAACTTTTTTTCACACAAAATACTGTACATAGAATTTCCAAATCCTGTCAACTATGAGTTGGCGTGATTCTTCTGCCGAACTTATATTAATCAGATTATATCAGCGAAATGTATGTTTGGCTTACAATTACTTTTAAATTGTTAGGCAACAATCCTATGGTTTGGCGAAAACGGCAATCGGGACTTTTTAATGCATCATTTTGCAATGAGCTATTTGTGCATTTACTTTACTGTATAATTAGTAAATCTGTAACTATATATATTAATATCTACGCTTAAGATGTTGATAGTTTTATACAATGCAAAATTCCTTTTTACGAATGAGGACAAGAAATTTTTTATAAGCAAACTTCCCATTCATCAATATATTGACACTGAAATGTTTTTGAAACATGTTATTAAACCATGCATTGGAAATAATAACAATGTAAGCATTCTTAAAAAAAAAAGGTTCGGCCCAAGTGTAGTATAGCCCTTTGGATTTGGCGATCTTTATGTAGATATCATGGTGAGATAACGAATTTATTGTCTTCCGGAGATCTATCGCTAAATTAAGTAGCTTCTCCACACCGATTTTGGTTACCAAAAGAAATTAACATCGCCAAGCCCCCCCCCCTAACTACACTTAAACCAAAACTTTTTTAAAATTTTTTATGTAGCATTTAAAATATTTACTAAGTAAAATAAGTAAATACCTCTTACTTTATATTTACTGTTTCTTTAAATTTTCTACTTCAAAAATTTAGATTTCTTTTATCTGTTGAAAGCTAATGCAACACTGATATTTATAAATAGATAACCTTATGTTTTTAATTATCTTACATTTTTATTGCTGCCAAAGAGGAATTGTATAAAACTAAAATAATTTTTTTAAAAAAAAATCATGCACAACAAGCATTTACCAGAATATTCGTATCTCTTAAAAATTCAAGATTTTAATACTTATAAAAATCGATTGAATTCGTTTTGCAAGCGTTCAAATTTTTTCAAAAAATAGAAATTATTTTTTCGAAATAAAATTATGTTTAGTTTCGTAATAATTATGATTTAAGGAATGTTTTCCAACTTTTTTTATTCCGCGTTAGTTTCTTCTTTTATAAAGAATTACACGGTTTACTTAAGTAATTTATTTGAATAAAGGTGTGTTCATAATTCTCCTTCATATCAAACAAAAATTTTACAATTTTAGCTAATGAGTGTGATTGAGTATTGCCTGCTGCATTTTTCGGTGCTTACGTACTATACTATCGATCAATATTGCCAAATCAAAAGACATCGCCTAATGCTGAGATTTGCAGCCAATGATGGAGACGGTCACCTACCGCATTCCAACTCAATAATAATAATGATGAGAGTATTTGGCGACATTTTTGAATTGGCGAAATTGGTCGACGGTATCTTTATATATGTATATAAATCTTCTGTGCGTGTGTATGTGACTGAACTCCTAAACGGCTGGAGCGAGTTTGATGACATTTTTTGTGGGGGTTCAAGTGAATTCGAGAATGGTTTAGATTTACAATTCGGTTCGGTATAGCAACTAGTTAAATAGATATTAATTAAAACCAGTTTTGGGCACCAACTTTGATTTGTCTGCATTTTTGTAACACTGTTATTGTTACAACAATGACAAAAGTTGGCGTTGAAAATCAGTTTTCAGCCAAAATGGAATTTCATGACGTTGCTCTATTGACTTTAATAATTAACTTTGTTTTAAAAATAAGTAATATAAATTTTTTTGATGTGTTATATCTTTCCTCTTGGTTGCTGTATATTTGTCGAAGTGATTTTGTGAAAAGGGACGGAAATTGGTATCAGGAAGTAACGTCAATGGGAACGGCGAGATCTTGGCGATAGAGCCAAGTGGACATCATATTTGGCGACTATTTTGGTGACATTTGTGACCATATTGGCGAGTTCTTTTCGCCGAGTGGATGCGTGCTTAACCAGTCAGCCTGCCAGCTCGGAAGAGAAGTGCGCACAAATCTCTCGTTATTTTCTAATACTGTTAACTGTTTTAATGTAATTGTAACTGTGATCTTTTTTTAATGTTATTTAGTTTGAATTTCAAACCCATGAAATAAAGTTGAGTTGAGCTAACCGGAGTAATAATTCTTTGATTACAGTCTTTACAAGATTAGAATTTTTATTCAGAGGATATAAACTTATTTATTAAAAATTATATTTACTGCTAAGCTTCTGACAAAGTTCAACATCCTTAAGAAAATACGAGTAAGTAATATGGAATTATTGGAATAAATATTTTAATGCGTATCTTTTTCATACTTTATAAAATTAGGTGCTAGTTTGATATCGGGGGTGATAGCGCCTAGTTGTTGTTTATGTACGCCAAAATGGGCGATAACCTTACAATATGGTTACCTTAATATTTTTATCGTCTGTCGATGTGGTTGCCATGGGGATAACGTATATTAGAAATAACTTTTATTGGTTTTTTTCCCCGCTGTAACCCTTTTAATTTCAGAAGATTTTAATAAAAATTTCTAATTTCTGTAAAAATTTAACCATTTTCAGTTTAATTTTCCTAGTGTTTGCGTCTTATGTTTAATTCTGTGCTATTTTCGAATATGGGTATTTCTAAAATGAGTGAGTACTAGAATATTTTTTTTTAGAAGAATAAGTGTTTTGCTTTTAATTTTATCACTATAAATCGTTTACTTTCATTTTGTTTTACGTTTAAAAAATGTTTTTTTTTTACGTTCTTTGTTCGACGCAATTCGGTGAAGGAACTTGCAGTGCAAGATTCATATTGCAAGCTTTCACTAATTTGTAATTAGAATTCTTAATTAATTCTAACATACATTATGTAATTATTTAATTCATAATGTAATACAAAAAAATGTACTTATTACTTTTTTAATAATCGTCTAATATTCGTTATTTATAATTGTTTCTTTTAACATTTATTTATAAATAATACATATTTTCTTATTTATTTATAATTAATATTGTTATTTATTTATAACTATTTCTGTTATTTATTTATAATTATGTAATACGAGTAATCTTATGCATTAGTTTTATTTTTTTACAATTCGACGATTATTGTTTTTTATAATTACTATTAAATTATATTATATGATTATTTTTTCTACTAACTGTTATTAAATCGAACTACATGAATACTATATATAATTACGATAAAATAATACTATAAGATTATTATTACTACATGTTACTTTTTATTAGATATTATTGATTTTCATTATTTATTGATTGATCTAGTTTATTATCAATCTCTTCCTATATCCTTTATTTGAAATACATTTCAATGTATTTCAAAACAACTCTTTAAAATTATTGTGTAACATTAAATTACCGTTAGGCCGCCATGTTGGATTCTATTCCGACTACAGCAAACGCTGCTAGGCGCAATTACCCCGGATATCAAATTAGTTCCTAAGATTAATTCCTTTCGCTGTCAATATAATATTTTTCATTGAGATTAAAAAAAGTTTTCTCGAGATTAAAAATTAAACATTTACCAAGCTAAATAAGTTTTCATGATTTTGTGATTTGCAGAGATGGGTAAATCCAGAGCAGAATATATGCGAAATCCAACTTTAGTAGTTGTTTTTTTATATAATTAAAGTTAGCATTTCAAAATATTCGAATTCTGAAACTCGATTTCGTTTTCTTACGCCACTTCGCAATTCAACGACGTTATTTCACAAAATTGTACATTACTCATGTTAGCAGAGTCGTGTTCAGAAATTTCTGAAAAGATGATTTAAATGACATAAATAAAGAAATTACTCACATATCTCAGTAACACACACAAAGAAATACCGGTGTCCAGAGGGAAAGGAAAAATTTCCATGGGGATAAAATTGTACCCACGGAAAAAACCCTTGCAACGAGCTAAGTGGCAAGAAAACAGACCCGCCCGACAGAACAAAGATGTGGAAGAAACTTCGAAAAAGAGTATTTT
The DNA here is from genome assembly GCA_019973935.1 of Trichonephila clavipes. Taxonomy (NCBI): domain Eukaryota; kingdom Metazoa; phylum Arthropoda; class Arachnida; order Araneae; family Nephilidae; genus Trichonephila; species Trichonephila clavipes. The sequence goes on from BMAU01021435.1 coordinate 2,331,267, forward strand.
AATGACATTAATATAGAAATCACAGAAGTGCTGACACTGAAAGGGAAGGGAAATCTTCCAAGGCATAAAGCTGTACACTTGAAGAAGCCCGTGCGACGCCGGGCCCTCCCCCAGTAGTATTGAAGAATATATTTTTCTAACTTTAAGAAAAAAAGAGATACTTCTGACTTTCATCCTTCTTTATTAAAAAAAAAAGAAAGAACGAAATACTGTTTGCATACTTTGGTACGTTTGTTCCTCAGTCAGATGCCAAAGTCATAATCTGGCATATTAGCTACTTTTTTGCATCTGCCATTTAGAACACACCAGACCCGGAAAAAAGAATACTTTTCTTCAGTTTTAAATTGAAATTCTATTTCAGCTACTTAACGGTTTTAGAATACAGATCTTGGAAGAAGATTGACTTTAATTACAGTCAGTTACAGATGACTACAGTTGATTCTGGAGCTTAACTAAGAATAATTAAATAATATATTTTTTTTCATTAAATTACCTTTTTATTGATCTCACTTACATGGTATAATGATGACACATTTTATTAACTGAAACACTTAATGGAAAGAAAAGGAAAATAATGAAATAAATTTCTTTGTCAAATTTGTTTCGGTTTTTTTTTGAAACCGCGAATGTATGCATTCATGAAAGATATTCGAAATTTTATTTTTCAAACGTTGCAAATATTCCAACGGTGAAAAATGAAAACTTATTACTTCAGAAAATAAAAAAGTAATTTTTGATAAGCAAAAGTAGTCTGGCTCTTACTTTGACGGAAATTCTGATTGAAATACAATGGGATATGACAAAAAAAGAAGAGAATTGTTGCCAAAGTTATTTTTCCTAGGTAAACTTTTTTGTTTAGTATGCAATAGATGCCTTTCGTAAAGAAATACATTGTTTCATGTGTTCTATTCATAACAATATCTTGTTTTTAAAATTAAAGTTTAAGGAATATTTTTAAATGACTATTATTTTTATTGTAGAAAAAACGTTTCACGATTTCTCAGTTGTTTAATATTTGAGACGTATCCTTCAATTACAGATTTATTCTTCTTTTTAGTCCCCTTATTTTTTTTATTTTACTCAAAATAATTTAAAATTATTTTTTCTAAACTTTGGTATTTAATGGATTTTTAATATAGTTTCTTATAGTTTGGGAATCAGTAGATTGTACTGCACTCTGAATCAAAATTAGTGATGAAGAATGATTCGAAAAAGAGAAATTAAAATAATTACATAATTTGAACTAAAGTTATTAAATTAGTATTTATTATATTCAAAATCTAATTATTAATTCCTTTTTTAATAATTTTCCTTTAAAGAAGTTTATAACAAACAAAATTAATGTACGGGTAATGAGAAACAGAACTTTTATATATCACTTAGAGTTACTATTGTTATGAAACAGAAAACTTAATATCGATTATCTTTAAATAGAATTTTTAAGTATCATTTTCAGAAGGAAGGGAAATTAAAAGTAATGAGTTTTATTTACTACTGTACTGTTTTCTAGACAAGAATTTTATTTTAAATTTACGGTATATATTATTGCTTTATATAACATTTTCAAACCTACACAGTTTTTATTTAGCTTTATTATGATAATCGCATATATAAAAAAGCAAAAGAATTTTTAAAAAAGAATTTTAGATGTCACCAAATTTAGAAACAACGTAATATTTTTACAAAAAATTGAAAACATTCCAATGTTTTACAGCAGAGATCGTTTGCAGTTTGAACTTTTAGGTGAGTTATTTAAATAATCACTTACTCATATTATTGCAACATTTCTGAAGAAAAGTAAAGTGGGTTTTACATGGAATATTAATGTTGTTGTTTTGAATATTTTATTGATTATATATTGTAACTTCGAACCCATGATTTAAAATCCCATTTATAACTAAAATGACATTTTTGAAAATGTTTTTTATTGTTTCTTTGAATCGGCTATTTTTTTCCCCTGTATTACTCAAAAGTTCAATCAGAACTATAGTTTCATAACAGCAGGAATGGCAATGCTGTATCACAGTTGAAATCCTACTGTCTACTACAGCGTCTCGTAATCCGTATCAATAGAAATTTGTAGATTTTCCAAGGTTCACAACATGGACTAAGAGTTTTCCTATAAAATATTGTTATACATTTATTTCATAATGATGAAATAATATAATGCCACAGAAAATAGAAAAAAATCCGATTATAAAATAATTTCACTTTTTGTAGTCTTTTCCATACGTTTTGAAAAGAAAATTAATCCCCATAAAAGGAATTCTAAAATATAGAAGATCGTTCCCATTTTATAGAAAAGATTTTGTAATTTATTTTTCTTTTCGAATTTTGAGAAAAAGACTTTGGCAACATTACAATAATCGTCTGCTAATATTTTCTTTTGATTGGAATGTAAAATAAAAAAAATTCATTATGTGAAAATGGCTCCTAGAATTGATAGATGGGTCAAAGGTTACTTAACTGCGCTTTCCGAGGAGAAATATTCGTATCAAAAAATTATAAAGCGGTGTAAAAATTTCGGTTATTGTAAAAGTGATTTATAATGTATTAAATTTGAAAGGAAAACGCATCTAGCAGAAAGTAAAAATCAAAATATGATCACGAAACTTCATCCTAAGACTATTCAAACGCAAGAAAGGGAAGAGTCTCTGATTCTAGTAGAAAATCTGCTTCTTCAAAGATTCATTATTTCAAAACCAGCAATGTCTTCCGGCACTTAAGGAAAATCATTCATAAAGATTTAAAGTTTAAAAAAGATGTTTAAACCTAAAGTTCATTTGCTTTTGTCGAAACTTATTACTGAAAGAAAAACAATTGTTTAAAATGATATGAGAAACACCTACATGCTGAAAAAGGAAATATGTGTCAACGCTCGACGAGGCATAAGTATATTTAACTGATTGTAATAAAAGATTTGTTTTCTATTGCTCAACCTACGAGAAGGATCATACGAAATGGCTTCGTCAGCAAGCAGAAAAGTTTCTAAAGAGATCCATGGTAGTTGCAGGATTTTGTAACAACGGCAAATGAAATTAAAAAAAGTCTCAAGTAAAGCCAAACTTAATTTATATACACATATAAACTCTACTATCAGCAGAATATCTTAGAACCAATTTTTGATGAAGAAATTTCAACCTTATACGGAAAGGACATTGGTAAAGTTGAGCTTCATATGGACAAAGCCTCTAGTCACGTAAAAGTCAACTTCTGCTGCTTATTTATCAAAGAAAAAACCAAAAACAGGAGTAAAGTGTATCCCATTCAATGAAATACCAGTAAATTCCCTGACACTTCTCCAATGGACCCTTTTACTTTCGGTTTATTAAAACGAGTCTTAAGAAAACGGCATTGAAGAACACTGAATGGACTTTGGAAAACGGTTCAAGAGGAATGGAGTAAAATTGGTATGTCAGTTCTAAAGAAAAATTTACTTTCCCGGAAAGTTACAAGCTAATCTCTTATGACAATCTAATTTATGCAATAATAGTTCATATTTAATAAATATCTTTGCTTAAAAATTATAAATTTATTTAACACTTTAATTTACTTGTTTCCGACTACCCTTTTTTCATAGTTATCAATTTAAAACAAAACCAATAAGATCGATACCGGAACATAAACGTTATTTTCCATTCTCTATATAAATCTCAAAACGCTAAGGCTGTAAGATTTCTTTGGCTATAAATAAACTCCACAGTTTTACTTGCCTCTAACTATGAATTTCATACCTATTACACATAAGTTACAAAACGAAAAAAAACCCCTTTTATTTATATATTACTTTTTTTTTAATTTAATTTTTTTCATACTCTTGTATATATCAGTTTTTACGATATTAGCTTTATCATATTTATGTGAAGATTATAACTATAGCTTTTTATGCTTAATTGATTATTAAATAGCATACTGAATGAATTGAAAATTTATATGATATATATATGGTGCATTTTTTACGTATATCTTATTCCAAAATCATTAAGTTGAAATATACGACAGGCAGAAATTTTCACTAATGAACAAACAAATTTTAATAGATTGAAAGTTATCAAATGTAGATGTGATGCGCGGGATATGATGAGTGAGTGTATACATGTGATGTGAGGGGAACCAATTTAGATGCCAATCACATAATCAGACCTTGGTTCATTTTTAAGAAGCGGATGGGAACAATTCATAATTGTCACATGATAAATGCAACTTTATGCTTACCGTTGAAATCAAAACTAACATTAGACTATGTGACGGGTTCTATCCATGATCCCTCTATTAATATTCTTGGGGAAATTAATCATTAACCCTCCAAGCGGACAGCACGGAGTTTTCTGCCCTACTAGAGAGGCTTCGAAAACGGACCACACGGAATTTTTCGTAAGGCCGGGGACTCACCAAAAATGAAACAAACGAATTTTTTCCTCCTCAAGTAATGTGTTCAAAAACGGTAAAGCCGTGTTTTTCCGAATTCTTCCCCCCCCTTTAAAGGTTTAGTATCTTGAAAGATAATTAGAGACGGTCGGGGAGACACAATGGGCATTGAGGGGAAGTTTTATGGCTCACGGGGAGACTGGTTCTTCCCCTGCAGCAATCGTAAAAAACTGGGAAGAATTTCCTTAAACCCTAAAGTGTACGGAAGTAATTGCAAGTCAACGAGTTGAGAATTCTCATTTTTTTCTTTACCTTAAAATTATCAAATGAAATTAAGTTTTTATAATGTATGTCTAAGTTTTTAAAAAATATCTGTAGTATTTAAATTCAAATTATATATTAAAACATTGAGGATAATTTACTGTTTCATTTTTCTTATTTTAATCAATACTTTCAGGGATTTTTTTTAAAAATGATTATTTTGTTGTGTCAAAAAAATAAAAAAAAAAGGTTCAAAATTTAAAATCTTTTACAATTTCGGAGACTTCTAAACATGAATAATTTTTAAGCTTCTGTATTACATTATTTGCAAAAAATTTTTATGCATTGTTAAAAAAAACCCTATTTAAATCTTTTAGTTTTTCATAATTTTAAAGCCAGGTATTCCGGGCATCTTACATAGAATCCCTTGTTTTGTATTGTTCAGATAACAAATTATATTTGAATTTTGAATGTCTGAACATTAATTTCATTCAAAGAGAACTTTAACTACAAGCTTATATTTTTGAACTTGAATCTTCAAATAAAGAGTATTTAAAAGCATATATCTGGACAAATTTACAGTTAACATTTGCGCATATAAATAAATATAAAGATCCTTTTTAAATTCAAGTTAAAAAATATATATTTATGCATAATCCCTCATCATTCATGTTCCATTAGTGGTTGACTGAAGAAAAGGTTATTAAAATTTGGACATTTTTATAATCTTAACCATGAAAAACTAGGAATTTTGTATTAGCTCCACTGAAATTCTGCATTGGAATTTCGAAAAAGATATTTATACGTGTTTTACATACTCAGTTAAAAAACATATATTTATCATAATTACTAATAATTCTTTGGATATTTAAAATTATCATTAGATTAATTTTTTAATATATATATATATATATATATATATATATATATATATATTCGACTTCTAATATTTTTTTCAAGTATTCCTTAAATTTCATATAATTTAATTAAGTGAGGGGATATTAAAGTCGCACTCTCTCTCTTCTCTACTCAACTACTTGAGGGCTTTTGGCGACGGACCTGTGGCCGGGGTACCAGGTGGTCAAGGTATCGAATCATGGTTGGCATGTCTCGAGTTCGAGCCCAGTGCCACAAACGATCCGCCGTGTAGGGTAGCGATGCACGTTAAATCTACTGAGAGCTGAAATGTCCTCTCGTTGGTGTGGTGTGGTAGTTAGGAGAGGGGGTGCCAGCTCAGGTGTCGCCCTCGTCATTTGACCATGCTTGAAAATTACGAGGTCCATCACTAAAAGCCCTCGTGTAGCTGAACAGTGCGACGTTAATATTCACTCACTTGGCGACGGACCTCGTAATTTTAAACCATGGTCAAGTGACGAGGATGACGCTTGAGCATCGCTCCCTTACACGGCGGATCTTCAGTGGTTCTGGGGTCGAACTCATGACACGTCAGCTACGAGTCCGTTACTTTGACCATTAGGCTACCGCGGCCTCACAATGTGGTTGACAACTGCATGGTGTTGATAGATCAGGTCAGTGTCTATCTTACTATCCTGTTGCCCGAAATCAACAGCGAAAATACTACAAGAAGATTTTTTGACATTTGTTAAATCAAATTGTGTGGAATTCCTTCGTTATCTTTAAAAAAAAATGGCGGGATTTTAAATCATATTGGTTTTTGAATGAAACTGATAGAACGATTGATAGAAGAAGGAGGTAGTGATTCTAGTTCTCGAAACTTTGTTTCCCCTAAAATTTCTGAAAATGTAGCCCGCTGTATTGGAAGGCACTTCCCTTCATATGTAGAAAGTGACTGTTCAAAAAAAAACAAAAAAACATCGCGAAAATGTGTGGTATGCAACCTTAAGATAAATGATAATGGAAAACGCATTCGAAAAGAAACTCGTTTTCAATGTAATAGTCTAAGAGCCAGTGAGCGGCTACCTGCATGTATTTGACCAGGCTTGGGTTTTTGTACATTGAGGCCCCTATACCTACTGTACATGAGATGGGACTTCACTAAGCCCCCAAAGTGGTGGACGCGGTTAGTGCGCAGGTGAGACAGGGATCGATTGTTTTGTAATTTTAAATTCATTTGACGACGTTTGCCGTTTTGGTATTCTAAAATATATCATTTTCGTGAACCGAAAATAATAATGGCAGAACATTACCTCGCGTTCGACACTGCGGCAGACAGTTTTGAAAGTATTAAAAAAAATCATTTTTGAAAGTAATTGAAGAGATCTGCCATTGTTATATTTTACTTATTATAGTTTCAAAAACTTATATTTATTAGGGCAGAAGTATTCATTGCGGACAAGCATCAGCAAATAACAAAATCTGAGTTCCTACTCGGCTGGATGTCTATGTATTACGATAACTGTTTTACATCAATATAATGTATTTATGATTTATTTAATCGCTGTATTTATTGAATAATTTTAAATATTAAGGTATATTGAGGTAAATTTAATCGCTGTATTTATTGAAAAATTTCAAATATTAAGGTATATTGAGGTAACATAGATATTTATATTCATTGATCTTCATTCATCATCATCCGGGTAATGTTCATCGTTGTATGAATCATCTTCATCATCAATTGAGTCAGATTCTGTAAAAATTAAACGTAAATTTTAAATTGTCAGTTGTTTATAAATAGGTTCGCACATATTTGATGAAGAATTGATTTTTATGAACTTACCAGGAATATTGGTGATTAAGTCACTGACAAAAGATGGAAGTTGATCTCCTTCGAACCATTTGAGGATAAATGTATTATCCTGCTCAATCCAGCCATACTCCAATGGTTCCAAAGTTGAAGGTTGTTTTTTGTAAGCATTTTTCCAAATAGTAGAAATATAATGAGCTCTCAGAAATTGCTGATAAAGTTCACTCTTACATGGTGGTATTGAAGTTGCATCAAAATGTTGCACTTTCTTGGTGAAATTCTCATGGACGTCTGAAGCTTTGTAGCTGCTAACAAATAGTTGGAACCTTCCATCATCTACGTCCTTGGATTTTTTGGCATTGTAGAGCTGACAAGTAAACTGTTGAATAACATTAAATAGGTCTTGTAATTGGCCCTCAGTTAAATCTTCGTCACCAATAGTAGCAAATGCTTCTTGAAATATAGTATTTTTTTTAACACAGAGAAAGGTCTTTTCTTTCCTTTATTGAAAAAAGCAGGATTAAATCACATCCGGTGAATGCATGGAATCCAATTAAACTTTTGGCTAACAATTCACCAAGCTCCGTATAAATTTTTGTTATGTCAATATACCTTTCATTGTTACCAGTTCCATTGAGCATCCAAATATTGGAATTAGAGTTCTTCAAGTTTTTCATATTACCAATCATAATTATTAAAATATCGGTATCAAAGCCTCTGATAACAATATTTGACTTCTCAGCGACATTGCAAGCATGATAAATTATTTTTGTATCTGCTTCTTCATGTGATGTACAACATAAATCTTCATTAATATTAGACTGAATCTTCTCATCAACAACTTGGTACGATTGACAATTTCGAAAATTCATGTGAATCTTTCGATTGCCTATAAATGATTTCATTTCCTCACTACACCAATGTTTTTCGAAAAAGCCTACAAGAGCCTCCTTAAACTTTGTATTTTTTAATTCTTTTGCAAAATCAGAAGGTCGCACTTGGTCAGGCCCAGAAATAATGTAATCAATTAATGATGCTTCATGTCGTAAACATCTTTCACTGTCTTTTATTGACGGATACATATACTGGTCAAAGATTACATCAATTCTTCGGGTGGAATATTTTGATACCATTTGTAAAAACTTTTTCGAAATACTTCCGAACGTTTTGGGAACCTCTTTCATAGAGTGAAGTATGAAAATCCATCAATTAAGGCTACATCTGTACTATTTGGTGGTTCTTGATCTGTATTTGATTGAAGGCATTTTACAAGTACAGACTTATCAGTCTTACAGAAACCACCATCTAGATGACATAAAGCAAGAGGTACCGGAGTTATTGGAAATGATAAGATTTTCAAAACATCAATTTGGTGGTCCATTGAAATTCCCAGCAAACGTCCAAATAAATCTCGCTGTAACTTGATTTCTTGATGCTTACCTCCAATTTTCACCGACTTCTTCTTTACAAGTAAACTTGAAAAGTTATGTATCGGTGTCTTTTTGATGGCCCTTTCAAATCTTGTTGAATCTAATTCACACTCAGCTATAAAAGTCGTTCTTAATTTTTCGCCAATTTCTTGGACATTTAAAAGAAACTCTTCCACTTCAGATGATGCTGCTTTCCCAGAGGCTATGTTAAATAGCTGATCTGGTGATAAATCTAAACTGAATGGATTGACATATTGATCGAACGAGTTCATAAACTTTTCAAGTTGATGACAACTTTTTTTTGATATTATGTGGCTGTAGCTCTGTGGATATATCTTGCTTCTTGGTGATTCCAATTTCTTCTAACACATGGGTAATTATTGTAGAGCGTATGTCGTGACTTCTTGCCCAGCGTTGGCGAGCCGAGATCGAGTTAGTCAAATGGGCGATACCAGTAAGTGTTCTTGCAGCATCTGCATTGATAGTTTGCTCTAATGTAAGATCAATAGGCTGTCTTGAGAATGGTTTATTGGTACGTTTGATTCCAAAAAATCCTTTTTGGAAGTCTTCTAAACCAGGATGAGTTGTAGAAACTTTCCTCAAATTGTAATGGTATTGGACAGTCCATTTCGTATAATTTTGATGGTTGAATACAAAAATTAAATTTGTAATTTTCGGTAAGATGTCAAGAAATAATTGGAAGTCACCTTCCCGAATACTCCTGCTTAGCTGTAGTTAATGATAAACAAGCTTGATGTAAATCATATAAAACTGCGCTGTTTTGCCACGTTCACCGTTCAATGTTTGTTGTTCATAAATAGCATAATCATTACATAGTTCTTTCAAGCTTCTATTGTGAATAAAAAACGAAGATGATTGACAGCTCTGTAATCTTTTAATCTCATCTTCAATTTCTGCAGAAATCTGGATATTTTTAGATGTTAAAAAAGATCTAAAATGCATTATTTGTAGCCCTAAAGCCACTATCGGGTGTAATCTTTTACAACGGTTAAAATGCTTGCCCTCGATGAAACTTGAAACTGATCCACTAGCTAGCATTTCGCTTTCAACCATGATAGTTGTTAAACCACAATCATTAATGACTTTCCCAATCGCCTTGAAATATGACATCATAATATGAAAAGCACCCAAGTGAATAAAAAGCTTTTGGAAGGTGTTATTTTCTGTAGCTTGGATTTGCAGGGCAATTTTTGCAATTGCTAAATCGTAAGTCACTTGCATGTACTCTTGACTTAGCTCTTGCAAGACTGACATGCATTGTTGCATAGTTGCCAAAACTACTGCATTGCTTGTTGGTGATTCATTAATTGGAGTTAAATACGAAATCAATTGTTGTGGACTATCATCGATCATTATTTTACTGTTAAAACCAGTCCACATAGGAGTATCTACTAGTCTAAAAGCATGACTGAGCATCCAAACATTATCGATCCGATCGTAAAGACTCTTATGTACAATAATATTAACCTCCTCTTCATTTTCAGCTTGAATATTGGTAGTCTTTTTCAGTTTCTTAGAACACTGTGGTAACTCATACTCGATTGTTTCAAAAGATCGTCTTCTACGTTTATTATGTGTAGTAACTCCAGCTTCTTCTTCTTCAACGACAAATTCTTCTTCGAAATTGGGATCAATATTTTGATAGATTATTCCGACCGTATCATGGAGGGTGTCTTTTCCATTCTTAGTATCAACGAACCGGTCGAAATTGTCAAATGCCATGCCGGTTGAAAGATTTTCATTTTTATTAACTGCCTCTGGACATATTCCGGTACGTGAAACTGATGAATACGTTGCTTCTGTTTCTAGCTCCTCGATAGCGTTGTAACTTATACAGTGGCCGTAATGATTTATTATATCGATAACCTTACGGCTGCTGGTAAGACTTTTTAGTGTCATGCCTAAGCAAATATGTTTAGAAGTCTTAACGTTGCCATTGTGTGTCATATAAATTATATCCTGTGACAGAGAGCTTACATGACGTTTAAAACTGTCGCAGTTCCGGCGTTTACGAGTATAACCTCCAAGAATTGACGAAAAAAAATCTGAAATCATTGGTGGTGTTGAACATTCACCTTTAATTAGTCGTTGGCTAGTTAAATAATCAGGCAATTTTGTTTTAGTTATTCCTAAAATTTCCTCTCTCAAAATAGCAGCAGCTGCTTGCAAGGTATCTTGGTCTTTTAGGTGCGCAAATAATGAGTCGTCAATATTTGATATGCCCTTAGGAGCAACAACTTTTTTTTGTTCGACATCAAAATTTGAATTTTATCATTAAATTTCTTGTGGATTTTTTCTTCTAAATAATGCGCGGCAAACATTGATGCTACATCGGAGCCTTCACTCAATTCTTTAAACATTTCGAGATATTCTTTGTGCAAATATGACAGAAAATAACAACGTCCCCGTTTTATAACATTCTCCTCAATTAAATTACAAATTTCTCTATAAACGGTTTCATGTGTTTCTCGAGAAATATACCATGAAGTACGGACAGGACTTTTTACCAGTGACCGTTTGTGATTTCTAAAATTTTGTCGACAAAAATCATGATAGTATACTTCATCAGAAGCAACACTTTGTATTTTTACCAAAGTTTCATTGTAAATTTCAGAATCCGGTTTAAACTTTGATAAGATATTTATTTGAAATTGATTTTTTTTGGAAGTACGTAATGGCTCATTCTTAGACTTGAATTTTTTTTTTTATTACAAAAAAAGCACAAATCCGGGTTTCCTGTAGCCACAGTATCAGAATTCTGAACAGTTAATGGTTCTGCTGAATCTTCGAATTGTATTTCCTCGAACGACTGATCTACTGCGACGTCAATATTTTTTCTACAACTTCATCTATTTTAGGAATATTCACATCATTCAAAATAGAATCCTGTACCATTGTATCATCAATTATTGAACTATTAGCTGATGTTGATGGTTGTTCAATCGCAGACGAAGATGTACTTTGTAATGGAATTTCTTTGTTGGCATCTGCCAAAAAAAATTTTTTTTTCAAAGCTGTAAACACGTCTTATAACAACTACTATGATAGCCTGCATCAAAAATGTCTTCCGGTAAAATTATATCATTGTACTTTAAGTTATGAAGTTTTCGTAACCTCAAAATATTTCGACATTTTACCAAAGTCTCTTTCGAAAATATTAGAAGTTTTTCAGTTTTTGATATGGTACAAAAAACACACTGCACTTTATTTATTTCACTCGACGTAATGTCAAATACATTCAATAATTAATAAGCCAATGAACAATATAAAATAAAGCAACACTATCAATTTTTTTCACGGAACACGAGGCATCTACATGAAGGTTGCCAAATATACTGAAAACATCTGACTAAAACCGTTAGAGTTGGGACTACAATAGAGCCCTCTCGGGTATAAATCCTATATTATTCAAATGGTAGAAAAAGTACTATAAGCTAGAATGAGTACAATAGTAATACTTGAGAGAAAGAAAAAGGATAGCTATATGCAGTCAATGCATGCATCTGGCCGAGTAGGAACTCAGATTTTGTTATTTGCTGATGCTTGTCCGCAATGAATACTTCTGCCCTAATAGATATAAGTTTTTGAAACTATAATAAGTAAAATATAACAATGGCAGATCTCTTCAATTACTTTCAAAAATGATTTTTTAATACTTTCAAAACTGTCTGCCGCAGTGTCGAACGCGAGGTAATGTTCTGCCATTATTATTTTCGGTTCACGAAAATGATATATTTTAGAATACCAAAACGGCAAACGTCGTCAAATGAATTTAAAATTACAAAACAATCGATCCCTGTCTCACCTGCGCACTAACCGCGTCCACCACTTTGGGCTTAGTGAAGTCCTATCTCATGTACAGTAGGTATAGGGGCCTCAATGTACAAAAACCCAAGCCTGGTCAAATACATGCAGGTAGCCGCTCACTGGCTCTTAGACTATAAAGGCTGTAATGTTGGACTGTGTGTGGGCAGTGCCGTGTTTCGAAAAATATCACACTGTGACATTTCTGTAAACAACATGTATGTGTCTTTCTCATACTTCTTTGATATTTTTTGCTATTTATACCTGTTAAAATTATTTTTTATAAAAGGATTTTTGTAATTAATTGTAAATTGAATAAAACCTTTTCTTACAATTATATGCATTTGAGGAGAAAATCTGATTTACTTTATTCAGGAAATTTTTAGTAAATTTTATTTTCTTAGCCAACTTATTTGTTTTAAAACATGCATATTTGTGTGTTATATAATGAAATTTCTAACTATCTAAAATTATGTCTGGCTCTTTTCTCCATTAAAATCTTTAGGATTTTACAAATTATCTTGCCATTATTCATTTTGTTCTAAATAAGGAAAATATTTCTAAATATAAATAAAAAAAAATTTCTGACCTAATAAACATATAATTGTTTTTAGCTACAGTTTGGAAAATGCATTGAAATTAGTAGCGGGACAGGATTTTTACATATTATGAATGTGTTTTTGACTGCCACTATGTTATATATTTATCTTTCGTTATTTTTTCAGTATGAGTAGAAGTCGTAAACAATTTTGTCACAGAAAAATTAATTTTTGTTTTATATTCAGATTATACTATTATATTGATTCTGAAAATATTATGTTAGTTTGACAAGCCATTATTTCACAATTTTAAAGCATTGAACATTTTTAAAACTTTTATAAAATGCTAAATTATTAAAAATATTTAATTATTGTAAGTGATGTATATTACTTTATTACTTAGATTATTGGAAACAAAAAGTATAAAATTTAAAATATATCTCTTTGTTGAATTTTAATAATTATTTTTATGGCTAAACCTGAAAAAAAAACACAATTTTTAAAAAATATTAACATTAAGATATTTTTAAAAAAATAACTAGAGCTCTCAGACCTAAATCCATATGAACTTTTATAGACCATATGTTAGGGAATATTTACAAGATATTTCACGACTCTATCTTGAACAGGAAAAACGCATCAGAGATTAGAATACACTCTCATCTTCAAAATTAAAAATCTGAGAAAAACACATTTAAGATTTGTAAAGGCATAAAAAAAATTCCAATGCCTGTAAAGCTTTAATTTTTTAATATGTTACTATCCAATTTATTTTCTACATGAAAATTCTACTTGAAATAAATATGACTGTTTTAATTTAAAATATTCTTCGTCATAATATTGATAACAATTGTTAATTTGATCAATTATTCCGTTTTACCAGAACCTTATATATTCTCAAGAGTTTTAAATGCAAAATATTTATACAGAAAATAGTTGTGATACAAACGTAATCCAGAAATCACCAAGATTGTAAATAATATTTTTTTTTCTCAGTTCCCCATCGTGGCAGGTAAGCAAGTTTAAGTTTTTGTTGCATGACTTTAAAATACTATAATGTAGTACTATAATATATTTATTATAATGTAGTTTGTGGTACGCCAGGGAAATATTTAGTTCATTCTGCAACATTTGCATTCTGTAGTCTAATTGTAATATCACCTGAAAGCTGGATTTTAGATTTACCATGTTCAGTCATATTCCATCCCTTTCAAGTATTACACTCTGTCGCAAAAAATATATCACAGAAGTAGCCATTGAAATTTGGTATGCATGTAGTGTATATGAAAATAAACAAATGATTAAAATTTCAGAAGAAAATATCATTTTATTTTAAAAGGTTAAAAAAAAAACCTCTGGCAGCTATACAAGCCGAAATGATTCAAAATCAATGAGTGGAAGATCCTGCCATAGTCTTTGCATCTGCGCAGCTTTTAAATTATAGCGCGTCCAACATGCTCTATTGGCGAAAGATCTGGTGACCTGGCAGGCCATGGTAAAATCCTTGAAGACATTGTTGGGAGAGTCGCGCAGTATGTGGACGAGCATTATCCTATTGATAAATGGCACCTTTATAGCATGGGTAGCACAATCGGCGTTAAAATATCGTCCACGTATCTGCGAGCTGTCAAAGTGCCTTAAAGGACCACTAAAGATGAACGTGTGTCCCAAGAAAAACTGTCACACCTTTAAAATGCCGCTCGACATAAATGCCGGATCGGACCGCTGGCCGGTGCGCCTCCAGACACGTGCGGTGGTCATCATCACGGAGACTGATCGGGATTTTGAAGATGACAAGTCTGTCACAAATTGCCCGAGGTCGGCAAAATTCGACACTGCCTATGATGTGGGGTCATTTAGCGGACGTCGGAACTTCGGTCATATGGTTTCTCTTGATGGCACTGGTGTCTTAAGTGGCGTTGAACCGATGCTAGCGACGTTTTGGTGCCGAAGCAGCCACTCTTCTGATTGCACGATCCTCGCGATCATTTGTGTGGGACGTCCTGACCCTGTGCGACGGTACACTCTACCTTTGTTGCCAACACCGAGCAAAAATCCGACCGAGGTGGCGGCCGATACGTCTATTCGACCAACCTGCTTTCTGAAAATGCCCCTATCAAAGTCCGTCAGCTGCTCGTACTGCCGCCGGTTACGTCTTAGAGGCATCCTAAGTCTCAATATCGTCTATCAAAGTCATCAGATTCGTTTGGATAGCCGTATTAAAATGCTTTTTCCCAGTTGCGCAACTAATATGCGCGTAGCACACTTAGCCTTGGAAATTTTTATTTGCATATCTCTTACCAGACTACATTCTTGCCGAGTTTCGTGATTGTAGCTTGATTTCTTCTGGGTGCATATATTTTTGCGACAGAGTGTATTTATCACAGTAGCCTGCGTACATTTTGGTCATGGCATTTTTAAAAGGAAAAAAATAATGAAAACAAAGTAAAGAGCTTTTAAATTATATAAACTATGTGTCAAAAATAAATTGGTCTTTAAATCAATCTTAATTAAGTAAATGTGAGAAAACTCAAAAACTTAAAAACATAAGCAAACAGAAAGGATTTTAGAAATTAAAATTGCAGTTAATAGACATTTCACACGAAATAATGGATTGTGTTAAAAAATATTTTTAATTAATTCAATGTAAGAATTCAAAAATGCTTTAAAATGAAACCGAATTTAAAGTCAAATCTCAGAAAATTAAAATTTCTTAAAACCTAATTGGTTTTTAGATCAGAAATTGAGCAAATTTTCCAAATATATGAAATATATATATATATATATATATATATATATATATATATATATGAAATATATATGTATGAAATATATATGTCATTGCTCGGTGGTACAATATGATGGTGTTTGTGCTATCGTCAATCAATTACCATTAGAGAGAGAATGATATTTTTTTGGTTATGATGGAATATGATAAAATGAGACAATTACATAAGAGTTATTTGGAGGAATATAGAAGGCGCAGACAATATGAGATAGCATGCAAAAAATTATAAATAATATAAAAAATAAAAAAACGTTAGCTTCTCTTGTTCGTTGGTTAATGAGAAATTTACGAAATTAGGAATACATGATAATGAAAACATTAAGAGATATAAAACGCGTATTATTTGGAATACTGGATTTGTAGGAAATTACTATGATGCATCGAAGTGGAGAAATTATGAATCGAAATGTAACTAGTTTAAATATGACGAAACATTTGATAATAAGTATCATAGTGATTCAGATCATTTAAAATTGAGATTTAGAAAATGTGGGGATAAAAGATGCAAAACCTGCCCCATGATGCAACATGAACAGAATAATGAAGAATCAGAATTTAAGTTCTGTAAAACATTCAACTGCATTTATATGTTGACATGTGGTGTTTGCGGCTTTAAATATATAGGTCAAACATCAGGAGCTATGAACCTGAGAATCAACCAACATAGATCCGACATTGGAAAAATACATCAACAAAAAATACAGGAAGAATAGAAATACAACATTTTAATAAACATGGCTTTGAAGATGTTGCGTTAAATATTATTAAAATTGTTCCAAATAAGATAAATAGACTATGGTATGAAAAGGTTTACATTGGTATTTATAATGCTATGTATCCTTACGGATTGAATGTAATATGAAATAATAAGAATTTAATACAGGCAGTGAAACAAAATGATAAAGAATCTATTTATAATAGTAGAAATAATAGTAATAAGAGAAAAAGAGTTGGTAAGGGTGGACGCAAAAAAGAGAGAAAATAGAGATATAGATACAGTTAAAAAAAAGTAAATAATTTATTACAAGACTTTGAGAATAGTTTTTAGTGTTGGAAAAATAAAGTATTTTTATTTGGACTTAATAAACAGGAAATAATAATAGTTTTAAATTTATTAAAAAGTATTAGATTAAAAGATAATCATGGATCACACTTGGTAATGGATTTATGCAAATATATTACAAATAGATTAAAAATAAAAATAGACTCTAAGGAGGTTTATAATATAGAATATTGTACTTTGCTATATATGAATAAATCATATAATGGGATACAATTTTCTGAAATATTTGGGAAACACATGGATTTATTTCCGATGAAAAATGTGTTAATAAAACGAGCGTTCAAGCATAATAAAAAATTAGTAGATCAATTTTTAACTATAATAGTATTAAGGAATTGGTGGATAAAAGAATGTTGTTGCAATGAATACAAGAATTACGTAGACGAATATCATGGGCACGTAATAACTGGCAAGTTAGAAATTGCTCAGGATCAGAAATTAAGAGAAATTATGAGCAAAGGTACTGGTTATCGATTGACTATTTCAAACAGCAATTTAAATGTGAGAAAACAACTATCAGAAGATATTAATAAATTTATTCTAAATGTTGCAATTAAATATAATTTACCTACTCAGGCTTTTAAAGAATATGGTTTTCATGTCCTCAAGGACTTAATGAATTTTAATTTTAGAACAAAAAAAGAAGATTGTTATAGAAAAATTAAGGGTCCAATAGAAAACTTACAAAACACTTTGTGATTGTTTATGTAGATAAAGTACCAGGAAATTATGCAATTATATGTAAATATTATTATAGTAAATTAATAAATGATCATATACAAAATAATAATGCATATGATGTAAGTAAATTTAGTATGAAAGAAATAAACAACAGATTATTGGCATTTGGTAAACAATTAAATATTTCTAGCAATAAAATTATATATCCCCATATATTTCTGACTCCTAAATTTCATAAGAATCCAATCAAATTCCGCAGTGTAACAAATGGGTTCAATACTTATATATCAAAATCGGGAAGAACTTTACAGAACATATTACAAGATACAATAGACAAATTTAAGGATACTTCTATTATAAAAAACAGCCATGATGTAATAAAGAAAGTTGATCAACAAGAGGTATTTTCTGTGAATGGGTTCGATTTCGAAGATTTATTTAACTCCATTAAAATAGAAGATATAATTCAGGTACTTTCAGATGCATATGAGAAATATGATTTGAATAATTACATTAGTTTTGAAAAGTTCAATACATTTGTTCGTTTTGTTATACAGGAGAACTTCATTATTTTTGAGAACAAACTTTATAAACAAATCAAAGGATTACCTCAGGGTGGCCCGGCTAGTAATAGTCTCGCTAACCTGTATTTACACCATTATGAAATAGTTCGAAGAAAGGAACCCTCTTGCCTCTTGTTAAGATACATAGATGATTTAATTGTTATAGGTCATGATAGAGAATTTAAACCTAACATTAATTTTTATCCGGAATACCTAAAATTAATACAGACGAATTTTAAGTCAAACAAAGTTGAATTTTTGGATTTGGATTTAACTATTATATTGACAACAAATTATATAGCAATATATATGATAAAAGGGAAGCATTTAAATTCAATGTCATAAAGATACCAAACTTCAATAGTTGTCTTCATATATCTGTATTTAGAAATATAATTTTAAATTTTTTGTTGAGAAATAATAATTTAACTACGCACAATATTGATAGATTCAAAAATATCCAGAAATTTATATTATTGTGCATACAAAATGATTATCCCATCAATTTCCTGAGAAAATATATAGATCAGAAATATTTCTTAAAAATATTTTTAAACTCGTAAATGCACAAATCCACCACACAACATTAGGTCCACAAAGTCAGCTTGTTAGTGGTCCAGCTGTGAAGAATTTGTGCATTCCACACACACAGGTTACATTTTAATACACATTTTAATACACACACACTTAAAACAATATTTACACGACTATATATACACTTTAAAATTATTTATTACCAGTTAAACATTTATGTCCAAACAGACATTTATGACCAATCAATAAAGCAAGTCTTTTACATGTGATATGGTTTGCATCTAATGCCAAGTAGTCATACTCTAGTGTTGGATCAAGAATCGATTGGATTGACATGGTTAGATGTTATGAGCACAAAATATGATGTGTAATTGATATATTAAAACAGAAAAGTCATGCTATAAGAAATGGATCATATTCTTGATGGGATACTGTTTGGTGAGTCTTTAATGATTTACTCTATTCATTTGTGAATATACTGTATTTTTAGTGATTTACTCTATTCATTTGTGAATATACTGTGTTTTTAATGTGAACATTCGGTTTTTAGAAATTTTTAATTTGAACTTTCGGATTTTTTAGCTTGAACTTTCGAATTTTTTAGATTGAACTTTCAGATTTTTAACTTGAACTTTCAGATTTTTTTTTGAACTTTCGGATTTTTTTAATTTGAACTTTTTGATTTTAGATAATTTTTGATTTGAACTTTCGGATCTCAAATATTTTTTGATTTGAACTTTCGGATCAGGAATTTATTTTTTCTACCTTTACAACTATTTTAAAGATGAGTGCATCATCTTGGGAGTTTGAAGGTTCTCTTATATTATGCACTAAATTGTTTTTAAATTTTAATATTGCAATATCTTTCGGAATGTGATGGCGAATAGTTTTATTTTTGAAGTATAATGATTTAATTTTAACTTTTTAATTTAAAGTATAATGGTTTAATTTTAACTTTTTAATTTTTAATTTTTAAATTTTTTTTTCTTCTGAAATTTGAAAATTTTCCAATTAACTTACCAAGTTGCAATAGGGGGAAGGTTGGCGCCATCAAACTAGTTTAACCCCACTTATCGGTCCTAAGTCCGAGATTGCGCTTGGATATTTTATAAATTTTTATTTTATTTTATAATTTTTTAATTTTGTTTGAAAATGATGGACCATTATCTTTTATATTCGCCATTGATATTCTGAAGTGTTTTGGTATTTTAGGATTCATATATTTCAATTTTTAAATTGATAATTGTGATTGTTTTTATATATTTAAATATATATATATATATATATATATATATATATATATATATATATATATATATATAATACTTATTAAATATATATGGGAATATAATCAATCGAAAAAAAAGCCAGTGCTTTGGGGGGTCTGGACCCAAGAATCCCTTCCCTTGGTAGCGCCACTGATTGAATGTGTATTATGTGTGCAAATGCTGACGTAGAGAATGGGATTTTCTCTCAGTGCAAGTTGTTATGTTGATTTATAGCGAAAAAAATCATTCAACACAAAAATATAAAGATAAAGATATAAATTTGCATAAATTAAAAGTATTGAAATGATTTTTTATGTGTTATTGTTAATTAAAAATATATAAAATTGCAGGAATCCAAGTTTTATTTTACAAATTTATTCAGCATATATAATGCTACTACATTTATTATAATTTTCTTAAATAAAAAAATAATCACTTTTACTTTTTATCTCTTAATTAAAGAAATAAAAAAATAACAGGAAAATATTCTTGAGTTTTCTTCGTCTGATATTCAACAATGATTACAGAGAGCTTCTGTATGGTTAAAATTGTAACACCGAAATAAAAATGTTCCTTTTAAAAATTTTTTAAAGCTCTTAAAAATAACAGGAGAAAAAAATAAATTTTCTTTTGCTTATACATATATTAAATATATTTTTCAACTTTGAATGATTAATTTCTTTAAAACTTTATTTTTTACCTTTTATTTGCTTGTTTGCAATAAATTGGGAGAAGTTTCTGTTGGCCGTGAAGTGAAGAAAATGTCCATTTCACAATCCTCGCCCTAGGACACAGCTGTGAATGAGAAACCTCCCCTTTCGAACAACACAGAAACCGAAAAGCAATAAAATCATCCCCTGCAAAACTATTTGAGGACCTCCCGCAGTTTTAAGGGGAAAGGCATAAAACTGTGGTGCGCTTTCGAAGCAGTTCGCGAAATTCAACAGAAACATTTTCGCTACCACTAGCTTTGAAAAAGTAGACCGCTTTCGAAGTGATTTTCAATTAGCGGGTCATCCAATCAGAGGGTTAACTGAGGTTTAAGTTTAAAACTGCCATCTATAGAGAGAACTTAATTTTATGTTAATTTGAGTGTTGTTTATATCCCGGCAATGGGCGAGGTGGAGTTAGTCCTTTGTCCTTACGCAATAACTCAACTGAGTAGAAACAATTGCTTTTCGAAAACGGGAAAGTAAGAGAGAAGTTATAAAGTGGTCTACAGCAACCTATGAAAGATACGACAAATGCTCTACCATCGGATCCAAAGCAGATAAGTGTTTAATTAATTGTCTTATTAGCTTATTGTAAGGAACTAATTTAAATTGCTCCCTAGGTTTACTAATTTTAATTGATAATAAATAGATTAGTCTGAAATGAAAGTAATTGTTTTTATATCAATGTCTGATTATTCATTGACCCCAACTACATCTGTTACCTCCAGGTTGCGACAAATATACTTTTTATATCCAGATACAATTTCAAATTTCATAATTGAGTAAAGTTGTCCAAGTGTTGTGGTTCTCCAAAAAAATTTTTCATAATTAAAATATATATTATATGGGTATATTAAAAGAAATAAGCGCTTATTTACATGTGTACATTATTATTGTTAACAAACATGTACTTTTTAAAAGGAAAAAAAGCTCTTATTTACCTATGAACGCTATTATTATTTGCAAATATGTAGTTTTTAAAAGGAAAACTTCAGTAAAGGGAAAAGTCGGCAACAGTGAGGTACAAGAATTGATTGAGTGGAAATACGTGATTGCATTTATCAATTGTTTATGACGTCACAGGAATAAGGTTAATTGCTTACATTAAGCAAATTTTTGAGACGGAAAGAGATGGACACCTAGAAAAAATCTAATAAAATAAGACAAGATTGTGAACCTCCATATTACATATAGTTCACACAAATAAATTAGTTTTTATTTAACTACGACTTGTGTATCGAAAATGTTACAAATATTATAAAGCATATCATTTGAAGTTTTTTCAGCTAACATATTCTTTTTTATGAATCATGCTATAATATTGCTTGGAAAAGTAAAATAATTTCTAAATAATTAAGTGAAAATGTGTTTTTGAATGAACATCTTAACAGATGACATGAATATTACACATGACATCTGCATCCAAACAACATATACAAATACGCATAGACCCGAGATATATTCATCACATATTACTGTTTTAAAAAGTGAGCAGAAACTCATGTGCTGCTTAATAAGAACACGGTTTCCCACTCTGTATAATTAACGGAATTACTGATGAATAGTCTGCTTCAGTATTGGAATGGAAAGAGCAGTGTTTGCTGAACCTTTTTAGAGAAACACTTTAAAATTGCATCTTTAATGGTATTAGGGGAGGTTGAACCTAAATATTGCATAAGAGAAAATAAGGAAATATTTCGCATTATTGGGAATATCATCACGCGAGACACAACTTATTGAGAGATTTTACATAGTGACCACAAATGTTTCTTTAATTTCTCTACTGAACCTCTTCTTCTGATAAAATGTAGGTTGAAAATACGATTTTAATGTGAACGGAGAATTAGGAGCATATGTGATTAGTAAATATTCTTTTAAAAAAAAAGAAAATAAGGTTGGTAATTATATAACCCTTTCTCGGGCACAAATTTAAAATTCGCTTTTCTGTGATAAAGTACTTGATAAATGTAATGTTCTCATCCTCTATAAACATTATTTTGTCACAAAAAAAATCTGATCAAAGATTTTGTTCCTGGGTGGTGGTTAGACGTTAGAGCCACTGCGTACTTAAGACGTTTAACTTACTTTTCAGGACAGAAATAATGAATCATAATACAATAAACTTTTTATGAAAAATTAGCGTTTATGCTAACAACTATTTCAATAAGAATTAAATACAAAATAATAATAGAATAACTGTAATATATATATATAGAATACTTACTAAAATATGCATTGAAATAGGTATTTTATTTTTTATTTAATTTTAGTATAAAACGTTAGAAATAAAGTAATATTTTTGAGGATTTAAATTAACTATTTCACAAATTTGACCAGCTATTTACTGTAAAAATTTTCAAAGAAAGTAGGACCATTTACTTGAAGGCACAATGATACGCACAAAAAAGCTGTAATGAAAGATTTTCGAATTGAAAAATCTCGTACTACATATTGCAAACAAAGTATATTTATATTTCCCACCCACACGATTCTCATGTGATTCTAAGTGCTCTCTCTCGAGGGGAGGAAGAGCGAACATTTCCAGGTCATTTTTCTGTTCTATGTGAACAGTGGATAGAGCCTCTATCCACATATAAAAGCTTTCCAAAAACCTAAATAAAACCATTTTGTTAATTGCACATTTGCTTAATTCATTCAGATGAGAGAGAAGTACACTTAAAACTTCTCGAGATTTTTTTCTCAGATCAGAAATTTTATTTATAGCAATCAAAATACAATTTGTAGATTTACAACGATTAAAACTGTTTCTAACTAACCTTTACAGGACATGAAATGCAAAAAAGGTATCATGCTGCCTTCGGTATTAATTTTTATGCGTTTTAGCTTCAATTAACGCATGTGGTTATACTAAACATCCACCACCCGCTTGAAGAAACTTTTTCTGTTATATGGCTGGACCTATTAGCCACTGCCCGCGAAAGGGTTAAATTTAATATACACACCATAATTGTAACTTATGAGAATTGGCATCTGCTTAGAAATTTGTTTTAGATACTGAGAAAAAATATACATATAGACATCTAAAATTGTATATAATTTTTGATGAACGGAAATTTAACTGAAATATCACAATATATATAAAAAAACATGATGTTAAAATGTTTTAATAAAATTGTTTTCTTTTTCTTTTTCTTTTAAATATATGTATTATTTCACACATTTTGATAAACTTATATTTATTTTATTTTTTGGCTTCGCACGTCGTAAATTTTGGTAAATGCATGCATTTCGTATTTGTTTTACATTCCTATCTATTTCATAGTGTTGTGCTAGTTTTAATCATATTTTTCTGTATTATAAAAATTTTAGTCAGAAAGAAGCACACTATATGGATGTATATTGTATTACTTACATCGAAATATTCTATGTTGTCTATAAATGATCTGTATTTTTATCTTATGACCTCGTGGAACATTTTAAGAATACCTGATATTTTTAAAAAAGTGAAAAAAGTTTATTTTAAGCATAATTTTTTATTCACTGTCTCAACAGCTTTTGTTAAAATGATATTAAACACCAACTTGTAAGCAATTTTGTGACATTTTAATGATACTGTTTGACAAGAAATAAATTATGGCGTTCAATTAGTTTTTGAAATGGTATTTTATTTATCATAAACGAAACGAATTTTATGCAAAAAGGAAATTAAGATAAATACAGACTCTTCAAAAAATTTTACACGTCGCAAAAACTTTTTTTATGAGAAGAGATAAAAGTTTTATGTGAGTTAGGGATGATGAGCTGAATTTTTTTTATCTAAGTTACTGAAGAGATAATATGAAGTATTACGAAAAATCTGCTTCACTGAAAATTATTATTCTCCTCTCGTTTTTTATAGATTTCTCTTTATATTTTTCATTAAAAAACTTAATCAAAACTCCGAATATTTCGAAAAAAAAGCATTTTTTTAGTATAGGAAATATTTATTTTAGACATTAAATAGCAAAAAAAAAAAAGTTTTGAAAAATATACAAACCTCAAAACTATTTTGTTTAAAATTTTCTTAACTGAGACTTAGTTTACTCTCGTAGCAATTTTCTGTTGCTGTCACGATACTGTTAACAACTACTTTCATCCACCTAGAAAACTATAAAAAAATTTAAAAGCAGCAATATATATATTTTTTACAATTTTCCTATTATTTACCTTGATATATTTCTCCCTTTAATATTATTTGATACTTAAATTTATAAATTCGTCGACGAAACCGAAATTATTTTTAAACTAGGGAAATGAAATATTTAGCAATAACTTATTAATGGTGAGGGGAAATATTTATATACGATTTAATATTGAACTCTTGATTTGAAGACATAATTTCCCCAAAAGTTTTGTTAGCATTAGATTTTTTGCCTATCCCTTGATTTTGATTATCTTTTTTGTACCAGCCATAAAAGTCAGTTGGAATTAAATTTCATTTCCTAAATGAAATGAATAGAATAATACAATGATGCACTAAATAATTTGGAAATATATACTGATAAAAAATTACACTTTCATATATTCCCCCATTATTGTTCATATGATTAAAGTACATTTCTTACAAAATGCTACCTAATATCGAAGAACAGAACTTCAGATAAAAAAGCAATTTTTACTTCTAAAAAATTCCCACTATCGATACTGTTAGGAATTTTGTGTAAATAGTGTAAATAATTTGCATTTGAGTGTTTAATGCATTTATATTACTCTATGTTGTATTTATTTCATGTTAAAGTTGTACTATTCACATGCAGTGCCGTCCCTTACGTTATAATGGCGATTCAATGAGAACTTGGCGAAATCTTGGTGGTAGAGCCAAGTTGGCATCATATTTGGCGACCAAGTTGGTGGCCAATTTGGTGACTTTGGCGACCATGTTGGTGAGTTCGGAACCCTCTGGAATCTTCTAGAAAGTAGTAGATCTCTCCACTAGTGTGACGTTCAATGACACGAGCGGTTATATTTCTAGAAGTTTCAGTCACGCATATAAAAAGGATGCTTGCCGGTACGGTGAGGAGAGTCTTGAGTAAGCCAGCGAGTAGTGAGGATTGTTTTGACTAGCGATTAGCTCTACTGTGCTTGTGAATAATCTTTACTTACGTGTATTTTTAAACACTGTTATTGTGTTTGATTGCTGTTGAAGGTGTGAAGACCTTCGGATATTTACCCTGTGAATATTGCCGATGAATCCTGTATTGAAAGGACTGGATTTTCTATAACAAATTCGCATCGCTCTTAAAAAACTGATTATTTTTTCTTTGTGATTGTTTTTGCATAAAATCCTCGAACCCTCGGATCTACGTAACAATACACTAGAGTCCCGGAAACTCGACCTAATATGGAACAAATCGTTGCCAAATTTGTGAAAATTCTGCGTTATCGAGAATGGGATTGAAAAAGAATAGGCACGATGCTTCTTCAGAACTTATGGTACTGCACTTGTACGTATTATTTGCTTGAGAATACAAGATGAAAAAACTACCCAACTACTCTTGAACAAAAGAAAAGTACGTACTTTATGATGACATAGAGCATTTACTATATAGAAATGAAAATTAATGAATACATAGTATACAGAAATTTACTTGATCAGATACACTTCAAAAATGCTTTATGAAGGCATAAGCTGTCTATAATGAAAATTAAGTAGCAGTCTTTACAAAAACTGGCTACTTTTTTTAAAAAAATAAACGTGTAATATGCTGTTGTCTTCCGCACTGTACTTTTCGTTTTACTGCTTCATTATTAAGACGAAGAAGGAATAATAAGTTCGTGATGTATATATATATATATATCCGGACTGAAAGGTTATTGAATGCCAAGTTTTTGGGACTCTACTGCATAATCCATCTCAAGTATCACATAAAGATTCTTCATTTAATCCTTTTATCCATTTCTGTTTGAAGTAGTTCATTTTTAACTTATAAAATTTGTTCATGCTAGGCCTCATACAATGTAACACTAATTAAACTTTTGCATGATAAAGTGAACAAAATTGCGTATTTATAGAATATGTTTGTATTAAAAAAGACATAATATGATAAACTTATCATTAAGAACCTTTAAGAATATTAAAACATTTTCCATTATTTCACAGCTTGTTCTGAGAGCAGATACAGCTTTTTGACTTTAAATAGAGGTGACATCCACTGAAAGTTATTAAATTAATTTAAATCCCATTTATTATTCATGTACCGTTGAAATAAAGGTATAAATTATTTTCACAGAGTACAGGGTGATTCATAAAGAAGTATACATTTTACATACGATGTAAAATAGTAACAATCAAAGACAAGCACCACCTCAGTGAACTGTAAGGTAGAAGTACTCTTAAAGTTTATGTCTCGCCCCTGAGGGAAGTGACGTATGCAATGGCATCCGGGTCATGTGACTAAACAGCCAAAGTAGCGGTGTTTGCAGTGAAAAAGGCTTTTTGTGTTCTTAAATTCAGCAAAATGTCGTGGAAGCTACTTTTTTGAATATTTTAACGATTTGGTTGATGTCACAGTTGCAGGACAGCTTAGTCAACTTCATTCTTTTATTGGACGGTGCACCAACACACTGGTCGGCCAGCGTATGATATTATCTCGATGAACATCTTCCTCACCGATGAATTGGAACCATCGTGGACAACAGCATGCCACTTACCCAATGGTCCCCCCCCCAAAGGTCCTGGTATAACACTCTGTGCTTTTTTCCTGTGGGGTACGTAAATGATAAGGTATTTGTCCCTCCCCTTGTTATCTATCTAGAGGAACTGAGACGGCATATCATAACCGTTATTGATGGACTTGATTTAGATATATTAGCACTCCTTTGGCCGAAATGGATTACCAGCTCAATATGTGTTGTGTGAATAAGTGTTCACACATAGAATCTTCTGTGCTGTCTCTAACAAACTTTAAATAATTCCATATAATTCTGTTACAGAGGGAATATAATACATTGCTCTTGATATATTACATTGAAACTGCATACCTCTTTATGAATCGCCCTGTATATTAAGTTTTAGGATGTATTTGGCACAAATCTGAATGTTAATGTTAATTATTCAAAAAACTTATTTTGCCTTATTTTGACCAATTAAAACTTATTTTGCTCAAAATATTATTCTATCGAATGATTGAATAATTTAAAGATGTGTTTGGAAAAGTAAGAGGCAAAGGTTAGTTGAATGTAATTGGAAATATTTATAAAAAATGTATTCAGTAGGTGATTAGTTACACCCACGATCATACAACATAAAAAGACTTATGCAATTATGTGGTTATTAACAATGGACTAAATTCATGATGGGCACATGATAAAGGCAATCACGTGTTTCCCATTGATTAAAAATTGACATACTAATTGTTCTACTTGTAAAGTTTAGATAGCAGTTTTAAATTTTGTTGATTGGTGTAAAGAGTTCACGAGTTAAAATTCTTCAAGCAGTTTTTAAATATTAAAAAAACTTACATTATACGAATACTTTTAAATTAAGTGCATTTTGTTTAACTATGGGTATTATTATATCATTGACAAATATGTACCTTCTAAAAAGAAGTTTTTGCAAAAAGCAAAAGTTGCCAACAGTGAAGCACATGATTTAATTGACTGGAAATGCGTGAGATTATATATTTATGATATAACTATGACGTCGCATTAATTTATGAATTGATTGGCTGAAAACATGTGACTAAGTTATCATGTGTCTATGATATTCACATGAATTTAGTCCATTAGATATATATTGTTACGCGACGGGAAGATAAGATCACGCGAGCTAAGAGTTAATGGAAGAAATCTAACCAGCCCTGTACAACTGGCCATCCCTCTCGAGATCTACCAGGGTGGTGAGGATGTTGGGAACGAGTTTAAATGTAAAGTTTAACTGCCCCTTTTTTTTTTGGCAGCTGTAGTAAAAGAAACAAACCTCTCTGTCGATAAAAGTTTCAATTCAGTGTAATTCAATACTTTCAAACTGAAATATATATGTTGTATGTGCATGTTTATCCCTTTCTTTACATTTATATCAAATGGAATAAGCAATTAAAACAGAGAGAAAAAGGCGTAACATATGCAGAAAGCTAACTAAACGGTCTGAGCAATCCGAAAAACTTTTCGTTCTGTGGAAGTTATTTAGATGAAAAAATGATAGTCATATACATTTAAATAATATTTACGTTTGAATAGCATTTAAATATTAGTTATAAACATTCTCCATTAAAATTTTTTTGAAGAATGGAGAGAAGCATTTTCAGAATATATTGTGGATGTTACAGGCTTGAATTAGGCAGAATTAAAATTATTTTGCATGTCACAAGATTTTTCATTCAAAAAGGAGCAGGAAATTGTACAAATAACTTGTTATAAATAACTTGTAATAAATAATTTAATGCCAACTTCATCGAATTTAAGCTACGGATTCTTAATGTATTTATAT
This sequence comes from Trichonephila clavipes, assembly GCA_019973935.1. Classification (NCBI taxonomy): domain Eukaryota; kingdom Metazoa; phylum Arthropoda; class Arachnida; order Araneae; family Nephilidae; genus Trichonephila; species Trichonephila clavipes. The sequence continues at coordinate 2,360,396 of BMAU01021435.1, forward strand.
TATTGAGATAAATATTAATTCAAAATTTCATAATTCTTTATAATTAACCATATCTTAATGAATTTAATATGTACCGTAATTAATAATTTATAAAAAGTAATATTATAAGAATAAGTAATTTAAATAAGCAGGAAGGTAATTTAACTAACGCATGTAATGAAGCGATTAATGATGTAAAGTAAAATAATTGTAACATATATATGTATACTATATTTATTTTAAACTATTCTGCAAAATTCTAGAGTCATGAACCTGAAGTAGCAGTGTTAGTTAGCGTATCTATTGTTTTGCGTTGCAATGCATACCTTTATTTCCATACTCCAGTTTTAATAAATATTTGAACATAAAGAAATCATTTATAAAATGAAGATTATGAAAATAATTAACACTTGCAACGTAATTAAGGTAAAACAAAACTTAAATGATTTAGAGCTTCAATCTGTAACTGCTAGCAAAAGAAAGTATAAAGGAAAATGTGAGAAATATGTGAATGTGGGTATGTGCTAATAATTTCTACGATTTTTTACTATTTTTTTAATCGATGATTTCCTGACTTGTGCTGTATTTAAGTATACATGCTTTTTAATCGACTACTTTGACGCCCTTCGGTATAGTGACGCTGACTGCTGTGCCTTAGGGGGTGGGTTCTCCGGGTAAGGCATTAATGTTGTATTGTAATTCTTCTTTTCTTTGCGATGTGTGCTTCACGCTTACTTCTTTGTAAGTCCCACCCCCACGGGCTTATAAATGTTCTCAATAAAAAAAAAGACCACTTCTTTATCCATTTAACTATTGGTTAAGTTGGTATTTGCGTATGGTACTGTAAAAAAACAACACTACTGGCCATTAAAATTACTGAACCAAGAAGGTGGCATACTGCAGACCTGAAATTTAAATGACAGGAGGAGAGTGCTGTTATATACAAATAATTGGATTTTCAGCGCATTCAAACATAGCAGGCACCGGTAGTGACACCTACAGTGTGTTTAAATGAGGAAATCGTTCAACCGGTTTCTCATACACAAATTTTATTTTAAAGTTTTTGCCTAGGGAAAAGTTGTTGTGATACCTCGTGTAAGAAGCAGGAATGTGTACCAGCACGATTCTGACTTTGAAAGGTCGAATTGAAGCGCACCGGAACTGCGGTTTATCGTATCGCAGTATTGCTGCTCGCATTGGACGAGATCTAATGACTGTTGACAGAACATGGAATCGATGGGTTTAGGACGGAACGCTGTGCTGAATCTTAATGGCCCTCTATCCCTAGTAGTCGAGAAGACAGGCATGTTACCCGCGTGGACTTAATGGATAGTGCAGCCACGTCAATATCCCCGAGTTAAGAATTGAGGTCATTTGCAAAACAAGTGTCTGTACGAACAATTCAACGACGTTTGCAGCAGCATGGACTCTCTGCTCGGAGACCATGGATGCAGCTACCCATATGGCTCTGCATTACTGATAGGAGCGTCTTCAATGGGGTGATCAATGACGAACCTGGGAGCACGATTGGTGAAAAGTCACTTTTTCAGATGAATCTAGGTTCTGTTCACAGCATTAAGATGGTTGCATCCGTGTTTGGAGGCAACGTGGTGAACACACATTAGCAATGTGCATTCGTCATCGTCATATTGGCCCATCACCTGACGTGATGGTATGGGATGCTATTGGGTACAAGTCTCAATCCCCTCTTTCTCGCATTGATGGCACTTTGAACAGGGCACGTTACATTTCTGGTGTGTTACGACCCGTTGCTCTACCCTTTATTCGAGCCCTGCGAAACCTTACGTTTCAGCAAGATAATGCATGACCGCAAGTTTCTGGTATTGTACGGACCTTCCTCGATACATAAAAAGTTCGGCTTTTGCCCTGTCCAGCACGTTCACCAGATCTCTCGCCATTAGAAAACGTCTGGCTGTGATTGCCGAGTGACTGGCACTTCACCATATGCCAGTCACAATGGTTGATAAGCTGTAGCAACGTGTTGAAGCTGTTTGGTTATCTGTACCTGTACTTTCGCTTGTTATTTCCAGTATAATATATTTGTCCAATAAATATCATTTTGTTATCTGTATTTCTTCGCAGTGTAGAAATTTTAATGGGCAGTAGTGTAGATGTGTAATAGATAATTGCATCTTTGAAAAACTTTGTAGACAAGTAGTAAATCTGACAATAAAATGTGATTTTAATCAAAGCATTATTTATTTATTATTTTTTTGCTGTTATTATTTAAGTCATAGTCAGGTTTTAATAATTAGTAAATATTTAATTTGTTTTTCTAATTCAGGAAATATTTATTCGAATATAAACTTCATAATTATTCATAATTACCATGAAAAATCACGTGTCATTTCAAATGAACATTTAAGAAATCGATTTTGTGAAAATCAATGAAATTATGTAGTCTACGATTTGTATCCATTAAAACAACATAGGAACTTATTTATTTTCTTTACCATATGAAATAATAACCTACACAGATAAAAGTTTCTTTTTATATTTATCTGTTTTTATATTTGTGTTTTATTTTTGAAATTATATATTCTTTTTCGTTTAAATAAATCATAGTTTCCCCATGGGGGCAATACCGTCTTCCCCAGAGGATGTAGGAGTCTTTTAGATAAGATGTAGAATGCCGACAGAGAGAGAAAAATACAAGGGAGGGGTTATTTAGATACTCAAAAAATATATTTATGACGTACCTAACCGCTTAGTATATTTCTATAAAAAAACTGGAAAAAAAACCACCACGTTTTATGTCTAAATCTTTTTCTTTTTATCAACGGGTAAATGCGTATATATAAGCTTTAACTTCACTTAAAATTTAAATTAGCATTATTTATATTTATGTGGAAACGCGCATAGAGGAAAGAAAGTTAGGATGGAAGTTTAAAAGAGAGAGAGAGAGAGAGACAGTAATAATAATAAACCGAGAACATTGTTTGTTAGTTGAAGATTAAATTATGCGCAGATGGAAAAGCATGATCAAACTAAATGTTTCCAGTCCAAATGCTTAATATTTAACATGGAATTTTTTTCAGCCATTATATAAACATGAGAAATCTCATCATGAGTGTTAAACAAGCAGTATTGACGTTTACACCAAAATCATCTCTACTCATTTAGTGGTCTTTGCTTTTGCAATTAACGAGGGATTCCCAATTAGTGACTAAATGTCAATATAGTTGATCTACTCCTGACCTTCTGTTGGAGGACTCAACTTGTCTATACATCATCACAATTGGATGGAACAGATAAAAATCTATTCACATTCTCTAACTTTAATATAAAGCTGCCAGTATATTTCCCACGTTTTGTCGTCCCCTTTATCGATGTATCCAAATAAATCATATCAGTCTAGTATCAACGCAAGTCTTTCAGTTTTATGTACGATATCGCAACACAAATGACCAATGGTAAGTGATATGTGGTAGAATATTTAGCACCTATCATTTTTGCAACTATATATAAATCTGTTGGAAAGTGAATTTATTTATACCTTGGCAAATTTTATAGTCCAAAACACCTGAGTTTGATAAGAAAGGCCTTCGGTACAGTTTTGAGTATTTAAATAGGCTTAATTTGCCTAAAGTGTTTTTCAAATAAAATCTCTCATGGTGCTTTCTAAGCTACAAGAGTATTGGATAAAATTATGCCAATAAAATTGACACAGTTTTATTTAAATCTCAAGGACTGGAAAACAAATGTTTAACACACATCTATATCAAATCTTTTTGAATTGTCATCTAAATAATGTAACGGGATACGAGTCATATATAATATTTTCCATTTAATTTCAAAAGCGGAATTGCCCCATACATATATAAAGTAATTAATCTTGCTAGCAGCTAAAGAGGAAATGAGAACTGTTCTTCATTATAAGGCACACTCAAATATCATCAAAAAAAAATTTCTCCTAGAAATAGTTCAGGTCAAAAAAGAATAAAGGAAAGGATATATATATATATATATATATATATATATATATATATATATAGAAATTTTAAAACATCATTACGTGATTACTAAAGTACTTGCAAATTTTCAATCAACTGTACCAAATAACGAAGCACTACTATCGTCAGACGTTCTTTCATAACACAAGAAAAAAATCTGTCAAGAGTTATTTTTTACAAAAAAATCTTGAAATGGATAAAAAAGAAAAATCGATTTTTAATATCATGAGCGAAAGTCTTTAAGACAAAGAAATTCACATTCATAATAATTAATCAGAAGCTGCTGAAGGTTGCTTTTTCAGTGACGGGGACATCATAAGGATTTCATAGCACTTTTGAAACACATAGTATGAAATATATTTTGTTATTTCCCGTCAGAATTTGGATGCAAAAAAATTCTGAATGAACGCCTATATGTGTTGTTCCATTACGTTATTATTATAGGAGATAATAAGATTTTAAGCACTTGAACGCGCGTATGTGTACATGGCAGACGATTTAGAAATCTTTGCAGTGAAAATGATGATTACAATCGCTTGCTTAACTCCCAAAAAGTATTTGTCTGATTTTTTTTTTCAAATTATTTGATTCAATAATGGACTACGAAAATCCAATTACATAAAAAAATGACAAGGCTTATTTGATAGGTCTGATTTAAATATTTATTGAAGTCAATTTACAAATAAGGCTATATATATATATATATATATATATATATATATATATATATATATATATATATATATATATATATATATATATATATATTAAAACAAAAACATCGTTGCTGCTCAAGGGAAATCTGGGGAAATAAATTCAGCTACTTTCCCAGATTATCAACAGTCTTGACAAAGAAGAAATATTTACTTACCATCAACAGTTGAACGTTCTTTACGTGGAAATTTTAGACATGAGTATACTGAATTGGGTTTTAGATAATTTCGTAAATGCATATACAATGGGGTACCCAGAATTAAAAGGGGGACTCTTTGGATTCACAGTTAACGAAGAACCGAAAGATAAACGCAGAAGTGAATACAAAGAGTTCTGGCTTCTAAAATCAATACCAGTTCCCCACCCTAAATTGTGGGCAAGAATACAGAAATTTTTAATTGCATTCCTGCCATCGCATTTGGTTGAACATGGGTTAAGTCAAGAGCATCTTTCTTGAACAATAATTCAAGAGGGCCTTGGTCAAGTGAATAGCTAATTTTATTGTCAAACAAAAACAGACTGCGGGTCGATATGCTAATGACGACATACACATCAGACATGCTATTTGCGATTGATGTTTACGAATTGTCAAAACGCTTTAAACCTTACCCATATAATTATTTCTTAAGAAAGTTTTATTTTTCGTCAAAAGTTTTAAATTTGTAATAAACAATTTTATTGCTACATTTAATAGTCGCTTTATTAATTTTTATTTGGTGATTTTTAAGAAATAAAAACAAGACAGATTAAATAAGTATGGATAATATGCATTGATATATTTTAATATTTAGTACAATTAACTAATGTAAAAGTGAAGTCACTGGAAATTATTTTATTGTAAAAGGAAAATGTGGTAGAGAAAAGGTAGAGAATCTCTCTTTGAGTTAAATTATTTTCCCATGTATTCCAACCCTTTAAGTTTATTTTATTGTTGTTATTTCTCCATGTGTAAATACGCACGCAAGCACGCACACACATACACATCTTTAATTATTTATTAAAAATTTGAAATGCTTAAATAGTTTTGCATGTAAAGACACACTGCTCTATGTATGAATGCATTCTTTAATTACAAAATTATGTTTCATTGACTTAAATAAGCATCATTTGTGGTGAACTTCACGTTAACGGCTAGATTAATAGTTTTATATTAAAAATATACTATTTGAAGCTAGTAAAATGTATGCATTTAATTCCAACCTATTAACACCATTCTGCTCTTTACCAAAATATTACTAAATTTTTCATTTGTTTTTTTTGTTTAGATATTTAAATAAAATAATAAAACAAGAAATATTTATTGAAAAAGTAATAAGAGTATAAGAAAAATAGGATTTGACACTAAAATTCCTACGCACTAATATTTAGAAATATATTTTATTGGAAATTTAGTTTATTGCTTAAAGATAAATCTGATTTAAATATGGTATACTTATAAAAAAATAAGTTATTTCATATTGGATTAAGGCAGTGCTTCTCAAACTGTGGGGCGCGCCCCCCTGGGGGGGCGCGATAACCCTTCGAGGTGGGGCGCGAGCATCTTGAAAATATAAAAGGCTTAAAAAATTATTTTTTGGAATGAAGTAAAACAAAATGCTTTCTGACAAAATAAAAAATACACATTTACACTGATATAAATTATATATATCATCTGGTTTTCCACTTTCAAAAGATTCCACTTCAAACGCTCATTAGCTATCTTTGATCCCAAAACCAAATAAAAAAGATATTTTGTTTTCTTTGCTGTAATCCCGCGATGAGAGATTTTTTACTACGTTTCTTGTAACCTCTAGAATAGTACTTTTGTTTATCATCTCTTTGACCTTCATACTTAATGGTATGCTTAACTCCGTCTACTTTTCTTTTGGGAAAGTTGTAAATAATATTTTTCTGTTGCTTTTCCCCCCACGTAAATGAGTTTTATGATGTATGGATAAGCATATTGAGCACTTTGAAGGATTAATTGGCCAAGATGTATTTTATGAGTAATCTGAAATTGCATTATAAAAAACGTTTTACATAATTATTGTTTTATAACTGACATCGATGTTTTTGTATCGAATACATTTTTTTCATGGGAGCGGTCGCATGAGGCGCTGAATCACTCCAAATTCTGGTAAAACTGTTTATTCGTTAACAATTTCTTGACAGTATCCTCCGATATGACAGTCTTAATGGAAACTAAAATGAATTTGTCACATTTATGCCTCTTTTTTGAGAGTGGCAAACGGTTTTTTACAATCAAGGTACTTGTTTTGATCGAGTTCCCTTCACGACCACTTTTGTTCAGAAATATTTTCTATGAATATGCTATACTTTCCCTACGATTAACTTTGTGGTTTTAATTGCTGTGTTGTACAACTTATTATGGTTTATAAATGTAAATGAGCAGAATATAAAAAAAATGGGCATCTGTGATCTCTCTATTGAAGGAAGATGAAACTGATCAAGCAATTGAAGAACCTGATGAAATAATGCATATTAATCGTGATAGCGAAAGTAAATATGACAAAAGTGATAGACATGAAACGTTTGAGTTGAATTGTAATTTTCAAATGCTGCCTAAAGAACTCTATCAAGAAAATTAAGATATCAAAAACTAAGAAGCCATAAATGTAACACTTCGCCTTGTCAAAAGACACAAGCAAGAAAAAAGGTTACACATGCTATTTGTAGATCATCAAAGAATAGAAAAATTACAATAACGTGAGCAAAATATGACAGTTTTGATTGCAAATAACGTTATTGTATTGTTAGTGAAAAGTGTCTGTGATTTATGTTCTTTATTAAGGTCACGCACATTTGGAACGGTTTCATTAGTTTTATTGGATTTTTTCTCAAATCATCAGAGAAAAATTAAAAAGTCCTTTAAAGTAGGTAAGTACATTTTCTCTTAGTTAAATTATTCGCTGCAATTGTGATTTTTATCGAGCACAGAAAAAAATAATTATAAAAAAAAAAGGATTGGGGTGACTTGGTGAAGTGATTGCGCGACCATTAAGGTTAGTGTGGAGTGGGCGCCTGCTTCCGGGTTAAAACATTTTGAAGGTTTCTCGCTTTAAATATTAAAAATAACACAATTATTCTTCATTGGAATTTTTCATGCTTTTTCCTTATTTAATATTAATTCTAAAATCATTTTATATCTTTGTATGCATTGTTGTGCACTTGGTTTTACTCTTCTTACAATTAAGCTATTATATCAAGAATAATGTATTATTTTTTAAAAAAATAATCGCAGAACGGATACTTCAGCCAGTGTACTTATAAATGTATCAGTACTGCACAATGTATTTTTATAACTAATTTATTAATACTAATTTAAGGCCACTTGGTACCCTAAAAATCACAAACCTATCGTTTTTTTTATTTTCATTTAATCTTATTCTTCGCATTATTATCTTTCGATTGATATATCACTTGTGCATGTCGGAAAGTTAGAAGTTGAATAAAACTTCATTTGAAAACAAATTAGGCAATTCAGCCACACCCCCTTTTTAGAAAAAAAAAGCTAAAAAATGCGTTATGATAAAAAAAATCTATTTTATAAATAGAAATAATAACTATAAAAAAGAATGTGTAGTATTAAAAGCAGAATATTTCCGAGGCAATACAATAATGTAATTTTTCTTCCTTGTGAAATGTGTGCATGTAAAATTTTTAAATTAAGGCATTTTATATTAATAATTTCATAATTTCAGTTCTTATTCCTGATATATTTTTCATACAAATGTAATACTTTAATATTATAAGAAAAACAGCTAAAATTTCTGTCGTGATAGAAAAAAATTTTTTTTTGAAGTTTTTCTTGAGTTTTCTTGTGCAATTAGTACTCTCTAAAAGTTGATCATTTATAAAAATGTGTGGGTTGAAAACATATGAAAATGCAATTATTTTAAAGAAAAACGTATAAGTAATATCTTAAAGTGGAATTTTTTTTCCGAATTATAAACTTTAAAGTGGTTTTTCTCAGTTTGTTTTTCGAAACCTTAGTGCATTCAAAATGCTACTCCTTCGACAATTATTTACCAATCACTTCAATTTTTTTCCTGCTTATTAAAAATAAAGCATGTAATAAAATTAGGGATCCGTTTTGCTATAAACTGAATACTTTTTTTTTAAAAAAAATAAAATGTAAGACATATTGGCTTTTTCGTTGATTTTTAGCTTGTATATCAACATTTTATTTTTTTTCTCGAAAACGAATGAAATTATTGTAAAATCGATCCCTAAAGTTAAGAACACCCATAAGAATATTATAAAAAATTTCAGGTCAAAAAATTAATTTTTACAAAAGGAGTAGGATTTTAAAATTTTCCCAATTTTCTTCAAAAAATTTAAATTTTTAAAATTGTGTGAATAATATTTGAAAATTTTCATCTGGTAACATTTTCTTGAATAGAAACATTGTATAAAATGTTAAAAATATAATTTCTAAATACGTAAATAAAGAAGTTTGCTCAAAGGGTGCCAAGTCCCCTTAAGAGCAAGTTTAATTATTATTAGTGACTTCCATGGGCTTGTCTTGCAGAGCAAAGGTTTTCAAATGAAGGCTTAATATTAGAAATTGACACTCTGAGTTCTTTTTCTATATTTAGCTGAGATCTATATTTTGTCTTCAAAGCCGCCACCGCAGAAAATCCGGTTTCAGAAAGGTACGATGTTGAAAACGGTAAAAGTATACGAAATGCTTTTGTTTTCAGTTCAGAAAATTCATCTACTTCTGCCCAAAATTGAAAGAGAGTTTTATTACAAAATTGTCTTTTAATTTCGCCACTAGATGTGAAATCTATGAAACTTTCTTCTTCGGTACTGGAGAATCCTTCTGGCGTATTTTGAAATGGATCTCTCACCCATTCGTAACTTGCTATCAAGTTGTCCTCAGCAAAAAAATATTTTTTAAAATTTTTTGCTAACATAGCTAAATGATATTCTATAGTTTTATAAACAACTTCCACATGTTGTTCTTCAGTTTTGTAAGTTTTTACACATTTATCTGCATTTTCAAGCATTTCTAGGTTTTTTTGCTTTAAATTTCGGCTCCATAATTCTAATTTTCTACAAAAAGCATTAATTTTATCACGAGTGTCAAACATATGTACATTTGATCCTTGAAGTTGAAGATTCAATATATTTAATTTCTCAAATATATCGACTAAGTAGCTCAACTTCATCAGAAATAAACCATCTCGAAATTTCTCAGCTTCCGGTAGGTTTTCCTCTTCTAGAAAAATGGTAATTTCATTTCTTAATTCATAAACACGTTGTAAAAATTTCCCGCGTGATAACCATCATGCTTCACAATAAAATAGCAACGATGAATGCACTGTGCCCATGTCTTTTCAAAGTCCAGAAAAGATTCTTGATTTTAGGGGTCTCATTTTTATGTAATTTACTAGTCACAACTGTCATTAGCACAATATTCAGGCCAGGACTAATTTCTTTGGAAGCCAGAACTTCTCTGTGGATCATACAATGTGTCCAGATGCACAGTGGAGTTTTTTGTTTCACAAGTGCTTGTATACTTTTAAATCTTCATGACATTATACGAGCACTATCGGTGCATATTCCGACACAATTTTTCCACTCTATATTTGCCTCGTTTATAAAATTATTTAAAATATCAAATAATGCCATTGCTGTTGCTTTAAGTTTTATTGGTTTACAAAAAAGTAGTTCTTTTACCGCTGACATACCATCCCAAAATCGAACATACGCAATGAAATGAACATCTTTATTGCTATCTGTTGCCTCGTCAAGCTGAATTGAAAACAATTTATCACGCAACTTACCGAAAAGCTGTTGCTCTACATCATCAATTCGACGGGAAACAGTATCATTTGATAAGGGTATGGACTGCAACTCTTTGGCAAAATTGTCTCCAAACATAGTTTCTACAATCTCAATTGCTGCAGGCAAAATAAGCTCTTCGACAATAGTGTGAGGCTTTTTTTCATCTGGCTATATGGACTGCAACTCTTTGGCAAAATTGTCTCCAAACATAGTTTCTACAATCTCAATTGCTGCAGGCAAAATAAGCTCTTCGGCAATAGTGTGAGGCTTTTTACATCTGGCTATTTTATATGATACTTTGTAAGAAGTAAGTAAAGCTTTTCATTCACTGACAAAGTTTTTTTAAAAATGTTTTTTGTTTTCCATATGATTTTAATTTTGATTCAAAGAACTCTCGAGGTTTGTTAATGTACTCACCATGAAGCGTTTCGAAATGTCTTTTAAGTTTATTAGGTTTCATACTGTCTGCTGCCAATATTTTTGAGTAAATAACACACAGGGGCTTTTCTTCTCCATTTACTTCAGTAATGGTAAACTCAAAATTCAAGTATTCTTGAGAATATTTCCTTGATTTAATTTTCGGAACTATGCTCGTCTGTGCACTTGTTGATGCTTTATTATCGTCGAATGTTCGCTTATGACTTAAAAATTTATCCATTTTTTTGTTCCAATTTTCTGCAGTAATACTTAATAGTGTGAATTACAACTAACGCGCAAATTATAAAATGTACATTCAAGATAGATTTGGTAGCTATAGAAGCATCGAATGGACCAAGACTGATTGGAATTGTACGAGGTACAGCATTATTACATGTTTTGCGCAGACGTCCGATAGTTTGGCCAGACTCTCGCAGACGCTCACGAGAATGCCAGATGTGATGGATATGAGAGAGCGCAACATAAAGTAGACTATTTTTCAATTTCTACTATAAGTTCACTCTCATATATATCTTGTTCAAATTTTCAATCGTTGATAAAATACTTTCTATTCATTCATTCAAGTTCAAATACATTTTTAAAACTTGTAGTGGGTGACACTTCATGTTAATACAGTTCTTTCAAATTTTAATTCATTAATTAAATTAAAAAAATGAATAAATAGTAACAAACAAAAATTATAGTCCAAAAGCATTTATAGAAAGGAAAACTTTTCGTGCTGTCCCCTGTAACGCAATGGATAGCGCGCTGGGCTTCTAATCTTAAGGACGGTAGTTCGAATTCCATCCGAGATGGCCTAATTTCTAAGAATGTGTGCGATTTCTTCTTTACTTTACTATTTTCTTACACTAATTAAATTTAATTAATGAATAAATAGTAACGAAAAAAGAACATTCCAATACCCCATATATAGAAAAGAAAAGGAAAAATTGCAATGAAAATCGTTTTCTCTTTTCGCTTAACATTGTGATTCTGTCATATGTATTACATATTTGTATTAATTGAAACTATTTAATAGAAAGTAACTAAAATAAGTTTTTCTTTGTTGGCCTAAGTAGGAATTGACTTAAAATTTATTTTTTATATTACTTGTTCTAATGACATTTGTACTTTTAGAAATGCATGATGGACGAAATAAATTTTTAATTAAATGTCATTTTGCAATCTGTCCCAATTTAAAAATGAGAAAGGAAAAATAACATAACATTATAATTATTACTTAAAAGTAATTTGCTTAAAATATATATTATATAAAAGTAACGTATACAAAATTTAATACTCAAAGTGCATTATTATTGCATTCAGTTCATTATTATTGAGGGAGGGGGGTGGCGATGAAAATTATGATTGAAAATTGGGTCACCAGTAGTGAAAGTTTGAGAAGCACTGTCTTACTTAATTTATTTATTTTGCAAAAAAGTAGTATACACACAAACTGTAATACTTATGCTATTAATTTGTATGGTTTATAATTAAGATCGCGTATAGTAGCTTTAGCGTCAAAGTGCATTATTATTACATTCAGTACATTATTAATGTATAAGGGGGGCGCGATAAAAATTGTGATTGAAAAGGGGGGCGCCAGTATTGAAAGTTTGAGAAGCACTGGATTAAGGAATTGATGTTCCATTCCACGAATTTTATCAGATAGTTAAGGTATCCGACTACGTTCGGAAACGTGATTTTAAGAAAGCGCATAAATGGATAATTTTCATGATATTTAGTATCACATAGATTAGAATACATGTATAAAAGTGTTTTAAGGACATCATGATAAAAAAATATTTAAATACAATATTTTGGCAAAAAATTAACTTAGAATAACCTTTTGTCAAAATGTTCTTCTTTTATAAAAAATGCTTTTAAAATAATAATATTTTGCTTATATAAAGTGACGACATCTGCAGAGAGTCTGAACTGGTTTTTTTGAAAAATTCACATTATTTTGAGAGTTACGACGATTAAAAATATTATCGGCATTTATTTGTTTATTTCTTAAAATGTATCCTCTCTGTTGTCATAAAACATGGATAAATCCACTTTTAAGTTATATGTTTCAAAAATTCTAGTTGAGCCTCTGTACAGAGGTCTGAGCTATATACAGGCACAAAATATTATTAACATAGAAGCATTTTTCATAAAAGGAGACTGTTTTGAAATTTGGTCATTCTATGTTCATTTTTTGACACAATATTGTACTTAAATATTTTTTTATTATAATACTATTCTTAAACCAATTTTCTATACATTTCCTAAACTAAGTGACACCAAATATCTTAAATATTATCCATTTATACGCTTTTTCAAAATCACGGTTCCGAACGTAGTCGGATACCTTGAAGATAAATCTGATTTAAATATGGTATAGTTATAGAGAGAGAGAGAGAAAGAGAGAGAGAAAATAAGTTATTTCATATTGGATTAATGAATTTCTGTTCCATTCTATGATTTTTATCAGATAGTTAAGATATCTTGAAATTTTTACTTATTCCCTTTGGCTTCTTTCTCGTGAGTTTATTGATTTAGTCATCAAGTATGAGAAAAGGGAAAAAACGCGAAAACTTTTTTTACCGAGTTTTATTTAAGAAATTGTCTGCGGTGTTTTTGTTTCAAAAAGAATAAAGTTTTGAAGTGTCGAGACCTAGATCAATGCAACGGAATTCGATAACAAGGTTCTTTAGTAAATACCAAAAGAGAATATTAATTTCCCAAGTTTACTTTTAAAGGGCAAACCTAAAGTAATCAAGATCTTTTGAGGGGGCATGATTTTGTTATTTTTAAAAAGCTGTTTGCATATTTTTATCTTAAGTATGGTACTGACACTAATTACTGAAACGGTTACATTAGTTATTTATGTTAAGTCATTAAGTTTAGTTAAGTTATTAGTTATCTAAAATTTATTATTTTTTTTCTGTTTGAAATTATATTTTTCGTTTCAGTTATCATAATCAAGGATTTATCAAGTTGGTGGGTTAGAGGTAATCCATGCAAATCAATAATGCTAACTGAAATATGTATCTAATAATTCCCTTTAATTTTATCTAAAAAACTTTTTTATTTGTAATGGCCCTGGCCTTATAAAAATAAAATGCTCTGACATAAATAAATAATTTTTGGCTTCCCACCTGATGAGAATAACCATGACTATATCTCTTGAGAATTAACAGCTTTACGTTTTTAAAGTCTGTTTGCTATCGAATGATATCTTTTCACCAAAAGTAAGCTCCATCCACGGAAAACATGAATTCGAAAGTTATGTTTGCCGCTTCATATAAACCCCCGAGACTCTGGAAAATCCTTTGCTTTTGTGTTCGTAATGTAGCGGGCCAGCTTAATTTTATCTCGTGCTTGCTGTGATGTCGAAACTCTAAATGTAGTCTAGTTTCTTTATTTATGTGTGTGTGTGTGATCGTCAAAGGAAGTGGTGTAACCAAATACCAAATGATGCCTCCTCAAATCAACAGCTTGAAATACATCACCTCAACACGGAAATAATAAATAAATAAAACATCCGTCCCGACTACCATTACACACACATACACATACACACACACACATATATATATGTACATATATATGTGTGTGTAATATATATATATATATATATATATATATATATATATATATGTTACATGTTTCAAGTAAGAATCAATCTTAATTTTTTTAAAAAAGGATCTTTATTTTATGAATTCTCGTCACCATCTGATGCTAAGAGAAAAAAGACGCCTAAATGAAATGTAAATGCTGTTATCACTTACGCCGTGATGGGAGAAATACCTCCGATTTTATGAGTATACTTAAATGTTAATGCTGACATATAGGGCTATTGAATATAATGATCTGGGATCAGAAATGTTTAGTGGTTAGGCCATATGTTTCGGAGAAATAATTGGGTGATTATTTTAATACTTGAAGATGCAATGAAAAATAAAAGTTAAGTGATATATATGGATTTTAATTTTAAATCTAATTTAATATCATTATATATATATATATATATATATATATATATATATATATATATATATATATATATATATATATATATATATATTATATATATATAATACAGTATTTATATTAACATAAATTATCTGATATTCTACTTGCAATTTAGATCTATTACTTCTCTTATCTTGTATAAGTGATACCATATAAATTTTCTTCACAGAAAAGTAGTGTTTTTTTGTAATGTTGCATGTGCATAAATACTTTTTTTTGCCTATATTTTACTCTGCCATGCATTAAAAAGTCGTTTCTTAATATCAATGAATAGAATATTTGGTACTAAATATATAATTATGTTTTTTAAACAAATGATAAAGGCGTAAATACATGCAAACAATTCGGAAACTGACTTTACTAAAATGAATTAAGTTTAAATATTTTGAATTATTAAAATAATCATGCATTAAAAGCTAAATATTTTGCTTACTTTAAATATAAACTTGTAGTTAAATGTAGGACACACAAGAGAATATATTATCTATTAATATAGAGTAACTTATATTATCTTTAAGAAACTGGAATTGAATTAAAACATTAATTTAAAAACCATCTTTTTAACAAGAATTTTTATTTTCAATATTTATTAAAAATTAAATGATTACAAGGAATTCAAAGATTGATCCTGCATCTATATACAGAGTACGAATTATGTCTTCTTATAATCTTAGCTAGTATATTGTTTACGAAAAAATGAATTCTCTATATATGATTTTAAAAATAGGTTCTCAACCAATACTTTTGAAAATGTTTAACTTTGAAAGATTTTTAATTAATTTAATGAATCAATTTAAAAGGATAACTCACATGAAATTAAGTTTATTTCTTTAAAAGAAGTTCTTCAAGCAAATTTTAATATAGTAGCGAAATAACTTAAAGAGCAATTCAGCCAGAATCATCATCTATATATAAATATTTTAATTAACAAATATAAAGCGCCCTTAAATCAGCCAGTAATAAAATATTTAATCACATCTCTCATAATTTTCTTAAAAATAATAATTAAACAGAAATTTTCATAACTTAAATGATAAATTAATACACACGAATTAAAATTGGGATAATTCCTTAGAATTCGAGAATTAATTGGGAAGATCTTGAACAGCTGCTTTGGTTCTCTCTGAGCTTAAAATAGAATCACAGCTTCCAATGTAATCTGGAAGCAGCCCTTTTGTAATCAATACCATGATTTTAATATCAGTTCTGCTTAATTAAATCAGGAACTCTTTGCTGAACTTAAAGATACTATGTTTAGTTTGAATTGAAATATCTAGAGAATATATGCGTGTGGTTTTTACTGTATCAAAATTTTGGAAGTTACTGAATTTAAAATATAAGTTTTTTACTTTATTAATTAATAAAATGTATGATTAATTATTTTAATTTCTTTGCGAAGAAATGTATGCATAAACATTTTAGATAGTATGAAATTTACACTTTTCTACTACAAATGTCATAATATATGTTTAAAAAAATTGTCCCGCAAAGTGTAATGTAAAAAACATTTCGTTGTTATGTGTTACTTAAAAACAAATAAGTTACCACATTTCCATTAAGAATATTACTGACATATTTAAACTTTCAAGTACAGTAGTTTTTTTTTTGGAGCAGTCTCTTTTTATGCGACTTTATTTTTGTGCGATTTGTTTTGTGCGGTTTTTTATGTGCGATATTTTTTTCATGTGATGTATGAATTTCAATGGCTTTGGTGCCACTGTAATGTTTTTTTTATCTAATTACTAGTGACGTAACGGAGAATCTTAGGACCCCCCTCCCCCCTGAAAGTCAGGTTTTGCCTTTAATATTTTATAAATTGGGTAAATACGTATTTAGCGTTAGTCAAGCCTTGGGCTCATAGAGTCCAGCCCCCCCTCTTTCGTGACAGGACTCAATAGCTTTGGCTCCACTGTAATGCTTTCTATCTATGTATTTACCAGTAATGTAATGGAGAATGTTAGGACCCCCTCTGAAAGTCAGGTTTTGTCTTTAATATTTTATAAATTGGGTAAATACGCATTTAGCTTAAGTCAGGCCTTGGGCCCCTAGAGTCCTTCCCTCCCTCCGTGATGAGGAGGTGTACGTTACGCCACTGAAATGTAGACACTTCAAGATGCTCTGTTCATTTGTTACAAACAGTCTCCCGACAATGCGCATTCAATTGTTTTCTCTCTACGCTCCATCAGCCCGCGATTGATTGAAGACGAAACTTTCAATGACAATGACATTATCAATAATTTGATAAGTTATGAAGACGGATAAGAAGCTGGATTCTCTGAGAGCGGATAAAAATATGCAGGGATCCAGCTTTCCAACAAATTGGAAAAGCATTTTCTTAAAATAGATACCAGTTAAGAAGGGAGTATAAAATTCCAAAAAGGGCTTCAATCATGTATAGCTGGTTATCGTGACATTTACAAGCAACTGACCACCCGTACTTCGTCACAAAGACTTATCTCTTACTTTATGTTGCCAAAAATAGATCAATTGAAATGTCACTTTCAAGTGACGAAAGCGATTTTGAACTCATTCATTACAGGGCTTTGGATTATGATGAGTAGCGATGAATTATGTATATGCATTTTAAATACATCTGTAAATACAATGAGAAACTGTATATTTTTAAAACGTTTCCATGCGTAATATTTAATTATTTATTTTGTTATGGAAGTATTCTTACATATATAAATTTCGTAAATAATTGGCATATTTTATAAATACGACTTTTTTTATGCGGTCCCTATCCACCGCATAAAAAAAGTTTTTTTTTGTATTTTTGTAGTATTTCCACGAATTAGTTTGTCTTATGTAAGAATTTATGAAATTTTTGAAATTTTTTTTGTGCGTTTATTTTTATGCTGTCCCTATCTACCGCGAAAAAACAGGTTCAACTGTATAACCCATTTACGTTCAAAACCGTTTGCAAAAATTGTCTCTAAATATTCTGCCTCGGATTAATTAATTATTTTGTTACATTCATTTAAAGTTAAAGTAACATAAATTTACAAAGTAAATTAACACATTATAGTTGAAAGGGGAAAGAATTCCGTTTTTCAATTAGTGACGAGTTTAATTGATTATAAATAAGAATATGTAACAAACCAACATGTGAACAGCAATATCTAGCGAATATTCATAGAAACGGGTAGTCGAGGTGTGGCTGTCGAACCATGATCATCGAGAGGAACCTATTTCCTGTTAACAAATTTTGTTGCATTCTTAAACTTTGTATTTTCCGTAAATGTTTTCTTCGTAGTACCTCTGAATGTTAAATTTCTTAAATGGTTTTTTTTTTGCATATATATTTGAATGTTCAATTAAAGTCTTTACCAAAGATGTTTGGTATCTGACTACTTGCTATAAAAATAATGATTTCTATACATTTATTTGAAATGTTTAATATTAGCAAATTTAATGTTTAAGTATAAACAAGTTTGAATTTCAGTTATGAGTTAAAAGAAAATCAAACAATTATTTTCACTTTTCATGACTAATAGCAGTATAGTAAGGTTAAGATAATGAATTTTTAAAAATTTTTAGCCATTCAAAGAAATAGTGGTTAATATGTAACATATATTAAGAATTCGATAACAAGCAAAAATATTTTTTTTCTTGATTGATGAAAGCGAAGATGAATCTTTGAAAGAAAGTATGAGCTAAACGAATATTCTGCATAAATTTTTTCTCAAAGATTGTTTGAGAGGTCTAGCCTAATTTTATAACTAATACATAATTCTAGTGAGCTAATTTTAACTATGAGCTTGTGAAATATAATAATATATGTCTCTCAATATATGTACAAGGTAAATAAAAAAACAACAGAGTTGGAAAGAAAATTAAAATTAAAAATCAATTAAATGAAAAAATACCCTTTTTATACCTGACTGAAACTAAGTTTTTAAATCGTAGTAAATCAAGAAAATTCTAGTAGTTGTGATGTTCTGTAGTTACAACACACACACAGGAAGTGCAACTTGTAACAATATAAATACTTTTCTTTCAAACCGGGGCTAAGAATATCTTATTAAGCCCAACTAGAAAATGCACCTCTCTATAGATTTTTGTATATTTGTGTACGTAAATTTTTGGACAATTCTGTTGTTTGTATTATGTATTTTTAAAAAGTTCAAGGCACAAAAAGAGTATAATAAAATCACTAAGTCATAAAGATAATAAGAACAAGAGTAAATCAAGCTTTACTATGAAATATTTCGATGTTTATGCTTAATTAAATAAAAAAAATTAAATTTCATAAATAATTTTTAAATTATGAGATTGCAGAGCCAATATAACGTATTTTCACACGTGTGAATGGAAATGAATCTTAATCTTTTTCCTGTTATTATTATTTCAATTTAAAATTCTGTATAAAATTCGTGCAATGTAAGAAAAAACTCTTACGTACGCACGGTGATAATATTATTTCCACAAAATATCTGCTATTGATTCATTTATATTTTGAGTAACATATTTTAAATATATTTAAATTTAAAAGCAAATATATATATATACTTAGCTTCATTTAATATATCGATCAAATTATTTGCTATATTCAAATGAAAACTTTTCATTTCTTTTGAATTTATTAAACTTGTATAGTTCTACATTCCAGATTTCTCCCAGAGTTTTATTGAAATCAAATTTCTCGGAGTAAATTAGAACGGTTACCTACCTGTAGGCCTGGCAGGTGGCAGTCTACCGCCTATCATCATTGTCCTATTGTATCTACTGAATGGTCCAATAGGGACAGGGCTGGACATGTAAGTCGTAGGCGTAGTACTCTCGTTGTACCAAGATGGCGAAAAACTCATTTCTGCCAATGTTATTTAGCGCTATCATCAAGCGCCCTTTTTCTTTGCTTTCTTATAAGTCCGATACATAATTGATTATGCGTTATGTTTTCTTGAAAATGTAATTCCTTTGATGTGTTGGCTATCCTTCCATATTTCTGCACACTTTTTGGCTTTTCTAATATTTAGTAAAATTCAGAAAGTACTAAGATTATTTAAAAAATGGCAACACTTAAAAATCGTCTGACTTTAAATTGTCATCAATATTTCTTAAAATGGCTATTAATGTACATAAAATAGTTTCTGTTTTGAAATAACAATTATTAATTACTTTTGAATGAGGTTATTGACAGCATTGTTTGCCAAATGCAATTCATTTCTTATTATTTATTTCAAACATACAAACTTTGTTAAAATTAAGCAGCTTTATCTATAATTTTCTGAAAAAGCTAACGTTTACAAAAGAATTTTTAGAATATATAGGATGGCATCAACAGTCCTCATGCAAGGGCTTGGAATGTTTATCGTTTCCAGTTTTTATACAAATTGCCTGAAGAATTATTTTTTTAGCTGCAGGTATATGAAAAATGTTTATGTATTCGAGCGCAGAAAAGATCTATAGCTGTGAAAAGTGACATTCTTTGAAAAACGGAGTAACTTTTTCCATATCCGTCACTGACATTTCTATAAAAAGAATAAAAAACGATCTTTTCATTTTCCCGAGTGCTGTTTCGAATTCTTTCTTACTTTATTTTACTTCGAAATCGGACTCTAGTTCCTCGCGTTTTCTGGACGTCTCTTCTTACGTTTTTATCATCAAAGCGGGATCACTCAGGATTCCAGAGTAATCTTCGGGAAGATTTACTTCTGTCAAGAATCGATACACTTTTACGCAAAGGTTGTTTTCAGAGCCACGGTGAATGGCATGATTCAAAACCTAAAGGAAAATAAAAAAATATCAGATTTATTCAGATTTATATTACATTACATATAAGTAAAGTAATAAAAGAACAGTTTTTCCGTTCTGTATTTACAAAATATTGCCTTAAATAAAAAAAAAATTCGAAATCCGAAAATTTACTTTATACCCCCTTAATATATTTTTATATATAATTTCTTGTGAGTCCTTCTTTGAATAGAATTGAATTTGTTTTCACTTCATTTTACTTATTCCATTAGATCATAAGTTCAAAAGTGGTTCCTATCGACAAATGTGTATTCTTAGGACTGCTAAGGGAGCTCACACACACATGCCAAATTAAAATTAATTTGGGGTTGCACGGACAACTTTAAAGGGTTTCGCGAAAGTTTTGATAGAAAGTAAAATATTTGTGACTCATTTCCATTATTATAAAATTAAAATAAAAATGGTTATGATTTTACGTGTTGAAATTTTTTTTGAGTAAAATATTGTAGATAACGTAAAATATAGATGCATAAAATTATGGCAGGTGCTGTGCGGTGGAAGTTGTGGGTGCGACCGTCTAGGACAGCGACGCGAACCTTTTTAGATCAACGTGCCATTTTTTCTAAAGAAGTGTTTAATGTGGTACAGACGTGCCGTCCAATAATTTTGACTTCTGATTATTGGGAAAATAATAAAACTATAAATACACTAACACAAAACTTTTTACTACGAAAAAATACCTTTTGTACTGTATAGTTATAAATGTTTTAGTTATACGTGTAATTCAAATTAAAGGAACATTAGGGTGACTTCTGTTGTAGATTGTGCAGATGACAAATAACTTACATTAGAATTGTAAGATGTTATTTTTTGTAGAATTCACATGCTGAACTTGATTCGTCTGCCAAACGGTTTCTAAGCAATTATTTTTACTGTGGCTCACTTTTTTGACAAGATTTGTGATTTGTTTCAAAATGCCGTTTTACTGACGGTGTTCTGCATACCACTATTTCAGAACATAAAACATACACCACTCTGTCACCTTTACTAATCATGCCATGTTTATCGACCCACTAAATTTGAAATTCTTTGTTTCACTTATATATTGCATTTTATGTTCTTTTGCTTAACTATAGCCATGTTAAATAACAGTTAAAAATCGTAGATTTTCTTTAAAATACAGTTGTGTCAATGAAATTAACTATACTATGCGTAGACAAAATTTACATCATAAGCAATTGTAGTCTGCGACGTAACTAAGGCAAGACAATAACAAACGAGTATGCTCCCCGTCACTCCGCGACTGATCATTGGCTTTTGTTTATAATTCTTCATAAAGAACATTGAAATAAGATTCAAATCCTTTTGATCACTGGCGTGCCCAAAATATTGTGTCGCGTGCCATCAATGGCACGCGTGCCACTGGTTCGCCATTCATGGTATAGGAGGATTAAATAGGAACGGAATCTTGCTGCGAAATGCAATAATTTGTCTAGAATATGGCAGTATAAAAGAGTTGAGAGATGTAAAGTGGATGCAATAAATTCTCCTTAGTTTTGAACCGAAAGAAGTATTATCATCTGCATTGTTAAGAAGATAAAATTGATTGCGTGAATATTTTTGAATACAATAGGTGTCTTGTACATAAATTTAGTAACCCAAGTTATGCTTTAGTTAAAGTTCATTTAAACATAGGCTTATTTTACATAATGTTTAACACAATATTCTTTTTATTTACCATTTTCAGGACATCAAAGTTAAACGTAATTTTTTCCGTTACGTATTGGAATAGATTTATTTCACTTGAGGGTTCATAGCGAACATTTTGATATTAAAAGGGATCCATGGACACAGTAACTTTGAAAACCACTAAATTAGATAGATTTAAAATTTACCGTATTTCAGATAGTCTTCCTTTAATCTCTATTTCTTACTTCAAAATGGTAAGAGAAGTCAAAATAAATGTTAACGAAGATTATATTTTCAACAACATCGAATCAAGTTTGGTATAAAGCTAAATTTTATGGTATGATGCAAGACTAATGAAGGAAAAAATATTCAATCATATCTTTTATTATACTGTTTGAACATATTTTAAAAAGCTATATTTTTTAGCTAAGTCATTTAACTAAGCTAGCATTATCAAGCTAAGTTTGATATAAAGTTACATTTTATGGTATGATACAAAATTGATGAAGGA
Organism: Trichonephila clavipes; assembly: GCA_019973935.1. NCBI lineage: Eukaryota > Metazoa > Arthropoda > Arachnida > Araneae > Nephilidae > Trichonephila > Trichonephila clavipes. Next base: position 2,383,193 of record BMAU01021435.1, read on the forward strand.
AAAAGATTCCCATTCAAACAATTATAATTTTTTATTATACTGTTTAAACATGTTTTGAGAGCTATATTTTTTAAAAAAATTATCGTATGATAGTATTGTATGCAGCATTATAAAAATACTTTTAAAATTGAATCATTCTTAGTGAAAAGCGTTTTTTAAAAAGGGATTTTTGGCTAAATAAATCATTCTATAAATCGCGATTTTCCTTTCCTTTCCTTAGCATGATTTATTTCAAAATAGATAGTCTTATGGATCTATACACATATTTTCAATACTATCTGTGCTTAGCAGAACTCATAAGTAGATTTATTGTACACTTTATGACTGCGGAAACACGGAACGTTTATCTTCATCTTCCCAAAATATCGTAATCCCTATCGATTTGGAATCAGAAAGTACACTAAAAGATTATCTGTCTTATTGCTCTTAATTCATGTATATTACGATGTGTCTTCGACTCTAAAATATCTATTATTTCTCATAAAAATTTCAATTGCAATGGAGGTAAAGAAAGAAATAGAAATTAATTTTTAGGGTGCTGAAACTTTTTTAAAGGTTACGGCAATGTATGATAAAAACTTCTGAGCAACAAAGATGTTCTGAATGAAAATATTTCTGTCGAACTTAATTACAGAATATCTTCACGCTTTCTCTTGTCCTCTGTTATTGATTTTGGCTGACTTATTGCTTCGTCCAGCATTTATATTGATCCATAATTTTACGGATGACCTTAACTGGTAACCCATATAGAGAAAGAATGTTTTTTCCGGTGTTCTCTTTATTTCAATAAATGTTTGCATCTTCCTACATTGAGTTGCAGACGAGTTTAAATATTTTAAAATGGCATTTAAGCTTCGTATTTTTCTGTAAAGGTTTGATTTTGTTGCTTGTATTTTATAGTGTTTATTTAGTTCTGAAATCGTTCTCAAATTGTGGATGATTTTTTGAGCGAAAAATGCACAAATATAAAGGTATTACACTCGCTGATATATGGTAAAAACATACATTTTTAACATTCATATACCCAAATATATACTCATGGCTAGTATTCTAAGAAAAAGCTAACATTTTAACACGTGGGATGTTCTCCTTAACATTTTGATATGTTTAAAAATGAAATATATAAAAATGTGGTATTCTTTTTTTTAAAAAATTTATTGAGAATTTAATTGGTCTTAATCCATCTAATTATAATATCTATTAAAATGCTTCTACATTTTGATTCAAATATGTATTATGTTTTGTAACAGAATTTATAAATAAAATCAGCAGTTTTTTTTATTGTAAAAAAATTAACTATTTCTCTCTCATAAAAAAAGCGGCACTAGGGTTTCTTTATAGGTACATGATTTATATGTATAATATTTTATAGGTATAATATTATGCTTAGAATATTTGAATACTTTGCTTAGTTTACTAGAATATAAATATTATGTCTTGTTCTCTCAGACACACTTAACTGAACTTAATTCAGTGGCGCAACACCCCATGAGCACATACACCCGCTGGGGTGTATGTGCAGATGTTTTGGTCAAGAGGTCAGTGTGCCGCAACCCCTCCCTCCAGTGTTCAGTTCCCAAGCACGCTTGGTACTCATTTATCGACCCACTGAAGAGATGAAAGTTTGAGTCGACCTTGCTCAGCATAGGATTTGAATCCCGGACCTGTGGCGTGGAAGCGCCATACACTGATACTCAGTCTCTACACACACTACTCTGAAAAAATATATCTAACTGAAAATGCGCATGTGCATATACCACTTGTATGTTTATCTATACACCAACTATTTGAATACATGAGAAAGATATTTTCAAATTCCTTTGAACCTCAATACAAATATTTACTATCCATTTAACATGAATAATTAGATTCAGTTACTTTTTGATACTATTTTTATTACAATTAATTGTATAAATAAGTGCAAAATAAAGAAAAGGGGCTGTAACAAAAACAATTTATTACAAATAAATAGGACTGTAACATAACAGCTTAATTTTCCTTTTTGTATAATTTGCTGAACAGCTCCCTTTTTTAGTGATTTCAAATTCCGAAGTTAATTACTATAATTTTTTTTAGTGTGTAACAATATTTACCAAGCACCAAGAATATTCTCTTCGAATATTTTGCAATTTTTGAACTTATTTAGTTATAAGCACTCAAACTTAATTTATACGAACGAATGACAGTTTGCTCATGGTTCTTAAATTATACTTACCGTAAGACCCGGTGTATAACGCACACTGGTCTGTAACGCGCACCTATATTTTAAAGCTGCATTTTTAAATTTTTAGATATATCCGCCGTAAAACTCGTAATCTTTTTTATGAAGTAACCTGAATTGTACGTGTGCAATGCTATCATGCTATGAAATCGTTTATTCTAGGTATTATGTATGGATTTTTAAAAATTAGTATACTTCCAGAACTACAAATTTTTTTAATTAGAAACCCTATTTTTTAAAAAACACAGTATTCCAATGTATGTAGAAATCTAATTTTTTTAATGCTAATTTCATTTTTTTTTTAAAATTTAAAACAATTCTTTTTTTTTATATCCGATGTATAATGCGCACCCGTATACTTCGATCTTATTTTTTGTGTTAAAAGTTAGCGTTATACACCGGATTTTACGGTAATAATTTTGACGCAATCATTTTTTTCAGCGTAAATTAAAATGAGTATGATACACATTCATACTTAAATAGGTATAATTTATATTAATACGACATAATATAATTTGTCGTTAAAATGCGCATCACAAAGAGAAATTTGACCTGCAATAAATGGTTACATTAGTTTATTTAATGTATCATCTTACATTTGGAAGTAATAAAACCGCAATAAGACATATTTAGAAATTCATAATAAACACATGATACCCTTAACATTACCATAGTTTTTAAATTAAAACTATATCAATTTTTTAAAATTTGTATAAATAGTTTAGTTTTTTTTAAAAAAAAATGCAAAGTTACTTTATAATATCAAAATTAGGTACATCATATAAAATCATACTGTACCAAATCGTATTAAGTATTATATATTTTGATATATTACAGTATAATATGCAACAAATAAATTACTATAATAAGTGCAGATTACTGTAATCATTTTACATTTTACTTTACAGTAAATTGTCTAATCATGAATTGGCTATTAATTTTTTTTAAAAAAGGATACATTTAAATGCATTGGTTTTGCTCTTCTTTCAGAAAGTTAACTACATAATGGGGCTTGTTATTTATTGCAAGGTCCATAATATAACTGCTGGAAATATGATTATATCTTTTTGTAAAGAATTCCATTAGCCATTCATATAAAATTCGTGAATATAATACCTTAATCTTTTACAAATGCTTAAATTACCTCTTTGTAAGGATCTACTACCTGCACCTGGCAACAGGTCGAACTATAAACACGCGATCTGAATAAGTGTTACTTTTTGGGCATTCGGACTGTATAACAGTCCTCAATCCCAAGTCAGAATAGTCTGTGATGTTGGGCATGACGAAAGTGGTGTTTTTTCATTCTGATGAGTGGCATAACGGCGATTGGTCGAACGATGGGATCCGGGACGCGTGGCTTTGGTTCTTAATCTGGGTGAAAAAGTTGTTTGATTTTTTTGGCTTGAGGGAGAGCTTAGAGGCTGCTCTCTGATTGGATGCTGGGTAAAGGGAACAGAGACTCCAATTGGCTGCCCTGGAGACTGTGATACAGGAAATGGAGAGGCACTAGTCCAACGGGGTAGAAATAATTTAACAATGGGAAAAATTTAAAGAAAAGTGAAATTATAGCAAACTATGGTGCAATAAAAAATTTATTGTATGAAATATAAAGTTATAGAGGATTATAAAAATCAAGAAGAATTCTTCTTGGTCTTCTAGCATTATCATTAGGAATATAAGGAATTAAATTATGCATATTTGAATTATTGGTTTCAGGTGAAGCAATGAAAAAGTCATTGCAAATGTCTGAATATGAGATTTAAAGCTAGTAATTTTTAAGGCGTTATGTATGTCGTCATTGCGCATTTATCTTGTGGCTTTAACTATCATACATATGAGAGAATTTTGCAGAGTATCTAAGATAGTGATATTAGAGTATTAGTAGCCTAACCCCGTACTGGACAAACGTACGCTATTATTGGACGCATAACGGCTGTATAGAGAAGCACCTTGTTTTCTAAACTTAAATCAGAGCTCCGGCCTATTAAAAGGTAAAGTTTAAACACAATTTTTTCCGGAACTTATCGTGAGCGTATAAAATGTGTTGTTTCCATGTTAAGTGCGTTTCGAAAATAATTCCAAGGTATTTAGCTTCCTGAGACCAGGGAATCTGTTTATTGTACATAATGAGTGATGGTGATGTAGAATGTTTTTTTGTGAATATTACGGCTGATGATTTTTTCCTCATTAATGCTAATTTTCCATTTGTCATAAAAATTTGCAGTAGGAGAAGATGTTTGTTGATTGTATATGAGATTGTTTTGAGATTTTTGTAGGTTGTGTGTACGGGGGGCCGTATCATCCACATAAAGATTAATCTTTGTTAGGGATGTCATTAATATAGAAATTAAAGAGCAGGAGCCCGAGCAAAGAACCTTGAGGATACCCTGAAGAGATGTTATGTGTGTTAGAAAGGGACTCGTTAACTCTAATTTTGAAAGAACGTTTGGTTAAGTAAGAATGGATAAGGTGAATTAGAATGGGAGGTAGGTCGTAAGATATTAGTTTGAAAGTGAGTCTATTAATCCAAACACGTTCGAATGCCTTCTGGATATCCAGAAATACGACTCCCGTGCTTTTCTTTTTCTGGAAACCTTCCGAGATGTGCTCGGTTAGGCTTAGAAGGGGATATAAGGTAAAGAGTTTATTTGTAAAACCATATTGATTGGGGTTGAGAAGATTTTCATCATTAATGAAATTTTTTTAGTTTATGGAGAATAATAGATTATGTTAGTTTACCAAGAGTAAAAAGAAGAGAGATTGGTCTATAGCTTTCTGGTAGATGGGAATTTTTATCAGGTGTATTTTTGGGGAAAGAGTAATGGCTTCTTTCCAGTTGTCTGGAAAGTGATTAAACTTTAAACTTTTATTAATTGGTTAGAATGAGGATTAATTTGATGGGAAAGTTCTTAAGCATTCTGTTATGATAGAACCTTTTCTGGGGGCCTTCCTGGCGTTGGCATGCTTGATGTAGTGAATTATTTCGTCCGGAAGAGCAGGTTCAATATAAGTAGAAGGGAGCGTAGGTAGAAAGTTATTTACAGTGGTGTTAATTAATTCGTCGTTTTGGTTATGAGTATAATTTTCATGTTCATTTTCAATAAAATTATTTTTAATGTTAATGGCTAGAAGGTGAGCTTTTTGCAGATCAGTGACGGCCGTATCTGTGGTACAGTTAAGTGGGGGAATTTTTGGCCTTTTGCTTTTAAAAAATCTTTGCATGCGCCAGAGGCTGTTATCTGTGGTGTTAAGTGACTGTAGTCTTTTTTGCCATGTATTATCATTGTATTTTTAAAGTTCTTTTTTAAGATCTGACTGTGCTTTATTGTGGTAGGTTTTAAAAATAGGGTTACTCGTCTGATGGTAACACACGAGATCTGGCAGCGGGCCAACTATATATAGAGGAGGATCTGGCAACCACAGGAGACGAGAAGAGACAAGACCGGTCCAAACCAGAGTAGGAGAAAACGGGAGACGAGAAAAAACGTGGTCGGAAGAAGAAAGTGTGCTGGACGATGAGTTTACAATCTGGTTACATCGTAGTATCTCTTTAGTTCATAATGAGTCCCGTAGGAGGAGTGAAATGAAACAGAGGGACAAAATTCAGACTGCAGTTATTTTTTTACCATTCGAACACGACACGGATTAGAAAAAGAACCCATAAGTTTATACACTTGTTAAGCCGGTGTTATTATTTTTTTTGCATTATTGAAAGAAACTTTATGTATACTTTAGTAAAACCAGTGTATTTTATACGTTTAAATATATTGAAAGAAAACTTCAAAGATTGCAGAAAAAAGGCAGTCACAAAAAACCTTCTTGGTTTTTTTAATTTGAATCTCCTTTAGTATATTCAAATCGATGCAAAACAGTCTAAATTTAAGAATCAAGCAATAATTTTCGCAAGAATTAATTATATTTATTAACTCAAAATAGCCTATAAAGGCGATCAGTTTTAAAGATAGAAAGAACAAGAAGAAAATATATGCAAAACACAATGTATTTCAGCTTAAGTGTGGCCCAAGTAATCGATTTAACTAACTGATTGTTTTAGCAAGATAAAAGTGCTTTGAATTTTCTACAAAATAAAAGGATCCTGATTTGGTTATTTAGTTGCATTATCAGAAAAGTTTCCAGGAAAAGATTTACAGTAGGATTACTCGTCTTGAGAGATTGAACAGAACTTGCTTGTTTTTAAACTAGTGGTTCTATATTAGGGATAAACGGATATCAAAGAGGGAAAATAACAAGTATCTCTAATCATACGATATATTCTTTGTGTGATGTTTTGCAATTGTTCTTTTTTTGCCCTATTGTTAACTATATATTTTAAATATATAAACTAAACATTCTTTAATTTTAGACTATTATTTTATACTTGTTTAATATTTTAATTGTAAATTTGAAATTCTGCGTGTGTGTGTGATTGGTATATAATGCCCACATATCAAAAGTGAGTTTTTTTTAATAAAAATTAAGTTAGCATTTATATTCAAAAATAAAATACAACTTTAAAATAGAGATGTACAAAGATAAAGATATTAGGTTTGAGATATACTAATAAAGATAGTATTAGTATTATAACAATCAGTTTTTCATAGAATGAAAGGAAATGAATTTTAGAAAAAAATAATTTTTGCATTTAAGTTAATGCAAAAAAAAAATCAAATATTAAATATTCAGTAATTGACAATATTGCATAATTTTACTATATCTATATAGATATTTAAGTAATTGAAGCATCATAATTCATATGTAAGAGAATGATAATAAAATCTTTTACATTTTATTTTTTTTACATACAAGAAAATGTTTTTAATGTAAAATGGGTAAAATGTAGGTGATTTTCACTGTTATTATTTTATTTTTTTCTCAATATTGTTTTTTTTAAACAGAGAAAAATAAAATTTTGCCTCTCTCAAATATTTTGATGTTAAATATAACTTTATGTATATAAATTCAAATTTTCATATAAATATAAATGCAAACTCACGTACGAACATATATAAATTCAAATTTTAATCAAATTCCCTTACATTTTTACTCATTTTATTTTAAAGAAAACCTTTTTTATGTAAAATGAGTTAAATGCAAAGGATTTGACTATTCTTTTTTGGTAATCCTGCTATATTCTTATTAACTCACAAAATTGAAACTTTTGCCACTGTTAGTTTGTTAATAATTATAACATAAGGTTTATCCACCAACTTTGAAAAATGACAAATATATCTTAAATTTTAACGTACAAGAATTACATATTTCTAGGAAGAGGGAATAGAATATTATTATTCTCAAAGACCCCAACGTGTAAATCTTCTATTTATACAAGAATTTAATGAATAGATTTACCGAAGTATTTCGTTTCCTGACTTCCTGGAACTTGCATGCATCTCAAATCCTTTCCGCTTTCATAATACACTTCCCCTAGCATCATATTTTGAAGTTCTCTGCTGTCATAACTCAGCCTGTTTTAACTCCAGATTAATCTCTCACCTTTCTACAGCAAATGTTTCTACTTTAAGGAGCTATAGCTTGTTTCTCTGCTTACTTTGTGGGAACTATGCCAAATATAGCGTTACAAAGACTAACCAAATGAAACCGAGAAATATTTTATGTTCCCCTAAAATTTATATTTAAGTGGGCAAATGAATTTTTGAACGTAAAGATATATGCACTCAAATGTAGTAAAGCTTTATGCACTTAAATGGGGTACTTTTATTAGAGAATTTAGATATTTAAATATTTCTATAAATGTGTATGGTTATAAAAAACCTTAAAAAATTTGTTTAGAATCATAATTTGTTATATATTATGTGAAGATATAAAATTCGTTAATCAAAACTTATATGCATAAACAAAACGCAAAATTGTCTAACTTTTATCATAATCATCGTATATATTAGGAATATTAGAATTTTTTTGGAAGATGCCTTAACAAAATTTAAATCTTAAACTTTTTGTGGAATTGGTCTCTTCAGGATTAGTATTTCGAAGCAGTACAATAATATTCGAAACTGGATTCAAATGTATAAGAATATACCAAAATATGTACCGATATAATTTTTTTCAATGCCGTGATAGTCCAGGGAGAGTCTTGGTCTTCCATTGAATTCCCCCCCCCCCCAAGCATTTTTTTGGCGATGGTCATCCAATTAGTCACTCTTAGGGTAGAGAAATCCCTTTCTAGACAGTCAAACCCAGCAGAGGCCCCTGGGTCCCTCCCCTGGGCTTTGTTTAAGTAGGATTAGACGAAAAAGATATTTTGAGTTGAACATCCTCCGTTCATTCTATTGTAATAACGTCGCCAGCTCATTAAATTTTTTTGATTTTTATTTATTTGAAAATGTCTGGTTCCCTAAAAGCACGATACATTTGAGCGTCTGTGTCAAATGCCATCAGATTGAATTTCTTCAAAAATAGATCTTATGATCCGACGCTCAAAGGCACCAAGAGTAATTTCATCATTTTGTGTCATTGTCCAAGTTTCTGACGAATATGCGAATAGAAATCTAATGACTCATTTGTAAATTAGCAGTTTAGTTTCCATTTTAATTAAGTTTGAATTGACATAATTTAGCTTTGAATACTTAAAAAATAATAAATAATTTTTTTCTTTGTTATTATGTTTAAATTTCCACACCACAGGTCCGGGTACTATTCCCGGGCTGGGCAAGGTTAACTCAACCTTTCATCCCTACTGCAGTGGGTCGATAAATGAGTACCAAAAGCTTCCTTGGGAGCTTAAACACTGGGGGTCTCTTTTCAGACTGACCATCTGATCGGGACATCTGTTCATGCACCTCAACGCCCAATGGTTACGTATAAATTGTGTTTTCATAACCGTTTTAAACGTATAAAAAACCAAATTTAATGTTATACATCATAGTTAAGTTTCAATTAAATTAAAAAGATTTTTCACTTCTTAAGAGAATTTATTATTTACTCTCTTTAATTATTAATATCTTATAATATCAATAACATTTTGAGCTTAGAAAGATATTAGAAACAATTAGTTTCATTATTTTGGACAAATTCTACCATTAACAGGCTTTTATCCGATTTCTAACACAGCTAGTAACATACTTGATAAAGTTATAAGAAAAATCTAAATTTTTTAAATTTATTTTGAGTTTTGAAAATGCTTTAAATTTTTCCGGAAATGTTCAATAAATAAGAAGTCAAATTACCAAAAGGGCTTCAAAAATAGAATAAACTATGTTCTATAACTAATACAAAAATATAATGGATACACAATATTTAAATACTTTCTAGGGAATTAAATATGGTAACAAATTATGTGCTAATCATTAAATTCAAGGACATAGACTAGACATCCAGAGATTATAATACATAGTATAGGCATATATAATGATTTGTAGGATCATTTGTTATATATTAGAATACTCAGAATATATTTATATATTATGAAAGATTTGCGCTCTGCTGTTATTTCAATACTCATTTGCATGTATGAGATGCATAACCGAAATTTCCTCTGATTATCAGTCTCAGAAGGAATATAAAAATAGATAGGATATATTATATTACCACAAAATACTGCGATATCGTATCAAATTTGTAATATTGGATAGAGTTTGAAAAATATATTTTACACAGTTTTAAGGATTACTTTTTGTTAAGTGAATCAATGTTTTTTGTTTTAGTATAGTGAAAAATAGTACATACAAATAAGATCAAATCAGGCATTAGTATAGGAAATAAACATATTAATGACAATATAATTGTGTTAGTTAACTTAAATATACTTAAGTATATGTATAAATGGATTTATCCAATTTTATAAAAACTAAAAAGTACTGGGAATTATATAACAAGCATAAAAATATCAATTGAATTGAATGCTTTAAAATATTTGCTGTTATAAATATAACTTGTATGAAATTAGTGTTACATATGTAAGTAGCATTTTTCAAAAATTAAATGTAATTTTTATACATCAGATATGTTCTTTTCAATATTCTTATAGCTATAATATAATATTAATTTACATATTATTGTAATTGGAAAAATAAATTATAAATAAAAGTATTTGAATTTTTTTAATACACAACTTATTTTTGAAATAAAATATTTACCTTTTAAAAAATTTGGAATTTATATATTCGAAACTAAATAATCAAAATCTGAGAATCCAAATTTGATAAAATAAAAATGTATGTACACAAAATTTTCAGTGATATAAGTATATCTAGCTTAAACATCTTCTAATGTTTAAAACTGAATCTTAAAATAAAATTAATTTTTGTTAGCTGATAAAAAAATAAATATATATTTGGATTTATGAGCAAGTTAGCATGAAAATTTGCTGCTATTTAACAATATGGAACTAAAGAACTAATTTGATATCGGGGGTAATTGCGCCTAGCAGCGTTTGCTGTAGTTGGAATGGAATCCATTATGGCGGCCTAACGGTAATTTAACGATGCACAAAATGATTTTAAAGAATTGTTTTGAAATACATTGAAATGTATTTCAAATAAAGGATATAGGAAGAGATTGAGAAAAATCTAGATCAATCAATAAATAATGAATATCAATAATATGTAATAAAAAGTAACATCCAATAAGAATAATATTATACGCAGTATATAATAATCTTATAATATTATTTTATCGTAATTATATATAATATACATATAGTGCGATTTAATAACAGTTATCAGATATAATAGTCATATAATACAATTTAATAGGAATTATAAAAAAGAATAATCGGGGAATATTGAAAAAAAAATAAAAATAATGCATAAGATTACTCATATTGCATATTTGCTCTGTTAGATTTAGACTTAAAATTTAGCACGCATGTTTATTTTATGGAGTAGAGATCCACTGAAAGTTTCTTTGGTGGAAATCTACTTGATTATTAGGTTAAGTGAGCGAAAAATATCTTTCTACTTCTATTTTAGATATAAATAGAAATATTAGATATTATAATTTATGTTTTTTTATATCAAGGGGTGAGAGTGTAACAGCTATAAATATATTTTTCAATACAATCGAATTCTTAATGCTAGATATCAATAATTAATCTATATGTAAACAGTATACATATATACAACATCGTGAAATACCCAGTGAAGCGGGTGGGTAACGGCTAGTAAATAAATAACATAATAATTATAAATAAGTAACAGTAATAGTTATAAATAAATAATATTTATTATAAATAAATAAGAAGATAAGAAATATTTATAAATAAATTTTAAAAAAACAATTATAAATAACTAATATTAGATGATTATTAAAAAAGTAATAATTGCATTTTTGTATTAAATTATGAATTAAATAATTACATAATGTATGTTAAATTAATTAAGAATTCTAATTACAAAGTAGTGAAAGCTTGCAATATGAAACTTACACTGGAAGTACCTTCAACGATTTGCATCGAACAAAGAACGTAAAAAAAACATTTCTAAAACGTAAAATAAACGATTCATAGTGATAATTAAAAGCACAACACTTATTCTTCTAAGAAAAAATATTCTAGTACTCACTCATTTTAGAAATATCCATATTCGAAAATTGCACAAAATTTTACAGAAGACGCAAACACTAGAAAAATTATACTCACAATGGTTCAATGTTTACAGAAATTAGAAATTTTTATTAAAATCGTCTGAAATTAAAAGGGTTACAGCGGGAAAAAAACCAATAAAAGTTATTTCTAATATATGCGTTATCCCCATGGCAACCATATCGATAGACGATAAAAATATTAAGGTGACTTGGTACACTAAAAATCACAAACCTATCGTTTTTTTTTATTTTCATTTAATCTTATTCTTTGCATTATTATCTTTCGATTGATATATCACTTGTGCATGTCGGAAAGTTAGAAGTTGACTAAAACTTCCATTTGAAAACAAATTAGGCAATTCAGCCACACCCCCTTTTTAGAAAAAAAAGCTAAAAAATGCGTTATGATAAAAAAAATCTATTTTATAAATAGAAATAATAACTATAAAAAAGAATATGTAGTATTAAAAGCAGAATATTTCCGAGGCAATACAATAATGTAATTTTTCTTCCTTGTGAAATGTGTGCATGTAAAATTTTTAAATTAAGGCATTTTATATTAATAATTTTATAATTTCAGTTCTTATTCCTGATATATTTTTCATACAAATGTAATACTTTAATATTATAAGAAGAAAAAAAGCTAAAATTTCTGTCGTGACAGAAAATTTTTTTTTTAAAGTTTTTCTTGAGTTTTCTTGTGCAATTAGTACTCTCTAAAAGTTGATCATTTATAAAAATGTGTGGGTTGAAAACATATGAAAATTTTATTATTTTAAAGAAAAACGTATAAGTAATATCTTAAAGTGGTATTTTAAGTTAAATTAAGCATATAATAATTATTTTTTCAGAATTATAAACTTTAAAGTGGTTTTTCTCAGTTTGAGTTTTTCGAAACCTTAGGGCATTCAAAATGCTACTCCTTCGACAATTATTTACCAATCACTTCCATTTTTTCCCTGCGTGTTAAAAATAAAGCATGTAATAAAATTAGGATCCGTTTTGCTATAAACTGAATACTTTTTAAAAAAAATAAAATGTAAGACATGCTGGCTTTTTAGTTGATTTTTTCCTGTATATCAACATTTTATTTTTTTCTCGAAAACGAATGAAGTTATTCTAAAATCGATCCCTAAAGTTGTTAAGAACATCCATAAGAATATTATAAAAAAATTTCAGATACAAAAATTAATTTTTACAAAAGGAGTAGGATTTTAAAATTTTCCCAATTTTCTTCAAAAAATTAAAATTTTTAAAATTTTGTGAATAATATATGAAAATTTTCATCTGGTAACATTTTCTTGAATTTTCTATTAGAAACATTGTATAAAATGTTAAAATATAATTTTTAAATACGTAAATAAAGAAGTTTGCTCAAAGGGTACCAAGTCCCCTTAAGGTAGGTAACCATATTGTAATGTAATCGCCCATCTTGGCGAACATAAACAACAACTCGGCACTATTACCCCCCGATATCAAACTAGCACCAAGAAAAATTTAACCCTTGCTTAAGAATTAATTAATCTTAGCCCCGTTGGGAATTTTGATTTGTGTGTGAATAATGAAAATTATCCATATACGTGAAAGTATTTTAATTAATTTATCAACAGTATAATCTGAAATTATTATTGCAATTGTCTTCCTGCTTCTTAATTTTATTTAGTCCTTCTTAAAGCGCATTCCACTAAGAACTTAATACTTTCTATCACGATGATTTGCAATGAGAGATTCCAAAGTATGTCAGTTATACCTTCGCTAATATTTTCGTAGATTACTAGAAAGACTTATAAAAATAATTACTCTTTTACCAAAGGATTATTTTCAATTGAGCTTTGGGAAGTAAAATAAATAAAGTAAAAGCATCTATTTAAAATTTTAATACAAATCATCACAAATCTTTTGAATAAATGTTTGAAAAATGTATGAGATACATAAAAAATATCCTGCTCATATTTATTTTAAAGTACGTTTCCTGAAAAAGGAAGCCTAGAAAAAAATTCTGAAACATACTCAATATATGTTTTTAAATAAAATATTTAGTAATAATTAGAAACCGTGCTGCATTCAAGAAAAATGTAATTAGAATGCAATGCAGTTATTTTAAATGTATGTATAAATCTTAGAAGTATTTTCATGCTAATAAACTATCTTTATGTCCATTACAAAACAGATAGCTACATTTATATAAAAAAACCAGCACTGTGTTAAAATTATATTTAGGCCAGGGTAAAATTCTATCAATTGTTACAATTATTGTGTGTCAAGAAATAAATAAATATATTTTTTTAATTTTAATACATTATAAAAATTTTCTGTTTTTGTTTGATTATTATATTAAAATAATTATATCTCAATGCTGTTTTAAAAACATTTATTCCATTCTTCATCGTAAATAAATTTTGCTTTGAACTTTTCTGAATTCTATTCATTGAAATATTTACATTAAATAATACGTTTTTGTTTAATGCTTGTCTTCGTTTTTGTATGGAATTACGACCACCTCTGAATTCACAACAGATTTACTGAAATTGAACAAATGCTTTAAGTTTTTGGAATTATTTTGTTATTTTTTTCTCAAAACTTTATTCTGTAGGTAATTATATTGAAGGGTATTTATATAATTATCATCTTTAATAAAAATAAATGCGACTTTACAGTTTGAAATTGAATTTTATGATCATTGTGAATCTCATTTATCACACTATATAGATTGAATAAATTGTATTTTCCACCTTTTTATATTGTTTTACATATTAAAATTCTTTAAAAAAATGTGCATTTATTTTGCTTGTTCCCGTTTTGTTTTGTAACAAAAACATATATTTATTACTTGTAAAGTATATTTGCATTATAAATATTTCATACATTAAACGAAATAATTTCATCAAGGCATTTTTATTGCGATAAATTTCGTTTTTATTTTCAATTCAATTCAATTTTAATTCAATATATTTCATATTTATTTGTTTGTAATAAACAAATATTTCTGTGTTTCTGTGAATTAACTTAGTATAATTTATTCCTTTTAATTTAATCTATTTTAAAATTGTGAAAATTATTCTGTTTTATTTGATAAATTTTTAGACTGTAATGTGCTATATTCTTAATTTTTCTACAAGTGATTACTTAGGATCAATATATTAAAATTAATAATTACCTTTAAAATGAATTATTAACTCTGGAGAAGAAAGTTTTGTTCTGATTTTTCATTATGTACCATTAAACCTTTTTTTACTTAATCAAATTTTAGGAAGATTTTGTATATGATTTGATAAGATTTATATTTCATCAAAAAACAAAGCCATTCTATTTTCAAATTATTTTTGAATAATCGAGTTAAGAACAAATTAGCAAATTATAATTATACGGGTAACAAGCAATGAATTAACAAATAATAAACATAAAAACATTTAAAAGTTGATAAAACCTAATATCAATGAAAACCACTAGAGTATTTAAAACAGTTTTCAAATACAAATAAGTAAAAAATTAATGCCCCTTTAGTTTTGGAGAATACTTTCATAGATTTTCAATTTCAGACTTTTCCAGTTTTTATTAAAAATTTTGCTTTTATTTCACTTTAAAATCTCTTAGTTTAAACTTGAATACCAATAAGTAAATTGCTTGTAGTTTTATAATTATGATGGAGGGGATAGAACTTAATGATATTTGAAATTATGCAACATTTTCTACTAACTTGACCTAACTCTCTTGCTTTAAATTTTCATTTTAACTGGAAATATCGCAGTTTAAAGCAATATCATTTTCATGGAGTGAAAACTAGTGTAATTTAAGAGCATATTTTGTAATCAATTCCTTTAAGTAAGCATGGTGAGCGTCGCAATGCATTCCAAAGTTGCTTGATTGTCCGTAATTTGTATAAGTGTACATGGTGTACATATTTGCAAAAACATTAATGACTCAATCCAGTTGCTTATTAAACGCAAGTGCTTTCAATACCTTGATTTTGGACTTTGGACTTTTGGGACTTGATTTTAGACTTTCTTCATCATACCGTTCTTTTGTTCTTTATTCAGTACATTCTAAGAATTCTAAGACAATTGGTGGACCTTATGGGTGTGTATATTTCTTTCCAAATTTTGTTGCAATTCCTTCTTCTGTGAATCATACCAGCCACTTGCAGTCCTTTTATCATATTTTACCTCTCTTCCAGGGACGGCTTAAGACATCTTGAGGCCCTCAGCCCCTACTCAAAAGTAGATTCTGGGCCCCTACATAAATGCAGGTCCTACCTATGTCTCTTAAAAGTAGACAGTATAAAGCCTACTTCGTCAAATGTTCGTACGAACAATAACACGAAATGAATAAATGTGCATGGCTTACAACCACACAAACCGGCTCTATCGAATGCTGCCTTTTGACTGAATGAGTAATGATAGTGTATGATGGTAGCCTAGGCCTGTACGTGGGCAATGGTCATCATATATAGCCAGTTGATATATCGTCCCAAATTCCCTGCTTTTCGGAGAATACAACTGTGAATAACATTTGACCGTTGAAATTGTTCGAGTTATGATCTTATTAAGTCTGTGGAGAACGAGACGAGGCCCCCATTGGTGTCACGTCCCAACTCTCTCCCCTAACTTTCCCTCCTCTATTCGGAGAGCTCTTTCCATCCTTTTACGGCTCTCATTCCTTTTCGATTTCATTTACCTTGAGGTGTAAAGAAAGGAGAGTAGGGTGGATGAGTTCTTGTGGTTACCCTTTCACTTCTGTCCCAGGTTTCTTCTTTAGCCACACCTGCTGGCAACATTTTGATCAGGTGTGTCTCCCCTGTTTTGCCTGGGGAACCTAGGGGTCCCTGTGGATGTTTGTTTTTGTGAGGATCTGCGCACTCTGTTTCTAAGTGGTCCCTATCTGTCTTCCCTTTTTCCAAAAATATAATAGGGAATAAAATTATGGACCTTGACTCTTTTTCCTCCTGTATTGTCCCTACCTGTTTTTTGCATTCTTTCTTAGGAGTAGTATCTCTATGTATCTTATTTTTTTTCCAAGGACTTTCCCGTCTCATCAGTGAGAC